>OY756979.1:0-2400000 GCA_963580505.1 Ennomos erosarius | reverse complement strand
GAGTTTTCCTTGTCGTGTACAACACTAAAGTTGGTAAGTTTTCCTTGTCGTGTACAACACTAAAGTTGGTAAGTTTTCCTTGTCGTGTACAACAGTAAAGTTGGCTAGGCCAAAAAAGTGGTTGATGCAACAACATCGTTGACCACAGATGGAGGTCTTCACAATTCAAGGTTCAAATGGTTCAATAGATATCAATAATTATAATTGCTTCTTATTCTATCCCAGGCACAGACATGCTGACTCACCTGCTGTTGTGTGAGCACAAAACAGCTTACAGCTGCGAGGAGGATGCTCGAGCTAACATCGTGCAAGATCAGCCGACACGGATCATGGACGATCCCACACTTCACATGGACACTGTAAGTCTTGACACCCTTGTGTTTTACCTTTGTCTGCCACAGAACACTTTCTGTAGTAATAGATAATAGACTGTTCACCGTAAGTTTACACCTGATGTATTTATTTTAAAATATTGCAAGTATTACAGTAAATGTAATGTAATATGTAAGCATTATAACTTGTATGTAACCACCACAGATAAATACTTTTTACTTGCATATAAGTAAAATAATATAAGTACATCAGGGGACAAAATGAATGATCTATAGTATGGCCCATCGTCTGTGTTTTTAGGTTATTTTATAACACAAAATGAAACAAGAATATCTAGTGTTATTCCGCTAAAATAAAACTATAAGATTATCTATATTGGGAAAGCTGCAAGGGATGACAGTTTATTACGACAATCTGGGAAGGCTAAAATTGGTTCAACATTTGTTGCGCAGGATTAGGAAAAACCCAGAAAAACCTAATCAGCCCAATGACAAATCGGTACGCTTAAGAAATAAAATAAAAGTAAAATAAATTAACTTATAAATAGTCTTAAAAAACATTGACTCTAAAAAATAATTAAGTACTATGTTTGGAATCTGAAATATAATTTTGATAATTAAATTATTTAAATTAATATATTAAAACAATTATATAAAAATTTTTAAGTACTATAGTATTAACAATCTGGAATATTAGAAATAATAATTAAAATATTTAAATTAAAAATACGTATACCTAACAACAATCGCCTACACTAACGCGACGAAGGCTCGTGCGAAAGTCAACACGGGTCGTGTTTCGCACGAGCCTTCGTCGCGTTAACACGTCCCTGAGGATGCCTCGTGGAGAGGCGAAACACGTCGTGTCGGTGAGGGTTATTTGTATTGGGTTAGTGTAGGCGATTGTTGTTAGGTATATGTATTTTTAATTTAAATATTTTAATTATTATTTCTAATATTCCAGATTGTTAATACTATAGTACTTAATAATTGTTATATAATTGCATTAACATTTTAATTTTACTATTTTAATTATCAAAATTATATTTCAGATTCCAAACATAGTACTTAATTATTTTTTAGAGTCAATGTTTTTTAAGACTATTTATAAGTTAATTTATTTTACTTTTATTTTATTTCTTAAGCGTACCGATTTGTCATTGGTCTGATTAGGTTTTTCTGGGTTTTTCCTAATCCTGCGCAACAAATGTTGGACCAATTTTAGCCTTCCCAGATTGTTGTAATAAAACTGTCATAACAAATATTTTTCTTATTCTTTGTCACATACATATACCAGCAACAATCCCTTGCAGCTTTCCCAATATAGATAATCTTATAGTTTTATTTTAGCGGAATTACACTAGATATTCTTGTTTCATTTTGTATTTAAGATGAACTTCCGCGAGGTAACGCCTGATTCAATCAATTATTTTATAACAGTCAGGGCCGTGACCTCTTGTATTGTAATTAAAAACCACTTTTTGTAGCAGTCACCCATCTAAGCTTACCGCAACGACTCGATGACACGCAGGCTGTCAGGAAACATAGACTTTGGCATTGGTAGTTACATTTTTAACTAGTACCTTTAAAAAGTAAGCAGTAACAAGATTATAAACAGGCTTTATGTAATGGTAGAATATTATCCACAAATTATTGCCTGTTAGCCTCTTCTATTGCTACCAACTATTTTGTAATATGAATTATTTGCGCAGGCGTTGGACAATGCACCTCCCGTGCCCGACTATGCACCACCTTCAGTTCTCAACACGCAGTTGTCTCTCGATGATTTGGCTCCACCCTCTGTGTTACAGAGTGATCAGGTAATGTTCAATCTTGTACTTTTTCATAGATAGATAGATAGATAGATCAACTCTTTATTGTACACCTTAAGACAACAAAAATTACAAGGGAGAATACCATTACCATTTTCATATACCATTACTTCTCTTATGTCAATCAGATTTTTATGCATGGCCTGCATGAATCATTGTTCCTCGAAGCAGTACTAAACAAATTATTAGAGGCATTATCCAAAGGATTAAAAAAAGGTAGCCTGGAAGAAATCGCTTGATGCAATAAGGCCGCCCTATTTTTTAATACTGAATTTGACTGCAATCACACATGATGAAAAATGACGCCATCTACAATGGTACCTACATGCTAGCCTAGAAGATACTATTCACATGTAATGTCATTCTTTGTTGTGTATTTTTGTATTGTATTCTTAATTTTATTATATCTCATTTCCAGCATGATCAAGAACTGCTAAAGGACACGTATGACCGTCCACTGGCAACACCGAGACACGAGGACCCAAGCTACACACTCGGAGACTTTGAACCATTGCCACAGGAGCCACCACCGCAGCCGGACTTTGAACAACTTTAGAGAAACAGTTGCTTATTACAATATTCTACTATTTAGTTTCAAAGTTGCTATTGTGGGTTGTTAGTTATAATTTACATAAATCTGACTATTGAGTTTTATAAACAGACATGTAATAATTGAGGTGATCATATGCTATTATTACTTTTTTCAATGCATTAAGCATAATATCTAATTTTGTAGAGTAATAACAAATAAAAATTAATAAACATTCTATTTATTTTTCTTTCTCCTTTGTTTCTTAAAGTTTAATGTAACTTTATTAGTGACACCGTAGTCTTGGATACAGTCATCATTATTTACTAGCACAGTGCTATCATAGCACAAATCATAGGTTTTCCATATATATTTCCAAGATATCTTCACTTTACTACCAATTCTCTTTTGATGGATTTCAAAATGTCTCTTGATCGCTTTCTTTAAATCTAGCACAGATGCATTTTGAGGTACCTATTAACAAAAGAGTCTTTATAAAACAAATATACTGAAGATTGTAATTTAATTTTACAAGCAAAACAATATTAGTTATACTATGTAAACTCGCAAACATGTCTAAATTAGGATGACTGCATATTGCACAATACCTCAAGGTAGCTACTTACAATAACCTTCAAAGGTGGTTCATCTTCTCGATTCAAAGTTATGGTTATGGACTGGCCGTGTTCTACAGCTATCTGAAAATAATTGTTTGATTAGTTATCAGGAGGAAGATATTTGATTTTTTCATAAATATTGGTACAGTGGGATTACCTGAGATAAAACTTCTTCTAGGATGATGTCTGAAGGCAAATCATTTAGTAGCGAATCACATTTAGTTAATGTATGTAGTGAAGACTGCGTTATTTCATGAAGTTCATCGTGCGTCAGAGTATTGGCAATATCTTCGACTGGGTCCATTGGGCTTTTCTAATGACTGAACCATCAAGCAACTAATTATTCGATGGCTTCCTCCTCCAGCTACGAAAACCTGTGGGTCCTAGCAGTAGCAGGTCTTAGCCGTAAAGCTAGCCTATCTGACGGCCATGGGTCTAAATCCTTTAGCTTTCAATTGCACAGGGTACTTTTCTACTATTATCGCTACCTAATCTGTGCTTTTCTACATAACAAGAATAAAAAAACGCAATCTAACAAAATATATCAAATCTGCTGTGAGTGTGTTGATGTTTTCCCAAATGTACATTCGGTACGCATTTTTAGCGCGATAATTCGATATTATCGATTTTAGCGTTTCTCGGAATACGGCCTATATACTCTTTGCCACTTCCTAGAGTTCCCAGCACTTCCCAGTATTCATAAGAAAAAGACAACCGACTCTTACATTACCTATCTCTCTCGGACCCCGTTTCTCTCTTGACACGATGCAGCCTATTATCCATGGAGGTCTACTATGTTGATGCTATTATCGGCTTTTTTGCTACAGTTTATCTTCTTCTTCTTCAATTAGTGGCTTTTAAACGCTGTTTGACGTTTTTCTGCCAGTGTCGGAGTGAGGCCAGTGTACGGTATATACTATACTATACCGGTATAAAATAACTTTATTTAAATAAATAAATTAAAAATTGGATTAGGTATTGATTTTATATATGTAGGAGACTTTAAATTACTTACAGACGAATATTATTGGCCTTGATAAATTTAGATAAAACATAAACAAAAGGAGTAAAAACAAATGTCAAGAGAGTTTTAAGATTAATAGGACGAGGGATATCGGATTCTAACATTTCATATAGGGAAGAGCATAATTTAGGACAGCTGAAAAAAATATGGTCTAAAGTGCCATCATCCAGACCACACTCGCAACGAGAATGATCCCTGACCCTGATTTTGGCAAGAAAAACTGGAGAACAAACATGCCCCAAACGAGAACGAATTATAGTAGAAGTTACCCATTTATCAGCCTTTTTATATTTAAAGAACCATGGCTTTACGGGGATTTCAGACTGAATGTCACCATAATGTTTGCCTTTAATTCTTTTAGCTCTGTTCCAGACCTGTGACCACTTTTCATAGAGCTGTTTGCCAGCTAAACTACGTAAATCATGAGAGAAACCTTTGGAGTAAGTCTGAAGACCTATATCAGCAGCTTGCTTAGCATAACTATCGACAGTTTCATTACAAACTATACCAGAGTGCCCAGGAATCCAGGCAAGAGCAACTTCAATACCAGAAGAATAGCATCTGTACAAAATTTCCCTTATTTTTAAATTAGAATGTAATAAATCTTTGGACCTAAATGGGAATTTATGAATATCTTGTAAACAGCTAAGGGAATCAGAAAATATTATGGATTTATTTAGTTTATGTGATTCAACATACTTAACTGCTTCCAAGATAGCCACTGACTCACCAGAATAAGCAGATGAATATGGAGGGCATAATTTATGACTTAACACTATTCTATATTTGGGGATCCAAACCGCAGAACCAACTGAAGCTAAGTCAGATAATTTGGACGCATCTGCAAAAATTGTTACCCAATTGGGCCACTGACGGCTTAAAGTATCCTGGAAAATCTTATCCGCACCAGGGGTATTTTTATCAATACCAAAATGCAAAATAATATTAGGTCGGAATATTAAACATTCATAGGGAACACTAAAAAGAGGATGAATTGAAAATTGAAATAACGAAAAGGACATACTAGAAAGTTTATTAAAAGAATTCAAAAGGCATGGAGGGTCTTTATGACGCCAATAGTCTGATGAACTTACCAAAATAGAAAGAGAGTAAAGTTTGTTCAATAAAGGATGGCGAGAAAATTGAGCAGCATGAAAGAAAAAACGATCACTAAGATATTGACGACGAAGAAAAAGCGGAGGTTCGACGCACTCCACTTGAAGAGCGTTGATAGGTGAAGATTTCATAGCTCCTGATATTATACGAAGACATTTATACTGAATAGAATCGAGGGATCTAAATGAGATTTTGCTACATGGTTCTAAAAGAAATGTAGCATAATCAAAATGACTTCTAATTATTGCATTATATAACAGCTTTTGACTAAACGGATGAGACCCCCACCAAACCCCAGACAGAGCACGAAGAATATTCACATTCTTTTCACATTTATTTTTTATGTGATCTATGTGCAATGAGCCTGATAGCTTAGAATCTAAGGTCAGACCTAAAAATTTTGCTTGATTGCTAACTTCAAGACATTGATCATTGATACAAATTTGAACATCAGGGATGAATCTCTTTCTAGAGAAGACAACCACCTTGCTTTTATCAGAGGCTAACGCCAGGCCATGGTTGGTTAACCAGTCGTTAAGATACATAAGGGCTGAATTAAGACGGGACACCAAATCAGAAAAAGAATTAGATGAATAGTAAAGGGCAATATCATCAGCATATTCAAGAATATCACAAAAAGAATCTACACTTTGATGAAGATCATAAGTGTACAAGCTATATAATAAAGGGCTTAGGACTGAACCTTGAGGCAGACCCCTCCAAACCAACCTAGGTGAAGAAAGATGGTTTTGATATCTAACCGATATAAGCCTACCTATTAATAGCCTATAAATAGCATGTGTCATCCTTCTAGGCAGACCAAGATGAATCATTTTTTGTCTAAGTAAAGGAAGGAGAACGTTATCATACGCGCCTGTAATATCCAGAAAAACACTTACTACATGTTCTTTCCTAGAAAATGCCAGACGAATATCAGTTGTAAAGACACCAAGACTATGAGTAGTACCAAAACCTTTCCTAAATCCAAACTGGGTCTTGGATAAAATTTCTCTTTGTTCTAATAACCATTCAAGTCTATTTTTGAGGAGATTTTCAAAAATTTTAACTAATACCGTTGATAACGCAATTGGCCTATACGATAAGTGGCTTGAAGGATTTTTGCCTGGCTTTAGAATTGAGATAATTATCTGATGTTTCCAAACATCAGGAAAGTCACATTTTTCGAAAAATTTATTCAAAATGCTAATAAAAAATTTTTTGGTAGAAGTAGAGGACCGACAAATAAATGAGTAAGGGATTCCGTCCAATCCTGGAGAAGAGTCTTTAAGGTGATTTAATGCAGCACAGAGCTCATCATAAGTGAAAGGGCCATCCATTGATGAAAATGGAAGGTCGGTAGGAGGAACCGGAATCAACTCTTCAGTTGGAACGAAAGCAGGAGCTAACCTATCTGTAAAGTCCTCTATCCAAGAAGTATCATTTGAAACTATAGGGTGGGAATCATTCCTAGAGTTACGATATGCTTTAATTTTCTTCCACACAAGGGAGGAAGGGGTACGAGGGGAAAGACTCTCACAGAATTTAAGCCAACCAGATACTTTCTTTTTTGATAATAGCCGTCTAGACCTAGCCAAAGCTTTTTTAAAGCGGACAAAATTTTCTATAGTAATATCACCTGCAAAAATATTCTCAGCCTCATTGCGTTCTTTGACTATTAACGTACAATCCGAATCCCACCAAGGAGTACATAATATTCTAGAGCAAGGTTTTTTTAAAGGAATAGTAGAATTTGCTGTTAAGATAATGGCGTTTATAAATTCTGAGTAGAGGTGTAAATAATTCTGGTCATTTACAGTTGGAAAAGAAGAGATCTTTGAATCAAGAATAGACGAAAATCTGTCCCAATCAGCATTAGCAAGTCTGTATTTTAAAAGCGGAGGAAGGGGAGGATGAACCGGAGATCGAGAAGAAGTAGAAATAAGAATAGGAAAATGATCGCTTCCGAAGGAGTTTGGAAGAACAGACCAAAACAATTGTGATGCCAGAGAGGGAGAACATAAAGATAAGTCTACCGCACTAGGATTTTGAAGAGGGGAAGTAAGTCGTGTAGGGGAGCCATCATTTAATAGACAAAAATTTAAGTCATCCATAAGATCAATAAGATTTGATGAAAAGGAGTCCGATAACGGACAACCCCACAAAGGATCGTGGCAATTGAAATCGCCAAGGATGATTATAGGAGAAGGAAGGGCGGAGAGAATAGGAGAAAGTTCAGAAATAATAGAAGCACTTGGATGAGGAATATAAATAGAAAGAAAAGAAATACCTAAACACTTCACAGCAACAACATTAAAGTTACTGCTATGAGCCGGAAGAGAAAGAAGATAATATGGATAACATTTTTTTACAAGGAGGGCGCAACCCCCCCACCCGTCGTCACGGTCATCCCTGAAACAGGTATAGCCAGGTAACCGGAATATGGAACCAGGCTTAAGCCATGTTTCAGCGACGGCCGCAACGACGGGTTTATACTTATTAATTAAATGAATTAGTTCAGATTTTCTGGCCCGGAGACTCCTGGCATTCCATTGAAGGAACCGATCCATGTTGAGAGTTAATGATGAATGAAATTTTTTGCAATATCTGCAGGATGTTGTTCGGTAGCGCGTCATCAAACTTAGAGATCATATTAAGAAGAGTATATGACATTAATTCAAGCAGGTTATCTGATGGAGAGCAATTTTTATCCTGTGGGTTCAGGCAACACCCATTTGCCATTGATGAACGAGGAGAAGAAATTATAGCATTGTGGGTAATTTTGTCATACGATTTGCCTAAAGTTGCGGGAGGACGACGAGGAATAATTATTGACTTTTTATAGGAAGTTGATGGGTTAGTTTGTTCTAAATGGTTTTCTTCAGGTGGATTTTTGTTGTCCTTAACTATTTCCGCATACAATCGTCGGTTCACTGTGGGAACGCGACTAGTTGCCTCATTATATGAAATATTTTCTTCCGAAACAATTTGTTTGATTAATTTTTGTCTTCCTTGTTCAGGACATTTTTTATTTATAGCATAATGCCGCCCTGAACAAAATATGCATGTTGCGTCTTTTTCTATCACCGAACAAGTCGAAACCGAGTGAGACTGAGCACATTTAAAGCAGCGTAATTTTGACCGACATGTAGCTTGTATATGGCCAAACCTACAGCAGGCCAAACATTGTATCGAAGGCAGCTGATAAGTTTCTACGAGAATTGCGGCATTGAAACAGAAAACTTTTTTCGGAAGAAGTCTACCTTTGACTGTAATCGAAACTGTTTGGGAAGGAATCCAAACTGGCTTGCCATCAACAAATGTTTTTCTATTTAATCTCCTAACCTTTACTATTTTCCCACAACCCGGAGGACACTCAAGCGCGTCAACCAATTCTTCCATGGACCATTCCGTGGGTATACCTTTAATAATGCCCATGCGCGTGACATGGAAAACTGGGATCTTCGCAACAAAATTGTTGGATTGTTGGGCTATCCAAGAAATCGTTCGCAGCTTTCGCCGTCTGAAATTCGACGGACGCTTTATTTCGTCCGATCATTTTGACACCGTCAGATGCTATTCCAGAAACTTTGTTTTGAAACAGCATCTGAGCCAACTTTAAAACTCTAAGCGAGTAACCAGAAGCAGGGTCAGTCACCGTTCTCGAAACATGAACGAGAAATGGGCCTAGGTCTGTCTCATCGAAACGTAGGTTATCGGTTTTTTCAAACTCTGGGAATGCACAAACGTGTTGTGCAGATGAAGCTGGGTTACTAAAGATCTCTTTAGGAATAGAGTTATCATCGAGAAATTGGGGGTCCCGAGATCTTTTTCTGGACTCAGTAGGACAGAGCTCATCAGGGGGCTCGTCAGGAGGATCGCTCCATAAATCAGAGTTGACACTCATTTTTCAAAACAATGAGTGTCAACTCTATTTTAAAACCCTAATCCAAATTTATATTGTGTGTTTATACAATTAAAATTACCGAACACGTACACCAACCAACACACCTAAAAGCAGTCTTTTTTTAACACAGCGCCACAGTGATTATGCGAAAATAATTTTCTTCATTTTTTCTCAAATTCAAACAGAGCCGCCATTTTTTTCCAGTTTTCCGATGTGTCCTACAGTTTATCAAAATAAGAAGTGCAGTATGAAGTTGACATGATTAGTGATTGACACTGTCAGATTAACTGGTCTTGGGATGTGAACGAAATAACCGCTATCGGATAAACCCGATTTTAATGAGAAATCGATACTGATTCTACATATTTATTTAGTAATCGTTTCGTTTTTTCATATGACCTCAGTAAGAGAACGAATGATTGTAATACTTATAATGAATTAAATGTGTGCATCGAACGGTAAGGTATTAACTAAATACCATATTGGGTATATTCGACTTAAGCTTAAGTGTTAGGTATTGTAACAACCCCCCCCTCTATCCCCCCTATTTTCCTTATTTTCATCTATTTGTATTTTTAATTAACCGAACTTAAATACCTAAATTTAAATATCCTATAAATTGCAATTAAATAACCACTAACAATCTAATACCGTTGAAAGATACCTAAGTTTGTTGTCTGTTTTAAATTTGTTATGGCCAAGTGATCGTCTCCTAATAGTGGTAGAACCCTTACGTTGTGATAATGTAGTAATCCAAATCCTTTTAAAGTGATGAGACAATTCCTAACTAACATCTAATCAAAACACAAATAATTTAGTAGATTAAAATATCTATTCTCGTACTATGCATTGTAATCGGAATTTATGATGAATGCTAATCCTATATCCACTGTAAATAATAAAACGTAAATTCCCACAAAACAACTCATATTAACCTAATTTAGAAAACCTGAAGTATTTCCTATAATTGACCTTCAGAACCATTCTTCAAGTGTATATATCAGAATCTCTTAACTAATACTATCTAAAAAATATAAAATTCCCGTTTGTTACACTTCCACTATTCGGCCCAAAAATTCCCTCTAGTTACAAAAATGTTATCATTCCTACCGGAAATGCTTACAACCCATTCTACCATTTCCTTACGCCTATTTTAACCATATTAGCGAAGTCATGATAAACCACTTCTGCTTATCATGACGCTGTCTACTGAGCCCCATTTCCTAACTATAAATTAATGCAAAACCTAAAGTTTCTGGTTTATTAAAGTCCATCTTCGATGATCGTCTAAAATTCATTGCCCTTACTTTCCTACGTTATGCTCTATATTATAGATTAATAAATAAAAACATAAGTAAAACTCAAATTATTTATTGAAAAAGTTATTTCAAACGATTATGAATTTAGAATTTACTATATCGGAATAGTTTAAATTATAATTTAAATTATAAGATAATTTTATAGAATTAAAGTACCCAGAGGAAATAATTAAATATTAAAATTATGTTGTCGTTCATAACTAACTTTGAGTTTTAAAAATATATCCGGAAACTTCGATTACTCCTGATTGAGAAGAAGCCCAAAGAAACTCCTCAGGGTTTATCTTATTTTTTATCATGTTTGGTTTTACAATATTTGAATTTACAATAATTATAAAGTCGACTTACGAAGCGATATAATATTTTTGGGAAACCGTAAATTTAGAGTTAATACATCTACCGTCGAGATTAAATACTATTATCTATAAGAAAACGCATGACCTTTTAAATAAGTTTCGAAGGATGACAATCAGACATGTCTTGCTGAATTCTTCTACAAAGAAGAGCCCGTAGGTTATGTAATATGAACAACCGCGCTGTGTGGAACCTCTGCACCTCTCTCGAAGATTCGGCCGACATGAAAATGGAGATTAATAATGTTGAATAAAAACTCAGGATATTTATTTCGGAGTAATTACACAATGATAATAAGTTGTATGCTGAGCTGAGCCGGGATCTGTTTCTGACATCGTGTAATATCGCTTCAGAGTATAATTAGTATATTTATATAAGTTTCTTATTTTGTGTTCCGTGTTATATTGTTCCTTTCGCGATGTTGTGTGTCGGAAATATAGATCATTTCGTTTCATTTCATTTATTCCTAATCGTTTCCATACCCGTATTTATTGATATTATAATAATATTATGCATATATTTTGTATACTATAGACATTGAACCGTTTATGAATTCTCAGGCTGACTCTGCTTTTCTTGAACTTTCATAGAAATCATCCACATATCTAAGACGTATTTCAGTATAATGAAATATGCTAAAGTTATGTTAGATCCGTAGAACAAAGTGTATGTATTGTAAGTTGTAAATATATTATTGATATCAATTATCAACAAGACGTTATTCTCATTCGAATTTATACAATTAGCTATCCTATCCGTGTGGTAAGGAGTCACTAACAAGTACTGCTTATGCTTGACCCATATAAACACGAAGGACAATAATTACTTTTTGAAAAATATTATAAATTTGTTGTAAAATAAAAGTTAAATTTTATTGAAAATTCATTAAAACAATGTCAAATCTAAACTTCACCAAACTGAACTATGCCCATAGATTTGAGATAAATAAATATATTGCATCTTATCTTATAAAATCTTTGCCTATCACGTCCCTCAACATCATCATCAGCTTCATCATCCTGAAGACGTCATCATCATCATCATCGCCATCATCATCATCATCGTCAGCTTTATCATCTAAAGACGTCATCATCATCATCGCCATCATCATCATCATCGTCGTCTTTACCATCCTGAAGGTGTCCTAAACATTACCATCATCATCACCATCATCATCTTGCACCATCATCATCATAAACCCATGTCACACTGTGCAGCCGTTAGTCTTCCGCTTCCATCGGCTTCCCACGACTCGGACCAGATCATCAGTCCACCCAATGGGACCAGCCTACACTGCGTCTTCCAGCTCATAGTCGCCACTGACTTGCTCGAGATAAATATCTTTTACCTATTACGGAAGCCCTTAATCTAAATTTCCAGTTTTTACGTTATAGGCGCATGAAAACATTACCTATTTTGAATTTACTAGAATGATATTCAAATACGCTCGTGATACTTACAGTAAATAAATAGGGAAAAGATTTCCTCTCCACCTTTGTGTTTCCTTCATGATCTGACGAAAGAAAACTCTACCTGCTTTTGCTGAATGATAAAATGAGTGTGATAAATATACATCAGAGTATGCTTCAATTTTCATGCGGGAATAAGATCTTTCGATCATCTCCGTGATCACAACAACAACCTGCTAAGAAAATAATTATTGACTAATACTAAAACGAACTACAACATTATTCCCAATAATTATCCAGTTAGGATTAAATCAAAAATCATCACATAAAATCTAAAATGAAAGGTCAGTGTTCAAATACATTCACGATATTTTTAATCATCGCGTAAAATAAAACTTTCATCTCCTTCGTGAATATCGCTAAACTTCCACCGGCTAAGGAAATGTGCATTGAATAACACTAGCTTCCCTTCTACATTAAAATCCCCTACCATCATCAGACCTTCCGCCTAGAGTGATGTCCACGATGATCTTGTGCTACAATAAGCATCTACACTCATCATCATCTAAGCTCCTGCCGACTAGGAAATATGCAAAGAATAGCATTGGATTTCCCTTCTGTACATTAAAACCATCTGCCATCATCAGATCATCCGCTCAGCGTGATGTCCACAACGATATTGTCCTACAATAAGCATTTTCACTCAACATCAACCTACCAGGAAAGCGCTTCGCTCAGCAGCAAACATTTTCCGTCCGTGTATATCTTCAAATACTAAAGAACTACACCTACTAAACAATGAATTAGAAGATTTCACCTTTCAATTTCCACAGACTAAATATAGCGAAGTACTTCCCTTTGAACCTGATGGTCTTAAGTAATATTAATTCATTATTCCTGTTTTAAATAGAACTGCTCCGTTCCTTCTTGCTGATTGATTTTCTTCACTCCATGGATTTCTTTTCATCTTTTAGTAATACAATAAACCTGGAAAAAACTATATTTTGCCATCTTTTCTTTTTCATTTCCTAATCACCACTCCATCTCCCAATCTGAAAATATATGAAAAGTCTTTGACACATTCTAGACTGCTAGCTCGCGATCAAGTATGAACCGTTTTAGTAAGGAGTTTTTATTCTTTCTACTATTACCTCATTTTACGTTTAGATAACTACTTTTACACCTATCTCCATGTCCTATACCAGTTAGTGCAGTATAAAACGAATATTTGCTTTATTTTTGGATTATTATTTACTTGTTAAATGATTTGATTGAATAATATTGTTTTTCTTTTTAATCTGAAAAATATTTCTAATATTTGTGACGTCACGAGACACCCTGGATCGTTACAGTATATACCTCTGAATGTATATATATATATTAAATAAATAATATACTGGGTTCGAAAATAGTCATTTAATCAGATTCACTACTATTTATATTAGTATTTGAACAATCATCATCATCATCGTCGCAAAAATTAATAATTATTCGATTGTCTATAAAACTGCCGAAATGCACATCTCTGTCAAAATCATGCATTACCAGACCAGTTATCATAATTTGTAATGTGGGAACAAGCTTTCTTCAGCAAAATTTCCATTCTCTTTACGGTAACCCGTGGCTTAGTATTGTGAAAGATTATTTTAGACAATGGTATAAAGAATAAATAAATAAAATATGAGATACCATGTAAAAATAAAAGTTTATATAATAATAATTATAAGATATAGTAGCGTGGATAGAGTAGAATGTGTTAAATATATTCTACTCTATCCACGCGAAATTGACGAAATTGTGGCCCCGCAGGAGCCATATATTAAAAAGAAGTTTAAGTTGCACCATAATAATCATTGTTAATCATGGTGTTTAAAAAAATAGTGATTATGTATTTATAATATCAATGTTTAAAACTAAATTGCAGTACCCGCCAAAGAAAGAAATATCAGCGAATTGCTTTGGCAAGGAAAATTTTGTATGTACCGATACTTTTTACCGGTTATAAATCGACTAGCGCTTTGGGACCTACCTACGCCCGCCGCACCGCGCCTGAGTGGATAACGACGCTAAGACACCTAGACGCCTATTAAGCATCCCCCAAAACATCAAGTTAATATTACTTGGTTTCCAGTTTTCGAATTTCATATTGACAATACTACGGTCCCATAATGGCAATCTTTGTACTAGGAGTACTAAGAATGCCGTTATCTAAGACTCTTGGTTAGCTGTAAGGTTGCAACCATAATCCTCAACTATGGAATTGAACAAGTATGCACTTGCTTGCAACTTGGGGAAGTAGGTATTGTTTTCTAATATTGTTCCCTGTAGGTATTACATTATCTGTCATAGTTAATAACATTTTAACCCTCGCCTCAGAAAGTAACGATAAAGTAACGATTTTAGTCTGGGAACGGGACAGTACCGAATAAGGGTCAAAAGTAACGAAAAATGTTAACAAAGTAACGTTCTGGCCACACTGTCTTATACGTAGTATATTATATTCTCTTTGGGTTTGACATTCACAACTTAAATTACGTTCCGTTTAACATCACACGAGGTACAAAAACATAATAAATATAAAAAATAAATTATTTAATAACCGGATTATAATATTAAATAATTAATGCATGTTTATTTACACCAAGTCATTGAGTATACTGTGACTATCTGTGGTTCGTAATAAGTGATTAACATTGTACTCTTTGGTAGTGATTTGAATAGCTATATTAATGCAAAAGGTTAATATGGATTTAAATATTTTAGAGGTAGAGAAAATTTATCCAAGTTTGTGTTTTAGTTAGAACAAAAAAATTGGATTTTTTTAAGGTATAAGCCATAATTATCCATGACAAATAGTTAAATCGTATTTGACAGGCCCAATCTGTACATGATCCTTTACGGTCGTCTTTTCTAAGGCGCGTTCGGTTTAGGATCACAGACAGGTTACAGAAAAAAGCATGTGGCCTGCTCACTGGCTGTCGTCTGTCACTGTCATTTTGATTTGAGTAAATTGACATTTCTTAATTTTGTTCATTTCAATATCATTTTGTAACGAGATTTGAGGTTAGAAGCAATTTTTTAAAGTATAATTTAACTTGTTAACTTTAAAATACAGTCGCAATGGACAGCCTTTCTACTGGTTCCCTGAGCGGGGCACAGAAAGACGAGCTGATGGATCAGGTGAAACAACAAATCGCAATCGCAAATGCCCAAGAATTGCTGACGAAAATGTCTGAAAAATGTTTCAAGAAATGCATTTCGAAACCGGGCACATCTTTGGATAATTCTGAACAGAAGTGCATAGCGATGTGTATGGACAGGTATATGGACGCATGGAACTTAGTATCCCGGACGTACAGCAGTCGAATCCAGAGAGAGAGGAACAACATGTGATGGGTACCAGCTCCCTTGCAAGTTGCAGTATTGTGTAAATAAAACTTCGTAGAGACATGATTAACTTTGTGCGTTGCAGCAGTGTTAATGTGTGTTCAATAAAAATATTTAGGTTGTTAATTGTTGCATTGTTTGAACACTTTTCTTCATAATAATTATGTAATAAAGTACATCTTGCTATTGTAATCTATCAAAACTACTTATATCTGCTTTAAATGCAAGAACTATAGTTTATGCATGGAAATGTTACAATGTGTAGTGGTGTTGCTTGTGTTAATACAAGTTACTAAAAATAAAACATTTGTTTACTTTATAAATAAGAAACCCAATCAGTTAAAGAAATGAATAATTTTATTTTTGTATGTATAATGCCATATTTTGTCACCCATTGTTCGTCATTTGTTGTGTGTTATCACATTTCATCTTTCAACATTTTCTTTCTGAACTGATAAACTTTCCTGATCCACATCTCCCTTAGCTCCTCTTCACTAGGTATTTCCTGAAATAGATCACATTAGATTTACTAAATAGTGATTGGACTAAGCAATGACATGAAATGTTGAAATCTCACTTATCAAAAACTATGAGAATAAAAGTAAACAATGGGCAGTATTATCTCTTAGAGGAGATTTTAGAAGTAGAGTGGATGGACATGCCTAACAATAATGAGCAAAATAGACGATCGGGTCCAACCACTGACCATGGTCACATTTGTCTCCCATTTGTCGGGTTGGTGTAAAATCTGACCGTGTGGATGGTGGTTGGCGACCGAATGAAGACACCAATTACCATCCACACGGTCATATTTTACACCAACGCAACCAAGGTGAGACACATGTGACCTTGGTCGGTGGTTGGTCCCGATTGTCTATTTTGCTCTTAAGTGTAAACCATAAAAATATCCCACTTCATAATACACCAGACCTTAACAAATCATATATTACATACAGACACTTAAGTTCTGTGGCATAGTAAGATTTTGACTCTGGGTTACAACTATAGTACCTGTTATTTTGATGGCTAAGAATTTCTCAAAAAATGCAAGCTCAAAGATTTATACCTGTATTGATTGTTACTATACAACTTACTTCAAAATTGATGATAGAATCATCGTTCTGCACTCTCTCTTCTGCTTCTGGCACAGTAACAGTCTGTGCATTCAAATCTATTACAATATTCTGTTTTTTGCTCCTAGATGATGTAAATGGTTTCTGAACAAATGAATCACTATTAAGCTCAGCCAGTAAGTTCCTATCCTGTATAGTAGGCATGTCTTCTTTTATCTCCACTTCCTTATATTCATAAGTAGGTATTTTCTGTAAGGTTAATCCTGCTGCCTCTGCTGCTTTGATAGCTTTTTCTATTTCAGATTTGTTGTCATTTTGGCTGTACTTTTTTGCTGTATTTGATCGATCTGTAATTAAGATAAAATACATGGGCAACAGATAAAAGATTTGTGTATTTTGAAGGCCTGTTCTAACAGTCTGTTCACAGAGGAAGTAATACTATGTCTCATTTAGTTACTATGAGATAAAGCAACTATAGGATTTTACTTTTACATACCAGCTTCATATGAGCTGGATCTGCTACTCAAGGAGCGCGACTTCTTTGACTTCTTGCTTTTGTATCTCAAGCGACTCCGCGAGCTCGAGACAGATTGTGACCGATCGCGCCTTGACCGAGATCGCGAGGACGAACGCGAACGATCACGTTTGGTACGCGACCGCGACAATGACCGCTTCTTGGACTTAGCTTCGTAACGATCTTTAGACACACTCCTGGAATAACTCCTTCTTTTATGCTTAGAGCGAGAGCAGGAGCGTTTCCGTCTGTGACTACTTGATTCCGAATACTCTGATCGGTCTCTCGAACGAGAACGCCTTTTGTGCTTGCTTTTCGATTTCTTTCGTTCATAGGAAGACTCCGAACTGTAAGAGGAGCTTCGTCGATCTCGGTAGCGGCTTCTTTCACGAGGCATACTGTTTTATCAATTCACAAACTAAGTAGAGGATACAAATATTATAATTAATCTTTCTTCTTCTTTTTAATGACTTCTTCTTCTTCTTCTTTAATGGCTTTCTATCGATTTTTTGCAATAATTCTGTCAATGTCAAGTGAGTATAATTTGTACGGTTATGTCAAGTCAAAGTCATATTTTGGACTTTTGGCGGGAACGCGGAAAAGTTCACGTCATTGCATAGTATTATTTTTCAAAAATTTTGCTTTTTCCAGTGTTAATGTTTAAAATTGGTGGCGTTTTACGCATTAAGTGCTGAATTACGAGCATGAGTGAGGGCAAGGGATATAATGTGGTGAAACGTGATTTTTCGTGTTGCTTCCAAAACTCCTTAGAAGTTTCTAGTAAAGTTGTCACCACTTTGCTGGAGCATGACTTAGAGTGGACTATGACTACCTGACTTAGACTGGACTATGACTATGACTAGGACATGACTTTGCGTGAAATATTTTATAACACGATGAAAATATAATACTTGACACTGGCTAAATACACTATGAGTGGAGCCAAAATATAAGGAAAAAAAAAAGTCATATTTTGTCAGTCAAAACGCCAACAGTAAAATGGTGGATATTTTACTGAAGGTGTGGCGATTTCATTAGCCACCTACCAATATAGAGTTATATAATCTGTGGCAATAGGGTAATCCCTTGGTGGTCTGTGGAATGAGGTTGTCACTCGCTCCCTGATTCCGCATTCGGTTGGATTTGATTATTATTCGTTTATATGATTATTAATGTGAAGCTTTCATGCTATTCTACGACTCGTGGTATTGTCGAAACCATCTCCGATACCTATTTGTTTGAAGCAGGTAAATAAACTTAATTGTCTGTATACATTGCCAAGTTTCATTTGAAGATGGGAAGAAAATTTCCCATAAAGGCTCTAAAAAAGGCCGTTGCAGCAAAAACGAAAATGCATGGTTTTATGATCCTGAAACCATTTGCCAACACTCATGCACGTTCACGAACACTTAACGGATAATAATCCACCCTTATTACACATTAACGTTCAAAATACACTAGTTTTGAAAAATTAATTCACAACCGCCATTGTCGGATTTTCTTCAAAGACCATTATATTAATTTATTTTATTTATACAAAATTGCTTTCAAAGAGTACTTTTTTTTCTCATATTTTGGCTCCACACATAGTGTATTTAACCAGTGTCAAGTTTTATCATGTTAATGGAATATTTCACGTGAAAACGAGTCTTAGGCAGAGTTGCACCAGTTTACTTTAACGCTAACTTTAACTGCTATCTGTCACCGTCCACGCTTCGCCGGGCGGGCTAATGTCAAAATTTGACACTAACTTTAACTGTGATTATGGTGCAACTCAGCCTTAGTCATAGTCATAGTCCAGTCTAAGTCAGGTAGTCATATTCCAGTTAGAGGTGGGTCATACTAGGTAAATCGAGATACTAGGTGATTCTGTGACTGTGACTTGGCCATACCTGTGACAAATACTAGCGAGTATTTTTTACTCGCGGCACAAGTCACGGTTACAGGATTTAGATACATAATAGGTGTGTCTTTCTCTGGCGCGATACTGACGCCTAGCCTATGTGAAAAAAGGATGCACCTATTACTTGTGAATTGACGGCTGGCACAACTTGTCGCTAATAGGAGTGAAAATGTGAGTCCCCATAAATATATTTATTTTATTTTGTTTTTTCGTTTTTGTTGTTATAGTGGCAACAGAAATACATTATCTGTGAAAATTTGGTTCATGAGGTTCATGAGATACAGCCTCGTGACAGATGGACAGACAGACAGACGGACGGACAAGAAAGTCTTTGTAATAAGGTTTTTTTTACCCTTTGGGTGTGGAACCCTAAAAATGAAGGTCGAGAAATCTTGAACATAGCTCTATAAAGTTAAAAGTATTCTCAATGTTATTATGAATTTGGCTATAAATATAATAAGTTTTATTAAATCCGTTTAGTAGTTTGTGGTTGTCTTGTAGTAGAGTGATGCATGTTCAAAGGGACAGACATACAGAGAGATAAATAATAAAAAAATGGTTTTAAGTACTTAACATCAATAAGGGATTTAATGGGACTGATACTGACGCCAATGTGAAAAAGGATGGCACTAAACTCGCGGCTGGCAAAACATGTCGCTGTCACAGCTCCTGTGGAAAAAATACTAGGTTTGTCCCTCTCTGATACGCTACAGACGCCTTCGTGAGAAAAGGATGCACTTATTACTTTAGCACGCTCTCATAGACTCGCGCACAAGTCACAGTGTCGCTGCTCCCGGAGGTATTTTGTCACTGTGACTGACTGTGACTTTCTTTTATCAGTGACTTTTACCTGTGACGACAAATACGCCTCACGCCTGATTCCAGTCTCAGTCATGCTCCAGTAAAGTGGTGGCAACTTTACTGGAAGCTTCTATGGAACTTTGGAAGCAACACGGAAAATCACGTTTCACCACATTATATCACTTGCCCACACTCATGCTCGTAATTCAGCACTTAATGCGCGCCACCAATTTTAAACATTAACACTGGAAAAAGCACAAGTTTTGAGGAATAATACAATGCAACGACGTGAACTTTTCCGCGTTCCCGCCAAAACTGCAAAGAGTAGAGTACTTATACTTAATACTTATACTCACAAAACAAACCATAGAGAAAAATAATTATATATTGGAATCTCATTGGAATAGAGTGCCATCTTAACCGCTGGTTTACATTCGGGGCTCGCGGCTCGTCCCGTGGCTCGGCCACAGGTTAGGAGCATATTGTTCTAAGACGAGCTTGTGTTTGCACTCTCGCGGCGAGCTCATTTGTTACAGAATGTTTCAAAGATAGTGGAGGTCGATATATTATTAGCAGTAACAACTCTAAGTTTAGTGAGCTTTTACTATTATGCACGTAATTTACAAAATCAAAAAGCCAAAAAACGATGCCACCCTAATTGTTATTCTGAAAAATTTTAAATATTTGAAATATTTCCATACCAAACAGCAAAATCCGTTCAGTAGTTCCAGCGAGATGCGTGTTTAAAGGGCCAGACAGACAGACAAACAAAAAATTAAAAAGAAAATGTTTTAATGTTTGTTTTTATCATCAAATTATCTGTGAAAACATATGATCTTGCCTGGCATACTCGGGCGTGTTCCTATTCATGGTGCGGTGGACTCCAAGGAAACTACGATTCACGGACACAAATAAATATATAATTGAACTGATATAACTAAATAATATAAACTATGACATGACGCGGTAGTGGTGGAGAGACGACTGCCTAAATTACATCTCGCACCCTTTATATAGGTCGGCGCCGGCGTCGTCAATATTATAAACAAATGTGTCCCTACAACAACCCCCTTCTTAAAAAAATAATAAGCACAAAATTCGACAATATAAATCATATGTTATGGTAATAAACTCACAGAAAATCTCTCAACAATGAACAAAGAAAGTCCAACTATAACAATCCAATAAACAAAACATCTTTCAATTACATTCTCAAAAATCCAGCTCAAGTATAACGTTATTTGATACACAAATACTCTACTAACGTTAACTTATACAAACAAAAGAAAACGATCGATTTACAAAGTAACTCATTCTTATCCACTCTAAAACAAAGAATTCGTAGTCTTCCACTTGATTCGACCCTACTCATATTGCATATGTCTCAGTTATCACCGACATCGACAGTCGACACCGACTGTTTATATTATCCGGAAACAATCAGTGCAATATAACGCTAGCATTATTCATTCATCGGTCACATATAAAACGTACAAAGGTAAACACATAAAATATAAAATCGAATCAATAACGTAGTCATAACAAAAACATTACCTAAATAAAATATACACAATAAAACAGAATGGCAAAAAAAATCCAATATATCTGCGTGAATATAACGAATTTAAAATAAACATTGCAATCAAAAAACACAAAAACACAAAATTGACAAAAAATACCATTTCACATTATAAAGCACATTAGAAAACAAAACATTACAAAAATATCGATCAGACAATTAATTCAGATTAAACCGATACCGATCTAACAAAATTTAATCAAAAATACTGCACTTCTACAAAAAACTAGGTGGGCAAATCAAATTCACTGACAGGTAATTAACACAATCGCACGATGATGACACTTTTACACAACTCAATCAGGAACCTCTCTTCATTCCCAGCATAAGCCGGCACCAAGCTCACATGTTCCATTGATGTGCAGCTTCAATTTCGCTGAAACCAGTCACTCTGCAATGGTAAAGCGAGACTGAGCGATCCCTCCAAGTCTACGCTCTGCATACACCTCCGGTATCTTCCTCGAACGGTGCGACCAACCTCGGGTGAAAGTACCTGCAGGTCCAGCCTGGATACGTCAACAGCGCTGGCACCTCAGATATCTCTGGCCCTCTATAAAGCATCGGCTGCTGGCGAATGGTGATGACATTTCGGCATATTCTTTCCGTGGGCTATTCGCGTCATCAGTTAGCTACATAGCCCAGGGATAATATGCGTCGATCTTCGCTGCCTTGACTGACTATTACTTGAGCTGAAGCTGCGTTGGTAGATCATTTGTACCCGTCGAGGGTCGCAAATCATCGACGGGGAATCGCCTCTCACCACGTAACGTGAACCCATGCCGCGTAAAACCTGCGCTGCACTCTGCCGGGTTCAAAGTTCATCGCACACGTGTTCCTGAGCTCCGAACCGCACCATAAAAACGACGAAGGTCACCAGTGTGAAAACATATGATCTTGCCTGGCATACTCGGGCGTGTTCCTATTCATGGTGCGGTGGACTCCAAGGAAACTACGATTCACGGACACAAATAAATATATAATTGAACTGATATAACTAAATAATATAAACTATGACATGATGCGGTAGTAGTGGAGAGAGTACTGCCTAAATTACATCTCGCACCCTTTAGATAGGTCGGCGCCGGCGTCGTCAATATTATAAACAAATGTGTCCCTACATATCGATTAAGAAAATACCTATACGTAAGCAGCAAAAAATTTCAAAAAATTTAATGGACAAAAGTCCATTTACAGTTGTATTAAAGTATTGATGATTGACAATAACAGTATTATGGTACCTATTTATTTTTAATTTTAGCCCTACTTAATGATTTAATAAAGCACCAACGCGAGTATGAGCACCCCACTCGCATCCTCCGCGAGCTCCCTTTGGCTCGTGCCCAAAAGACCGCTCCCGATGACGCGAGCCCGGCGAGCCCGGTGACGAGCCCCATGACGAGCCACGAGCGCACTTTTTACATTCGGCTTGTGGCTCGTCCTGCGGTTCGTGTCGCGGCTAGCGCGTGAGTGTAAATGCAGCATAAGAGTTTTTTTTGCCATCACGCTGCAATATTATTTATACTGGCCGTCAGTGAGTGTGGCCATCTGTAAATTCTAAAATCTCCGCTAGGAGTATTATAGTGTTCTGTCATTCTGTGCGTCAGTCAGTGAACCTCGATCACAGAGAACTTTGCTATATAAACCTCGATGACGGAATGTGTGTGAAAAATTTTAAGATGGTGTGGTGATCAACTGTATTTTTTCATAATTTTGCTAGAAAATCAACATTGGTGCTTAGTTTCCGCGTTGAAACATGAAAAATGTGTGTTTTAGCTGTGCCCGCCTAGTTTTATTGCTATATTATTAGCTTAGTGAACTCTCAAGTGCCTGTGCGTGAAGTTCGATCACTGACATTGTTTCGTTGAAATAAATAGGTAGTCCATCGCGATTGTTATGTTTATGATATTACCTTGTGGTTTTCACTCGGTTTTTGGATGGTGCGAGAGTTTCTGATGTTTTTGAAACTATGGACAGGCAGGAGAGATCACACGGCAACATGGAGCCCAGCGATTGTGTGGACACCAAGCAGGTGAGGACTGTACGGCTAATTGTATGCCGGTTTTGGAATAATTTCCCCTTTTGCCTTGTTAAGCACCTGCACCTTTTAAGATTTGCATTTGAATGCTACTGCTGGTCATTTTTGCAGTGCAAATTGCCAAAATGATAATCTGTTGCAGCTTGTAATGATATATTATTAGGAGTAGACAGTTTTAGTATCTATTGCTTTCCATATGCAATCTACAAGCCATAGAAAATAAGCAAAACAGTAAACTATTTTACATTAGTCTGTATTCATTATTTGTAGAGACAAAGCAAGGCAAAAGGTGGGTGCTGTTATTCACTGCCCACACTCTAGGTGAATAAATTATTGGTATTAGAACATTGTTATGAACTTCGTGCCTTATCGGGTACAATTATGGGTGTCTGCAACGAGGACTACATTTGACTAATCCCAAATTTGGAAAGCTCTGGTATTTTGTACCATATGTCTAGACAAACCCTACTTAGGTTTAAGGCATATTATACCAAACCGTTGTATATCTTTATGTATTAAATAAATAAATAAATAATAAGTATGAGAATGTTCATCTTTGAATTTGATCATCCAATTAGATTTTTATTTTAGATCATTATGAGTTGTAAATTTTATAAATATATATAATAAAATGGAAATGGATGATTAAAAGAATTTAAGATGGAATATTTCACTCAGTGTGGCAAATTAAAATTTTCTTTCAGGGGGTTTGCTAATCATAGCATATTTACTCAATGTCAGTTCATGAAAAAGAATCTTGCGCAAATAAATTGAATGTGTCATCAAATTAGGATTAAAAGTATGATATACAGTCATACAGTATATCTCATTGGTTTAGCAACTAATTGCAATAAATTAAAATCATCTCGGCTTTTCAGTCTATTGTCATTTATTGCTGATTGCAAAATTTGAAGTTGCTGCGCTCAGTAAAATATTCCACCTTAAACTAATCTTATGATTAAATGTTGAAGGTTTATGTGGAGAGGATTGTTGTTTTTATACATGCTATGCATTCTTGTGTTTGCTATACTTAGACAGCTCTAAAGTAGAATTGTGGTTACATAATTACATCTAATACAGTTGGCTCCAATAATTATTAGGATGGGATTGGAGCAGCTAGATAAAATTATATATTTTGTACTAGCTGACGCATCTTCCTAGCTTTGCGCAGGTTAATTTATTTTACATCTTAACCCTGTTCATGGGAAAAGCAAAGCTCTTTTTCTTTTTGCCTTCTCTCTTTTTTCAACAGGATGAGTATAGTAAATGTAAATGAATCCTTGCATAAAATTTATGGTATTATGCATACAAATATGAATATTGTTATTGCTCATCCAATGTGGGCGCAAGAAACTATGTGAAGTGTTGTGCTAATAAACTATCATCCATAATTTGTTGTATGTTAGTAACCAATTGGATGACCAATATGATATAATTTTTTTATATCATCCTGTTGAAATAGAGAATATCATCTGGGAATAATAAATACAGATTATAATTGTTGTAGGAAGTTTTAACGATATAATAAATTCAAGATGATACATCTGGGAATGCTTCCTTGTAGTATTGAAGTATTTTTAGTGGGGTTCCAGAATTTTACAGATTCAATTGAGTATTTTCAGTCTAGTCTTGTCTAGCCAGCCAGTCAAATAAATAATAATGAAAACTCAAAATGGAATACATTATTAAATGGCAGTAGAATAGTCACCTTTTAAAACATCATTTTCTTCCGTCATATAACTAGTTATTGTACTATATTCTAGTTCAGGCGAATAATAAACCCTGCTTTCTCATATGTTTGTCATACTCATATTACCTTAACTTTGATTGAACAAGGTTGATGGCTGATGATCAACAGGCAGTCAATGAGCATTTACTATTTTTAAGACATGAGTTTAACTTTAACAAACATAGCAGATACCAGGGGATAATGTAGGATGTATTATTTAATTAGATGATGATCATGTAGGTAGTTATGTTGTATGATGTTTATCTTTTCTAAGAAAATCAGTTAAGAAGATAAATCCGTTAAAATTTTAATTGGTCTCATCCATAATTACATTTATGCATGCATATCATATCATGATAAAGAAGACATTACAATTTATAAGATACTAGTAAGCACCTACATTTATATCTAGTTAGAAAGTATTGTTTACTGTCACACATTATTTATCAATGAATAGGTGAGCACAATTAATTCACATAGTAAACTCATTCATTAGCATCCTGAACTAAAATCGCTGTTAGTCGTGACGGAAGTAAACTTCAAAACCCGCTTATCTAAGTTCGTCGCCTATTCGTGCATTCGGTAGGGGGGCGCGGGCGCAACTAGCTAGCCGAAGAAGGCAGTATAGAAGCGACAGGCGCGGAGCCACCGCGCGCGCAGTCGCCGACGATCGAACCCGCACGCACGCGCGAGTGATGTCACCGCGAGGACCAGTGGTCTCCGTGTTGTGATTGTGTTGACTTAACCATGGTAGCGATGGTGGCCTCAGCGTCTGGATACGGCACGCTCCGCCGGTTTCTGAGCGTCCCGGAGGGCCAGGATGGCATCCAGACAGGCACGGGCCCTAGCGCTTCGGTCGCCGTCTCGGTAAGAGACCACTCATCACACTACCACTCTCTACAGTTAGAATTGAACCGCGAGCGATAGCGTTATGCGCCAAGAATGTTGATGATATGATGCGTTACTTATCGCAAGGCGCGCCCGCTACCGCTATGCTAAACAAATCGCGTAATGTCGCCGTCGTGCGTCGTGCTGGTTCGATAACGATAAGTCATACGATAAATACTCGTTAGTGCATTCCCTTTGGGATCAGATCACCAGACTCATTAACTGATACAATTAACATGTTCTTGTCAACAACGCACAGTAGGTATCTGGAATTAATTACGAATATGCTAAGCTGGGTACGTAGTACGTACCTACCTACCTAAGTAGATTGACGAGGACTAGGCCTTCATGGGTGTTTGTATTGTGTAGGTTGATTTGCTTTACTGATGAATACGGATACTCGTATAATGTAGCAAAATGATTGTCTATTACAACTATATTTATTATATTCACATTCAATTGATGGTTTCACTGCTGCTTATTGGACGAGCTCTTTATTATAGCGGCGCATGTAGAAAGTAGCAGTTATTTATCACTGGTAAATGTGTAGTTAATAATAGCTTGACCCACTGGTCGAATTGCAAGGGAACCGTTTGCTTCCCTTGGAATTCTCATTTTCTCATAATAAATAAAGTAGCGTCTCTGAGGGTCTAGCAAAGACCCCTTTTCATTAACGTTAACGCCAAAAGATAACTCTAAAATGTATCGGAATGTAATGACCTGCGTGATGTCGCTTTTCCACACATTTGGAGTTTCGTTTGGCGTTAACGTTAATGGTGCGAGCTCTTTGCAAGACCCCCTGGGGGTCTAGCAAAGATACCAACCACTAACGCTAACGCCAAACGCTAACTCCGAAACTGTATTGAAATGACATTCGCTGTGGAAAAGTTAGCGATTTCCGAAATGTCATCCTAGTACATTTTGGAGTTAGTGTTTGGCGTTAGCGTTAGTGGTTGGTTTCTTTGCTAGACCCCCTGGTCTCGATAATAACAGGCCATAAAATTAGCACGTCTTATCAGCATTTATAAGCAAAACGTTTCCACGTGGCTTCCAACTAGCATAACATTTCATTAAATGTATTACGCTAGAAAATTTATTAAAACTTTAATTGGGTTCTTTACTCGGATTTAGAAAGCTGTACATTTTCCATTAGAACGTCTATGCGTATTAAAAATTTCGAGCATGCGACTGCGGCGCAAAAATAAAAGAGCAATTCCAATTTCAGCGAGCAAGTAAAATTTAATTTAGTTAGAATACTCGATTATGAACTTTTTCTTTCGCTACTGCAATAGCGGACTTTCTGACTGAAACTGGTTCGGCACACCGCTGTTTTGAATCTAAAAAAAGAATCCGGACAAATCCATCAGTGTGCTGTAACGTCCACGACGAGGTCATCGACCTTACTTTCCTTTATTACTCCGTTGTGTTTATTAGCATACATTGAAATTCTGGCCTTGGCCCCACGTGTGGTATTATAGAATGATTTTTGTGGGTGATGTCACCCGATGGCAGCGGGAACGAGGGATGGGGCCAAGGTTAGACTAGCAGACCGTGGCCGCATCTCGAGAAGCACGGCTCGTTGCCCACCATCCGCGAAAGGAGCCCACTGTGTGGTTACCGACCCAGATCACTCTGGCACTTACTCGCACTTTAACTTCCCAAATGAATATGAGCCGGCTCATAATATCACCAATTGAATGTGTTGTACCATATGCTCAATAGCGAGAAGGTATTGAAAATTTATTAATAATAGTATAGAAGGGCCTAGAAGGGCATGAATGTATAATCGGATCTATATTTTCTATATTTGGAAGCAACTGTCTTAACATGTTTGAATCAATATTTGTGGCTAAAGTGGCTTAGTGTAAGCGGTTGTGAACTTGGTTTACATATTATATATTCTTCTGATCCATTTTTCAAATTTTGAACACTTTTCTAATTCGTCAGCTAACAAGCGGTGCATTGTGAAACCCCACGAATCGAATGTGATCGTGGCGATAAAAGTGCTTGCCAATCGTAATGGAGAGTCGTCACTCGCCGATTGTTCATGTTCAACGCAGTTTCCTTTCCCAGCCCCTAGTACTTCATCGATCAACTGAAATTGTATGAGCTATTCGTTTCATATTCAAACTTCTTGTTCGTGGCGCTCGACTCAACCTTATTATTATTATCAACTGTTGGTATTCATCAAGATTCGTGCCTAAATCACTAAGAACCCTTAAACAAACATGTGTATAAATACCCGCTCCAAATTAGATCAGTCAATCAGTGCATAATTTTTAAGAAATTTCTTACTAATGAAGATGAATGGGATCTCAGCTCAGACAATGTTTGAAAGACTGTAATGAAGCTAACTTAATGTCAACCAAATCACTGGAAGCATAATAAGTTTGCCTTTGGTTTGATTTTATTTATTTGTGATGATTTGGAATTCAAATAAACTAAAATTAAAGTTAAACGCGGATCTTCCATATTTATGCCAAACACGAACGCCTCCACAAAGCCTTTATCGAAACATACGTGCAGAACTGCTAATGTGGATTTTATATTTGTTGTTTCACCAATTACTGTTAATGTCTCAAACCTTGAGTGACCTACAAAGTTATCACGACAGACTGATTTAATATAAAAGATAATGCTTATTATTCCAAATTCCTACGCTGCACATTACTAGTAGTACATTATACGACAATCAATTTAATCACTTTCACTTCGAAATCGGGCCTTGTGATACTACTTTATTCAAGTGTTCCCTTTTGATCATTAGCTAGTAAATAAGTTGCACTTGTCTGCTCGTATCATATGGTCTCAGAAAAAGTGGGTTTAACACCGGGTGGCTCAGTTGTCGAAGTTGTCTAGCTGGTTGCGCCACTGCGCATTACTGACGAGTCACCTCTGGGCCCTCTGGCGCACGCGTCCGCCCACCGGATCACACCTATAAGGAGAGGACCTTGCCGACATCGCCACCTTCACATAGAGCAAATATATTGCAGTGTATCACCTTGTTGAAAAACATAACCGTTTAATTTACCGCATCTCCACGCTTGGAGACCTCTTGATTGCTTTGATGCGTTTTTGATTTGTTGGGCCTTGGTTCCTTTATTGCATTCGTAAAAGTACTCGATTAGATACTGCAATTACTCCAAGATCAGAAAACGTTTAAAAGGTTTTATTACGTTTGATCCTTTTGTGCACTTAAGAGACGATGAGAAGTCCGTTACTACAACAAACATTACGTAATATGGAGGCACCAAAACGTGTGTGTGAGTCATGCATTGATTGAAACTGAAACTTTCAAAACTGATCAAAGCAATTCGTCCGAAGAAATAAATCATAATTGGTCGAAGTCAAGCTCCGGAGTTGCGCCGATCACAGATTAGAAACGCTTAAGCGAGTATACAGTCTGAGAAGATGTACTCCGAGATTAACCTAGGAATTTCTTCGTAATTACATGTAATATGCATCTAGCGAACGACGAACAATTGCAGTATCTTGGAAATATTAATTATCGTCTTCACTGGCAATTTGTTTGCTTGTCGGGGAAAATAATACTTTGAGCATGGCAAATAAATATAGATAAAATAGCATTCATGTATTGAGGCATAAGTAATCATACTCTGTAAACAGTTTTTCGTTCTATGGCTACGCTTCATATGTTTGGTGATTAATAACACTTAGCTCCTGACTGCGTTGCCATAAATAATTGTTTAAATTCCGTTCTTGATCGCTATCTGACAGCGAAGGTACTTTTGCAACTGATGTGCCTTCTCGTTTCTTACTGACCTTGGAGAGTGCCATCTGTTACTTCCGCGATAAACAAAACGTGTTCCCCGATATGCTAAAATTAACGTTGATCATATTTTGAATTGTTCAAACAAATAATGTCTCGTATCTTATCAAAAGCTATTACTTAATTTCAAATGCGGTTGCATAGTTTTATTGCTATGGTTATTAATACTCTCATTGAGGCACTCAATAGCACATTTGATGAAGTCTACAGAGAAAGCTACGAGCGGCGTGTTTCGTGCGGTTACTTTCATGTGCCCGAGGTATGGTCGAGCTTTATTATTGTGCTCTGCCGTTGAAAACATTTTTCAATACATTTGCTGCTCTATCAGCTCTTACATTGCTTATTGCTCTCAAGCTCAAGTGCATTTTTGAGAAGAACCCTTTAGGATCAAACGTGCTCCAACGAGCTTAATGATTAGGAATTACACAGCGATAAATCTGTTCGCAATATTTCCTATTTCCTGTTATTAAAATTATCTTTGTATCTATCTTTTTTTGTACACAAGCACGATTCAGAACTGCGGCTAGGTTATTGACATTTGCCAACAGTACTCGTAACCTGTAAATGCGACGTAATATCAACTGCCAAAAGTGAAATTGACTCCCGGAAGCGATTTTATTTGTTCAAATGAAATTGAACAGACAACTCGATGAACTGGCTGGTAGTGGTAGCTGTGACCGTTGACTTGGTGAATCATCCATTGTATAGTGCCAAGATGCAACGCTGTGAAAATCAATATTGAATTATAGAACAGATCGCGGTTTGAGCAACAGATAATATAAGTCTTACAAGTGGACATAAAAAAAATCATGTTAGGAACCATTGAGATATGATACATTAAAGAACATAATTATCACACATTCCAAAGCTGTTTGTAAAATCATAATACAACCTTTCTTTTGAATAAAGTAGCTGTCAAGACAACACATCTCTTGTTTTTATCGCTAAATGTGTTTTTTTTTTTATCATGATGTTCTGCCACAGTAACTTAGTATTGTAGATTTGTAGCGAATGTACATAAAAGCAATATAAAATATTATGATATAAATGTAATCTATCTAGATATACAATGATATCATCATCATCATCATCAACAACGGCCCAGTCCAGTTTCGTCCAAAGTCGGCGGTGACCATTTACGATCGGATGAGCCACCTGCTTGTTTGCCACTCATTTCTTAAAAAAAAAGAAAAAGTTTGAAGAGATCCATCCACTGCTGAACGTAGGTGTCGCCCATAGAGCGCTACTTTGAGCGGCTGCTTGCCTTATGAACCCATCTGCTTCCCGTGGTTTTGCCCAGATTTTTTTTTTCATTTGCTAGAATACCCATTTGAGCACTCTACTAATATTATGATCTAGCCCTCCACGTGACTAATAAGTAATTTTCATTTAGCTTAAACTTCTAAACACCTAATGATCTAAGAATTTGTCCATTAACACTATCTTATCTTATTGTCTCTATTAAGGCGAAGACACTTGGTTCTTGTGTTCTTTTTTAGGTAGGTAGCACTTACTTGCACTGCATTTTTGTCTGACATGAGAATGTGTTTTATCAAAAACTATAACTAGGGACTTGTTTGGTCTTTAGTTCCATTGAACAATGTTAATAGCGACGTATAAGAAATGTCAATGTCAGTTTTCTAAGAAGATAATAATCTTTTTAAACCTTTAACGACTCTTTTCTAATGCATTTATAATAGCGTTGTCTGATTTGAAGCAATCAATCTACTCAACTGAAACTAGATCAAATGAACCACAGAAAATTTATTCTCTTTCGCGATTCTTTTGTAAAGTAGTTCACTATAATTTTCATTTTACATTGTCTGTGGCAAGCGACGCCTTTCGGTTGAATAAAGATAAGATGATATAACTTTGGTTTCATTTGACGTGTTATCTTCAACCTAATCCTTGGTAGTTCTCACATTTATCCAAGTAACATTTGCACTGGGAAAATTCTAGTGGCAACAATTTCCAAAGAGTTGCATTGCTCACTTATCTCCTGAGAGGCCAGGCGCATTCTTGGGTTCGATTCTTGAGCCGTTACGGTATCTAGATTAACCAACTAAGAACGAAAAGAGAATAGTAAATCATTATTATTTAATATTCGAAAAACTTTTAAAATAACCAAACGTGAATTACCTCCTGGCCATTGACAAAAACAACTAATAATTATTTTATGGTATTTTACAGGGTTCTATATCAAGAATCGCATATTTCAGTAGTCTAGGTAATAGAGTGACAACTTCAGTGTCTAATTAATCTATGAAAAGGTCGAAGTAAGTTGATGTTAGTGTCTACTGTGCCCCGTCTTAGGTACGCAAGGTTAGAAGTATTGTGCGACCGCTCCGTGGTGGGAAATCTTGGAACCGGGCCTCGCATGAATAAGTAAACGGCTAAGGCACATCGTCGTAGTATTCATTCGGCTTGTGAAACGAAATAAACGGATTCCACGCATATCCCCAAGGGTCAATTTTGCGCAATAGTGGCTCTAGGTTTTTCTTCGGATCTCGATCCGATGTATAACCAATTTGCGTCGTGGGAGTTTTGTGCGACTGTGTGATTTTGTAAAATAACAAAATAGGCTCGCATATACATAACTAAACGGCTATAGCAGGTCAATGGCATCACTCGTGGTAGCTATCAGTTTGATTAAAGAATCTGAATTTTGTGAAAATGAGTGTCTAAATCGTAAATCTATGTTATTAATAATTATTATTATAGAAATTTTTATCACTATGGGCGGACTTTTACGTTTTCTTAATGGCTTGCGAAACCCTTGTAACTAATTGGTTATTTCATTTCCAATCAGCCAAGTTTTCAATAATAATGTCAGTCGCAATCGTAAGTAATAATATTTTAGATAATAAATATCATAGTATACTAGAAACTACGTATAACATGTTTTCTGTTTGCCTGCACAGAATTCCATCTCGCTGCGGTTTCAAATTCCAATAATTCGTATCCATCTCTTGAACGCGGTTGGATCTCGGATCTTTGGATCAAGTGAACTTTTGATTCAAATCCAATATTGAACCCTAGGACTTTCCTTCTAGCCGCGGCTTTTCCACATCCCACATTACCATGATGGTGTTTTGATTTAATGCTCGTGCTACATAAAAATTGCATTGAATGAATATGCCAGAAACCTTGAGAGTTTTAAATTGTGCGTAATTTCATTGTCAACGTAACTTAGTACGGCTAAATTTATTGACAATGGCATTCACTGTAATGTCTGTAGTGGAATTAATAAACTTCAATCAGTATGGATTTTATCTATTCAGCTTGATTTCCCTAGCTTTAGAAAACCAAAATTATGTTCTTTAACAACAGACAGGCGTAAAAACCTCCAGTACAGGCCAGCTGTCGCGGGCGGTTGGCTTGGCTCAGATGCCCGCCTGCTATTGTTCCACAAACCGAATTTACTTAATATTCCTTACTACTCCAGCGCTGTGATGTGGAGTTACGTGATCCGAATTCATATTGATGTCTCTCAATCCACCTTTTAATATTATTTGCCACACCTTTTTATTTTCTTACTTGTTCAAGACCACTCGATGCCATTAGAGGCTTTAACAAAATGCTTATTAATATTTAGTTGATTGCGTCAACGTAATCAGTAATATCTAATAGTTTGGTCCGCTGACGTAATAGAATATAATGTCCAACAAAATCACCAAGTACGCCGGTTATATCGATCTTAGTTTCGTGTGCTTACAATAGTAGTTATGAAATGTTTGTATTGGTAGTTTGGTAGCCTAGCCACTAGTTACTTCAGTCGCACACAGGCACATCTCTCACTTTCACCAAGCCGGCTCGCTCTGCGAATACCAACTGGGTCACACGGCAGATGAAAGATAATCCGAAGCTGCGACTGAATCATTCAATTATTTACAACTGATCACCTCCAAGCCGTTAATGTGCACATTATGGGGTTCGTCTTCGGAACCTTCTGGAAATACATTTGATAACTTATCGGGCGAGACTTTTTCAAAGTTAGCTCACCTTATCTACTGTGATGACGGCGACGACAGGTCGAATGTATTTTGCATTTGCGATAAGTTGTCATTGTTTTAATTTATCATTTCTCTGGCGATGTTTTGAATGCTGCTTTTATGGGCGATGCCATAATCGCAGTAGTTGCTTCCATGCCTAATCAAACCATCACGATAAACCTTGGCAGTGCCTTGATGTATAATATTAGCGTAGGCTCTAAATGCCGCTGTAATTTCGTTGTCAACTGTTTGCGTGTCCGATGGCACTCTAAATTTTGATGTACGAGAGAGACTCATCCGTGTAATTGACGACAAGTATGAAATAATTACAGTTACCGTAAAACTTCCGACCTTGTTGGAGAATCACAATTTTGTTTTGGTCGTCTGTTCAAGTAGCCACATTTCACAGGAACTGAACACGGAATTTATGTCACCATGTTAAGCATCGATTAAAGCCTCTGAGGATTTAATATATAATAAAACTCATGTGTAGTTGTGTGGGTCTGATGTATATTTATAGGTGTCGTTAGTTATGACTTCATCGCTCCGCCATGCTCTGTTGACATTTCTGATGTGATCATAATAGTTGTATCCAATTTACCGCCGAAGTTCAGTTGGCTTTAAACAAACACAATTATTCGCATTTTTTACATTCACAGAACAACCAAGGTCGTAATTTAATGATTATATTGTATTTTTTGTGGAAATCCTAGAATTAACCAGAAAACTTGTGAGTAACCAGGTTCCAGTCCTCAGGTAGATCGGAACTCAAATGACTCAGTGCCAGGGCTAATCATTTTTTCACTTCCTGCCCGCAAGACTAATTGTGTATTCCATTAGTTCCACTAGACGCGAAAGCTTCAGTAATGTTACGAGTTACGATTCGCTTCGATTCTTCAATATTGCCGTTTTTTAAAGAAAACCTAGTACTTTGTGTCGCGCCACAACATTTGTTTCACAACTCATATAGGCGTAAATCCCTTTATATTTCCTGCTTCCTCTTGAGGTTTGAGACGCTATTGAATAAAAAGTTACGTTTTTCTATTTCGAGCCTCATTGTTCTATCTATGCAGGTCACGTCCGAGTCGCCGCCTATTCTTTAGTAATTTTTTTATAATTATGGCTCCATTCGTCTTTACTTATTCTTCGTGATCTCAAGAATGTTTCCTACTTGCCCATTTAAAGGAACTCGATCGTGTTCTGTTGATTAGAAACCTTGCAGATTCCGTTCAAAGTTGTAAAAGAATTAACTCGTGCGTTTGACTATGTTTGGCGCTTGCAATGAATTATGTATTGATGTATTAGTTCCGAGCAGCTCATTGAAATTCTTTTTCTCCTGCCGCCGGCCGTGTCCGTCCGAGTTGTCGCCCTTATTTGGTGGTCAGGTGAATCACTCCATGTTCTGGTCAAACGGGTCGAATATGTTCAATATTTACTTTGTACAAAGTTCGGCTGGCTTGTAAGCTGCACGATTCTAGATCTTCCTGCAGACATGACCTTAAATAGTTACAATAAAACACGGTATTTCATGGTTCATCTTACCAGCTGTTCACATAATAACTTCAACAGGAGAGTGTAATTTATCACAAGCGCAATAAGTTCATGCATTGGTCCAAAACTTCTACAATCAATTACGTAAGAATGTGTCCAAGACGTTCCTTACTTTGAGCTTAGTGTTCTTTTTATATAGCGCTTGTTTGCACCACACTATAATAATACTAATACACTATGACACTACACTACACTATTATAACTCAAATGGTTTTGTTCTTTTTAATCAATCTGCTAACTATATTTATGATGATGATAATATAACTAAACAAACCTCGTGTTTCTATGCTCGTGTGACGTGTCGCGTGGCAAACAAATGCTAAATCATTATGATTATTACTTATTATTCAATGTAAATTAAGATTTCGTATTTTTTATCTCTGTTTTTCTCGTATTTTATTATAAACTAAATAATGCCTCTGCAACCAAGCTTACACGTTATTAGTCAAAGGGTGTCGCACGAACGGAAGCCAGTAGGTACAACTAGTTGTTAATCCAAAATGTCATAAGAAAAGAATTTATTATGAATGGATGATGAGCTATTTGCAAATGCTTAAAATAAAAATGAATACAAAATTCATCTTTTGTATTTGTAGCCCAATTGATAATATTGTGCTAAAAATGATCCGATTTGTTGTCTTGCTCGTGCATATCTAGTTAAAGCAGGACATGCAGGCCTAGAGGCTACGGGTATCGAAACGAGGTTGCGGAGGCGGTGCGACGTGGGCGCACGACCTCATCGGTTCGCGTGGGCCGCAGGTGCCAACGCACCTTTCCAGTTTCCACGCATCGTCTGCTCCAACTGCGAGCCTTCGTTCCGACTCACCAGCAACGATCGTCACTGTCCACTTCGTCACTGACAACAGCCCTTTGTTTGCGTTGTGATTGACGCTCATTAAATTCCTTTTCCAGTTCGCAGTAGGTACTAAGTTTCAAAATGTTAACTGTGTGTGCAATCGCATAAAGACTGACAGTTATTAGCGTACTTAACTAAACCCTTCTTTGTCGTGAAACTTACCGTTTATGTCCAGTTTTACACCATTCTCGGGCTGCTGATGTGAGGATAGATGATACTGCTTAGAGAATGAGGCTTTGTCTTCATCGGAATGAATGCGTGTAGTCAGTGCGATGATAAGCTTGCTGTTATAAATTGAATGCAAGAACTGCAATGAGACGAAATATTTCATTTTTAAAACGAACGGTCTCTAATCTCTATATTGGTTCAAATTGAAAATTTTGCAATTTTAAAGTATGCTAGTTGAAGGTACTCTGACCGAGTTACGCTTCAGCAAACAAACCTGCAGCGGTTACAGTGACCGGTCACTAATAAGGAAGAGCATTCTTCCGGACCGGGCACTACGATGACGACTGCTAAACTCAGGAGACATGGGAGAGAGTGAAATGCGGTGGCGATTCCGCTAATTACCCCCCAATTAACTAGTATACGAATTGAGTGTAGAGAGTGGCTTGCCCGCTCCACTTGTTATATGTTATAGCGTGGTGCATGAAAGTACTTAATAGTCGAGTCTTTACGAGTGAAACGGCTCCAACGCTTGCAAATTGAATTTGATAGACTAGACTGTGTTGTATGCTTTTTTAAATTGTGAGGTCACCTTCGTACTGTCGCAACACAAGTCACTAATTTAGTTTTAAGAATCTTGCTAACGTGTATAGCAAGTGTACGTGTGTGGGGTGTGTGTGTGTGTGTACGAGTAGTTATTTTCAGTCATATTTTACCATTTCATTGTGCCGTATGACTGCCGTGTATGCAAATCAAGCAAAAACTATGTTAACATAACGACATTCTTCATAAATGTTTTACCTAATTATGTTAATAATATTTGCATTCGTTATCGTGGCGTCCCATTTCTAATTGATTAGTATAGGTTGGAACCGGTTGCGAATGCTTTTGGTACTTGCATCCGTGGCTTGGTAAACATCCGGTGCTGTCTTATGGACGATCACTTACCGTGAATTCGTGAAGTAACCCACATACGGCACGTTCCACTATCTGCACCTTAGATGCTATCTCCATATTCTTCAACTTCTGTTACATAGTAATAATGCTGTATCGGAAATCGCCTTTCAAGTCCCGAACTTGCCCAATAAAATGCTAATCGTCTCTGGCGTTCTCACGTTTAGCATAAAATTGGGTCCGATTTGTAATACTTGGTGTTGTTTGAAAACACTAGCTCTGTATCGCTCGCAGTAAATTGTTCTGGAAATGCCGTAACGTATTTGATTTTGTAGTAATTTCCGTTACTTCGCCGGTTTTAAATGGCTCAAACAAAATCGTCTTATTGCGAATTTTTGTGCTCATAGACGGTCTGAAGCACAGTTCGTTTCATACTGACTGAGTTGCTAGCTCTACATTATGTAAAATTGGTTTTTGACACTCTTGATCGAGGGTGTCCAAATGGCTTCCTATTCTGGAGTGTCTCCGGCCGGGAGTATTTTTAACGTGGGGCATGCGGCGACACGCGCCCGACCTCTCTGCTTTATGATTTGTCAACATTCTTATACTAATATCGATTGCTTCTTAGCTCTGCTCATTTGGTGTCCTTTTCTTTACGTTACAGGATGTTTTATTTTTATTACGCAACAAAACATTCTCTATAATATCGGTACTCAAGCGTCAGCCTGTTCATTGGTTTCAAAATTATTATTACGAAGATATTATCGAACTTTATACGTGTGGTAAAATTAACCGAAGTATATAAAAATTTTAATTGAATGTTAGTTTGACATTAACGTGTCATTAATTCACATCTATCGTGATATTTTATCTGGCATACTATTTTTATTTGCATGTAAATATTGATTTACAACAATTTAATAACACAGAGTGATTGGTTGCGTGAATACTTTCACAGTTGCGTGTGGAATGTGTTACGCTGTAATAGCCATTGATGGAAGCTATGGATTATGGTGCCCGTCGGTATTTGACTTCAATATATCGACTGATAACGTAACGCTCAAGAATCAAGATCAGATTCTTGACATTCAGAACGAAGTTCGATAGCTAATATCTTTATTTGCTTATCGCACTAAATACTCAAAAGAAATTTCTTATCGCTCTTATTGGGTGTGATTGTGAATGTCTAATGACTTATTATTAGTTATTAAATTTCCTTGAGCTTGAGACTCTACATAGCGTATTTGCGTTGCAGCGAATTGGAACACATCGTCGCAGATGTGCCCCCTTTACACAATAACTTCTATTAGTGTCAACAGATGCATAAAAATTAGACGCACGCCGATACACTTTTATTGATTCAAACGATTTATTAACTTTGTAATAGGTAGCATAGACAAATTGGGACAAGGATTCCAGTTCGGTTCCAGTTATTGATCAACGCGTTCACAATAAGCGGACGTTGGCCATACACAACACTGGTTGACGGTTGACAGTGTGCAATTATAGTGTGTATCGGCAATTGTCGTCAAACGGCACAGGGGACATTCACTGATGTGATTAATGAAGCGAAGGCTTCTTGATATGTTCGTTTCGTTATCGACGTAGACAAAGTTCATAGCAGTCTTAGAATGATTAAAATAGTATTGGTTAATTTCAATACACTCTAGTAAGTTGTCTAGTTGAACAGTAGAGATTGTATGTAAGCTAATGAATATGTTTGTATTGTTACAGTCGAAGCAGCGGGCTTCAATTAAATGGTTGTTATCGAAGGCGTTCAACAACAGGGTCCCAGAGAATCTTCAGGAGCCGTTCTACAGGGATCATGAGGTAAGGAATAAGTCATATCAGTATTTTTCGTATTAAAAAATTCTTTAGCAAACGTATAAGGGTGTGTTCCAGTACATGCTATGAATGCCAAGAACGCCAAAAACGATCACATTCAAACTGTCAAATACTCCCAGTGTCACTTTTATTGCTAATGGAACAAATTTTGTGATCGAAAATAACGAAAATGGCAAAAATGGAAAAAATAGTAGGCGATGATGTAACTTTATTGAAACCAATAGAAACAGAAAATGTATGGATTTGACAGTTTCAATACGCAGTTTATGTGCAAAGTTACTGTGAAAACACCCCCCTGATCAAAGTATGGTCGATTAGGAATGAAATCAAGCTAATCTATCAAACTAATCATATTAAAAAAAAATTAGTACGACTGCTGTCATACTTTTCTTATAATAGGTATTGTTTCGAAGGCTTCGTTGTTCAAATCACGACATCAGACACGTCGTGAATCTAAAGATAAACGATCATTGCTCCCTCTACTCTGTGTTGACTCGGTTCTCACGTTCAGTTTTCACTACCATTTGTTTTTACCACTATTTGTTTGTTTTCATCTCCAACTCTACTCAAGTCTTTCAAAATATTTTCCTTAACCGCGCGCTGTATGTGTTCTAATAATAAACCAATGTTTATTTATTATTAATGCGACTCGTTAAATTCATCAAATTTACAGACGTCAATTTATTTCGCGCTGCGCCTTTGCTTTTGCTTTGATTGGGTAACCGATATATAAACTGATCAAATAAACACAATTTGGAGCTCATATTTCACATCCTTATGATTGACGGGGTTTCGTGATCGTGTTACGTTAAGTGCTATTGTTGGGAATTGGGAAGTAAGAATGAGGTCAATCAAACTACTTTTATAAAAGTGCATTCTAAATCTTTCGGGCATAAACACAAAATGTCGATGCGTTGCGGCTGTACTGGTGTGTATTGTTTTAGTTCAAGTATAGCTGTGTTCACAAAATGTGCGATTGTCTGAGCTCTTTGATAGCTTGAGGTGATTGGGTTGCTTTGCTACTCTACCGGCGCTCTTTGGTTTTTACTCGGTCACAAGTTTTAACTGCAGCCAATGCTTATTCCATATTTGTTTCGTGTAATCTTGCTACTTCCATTAAAGATTTTATCGTTAGCACTTGTCTCAAAACATGCATAACATTTATTATTTAAGTTTGCTCATATGATTTCTTAACACGATACGAAAGTGAAAATTGCGATGACGTTGGGAGTCAAACCAGTTTTTTGATCGTAAGGATATACTACTTACATAATTTATTAAAGCCGTTTATTGTGGCTCATTAATTTCTCGCGATGTTATAGTAAATTGTACAAATAATATTCATTCATTCGAGAACCGCGTTACGCGACCTAATTTCCTGCGTAACTAGGTAAATTACTTATAGTATAGGCGACATTTTCAACATATTTTCAGCGGCGGCGTGTCTGAAATTGACATCAACACGAACACCTGAATTTCGTAATGCCGTGTCTGTTGTACCTAAATCTTCTTTACCGATATTTATCATAGTCTTGGTTACGAACAGGTTAACTGTCCTTGAAATAAAAGTTCAGGTTATGCTTAGCCACAATTATTGATCGGAGCCATCTATGTTGGTTACGTGGTTGTGGATCGGGAGTCACGCGAGCCGACTGCCTCAGTGCTGGTGGAATGCTCATTTGGGAGCGCCCGGTGGTAACATCATAGCTGTCTAATACTATCTGTGGGTTATTGTCTAGAAAATGGCAGTGAAAAGAAAGCGTCGTAGTATAAGTGACAAAGTCAAGGCCGTTATTTTTGATACAGTGAGTTAACAAGGCATCTCGAGTTAACGTAAACAAGTAGATACGTTTAATGTTAAATCACCATTTCTTGATAAAAAGTGCACGTTTTGTTTTATTTGGTTCTATTTGGCTTTTATTTGTTTACGGCGATCACGCCTAAACAATTTTGCTAAATTATAGATACCGTTCGGATGTCTAGACATCGACCGGTCCAATAACTTGATTTTATTTGGGTACGATATTCTTATCAATCAAAGCTAACAATCCTGATGCCCTTGGATTTCGTATAAACCTTCTTTTGATTAATCATTATCATCATCATCATCATCATCATAATCAACAGCCCGTAGGCGTCCCTCAGAGAGCGCCACTTTGAGCGGCTGCTTGCCTCCTGCGTTCATCGGTGTTTTAAGCTAAATGTGCACCTTTGCACATACCTATTTATTTCCAAGAAGTTTCTGCTTTTATCGGAGCCCTGTTCTCGACGGATGTCCATTAACGATTGTTGTTGCGAACGCGTTCAATGTACACTGTTTTCAGAACTAAAATATCTTTGAACAAAAAAGGGAATAAGAAACGAACAATGATGCTCATACTATACATAATACATATACCCTTTATTTGATAAACTATTTCAAACAATGAACACTTCGGTTCTTTGTAAGATAGATAAGAGGTTGTGTTTATCGTGAAAGGTCTTTCCTTTTTTAGAACAAACGTAATAAGGCTTAACCTGAGATACGACAAAGATAGTGTACAAGTACAACCGAGAGCAACAACAAATGTAAACATTGTGTTATCTTCACCGAATATTTAATTTTTAGGATTCCGTATTACCATAATGTTTTAAAATTGTAAGAATCAAGTTAAATGTAGGTATCAATTTAGAAGTACCGAGCAAATTGTCCTAAGCTCAGTCGCCACGCCTCGGTGAATCGCGTAATGTATCATAACAGTAATTTAATTTTGTTCTTATCAGAATTAACCATTGTTTGCTAATAGATATTTGATAGACATGTTTATTAATTCAGATAGCTTAACTTGAGATAACAATGTTCATAAATGCGTCGGGATTTTAGCTGAATAGAAGCAGCTAGTAAAGTTGGATGAACTCTGACGAGGTTGCACTGTTTCTTTGTCTCAAGTGAGTTCGACGACCATTTAGATTAAATTGTCATCAATTATCTATTACCGTTCTTATAGTGTCTTTACAGCTATTTCTATTTCAATAAATGCATTTTTAACATTATTTTCAAATTTGAATCCAGTTTTCTGCCACATTATTGTCACTTCCAATCTTTTCTACGTTGGAAATAGTTCCTAATTAATACTCTCAATTCTTGCATATAGTTTGAATAACTGAAAACTCCAATCGTCTAGTTTATAAGGGTCAAGATGCTTTGAGTTTTAGATCAGATAACTGAAAGTTAAAAGTTGTATGGTTGCTCGTCGTAAAAATAGTCTGTTCCATTTCCGCCTTTGGAAAACTATGAACTTTTGTCTCTTTCGCTTTTGACCGCTGCTGTTCCAATTTTAACTGGTGTAATATGTCCATTGAATTGACTTTTCGCATTTCTGTCTTATATTTAACTGCTAAGGAAGTTGTAAAAGAGAGTATACTGTAGGAAGTGGTGGGAGAAATATCTAAGGATTTCCGTTGTACCGAAGCGAATTTATTATTGTTCCGTTGTCGGTCTTTTAATGGTGCTAAATACTATACATTGCGTATTGTGCAGCGTTATTGAGACAGTCATCGAACTTTATTGCATGTGTCCTCAGCCTATTTCATGATTGTATTTCAAAACCTCACATATGAAAAGCTCCGATGATAAAATTTACTATATTGCACGTGACATTTAATGTAAGATTGCTTTACGCTATAAAATAGTTGATAACACGATTTTTATTACAGTTAAAGGTTTTTCTGCCGTTCGAACTCGAAAAGTAAGAGGAAGGTAGGTTACTCTTGTAAGAAAGTAAACAGACCCCATTATTCTGAGCTTGAATCGAAACCCTTTGTGACAGCACATTCCTCACAGAAACATACATATTATTGCCTATTCAATTAATATAGAGTTAACTAGTATTGATATTCAATCCCAATCGAAGTTCAAGATTTAACCCACTATAAATGGTGGTCTCATCGAAATTGGATTGTCTTAAAATTGTTCATTATCAAGTTTTCGATCAGTGAGTCAATCTTTGCAATTTAATATCTCACTGAGTCAACATCCAACTGCGATTTCTACTTTATGATTCACTGAAGTAATGAGGAATTTTATATTACTGATAGTTCTATTTGTTGAATACTTGACTTACTTGACTTAATTTGATACATGCAGGTACATAATCTAAGGATACATGCGACGTCATGTCATAATCTTTCGAGAACGGGTACTTGATTAGGTCGTTCACGCCGCTTGAAGCTTTGTCGTCGTCTAACTGGAACTGTTGTAGGAATTTCTTTGCGATTTCTTTTATAATTACCGACAACAATAATGGAAGGGAATGCGTCCCAGCCAAGTGTGTCGGTGTTGAGGACGGCGCCGGTCTCCTTGACCCGGGCCTCAAGACGACAGGACTCGTTGCTTTGTTCCACGCCCGGCTTTCGTCGTTGATCCTACAGTTTTAATTAATGCTCGACATGTGAAGATTTACAATGTCACATCGGTATTCAATTCGTTTGTTTTTGTTGGGTAACGTAACGGGGACATGTTACACTAGAGCGTTAATTTTATTTTTAGTCTTGACTCCTTATTACCATTTGTGTAGTAACATACTAGTGTTTAAAAATTTCGTTAGTTAGACATCAGAATAGTTTGACTGTTGTGTTCATGTCTAAACTCTATTAATCGAATCAGAGCTCAACATTCTAATATTTAATTAAAAAATTGAAATGATAATAAAATTACACCTGTAAGTACACCTAGGTAAGTTGAAAGATTTTCCATAAAACATGATATATACTGGCTTGCAGTCTCTACAGAGCGAAGAGTCATTAGCTTAATGTGCTTACGTTTACTGAACTTTTGTTCTTCTACATTCAATGCCTGCCTATATGAAGGTAGTTACAGCGACTTACTTAGCTAAAAAGCTAACGTCAGTCTTATGTACCTACTCATCATAATCTGTCAATGCCCTTATGTATGGGGTTGGTGCAGAATGATTTTACCGGTAGAGGTAACGGAATCTAGAGTAGACTGGAATTAACACTAGATGAACCACCGAAGGTATCAAATACGTGTTCTATTTTGGTTCTGCTGATCCCCAAATATATCATTTTCCAGTCTTTCTAGCCGGCTCTGTCTTTCAAGCCACGATGAGCTAACGGGTGAAGATTCAGCAACAAGTATAGGTAATGTCGCCGACACAAAAACAGCATGCACCATGGTGACTTTTGTATGTCTTATGACTCTTATGCTAACGCATCCATTACAAGGAGGAACAAATAAGGGCTCAAGCTGATCCCTGGTGTAATCCTATAGCCACTGCCGAACTGCCGAAATAAACTTGTCACGCCGTGTTTTATGAAGGCCCTGTTTGTGATAATCCGGTGGTTCATTGTGTGTGAAATCGGCTGTACGACATTGTACCCCGACATGTTGACTAAGGTATTGACTGATGTTTGGCTTGTTTGAGCTCTGTCACATTGTTGGTTTTGTTTAAATAATTTTCTTTAGAATTTCATCTAGACCGGTTTGCGTCGCTTGATTAACTACTCCGTTATTTTAAATAGCCTGCTCTTTATTTCAAGTCGCACACGATATTGCCTTCAATGATTTCAGAAAACAATTTGTTATTAACATAGGAATTTGGACAAAAGTGAGAGTTATCGAGGTCGATACATTGTCTGCTTTAGTGCCATTTCACAGTCGTGTAGCGGTTATCGAGCCATGGTCAATGAGATGGTAATATGATGTCGTAATCTCAGAACATGTGGTATATTGCAAAACAGAACCAGTTCTTTTTGTTTTCGCGTGTGTCGTTTACCCGGCTGGTGCTTTCGAGACACGCGACCGAGATTGGTAACTCTATCGATTTCATTTGCTAGACTTGAATGTGAGAACATGCTATTTTTGGACATGTAGGTGAGGTTTCGAAACTTATTTATTTAATGTCTTTTATAATTTATAGTATCATGTCATGTTCTTATATCCTTTTTAAGTGGCAAAATTAAATGGGATTGTGCGCCTGAAATAACTTCCAAAACATATTATAAATGAGATTTTTTATTAACAGTCCAGTAAATGATAAAATTTAAATTTCACTTAGAATTCAGGACAAAAAAATGCTCCATCTAGGTAGGGACTTACTACTTATTCTGTGGTGAAGACGACTTCGAGAATGAAGTCAACCAACTACAAAATAGAACGAGCTAGCACAAACTATAAGCAAGCACAGCTGGGCTGGGCAACAAAATTTGGAAAATTTCTCATCGCGAACACCGCAGTCTCCATAGACAAAAAGTATTTAATCAGAGTGTCCTACATGGTATTATGATATACATGCTGGTGCTGAGACGTGGACACTGGACAGTTACTGTTACTGGGCTGTCCACCCGTTTAAAGTAGCTCAGAGAGTTATGCAAAGTTGTGGATATGTCACCGTCATATTGGAAAGGCCGTTTGATTATAAAAAACTAAAATAAAATCGATTATATATAAACTGACGATTTATTGCAAACTGACAATCTGTCTTACAATAAAACGGATGATTATTCGATTATTTATAAACAGTCGGTGCCCAGCGGTAAGTTTATAAAAACGTTTAATTCTGAACAATGCACCAATTGTTGCTGTAATTTATTGTTTTTTAAGGTCACTCACTAGGGGCTAACCTGTAGGTTACGACGACGAGCGAAGCGAGGAGGAGTGTTAGGTTAGTTTTGACCACACTAGAAGTACACAATTACAATAAAACGAAGTGATGTCGATTAATTATAAATAACTGAAATATCGACCGTTTTATTGTGAGACGCATAGCCCGTTTGCAATAAATCGACAGTTTATAAATAACCGCGTTTTTTCATAAACTACCGGTTCTTACAATAAGATGGTGACAGATACAATATTAAACTCTACCTCATAAATCTCATAATCCTCATATTGGACACTCATGCCGTAGGTACATACCTACATATATCTACCTACTACCTTAGACTCTATTTAATGTACAAGCCGTCGTATGTTATAACGGTTATAACGCCCAACGACTACAACATTCTCGCTCTTATGTCAAAAATTCGTTTAACAGCCGCTCCAGGGTAGGGTAGGAACAGTAATTTGATAATGACGTCATAATAGCGATCCGTCTGGCGACGGTAGCGCATTGACCGCGCCCGCCCCCGGCAAGGTTAACCTTTTCTGAACACCCCTTAAATAACGCGACAATCATGGTATGTTTTGTTTGACACACCTATAGACTCACCTGTCTTTAAATAAATACGCACGAAATCTGACTGTGATTAACATGAAAATACTTTATTATCAGCGCTTTGTCTTCATCATCATCAGCCTGTAGAAAAGTTCTCTTCTGGACCTGTATCTTGTTGATGTCTCGTTTTTGTTGACCTTATCCAGCTTTTGAAAGCTTATCCTGCCCTGACACGTCTGATTAGTTCCAAAACCTCGTTTGGTTGGATCTGTTGGAACTCGCCTCCTGAAAACTTGATCAACAAAGCTTTTCTCTAACAGATCTCTTACGTTTGACAAAATCATAATTTTTGATGTTGTCCATGGTGGACGCTGTTGCCTATTGCCGTTGATTTTTTCCCCCCCATTTCCCCACGCATTGCCTAATTTAGGAAACGGTTTTGCTAATATTTGTCGACGTTAATGTATAAAGTATTTGTACAACTTTTGGAACTTACTAGGTATTTTGTAGATAGAAATGACGACTGATAGCAAATTTAAGAACTTGCTAAGTAGTCGGTCCCATTTTTAAATAGGGCGTGACCTAACATTGGTCTAGATTCGTCACATCACGGCACATTGAGCATTTGCCGCATTGCTTACGTTTTTACGAGACGGGACAATCCTGGGTGTAAGGAAATTAGGTGAATGCCGGCTTTCGACGTTACTTGAGGACTATTTGCTATAAAGCTAAGCCTTCCTTCAAGATTGTTTTTACTGTGTCAGAAAAAATTAGGTAGGGCGACTGTATCATTATTTACAAGAAAACGGCTTATAAGCTAAAAGAAAGTAGACAAGTATAGGTAGTCACAAAATCACGACTTATTATTACTTAAAAATAATTAAATGGTCGCTGAACCGTCGTTACCCTACCTCCAATTAATAAAGTAATTTCCCATTCCAGGATCAGGAACACCTGAAGCCGCCCATATGCAGGGACCTGGCGAACGCAGAGGTGTACTGCATGGCGCTAGCTAACATGTACTCGGACCCGAACTACCACAGCCTGAACCACTGGAACATTCTGCAGACGTTCGCGAGGAAGGGAGTGCACGTGCTCGACCCGCCTGACTGCGCGCTCACAGAAACCGTGCTTATACAAACGAACCCGCTCAAACTGGTAACACTCGATCCTCTTACTAATAAACACTTACAGCGTCAATAGAATCTGGGAGTTTTTAAGGCTAGAGTGAATCGGTATCTTATAGGCAAGCAAGCATTCGTATTGCTTATTTTTGGCTTATAGAAGTCCTGATTTCTATACTTGTTGGGTGTTCGGTTAATTATTGACACTTCAAGTTTTACCATACGTCCAATCGAACCCAAGTGATCGATCAGCCGTCACTTGCGCTTGATGAAGATGTGATATTTCCAGTCATTCTAGGGTCTAAAATACTTTTATTTTAGGACGTCTTTAGGTCTTTTAATAACGTAGATTTGAGGTCTTGCTAAACAGTTATTGGTAGTTTGTTATCGTTGGTATGCTTGCCCATTCCAGAGTGCGCACATGTGCGTGATAGAGGCGCTGATGGTGCTGTACGCGCGCGAGGTGGTGACGTCGGACCGGGTGTCGGCGGCGGCGCAGCGGTTCGGCGCGCCGCCGCCTCCGCCGCTGCCCGCCGCCGCGCCGCACGAGGCCGGCATACTGTGCTGGGTCAACGCGGCCTGCACGGCACTCAACAACGCACAGGTAATTATCTAGTCTAGTAGCTCCGCGAACAGCCTCATCAATAAGCTGAAGACGTCCTACGTTATCATAATCGAATGGTAAATGGCCGCCGCACGGTCTCAGCATACTTCCGCCTTTTTTGGGAGAAATACTCAATAAACAATAATTTCCTACGACGAATAAAATGATGGAGCCCTAAATAGCCCGCAAACATAGATAATTTTAATACTCGCGCAAAAAATAAAAATTGAAAAGAACGTAGGTAAATTTCTATTGTAGCCTTACTCCCACAACACTTTCGACATAGTGATAGAGTGAGAGTTGAAACTGTATTTTGTAACTTTCTTCATCATCAATCTGTCTTAACTCTCTGCAGCGGGGGTAGCATCAGCTGTAGAAATCTACTTCGAAATCACTTCTCTCGAGAAAGCGTTAACATAAACGTAACAAAATCTCTATGACGTGTCCGCGTAATGAACCGCTTCCTCGAGAGAAAAGCCATGTCGATGTCTACAGCCCATGCTACCCTTCAGGACGTCTTCCTCTACAGACACACCCCTTAGCTCGTCCTTTGTCTCCTCCTCGATCCTTCAATTAGCGGCTAAGTTAAGCTCAGAACTAAGCTAAGTCATAGCCTAGTTCTAATAGATTGTAGGTCAATCCATGTGATATAATGAGCCCCGCTCCACTTCAAGGGTCTACGTCGGTGACCTTGTTTTCTTATCGGGTCACCTCATTCCTGATTTTAACCTTCAGAAAAACTCTTAGCATAGCGCGTTTCATAGCTCCCATACATAAGCTTTTAAAAAATGTTTGTAATGAATAAATTAACGTGGTGTTCCAGGAGAATATGCCGGTGGTGCCAACAGTGTCGAGTTTAGAACAGTTATGCGATGGCACGGCACTGGCGGCGCTGATCTCTTTCTACTGCCCCGAGGCATTGCCGCGCGGGGCAGTGCGCGCCGGCCGCATGGCCTCCATACAAGACTGCCTGCACAACCTCATGTTGGTGCACGACTTCTGTCGGTCCGCGCTGCCGCATAACGTGTTCCATATGCTGCCAGAGGACGTCACTTATATGCGCGGGTGAGCATTACATATTTGGTTGACGGAATTTGCGTGGGTCGATGACCTTTGCTTTGTTTGCTGCTGTACTTTAACGTTTTATGTAGCACTAGTCTAGACGCACAGAATTTATCCGAAAAAGTTCGGACGTAAGTGATCTCAGTTCAAACCGTTTTGTGTGATTCAGATACCTTGACTTCGCAGCTTTTTTAAATTAAATTTCCTAAATGATTTCTTAATTGGTTTTAAGAACCAACTTTTAGCTTAAAGATCCGTTTCTGGAATATTAATTTTCAAGTTAGAGTAGAAATTTAATGACAAGCATTCTTAGATATATATTACTCTTCACTTGAAATGACCTTTATCATTATCTGACCTGTCATTTAATTAACAAACAAAGGTAGATGTGACGTCAGTCAAACATCGACAGGAAAATTGAATTAACCATCTGCACAAAATGACCTCATAATGACTTATTCAGGATGTAAGAAGTATTGAAATAACTATCTACTACCTAAGATGGCTCAGCCCTGTCTGTCCATTGATCATTATTATTACGTAGCTTTCTGTAAAGGATTTGATAGCAATGCAACTACCAACATTACAGAAAAAAACTCATTCCTTTGCCTCATTATTTTATATCTGTTTGTTTCGGCAAGGTCACAAACCGGCGAGGTTAACATGAACAACCAATAACACATTTCTTTATCGTTTCCAGATCAATGCGACAGAACCTCGTCGCGATGCTCGCCGATCTCTTTAACATGCTAGAAGTTCATCCGGTGAAGTCGGTGAAACAACCGGGCAGTGGTGAGTGAAACATACACCCTGTTTTACCGCCCTCTGTATTGCATGTAAAGTACTAGCCTCTTGATGGGAGTATGTGGTCATAATATCAAATAGTCTCTGCCTTCTACTAATATAATTAATTAATTAATTACTTATTTAATTGATATTAAACAAATGAGACTTCACGGAAGCAGTCAAGTATCCGCTTTACTTTCTTTACTCGCATTTCAATAAATTAGCCGCATATACTCGGTAGGGTTTGTGTTAGTTTATATTTATTGGAAATGCGTTTTCGATTTAGATAGTGTTATAGTTTTTATTAAGAAGATGATGAATGTGAGGTAAGTCAATGGATTAAAGTTTAAGATCGCTTAGCGCATAAGTTTTTCTATCTGTCTATCGTCACCCTGTCTTGCTTTTGCAATTTGGAGCCTCCGGCGTTACAGTTTGGCTTGGAGCTGCATTATTATGGGATTTATTATCATACCACAGTTGCAACGCACATTATTCGTGTAAATTGTTTGTAAATGTTATTTGTCTGATTTTTTTGTACTGGGTAATAGGAAAATTATTGTTTCTAAAATAACGAAATTGAAGAGCTATTTTTATCAGTATATTGCTTACATTTATAGCTCTATCAATTTTATTATAGCAGCATATTTGTTTGAAACACCTGATTCTCAGTAAACTGCGTATGGATTGTAAAAATATGGTTTGTATTATTAAAATATTGTCAAATTAGGTTCAAAATGATCTCACAGTGCTTTGTTTATAAAGGCAACGTGTATGAGTGCATGCTAAAGGTTAATGACACACATCTAGGCACGTGCCATATATTCTATGACTTAGAGACCTGCCCTAAATATTTATGAAGGTTGAATGAATGATTTTTGCACTCGTATAAATTTTAATATACTTATTCATAATGTTGAATAGATAATTCATAGCAACGTAATTTACGTGACTCAATGAGGTAACCAAACGCATCTTAAAGTAGTGGTGTTTATAGGCGAAGGTATCTGCTATCAGGTAGGTCGGCTTTTTTCTCAGTGATGCTTTAAGGTTGGTATAGATTCCAAAAGCAGCATCCCGTTAAAAGAAACAGGCGGATTGTGATTTCTTGACGCTCGTTACAAGAAAGGAACGCACGAGAGAGCTCCCGGATAGTAAAAGGTAAGACAGGGTGATGGGGCAGGGTACGTGCCTATCCGCGGACACAAAACAAATAAGTACAGAAGGTTCGCTCTGGCTGACCATGAATTTAACAACCGAGAATTATACTGTCATTTAGTCGCTCATTTCAACTCGTTTTAAACTATTCGAGAGCAAGCAAGGGTCCCGTTTAGGCAAACGGTTATCCCTGGTGTTAAGAGTTTTTAAACAACCCGAGGTATTCTTATTTGCTCTTATGAGTGGTGTTTTACGTTGCGATTACAATCGGGATCGATAGTTTAGTGTCTGTAGAAGCTCGTAAATCATTTTTTGGTTAGCGGTTGCAAACGGCTAGTCGAGTTTCGTTACCGCTACGAGGCTAAATTCACGTGTGATAGAGCCAAGTATGGTGCATTCCGCGCTTTAGATACGCAGCTACAAGTACATGGGATCGGCGCGTCTAGGTGCGAAGTCCAAAAGAGCAGCATCTACTATAGTGATAAAACGAAAAGCAGCCGTTCAGGGTGTTGAAGTACTCTTTCTTGAAATGTAGCTGGAGTTTCTATTTACTTATGTAAGTTTGCGGAGTGAATCTTCTGTACGTGTAGTGGTGCGTATAGTGCGCGACGTAGGTCGGTGCGCACATAGCGAGCGCGTGCGTGTGTGTGCAGCGCGCGAGGCGAGCAACGAGCACGGCGTGCGGCACGCGCGCTGCCTGCCGCCGCCGCCGCCCGCCGCCATCCCCGACCTGCGCCCCGACGACTGCCGTCTGCCGCCCTTCGCAGGTACCGCCACGTCACACCGTCGACGGAACTTTGCCGCTCTGGGACATTCGCCCTGCTGGGGACGATATAGCTCTTAGAATTAGCAAGCTGATGGGCAGGCCACAACGCTCGTAGAACTGAGAACCGATGGGAAAGAAACATTCTCGAATCGAGAAGAAATACGCAGCTTAGGCCACTACTAGATGAACGGACGATCTTAATGAAAGCCGCGGGGAGCCGATGGATTCAGGGGGACGTTTTCAAGCGGTTGAGCCATGAGACTTGATCTGTCTGAAACGATGGATCTACTAAGGAAGGGAAGGCGACCATCTCGTAGTCGGTACACATTTTACCACGCGTGAACTATTGGAGCGGCAAAGTTTCGTTAACACCGTTGTATCATCGGGGAAGGCTACACTACAACCATCTAGCAATACACATTCACCGGATGTCTCACTACTTATCGATAATTTAATTTGGGCTTTTCAGTGCTCTCGAATCTCAATACTGCTGTCGATTGAATTCCAGATTATTTCATGCCAACCATGGGGTCCCATCGGGACAAACGAACAATAGCCCGAACTTGAAAAAAATGTAGTAATCGTGTCTAGAGAGTTACTACTTTTTAATACTTCGCCAACATGCAATAAATGTCGCTTGATAATCTTGCGTTATGAGGAAATAAAATAATTTGTAAAATAGCCCGCGTTATTACGTTGTATGGGATGAGGCATCTGTACTGCAGGTATTATATTATCTGGGATGCCAACAAAGTTAAACCCTGTACTTTGTCAGTATTAGCGCAGATTTTATACCTTCCAAAAAATATCCAAACGTGAATGATAAATTGATGCACACATAATGCAGTTATTTTTTAAGGCATTTCATGTGGTGAACCTATTTCATGATAATAAAATAGTCACATTATTACACTAGCTATTGTGTATGCCTTCCCCAAACTGGACCATAAATGTACATCACAATAATACGTCGAAATAACTATGTAGTCATCCATCTGTGTGTCCGTGTGTGAGTGTTATTTAAATGTTTACCGCGTAAGTATTATATTTTTATCTTTTATTACTGCATTATACTATATTCCACATGCGACTTCCGAGCATTTACACCATAACATGCTTCAGTTAACAAACGCGAATAATTTCATGGTTTTACGTGTACCATACAAAGCTTCAACTTTTGTTTTGCGCTTACGCATGGGACTACTTTGGCTGTCTTATCTTTCTTTTTTTCACGTTCTGCTGCCGCATTCTAAACCCAACTGGAAAGGTTTCTATTCGAAATATGCACTCTCTGTCTCCTTCTTCTATATTCAGAATGAAAGAGCCAAAGTTTATAGATTTTGAATCAGGACCTTTTCGAGGGTTTATCGGGCTCCTGGAGTCGTTGACGTTATGTCCTCAGGACTCCCAGATATGTGAATAGTTTTCTAAAAGTAGATAATTATGTTTGGTCATAAGAATACTGTTGTTTAGATTGTCACACCAAATCATTTGAGTTTTGCTACACATATTATGTAGTTAGTTAAATGTTGTAGAAGTTTATAGTATATGTTAAAAATATTACATCCATTTAATGCGATAGTATTTTCGCTATAAAGTGGTTACAATTATTATTTCAAAATTTTGTACGTTAATAATGTCATATGCATCCTACTTGAATCCCTATAAATAAAGTCTCAAATCCTCTATTCACCCCAAAATAATGACCTACACCTTTATGGACAGAGGTTCAGTCGTTTAACTGAATCTAGAAAAACAATGAACGATTATAATCTTAAATTGGATCACCAAAGCATGGATTTTTTCCGGTAAGATCTTATAAACATCCTGCAACAGATGAACAGAATATGTTATTCAGCGTTTTGTCATGTTTAACCCTGGCCTATTTCAAACTCACGAGTGGAAGATGCAGCATAAAATAAATTCCTCCACTATATTAAACGCGTTATCTATGAATTATACGGCATTCTTTCTCCTGTAATAACTTAAAAATTACCCTGTAACAGTAGACTAAAATAGGTACACAATGTTTGATCTTTTTTATCATTTCCCATTTTTAATTCAATATACAGAGAGACGTAATACTTCTCGTAAACCTCCGTTATTCAATGTTTAGTTTAAGGTGTTATGCCTATCTGAACTAAGAAGAAGGATAAAATTTGAACTAAAAAGCTGTTAAACTGCTTTTTTAGTTCACATTTTTATCCTTTTATGAAACAACCAAATGCGTTAAAGTAGGGACGTCATTGAGGTATAACGCGAACTTTTGGCATTAGAGTCACAAAATGATTAACCTAGGTGATAATGTTTAGTTCCCCGTTCGCCGTCCGCGTGCGGTTTCCGGCCGCGAGCCCAGTCCGGGCGGTCCGCGTGCTCCACGCCCGAGCGGCGCAGCTGCAGCCCGCAGCGGGAGGAGTTCGTGGTGCACCGCGGCCGGGGGGTCACTACCCTCGCCTCGGTCGCCAGGGGGGGACGGGACGATGACTCGGGTGAGATGCTACACTACACACACTCTACCATCTAGCTTGCAGCCGCCGCGGGAGGAGTTGGTGGTGCATCGAGACTAACTATGGAGTATTAGGTACGAATGTGACTTTGCAGCTCTTAATGCGAAAAATTTGTGGGTAATCTTGAAAATAACTTAATTAGACATACATTGGTACGTAGGAAAGCACGGCCATGAAATTCATCCTCGAATTTAGTCAATCTATGGCTGAATTAGGACATTAGCAAAGGGGAGACTATTCGCTTCATCACTTCCCATCAGATGAGAAACATATTATATTGCTAGAAAAGTCTGACGTTAAAAAATTATTGTAAAACAACAGCGGGTAAATAGTATAGCGATGTGATAGTTAGTGATGTGGCTTTTGAATCAATTACTTAACACTCATTAACAAACTAAGATCAAATAAATCAATCTCTGGTCAGAGTTTTTTGTGCGTTGCAAAATTGTTTTGACGTCTATCCTTATGATAAGGTAATCAACTGTTTCTAGTCTTTCAACAACCATTTTCCTCCTCATTCCCAGTGATAGAATCAGCCTCCCCCGCCACGGCAGCCGGGCGGCCGTCGAACTGGGCGGAGTCCCGCGAGGGATCGTTCGCGGGGCGCCGCTCGCGCCGCTCCTCCATCACGGAAGACAGCCAGCTCACCGTCGAGAACTTCGGCGGCTCGCAGGATCGGCTGCACTTTGCTGGACGGAACCCGGAGAAGGAGCTCGCGACCGTAGCTAATGTTAGGAAGATATCTGCGCCGGCTGGTGAGTTGTTCGGTCTTTGAGTGTATGGTTTGAATGAAGGAACGATTGGCCAAAAAACATAAAATATAAATAATGGATGATAAATCATCAAACTTCCAATTAGAAGCTTGTTAGCTATCTGTAACCTTGAGAGTTACGTTCGTTATTTGATTGAGTGATTTTCTTGCATTTTGAGTTTGATTAATAGTTTTTTCTTTCATTTAATCATCATCATCATTATCAGTTTGATTACTTTCAAGCACTGCTGGACATAGGCCTCCCCCATCCAATTTTATTTCGTATTTCATTTTAAAACAATTACTATTTAGCCGGAAAACAATCATTGCACATAAACATTTTACATCGACCATAACAGTAAATATTTTCTCTAGGTAAAACTAACGCCTTCCCCTTCTAACTGGATACTTAAACAGTGATGTTAAAGAATCACTTTTGCCAGGTCCGCTCGACAGTTACAACCCTCCCCTCCGCTCGTCCCGACAAGACATCCGCGGCTCCATCCAGTTCATTCACGGAGACTTCACGAACGGTGATGCGACACTAACGCGGCAGAACTCCCAGCCCACTGACTCACTGCGGAAACTCAGCGAGCACACGATCTCACTGAACCAGCTCAACCAGCTCAATCAGAACCAGTTCGCTCACAAGGGCGGCGGCGACGGGTTCTACCTCAACGACCGAGATACGACCGACGGCGATGCGATCAAAACGAGCTTCGCCGACCTCAATAAAATCAGGAGTAATGGCGACCAGCCAGGTTTGTTCACTAGAAATACGAAGACGATCTCGAAATGGGTACAAAATTTGACACAGTTCGTTTGTTGTGCTTTGACTTGCTTTCAGCTTTTGTTCGCTTTCGATGTTGACGTGCGCTTTAGTTTGGCGCTTGGTTTTGGTAATACAGCAAAAGGCTTTGCAATTTTTGTTTCACTTAACAGTGTCTTGTGTCTACTAAAACTGGCAGCTTAATTTGATATGGACCACATATTCCCATCGTTTAATCTTTGATTAAACACTAGAAAAAATGTCGATTTGATATAAATCGAGTACTTAAATAATTCATTGAAATCACAGATTATGGAAAACAGGTGTGCTCAAGCTAAATAGCATCTTATTCCCAGGTATTCAGAGCCAGTTCAGCGTGTCGGAAAGCGAGCCGGAGCGACGGAAAACGACGACCTTCGCGCCTCCTCCCTCTAACACGACGACGTGGCAACAACAGTTCATGCAGCAAGAAAGCCATCCCAGTATGTCTCTGTTTTTAATTTATTACCACATGATAAGCTCCTCGAATCTCAAATTTTTCCAGAATAATTGATTTACTGAGATACCAACATATGGAATAACGTGTGTTGACTTTCATAAAAAAAATATGTAACGATTGTTTTGACTCGGATAGCTCAAACACTGTTTTGAACATTCACGGTTGTTATATCCCGTAAGTACTATTAAACGTTAGTACGTTGGATAGCTCAGTTGGCAAAATATAAACGATATTCTGTTATTGACCTGTTGTATGATATGAAATGCAACTTTTTTACATAGGAGGTATAAAAACAAGTTTATTTTCTTACCTTAACGTTTTAAAATGTATTTATTCTGAATAGATTTATTAGATCGCCCAGACTTTACATAAATAAATGATTGATTAATCGTTCATGAATGAAAACAAGTCACGTTTTATCACAGTATCTTTTGCATTGCTAATTTTGCGATCGCGACATGATGTCTGGAAAACACAGTCCCTAATCATAAAGCAGTAATTCCAAAGATAAACAATGTATTAAAGCAGATTTCGAGTTTTTTAAAACCCGGTAAAAGTTGGTCGTATCTGAGGAGTTCTTGGTTCGTTGTCAACCTGTGTTTACTAGTCACAATACTGATCCACCAGCTAGGCGATCATGTAACTCTTGTTTGGAACCGATAGAAACCCAAATTAGTATGGATTTTACTGATTCAAGTAGTTTATGTGCATATGAAAATTTTCAATTTAGGAAGGTAATTTTTTCTGTATCATTGCAATCAAAGTTCCGCGATCACCCCTTAGATGGTGACGACCTAACAGACGACGCGTCAACCCCGACCGGGGGCCAAGCGATGGCGGCCCAACTCAACAACATCCGGTTAAAGTTGGAAGAGAAACGGCGACGGATCGAGCAAGACAAGCGACGGATGGAAGTCGCCGTCAGCCGCCAGAGGCAACAGTTAGGGCAGCAAGCCTTTTTACAAGCTGTCACTAGGGTATGTACTGTGTGCAGGTCTTATTGCAGGCCTTTTGCAGGCTAGGGTAGATTGGGAGCTCTGTGGGTGGTTGACAATTTCGTGGAACTCGACTTTCTTTCAATCATCGCTAAATTGTGGTGTCATTGAATCTATAGATGATAGAAAATATGGGTAATTTGTAGCGTTCAAAAACTGCATATTCATACGGCATGCGAGATTAATGGCATGCATCTGCAGAATTCGGCCATTAGTCTCCATAAGTAGTATGAAGTATTAAAACCACAAGGTATCACAATTCGTTATGTTTTATCTTTTATTTTAACTTGTAGCCACACAGCCGCGCACCAAACAACATTGGGTAAAGATAAATCACTAATGACGAATATCTAATTTTCAATGTACTTATTTAAAATTTTAATTAATGTTTGAAATGTAAAGATCTATCAAAGCCATGCCGCATTAGTTCTTAATTATCGTTGAACTTTATATCATTGTCTATAATGATAATGGCATAGTCATAATAGACATCAGGTTAATGCTTACATAAGTTCCAGCTAAAGATCTACAAAATTGGAAATCATGGACGGGCCCGATAGCTCAGTTGGTAGTATCCCTGCCTTCTGAACTGAGGGCTGTGGGTTCGATTCCTACCCAGGACAAACATTTGTGTGATGAACATAGATGTTTGTTCTGCGTCTGGGTGGTATATTGTATTCTATGTATGTATTTAGAAACAAAAAAGTATATAAGTATTGTATCAGTTATCTGGTTCCCATAGTACAAGCTATGCTTATTTTAGGGCTAGATGGCGCTGTGTGAAATGTCCACACATATTTATTTATTATTTATTTATTATTTATTATCGCAAAATGGGCAGGAAAGTCGAGTTCCAAAGTAAATGAAATCGTTTGTATTTTTGTGTGCTGACTGGTAATGGGTGTAGGAGATTTGTGTAGCGTTTGAAGGCTCTTTGAGTGTTTTAAGAATATGATGTGTTGTTTGAGTAAAACCTGCTATGAGTGTTTTTGGGTGGGTATCAGGTCGACAATTCTCTTAGAAACAAACCCAGGTAATACAAACACTTTATTCGGCATGAATGTAAAATTAGTAACTAAATCCACGAACTAAAAGACTAATAAAATTATGTAGGTTTTAATATTCTGTTGTATTTTAATGAACTACACACTATTTGTTACACTTTATAAATCGGACATCGTACAAAGCTCAACTATATGAAGCATTTTTGCCATAGCTGTTGTTGAGGCCAACACAAAATTTATACACTATAGTCTTAACAGATATTTTCATATAAGGTTGTGTCGGTATTTATTTGTATGCCAGAGAGCGTGAATTAGGGGGCAACTTCTTATTCTTGGTAGACTAAATAACACCGTAAGACCATTGTTACAAAGTTTAAAATTGTAAGGCCATTTTGTGGCTATACAGAAGCGTAGTTGGTGATGATGATCAATAATCATCGGTTCCTTTTTCTCTTTAGCATCAAGTATTTTATCAAGTTTTGTATCGTACTGTTTTATAAACTGTAACAACACAATGTTACTAATATTATGTTCCTCTTTAAATTGTTTGAATTTACAATTTCAATAAATTAATTTCTTTCTATTTCATTAGGATGCATATTTGCAATACCAGTTGGCCTCCCTGGTGAGTGGCCGGATTTTTCTCCCATTTAGTTATCCTAGCCCCTTTGATTTTTCTATTTGTTTTATCTACTTTTTTAATTTTACTGTACAAATAGTACCATACATGCTTACACAGCTTTAGACTTTGTACACTCTTTTATAAAGTTCCATTTAAAATCGATAGTTAAATTAATTTATCTCACTAATTTCGCATTGCAAAGTCATTCAATTAAATAGCGTATTTCAATCGCGCTTATAAATAGCTGTGCAAACTGCAATTGATTATACATGTTATACAAAAAGCTTTTTTGATTTATATTCATATTCTTAAAAATAGAAATCGACCATAATATAGCAAAATGCAGTGCAATCATAAACAACTACAAGTCCGTAAAATTATAACCATATTATAAGTATCACTAAAATCACGTAAAAGTCCTACTTTATATTCACTTCACAAATCCACGATTTGTTAGACACAATTTGTTAATAACAATAGCACATCAAGGAATTTAGGATTAGGTTTCATTTTCCACTGTTTTGACAGCATGTTTACGTTTATTGGTATATATGGGTATCTTCGACAACTGAAATTTTCCATGTTCTAAATCTAAATAGTTCAAAATGTTCAGCAATGACTGCTAAGCTGACCACGCTATGATGGCCTCGAGCTCAGCGTAGCTCCGCCCCCAGCCATCAACCTTGGTCATCATTGCAGCCCTTGCTGGCCGCGCTATAAAGGCCTCGAAGTTCGGTCTCGGCTTTTATTCCATTGTACATGAAGGGCTGCAATGCTGACCGTGCTGTAATGGCCTGGACATACGCTATGCCATGCTCTCTGCCATCATTCATCGCGGCCAGCAAAGCATTCATTACAGAACGCCGCAGTAATGTACTATAACCACACGTAAAGTATATCTACAACGAAATATAAAAAACAAATACTGCCACCAAGTTTTATTTTGTCTATGTAAAATCATCACAGCCTAGTTTCGATTTTAATGCACCTAAGTATGTACAATGTACATATTATCCACCACACTTGTAACTCCAAAAGCCCGTATATACCAATGAACCCGGCATGCGTTGCGACGTTGCGTTGTATGTTACGGTGGAGGTTGCACGTGCGTGTTGCAGGGCAAGGGCGCGCGCACGCCGGCCGACGACGAACAGAAACAGGAACAAACGCAACAGGTAACGTAACACGCTGTTGATGAATGATGCAATTACTGTTGCGTGCTTTGTTTTACGTCGTGTTTGGCCTGTTAGGGAATGTTGTGTTGTCAATTGTTTTTGTTCGTTATGGTATCGTCAGCATTGTGTAAATGTTTTGAGCTTAATGACAGTCATTTGTTTAAAGGTAACTTATTTAGATGGAGCGTCATGCTTCATTTGTTTTTTCATACTACAGAGCGTCTTTAGAATTATGTTATCTAGTAACAATCCCGCAGATTTCACACCGATAGAGATACCGTCACTATGCTGAGTTGACGCGAAATAATAACAACCTTTTTTTTCGCTAAACGTGACCCAGTGTCTACTAAAAATACAAATATTCCAACAAGCCATACGCGGGCGCCGGGCTTGTTTTTGTACCGCTACATGTTGACTGTAAAACCAAATGAAAATCATCTTTTACATATTGCATTAGTCACAATTTTCACTTAGAAACGCATAACAACATGTCAGAGTAAAAAATGCTTCAAATGAATATAAATTGGCATGAATATGGTGAGTAATTTGCATGATCACAATCACAATAACCGCTATAAAACACGATTAAAAACATCTCTAAGCAATGAAGAAATTGTTGAATAAGTATTTTTTCACACAGGATATGGTGGTGGAACCTCCGAGTCAAGCCGTCGACAATGTGGTCTTAGAACAATATCAACAATCTATTGCAAAGTAAGTTAACATTTTCTATTACCATCACGGCAATAAGTGCAATATATGAGATTTAGTAATGCAAAAACAACTATGTTACGAGTACTTTTTCTTTCAAAAATGCACTTATTACCGTGATTTGGTTTTGTACCGTGTCTTGAGGTTTTTGTTTGCGGGTATAGAGTTTCTGTTCATTATTAAAATTAGTTTTGTTGTTTTTTATTATTCGCTTTTAGCACTTTTGCAAGCTCTCACACAACTTGTGATACATCAGTCACAATTTAGTTTTCTTGATGTCTAAATTTAAAATTTTAAAGTATATTTCGTTAAATATCTACCAAACAGAAGCTCTAAACTCAGCGACCAAATATTACAGAATGAACTCCAGCCTACAGGATATACAGAGCGACATCGCGCGGCTGGCGAGCCAACAGAACCAAATACAACAGCAGCAACAGCAACAACAACAGGCGAAACAGATGTTCCAACAATCTCAAGTCCAACAACAAATCCAAACACAACAGATGCAACCTCAGCAAATACAGCAGCAAATACAACCTCAGCAAATACAGCAGCAAATGCAACCACAGCAAATACAGCAGCAAATGCAGCCTCAGCAAATGCAGCAGCAAATGCAACCGCAGATGCAACAACAGCAGATGCAACCTCAGCAAATGCAGCCACAGCAAATGCAGCCACAGCAAATGCAGCCACAGCAAATGCAACCGCAGCAAATGCAACCGCAGCAAATGCAACCTCAGCATTTGCAGCAGCAGATGCAACCACAGTCGCCTTACCAACATCAACAACAACCACACTTCCAACAAAACATTCCACAACTGGTGAGTGAGCTATTTCTGTCCCTGTTTGTGTGATTCGTTAACAATGGAGAGTAAAATTAACAGAGTGCGAAATGTGTGTATCCTAATTCATGATAATAATAATATCCTCATGAATTGTTAATAACTTCATTAAACTTGTGCATTTTGTTAATAGCATTTGCACTGCCAGCTAAGCGGAATGACCACTCCTAATAAAAATATTATCCCTGAAAGGGAACCATTATAAAATTATGTACAATAATACATCCATTTTAGAAAACAACGTGACATGAGCGAACTTTAACAAACAACAGTTTAGAATACAAAAATAATAAACCAAGTGGTTTGCCATCTACGTAAAAATGTAAATTTTGTGTAAAAGAGCTGTAAAAATATGGCATACATTGAACTTGTTTTCTGCCTCACTGGTGATGGTTTTTGACGAAACTTGAATTATAAGTGTTGTCTGGGTTTTGCTTATATCACTCTTCACTCATATTGCGTCGTTTTCAGACACATATTGTACCTATAATGATGCAAGGTTTTTCAAAGTGGGTCCAGGATTATCTAAATATTTTTTATTTTATTTATTTATTCAAATCAAATTACAACTATTATTACAGTTTCCCAATTCAATAGTGTAAGTCAGCATACAAATGTAATAAAACATAAAATTATTAGTAATTAGCTATCTAAGTATACATAATAATCTAAAAGTACACACATAATCGATAACTAGGTATACGGTCAATCTGATTAAACTGCAATTAAAATTAAAATTAAAATTAAAATTTCATGTCAACAATTGATTAAAACGATACCAAACTTAGCTGGCGTGACAGCCAGCTAAGTTTGGTATCGTTTTAATGATTTTTCATAAGAAGTTTTTAAGATCCGTCGGCTCTCAAGTTTCATTAGTATGGATAAAAGAAAACCATGCTTATTATATTTTAGTGCTGTCGACTTTTCTTCTACAACAGTACGAGCTAGGAAATCTGCTGTAAAGCGCATACTGTAAAACTATTCCATATGAACAAAGTTGCTGGCCATAAATGCTTTACACTTAAAAATAAATGATCCCAAAAATGGAAACCCTTATATTTTCCAAATCTTGAGTGTCCAGTTTGAAAAACCCCTTTCAAAACCCGCTTCACCCCTAACCCAGACACGGCAAAATGCTGACGAGCGCATCGCCATTCGCCTTCCAGCACAGTCAATTCAGCTCACAGCACAACGTGTCGCGACCTCCGCTGGGCAACTTCGGTTCCACGCCGCACATACCACAGTTCTACCACCAGCAACAGCCACAGTACCAGGAGTACAGGGATAGGGAGTACCAGGAGCCGACGTATAGAGAGATGGAAGAGCGGAGCCGACAGCAGTTTTACCTGCACGATAGTCCACCGCCGCCGCAGCGACGCACCTGGGCGCAGCACGCTCAGCACCAACAAGAAACCCAGGAGTTGCGGGGGTGGCAGGTTCGTTGTAGGACGGTTCTTTGAGGGAAACGGTGATTTCATACAGGGCAACCTTTTACACTGGCATGGGTACAAAAAAGGAAGAAGAAGATTCTTGTAACGATGCAAACTGTATTGGCGTTTAGCTAATGCAATCTCTCTCTTTGTTTGGTGGCCGGTTTTCCCTTGACTGTGTTTCTCCCATTTAATAAGCCTTTTGCCGCATGTTGCGATGATTCTAATGGATGAATATCGCTACATAGTAAACATTTTCGTGATCTTTTCTTTTTGTTTATAAAATTAAATCTTTAATACTTGTTTCAACATTTTTACATAAGTAAACATTGCACAAATCACTGTACTTTACACTTAGCACTCACTTTGGTAATGGTGCCTTATAATAACACGTCACAAACAATACATTTCCTTTGACGCCACCACAATAATAAAAAACAACATAATCGTAACATTCGGATGCCTAAATCTTACACAAGCTGAATGGAACATTGCAGATCCACCAACAGAATCAGTTCCATCAGGCTGGGCACGAGAGTCCTCAGCGAACGTGGCGCTCACCATCACCCCAGCCGCCTGCTCACCCACCCCAACAGCCCCCGGCCGACCGCTGGCCACCGGCCGGGTTCGTGTTGCACGAGAGGGGAGCTCCCTTCCCTGTGCATTATGCAGGGTCGGATAGATATCAGAATGGAACTGATGGCGTCAGAGAAGGGAGAGACGCGCAGAATCATCTTAGTTATACTGTAGTAAGTTGCTGTGACATTTTCTTATTTCTTCCAATAAATAGTATGTAAGATTGTTGGCAACAGATTTTAATTTAGAGATAAATCATACAACTACAAAAAATATGACAATCTTCTACCTCAATGAAAGATGATCAAGCACCGATGACGTCTGGTGGTTCGGCAATAGCATTTGCTACTGTGTTATAAACGTTCCATATTATTGTTTGTTGGATTTCAAATTTTATTGGTTATTACCCCAAGGCCTGCCATAACGTGTTCCCATAAATATTGTTACAGTACTCATCACAATCCCCTCCAGTGGGGTCCCCTCAGCGACGTTCCAAAACCCCACAACGCCAAGGTTCCCTCCCCGAAGCGACGCGGCCCGTCAGCTTACACCAGCTATCCTCCCCCTCCCCGTTTCCCGCGCACCCCTCCCACCCCCCGCACCCCCCCGCGGACGACATGCAACCACAAAACATTTCGTTCATCGGCAACGCGGAAGACGACGCACTCCGGCACGGAATCGACCGACTGAATATATCGTCCGGCACTCGGACGTACCGCATTCCATCTCCCACGCGACCCTCTCTTACGCGCAACTCCTTCCAACGCGAGGACGATGCGAACGAGAAAGGGTTCTACATATCGTTCGATAACGAGCAGCCGAAGCGGCCTAAGCCCCCGTTGCGGGCGAAACGCGGGTCTCCCAGAAAGGAGGCGTCGATGGAGAGTCCGGATCGGAGTCCGGACGAGGAGTGGAGCGATCGGGTCCCGCGGCCGGCGGCCGAGGAACCGTTTGTTGTTCACCGCGCGGGGAGGGAAGAGAACTCGCCGCCGCGGGAACGGCCGCCGCGACCAGTGGATGCTGAGCCCAAGGCCATAGTCATAGGAGATGTTAATATTGACCCGGTGAGTTGTACTTTTCTTACGCCGAGAATTTTTCCTAGACTGTAAATAAAGCTTTGAACGGATAAGCACGCGCGGTGCAATCAGGGAAAGTCAGTTACCCGAACGTAAATTTACTTTTATCAATTAAGATGTTCAGACAAAATGCTTCTCCACAAATTGGTGACAAGGAGTTATGCAAAAATACACGATTCAAGGTCATGGCTCACGGCACCTACTTATCTAATTCGGAATAACGTGATAATCTTAAATTACAGCTCATGCAGTCTTTCTTTCTTACAGCCGTCTTCAATAAACGGTCTTAGAATCAAAAATCTTGATAGTAAAAATCTAGCCATCATGATTTTATTTGTCGATAGTTGTTATCCAAAGGAGCTATAAGCCTTCGACCCTCGTGAGATATGACCAAGCGCCATAACACCAATAACGGATCCTAACCCACGAAGTCACCAACTCCACCTCACCATTCCAGAACTCAGCGGAGGAGATGGAACGGAAGAAGGAGCGCATAATGCTGATGTCGCTGCAGCGGCGGCAGCGCGCGGACGAGGCGCGCGCGCGGGCCGAGGCGGCGGCCGGGGCGCGCCGCGCGCGGGACGAGGCCGCGCAGGAGCTCAAGGCCGCCAGGAAGGAGGAGCAGGCCAGGCGGCGCGACCAGATCCTGCACCAGTACAAGCTCAAGAAGGCTATCGAGGAGGCTGAGCGGGAGGTTAGTTTATTTGAAACTGGTTTTTCGAGCTGCGTATTTGGATTGAATTATATTACGTCACAGTTACAAAGTGTTACAAAGACTTGCAAAAAAGAGATGTTAGTGAAGCGACGATTTAAATTCCTTATCATTTGTTTATCCCACTCCAGGGCAAGCTCCTCGACAAGAGCGAATTGATGCAAGCTCTGGCTGGCTTTTCCTCTCCTCTCCAATTCAGTCCGACAATCTCAATAAAACAAACGACTGCTACAGAACATCCTAGATTCCATATTTAAACGTGACCGCTCATCACTTGTTTATCCCACTCCAGGGCAAGGTCCTCGACAAGACGGAACTGATGCAAGCGCTCGGCGGGTCCGGGCAGGCGGCGGCGGGCCGGGCGCGCCGCGGCGCCGCGCCCCGCGCGCGCCCCAAGACCATCCACGTGGACAGCGGGGCGCTGCACGCCGCCGAGGGCATGCTCACCAGCAAGCAGCCCTCCTCCACCAACCTTACCGGTGAGTCTGTCTTGACACATCGAACCACGGAAAAACAAACGACGATCTTCAATCCAGCATCGTTTGAGATTTAGTTGTCGAAGGGAAAACAAATGACGATCTTCGATCAAAGATCCTTCCTTCACCTGCCTTACGGGTGAGTATACCTTGGCACATGCCATGCTCGGTGGATATTGAGTTGTTAGAGAAAAACAAATGACAATCTTCGATCAAAGATCCTTCCTTCACCAACCTTACGGGTGAGTAAGCTTGAAAGATTAGGTGGGTCATTCGTTTTTGTGGAGTGTTGAAGGAAGAACAAAAGACTCTAATACTGCACGTGGCAGAAAAACAAATGATGATCTTTTAGTCAATGACCGTGATTTGCCCGCTTTCTAGAAGGTTTTACGGATGAAAACGAGCAACAGTGTTTGAAACCAAGACATTATAGTGTGAAACTTTCTTTCTCTCAAAAGTTCTCTCGTAATAAAAAACAAATGACAGTCTTTAGTTAAAATTTTTATTGTTTGAGTTTTGTGTGATCATAAAAAAAAGACACAAAGAAAAAGCACGGACGTGAAACAAGTGACGATCTTTGAGCGAATGTCGTTTGTTTGTTTTGGCTGTTGCGCTCGTCGTGTGTTGCGAATGAATTTTGCTAGATTTAATTTATAATTCTAGTATCGAACATTGTTATATTGTACAGAGTAATAAATTAAAATATGCTGATGCACATTTACGTGTCTGCCTAAGATTCCATCTCAAAGACTAATAGTTTGCAATACTTAACAGATCCCAACAGCGCACATTTAGTTTGGCTGTCCATTGAACCGTTATAATAGTATCTTGATGTAGAATCGCATGTAAATATCGTTATAGCACGTGTATTTATTTGTCCATGGCACTGAATTCTTATAGATATCTGAAATAGATGTATCCATAGAGTTTCAAGCACCACTGAGTATTATAAGGCTAGAAGTTTTGTTTGTTTCTGTTCCAACTTATGAAATGGTGTCAATGGATGGCAGAATTTGTGATAAATAAAAAAAATATACAGGTTTTTAAAATTGATACTCTTTTTTGCCAGATTTGATGATGGTTTAACTAATACTTTTTTATTGAATGGCCCTTTTATATTTTTGCCTTAACTGTGTAAATAGCACTAGATGTTAGCTTTATCCCCGTTTTAAATAATTTTGTTCAGCCATCAGGCATGATCGCCTTTAGATGTTTTATAGATGTGGTACGCTGAAGTTCGAGCATTCTGAATTTCCAATTTGCGATAAAACGTACGTCAAGCTAAAAATAATCGTTGGAGGATTTTGGTCGTTTTTGATCCATGTCACATCTCAAGTGTATCCTTGTTAACCATACTTACTCTGCCGCTTGCCATAACGTACTGATACTGTAACACTGGAAGTGGTGTTGGTGTATCCCACGATCTCAAAAGACATTTTGTAGTTCCGCAGAAGAACTAGTAGCTCAATTTTCAAAGTGGCAGAGTTTAAGGTTACATATTGGTACCCCAAAAGTGTCATGTTTCTGATGTATTTGGAGGTGTTAAAGATCGCAATTAAAATCATTAATAAGGCGTTGCGTGCTTTAATTACGTATGTACACGCATACCATTGCGTTCAAACAGTACTTTCCGGGTTTTATTTAAAAGTTTCTTTTCCTCTTATTGGGTTCTTATCGAACGCTGTTAGATTATCAAAATAAAGTCGTGTACCGTCTCGAAGTTGACCGTACCACATCGTTCCCCTGGCTTGTCCCGTGCGTGACGTTATGTGCGTGTAGGCGGCACCATGCGGCGCGACTACTACCGCGGCTCGCAGGACTCGCTCGCCGAGCGCGCCGGCCTCTACCGAGGTACGTACTCGCTTACTTATACTATACTACTTGGGATCGGTGATGCCTTCGAGAATGTTCCGGATAGTTCGGGGTAAAATATATGATAGAGCGAGACTGCTGTGCGTACGACATTGGTGCACTTTTATTTACTTTAGCTATGGTTATGCAAATTGATGGTACCGTAATGATAAAATAAGCATTTTTTATGGATTTAAAGTTTTTATCAATAATTTACTCGGTTTTAAGCCTTTCTCAAGGAGAAAACATCAGATATAGTAGCGCAAGAGTGCTTCATCCTTATAACAATTTAACAAAACACGTTAAAAACAACTGTCGTGTATGTAGCAGTCAAGTATTCTGTATTCAGAGTGCTAAAATAATGTTAGCAAATATAATTTTGGCCGATGGTGTCAAATACTGAACCAAACTTAAATTGGCATTCCTAAACTGATAGCAGTTCTTTTGATCTGACCATGAAAAAGACGGCAACACTTTAAACAGATTTTATTTTTATTATGTTCCCGTTACATTCTCGAATGCATAATATAATTCTATGGGTACGGAACACATCGGCTGGATATTAACTAATTCTATGAAAGAGAAATTACAAAACATTCCAAGTGAAGTGAGTGAGTGTTGTCATTTATGTTAAATTCAAAGACTGTTAATGACATAATATGATTTTCTTATTCGAATGTTCATAAGCAAAAGTAAACGACATATGTTTAAGTTACTATTAAATATCCATATCCCCGCAAGAGGATGAAAGATTATGTTGCATCAACCGTATACTTAATGATGTAGCAAATTCTATAGATTTTTCATTATTTTAGGGTCAAGAAATGGTCTTCTTAAGTGTAAGTGAATTTCAACATTGCGATGCGTTCAATAACCGCCACATTTTTTGCTTGCATTTATGAAACGAAAGTAGTTCTAAAAATGTAGTTACACCTTTCAACATACAGAATCACAGACCATTTTGCGACTAAATACCAAACTTTGAAACGCACGTAGTACTCACCACTCTTACATAGACACATAAACACGAAAGCATGTCGCTAAGCTTCGTTTGCATGGTATGTACCTTTAACCAACACATTGTAACTACCAAACGAAAAAACACAACCTTGTAAAGTACAATGCTAATAAAGAACTAATTTGTTGTACTTGAAAGTCTATGCCCCTATTCATACAGTTACAGATTTTACTTAGCATGTGTGATGTGACCTGTGTTTTGCTAGCTAACACATTTGATACCTTGCGTTCTTCATAACATAGATTCATTTAAAACATAGATCCGACATCCATTTGGTAGATAACCCAATGAACACCATTAAACCCATTAACCATCATAGACTACATAACATTACAGACTCTCCAGTGGAAGAGCGCGGCGGTATGTCGCCTGGAAGCGCGTCGAGTGGCCCACTAGGGCGACGTGGCTCCTGCAAAACCTCACGAGGTATGTTCCTTCCGTACGGCTTGCTCTGTGCCCGCTACCGCCCACTAACACAGGCGAACGCTATGCAGTGCGGACTCTTTTCATAAACGCCGATGCGACTTCTGTACGTTTCTCTGATCTATGAATTTATGAATTGTTAGTGGTCAATATATTATGTAAAGAGTTTCAAAGGCTTATTGATCAGTAACCATAATCATCCAAAAAAAGAGGACGAGGAGAAGAGGAGGAGTTTTAAGGCAAGACAATAATTTTGTTTTTTTTTAAGTATCTCTGGCCACTAAGCTAAGAGTATATATATATTATTAATATGTGGTTGTTTAAGTCCTGGCATTTATGAATGGAATCCGAGCATTATAGGTGTGAACCCTGCTTACTCAGATATGAAAATATATGTTTTAGAAATGTTATTTCAATAACGATGAAATTCATCATAATTATTATATTTATTATATCGTACGATTTAATTTTATTGACATATATTTTGATATCTGGTCAATTCTTAAGTTTAATTTAATTTGATTTGACTATTTAACTGTTATTTTAAAATCGAGAATTATAAATCTCATTTATAATAAAAAGTTATTTCTAATTCTCGACTACTATTATTTTTACAAACTGGTACATAAGCAGCCCACGCTAAGCTCCCTACATAAGTCCCACGGTTGGTTGAAGATGCTTCTTCGATTTTAATTTGGTAGAACGCTTGAGTTTATTTATTTTTTACATCGATTTATTTTTATATGTGTATTCCAGCAACGCATACGTTTTATATGACACTCCCCGATTTTGCAAAATTTTCGCTTTTTATATTTTTTGTCCATTATTATTATGTAGTTTGCATTTTCAAAGCGTGATATGGAGGTTTATAGCTTTTTTCCAAATTCTAAAACGCGCCTCTCTAGACCTTCCGCGCATTTATCAGAAATTGGTTCCTGAATTTGTACATAAAGTTTTTAAATGTTGCCAGTTTTATATCGCGACATAGAGTTAATTTTGTTTGCCTGACAACGGAGCTCGCTTGTGTGACCGATGCATGCTTACGTGCGACCGAGGCCGCGATACATCGCTGCACACATACTGCGCGTCGCCGTCGCATGAGTTTGCGTGATGACATGTACAGGAAACATTTCAGAGCGTGTGAATGAGGAGCCGCAATCGGCCCGTGGAAGGTCTAAATATACAAGTTACCAGAGTAACTTTAAGGCTGGACGGAAGTCAAGCTCTCTTATGAACTTGTGCGGTAAGAGTTTGAGTAAACACTCGATAAAGCTTGACTCACGTTGGTATGCCGGTTCATACGGACGCTTTGGTGCGTTGGGTTACTTTTCTGTTGCTCTTGGCGCTCGGGAGATGTTACTCGGTGGTATTCATTGCATTTTACAGAAATAATATTTAATAAAAAATATATGAAAGACAGAAATATTTTATAGCATAATATAAATAAAAAATTTGATTTGAAAGTACACCATTTCGTATGGTCCTTGTTCAGTCATTTTTATGTTCAACAATCTTTTTTTATTTATATTTTATATTTTACTATTTAGCTCTACATTTTACATACAGCGCTAAGGTCTACATATTTTATATGGTTTATTTTGTCAGCAACTAATATAGTTGTGACCGAAGCAAATTATTATTAGGGTAACAAATTATTTGAGTAGAAACGGAAATCAACATATATGATCCAAAATGATTTTGTGGTTTAATGTTATTTTAATACTGGATCATCTCTCGAGCGCAAACTCTTTCGTCTTGTGCACATTTCTGTTTGGTGACCGGCATATAAATATCTTAGCAAATATTTATTTATTTTTATTATTTTGTGGTTGCGGATTATTTTATACGTTCCATCCTTGTTCACTTGTTTATTATCGGTTCGGTCGTTGGAGCATGTTTTATGTTTTACCCATTTTATTGGTGTTGGTGTGACATCGCTCGTATTATAATAAAACACGTTACAACCTGTTAATATATCTACAGTTATTGTTTATAATAATTATGGAAGTGTATATAGAAATCATGTCAAGTTGTAATAGTGTAAATTCTGGGCAGTATTTCTTTTCTGACGCGAGGTGGGTTTTAGAAAATACTAGCCAAAGGAGGACACATCTTGTAATTCTTTTATAGAGTGTCTCTTGCTGATAAAGTTATCCTCCATATGTCGTAGTAATTCACATAGTTCGGCACTCGGTTGTACCTGTGTTTTAAGATACATAAAAGCTACTATAGATATAATTTTATCAGCTATATTCAAAACATATTATCGTAAGTTAGCTTGTGGTATGTATAATAATGTATGTTTATGCGTAAAATACAAAATGTTAGAGCTTCTTATATTGAGTTTCGCCTTTTATTTCGCTTCGCTGCGTAGATACCTGTGTATTCGTCAACTTATCTATGTAGTTTATAATATACACTATATTATATACATTTAGTATTTTACGCTTTATATTGTATAATCATATAAATTAAATAAATCGATATGGAATATCAAATTGTTATTACAATTTTTATACTAATTTTACTTTTATGCTAGTCAATAAAACTAAACATTTATTAACTGTGTACTAACGGGAAGGCAAAGTAAAATTTAGATTTAACGACTATCCGACTATTAGACAATTTTCAAACAGTTTTATAATAATTTATTCAAATCTGCAAACAAATAAAAAAATAGGGTTTATTATTATTTTCGTTTGTGTGTATGTCTGGATTGAACTGATATTTTTGATCCAGTATTACAAACTCTGTAACTCGCCGAACATTTGAGAATTATATATTTTTATACACAATTATTACGTAGATATACTTACAGAATTTTTAGCCCAGTTTTCGTCCAATAAGTGACGGTGGCAAATACAACGAGTTGCAATAGCACTTACAGCATCTCCCATAGGCGATGGTGGTGGTGGCTAATTAAGTCTACAGACTAATTTACATGGTGGTTGTTACTGTTAAGACAATACATTTACAAAAAATTGAAAATATAAAATAATGGATAGTTTGTTTGTTTTTCGATTTTGGTAACCATATTGATTACAAGGTGCTAATCTTTTTAGTGGTGTGGAGCGAGGTAGGTCCACAGACTAGAATAATCTTCACAAAATATTGCAAAAATGAAATCTTCGGATTACTGACCACATTGGCTATAAAATGATAAGTAACGTGTGTGAGTAGAGTGGTCTTTGTCCCACTTCAACATTGGCTTTTAATCTGGTTTGCAACAGTATTGTCCCTAACATAACGGTAAAGGTATCTCTGCGAGTGGATCAGCGTGGAGCGAGCTAGGTCCACAGACTAGGTATCGTGACGGTTGTAGACTCGGGGCTGGGGCGCGCGACGCCGCCGCGGCGCGCGGCGTCCCCCGGCCTGCGCGCGCTGGCCTCGCCCGCCGGCTCGGGGCCCGGCTCGCTGCCCGGCGCCATCGGCAAGCGGAGACAGCATCCTGACGACGCCTCCGATGTCTCCTCCACGCATTCCAGCATTATGGACTACTCGGGTAAGTTGACGCTACTCACTTTATATCTGATGCCGTCAAAGATTTATGTTCATAATGTGTATGTTTTCCATTTTCAGCAGTAGGTGCTGTAGTGTCCCGTTTATGTCTATTATATTGTATCCCATTTTATCTTTGTCGCGTGTCTCTGCTTATGATGGAGCCATGCGAAGTGGATTCAATAGCCGTCTACACCAGATCCATCGCGCTCCAATGACGCAGCAGCAATTTCACAGGGATTCCATGGAATCGTTGCGGCAGCAGTGATTACAAAGGAATTTCATGGAATCGTTGGAATTGGAGCGCTTTTGATGGTCTGGTTTAAACACTGCTATTGGTTATCACTTTTCAATGTGTGTCTACATTTAAAAGGTGTTTTACTAAGTGAAAGTAAAGCAAACTGCTAAAAATTAAAGAACGTAATTGTGTTTTGCAGTAAAACTGTTGCATATATTTATGCTGGTGTACTGTTAGAGCAGCTGCTTTAGGAACCTCTGGCCTTTTAATTTTTGGAAGTACGCTTTGCAAGGGGGAAACCCCATGCGATGCTTTGCCGAGACGATATCGTTGGATTTTGTTATTAACCAACAAAAAAGTAGCGTAACAATAACACTGTTATAATTTTATCATTTTATTTTTTCCCAATAGCGAGATCCAATCGAAGTTCAGGCAAAGGTCCTCGATCATTATTCTAGTAGATTGATACCTAGGTAGTTAGAATAAGACTCACCGAACACGTAAATATAACTCACGAATTGAAATCACCACGCAACGGTTTGAAATACACTCAGTTGTAATAAAAGCGATGTCATGCCAACGACCAATTTAAAACTTAACAATAATGTAAGGCATGGTTTTGCAACGAGTTGAAAGCAGTTTTTCTAACAATGAATGCATTTGCTTCCTCGACATTCGCTTGCTCACTCAGTTTTGAAATTAACACTCGAATATCAATAACGGCACTCCATTTGTTTCGTGCATCCATACTTCATAGTACTAATTCAAAAGTCGTGTATTATAGAACATTCAGTCGAGTCTACATTGAACGTTTTATGATTCCCATAATATCAAATAATAATGCTTATCACTTTCACACCAATTTTATATCCACAAAGAGTGATAGTTATATTGTGAAGTAAAATTAGACACATGTAGGAGTAGAGTTAATATGGATACCGAACCAGGGCTTATAGTTATTTAGTGATGTGTTGAGGTGTGTCGCAGCGCTATTTCAATGTGAACATAGCCAGAACTGCCGCGACATACCCATCATCATTTGGCTAGTTGATTCATAGTTCGTTGTTTGGTTACCTTAGGCACAGTATACATAATTTATACAGTAATCCAACTAGAAGTAAACTGCCGCCTCTAACGCCGCATGCCGCACGCATGTGTATAAGAGCGATTTACATTTTTCCAAGACCTCGCAGTGCTGTCAAGCACTGATGCTGTTCAAGTGCTTGGAGAGTTTGCTCACATCATCATCGTCAGACAAAAGATGGCTATTTGCCTCTTACATCCAACAGCTTTTCTGTTTTGACCAGTTTTAGCTGTCGTTTCTTCCGTACCTTGTTGGTTTGCGCGATGTGGCTGCCCATTGCCATTTTAACTTACTAACGCACACCTTGCTCACATGCGCGCGACAATCCGGAAGTTTACTGCTAGGCGGATTACTGGTTCTTGTCCAATTGTCTATCCAGTCTTTACCACTTGGATTTTGTCCATCCAAAGGTTGTCTGGAAGCACATATTATTTGGAGATCACTTTTAACGATAAAGTCCTCCATTGTAAACATTTGTTTTGTACAATAAAAAGTTTTGTCTATCCAGATACAATGCGATTAAAATAACAATAGGACTGGGTCTGTGCTAATTTCACACTTGAAAGTATGCAAATCTAACGTGGCCAATCCCTATTGTGACATCACAGGCCAGTCCTTTTTTATTAGAATCGCCTAATACCTACCGTGTATCGTGTAGGTCCGCGGCTGTACAAGCAGCCGACGACCAAGTCGAACCGCGGCATAATGTTGAACGCGGTGGAGTACTGCGTGTTCCCCGGCGCGGTGAACGCGGAGGCCAAGCGGCGCGTGCTGGAGGAGGTGGCGCGCTCCGAGAGCAAGCACTTCCTCGTGCTGTTCCGAGACGCGGGCTGCCAGTTCCGGGCGCTCTACTCCTACTGTCCCGACACGGACCTCGTCGCCAAGCTGTATGGAACCGGGCCTAAACACGTCAACGATAGGATGTTCGATAAGTTCTTCAAGTTAGTGCTACCTCGATCTGTTTGTTTTTGAATGTTAAGTAATAAGTGATTTATTTGGCAAAATCTATACCATTCTTTGCTTGTTGTTTATTGATGTAATCTTGCGTTTGTCCACATTTTTTCTGATGTTAAGTGACAATGCAGTCGACGTGTACCACGCTCGCTTATACGACACCTGTACCCCTAGTACGAGTTTCTTCTTCTTCTTCTTCAATTAGTGGCTTTTAAACGCTGTTTGACGTTTTTCTGCCAGTGTCGGAGTGAGGCCAGTGTACGGTATATACTATACTATACCGGTATAAAATAACTTTATTTAAATAAATAAATAAAAAATTGGATTAGGTATTGATTTTATATATGTAGGAGACTTTAAATTACTTACAGACGAATATTATTGGCCTTGATAAATTTAGATAAAACATAAACAAAAGGAGTAAAAACAAATGTCAAGAGAGTTTTAAGATTAATAGGACGAGGGATATGGGATTCTAACATTTCATATAGGGACGAGCATAATTTAGGACAGCTGAAAAAAATATGGTCTAAAGTGCCATCATCCAGACCACACTCGCAACGAGAATGATCCCTGACCCTGATTTTGGCAAGAAAAACGAGAACAAACATGCCCCAAACGAGAACGAATTATACGTGAATACGCTCGAATCCACTTAAAATTTGTACTGACATTTTTAGTTCATCAACGTGTCCGCTAGGGGCGCTGCAGAGAAATGTATGAGAGAAAAGGGAGAAAACGTAAACGAATCAAGTTTTAGTAAACTATAGAAACTCGTTCTAGGGGTACAGTTCGCTTCTTGAAAACTTCGAGATTATAGCTATTCGGAAACGCAGATGCTGGCACTTCCACTTCTTAGCCATGTTTATGGTATAATTAATGAATATTGTAAGATTACTTTAAACCCTGATATTTGTTTGATTGAGGCACTGTAGCTTTCCAATGGGTAAAAAGAAATAGAAACTTTTTTAGGATGCTGGTTTCATTTTTCATCTGAACGTTTCTTTAGACATGACTAAATTATCATTATCAACGTTCACCATCAAAGCTGTAATTTTCTCTGACTGAACTGAAAATGAGTGATTGAAAATGAACCGTTTGTGAGTGAAGCATTATTCTGAATAACGTTCCAAAGGTTTTCATCACAGGATTATAATTGATTCTCTTTGTTTCCAGATACAACTCGGGTAGCAAATGTTTCTCCCAAGTGCACACGAAGCACCTGACGGTGACGATCGACGCGTTCACGATACACAACTCGCTGTGGCAGGGCAAGAAGGTACAACTCCCCAGCAAAAAGGACATGGCATTAGTCATATAGTCACCATATCTAGTCGCCGGCAGAGTCAGCCTTCACTCCTCAGTTCGCTACCGTAGGGCTTTAGTGCCAGTGTCCATTATTTTAAATAATAAAGTCGGTTATATCCGCGCTGTGCGCTGCTCGAGTCATAGTGATCAATTGTTAGGGAAATGCGAGCGCCGGCCGCGCCCGCTCGCTTGTACAGAGAACCTCGAATCATGTTAGGGTTTTATTAGTTGCGGTTCGTTTTAAAGTTTACATAGTGCTCGCTGTGTGTTGTAATTTATTTGGAGCGGAGCCGGGCCCGTGTGATAATGTCTCGTTGGGTAACCGCGATGTGTTGTTCAGTGTATAAACGCAATGTTTGCCATATGTATTAGTGAGATGGTCGATACGTTCCAAATTGTAGTCTCAAAGTTATACCGCGACGCCGTCGGATGTATGCTCGATTCGATTAGATACGTTAATATTAGTGAAAGGTATCCCTCACGTAATAAAATAACATGTTCACAAACTAATTATTGTCGCTTATTCGTTATTATAATATTTAACTCGTTAGTGATTATTTGAATTTGACTGGAGTTAAGATTAAGATGATTATGTAATTTGTTTAAACTGACTTTCGATTAACGTTATTCAATTTCCATTTTTTTACTGCTTGTATAGCTAAAGTAAGAGAAGGCACATTTTACGTGGTAATTGTACTGCCTTATCCTGTAAATAATTGTTTTGTATACAGCTATTTATTAAAAGAATGTTAAACGAGAATTGATGAATGTCATTTTTCATTGTTTAATGATTGGTCATCAATAATATACTACCGATAGTATATGGTATGCAAAATATATTGTATTATTAAAAAGCATAACGAAATAATATTGAATTTCATATTACTTTGTGGTTTTATTTGATTGATGAAATTTATAATGCTTACTGAGACAGCGTTCGGGAAGCTTTGACCTGTACTTCCGCCCAAATTATGAAAACAAAGGTTTTCAATCGAAGTATGTTGCCAGTGATGACTTAAGTATGGTGGACTTAGGTATGGAATGGATCTGAGACGTGGTCACATACTGTTGGCCTCAATAAGCTCAAGTTAGTCGCGCAACGAACTATGGAGAGAGCTATCCTTGGTGTATCCCTGCGAGCTGCGGGATGACTAAAGTGACCGATATAGCTCTTAGAATTAGCAAGTTTAAGTTTCAATGGGCAGGTCACATCGCTCGTAGAAGTGACATCCGATGGGGAAGAAAGGTTCTCGAGTGGCGACCATGAACCGGAAGACGCAGTGTAGGCCGGCCGCCCGCTATGTGCAAGGAGTATAGTGTTCTGTGGCTATGTGGACCGAAGATCTGGTAAGACCCCGGGAGCCGATGGATGCAGGCGAGCAGCCGAACAAAGTGGCGCTCTCTGGGGCCTATGTTCAGCGGTGGACGTCTTCAGGCTGTTGATGATGACTGAGACTTCAATTGTTTAATTAACGATTATTTAGTCTCAATACTATGTAAATGGCTCTCAGTCATTAAGCTAGACTTGCAAAGTAACTGAAGGCTGCTGAACTTAATAAAAACATTAATTTAAATTCATTAATTTATTCTTAAAACAAACAGTATGAAATACTGACTACATACACAACTATGTTCAGCTTAACATTATTATTTTAACATTATTAAATTTAAAATAATCATATTTTAAAAACTACTGGTAAATAATATTTCGACATTCATAAAATCGACTTAAAAATAAAGAGATCCACGAATCAACATTGCGATCGATCTTTTGTGTTATCAAAACACAAAACTAATTTCATATTATAAAAAATCAATAAATTACTATTACTACTCTATGGTTAACATTCGAATCATATTAATAAAATTGTCGTAGTTCACAAATCATCAAAATGCAAAATATACACAGCCTTACTTATAAACGTTAAGTTAAATTTGATCAATGCCGAAACTAATCCTATCTTGAGATTTATGATTTATGTCCCGTCTGCTTTAAAGTTTGAACTTATTAACTATGACGTAGCTACTGCAAGACCGCAATTTTTGGGTATGTACTTAGCGTAATGCACGGATCAAACCCAGTCGCATAAAAAAAGTAATAGTTTTAAATATTTTACGATTCGACTGCTTGCCAGGTTTATTACATCATAACAGACTAAAATAGACTAAAATCATTCGTAAGTAAAAAAAATATCTTTACATTAAATATTAATATTATATCTCTATCATTTTTGCTTGTGACATTAATTTCACAATCATTAATTAAGTTTAACCAACGTTTATAAGTAGAGCCGCATGTTTGATAAGTTATTAGTGATTAGATTATACAAAAGTTGAATTAAAAACATTGAAATTATTAACACATTTTTATAACTACTATAATCACGGGTGTATTAATAGTAATAATATATGTCTGGCCAAGTTAATCACAATTATATACAATTTACGAGATATCGATTTCAATTGCAATAAATATAATGTAACATTCAATATTTTAGATATCAGTTCCGGTTGTAAACGCACTCAGCCTTAACACTGGTTTCCTACAGACCTTATGAATTTCTGAAACTGCAAATAATGCAACCTTCAAAAAGAATCTTTTGTGACATTAATTAGAAATTGAGCAAAAAGAATCTCGTATAAATATATCGGTTATGCGAGACATTACTTACGTTTGGGGCTAGATGGCGCTGTGTGAAATTCCACAAAAATATTTATTTTCATTTAAGATTAAATAAAAATAAATACTTTAGATAGATAGATGGGTAAATAATTTTCCCATACCTCAAAGTAGTTCATTACTGACAGTACTAGTAGAAATTAGGTTTTCTAGCCCCCCATGGCCTATAAATAAATTAACATGTCGTTCATACGATGGTGTAGTAATGTGTGACGGGACTGTCTGGTTCCTCTTCCGTTTTAGGGATGGTCAGCTGATGGAAAGCCCTCGGCTCGGTTATCTGATGGAGTGAAATTATTGCATTATTATTACTATAACATAGACATTCCTAATAGTAATAAATAAAGTCTAACAATCCCATACAAAGCTCCTGGTGGTGGGTGGTGGTTCAATTAGCGTTAACGCCAAACGATCGCTCCATAATGTAAGGGAATGACATTACCTGCACGATGTCGCTTTTCCGCAGGTAATGTAATTTCCATAAAATATTCAATTCAATATGTACAGTATGCATTCTACCTATTCTCACCTATGGTGCTCAGACTTGGTCTTTGACAGAACATCAAAAGTCCGTACTCGGGGTTTGCCAGCGAGCCATGGAGCGCAGTATATTGGGAGTGAAACTATCAGACCGCATAAGAAACACACTACGCTCCAAAACTCAGATCGCTGACGTTGGTCAGAAAGCCGCGAGTCTAAAGTGGAACTGGGCTGGACACGTCTGCCGTTTGTCGGACGAGCTGTGGGCTAAACTCAGCACCGAGTGGAGTCCACGCAATGTTAAACGACGTCGCGGCAGGCGCAGGCGGAGATGGCGGGACGAGCTGCACTCTTACTGGAAGGATTGGCCACATAAAGCTTCTGACAGGGAGGAGTGGAAGGAGGGTAGGGAGGCCTTTGCCCTGCAGTGGGATGACCATGGCTGAATAATAATAATAATTCAATTCAATGTATATATTTATTTGCTAGAATATGAGTACATACATACATAATAAGTAAGGCATGCAAAATAGAGGTGGGTCGTACTAGGTAAATCGAGATACTAGGTGACTCTGTGACTGTGACTCAGCCAAACCTGTGACAAATACCCGTGAATAAATACTAGCGAGTATTTTTTACTCGCGGCACAAGTCACGGTTACAGGATGTAGATATATAATAGGTGTGTCTTTCTCTGACGCCTATGTGGAAAAAGGATGCACCTATTACTTTTGAATTGACGGCTGGCAAAACATGTCACTGTCACAGATCCTGTGAAAAAAATACTAGGTTTGTCCCTCTCTGGCACGCTACAGACGCCTTCGTAAGAAAAGGATGCACCTATTACTTTAGCACGCTCTCATAGATTCGCGCGCAAGTCACAGTGTCGCTGCTCCCGGAGGTATTTTGTCGCTGTGACTGACTGTGACTTTCTTTTATCAGTGACTTTTACCTGTGACGATAAATACGCCTCACGCCTAATGCAAAATTAATAAAACAATCAAAATTTTTATTTATTTTGGAGTAATCGTTTGGCGTTAAAGCTAGTGGAAAGGGATCTTTGACCTCCGGTACTAATAATAGAAAATGCTTTAAAATATCTATAACTATGCATAAAACAAATCACAATACGAAATCTAAGAGACATAAATAATGTTAACTTAAGATACCTCAATTTGTTGAGGCGTGAATCCATTGATCTCTACGGGTATTGTCTGCCCGTCCTGAGTGATCACCTGCAATACACAGTTATTGTTAGACAAGTCATAATTTATTTAGAATGCTGATTAAAAACCGACGAATGTGGGAAAGAGAATACCTACCAATAACATCGTTATAAGGCCAGTATGTTACCACTGCTGAGATACGGAACCCTGCCCAGTCCGTTATAGGACCAATCTCTACATCGTACTGAGCCGATCTCATTTTAACAATTCTAAAAATGATTGATTTTCCAAATATCTTTGTTTACCTTCTCTCACATAGAGAAAGTAAACATAAGACTAAGTCACACGTGAGTATCCCTAGTGCGAGTTTCGATAGTTTACTAAAACTTGATTCGTTTACGTTTTCTCCCATACATTTCTCTATAGCGCCCCTAGCGGACACATTGATGAACTAAAAATGGCAGTACAAAATTAAATGGATTCGCGCGTGTTCACGTATTGGAAAGCTCGTACTCGTAGGGGTACAGGGGGTCTAGCAAAGATCCCAAACGCTAACGCTATCGCCTAACGCTAACTACAAAATGTACTGAAATGACGTTTCGGAAATCGCTAACTTTTCCGCAGCTTATGTCATTTCAATACATTTTTGGAGTTAGCGTGAGGCGTTAGCGTTAGCGATTGTGATCTTTGCTAGACTCCCAGGGCCCAGCGGGTTTGCACGGAATTCACGACCAAAGTATTGCACAGCACATAATTATTGTACGGCCCGGAATTGGTATACATGGCTTCCAAATATCAGGCTGTGGAATACTGGCTCGTTTGAAATGCTGGGTTATGCAATACAGGTCGTACAATACTGGCCATGCATTTTTTGGTCTTGCGTTTCCGGCTGTAAAATACAGTGGCTCGAACCTGGATGGCTCAGTTTCAAGCCGCACGGGTCATCGTTAGACTTGCTTATCATCCTAACATATCTACCTGTAACGACTGTCCATCGAAAGATGTGATGGCGAGTTGCGTTCCGTCTTGCATAGTGAAGTGTAGCGGGTTGCCTTGTTCATCCGTTACCTGGGAACATACAACAGATTGAGGTGTTATTATATTTTTTAGGGAGGCCAATGTTCAGCAGTAGATATCTTCAGGCTGTTGTTGATGATGATGTATTTTTATTTATCAGAGATAGTGGATAGGGATTTCATGGCCGTAGATATAGGCTTTTACAATGATGACTTATGATACTGAGATGTGGTCTCCTACTGTTGACATTAGTAAGCTCGTCGCACAACAAGCTATGAAGATAGCTATGTTCAGTCATATGTATGCATACGTAAGTTCATATATGAGAGCAGCAATATGGATGGCTGTTGAAGATGATGAACTTTTATGTGCTTGTCTAGAAAATACCGTAATATAATTGTCAGAAATCAATGACGCTGGTAATTTAATTAAAATATTGATATAATATTAGTTGTAGGAACATCTACGTTCACTGTAAAGTTTACATAGAGCTCATAGTCAAGTTTGATCTAAAGGAAATGTATTGTGTATGTAACAAAAAAGAAACATTTAATTTTGGCAATAAAAAAATATCTCGCTTTTATTAGACAGTAGACCTTATAATCTAGTGAATAGAGTACAGTTTCCCTCACCGCCATGTGTTCGTGTTGCGGCGTTGTCGCCTTCACCGGCTCGTTGTATAGCTCGTGTGACATCTGAGACTCTATCAACTCCACAGCCTGATGATACACAAATAACAATTACTTCACTACTATTAATAATGAACAAAACAAAAAAAAATACAATTAAATTTTATTTTGACCTCTGTCTCAGGTAACTGAATTCGAAGTGCTAGAAATGGAAATCGAATTTCGGAGAACACATCTATTCGAAATTCTAGTTTATTCTTTGTGAACAGGGACCAAAATAGTTCTTTAATCCCCAGGGACTAAAATTGATTTGAATTTGAAATATAGATATTGTGTTTCAATCATGAAAGAGATCTCCACGAACTAGGGTGGGTTCCAGTTGTATCGTATCGTACCACTAAAGTTCACCACTAAAACTGAACACTGAGGGTTTTACCTGAGTCAAAATAACAAAAATAACGGTAATTCCCCACTGGAACTCGCGTTATTTTCCTCTGACCCACCCAAACTGACATAACTAGAACCCACCCATATTAACAGGTTGTATGGTATTGATAACCTAGTCTGGGGCCATAGTTTTTCGTATAGGGCAGGCTATAATATACAAGTACCTAATATTTATAGGGACTTGGCAAAGCTTTTGGTGGAGGCGACTGGTGACCAGAGGGCTGGCTCTTGTTTTGCTGAGAAAGTAAGCATTGCTATACAACGTGGCAATGCAGCCAGCATTCTGGGCACTCTCCCCTCCACCAAAGGTCTTTTTGATTATACCTAGTTTTTAGTTGTAAATATCTTTTTTTTTTAATAATTTTTAATTTAGTTCTTAGTGTAGTTTAATTTAATAATAATTTTAATACTATATAATGTATTTAAATAATATACCTACGATTGTTTTTATCAGTACCTAATATTGATTGAATGAAATTGTATTTAGTTATAAGCCCGTGTTTTTAGTTTAAATAATAAACTTTAGCGTAGGCAGACCCCCCCACTAGGTGGACAGACGACCTGGTGAAAACCGCGGGGAGCCGATGGATGCAGGAGGCGAGCAGCCCCTCAAAGTGGCGCTCTCTGGGAGAGGCCTATGTTCGGCAGTGGACGTCTACGGGCTGTTGATGATGATGAATAAAATCTTACTATAAAAAAACATTAACAAGAAAAAACCCACAGATTAAAGAAAAAATGCAAAAGAACCGCGCGGGTGGATGGCTGTCAGATCACAGATACTATAATAAGAAATGTTTTATGACAAGATCCGCGTGATAATTGGCTTTCTCGAGAGGAGTCATGTCGATTTTTATAGCTCATGCCAGCCCTATTTTTTTACCTGTTCAGGGTTGACCAGTTGATAATCCGGCGTAGGGTCATCGACATCATACGTGACGTATATAACGCGCTCCTCCGTTTCATCCTGAGAGGATTCCACTAGGGCAAACTCTGGCTCCGGCGAGCTGGCCGGCTGGATGATAGTGTACTCTGGCACTACAGAACGCTGTTTGGACAGCAGGCTGCTCTGTTTGTGGACTTGCTGGAAATATTACAATTATATTTTATAATTGTTTTTAGGATAAGCACAGGAGTTAGATCGTAATCATTATTATCTATTATCTGTGACAGGAGGAGAGACACTTTACAATTTACTTAATAATTCTGCCTGAAACCCCAAGGTTTATTTACTGGGTTGTTTTTCACTTTTTCTTAAATATTTTTATTTTTTCTTCTGTGAGATGTGGCATGAGCTTCACCCACCTAACTACAACATGCAGCAATTGAAATGAAGGGTATTATCGCAGGGTAAGCAACACACTAATTGTGTGTTGCTTACCCTGATAACTAAGTGATATGCCTATATTGCCTATACCAGAGCCATATTCAAGTTGCAATATTAACTAATATTGCACTGACTCCTGAATCAGCTGATTTTTAGAGTTATCGCCACGAAATCGAACACACAACTTTTTCAGACACTACCGACAGAGTTATTAGACCAGTCACACAATAAAAGAACACTCACCTTCTTATGTTTATTCAAGTTGGAGCAATCGGCAAACGCCCTAGGACAATGCGGACACTTGAACGGTCTCTCCCCGGTATGACGCCGCGTGTGTTTAGTGAGGGCCCACCGGGACGCACACGAGCGGCCGCAATACGTGCACTTGTGGCGACCGGAACCGGAAACTTCGGAGGTGGGGGCTTCGGGGGTTAAGTTTGGGGCCTGGGAGATCGAGTTTGGGGCCTGGGGGATGGGGTTTACGACTTGGGGGATGGGGTTTGGTTCTTGGGGGATGGAGTTTGAGACTTGGGGGAGAGAGGTAGAGTCTTGGGGGACGGACAAAAGGACTTGGGGGACAGATATGGGGGCTTGGGAGATGGAGGTGGGTTGGGGGATAGAGCTGGGGGTTTGATGGGCTACAGAGGCCAGAGCCTGAGAGTAAGGGATGGCTATCGTTGGAATTCTCATGGTGGTAGAGGTTATCGTTCGGGAGATGGGTGCGTGGCTGGAAAATAAATTAAATTTAGCTTATAGTAAAATGTATGTTATGTGTAATGTACATGATAAATGTAACTTTCAAGTATGTGCAGGTTTGGGGGACAAACCCGTGGTTTTGGGGGTCAGAGCCTTGGATTGGGGGACGTCTGTTGGGGTTTTCATGGCCGTGGACATTGCAAAGCATGATTGTAACTTTATATGTACGTATGTAGGTAAGTATTATGTTTAGGTCAAATAATGCAGCTAAATTTTAAAGCAGTTATTCTCAATCGATTGAGATGAAATTCTGCAATTTTTTGTTTACTTTGGATGGTTAGACTATGCATGGTTAGCTATATAAATGTCATTCTAAATCCAATATGGCGGACGGCTCAAGATGGCGCACTTCTTCACCCGAGATTCCAGACTCTTCACCCAAGATGGCTGACTTTTTTTGTACGCATTCCTATAGTATTACCCCCACATTCTAAGACGTTACCTCGATATTAGTCTACTCGACTCAACCTCGAATTAACCTCATTATTGTGTTTTGGTATTTTTAGTTGACAATAAATAATCAACTTGACATTTCTGCGTCAATTTTTGAGCGTCAATTTTTCTCAAACGAGAGAAATGAAAATTCTACACGTTAAAATCTTATTTTAACCTACATACCTACAACAGTATTGTCTACTAACTTGCTAACATTATGCCTCCGGAGATGCAGCCGATGTTGCGAGGAGGTGGTGAACCGTCGCGGGCAAGCGCCGCACTGGAACGGCTTCTCTCCGGTGTGGATGCGAGCGTGTTCAGACAAGTTGCCCTTCTGGCTGAACGCCTTGCCGCATACAGAGCATACGTACGGCTTCTGGCCTGACACCGATCGGACTTGGTCACTCAACTACCCAGATCTTAGAGTAAGGTTTAGAGGAATGTTTAAGCGTTAAGTTTAAGGCCTTCAGCGTGACTCTTAAGCGCGAACGGCAAACAATAGTCAGAGGAAAGGACGAAAACTAAAGCCAAGATTTATAGTAACCTTTGTAGGAAAAACTAGAATAAGTTACACGTAGGCGAGTTAAGTTTAGGCGAAAACCTTAGTGTTAATTTTCTCAGAGGGAATTCAGTGTTACACCGAATTTCATCTGAATCTATGCCTTGGGGCCATTGGTCAGAGTAAAGTTTAATCAAAAAGTAAGGTCATGCTCATGATTCAAACTAAACTAACTACTAACTTATTGTGTGATGTCCTGAATAAATGTTATTTTCTTTCTTTCTTTCTAAACTTTAATGTTTAAAGAGCGAGTTTTCTGATCCATAATTAAGGTAACCAATGGTCAAAAATACTACCAAGTTCTAACCGATGGTCGAAATCTGTTAATATTATTGATGGGTTACCAAAATACCCACCCTAAGACCAAGACTAATTTATTTTTTATATTACTTTTCTATTTAATATGCATAGTTTTAAGTGAGGAATAATGCCAATTCAGAGTAAACTTAAAACGAGAACCAGTCCAAGATTCAAAGTATTAGCAGAAAGAAAGAAAGGAAATTATCTACTACTACTATTCATCGTAAGATACCGCCGTCAAAGGTTATTTACCATTTTCAAAATGTGACTTTAAGGGGATAAATAAATTAAAAGCCTTTTGACGTCGTTTGGCCTTTTTCATCTTTTCTCTGGAAAGGCATCATAGTTTTTAATATCATATCAAGTTGTGGTGAGGGAAAACCTCAACCAAGACACGTGTCTGAGATAAGTTTACTTACCATTATGCCATCTCATATGCAACGTGAGACTGGTTTTATGCGCGAACTTCTGGTTGCAGAGCTCACAGGCGTGTTTCTTGACGCCGGAGTGAAGTAGCTGGTGGTTGAACAGGTTCGCTTTGGTCTTGAAACATGCGTGGCAAATCTGGAAATTATATGAACATTTTAAAACACCCTAGACTTATCGGGGCAGTCTAGCAAAGGTTTAATGATTTACGATAACTCACAATGTTATGAGAATGACAATCCCTGCAGAAAAAAATTCCGCAGCTAATGCCAACCATAATGATTGTCATTCCCCATACATTTTGGGTTATCGTTTGGCGTTAACGCCAATGGAAAAGAATCTTTGCTAGACCTTCAGTTATTGTTTTATAAGCAACGAGATTCATTACGAATTATTATAAATCATACATTATAAAGTTGTTATTCTAATTGATAATGCCAATAAAGCATATCATTTTAGTTACCAGAATTGACCTCAAGACTACTTGTTAAGTTGATACTACAAATCTCACCTTGCAGACATAAGGCCGATGTTGCGTGTGCACCAACTGATGTCGCTGCAACAGTTGCTTGTGCTTGAAACTCTTCCCGCACTTGTTGCAAACAAACTTCTGTCCAGCATGCTCCGCTTCTTTGTGGTATGTTACCGAGGACGGGTGGTTTAGTATCTATTAGGAATGGGAGAATATGATATGAATTTTCTTGGAAAAATGTGACTTTTAATAGTAAAAAAAAAATAAAAAAATAATTAAAAACAAAATGATGTTTAAATACGTATTTACTCTCACGGTGATTATATAAAGAGTTAGAAAGCGTAGCCTAAGCGCTTCGTTCTCTATATTCGATTAAAGTTACGATTACCTTAGCCAGTGAGTAATACTGATCGGGACGTAAAGGCGGCGAGTAGTTCTTCCCAGTTTCACGAACGAAAACAGAGTTTCAATTAGCTACTCATTGGGTAAAAATTTAGGGTGATCTGTAGCAACGTCAACTGTTCATTTCGTTCGTTCAATAGTCACCCTGACTGCTGTCAGTGACGCCATTTTAGGTTTGTTTTTATTTTTTTTGACATGTGCTAGCTATATGCTGCGGTGCGGTAGGTGCCCTTCAAAGAGTATTTATTCTCTACCTAAAAACAGTAAGTAGGTAAGGATTTACCTTTACAAAAAGGGGTATATTTATACAAATAATAGTATAGAGAACGAAGGCTTTAGGGTGATAAAGGAGACTTGCACTTGCTCTCGAAACGCACGAACAACGAACCGCTTTACCCCTCTGGGCGGTTATTCTCTATGGAAACACAGATTCCACACGATACGAAACCACGTCGTTATCGTGTCTTGTTCAAATCGTGTCACAGCGTTAGATTTACCTTCACTTTACATTAAAGTTATCTTTATTTTGAATAAAATATATTGACATAAGTGGTCATATCTTTTGATGTGTTTATGTTTCGAAACGCATCTCGGTAAAACATACGATTTTTGACAGTTCAAATCGCGCCAATTCCAAATTCATTTCGCGCGGTTTTGTTTTCGTTTCATAGAGAATACAGAGCGGTTATTCTCTATCGATTCCTTACTTCGAAACCACGCGAATTCCTTGTCTTACATAAGAAATCTGCATAACTATCCTCTATGAAAAGAAAACAAAACCGTGCGAAATGAATTTGGATTGGCGCGATTTGAACTGTCCAAAATCACATGTTTTACCCAGATGCGTTCCGAAAAAATATCTAATAAAAATAACTTAATGTAAAGTGAAGGTATTTCTAACGCATGATTTGAACAAGACACGATAATGACGTGGTTTCATATCGTGTGGAATCTGTGTTTTTATAGAGAATAATCGCCCTGTTTTGCAGATTTTTATATAAGACAAGGAATTCGCGTGGTTTCGAAGTAAGGAATCGATACGGAATAATGTCCCAGGTCTCCCGTGTGTTCTCGCATAGGCCCCCTCCCCCCGCACAGGTCCCCCCTATCTTCCCGCACAGGTCGCAGCCGTACCCGGCGGGGCGGCGGTGTCGCGCGGCGTGCAGGGCGAGCGCGCGGGTACGTGAGCCCCCCTCCCCCCGCACAGGTCCCCCCTACCTTCCCGCACAGGTCGCAGCCGTACCCGGCGGGGCGGCGGTGTCGCGCGGCGTGCAGGGCGAGCGCGCGCGGGTACGTGAGCCCCCCTCCCCCCGCACAGGTCCCCCCTACCTTCCCGCACAGGTCGCAGCCGTACCCGGCGGGGCGGCGGTGTCGCGCGGCGTGCAGGGCGAGCGCGCGGGTACGTGAGCCCCCCTCCCCCCGCACAGGTCCCCCCTACCTTCCCGCACAGGTCGCAGCCGTACCCGGCGGGGCGGCGGTGTCGCGCGGCGTGCAGGGCGAGCGCGCGGGTACGTGAGCCCCCCTCCCCCCGCACAGGTCCCCCCTACCTTCCCGCACAGGTCGCAGCCGTACCCGGCGGGGCGGCGGTGTCGCGCGGCGTGCAGGGCGAGCGCGCACGGGTACATGAGCCCCCCTCCCCCCGCACAGGTCCCCCCTACCTTCCCGCACAGGTCGCAGCCGTACCCGGCGGGGCGGCGGTGTCGCGCGGCGTGCAGGGCGAGCGCGCGGGTACGTGAGCCCCCCTCCCCCCGCACAGGTCCCCCCTACCTTCCCGCACAGGTCGCAGCCGTACCCGGCGGGGCGGCGGTGTCGCGCGGCGTGCAGGGCGAGCGCGCGCGGGTACGTGAGCCCCCCTCCCCCCGCACAGGTCCCCCCTACCTTCCCGCACAGGTCCCAGCCGTACCCGGCGGGGCGGCGGTGTCGCGCGGCGTGCAGGGCGAGCGCGCGGGTACGTGAGCCCCCCTCCCCCCGCACAGGTCCCCCCTACCTTCCCGCACAGGTCGCAGCCGTACCCGGCGGGGCGGCGGTGTCGCGCGGCGTGCAGGGCGAGCGCGCGCGGGTACGTGAGCCCCCCTCCCCCCGCACAGGTCCCCCCTACCTTCCCGCACAGGTCGCAGCCGTACCCGGCGGGGCGGCGGTGTCGCGCGGCGTGCAGGGCGAGCGCGCGGGTACGTGAGCCCCCCTCCCCCCGCACAGGTCCCCCCTACCTTCCCGCACAGGTCGCAGCCGTACCCGGCGGGGCGGCGGTGTCGCGCGGCGTGCAGGGCGAGCGCGCGGGTACGTGAGCCCCCCTCCCCCCGCACAGGTCCCCCCTACCTTCCCGCACAGGTCGCAGCCGTACCCGGCGGGGCGGCGGTGTCGCGCGGCGTGCAGGGCGAGCGCGCGGGTACGTGAGCCCCCCTCCCCCCGCACAGGTCCCCCCTACCTTCCCGCACAGGTCGCAGCCGTACCCGGCGGGGCGGCGGTGTCGCGCGGCGTGCAGGGCGAGCGCGCGGGTACGTGAGCCCCCCTCCCCCCGCACAGGTCCCCCCTACCTTCCCGCACAGGTCGCAGCCGTACCCGGCGGGGCGGCGGTGTCGCGCGGCGTGCAGGGCGAGCGCGCGCGGGTACGTGAGCCCCCCTCCCCCCGCACAGGTCCCCCCTACCTTCCCGCACAGGTCGCAGCCGTACCCGGCGGGGCGGCGGTGTCGCGCGGCGTGCAGGGCGAGCGCGCGCGGGTACGTGAGCCCCCCTCCCCCCGCACAGGTCCCCCCTACCTTCCCGCACAGGTCGCAGCCGTACCCGGCGGGGCGGCGGTGTCGCGCGGCGTGCAGGGCGAGCGCGCGGGTACGTGAGCCCCCCTCCCCCCGCACAGGTCCCCCCTACCTTCCCGCACAGGTCGCAGCCGTACCCGGCGGGGCGCCGGTGTCGCGCGGCGTGCAGGGCGAGCGCGCGGGTACGTGAGCCCCCCTCCCCCCGCACAGGTCCCCCCTACCTTCCCGCACAGGTCGCAGCCGTACCCGGCGGGGCGCCGGTGTCGCGCGGCGTGCAGGGCGAGCGCGCGGGTACGTGAGCCCCCCTCCCCCCGCACAGGTCCCCCCTACCTTCCCGCACAGGTCGCAGCCGTACCCGGCGGGGCGGCGGTGTCGCGCGGCGTGCAGGGCGAGCGCGCGCGGGTACATGAGCCCCCCTCCCCCCGCACAGGTCCCCCCTACCTTCCCGCACAGGTCGCAGCCGTACCCGGCGGGGCGGCGGTGTCGCGCGGCGTGAAGGGCGAGCGCGCGGGTACGTGAGCCCCCCTCCCCCCGCACAGGTCCCCCCTACCTTCCCGCACAGGTCGCAGCCGTACCCGGCGGGGCGGCGGTGTCGCGCGGCGTGCAGGGCGAGCGCGCGCGGGTACGTGAGCCCCCCTCCCCCCGCACAGGTCCCCCCTACCTTCCCGCACAGGTCCCAGCCGTACCCGGCGGGGCGGCGGTGTCGCGCGGCGTGCAGGGCGAGCGCGCGGGTACGTGAGCCCCCCTCCCCCCGCACAGGTCCCCCCCTACCTTCCCGCACAGGTCGCAGCCGTACCCGGCGGGGCGGCGGTGTCGCGCGGCGTGCAGGGCGAGCGCGCGCGGGTACGTGAGCCCCCCTCCCCCCGCACAGGTCCCCCCTACCTTCCCGCACAGGTCGCAGCCGTACCCGGCGGGGCGGCGGTGTCGCGCGGCGTGCAGGGCGAGCGCGCGGGTACGTGAGCCCCCCTCCCCCCGCACAGGTCCCCCCTACCTTCCCGCACAGGTCGCAGCCGTACCCGGCGGGGCGGCGGTGTCGCGCGGCGTGCAGGGCGAGCGCGCGGGTACGTGAGCCCCCCTCCCCCCGCACAGGTCCCCCCTACCTTCCCGCACAGGTCGCAGCCGTACCCGGCGGGGCGGCGGTGTCGCGCGGCGTGCAGGGCGAGCGCGCGGGTACGTGAGCCCCCCTCCCCCCGCACAGGTCCCCCCTACCTTCCCGCACAGGTCGCAGCCGTACCCGGCGGGGCGGCGGTGTCGCGCGGCGTGCAGGGCGAGCGCGCGGGTACGTGAGCCCCCCTCCCCCCGCACAGGTCCCCCCTACCTTCCCGCACAGGTCGCAGCCGTACCCGGCGGGGCGGCGGTGTCGCGCGGCGTGCAGGGCGAGCGCGCGCGGGTACGTGAGCCCCCCTCCCCCCGCACAGGTCCCCCCTACCTTCCCGCACAGGTCGCAGCCGTACCCGGCGGGGCGGCGGTTGTCGCGCGGCGTGCAGGGCGAGCGCGCGCGGGTACGTGAGCCCCCCTCCCCCCGCACAGGTCCCCCCTACCTTCCCGCACAGGTCGCAGCCGTACCCGGCGGGGCGGCGGTGTCGCGCGGCGTGCAGGGCGAGCGCGCGGGTACGTGAGCCCCCCTCCCCCCGCACAGGTCCCCCCTACCTTCCCGCACAGGTCGCAGCCGTACCCGGCGGGGCGCCGGTGTCGCGCGGCGTGCAGGGCGAGCGCGCGGGTACGTGAGCCCCCCTCCCCCCGCACAGGTCCCCCCCTACCTTCCCGCACAGGTCGCAGCCGTACCCGGCGGGGCGCCGGTGTCGCGCGGCGTGCAGGGCGAGCGCGCGGGTACGTGAGCCCCCCTCCCCCCGCACAGGTCCCCCCTACCTTCCCGCACAGGTCGCAGCCGTACCCGGCGGGGCGGCGGTGTCGCGCGGCGTGCAGGGCGAGCGCGCGCGGGTACGTGAGCCCCCCTCCCCCCGCACAGGTCCCCCCTACCTTCCCGCACAGGTCGCAGCCGTACCCGGCGGGGCGCCGGTGTCGCGCGGCGTGCAGGGCGAGCGCGCGGGTACGTGAGCCCCCCTCCCCCCGCACAGGTCCCCCCTACCTTCCCGCACAGGTCGCAGCCGTACCCGGCGGGGCGGCGGTGTCGCGCGGCGTGCAGGGCGAGCGCGCGCGGGTACGTGAGCCCCCCTCCCCCCGCACAGGTCCCCCCTACCTTCCCGCACAGGTCGCAGCCGTACCCGGCGGGGCGGCGGTGTCGCGCGGCGTGCAGGGCGAGCGCGCGCGGGTACGTGAGCCCCCCTCCCCCCGCACAGGTCCCCCCTACCTTCCCGCACAGGTCGCAGCCGTACCCGGCGGGGCGGCGGTGTCGCGCGGCGTGCAGGGCGAGCGCGCGCGGGTACGTGAGCCCCCCTCCCCCCGCACAGGTCCCCCCTACCTTCCCGCACAGGTCGCAGCCGTACCCGGCGGGGCGCCGGTGTCGCGCGGCGTGCAGGGCGAGCGCGCGGGTACGTGAGCCCCCCTCCCCCCGCACAGGTCCCCCCTACCTTCCCGCACAGGTCGCAGCCGTACCCGGCGGGGCGGCGGTGTCGCGCGGCGTGCAGGGCGAGCGCGCGCGGGTACGTGAGCCCCCCTCCCCCCGCACAGGTCCCCCCTACCTTCCCGCACAGGTCGCAGCCGTACCCGGCGGGGCGGCGGTGTCGCGCGGCGTGCAGGGCGAGCGCGCGGGTACGTGAGCCCCCCTCCCCCCGCACAGGTCCCCCCTACCTTCCCGCACAGGTCGCAGCCGTACCCGGCGGGGCGCCGGTGTCGCGCGGCGTGCAGGGCGAGCGCGCGCGGGTACGCGAAGGCGGCGTCGCACGCGCCGCACGCGTACGGCCGCTCGCCGCGGTGCACCGCCTGCAGACAACACGACACACAGCTAGCGATTGCAATTAATGCTAATTGCGTAAGTTTCATAAACATGCTAAACCACGAGCCTAACCCCCATATTCTAAGTTGTTACCACGAGTTTACTCCACTCAACTCAATCTTGACTTAACCTCATTTTTGTGTGTTTGGTATTTTTAATTGACAGAAGGCCTAACTTTGAAGGCTTTAGTTGACAGTATTTAAAATACTAAAAATATATCTATCTTTTACATTGCCGTCTATTTGACAAGGACAGCAACAGTTTTAGGAGCTTTAGATCTGTTAACTAAAGCCTTTAAAATTGGCCCCAATATATAATCAACTTGACATTTCTGCGTCAATTTTTCTTAAACGAGAGAAGCGAAACAACTGTCAATTCAAGATACGTCGCGATGTACTTTGAGTTTCCCTCAAAGTTAAGTGGAAGTCGAGTGAAGGATTTATGGTGAAATGTTTTAGAATACAGGGGTTAGCATGCTATTTGCTATTGCTATGCTATTTGCTAAAATGAAATGAATTGGAAATGAAAAATTAAATGAAATGAAAATAGAAATTAAAAGAAATGAAAAACAAAACTATATGAAAAATGAAATGAAACGAAACTTTATTTTAAAAACTAAATTAGTTGAAATGAAATTTCATATTTCACAGAATTCCGCAACTACATTTCATTTGCGAAATGCTAATTGGGTTCCCACATGCTAAAAATTAACGCGAATGCTAATTAATCAATCACTACAAAAAACCTTACAATGGTGCGAGAGCCAGTCGGAATCGGAACGTACGGAGTGTACGAGGCGTCGGTATTTACAAAATGAAGGCGCAGTTATTCCGATCCGTCCGCTGCACCATACAAAAGCAACAAATCCTTCCGCTCCGTTCGCCCCGATTCCAACCCAGTGGACGCACGGCTTATTGGTGCGAGAGCCCACTGAAAAACGTCTACGTGATCGGATACCCCCAATTAGCTGTCTTTATATCTAACTGTAAAACAATCAGTGTCTAGCAAAGAACCCTTTCCATTGGCGTTACCAAAACGTATGACGAAAGTGTTCTACCCGCTCAATTGGAGTAAAACGGGAAAAAAAATATTATGTAGAAAGGATAGATTTCTATCCCAATAGTTGCAAAATATTTGAATCCGAAACGAACTAGTGTATCATTAGGGAGTCCTGTTTTTAAAGCAGTCCCTCTTACTAAATCTTCGTGGATGAGACTGAAGATTTTTTTAAGTTTGGTTCACCACATTTTACGTACTTAGCCAGTGTCACATTTTGATTATACGAACCTTGATGTGCATAGACTTGCTTTGTTTGCTACTGAACAGTTTATCACAATGTGGACAGCGCAGCTTCACCTTTTCCTTCACTCCTGGCTCTTTATCATCCTGCGGCTTGCCATCCGCATCTGTATAAATGTCAATAAGTACTATTTGTAGTAAATAAATGTTATCTTTCTTTCATCCTATAAACAACGGAAAGGGACAGAGAAAACTAATCTCTGCTGGTTCCTACAAGCTTTTAGTAAATTCTACTGTTTTATTCATTTCTTCCTTTGTATGGCACAAACATTGGAAACGATTTTAGGATGGCTTTCAGTGGTCCGATCAAATTGAATTTTGGCATGGAGCTGTATATGCGATGACATGAGCTTTCTACCGTATTTTGGAACCGGTCTGATGATGACCACCGAAATCGGAGCCAGGATTTCATCAGTAGTCAATTGATTTAGTACTGTTTAAAACACACTGTTCTCCCCGCACTTAGACCAACATTTTTTTAGACTGTGACTATTTGCACATACCTTCTTCTGCATTTACGTCGGCTTCCTTCTCTACATTGTCATTTTCAGCCGTTACTTCAGTATTGTCAGTGGCAGTGTTATCTTCTATTGGGTTTAGATCAGGCAGCTCCGCAGTCACATTAGTTATTTGATTGATATCAACTGGAATTACATGTGGTTCCTCCATCACAGGGTCCTTTACTGATGACTGAAATATAATTATAATAGCTGTTGGTTCAATCTGTGCTGGGACTTTATAATTGGCTGGCTTTATATTTTGTCAGTAAGAACTGCATGACGTTATACACAAAAAAAAAAATGTAAAAAAAACAAAATAAAATTACATATACATACTGACATAAATTGGTATGTTAGTTAACTATTTAGATAGACATGTTAAAAATATCTTATTTGCAATAAACTCTCAGACATTGTTTGATGGAATATCACTATAATTATTCACTGCCACAGAGTTTTGAAAAATATGACGATATCGCATCGGGAGGCGCAACTTTTTTTTTGCTCTGTGTTCACTGCCTACTAATATATGAAAGACAAAGTAAAAAAGTTTACTTTCTTATACTAGTAGGCAGTGAAAAGTAGGCATTACAATCTACTGTGATCACCAACACGCCTAGCAAGCGAGGTGAGTATGGCAAACCTTCCTTCTAATGGGGGAGGCCTATATTCAACAAAGAACGCAAAAAGGCAGATGATATGATGTGAAGGTGTCAAATATTCAGATAATAATGATGTAAATACTGACCGTAGTTGGTACGTCATCATTTTCAGGTGTCTTCTCACAGGGGATGACAGTTTGTCCCTCATGACTTGTCTCATCCTGATGCTTGGTGAAGTCCAGCCGAGTGGCAAAAGTTTCGGAACACTGCTTGCATTGGTACATCACTGGGCCATGTTGGGCCACATGCGACATGTAACGGCCAGAACAAAAGAACTCCTTGTCGCATATCGCACAAGTCTGACGCTTTTGGTTCAGCCGCCCTAGAAATGTTTATAGAAAAGATCAAATGAAAAATTTTATATACACTATAACTTTTTTATCAATCATGGCACATTTAAAATTAGCCATAAATTACGAAACAGTAATAAACTTATGAGTGTAAGTACCTTTAGGCCTTCCCCTGCCCTTGCCCTTCACAACAACAACCAGTTCTCCAGAGTCTGTGTGTCCAATGACCTCAGGGACCTTCGGCCCTGGGTCCACTTCCAACGGCATAATATCAGCATTGGTTTCCGGCTCACTATCTTCACCATCTGTCACACCTTCCTCTATAAATATCTTTTCTAGTTCTTTACCCTGAAACATGATTGCGTTTTTAATATACTTTAAATTGTGTGTAAGCCAGTGCATAAATTAAACTGATATAACAAATACAATTATTATAATATTATTCAATCATCATTAATTGCCTGAAGAGGTCCACTGAACTTAGTCTAGCAACTAAGTTCAGTTGTTTTTTAGCTTTGAAGTGATTGTCATTTTAGTCATATAAAACACTTGGAAACTGACTCTAGACCCAATTTCATAAAGGTACCTATGTAGGGTATAACATAATACAAATAAGTGCCTACGTATGTACTATAGGCACTTATTTATATTATGTGATATTAAGAGTGTTAAAAAAGTAATTTTGACTTGTTGGTAGCTATGCAACTTTCACTCACTTAGAAGCCACCAACCCACATTTGACAAGCATGGCCAATACCTTCTCCTTGTGAAAGGCCTGTGCCAGCAGCAGGAATGTATGGGCGGTATTATAGATAAAGTCAGTAAAAGTATTGACCTGCACAACTTCATGGAACCGACTTGGTGTTTTCCTTTTCCTCTTTCCAGAAGGTTCATCATCCTTGCGATTTTGTTTAGCATTCTGGATCTCCTGCTCCTTTAGTGCGGCCTCCTGGGCCAGTTCTTCCGGGGTCTTGTGCTTCTTGGGTGGCCGGCCACGCTTGCGCTTCGGCTTATCAAGCCCTGCCACTTGCAGGGATATGGAATGTTCCGGTTGGTACACCCCATTTTCAATGTTTACTGTACAGATTAAAATCACATGTAAGATATAATGAAACTTCTTATATTCAGATGAAATGGCCTGCACCATGATTTGACAGTTAATCAGAAAGAACTTGATTCTAAATCTATTGGCAACATCAAAGTGAGGCTAGATCATTACTCCTCAAAAGAAAAAAATGCCACAAATGATGCAAATAGGCTACTTTTAGCACTTTTAAGTTGAAATGAGATTACTTATAAGGTAAGACATACTTTCTCCATCTCCCAGATTAAGGAAGATAAAACACATCACATATCATCAGCCGGGAGACATCGACTGCTAAACATAGCCCTCCCCCATAAAACGCCACTGTTGATGCTTATAATAAAGGAGGATTATGACAATATCTATGGAAAACGACATGAAAACAGGCTGCAGAGGTAGTATCAAAATTTTAATTTACAGGTATTGAGGTATGGATGGCCTATGTTCAGCAGTGGACGTCTTCAGGCTGTTAATGATGATGATGAATGATGATGAGGTATGGATTACTTGTAAGTCATCCTGGAAGTCTTCAAGTTAAGAATGAAGTATCTTCTAGGCAAGCATGCACCACCATACCATCAGGTGAAACAATGGTCACATGCCATACTATAACTTATAGTCATCATCATCATCATTAACAGCCCTACTAACAGTACTAATTTATTAGTACAACCTACTTATAGTAGGTACATTCTATTAATACCACATGAGAAGTGTGGCCTAGCACTAGGCTAACCTAATTGGTTAAATGGTCTGACCTTCACTAACATAATTTTCTGTAACAAGTTGTTGTTCGTTGTCAGCATTTAACATCGTCTTCTTGTATGCAATCTCCCTCTGGTGAAGTGCTCGAATTACTTTCTGAAATTACCATCATACACGACTTTATTTTATTACCTTAATTTCAAACTGTGTCAGAGTGAGAGTTTCATACTTGGACGATATTTGAATAGATACTTTTCCCAGTTATTTTCATTAAACCAAAGTAACAAACCAATTCTGGTATATTTCTATGGGACCTACTTTATTAAAGTAGGTTAAAAAGTTTGCGTTGAGAATTTTAGCTATGCTGGTGTTGCTGGTGCTGTAGTATTGATTACGAGTAGTAGTACACTGCAGGCTATTATTCTGTTTAGGTTATAATAGGGTTAGGGTGTTATATTTTATTTTATGTATGTATATACAAACAAAAAAAAAGTATATAAGTATTGTATCAGTTATCTGGTTCCCATAGTACAAGCTATGCTTAGTTTGGGGCTAGATGGCGCTGTGTGAAATGTCCACACATATTTATTTATTTTATTTATTTATAATTAGCAATGAACAATTATTTCTTGTTCATAATAGGTAGAGTGAGTGAAAAAAACCAAATGTTGCAGCTTCTCAAAGCTGGATTGGAGTAACCTATACCTAATTAAAGGCAGATTACCTATACACAGTGTTAATCCAATGAAGGATTTCTAGTTTTTATGCTACTTGGGTTGGGGTTGGTCTTGTTTACTAAAACTTGAAAAGTAAAAGCATGTACCTGGCCATTGATAATCAAGTTGATGAACTCTACGGTGGCTTCCAACTGAATGGTGCAACCAGGACATATTGTTCGGGGCAGTTGACCATCATCATGTACCTGGAATAAAAAAGCTATGACAACATTTTGCGTAATTGTGATACAAAACAGCTGTTTCAGGTTGTCAAAATTGGCCAAATTATTGATTATTTACAATTTTATAGTGATCTTATTAATCATGGTAAAATAGAGCCTGCTATTAATAGGGATTAAAATAGTTTTAAAAATAGCTATTTTGGTCAATATCAACTAACTTAAATTAAAAGTTATGAAAATGATTACGACGAAAAATAATCGGCCATTTTGGAAAGTCTCAATGAGTCAATAGAGTCACAATAAAATGGGAAAGTTTACCTTGATTGGCATAAAGGCATTAACTAAATCACTGATATTTTGATCATTATCTTCACTTGAATATAAAAATGTTCCATTATCATTTTCTTCACCACATAATCTGCAAACAGTTGAGTTGTACAGAAATACTTCCATGACCTTCTTGTTACTAATACTGCCATCTATTTCCTACGGATGAACTATTTCTGACATACCGGTCAAGTGTTGCAATGTATATGACACAGAGTCACAGAGTGCATTGGTAAAGCATATGAAATGAAATTAAAAATGTGGGATCCCGAGTCCCGAGTACATAATTATTGTTTGTTCTCTAACCAGTAACAATAATAATTTGTATAGAATATATAAAATCATGGACTAGATTTTATTTTCTCTAATCTGTGGTCTATCGCAAATCCATGAGCACAGAGAACTTTGCTTCCATGAGGAACATAGGGCCTGGGGGTCTAGCAAAGATACCAACCACTAACGCTAACGCCTCACGCTAACGCCTCACGCTAACTCCAAAATGTACTGAAATGACATTTCGGAAATCGCGGAAGTTTTCCGTAGCGAATGTCATTAGACCCCTAGGCCCCGTTTTATAAAGCTACAATTCTTGTACTTGTAGAAAAAACATGGCAACACAGCCATAAAAAATTGAAGTAATGTGTTTTATAAAGGTACAAGTTAACAAGTGTACACGCAAATTGGCCGATATATTACTTTACTCTATGAATTACAAGCACTTGTTCGTAGATCATAAACAATCGATAGTGTTATTTCATTTTTAAATGTAAAATTTGTTATGGTCGTTACAAGTGTACGGAACTACAAGTTGTAAAATTTTTTACCTCACTAAAGAGCTAGGTAAAATGAACTACAAGTGTGGATAAATTTACTGAAAGTGGGTTGTATTGGTTGTGTCACGTACTAATGAATGTTCAATTAGCAAAATTAAGTAAATATGAATTAAATATCATTATTTACCGACAAATTCAACATGATCTTAGCTTATGAAGAATGAACGCATATTACAAAACCTAATATGAGAACAGCCATATATAACCTTGACCCAACTTAATATACTTAAATGGCTTAGCATGAAAATAATGACGCCCGTGATTTCGCCCACAACTTATTTATTTTTCTGCGGGAACTTTTCATTTTCCGAAATAAAACGCATCTGTCCCGCTAATATAAGTACCCATATTACCTAACGAAACATCAAATCAAATCAAGTCAAATCAAATCAAATCATTTATTTTGTGATACACAGGTCATAATAACAGATGTTAGAACAAAATTATAAGTCCATACTGCGATCAGCCGCAACGGCATACAAAATTACAATCTAGCCGAAGCTGTTAATATAAACTGTTACTTATAGCATTATGATTATGACATACTTAAAATTAATCAAATTACAGCATAGATAAAAGTCAATAATTAACAATTGATAGGTCCATTCTATTATATTATATTAAAGTCAATTACTTACTTAGCCAAAAATCAGAAAGCGAATAAAATGTATGGTCGATTAAATATTGAAATAATTTGTACTTGAATGTGTGAAGGTCATTGCACTCTTTTATATGGCTTGGAATTTTGTTATAGATTTTAGGCCCCATTGAAAATACACTTTTCTCGTATAAAGCAGTTTTATAGTTTACTTTATCAACACAACAGAAGTAGGTCCGATTTCGTGACTTGTATACTATTTTAAATAAAGATGGATGTTGTCTAATAAAGAGAGCTAATTCAAATATATATAGTGACGGCATAGTAAGAATTTTTAAATCTTTTAAATATGTTTTAAAGCTATCGGTTCTTTTCAGGCCACACATTGCACGAACACATCTCTTTTGACACCTGAATACTTTGTCCCAATTAGTTGCATTACCCCAAAATATAATCGCGTATCTTAGCCTGGAAGCGACATACCCATGATACGACGTGAGAACCGCTGAGCGGTTTACTTTTTTTGCTAACATATAGAGACTATACGAAGATTGGGCAAGCTTTTTACAAACAAAGTCTATGTGGCTTTGCCACTTAAGGTTATTATCTATGTGTAGTCCAAGAAATTTTGTTGTGATTGCGGTGTCTATTGTCCTACCATCATATTGTATTTGGGTACTTAATGTTTTATTATTTCGTTGTTTAAATTCCATTATTTTTGTTTTAGCTATATTTATGTTCAGATTATTGCCTATTAACCATTGTACTAAGGACGCTAGGTTAGTATTTATGACATTTTCATTATTAAAAACCACAGTGCAGTCATCAGCAAATAATATCATCTGGCTATTAATTGACTTAGGTATATCGTTGATATATATTAAAAATAGTAGAGGCCCCAGAACGCTGCCCTGAGGTACTCCAAATTTTATTGATCTATAAGATTTGTATTGTGTTTCTTGTTTAGTTTTTAAAGATATCCTATTAACACTGGTAATTTGTTTTCTGTCACTTAGGTATGATTTAAGTAAACCTAGAGCATTACCCCGAACGCCATAAATTTCAAATTTCTTGATGAGAGTTTCATGGTCTACAAAGTCAAAGGCCTTTGACATATCCATAAAGAGCGTATAGACTGGTTTTCTTGTATCTACTCTGGGGTATATCATAGCAAGAAATTCATAAATAGCTGAGTTGATGGAGCTATTTTTACGAAATCCTTTCTGTTCGTGTGCAAATATATTATTACTCTCAAAATAATCGTATAAATTTTTGTAGACAATTTTTTCAAAAATCTTAGAAAAGATTGGAATCATCGCTATTGGTCTATAGTTCTCCATACAACAGTTGTCACCTTTTTTAAACAGAGGTTTAATAATCGTCGTTTTAAGAATCGATGGAAAAGTGCCTTGCTCAAAACATAAGTTAATGATATGCGATAAAATGGGAGCAACAATGTTAGATACATATTTTAATACTGCTACACAAATGTCATCAAAACCCGTACTTCTGGTATTTTTCAAACCCTGAATCGTCTGAGAAACTTCAGTAGGATTAGTAGGTTTTAGAAAAAAAGAATTAGGTGAATTATAGTTGCAAGTATGGATTTTATAATTATTTACATTTAAAGGTTTAGCCAAGTCTGCATGGTAGTTGTTAAAAGATTCTGCTATAAGTTTAGAGTTTGTAACTTTAGAATTATTAACTAAAATTTCTGTGATATTTTCTCGGGGTAATTTTGATTTGTTGCTGTTAATCATATTCCAAGTTGCTTTGGATTTATTGGTGGATTTTAAAATATAATAGTTGTTTTGTGATTTTTGTGTGAGTTTCACAATTCTACCATATCATTTGGAGTACGATTTAAATTTTAATTTGTCAAGAGGATTTTTTGAGATTATTTCCAAAGTAGGGAACGTTTATGTTTGCTACATTTTTTAATTCCACGGGAAAGCCATTTAGGTCTATGTTTGGTTTTGTTTTTTATTTTTACAGTAGGGAAGCATAAATCATAAATTATGGCAAATAAGTTATGAAACTCAGAAAAAGCCTCGTTTCCATTATCCAATTCAAAAATGTCAGTAAAAGTGAGCTGACTGATACATTCTCCAAATCTCAGAAAATTATCTTTAGAGTAATCTCGTTTGAGGGAAAACCAGTGGTCCAACAGACAGGTTTTTTTGACGGGACAGGTCAAAATCTGAGCTTTATGATCTGATAACCCAAGTTCAACAAGTTCACACTTCGCGCCTCGCATGTTATGAAATACATTGTCAATACATGAGCCACTGCTCGGTCTTGTAGGTTCTCTTATAGGTATCTTTAAATTATAACTGGAAATAAGTTGTTCTAATTCAATAGAATGTTTGTTCCGCTTTAGTAGGTCTATGTTGAAATCACCAGCAATGGTGATCTTTTTATTATTGTTATTTGTTATGACCCTCAACATGTCACTAAAATTATTAAAAAATATGTCAAGTGCTGCTGAAGATTGTTTGCTTTTAGGTACCCTATATATACAAATCACGATCATACCGTGGTCTGTTATTTCTATACCACAACACTCAATAACATTAGCAATACTAATTTTCTTCACAAAAGGTAGAACTTTAAAATTAAGTTTATTTTTAACCATAATGCAAGCTCCCTCCTGCGTTTATTTCGAGAAAAGTGAGTAGCCAACGTATAGTTTGGAATATTAAGCATATCAGTATTTTCGTCTGTCATATTGTGTTCAGTAAAGCATAAAACATCCAAGGCCTTACCAGAGTCTACGAGATCATCCAAACAAACGGCGAGCATGTCTGATTTAGTTATTAGTCCGGTTATATTTATGTGCATCAGATTTAAATGGTTATAAACGAAAAAAATCACTATTAGTTCCTGTTTTTTTAACCATATTCGCGTATGTGGATTCATCCAAATAAATTCATTATTACACATTAATATGGCTTGAGAGCCAGAACAAACAAAATAGACTGTTTTATTCGTTTATATTATTATGTAGGGATTTAATGTAAACTTGACACCGGTTAAATTCACTATTATAGGGAAACCAAATTAAAAAATAAGCCATTTACCGTGACGCATATCCCTTAGCTAGTCTGTGCCGTGACGTTTATTCATAGTGGTGTGCAACTTGTAACATCATAATCTAGATTTTATACTGTATTTGGTCTGTGGTTCCACGCCATGACGTTCGTAGTGATGTGAATTATACTTGTAATCGATGATTTGTAGGTTTTTAAAACGCTTGTTACTAGTAACTTGTATTGTTATGGTCGTTACAAGTGTACGGAACTACAAGTTGTAAAATTTTTTACCTAACTAAAGAGCTAGGTAAAATGAACTACAAGTGTAGATAAATTTACTGAAAGTGGGTTGTATTCATTGTGTCACGTATTAATGAATGTTCTTAATTTTATTAATTTTTAATAAAATTAAGTAAACGTGAATTTAATATCTTTAAATAACGACAAATTCAGCTTAATCTTAGCCCATGAATAATAAATGCATATGGTCACAAAACCTCATTATGAGAATATAGCCATATACAGGATGTAATTGAATTCATTAGCATCCTTTGAAACTAGATACCTACTCCTGATACCGGTCACGTGTGGACCAAAATTTTTGAATTCTAACGCATTGTTTTGATAATAATAATAACTCCAAAAAATGGAATAACTTACTTTATCAAATGCTACAATACAAAAATTTAATTAAAATTATGAATTACTGCTTTTAATTAGTACATACAAGGTATAAAAACATTTAAATGTATCAAAATGATCCGAGCCAACTGCGTTAGGCGCCGTGGCAATCTTCATAATTTTCAATAAAAATTATTTCATTTACACTCTTTACTTCTTAATAATCATCTATAAATGATGTACTATCATGGGCTCAATTTAAGCTAATGAATTAAATTACATTCTGTATAGATAACCTTGACCCAACTTTACATACATAAATAGGTTAACATAAAAAAATGACGCCCGTGATTTCCACAACTTATTTATTTTCCCGCGGGAACTTTTTATTTTCCGAATTAAAAACCATCTGTCCAGGTAATTGATAAGTACCCAAAAGGCCTAATTTGTACACTTCATCCAAATAGATTAATACAATATGGCTTGGGAGCCAGAACAAACAAATAGACTGTTTTATTAATTTATATAAATTATGTAGGGATTTAATTGTAAGCCCTACATAATTTGAAATTATCACAGAATATGATGTATTTCTGTTGCCGCTATGTCAAAAAAACACAGAACAAAAACACAGAAAAAAATATTTAAGTTCCCATACAACAAACGTCATTTTTTGCTCGTTATTATAGATAATGGTACGGAACCCTCCGTGCGCCAGTCCAACTTGCACTTGGCCGGCTATTGTACTTGGTTATTCTGAGACACAGACTATTACAATAATAATTGGAAATATTTTGTCAACTGGTAATACCTAAACTACTGCTGGTGCTGTCTTTTTTTTTCGTTTTGACAGCCCTTTCCGGTTTAGTTCTTTGGGCTGCGAGCCGTAGTTTCGGTTTTTATTAGTTTTAATCTCCTTTAATCCAACAAAATGCGAATTTATAAGGATATAATTACCGGTAATTACGTTTGTTGTGCTATCAATATATTTTTTATGTGAATATTTTATGTAGTTAGTGATAAATTGATAGCTAGTGATTTTTGACATTTCATCCGACAGATTCTCTTCGACCAGATTTTTAAAGAATTTTTTATTACTGCGTGATTCATCGCTTTGTTCAGTGTCACTATGGGTTGAACGTGAAGATACAATGTGAATTCCCCTAATTACAGGTGACGAGATGTTCTCGGACACATACAGAATGAAACTCGTCGACGAAGTCATTTACGAAGTCACCGGTAAGCTGGTGACGAGGGCACAAGGCGATATCCAGATTGAGGGCTTTAACCCATCAGCTGAGGAAGCCGATGAAGGCACTGACTCTGCAGTTGAGAGCGGAGTTGACATAGTCCTGAACCACAGGCTAGTCGAGACATACGCCTTCGGTGACAAGAAATCCTACACACTATACCTCAAAGATTATATGAAAAAGTGAGTGCTTACGTGTTCGTACAGCTTTAAAACACTTTCAGTTACTTATTCGTTGTGAAAATAAGTGCCATTTACAATCATGACCAACCAGACTGTCATTGAACTCTAATTCGAGGTGACTCATTAGTTTATTGACCTATCAATACAACATTTTCTGCATTCATACTGCATGAAGTATATTGACTCCATTACTATCTTCAAGTAAAGTACATATATAAATATATACAAAAATAATAATAACCATTAATTCAAGTATTCAATCAGTAAGCACATGCAACTATTTACTGTGTGCCTTATCTATGTTTTGATTATCAAAGTTGTTGCTTATCAGGCAAGCTCAAGGTGAATATCATCTTCATTTTTAGATTGTTTTTACATCTCAATACTTCTTCAAGTCTTTTTTATTAAGACATTGAGAGTTAACTTAGTTTTAAAACTAATGGGATAGTGTTATTATTAATGGTATGTACTTATAATTTCTGGGGACACATTTTCAATACTATTTATTCAAGACCAAGTCAATCTACAGGACATAATTACTGTAAATGATTAATCAACTGAGATGCAGTTATAACATGTTTTTTGTAAAAAAATGTTTCTCAATATTGTTTAATATAATAAAGATGTTTTTATGTGAACTATACACAATAATACACAAAAGATCCGCAATTGGTTGGTCAAGAATTGAAAGCACCTCCATCGATTTCTTGGGGAGACTAAATTTTGTTTCAATATTTTGGCATCATGCTGTAACCACGGGTTGATTCTCAATATCAATCTGTCAAGCTGATGGATGCTATAGCAAAAAACCTTAGTGAAAAAACATTCATTTCTGTAATGTTTGTTCATGAAATGGGGATGACACTATTTATCTATTCACTCTGCCCATCTGCTTAAAGCTTGGCAGGTCTTAAGCTTGCATTTAACTCCCTAGCTAGGACATATCTAAATGTGTTGCAGTAGGTATGTCATAGAAGGAAAAGTATAAACTTAGGGGCTGTCATACTTGAAGTGTTCCAACATATTGTATCTACAATGATTGAGTCAGTAAAATAAAATCACAATTTTATCTCATTTCAGATTAGTATCAAAATTAGAAGAGAAGTCACCAGACCAAGTAGATGTGTTCAAGACCAACATGAACAAAGTAATGAAGGACATACTCGGCAGGTTTAAAGAGCTGCAGTTCTTCACGGGCGAGTCCATGGATTGCGATGGCATGGTTGCCATGTGCGAGTACAGAGACATTAACGGAGCACAAGTCCCCATTATGATGTTCTTTAAGCATGGCCTTGAGGAAGAGAAGTTCTAAGCATAAGTGATATTACTCAAATATTCCAACTATTTTCATAACACTGGCGCCTCACTCATCTGATGTATTAATTTATTTATTAACCCATATCTGCGTTTTGGCTGAAACCGGCTCTGCTCCCATCACAAGGCTGAACAATTTTGTAATTTAATGTTGCATACTATAAATAAATTAATGAACAACTATGCAATAGTTTTACTTTTAGTGTAGCATACTTAGATTCGCCGTAAACACAGCGTAAGCCGGCCTTTCCCTAGGTGGACCGACGATTTGGTGAAAGGCGCAGTGAGCCCCTCACAGTGGCGCTCTCTGGGGGAGGCCTATGTTTAGCAGTGGGTGTCTTCAGGCTGTTGATGATACTTAAGTTTAGCACAGGTTGTAATACGTTAAGTGAAAGTGCGACCTGCCGCACCTTGCGGCATTGTGGTGAAAGTGCAGTGACGTCGCTCGTATCGATTGTAATTATTTTTTTTTACTGAAAAGGCCCTTCTTTGGCCGCAATCTCATATGATGGAAAGCGACGATGCGGTCTACGACGGTGCATGCTTGCCTAGAAGATTCACTCGCGACTTGAAGAGCGCCAGATTGTACTTTTCGGGAAACAAAGACGCTGGTAATGTGTTCCATTCTTTCGCTGCTCGGACCTCGGATTATAAATGTTGAGTCCAGTCCAGTCGAACCGCTTTGTACGAATCGATGGAATATCACCCATAAATGGATAGCGTGCAGCTGTGCGTCTTGACGTCCGATGGTGAAATGGAAAAGGTAAGGTGGCTGTGGTGATAATTGATATACTTAATTAATATTGTAATTTTTAGATTGAAGTATATATAGTAACGAAAATGACAATATCGTAAAAGGCTTCTCGGCACTTGTAGGTACTAGCTTATTTATTTTCTCAGAATAGAATAGCTACATACTACATACTATCTAATGAAGTTAAATAAATATTTTGTCCCTAGTGTGGCAGGGTAGGCTGATCTATTTTCTAATATGCCTAGCATGCTCTATCGCTGACTACGACTACCACCTGCTGCCTGCTGCTGTGGTCTATGGTATTTACGTGTTATTTACCAGCACAGCGCCACTATTATAGTGGCAAATATACGTGACTTAAGGATTTCGTACAAACAGCGCAAACTCTTAATAAGTTGTTATTATACTAATAAGTTGTCCATTGGGTAAAGAAAATGAAACACAAAATTAAATTTGAGGTATGTTATAATTATCGAGCTTGTATGTAGGTAATAACTACAATAAAATACAGGAAATGACCATGACTATTACTATGTCGCGAATAATTCTAATCACAATTTTTCATATGTATTCAATTACTTGTATACGTTTTCAGGCATTGTACAGGCACCGACCGTGCCGAACCGCTTAGTCTTAGATTTCTCCATATTTACACGAACATACGTAGACCAAGGTCAGATTTAATAGGGTTGGAATAATTGCCATATTCCATCAAGACGAAAACTTTACTTTCACGAAAATAATTAAGTAAGTATGTGGAAATGTTAATTATTAATCTCTTATTATTTACGTACAAGTACATTGTTGTTTTACGTGAAACAAAAAACCTAATTTAAACCATTCTGTGCTTACAAACAGGGATATTGAAAAAATGCTAACATCCATTAAGGAATAATTTATGTAGGTACTTAATATCACAAGACAGATTATCATTACATATTACATAGGTATAAATTGTGAGATATGATTTTTCCCAAACCATAAATCTATTTCAATTAGCTACATTAAACTTTAAAGAAAATTAAAGTAATTAAAGTAAATAGTATAACTACTTATTTTAATAACTATGGAGGTACCTATTGTAACTCTGCTCAGCGTGTCTCGTAGTAAACGAAAATTATTCTCCCCAAGACCTTCGCCTTCCGAGTGCTTCTACGAAACGAAACTATCGGTCGGGAGGCTTGCTTTAAAAAAGCGTAAAGTTAAAAACAGCTTTTGACAAAAGCCACTTCATACTTGTTTAAAGTAGGATAACAGGCTTACATAAATCATCTTGTTGGAATATGACAATATTATTATAATGTTTATATCATACCATATTAATAGGAGAAGAATTGTTGTGGATTTATTGATAATTTTTTAACGTGTTAGTAATGAAATAACAATATTTCAGGCACACAATGATTTATTTTAGACTTATAAAATAAAATAAGAGTCCGAGCGGCTAGTCCTGTGATTCATTCAAAATAATAAATGTTGATTGTTGCTTTCTTGGGCTCATAATTTTTTAAAACTGCCTACTCATTTTTCGCAAGAAAACTTACACTGCCACTCAGGCGAGTCCAATCAAAGAAGGTTTTTACAATTAATTAGTATTTTATAAGTAGGTACTAAGTAGATATAGTTATGTACACTAGCGTATGTATAGGTTCTAATATTGCTTTATTATGAATAATCACGCGTGCACCAGTATTTTTAGTGATTTAATTTCTTCTGTAACCCCCTTACTAGTAAACACTGCATTATCCGTAGAAAAGCTACTCGGTGTTTTCTCTCATGACAAAACACAGAATAACTAAGTGTTTTATTGCTTATTAGTAAGGAAGTTTGCGTGTAGGTACGTTGGCAGCTACGGTAATTTTGTTATAGGTAATATCCATGAATAAGGCCCGATTTTACCAGAGTAGAATAACGTTATTCCAAGTAAAACGTTCCGAGCATAACCGAATTACACGAATATAACTATTACACCAACAGTTTTGAAGCTCTTTCATTGGATACAATCAGGATAGGGTCCTTTTAATCGTCATTTCATTTATCAATCAGCTGTATCCAAGAGTAACAATTAGCGAAATACTTAGAATAAAACTTATTCTACTTTGGTAAAATCCAGCCTAAAAGAAATTACAATTAAGAATAGGTTGAGCGTGTGACAATAGTTGAAACTGTGGTGCTTCATATTCATACTAGGTACACATTAATGAAGTTTAAAGTGACAGACAAGAAATCTCATAACTAGGATATCAGTCGATATAGCAAACAATACCGTATCCGAAATAAGTAATGATAATTTTAGAAGAACAAGACCGTATTAAATTTATAAATATCTCAATATATAGTATAAATATATTTACAATCGTTAACTCTAATTTCATATTGGTGTCTTATTTAACGCACACTTATTTAATTCATAAATAAAGTACTAGATAATATTAAAAGGTTTTATGGAATGGTTTTTGTACAAAAACAAATACAAAATCCACCGCACTGGTAGAAAAACATACAAAATCACAATGCTATGATGTAAAATTACAAAGGGCCGGACAGACCCCGCTATCCCTCGGCTACCTTATCGCGACTAGTCTGTACATTGTACGATCAATGAAAGTCTCACTTTCATACGCCTCTCCCGACATGCCATTGAAAAATAGATCCATCACTACTTAATTATAATTTTAAATTTACAAATAAGGTACTCTTAAACCGAATACTACTATAGTCCCACCCGCGCCGGCCGGTCACGCACGCCGCCGGATATCTAAACTCACTAACCGCTCTAGAGCACTACGTCCTTTCACGAGTCCATACAAAACTTAATGGAATGAAGAATTATTGCTAAAATTTCAAGATCACAAACGTTCGATAGAGTCCACGCACGCACCGATCACTCAGCAGTTGAAGGTGTTGGGAGCGGCGGCGCGCGTGCGCGAGCCTTCCCTTGAGTCGCGGCGGTACTCCGGGATGACGGAGTACTCGGGCTCGCTGTACTCGTACTCCCGCTCGGCGCGCCCGAACCCGATCACGGTCTCAGAGTTGCGCAGGTAGCCGTTCTCCTGCTTGCGAGGGTAGCGCGGGTCCAGGTTCCGCTGGAAGTTCTCTGGGTGGCAGACGACGCCGTTGCGGCCGTGCTTCTTGTCGGGCAGCGACCGGAGCGAGCCGTTGTTGAGGTGGTGCGCGGGCGCACCGTTGTTGAGCGTGAGCGGCGCGTGCCCGATGTACGTGAAGCCGCTGGCGGGCAAGGTGCCCGCGCCGCCCCCCGAGCGCGGCGGCCGGCGCGCGGGACCCTCCCCGCCGCCGGACATGAAGAACACGCTCGGAGAGGCGTAAAGCTCTAGCTACAGTTCCGTCACCGGGATCGGCCTGAGGCCAGGCGTGTGCGGGGGCGCGGGGTACTGCGACGGGTGGATGCCGCGCACGATGCAGTCCTCCTCCGTCGAGATCGGCTTGTGGTACTCGAGGTTCTTCCGCCCCTTGTTCCACTTGTAGTCCTTCAGCTTCTCCTGCATGCTCTTCCTGTATCTGTACAGGATTAGGACTAGAGTCGCGATGGTGGCCACGCACGCGACTACTACGATGCAGATGATGGTCTGCTGCCGTGTGTCGTGTAGAACGCAGCCTAAATCGTCAGCAGTCAGGGTCTTCAGGTATTTGTCCTTCAAGTGCTCGGGACTTGCGCATTGCACTTGTGTGAAGTTAGTTTTTTCGTTCATCAGCAGCTGTTGTAGCCACAGAACTTGACAGTCACAAAAAATTGGGTTGTCCGCTAAGTCGACTTGACGGAATTCCTTGCCGACGAAGACTGTTTCGCTTAACGTTATGATGGCGTTATCTCGGAGTGAAATGTGCTTTAACTTTGGCAGCCCTAGGAGAGTTCCATCCTCGATAACGGCTAATCTTTTGTTATTGACTAAAAGTACTGTTTCCAAGTTCACATTATCTTCGAAGGCTCCCTTTTCTATTCTTTCTAATGTGGTAGCCCCTGTGATGTCGAGTAGTTTTAGATTCTTCAAGCCCTTGAAAGAGTGACTTTCTATGGCAAGAAATCCATTTTGACCAATATACAGATCCTCTAATCTCGTCAAACCAGATAATTGTAGCGTGGGTACTCCGCTCAGTCTATTATCGTTTAGGTTCAGACTTCTCAATCCTGGAAGACCTCTGAATGCATAATCACTAATATTGAAGAGTCCAGCTCCATTCAAATCTAGCACAGCTAGTCTATTGAGGCCTGCAAAGGCATCATCGGGTAAAAACGAAAAAGCATTCAAGCCCACATGTAGTTCTGCGAGGCTTCCTAGCAGACTAAACGACGTGGTTGGCACCGAACTTAATTGATTGTCATCCAGGTACAATATTCTCAGCGCAGACAATCCGGCGAACGCACGGGGCTCAATCCTCGAAATCCTGTTCTGTCCCAAGTTTAGTTCTTCTAATTTGGGCAGAGTTGCGAAAACGCCGTTCTTAAGTTCCTCCAAGAAGTTGCGCTTTAAATTCAAAACAGTCAACGAGTTTAATCCTTGGAACGTAATGTTCGTAACTGACGAGATTTTGTTATGATTGAGGTGCAGCTCTTGGAGCTTACGTTGGTACGAGAAGCTTTTCTCGGGGATGTTGACGAGATGGTTTTGGGAGAGGTCTAGATGCTGCAGTTCCGCGTAGAACTGCATGGAGCTGTCGATAGTCTTGATCTTGTTGTTGCGGATGATGAGCCGCTGGATGGAAGGGTTGAGAGCGATGGGCAGCACGTCGAGACGGCTCTCCTCGCAGACCACGACCAGCGTGTCGTCATTGCAGTTGCAGCCGCTCGGACAGTTCGCAAGCGCCGCCGCGCCACTGCGCCACGCGAGCAACTCGATCGAGAGCAATAACACCTGAAACCACAAAATAAATATGCTTAGCTTACGCACAAAGTTACCTATTACCCCAAATAGTATAATACCTACAGTACAAATGCCTCCGTACAACGGAATACCGCGGGCTATTTTTCGAATTATTTTATTTCTGCATAACGCAAGATTATCAAGCGATATTTATTGCGTGTTGACGAAGTATTGGACCAAATGAATACATACACTGGACACTAACTAGTAACTCTCTAGACACAATTACTACATTCTTTTTCAAGTTCGGGCTGTTTTTCGTTTGTACCCGATGGGACCCCGTGCTATTACTAAACTTAGCGTAATTGGTATTCGAAGGACCGACCAAAATTCTACACAGAGTTTAGTGTAGTGTATGAACACGCCCGACCCACATGGTTTAGCCGACGTAGCATTAAGTTAGTAATAAGTTAGGTTATCTTAGTCATCATGTAGAAGCCGTACAATACACTTGTGCACGCAATACCCTCTTTCATTGCCATCGTGGCCTACCTTCAACCATAGGAGTTCCCACCAGCTCACCCAAGAACCTGCACCTTCACCTACTATATTACATGGTAACCTACCAGAAGACCACACCTTCACATTACATAAAACATGAATCTAACCAAAGCGACTTCAAATCGAGTAGGTTAGCATTAGCACATAATATTAATTCAGCGAAAACCGTTGAAAGCTCGGCCATTCGTGGGAAGCTAGACTACCTGAGCGTTTGGCAAACGATATCTGGATGCCGCCAGTGCCATCGCTTTTGCCATGAACCAGACCGCAAATGTTCCGCTCTACCGTACACCGTACCGTACTTGCATGTATATCCGAATTCCTAGGATTCCAATTACTAAAAGTAGTAAAAATACACGGCCATTTATAACGGGACTTTATAGCTCGATTGACGTTCTCTTAGTGAAATAGAATCAAAATGTAAGGCGAGCGTCGTGGAGCGGACGCTGAAAGGAAAATAAAATGATATTGGAATGGGAATTTTGCGCAGTTTTAATTTATTAAAATGCGCTCCTCCGAGGCACCCGAAGCCAGCTCTTTTGCTTCAAAGACTAGCATTTTTATTACGTTTCCCCTTTCCGACAATTAGCAGCGAGATTTGAGTGGAGTCGAGATTCAACTTTAGAATTACAAAGTCTACTTTAATTCTGTTATAGTCGGATTGCTGACAGATGCAGCTACGGCCTTAAAAGACAAATTTGCTAGTACCTAGTTTGTCGGATGAGTTTATACCATACTATAGGGAGCCGCGACGGATAAAACTCAATTGGACGTCCAAGCATCGACCGAGTTTTGAGTTGTTGACGTCGCTTTCTTTGCGAATCCAATTTGCTTTGAAACAAAGGAATACAACAACTTCCGGATTCGTTTATGTTCATTTCACGATTTTCTATTTTCTCAACACACTGGTGAGTTTTATTTTTGCAGAAGTGTTCTTTTTTGTGATTTTGTTCACTGAGTTCGTTTCGAGGGCATATTTTCCGGTGTTCCAAAACTAGTTCTCCGAAAATTCTGGCATAGTGATACAAAAACAGTGCAATTTTTTGTTCGGCGTTGCCTTTGTTTGCGGCCAGCAACGCGGCAGATTCAGCTGCGTCCGGCCACATCCGCAGTTTTGCGTTCCATTACGCATATCTGCCGGCCCATTTGCTACTATGCGGTGTGCCCGCCACCCGCTAGTAGTGTTGCAATGTTTAATGGTGCTTGAATCCAGGAAATAACAGAAAAACCGTAGTCAAAATTGTTACACATACTTCATTAGTTCTGTCGTGAAACCCTTATGATGCTTTACCTACGCCCATCTCTTAAACCCTTAAGGCGTACCTTTGTTAATTTCGTATCCTATTAAATTATGGGCGGGCCACATCGCTCGTAGAACTGACAACCGTTTGGGAAGAAAGGTTCTCGAGTGGCGACCACGAACTGGAAGACGCAGCGTAGGCCGGCCCACCACTAGGTGGACCAACGACCTGGTTAGAACCGTGGGGTGCCGATGGATGCAAGAGGCAAGCAGTCGCTCGAAGTGGTGCTCTTTGGGGGAGGCCTATGTTCAGCAGTGGACGTCGAAACTATACGAGCGAATTTACCATCATGTGTTTTTATCGTTGAAAATTCCGACGTGTAAACTTTCTATTACCAGAACCGAAGTTTCAGTTCTTCATCAACATAGAATGGACAAAACACGTCGCTTATTGGAACATTTCCGCGAAATCCCGCTCATTTGGGCAACGTTCTCTAGCACAGCCCGATACAAATCAAAATTCGATATGCAGTGTGATTCGCAAACAGTGAGATGTTTTGCTCGTTTCGGCCGTACACGGTGAAATTTCCGCTAAAATCCAATAACCAGGCCGTCCCTACGTGCCGACTTTTGGACGAGCGTTTCTGCATTTCGCGATGTTTAAAAAGCGATATTCCGGCCTTTGTTGATGATGCCATTCGAGTGTGAATAGCGACGCCTTTGATAAAGACTTTCGGGTTTTTATAAATGAGCATAATAATGAATAGGTATAGCAGGCTTGTTATAGGTAATAGAGACTGTGGTAATCCACGCTTCCATGTTCATGGCATTTCAAGTCAAGTACTTAGGTTTTTTTTTTGTTAGAGAATGTCATGACGAGCTAGTCGTTCACCTGATGTTAAGCGACACGGCCGCCCATAACAGTTGTATAAGCTGTTAGGTAAAAATGGATCTTCCATTGGAACATCCATTTCCATTCAAGATCACTGCAACACCGTGTTCTTTGAAAACCGATGTGGAATTCGATGTGCTGTACCTATGTAGGTATTTAATTTACTAGTTATATGTAGATCTAGAATGTTTTCGGTAGTATTTAATAACAGTTTTAAATGTTGTTAGAAGCAAGCTATTTTAATTTAAATAAGTTTGAATACCTATAAATACTTCGTATCTAATACCTAGGTATTAAAATGAGAAGGCGTTTAGAACGAAACGTTTCTGAAGAGTGGAGGGCGAGAGATAGGTATGCAAATCACGTAATTGCGGCCCCGCAGCCGAATTGACGAAAAAAATTGGGATATCAAACACTGGGGCGCTGAGGACCCGTAGCTAATTTATTTTGGAAATGCACTCATAGATAGAGTTTACGGTATAACAAAAATGTAAATGGTAGGTAGGTGCCTAAGTATATGTTTAAGTAACTATTATTGTCCCGATAGTAAAAGATATTTAGAAAATCTTTTTTCGTTGCATGCTCAAACCATCATGGTTCGTGGCAGTAATGCTACAAAGTTACAATAAAATTGTTCGAATTAGTACCATGAACTTATAAAGTATTCTTGCGCGAGAACGAGACGTCTACATTTTTTTATAGCGTTAATAATGCTATAAGACCTTGTGGTGACTCCCCAGTTAGGTTATATTAAGACCATTGACAACATAATATAGGTCTCTCAAATTGTGAGTAATAGTTATTGCTGTATAGTAAGGTTAAAGGCTTAGAAAAAGTTGAGTCACTAAATTAATATTTTATTTTATTTTATTAGGACAACCAACAGCTTTCTTATTAAATAATCTAAGAACAGGAGAACAAATATACCAAACTGTACGAAAAATATTTTTTTTTTACTTTTACTTTTAACGGAATACCGTTGAATAAAAAGTTAATGCATTTAGTATTGTTGTCACAGTGTCTAGTGCCTACATAGTCTACATACCTACTTAACTTTGGACACAGATATTAAAATAATAGTACCTCTTTGGATAAGCCTATTTAAACTGGCCTAAAATGACAATGTCCACAAGCAAACAAGATTACCGTTTACAATAACAGATGTCGCTTAAAATGCAAATACCGCAGTTTATCCCAACTAAGCTAGTGAGCCGAATTCAGCCGTACCTTGGTCTTGCCATTGTCAGTGCGGGGCCCTAAAACAACCCTTTGGCTAAAAGGTGGACGGACGCAGGGTTTTCGAGAGGGCAAGCAAGTATTAGGTTTGAAAAGGGGGATACCTACTGTAAGTACATACACACGGTGGTTTTCGAATTAGAAGAAATTAGTTTCAACAATGTTTGTTCAACGTTATTTGTTAAGTGTGAAATTAGCTGTAAGAGTAGACTAGGTACTTACTACATACTGGGTCAATGGCCGCTGGGGCTACTGACCTCGGCCGACTCGACTAGCAGAAATGGCTTGCTACGCTCGTAAAGGTCATTTGGTGTGAGGCCATTACATTTACCCCATTATTGGGTTTGCATTTATTTTAGTGGGCTACAATCTATCTAACCATAATTATTGTAAGTATCCTAAACTCCGTGCAACGTCCTATGTTTGGATATTTTATTGGCCCCAATTTTTACTGCTCTATCTCCCTACAGTACGTACCTGTGGCCACTAAGGAATCCGTTATTCAAATTAGCGGAGTCTTGTTGATTAAAAATGTGATTCCAGGAATAATAAATAGCTTGAATTGGGTTAAGAGTTGTTAGAATTGAAGTCAAATTGAAGCTTGGCACGTGTTCTGGCTCTGGTGGCGGGGATCGAGTGGGCTTTTTGTTCTCGAAGTATAATGGGCGTTAATCACAAGTATTACTAAAATATTTTTTAACGTGACAGCCTGTTATGTCCCTTTTTGGGCTGAAAGACTGGAATACGGAGGATAAATTGACGTAAGTATAGAACGTGAAAGAAGTTTTGTGACATGTGATACGATCATTATTGAAATAGCAAAAAGTAAATATTTTATACCTATGAGGGGTAGGCTGCTAAATGCTAAAAGGTTACGTCTGTGCATCACAATAATAAATATCTTTCTCCTATTACCCGTTTAATAAACTTAATAATTAATAGTAGTTGTACGTATCTTTGTGTGTACTTGGTGTGAAATGAAATATTCTTCTATTTTTTATTCGAATTTAATGTATGTACGCTTACGAAACTATAAACAATAAAGTACACAACATAGCTACCACTTCGCTACGTAGCTACTACGCCGCTACGTTGTTACTACACCACTACGTTACTACTACGCCGCTACGTTGCTACGTCGCTATACATAATTATTTACTATGTCGCTAACTTGCTACGCAGTTACTACGCCGCTACGCTGCTACTACGATGCTACGTAGCTACTAAGTTGCTATGCATACTTGCATAGCTATGCGGGAGCAGTTTTTGCTATTCCGCTACGAGACACGAGGCCACAGAATAGATATTATAATCTAGAACTGACTCGAATTGGTTTCTGGTAAGTTTCAGATTCAGATTTTTATTGCTTCCATAGTGTGCAATAGGTGGAATATTAAATTAAGTCTAAGTTCATATGGACCCCGTCGGGCGCAACAAATTTGGAGAGAGGAGGGCGACTTAGCAAAAGAATCAAAATATTAGTAAAAATTTAATGTCAGTTTTGTACAATATGAAATAAATTAGATTACCTATTCAATGTTATACTTATTCATTCTAAATACTTAAAGATGAAGTGATTTGTCAACTTTAAAATACTGAACGCTCATTAGTACCTACCCTGTTGTCAACCAATGAGCGTAAAATCAAGTTAACATGAGTTTGAGAAAGAAAAACTAGGGGGGTTAATATACTATTATGTGAAAACGACCTAATTCACTAAACTTCATTAGTCAGCCTTCACCGACAAGCTTGTTAATTACTAAATAATAACAATTTACCCATATTAACATTACACAATCTACTATTAATTTACCCCATGAATATTAAGTCACCCATCCGAGCATTATCATCAAAACAAACAGTAACAATGTCTTGATTGACTCATTAATTAAGTACCTATACGCTGTAATTATGGCAAGATACAGCGCTATAGTTTGGTAAAATTATAATCGTCTTTAATCAGTTATCAGGTTAATTACTTGTGAACCTGCGAGTTGTTTTACGTACCTTATGAAACTGTGTGTTATTCTAAAGCCCAGAGTGGTGTTGTTCATTTAATCCGCTGTGCCAGTTATTCTGCCGCCAAGCAGTACTGTGTTCCGGTTTGAAGGGCATTGTAGCTAGTGAAATTACTGGGCAAATGAGACTTTATGACCTGATTACACAGTGTAGTAATCTGATTACTAGACTGTGTGGTGTCTCAGGATGACGTGCGCAGTGCAGTGTCACAAAACTTTATTAAGTATTAAAGTTCTGAGGGGGAAGAAAGGTTCTCGAGTGGCGGCCACGAACCGGAAGGCGCAGCGTAGGCCGGCCCCCCACTAGGTGGACCGACGACCTGGTGAAAACCGCGGGGAGATGATGGATGCAGGAGGCGAGTTCCCCTCAAAGTGAGGGAGGCCTATGTTCAATAGTGGACATCTACGGGCTGATGATTATGATGATGATCGAGTTCTAGAACTCTTAATATACCTATCTTAACTAATCATCTATTAATTAACGCGTGGAGTCTAATATTCTAAACACACTGCGTATACATTATTATTAATTTCCCTGGTATTTCTACAATACCCGCTTGTTTCACTTTCAGGTGAAACTTCAGTTTATTAGGCATTTAATGAATAAGGCCGTTTTATGTCAAGTCCCTTCCCCTATAATATTTTTTATCGGTCTCAAAAATATGGGTCAATGACCGAGTATCACGGAATATAAATTTAGGAAAGGAAATACCTATTTCGCGTGACAAAAATATAGTGATAGCATAAGAATACGGCTGTCCAATCGATGACTAACGCTGACGCTGCAAAGATCGGTAGAGACCAAGAATAGAATAGAAAATAATACATAAGCATTGTAAAAATACAAGCCAAGGTTAGTACATATAATTACTCGAATTTTTATATACATATTATAAAATGTATAATAAAGTATAATCTCTGGCTCCGAGTATTGCCAATGAAAAATATCGGAAAAGAGTCATCCATTCGTAAAATAAATAAACGGATGCCACCCCAAGCGCACAATCACAGGGTTTACGCGCTATTAGAGACGACGCGGTTTCGCGAATATTTGCGTTTCGGCACGTTTCGGCCTTGCGTATCGCGTGCCGAATGACCAGTCTCGGTGATACGCCTGCAAGCGCTGCGGTTTGCAAGACGCGGCTCATGCTACGCCGGTCGTTTAATACATTTTCGTCGTGCTCGCTTCATTTGTCGCCCACAAACGGTCAGTAAATGAGAGGCGCACATTATGCAGATTGCAGTAACGGAACGCATCCGAGCGTCGAACGCTGCAGCGCGACCGAACCATGTTAATTGTTTGCCTGATTTGTCCGCGCGCCGATAGACAAATAATTCGGTAAACTGATTTAATTACGTAAACGTTGTGTGGATAAATTACACGGGCGGGCGTTGTTTGCGCGCGTAATTCATTGCGCGACGCGGAACGCACTCTACATCAGTAACGTTATCAATATTTTCATCGAGATTTATTGGCATGCCCTTGTAATTGGTAAAGCGTTGAATATGTACGGTTTTCCGAATTATTACGAGGCAAAATAGATTTTCTGTTGCAGATTTATCGACGATATAAAGTTTTTGTATTGGGTGCGTTTCGAAATCGTTGGTAATGCCTCAGTTTAAATTAATGGAATGGAATGAATGAATACTCACCATAAAGGTATTGTATGTGAGGAGAGCGGCGAGCCGTTGTCCAAAGCGCAGTGGCGTCATCTGAAACAGAATAAAAGGCAAATTAACGCGTGTGGCTGATAATTTCAATCAGACAAATTGTTGGTGGCTTATTTGAGTTGCAAATTCCCGGGGTCCGGAGTGGTCGCGTACACAATTTGGCCCATGCGCGTCAAAACGAGATGGCCCTATTACGGGGTAGGTATATACGCGGTACGGGACCGTAAAACAAGAGGATTTTATAGCGCTAAGTAGGGCTCGGTTAGACACGGGGATGTCGTTTAAATTAAGGGCAGCGTTTAGATAAAAGCAGTAGGTATATACAAAACATTTTATGTTAGGATACGGCAAACAATTTCAGATAAGTATAAATTAATAATCCAAACAGTAATAAGTAATCAGTTAATTTCGTTTATTAAGTTTAACTTACACATGTGGCGTTAATAAGTAGGTAAACGTAAGTTTGACCTTTTTATCGCGTTTGCTTATATACCTAACTCAAGCCCGTAGTTCACTAGTAGGGGTACCTACCGAAGTACCGAACGACCCACCCACATGGCAATATTCCCACTAGGCCTACGATTATGCCGTTACCTCGTCTATGTTTATAACAATTTCATTAAACTCAGTCACAATTTAAAGTAATTGCAGCGCAACGTTGGTTAAAGGATCGGGAAGCCTTCGCTTTAACTGGCACTTTCTCATGCCAGCAATTTACCGGTAATTTTAAAATAACACGCTATATTTATGTAGATTAAGGCATCCTTTTGTTATGAGCGGGGAATCTATTAACAGTGGTGACTCGGTAAGTATTCTGAAATGATTGGAAGATTGTGGAAGGATTCCATGGCGTTTTATTTACTTTACTCTATAAGTATTTTTTGTACGATTAGATATTGATTTTTTGGGTCTACAATGATTCGTAGACCCAAAAAATCGCAAAGCAACGCGTATAGTTAGAAAACTCTCTTAAAATTACTGCGTTATATTAATTTCAATTTCCAAGTTAGCGAGGTGCATCATGATTATATGTAAGTACACGCACTGTATGCCTACAGGGCACGGCAAGTTTCGGTTCCCTATTCCCGAAATAATTACGTCGTTTGCCAGATTCGGCGTCAGGCTTTCGTTAGCATAATATTCAGCTCAGCAAACTAGTGCAAACCGCGATTATGTTTACCGCATCTCATTACTATGTTACGTACAAATCGTGAATTATTGTATTTGTGATGTGGTTAATTTACACTATTGACGGCAACTATATCTATCACGTGAAAGAATTCACGCTTCGAAGCTCCGAAGCATTTTAGGCCGCATTTTACAGATCCTTCCACACGTCCCTCCTCTTCCCATTTGGCGAACACAAAGAGTTATTGATGGGTCATTAGCGAAACAGGCGTCGGAAATTAAGCGTTCGGAAACCGCCATCAGCGGAGAGCAGGCGCGTCGCTCCAATACCAGGTTTTCAGTTTCAGTACTACGCAATTTCTGCCCGGGGCGAAGTTTGCAACTTAAAACTTTTAGTTGGCGTCCGTTTGTTTGCGGCGCGGAACGCCCGAAACGGTCATTACAACAGTGAGCACGCGAAATTTCCGCTTAAAAGTAATTTGCTGTGTCACTTGTGGCCCGAATTTAGGAAACCACCAAACGTATTTTGCGAATGCAAAACAAAACGGCCGGTAATGACTACGCTAGTTATAAAAACGGCGGTTCTTTCAACGAGCCTTTTGTAGCAAGCCCGTCGGATGTAGTCAGTGTTTCAAAAGCTATTCGCTTTTGAGAAGTTTGTATTAAAACGAGCGGAATAGTTGTGTTAATTGCGGTTGATGTAGAACGAGGCCGGGATCACCACTGTGGTGCCATTACTGGAGGATACCGCCAAGCTACAGTTTCACCAACATTGTACTATTACAATAATCTTATTAGAATGGAGGCTTTAGTTTTATAGCCGACTTAATTCGAATGGAGCGAACCCCAACTGCTTATTCTGAAAGTGGCAATACCGAACTAACACTGGGATGGCTTCGGATAAATAAAAGCGTCAATTTCTTAAAGAGGTCTCGGAAAAGGGTTCGCTTCTTTAAATAAGTTCGTTCCACCCGTTTCACTAAGACGATACCTAAAGGGAGATAAAGCAAACGTGCAATTCCTATCAACGAATGGGGTGTGTTTACGGAGTCCTCTCAGAGAGGTGTGCCCTCGGAAGGCCTTTGTCGCCAGTGTCCGTCGCACTGTAAGTGAGGTAAGCCTTAAGAGGATTGGGGATCCTTCAACTTTTATTAGTGTTTCGTGTGGCGAATGAAAAACCGGATAATCTGTGTTTTCAACTCATTTCTGTACTGGATTAAAATGTTTGAATGAGCTTCAAGGCTCTCTGTAGATTGTATAAGTAACTAACAGTGGTATTCATAGTCAAGGGGTGAACAAAGCCCAAAACCTATCATTCAACTTTTACATAGATGTTGAATGTTGAATCATTCTTCTTTTACTTTCATAGCATCCTGCCTATGACAATGTTAGAACTGTCAGATGGGGGGCTTTGTTTATGAAATGCATAAAACTAGACTTCTCCACACAGCGCCTGAATCATCCCTTAGATGAGCCCCACCTTGACTATGAATTCCAGTGTAAAACATTTTTTCTTTTTCTAAATATACTTTTGTTAGATTGGAGCGCGAGGTCGGAAGTACTTTTTTTAGTGATGTTTAGTATAAATCTTTTATATAGAACATAGAAGAAGCAGCCATTCTAAGGTATACCTATAGGTACTTATTCTAAACATAACCTTTATAATGTACTAGCTTTTACCCGCGGCTTCGCACGCTTGTGTTATGTTATTTTTACGTTATAGTCTAATAATAGATCATGCATTTCGTACCAAACAACAAAATCCAATAAATCTTTTCGAAGCTGAGCACAGTAACCTGTATTAGCATAGGTATAGGTATAACGCAAGCATAGCCGTGAGTGGAAGCTATTTAAGCCATTACCTAAAATTAAATGTTATGAGTCTAATATAAATTTATAACAGTAAAAGAAGTTTCAAACAAAAACCTAAAATTATATAAGTACCTCTTCATATTACAACAAAAAGAAATCATCATCACTTCACTCAGGTCTTTAACAGAAGTTTCAGTAAATTTTGTTTAGGTAGTAGTTACCTAAGCAGGCAGGTACAGTTTAGAAAAATACGGAAAAATCACACACGATGATCCTGTTTTGCTCAGTTTTACATATTATCCGCGCGCTTTTTGTTCCATTTACCACATTTTTTTACCTTCTTATGTTTGGTTCCATACGAATTGAGTACTTAAATAACTTCACATAAGATAGTTACTTACGTACTAATAACTATAACCTTCTTGAAGTAACCGAGTAATCAATCATTTTCTGCTCCCCTGGCTTATTTAAAAGCCCACGATATATAAATCTATGCCCACAGATCTAAAATATTTTAACTATTAAAAACTTATTTCAACATGCAAGAAGAAAAAGAAGAAGAAGAACAAATCAAACACAGTCAAAAACGAACGTTACGCGCCATGTTGTTAATTCGAGGATACAATTTTATTGCCATAATGAATACCTACATATTATTATATCTAAGTAGGTACCTACCCTTTTTATTAATATTCAGTATCATTGGCTAAATACAAATAATAGCACCTCCGGCTTACTTTAATGCCAAAATGAAAAAGGTTTTAAAATGCGTAGCAATGGTAAGGGTCTATAACTTAATTAGCTATAAGTACCTACTACAGGGGGTCTAGCAAAGATACCAACCACTAACGCTAACGCCCAACGCTAACTCCCAAAACTGTATTGAACAGACATTAGCTGTGGAAAAGTAAGCGATTTCCGAAATGTCATCCTAGTACATTTTGGAGTTACCGTTTGGCGTTAGCGTTAGTGGTTGGTATCTTTGCTAGACCCGCTGGTACCTTCAATAAAGAATTGCTCCCGCCAAAACCCTAAATCGTAAACTTGAATAAAAATGTAAGCTTCAAAATTGGCTAAGTATAATAATCGCGTGAAGCCTTATGAATAATTATAAAAAGTCTAAGTACCTACCCTTTTAAACAGTTTTCATAAAATACTTCCTATTGGCTAAATACAAATTTTGTCTAATGCCAAAATAAAAAAGGGTTTACAATGCGTAGCAAAAGCAAGGGTAAATAGGCACAGATTACTGAATATGTTACGACTAAAAGTTAAACTATAGGTACTATAAATACAATTTTAAATACTTATTTCGAATGGTAACGCGCGTAGTAGATTTTTGAAAACTAATACATAATACCAGATCGCCAATAACGAATTTTGCCCTCGCTAGAAACCAATATCGAAAACATGAATAATAATTTAGTTATGTTTCAATATTGGCTAAATATGATATCGCGTGAAGCCTTAAAACTTATAAAAAAGTCTAAGAAGTTTTTAGTTTTTTTAAATTCCTTGTTCTGTGTCGTGCTCATATTCAAGAATGTTCTCATACTATCCTCTTTTTTAGTTTGGACTACAGATTAACTAAAAAACTTATCTATATGTAATTACATGTGACTTCCTTGGGTATAGGTACTGACATAATGAACACATTGTTTTTCTCTAATCTGCATTGCATCAAGCGCAGACGAAGTTATCGCGCGATGTATTTCGCCGTAGCCCGAAAAGTGTGATACACTGCCGCTAATGCAGGCGCGCCAATTGTTATTTACTGTTATTTCTCTTTTAAGTTATAAATAAAAACATGCATTAAATTACTTCCTTATTGCTTAGTGCAGTTCATTGTTCAGAATGAAATAAAAATGACTGGAGTTCCGTACTCAAAGGGTAAATCCTTATTACTAAACCTCCGCTGTCCGTCTGTCTATCTGTCTGTCTGTCCATCAGTGACCAGGATGGACTCATGAATCGTGATAGTTAGACTGTTGAATTTTTCACAGATGATATATTTCTGTTGCCACTATTACAACCGTGATCCGTATTCAAAACGACAGATAAACAGACAAATAAAAACATCGTGGATAGTCAACAGAGATATTTTTCCGCGCCAACTCAACAGCGAAGGTTCGGGCGTATATGAAGCCGCGCCATAATAGTAACAGAGTTTTTTTCTTTAATCTGTGCATCCGGATAAACCCGAGATAAAATTACCGCCAGTAGCAGTGTAGCAGAGTAACATTTTTTTTCTCTCATCTATGGTTAGTAGCCAAAATATAACTTACCATTTGACACTGGCTAATTACCTACACTATGTGTGGAGCCAAAATATAAGAAAAAAAACTTACCTTGAGGCCTTGAAGCGGCCATCTTGTTAAAATCCCGTTCCGTTTCATAATGAAATCTTAATCATTTTCACCAAAAAAAATATTAAGGATATTTAAAATTTAATATATCCTATGTTTTGCGCCGGGTTTTTCTAAGCTTATTAGTGAAAACCGCATGAAAATCCGTTCAGTATCTTCGGACTTGTGCCGTAACAAACAAACAAACAAACAAACAAACAAACAAACAGACAAAATGTCTAAAAAGTAGCTTAACGTGATCAGCGAAAAATTTCAAGCCAACCTGTGTAATTTTTTTTTCGATATCTTGCATTTACAGATTTTTTTATCTCTACAGTTTTATTATATGTATAGATAGATCTACACTAGAATAAACTGTCACAGGCTGCATCCATACAAAATTATATATTTCCTAATCTACATTACTCACGTAACTAATGAGAATCTAAATCAAATTTACCCATCGATCAGTTAAATGTAGGCACGTAATTAACGAGCCAGAGCTAAGTGAAGTCTGGATTAGTATAATCCAACCTCGAGATCGTAATCTGGACACGTCGGTGACGCATTTGAAATTCACACTGTGAATTGAAAATCCATCCTTCAAAGGTTTCTCGAGAAAGGCATCAAGTGGGTTTCTTGTCACGTCTCTTTGATGGAATAGTGATGTTACAACCCTATAAGTAGCAGGACAGAACAGGAGTCAGTTGAATGTCCATTAAATATATTATTATAATAATATTCTTTATATAGGTATTGGCGGGGAGCTGATGGATGCAGGACAGGATGCGAGCACCCGCTCAGAGATGCGCTCTTTGGGGGAGGCCTATGTTCAGCAGTGGACGTATTTATCGTTGGTGATGATGATGATACCTTATAAACCAAAAAATGCTAAAACATTCTAAGAACCAAAGTTAACACTTTTTTTATAAAAGAATATTCATGACGATGAATATTCTTTTATAAAAAGGGTTATACTTTGAAAAAAGTGTTAAAGCTGCTGTTTTCGTGGATTCACTATCTCTATCTCGCTCGCGCATTGCGAGAATTGAGAATTTTGAAGACGTTAAATAATTGAATTTACTTACGAATACTCTGGCCATAATGTTCTCATGAATAACATTACAAATGGTCAACAAAAGTATCATATTAATCCAATCTAGTTATCATACATTTCATTATTTTTATGTACTTACTTACTTACTTATAAGAGAATAGAAAACTGATTTGAGAACCTCCTTCTTTTTAAAGTCGGTCGAAAATAACACCAAGCTTAACGTTTGTTCTTTTCACCTCACAGAAAAACACCTTACAAGAAAAATTACAAAGGAATAAAAGAAAATCAAAAATTCACTTATTTATGAACAAATCTGCGAGTTTCATGTAAAGAAAGCAATGTGAACAGCCGGAAACAGGCGTCATGAATGAAGACAACTTAGTCATTACGAATGAGTATACTAAACTTATACCTCTCGAGGTACGAAATGATTCACAGCAAATTATAGACTTTATGTGTCACTCCCTCCTCATTGTGGATGAAACAAAACTTAAGTATTCTACAACGTAATATTTTCTGCACAGTTGAGTGAGGTTACATTGTAATATGAAGAAAATAATGTATAATGTACCTACTGTTACTGTAACAAACGAAAAACAGTGGACGAATTCCCTGAGAACTGTATGATGGACAAGAAAAAAATATAAAAAAGTATTTTTTTGGATGAAGCGTCATCTAATACCAAATTCTGACACCAGGGCTGACCACTTGACGAGAAGAAGAAGATACCATATTGTCAATCATTATAGTAAAACTCATACACTACTAAAAAAAATCTTCTGTTTCTGTTATTGTTTTGTTTTAAGTATACTAGACACAGTGCGCGGTTTCCCTCGCTTTTTCACATACAATATTAAACACGGGTTTGAATTTTCAAAACCTTTCCATAAACATACACCTTTTTTGCAGTCCCAGCGGCTTTAACTTATGCAAGAGGAAAGTCGCCGCTCAAATTGGCTCTCTATGAAGGACGCCTATTTCTAGCAGTGGGCCTTCAGGCTGTTGATGATGTTTTAAATAAGGTTTGATTAAAAGCCGTTTCATCACTACATCACATCTCGTCATATACATACACCTCGTTCACATAGACATAATGCCTCGTAGAAGGTACTCTTATTTATTCTGTGACTCAGTCTCGAGATTGGCCCGGCCCTAAACACACGGAAACTGTTTTAAAACGCCCATTCGCCGGCGAATGGATATTTTCCTCCATTCCGACATTGAAACTAGGGACATTGGAACTGAGGACATCGGGCGGGAGTTCCGAATGACCCTACTTGAGGAGGTTATGTGACTGTAACTGCGATGCTTGGGGCAGGGACCTAGAGCTTCTAGGAATTGTAAGCGGACGGGTTATAAAAGCTGAAATTTCAACGAAGAGTCTTTGTCTACATTTGCACTGAACCATTTGGGCCAGCGCTTTGTTAATTTCCTTTTAATTATGTTAAACAAGGGCCGAGTTTTAACAGGCTTAAATAATTATTTTATTATACTGTATTGTAGAAACAGTATTTAGTTTTTGAAACTTAGGATCTAATAACTCGGTTGTTGTCGATACTTATAACCCACACACACACATAGGTACACAGATCCCTTCAACAAAATCTGTGACATAAGGGTTGACTGTGTGCCCAAAAACAAAACGTTTCTAAGGACAATCGCTTTTTGCTCCAGTCGGTTTCCTATGAATATAAGATTCAAAAGAATATGATTTTCACAATTCACTCCCACGATTGTGTTCGATTTCCGTCTCCAGCCGGTTTATATGCAAAGAGAGAAAGTTCCCTTCAAAGTTCGCATAAAACTACTCGTATATTTCAAACGGACTGTTTCTCAAGAAAGAAAACACGTATTCCCTTTTGACGCAGACAGCCGAGGTACAATAACTTCGGAAGAAACGTGAACAAAAGAGCTTAACAATGAGATCCTCGTTTGGGCTAAGTTGAGCTGTAGTTAATAGATTAGTCGATGGTTGGTACGGAAGTGGAGTAATCACAGTATGCCGTGACGTATCAACGCGGCTGGATGCCGCAAATTAACCAACAGGAGCCTTAGACGTGATCCCTAATTTTCAGATACATCTCCGGGAATAAATAGGGGATTAGGCGAGGCGCCTCGCGTAAATAAGTTTGCGTCACAGCTACCAGGAGATAGGAGCGGGTGGGATTGCCCTCAGCTGAGCCTCAGACGCAAGTGAACGGCGGCGCTCCGACGTACCAAACATCAGTGTTTAACGTCAAACTATTCCTCGAAACGCCGCGGTTTTGCTTTGCATATAGATACAGCATTCAATTCTGGTTGTATCACGAATGTGCGATGCAAACGGGTTTATTCAAATTTTACGAGAACTTTTATACAAATAGCAAATCGCTATCACAACATGAAAATTTCACTGACAATTTGTCGCGCGACTGTGATCCTCGAAGCCTGGTGTTATGTTTATCCCAGGAATAAAGTTTTATACGTTACTATATTCCTCTATTTTCATGCTGCAAGTAAACATTTCTTATTTTGAAAACATTTACACACGACGCTTGTTGTAAGTCTAATTCGTGACGTTAGCTTGGTAGTCTTTCATAATTCAACGAGTTGGTTCGTCCTTCTAACAGCCTTAAAAGTTTTGTTCTAGATCTATTACTCCTACAAAGGCACGTTTAAAACTTGGACCAGAGCTTGTCTGAAGTGTTACTGCATGAGTTACAACGGTTTTGCTGTGCACAAAAGGCTTTTAACGCGGTTGAGCTGTGGGTACACCACGCGGAGGTGAACCTACGTCACTACGTCATGCTATACGCGATAGTCCATTGTTTTAATACGCAACACTCCAACTCCATACCCCTTTGTTAAAATTTATAGACACAGGTTTGAAAATAAAGGTTCTAAGTATGAATTAAATAAATAAATAACGCCGAACGATCACATACGTAGACCCTGGACCCTAAATAGGATACCCTATATTTAATAGGGACCCAGAAACTACGAAGACCATGGTTCCAAAATACCCCAGACGCAGATGAGGTATTTGCGCTTCTTTTTTCCTGTGTTGCTACTATATTACTTGTCCTGTCGCGGGAATCGAACCCGCCGCCTCCAAGCTATGAGCCGACTTGCTCAACCACCACACCACGGAGGCTGTCAAAAGAATTATTTCTAACATCCAACGTTGTTCAATATAATTTTGTTTTGGAAAGTGACGTGAAAAAGTGCTTGGCATTGAAAAGAAAAAACACGTTGAAGTTCTTCGAACAGCGTCAGCGCCGCGAGCAAGGGCTGGTTAAAAGTTCCTTAGCACAAAATGTAAGTTTGAATGAAAATGGGTTTGTAAATGGGATAATAATAAGTCTGATGGAAGGCTAGATATAAATTGGAGTTTCTTGGTAGTCGTAAATTTGTTCTCGCTAGAAACTCTTAAAGATGTTAGAGATGTCAGTATGGTCAGCAATATATTATGTATTTTAAAATAGCTCGTATAAAAATATGGCTTAATATTTTTATAAAGACTACCACTTTATGTATATTTTCTGCATATGATGTCTGCGTATGGTACCCAGCAGTATGATGACAAACCACAAAGATAAAAAGAATGATAGTAAATGGCAATGAATATTACCTGCGTAAGATTACTTAAAAAAAGAGTATGTTAGCACTTTTGAAAAATTTGACTATTCGAGTGTTTCTCCATTTGCTTGCCCACAAAATAATAATCATAAATATAAGAAAATATACTTCGACGAAGTTATTATGGCTTTTATATTTCTAACAAACCCATCGGCACATCAACCCCTTTTGACCCTGCGATGGCTGCGAGCGAGGTCCTTTCGGTACGATCCTCGTTAAAAATAACCAGATACTCTCCGCGATAATATACTTATTTTCAATATGTTTTGGTGTAGGGACTCGATTTTATCGAAACATCGATATTCATAGAAGTAATGTATAATTTATTCAATAACGTGGCATGTTTGGCTTTGTGTCAGTGTATGACTTAGGTACCATTAAATTGGTCGTTTATTAGCATTTTCTTTTTACAAGACTTTAAGTAGCATATATTAATTTGTACAGGAAATACTTGGATCAAATTAATCTATATTAATCTGTGCTTTAAAGATCATAAATATTAATTAGCATTTATTTATTTAATTCTTTATTTATCCTAAATTGTTTGTTGTTGCATATGTTATACTTTCAACATTAAACAAACCTATTGATGGTATCGATAAGTTTATGTATATGTAACATCCCTAATTGGGTATCTATTGTAAAGGTCTAGTCAGAAGGCTCTGAAGGGTTAGAATTTGCGACGAGTGTTGCCCAAAGTTTTTTTGATGTGGCTCGTAACAAACTTCGGGTTTGAAGTTTGTAGCCTTCGGGAGGGAGGCAAAAAATGTTAAAGAGGATGCCGATGTGAGATGAAATAATGTTATATGTTAAATTTTATATTTTGGAACGTGCGATGTGCTCTCGAATATGTAAAGAACTTGAAACTTTCTCGTGTATAAGGTCTGATTGAGTGGATTGTGAAAAGGAAGAAAGCAGCTGTAAGCCTTGCTAAGTGTCACTGGAAATACCTGAGTATCCGTGTATAAATTACACAACATTACAGCCTAACCTGCTCATAATTATTTAACACCTGTAGCCACTGGAGCGGTAAGTGTAGGTACGTACAATAACCATTATTTCTCCATAATAGCACCTCGTGCACAAAGGGCATAATTTTTACCACCACATAATTAAAGTCCATAATAATCCCTTGTGATATTTCCATTGTAACCAAAAGGTGCTCGGAATGAGTTACTCTCGGTCATATTTTGACCTCGCCTTTTGGAGGGCGGTCCAGAATCCCTATAATTGTGATAAATCACCTCATATCCCTTATAGTACGGCGCCAGGCTGTGCTAATGGCCGATACTCGAAGAAAAGGCATTTGAGGAGAAGGAACCATGCGCGGGTTCTTGGAATCGGGAAGCTTTGGTTGAATTAGCAAGCGTAGGCGTGGAAATGCGAATTAATAAACATGTTTTTGGGATAGATTTGGGTAGGTATACGCAGTACCTACAAAAGATCTCAACCACATGACTGTTAAGAAACAAGGAATGCGACCTTGATAAGTAAGTCGATAACAGGACTCGACTAAATAAGAATTTCGAACGAAAAATATAAAAACAATTAGCTTTTGATCATACAAAGCTTTAGGCAGTTCCCAACGGTTCCAACACTTCCAACCAAAGCAATCCCATTTAGAAAAATATTCATCCGATCCTGTAGATCAATTACCTGATAAGCGTAGGGACTCTGATCTATACTTATACTCACTAATGTATTAGCATTACAATTATTTTACATGCCCATGTAAGATAAACCTAACTGTGCACAAATTAACTGCAACAATTACAGTACGCAGGTACATTCATTTCCATTCTAACGTCTGAAGTTAGTCCATTGTGTCGAGAAAATGAAACGTACAATACAATACGCCTATTCCCCATCCGTATCGAAATTGGATCACGAAATTGAAATAAACTGAATCAGAATATTCCAATCTAATCAAATAGTTACGACTATTGTTGCATTGCAGCATTTATACGAGGACCATAAGGAATTTATGATACACTAAAAATCCAGATCGTCACCGAGATAATCAAAAAGGGAATAAAATATAGCATTGCCGCAGACTTTGTTATGACACATCATGATTATACATCAGAACCGCGGCCCCGATTCCATTCTCTAATATTGTGATTGTGACAGTCGTCGCTCCGCAATCCGGGTCAATGGATCCGGGCCTGTCCTCTCGCGGTGATTTGACGCACGAACTGCCTCCATCGTAGAGAATCACGTAATTTTAATTCCACATACCGAAAAATCAAAATCACGGCAACCGGCATCAGATCCACCCGGATATAACCCGGCTTAAGAGTGATGCCCTCCGTGATCCGACCCTTCCCTGTCTGATTAGGCACCGGTAACCCCACGGTACTCCCTCTAAGTTTCTAGGACCAACAGCCGCAGTTAATGATCTCGCTGCGTCGGAAAATAAAAGGTGGAGAAATTCAAACAAGGAAGTCGGCAATTCAAAATTCACAAGTACAATATTTTACCTTCTTAACGTTGAGGTGGATTTTTAAAAATACAGACCTTTGGGAAATCACGAGGTGGTGGCCTGGAAGCGGACCGTATCGTCTTCGTGACAGGGGAATATGCTCTTTCTTTCAGTAGAAATAAGGTTTGCAGAGGAGGACTCGTAATGTTGTAAGTTTATTTCAAATGAGTTGCTTCGAGATTTGCGCTGTTTCCATTTCACAGATGCAATCTTGTTGCGATTCCGCTTTCTTGCCGACTGAGTAAGTAAACAATTAATATTTGTTGTAAAACAGTTGTAGCGCGCTGCCTTTACTTTTCTGAACGTTCAACATTGTCCACACCCCCAATAAGATATTCTGATGACTGTCGAATAAAATCTAAATGGATGTTGTATTAAAAAATCTTTTGGATGTGGAAAATCTATTAGCTCTTTCTTTCAATTTTATAGCTATGAGTAACAGATGAGACATTGAGTGGTTTTATCCAAAACCTCTTTTTATCGTGACTGGCACAAAATTAACCCTCTTCCATAAAGTTGATGCCAGCTTCTAGGTCGAATTTTACGAGAGTTGCCCAACAACGTATCGAGTGCGGAGCTAGCTGCTGTCGCTTTTTTAAATTATTGCGCGTTCGGGGAGACAATTTAAGAAATGTATTGTAGCAATGCCTACTCCGATCCGCGGGATTACGCCGAGCGCGACAATTTCGGAGAAATGCGAAAAAATAACATCCTCGCGTACTTTTTATATTGCACGTTCGAGACTGGCGTGTATGTATGCGGAGTTAGATTTGCTCCCAGCTTCGGAACATTGAGTTAAATAATAAGCTGGCTTGCAAGAGAATAATTTAATAATGCCAACTCATTTCAAGAAATTACAAGAATCAGCGATATTTAGGCATTTCAATTCCAATTTATTTGAGCGTTATCGAGCTTATATTATTATGCTGATTGATCTTCATATACTAGGATTAATAGTTAATGCTCGTATCGTACGTATCTACTAGGGGCGTACCGATATTTAGGTCTTTATTTAACTTGTACTGTTATTGTTAACTCTAGTTCTTGTTGCTATAAATAGTCTACTGATATAGCTCTCATACCACAGTTAAGCTCAAGATCAAAGTGCGACAATAATGCAACTATGAACTACCGTGCTTCGGAGGCCACGCTAATAATCTGCTATTTTCAGCTGTTATTGTAAGAAAGAGAAGCTTTCTGACAGCTAATGATTTCATTGCTGAACTCTTGCCACAAATAGGAAAGAGAGGAAGAGTCTTCAATTAAACTATTAGCTATTTTGAACATAATTAAACTAGTAAACAGCCAGCGTTTACGAGATTCAGTCGAAAAACTGTCAACACAGTCTTTGCCGCCACGCTTAGGTACTTCATGAACTCCTACCCTCCACTGTTCGAACTCCGGTCGAGATTTTCGACTTCGTTATGGTGCTAGGCCATTTGTTATTTTGAATACTAAGACTAAAACGGCATACTATGAAGCAGACACATGTTACAACTATTAACTTAATCCCGCGTTACCTGTACCGTCATGGAACTTATCGGCACCATAATTAATTAGCGATTGCAGACAATTTCATTAGGCTTCGCCGAGATAACAGATGGACCAGCGTTCAATTACCGCTGCCGGCGCTGCATTGTTAATGTTATTAATGGGCTAATACCGCAAAGACAAAAGGCGGTACCCGGTATACCGGTATGTATTGTTGGTACCGAAAATTAAGGTATTCGCGGAGACTGATGCGGTTTTAAAATTAATATCGACGGAGTTTCGCGGCGTTTCTTCACTTGTTTTAAACTGATTTTAATGAAGGTGCGGTTAGGAAATTAGGAAGTTTCGCCGTGTGTTATTGGTTTACTGAATATTGGTTTTCGAACAAACTTTTTGTACACATTTGATCTTTGTAAGGCCTACACCTTTAATAAAATGGCTTGGTAACAATTGAGTTTTCATAAATCTAACAGGACTTTTAAACCACTCGAGGCTTCTTGCTTCGCATGGACAACAGTAGACGTGCCTCTAAAGCACGTTAGCTCTCGTCGCATTACCACTTTTTTAGCGGCCCGGTCACCCATACAAGTGATGACGACAGCACAGATAACTACTTATCAGTTTGCTATGAACATTACATGAATGATTCATTTTGCAAATTCAATTTAACCCTAATATAATTATCTATCTAAACATGGGTCCAAACCTTCATAGATCCAGTACTTAATTTGAAGTTTTTATGCAAATATTAATTCCGCAGTAGAAAAGCTAAGCGCATTTCAAATTCAATTGCACTATTACGATAAGGTTTTTAATTTGCAAGATACGCTTAACAAACTAGTGCCTTGTCATCATACTGAATGCAAACAGCGAGCTAACTGAGGTAATCCAATCTCGGTATCTTCCCGCGCGTTATCTGGGCTCTAATTCAGTCCGCGGGTAAATATGTATGCATATTGCGCGAATTAGCATTTTATCTCTGCGCTCAATTTAATATTCATGTATACAGTGCAAGCGCATATTCCAGTGGTATCATATACAGGTCCAAGTACTTAGGCAGGGATGGACTCCGTAATTTGGTAGAGGGCGAGGGAAAACAGCAAACTTTTATGCCATTTTGTAGCGAGTGTCATCGTCTCTCGGTGATGATAAATTCCACATGGATCTGTTCCAGTGCCAGTTATTTAAAAAAGAAGAACCGTATTTTATAGTTAAAAGAACCTAAAAACTTCAGTGAATATCTACCAAAATTATACCAGTCCAGATTACACCTGACATTTCACACAGCGCCGTCTAGCCCTAAACTAAGCATAGCTTGTACTAGGGAACTAGATAACGGATACAATACTTGGATACTTTTTTGTTTGTAAATACATACTTAAAATACAATAAATAAATAACACCCAGACATAGAACAAACATTTATTATTATTTATTATTTATTGGATTATGTTCATCACACAAATGTTTGTCCTGGGTAGTAATCGAACCCACAGCCCTCAGTTCAGAAGACACCACCACCACCAACCACCAACTGAGCTATCGGGCCCGTCATCGCCCGTATCTGTAATGCCCATCCTAGAAGTATGTTTCAAAATATAAAATAAATCTAAGAGATTTGGAAGCACTGGTACACGATGACGAGCGTGTCCATTGTAAAGCTGAAACGATAGACTTGAAAATAAAGTCCTCAATTGATAAATAAAAAAAAATAATGCACCAAATGAACCTCCTTTATTTGAAATCGGTGGTAAAATAAATTCAATGTATAGAATTATCGCTTGCCCTTTCGCCCCAGTCGCCGAATACATCTCTGGCCTCAGGATATATCTCTGTGCATGGAATTAATTAGACCGGCCTACGGTGCACGGTTGCGACCTACGCCAACTTTGAGTGTTTTATTCAATGAGCTCGTGTAATTCTAACGGTTTCGAACTCGTATTTTGCTTGTAACTTCATTACACAAGAGAGACAAAAGTCTAGTTTCAGGCTTAGAAAAACTATGAAGGCCATCAACAGCAATTTGATGATTGTTCATGGCTATGGGCTCCAACTAAAAATACACCGACCATCCTATGCTGAGTCGAGACCTAGGTCATGCCCTATCATTAGGTTGTTGTTAATTTTTCTATTGCATCTATGTCTCATTTATTACACCTACTTATTTTAATCATGCTGTGTGATATCCTAATTAAATGTCTTTTCTTTCTTTTTCCTTTAAATTATCAATTTGAGAGCAAAGTGCGAAAACGTTAGAATTTTCCATAAACATTCTGCACCGGTTTGATAGTTTCGATTAGGCTTGTTGCTTACGATGTTATAGCTTAGGTTTAAGTTATAAACTCAAAATCAAACGGCTCTCTCTGATTTTGACCTTCGGTACCTATGTACAGCCCACCCACGTATCTTTCGTTTCGTGGTCGCCTATCGAGAACTTTTCTTCCCTATCTATTGTCAGTTCTATTTGATACTAAAATCGATTGAAAACAACTTATGAAATTGGCAATAATCCCAATATCCCAAACAGTAACGAAGTAAGAATATATGACGACAGTAAATCAAAACTAACTTGAACAACTGAATCCGAAATTCTGAATTCGTAAGTTCAGAGTACGAATTAGACAATCTATTTATTGAGTTAGAGGGGTTTCCGAAACTTGCTCGGATTTGTGAGGTATCTGTTCTAATGGACAGCTGGAACATCTTTGGGACCCACAAGTTGGGGGTGTAATTTACAAAACCTAATTGGACCTTGTTTTGAATTCAAATAGGACGGTTAATAGAGAATATACTTTCAGTGTTTTTAATTTCATTTTTATTATAACTATCACCCAAGTAGACATTGGTCGCCTATTCAACAAGAATTACGCTTTTTTAAGGAAATAAAGATAAATAAATAAATAAATAAATAAATAAATATGTGTGGACATTTCACACAGCGCCATCTAGCCCCAAAATAAGCATAGCTTGTACTATGGGAACCAGATAACTGATGCAATACTTATATACTTTTTGTTTGTAAATACATACATAGAATACTATATAACACCCAGACACAGAACAAACATCTATGTTCATCGCACAAATATTTGTCCTGGGTAGGAATCGAACCCACAGCCCTCAGTTCAGAAGGCAGGGATACTACCAACTGAGCTATCAGGCCCATCAAAAACAATAGCATCATTATTGTGGACATCCATAACAATATTGCCCGTGCTTTGCCAACTGTACTGTATAAAGCTTCACTGAACAAAGTTTATAAAATTATTGTTTATGAGGTAGGGGTTTACGTTGTTGATGTAAACATTGCAGAAAAGCAGTAAAACCTATTTCAAGTACTCAACAGTTTCCACTCAAGATTTTCTCAACCTTTATTCGTGCTTTACAATTAACGACCACAATAACGCTTTACTATGCTGAATTTAATCTGTTATTTTTACGTTTAACTTTACAGCACTCGTCCTTTTTCACTGCATAGCTTTTCACTAAGCACATATTCACTTAACAGCACTTAGTAAATGGGATTTGTATTAAAAGCTTTCGTAATAAAAGTAAAGAGGTAACAAGTTCGCGTCGAGTTGGTGGCGTACTCACATTAGAAGCAATTCATCAAACCGCGGCGGCGGGACGACGTTTTCACGCGTTTTATTCACTTTACGAGTTTATTAAACTGGGATTTAGCGTGAGCTGGATGAGTTTAGAGGAGATTGATTGTTTCTAATCAAACACGAGAAAGAGATGCTAGACTGGTGATTTAGAAGACTGCTGAAACACAAAAGGGACAGTTGCAAATTTTGACAGTTTTTATTCATAGATTAATTGATACCTAAATGGTTGGGGTGGTTCTAATCGTCCATCATCGCTCCATTATCCTAAATAACTATATTTCTTTCTGAATGTTTTCAGAAGTGAACATCCGTTATCGATCGTACCACATCTAGCTATTCTATTGACCAAAGATCACGGAGCGAGACAACCTCATTCTGCAAGGTATACCTATAAATATACCTACATATTCATACCTTTGTACAAACAAGAGCGTAGGTACAATAATGACTTTCAAAGTTCACACTTCACCCGTTTGACATTCGGGTACTTTGTATTTTCAGTAAACCAAACAAAAGTTTAATTATGTACGACGAAGGGAAATTGAAACGAATTAATGTGATTTCTGTCCTTGTTTATTACTATTTCTATGAAATAGCTGATGTCCATAGATTGAGACCGAGCCAAAATTAGAATTAAGAACAGCTTAGACTGTTCAGCAGAAAGTAGCGCGTGGCGAAGTGGCGAGTTCTAATTTTTTCAAACTCGAGCTACTCGAGTCAATAAATGTCTCCTGACTCAAGTCACCACTTGGAATGACTTTGACTTTGTGTCACCTGTCGGATGAAAGTGTTTATTAGGATTGTTAGGAGCAGTTACCATCGAATAAGAGGTCCTGCACATCTTGGTACTGAGCTGCAAATGATCACGGAGTATACAAGTTACTTAAGAAATTATGATGACAATGAGAATAAGTGCCTTGTAACCCACTTTCATGAACCCCACACATCGAATACCGAAAGAGCACAGAAAACGTGTAATTAACAGAGAGATTAATTAGCAATTGCAATCGGTATTCTATCCGCCCTCCGGTATATTAGAGCTAATTGTCGATTACGCTCGATTATTGCGAATACGCTGCATCGCCTGGAGTGGACAGATCCGGTAAGGTAGATAGACAGGTATATCTCGGATATCGGTATTAATCGGACATTTGGTAGTATATCGGTAATTCGGTTATTAGGTATCGTCATCATCATCAATAGCTTGAAGACGTCCACAGCTGAACATAGGCCTCGTCCAGAGAGCTCCACTTTGAGCGGCTGATGCTTGCCCCCTGCAGCTCCCCGTGGTTTTCACAAGATCTTTGGTCCACCTAGTCTTGGCCTCATCGGTTGTCAATGTGGCTTGCCCATTGCCATTTCAACTTGCTAATACTAAGAGTTATATTGGTCACTTTAGTTCTGGTATAACAATGTCTGCTAGTCGGATTTGCGTCTATTCTTGAAATTGGGGTTTTTTAAAGAGTCTAAGGTCTATATTCGTACCTATATATGATTAACACTTAAAATTAGATACTGCATTATTTCACATACCTGCCAAATCGTTGTGAAGATTAAATCGACTTATACGCCTGCACCTGCTTACTACAATTCTAATGGTGGTATTGAACTTGCGAGAGCGGAAACTAAACGCAGTTCGCACGGCCATGGCACTTCGCAGTGCGATGATCACACCATTATGAACCTTGCCTCAATTAGATACGGTCTATATTGCCTAAGCGCTACATCACAGGAGATGCCGTCTGTCTATGCCGATAATGATTTTGTTAATTAACGCGTTAATACGGAGTTGGGACGCTCTCGGTTGCAATAACAAAACACAATAAATTTTAAACAGTTTGAGTAATTTGGTATGAGTTTTTTTAATACTTCGTAATACATTAGGCACTTCAGTTATTCACGTCGTTTTCCTATATTTGTGAAAAATTGTAAGCGTGCGATGAAGCTTTGGAAGATATATCGATATAATTTAACTTTTCTTAGCAAGTTTCCCTAATGGCTTCGCAAGTTCGAAATTTATTACTCGTATGAACCAACAACAGGAAGCAATATTTCCTCGTTATTAATGTATTGTGTAAAATGTAGCTTACGATTTTCCAACGTAAACTGCGCGCGCTCTAATCTATTCTACTTGAAGCTGGCTTTTTCGCACCTGAACCGGGTGTTTTAAAACGAATTTACCACCTCTTTGTTAGCGAGCTACGTGTCTGTTAATTCGTTTACTCTTTCCGAGGAGGGCTGTAATGGGAGGGCTTTTCTTGCAATTAGCCGCAATTAAGATACTGGGTAAGAAGTGCCGCGTGATGGTCGGCGCGCAGTCGAAGTCGCGGAATCGATTCTAGATTGTCGTCTCATCGAGAACCGAAGGCCGCGTTCCCGGGATATGTTTGGACGAGTAATTAATACCCGATTACTTCGCGAGCGTTCCCACGGCACTCAGAGGATCCCGGAATGAGCAACGTTTCGATTCATGCTTTTAATTAACAACATGAAATTGTAGTTAAATTTTGTTCCGCACTCAGCAGCTCATAAAACGTAGACCTAATTTAATGCTTTTTCGACGCTTATTTTGTTTACAATTAAAATAGTTATATGTGCAACAAGAGATCAAAGTTGATTTTTGTGTCGAGTGCTAATGTTGAATCCCGAGAAAGCGAAGGATTCTAGTATTGAATAACGAGCGTAGAGAGTGATTCTAAGTTAGAATCCTGAGCGAGCAAGGGATTTAAAGACACGAGATGCAAAAACTTTGCTCACACACATACGACTTTTCATCTCAGCAGTGAGAAAATCAATACAGGTAGGTACTTACCTATACCTAGTAACGGAACACTCGCGTTAAAGCCAAAGGTATGATTAAGAAAAATAAAATGTTTCATGTTCTCTCCAAACCTTCATATAAATGTGGTCTATTCTACTATGATCACCTGGGTGATCATTGGATACTCTTTAGTGTCCTATGATCACCTGGGATCACCCAGGTGATCTAACCTAAAGCTGGCTAAATATACTTACCGCAAAATCATAATAATTAAAAAATCACTTTGTCTCGCGCCGTGAGCAAATAACGATTTTGCACACCATTTTCTTGCAGCAAAGGGCGCCTGTTCGAGCTGCTAAGGTAAAAAAATTATTTTAAATGAACAAAAATACCCGTGAAATATCTGCGTTGAATCACGAATAAATACAGACGCTATCTTTACGTTCTCCGTCACAATCAAAACGATAAATTAAACTTCGTTATCGACAATCAGAATTTATCGTATAGAAACCGTCGAAATAAATCGACAGCAAAGGTTATCTGAGCCGAGCATTAAGCTTCCTTGTCGCCCTATCTCATATTTCTACTCGGATCGATAAATGGGCGCGGCGGCTACCTATTATAATTAAAGCTCTCGATAACATCGAGATGTAACGCGCTTCGTATCGCTAGTGCGGTGCGTTTATCGATACGAGTGCGATGCGTATGGGTGGTCGGCCACCCGCGGGTACGCATCCATCCATGTCCGTATGATCGTAACCTAAATTAAGTGAGCATTAGCATGTAAATTTTTCTGGAACAATAGACTCGGGTCTCGGGCATGTCGCGAGCGACGACGGCTTTTATAGCTACACGATTTTTGTCCGCTGTAATACCTTATCGCCTTGTCGCCCTTGTGATTCCAACAAGTAGGTAAATGGAAAGCTATAAATATGGTCTACAATGTTTAATTCTTTATGCTATCTTTTTACGAAAGACAAAAAAGACAATATAAAAGATTGTATTGTTTTTAGAGAAACGAAACCAAAATCTTGAAAGAAATACGTATAGGCGATCACATATTAAGGCAATTACAAACTTTATGCATTGACGGATAGGCAACCTACTCGATTCGCGTCATAGGCAATAATTGCTTAAGACAATGAACTACAACTTAACTTAATGAATTAAAATTAACTTACTTATGTACCAACCTACAGTTACTGTAATAATTACATAAAGCCTAAGGATAACCTCATTAACCTGTCTACGATTAAAGGTTAAATTAGAAAATCTTATTAAAGAAAGCTAAATGAAAGGAGCGCAGAAAACGCTGTCCATTTAACTGAGATTTCTTACAAGCAATTAAAGTGCTTATGTATCTACAATTAATTTCGTAGAACTTCTATTACAGTGACAATAGTATTATTTAAAAGCTTGTTTTTCTTTGTAAGTATTAAGTGTTAAAAATACCAGCTGGTACTCAGGTTGCCCGTCTGACTTTCAAAATAGGGATCCTGGTGCAAGCAACCCCTGGAAAACATGGTGAGAAAATAAAAGAATCCGAAATTCTGGAACATTATGCGTCATCAAAAAGTGCACTCGGCGAGTATGGTGGTTTATGGCCAGCGAGGTGGATTACGGCCAGCGTGGTGGACATAGGCCTACTCTCTCCTACGAAATAAGGCCCGTGTTACACTCTCCTGTGAAAGAAGGCCTGCGTCCCAGTATTGGGGACGTATATGAACGATGCCTTTTCCGTCAATTATTCGTAAATAATTTGTACTCCTTACGGGTACACTCTCTCTTTCTCAATCTGAATCATAGTCAGCCTGAAAACGTTCACCGCTGAACATCTTCCGTGAAGTACCACTTTGACCAGCTGTTTGCCTCTCCTGTATCCATCGGCTCCACGGTTTAGACCGGATCTATGGTCGACCTAACGGGGGTCAGCCTACGCTGCGTCTTTCGGTACGTGGTCGCTACTTAAGAACCTTTCTTCACCATCGGTTGTCCGTTTTACGAGCGATGTGGCCTGATGCCATTTTAACTTCCGAATTTTAAAGAGCTACGTATATCGGCGACTTTAGTTCTCCTGCGGAACTCCTCATTCGGATCTTATCCCGCAAACATACTTAAAGCATAGCTCTCTCTCTCCATAGGTCATTGCGCGACTATCCATATGAATAAAAGTAAGCAATCTAAAATGTTTAAAATGAAAACCATAGTACAGTTAATCACGGCTTATTGTACTCTGACAGCTCTGTTAGTGAGATATTTCGATACAACTGCTGAAGGTCGCCGGTCGGAGCTAGTGATTAATGAACGGTCGAGATGCGAGGTGTGAGGAGGCCCTAACCAAACACGTGATCTGTTTTCATCTGTCATTGGAGGCTTGAAAGATGCTGGTATTGGAAAGTATTAGAATATACTTAGATGAATTAAATAAATTATTATTTATAGACTTTTCAAATAAGTAGTGCCATGTATAGCACAGCTTGTAAACGGGAAAAATGAATCGAATACTTTTTTGTTTAGGTAAGTAAGTATAAACAGTATAAACACCCAGCCACAGAACAATAATCCTCGTACATCAAATAAAGCTCTTTATACCAATTATAGCGCAGACGAAGACAGAGCAATAAGTCCACATTGCCCAGTCGAAATAGTTTATGTACCTATTTGGGTATTATAGGAATATTGTTCTATTATAAGGACGTCGTAAGGACACATTTATATAGCAAGCGACTACCTTGCTGTCATGCTACTGAAATAATTTTGTGGTAAGCATTGTCCTCCTATTTATTTTCTCAAGGATTACATACTCCAAAAGGTTTTTTTTTTAAAACTTTCAAAACAACAGACAATGATATCTCTCTACCATGGAGTGAGTATAAAGTCAAATACCGTTCTTTTTCGTTGATGTGGCTGATATTATATGTAATTTACCACTACAATATTTATTTGTGGTACTCGCCTCTACTAAAGTCACCAAACTATGTCTAACATCCTACCTAGATCCAGGCTAGGTAACCTAGGTATTACCGCAGGATAGCTGACAGTGTGCGGTTCACACGGCACATAAGCCCGCGGTCGCACGGCTGGTATGGCTGCCAACCGCCCGCAATCTGAGGCATTTCGAATTCTATCATAATATTATAATATGGAGGATAAGAAAAGATCGGTGATAAATATATAGTTAATTTATTACTTCAAACCCTACACAGGTCCGAGCCTTGAGTTTCAGTTATTATCTAAAACCTGCATAATTAATCATATCGACATCATTATAGCATTCATTGAACATTGGGGGCTATGGTGTTCCCAAGGTTTTCCATGATCACCACGATTGGCAAGTGTCTTTGTGATCCTGGTAGTTTATAACAGCGAGGAGAGTGCTACCTCAGCCTTTATGATAAAACAGAAAAAAATATTTGCCCTATATATCTAAAGTTCAATGGAATATCTCGATACAAATCAATTCAAAACGGCGGATTTTGACAGTTTTTTAAGTCATTTTAAAGGTAATTTCTGTAGAAAAATGTTTCTCCAAATTAAACCTTAGAAACGATGTCAAAGATTGGATAAAGTAAAGTAAACGGTCTAATCCGTAAAGCGGCCTCAGTCAGACGAACCGAGACAACGGGAACGAAAAGAGATTTAATAAAATAATTCCGAGAACTTCCTACTCCGTAAAGTTTTGCCGTAACAACGCGGCTCAAAACTCCGTAACTCGGTACCGGTATTTCCGATACCTTGCACCGAATACCGGTTATTTCGGACTTCCTGACTTCTGAAATAGTTTTCACGGAAAATACCGAGTCTCGGTCACTGTTTGCCGTTTTCAATTCTTGCTGTGATCAATTAGGCACGGTTTAATGGATTCGGTGTCGTCTAGTGGCGATCTATCAACCGGAATAAGTACGTTAAACGCCGTTTAGAGGTTGGCTGCCTCCGGCGAGCCGGCCCTGATCGATGGGGTGCGGTGCCGACTGCGGAGTTTAGCGCGCTTCTTCTTCCAAAACTTTTCGATGTAATGTAAAGATCGATTAGTTTGCTTACACTTTATAATTATAAGTATACCTAATAAAAATAGCATATCGCCGTACGTAAATATAACTAAGACTTTAAAGCCAGAAAGGTATGTATAATTTTTACCTTAAAATATTTTTATACTAGTAAATAACATGCTTTCAAAATAAAGTTATTAAGTAAATTAGCAACGGGCATTTACATGCAGGCTTAAGAACTAGGTCAATTTTATAATGAAATTAACATAGTTCCCCGACGTCATGCATCAAAAGCAGTAAGTGGTGCAGTCACGGAACGTGTCCTAGTTGATTAAAAATCATAAATAAGTGAAGTAAATATTTTACGTCGGAAAAACGTGCTCGCTCGCAGTAGGTACTGGGAAATAAATATGTTCTGCCACAGCTCCAGCTACTTTATAGCTTATTTATAGGTTTATGCGCGGTAAGGTGCCGTTTTTATTATGCATGTTAGGCAGAATAAATGACTGCCTAAGCTATGTTTATCACTCGGCCGTTAAATTAAGAATTAGGCGCGTCAATCGTTCCCAATACCCGTGTTCCGTTTCCGCCGACACATGCGGGCGAGTAAATAACTCAATGTGAGCGTTAATTAAGTCGAGTGATCTTGAATGAGTCGGCTCTGCGTTGAACGGAACGGTAATCACACGAAATGTTTGAATTTGGAACGTCTTGCTTGTTCGGCGCTTTGTTAATACGTTCAGTTTAATTATTTAGGATTTGGGAATATTTGCTGCCTACCCTACGAGACACTAAGCGGTTCGATGTTTCTCACGAGAATTGTAATACCTTTCTAGGATAAGGATTTATTTACCGATTTGACGTATAAATAGTATTTTACTAAAGTAGACTGGCACATTGAGTATTCAATCGTATCGTATTGAATTGATTCTGCTTGTTGACTATAGCAAAACCTATTTTAGTAATTTCAGTGTTCATTCTATTAGAAAACAATAAGTTAAGCGTAAGTAATAGATATTCCTACATATTAGGGTTCATTTTACCGTGCCCTGTTCCATGAACATTCGAAGTATTTCACTGTAGATTTGCCTTATTTTGCCCTCATATTTCTGATATTTGGTTCTGCTTATCCCACTTTCTCGTTCCGCTCTCTGATAACAGTTCAATTACGTCTAATCTATTTTAAGTTTGTGGTTTCTCGCGAGGGACGCTGGTTCGGATTAACAAAGCCCTGTTTATGTTAATGAAATGAGATCTTATCCGTACTTTAGACACAGTAAGTGCTGACTAGGTTTTGGAAAGCAAGTTGTAGTCGTACGACAGTATAAAATTAGAAAGAAAGAATATCTTTGTAATATTGATAAAACAAGGATAATGTATCGCTTTCACCTTTTAAAAAAAAGGTGAAAGCGAGTTCAATCGCCTTTATTTCATGCTGAACTGTAGACTGTGTATTTTTGCAGTTATTTTGATGTAAAAACCAAAGACCTGAACTGATTTAGATGAAATTTTTATATGGAACAATTCTGATCGTTTACACCTAAATCGATTGAGATAATAAAAGAATTTACCAAATTTAGTTTATAAATGACGGGGCTCTGGGGTAAGAAACATAAAAATATCATCAAATTGAAATCAGCTTTTATTTTTTAAGTTGGTTGAAGGAGTTGTCTTTGAATATCTGTATTAGTGCGATTCAAGCTCAATGGAGTCTGTATAGCGCATTGCAAGCCCCCCCCCCGCCAGCGCACCTCTAAATAGGCATGATGGCTACTATTTTTTTTACATAAATTAATACTATTCTTCAAAAGATAAAAATTCGTGAAAACAAAAATAAAGTATCTCATAAACTGACAGTTACAAGCATTTTAAAAACCGGGATAGAAAGAGATAGCTCAAACAGCCAGTGACGTCAGAGCTGGGTCGTTCATAGTACCTCATTACTAAGCTGTGGTAGCTTTACATACAGTCTCTTTGGCATGTGACGTCACAAGTGGATTTTTCATAGTAACTGTGGAAGTGCTCTGTTTCGCGAGAAAGGGACAGGTGATGCCCACTCCAGAAACTTTAAAAGCTCCGTTACTTATTTACCGATTTCACTTATTTTTTCAATTATTGCATTGTTTTTTAATGTTCTTTATGAAAATAATATTTACTTATTCATATTTACTTATTCGCTCGTAGAACTGACAACCGATGGGGAAGAAAGGTTCTCGAGTGGCGGCCACGAACTGGAAGCCGCAGCGTAGGCCGGCCCCCCTACCCCCCTAGGTGGACCGACGACCTGGTGAAAGCCGCGGGGAGCCGATGGATGCAGGAGGCGAGCAGCCGCTCTATGTTCAGCAGTGGACGTCTTCAGGCTGTTAATGATGATGATGATGATGATGATGATTCATTTTTAATAGTAGTCAACATGCCTATTATCCTACTGCGCAGCGTTTCGCGCCAATACAGATACTATTGAGTTTGAATCGCACTCTACATAACTTCCATTTTCACAGTATTTCGTCCATGCCTTCGTGTTTCGCCGCGATACTATCATTGGCTTAGCTTGCTTGTCCGATTTCACTCGCAACGAGGCTAATTTCTAGGACATTCCGCGTGCAAGCTGCATGGGAGTAACAGGATTGGACTATTATTTCGTTACCAGTGACCAGCAGGGTTAGCACGGGCGGTAGACAAAATTGTCTTACCCCTGTTTTACACCAGTTGACAAGTAAATTGTATGAAGAATTTGACATAAAACAGGGAAAGACAATTTTGTCTACCGTCCATGCTACCCCGGCAGGGGGTCCAGCAATGATCCAAATCGCTAACGCTAACGCCTCACGCTAACTCCAAAAATGTACTGAAATGACATTCGCTACAGAAAAATTAGCGATTTCCGAAATGTCATTTCAGTACATTTTGGAGTTAGCGTGAGGCGTTAGCGTTAGTGGTTGGTATGTTTGCTAGAGCCCAGATTGACTTGTGTAAATCGCATAGGTCATAGGTAAACAAAATCGCTCATTTGACAGACCTCAGAGTAATGACGTAGGAGTTTCTCTAAGTGGTAATGATCGCATTCCTTGACACGATCGGTCACCACTTTACGTTTCATTTTACGTAAATTAGTACCCACTAAAGTAGGAAATTTTATCAATTTAAAAATAAACATAGAATAAAAATGGCTAAGTGAATTCATTCGGTTAGTTTCTAAAAGCATTTTAATATTAAAACCGTTGATTATAGTAATGGTGGCACAGTTCATCTGTTAGTTATTTATTGTCCTGGCATTGTTCTGGAGAATGGGATGGCCATTGAACGGTTATTTATTGTATTAAATTTACGCAACTATTTTAAACCTCATTTGAACATGGGCATCAGTTGAATTGGCAAACTTTACCTATAAATTAAATAATGACACCAAGGGAATAAATAATAAGAGTAGGTACTCTAAATTGGAGTATAAATTTAATAAGTAAATGGCAGGCACCATCCAGCTAACATTTTACCACGGTCTCACCTAATGGTAAGTGAGGATGCGATCAACGATGGAGATGCTTGGCTAAAAATATTGAAAAGCGAACCACGAATTCAAATCCGAAGAATAACATTTACTTGTATCTACATCTTCACGCTTTTAAAACTTAGTCATTCTTTGCTTGAACAAAACGCGGGAAGTTTTAAAGTAGCATGCGACGCAAGTAGCTTTCCGTGTTCCTCCGGCATTGTACACTTTAGCCGTAATTAAGAGTCACAAACAGCATTATGCTAACGAAATTAATATTGCCTAGGCGCGCTAAGGTTTATACACGGTAGGTAGTCTTGCCCCTGTGTAACATTTAACATACTAGTACGTAGTGGTATTACCTATTATGTTCACTAGTGTATTTACTTACAAGTACGTATCAAGCGAAAGAGGGAGATACCGGCTTGGAAGAGCGTCGTTTCTGTCACACGAAGCACTATAGCGACAAAATAACACAATATAATGTACTGGACGCCTCTTATCATTAGTATAGTACATATAAGGCACAGATTAGTAAATTATTATTATACCTACTAAGATCCACAAAGTGCACCCGATGACAAAACTGCGGGGAGCCGTCGGATGCCAGAGGCAAGCAGCCGGGCAAAGTGGTGCTCAATTGGTTTCTCCCATTTGAGCGCCACTTTGCCCGGCTGTTGATGAAGGTAGGTACCTACTAACCTAATAATAAGATGCCATAGTCAGGTAGTATTGTATTCGAAGTCTCTTATGCTTTCAACATACAAATTATTTTTATTTAGGTATTTATTTATTTAATTTTATTTTAAATTCCATCTCTAGGTCCAGTCAAGTCCGATAAGCGTAATCTTGGATTTTGTGGTCTGTAGTCGTATTAGTTATCAAATTTTTTAAACGTTTATGATGCCAGTTGCCGCATATCTTAAAATACCCATATTTCAGAATATTTTCAATTAGGAAAAAAATAGTTTAGGAAAACCTATAAGTTCCTCTAGAATATAAGCACCTAAGTACATCTGTAGTTGTGTGGGTGTCAAATCAAACATAAGCAAAGCTTATTAAACGGCTTCCCAGACGCCGTTTAAATTGATCAAGCCCGGCTAAGTGGGATAATCCAGGATCACACCAACATACAAGGGTGGCGTGTCGAAGCACCAGAATTAAGAATGGTGAAATTAGCATACTCTTTGTATGTTTATACCCATCATTGTTGTACGGAAGGATTTAATGAATGATACTAAAACAACACAGAAGCTTTAGTCCTATGTTATTTACTGTGATCAGAATCAGAATACCTATAGATAGGTACCTACGCTAACTGTTGGAGCTAATTAATATATTTTGACACGTAACGAATTATATGTTTTATTTATATTGTATTTGTTTAAAATCTTTAATGTCCTGCAAAATGTAGTGACCGATGTCTTGCGGTACCTACCCAAAATAATAAATAAATATTTGTGGACATTTTACACGGCGCTATCTAGTCTCAATAAGAGCAATGCTCGGTGTTTCCCTGCGAGATAGGATCCGAAATGAGGAGATCCGCAGGAGAACTAAAGTGACCGATGTAGCTCTTAGGATTGGCAAGTTGAAATGGCAATGGGCAGGCCACATCGCTCGTAGAACTGACAACCGATGGGGAAGAAAGGTTCTCAAGTGGCGACCACGAACTGGAAGACGCAGCGTGGGCCGGCCCCCCACTAGGTGGACCGACGACCTGGTGAAAGCCGCGGGGAGCCGATGGATGCAGGAGGCGAGCAGCCGCTCTAAGTGGCGCTCCCTGGGGGAGGCCTATGTACAGCAGTGGACGTCTTCAGGCTGTTAATGATGATGATGATGATCTAGTCCCAAACTAAGCAACAAACACCGGCGATGTTCATCACACAAATGTTTGTCCTGGGTGGGAATCAAACCCAAAACCTTCAGTCCTTCAGTTTAGAAGGCAGAGCTACTACCAACTGAGCTACCAGGCCAGTCTAATAGGACCTTAAATACCTAGCACAATCTGACCGGATAACCAGATTATGCCTCTCAGCCGGCCGGCGGCCACCCGTCGAGATACAAATGAAACCGTAAATTCCAAACCTAACCCATTCCACTTACATTTTGACGCACAGAGATGACGATGATGCCATCCGGCCCCCAGAGAGCCAGACCCCAACGCTACCGGATTAACTCTCTAATGAAGGTCTAGGCTCCCCCTCCTCCCTCTAAATGTTACCCCAAACACTTATAAAGACAAATGAGGACGCGTTTTGTGTCCAAAACTGGGTTAAAAGGGTTTTAGTTCGCTAATAATTAATTGAGGTGTATGCCACTTTTGTAATTAGCATGATTGTAATTTTAGGGACTTGTTGGAGCAAAAATGCGTTTTATTGTTGACGAAACTAAGGTGGTTTTCAAAAGATTTATTTCCAGTTTTTATCATCAAAGAGGCAGATTTAGACCTCGGATGAATTCAAGTTTTAGTTTAGACCTACTTATTTGATTTCGTGCGACTATAAGTAGCCCGAATCCAACAAAAATCAACGTGATGATATTATTATAGTCTTTTGTACTTACATAGATATTTCATGGATATTCCCAATGACAGATGGATAACAAATACTTTATTGAGCAGGAATAAAAAATTACATAGGTGAACTAATAAATGATTTTTTGCTTCCATTAACGTTAGTAGCTTTTGTTTGGTCATGGTTTTTTCATTGTCCATTTCTAAATATTTCTAAATACTTTTACCACTTTCTTATTTTCTTGTATATTGATATAGTTATTTCAATATAATTGAATCTGCTTTCAAGTTTGAAAAATTTCCCGTTCCTCGTCGCGACTCCATACTTCATCCGGGGGAAGCGATCAATTTGAAAAGAAAATTTCTCTTATAAGCTGAACGAAAATTCCATTCCATCGGTGGAAAATAGCTCCGGTGCTGCCACTTTTACGGGGAAGGGTTCCGACCTGGTAATAAAGTAATTTATCCAGTTCCGATAACGGCCAATAATCCTTGGGAGTACTTGGAGAGTATGAGGAATAAACTTTGAGGAGTTGCGGAGTCGAGCGAGCGGAGGAAGCGGGCGGCTCCACCCGCTTGTGGCGTCTGAGATAAGGCAGGCAACAGAGCCGCTTTAATTTCAATATTGCCACCTGATTAATTAAGATTTGGCTGCGTCGCTGCTTAATTGAAATTGCGTATGGTTCTGTCATAACGCTAGTTTACAGCTTGATTAAAGTTCCAGTTGCTTGTTTCAAGGTAGTGTTGTTTATAACTTGGAATGTGGTCGTAAGAAAGAGTACGTTTATAATTCGATGGCGAAACTAAACCGGTATTTTTACAGGTGCTCGTTTCAATCATTCTTAAGCACGTAGCTATACATACCAAGTTTTGTTCAGTAAAATAGCATCAGCTGGAACATATCATTTAAAAAAAAATACGTACCTACCTACTTATAAAAGTAAGTAGGTAAGTACTCACCATAATCATGATCGGAGAAACTTTTTTTTTCGGCATGACAGAAATTTCCGCCATTTTGAAAAGAGGCGACAGGTGACCAGAACGCTGGCTGTTATTTTGCCCAAAAAATCAGCATTGCCATTCAGCGTGGTAATGCAGCCAGCGTTCTGGGAACATTCCCCTCCACCAAGGGTCTTTTTGATAATCTGTGATTTTTATTTATTACTAGCTTTTGCCCGCGGCTTCGCACGCTTGTGTTATGTTATTTTTACGTTATAGTCTAATAATAGATAATACATTTCGTACCAAACAAAAAATCCACTAAATCTTTTCGAAGCTGAGCACAGTATGTGGAGTGGAAGCTATTTAAGCCATTACCTAAATTTAAATGTTTTGAGTCTTATATAGATTTATAACAGTAAAAGAAGTTTCAAACAAAAAACTACAATTTTATAAGTACCTCTTCATATTACAACAAAAAGAAATCATCATCACTTCACTCAGGTCTTTAACAGATGTTTCAGTAAATTTTGTTTAGGTAGTATAGTTACCTAAGCAGATACGGTTTAGAAAAATATGGAAGAATCACACACGATGATTCTTAAGTTTGGCTCCATACGAATTGAGTACCTACACTTAGCCAGTGTCCATAATAAGTTTATAAATTGCTGGAGATATGCATTTACCTGTACGATGCGTACATAATTAATTTTCTTAATACTAATTAGGAATTACTAATACTAAACCACCACTCCTTAAAGAATCGAAAGTTATAATTATTATTATATTCACTATTTTCCACGCTGTCTTATTCCCACTGCACATTCAACGTACCTACCTAGTGATGAAAGTGAGGAAGTAGGTAAAATCGTCATTACAAAGATAGTTACTTACCTACTACAACAATAACCTTCTTGAAGTAACTGAGAAATAAAACATTTTTTGCTCCCGTGGTGTATTTAAAAGCCCACAGATCTAAAATATTTTAACTATTAAAAACTTATTTCAACATGCAAGAAGAAGAACAAATAAAAAAAACAGTCAAAAACGAACGTTACGCGCCATGTTGTTGTTAATTCGAGGATACAATTGCCATAATGAATACCTACATATTATTATATCTAAGTACCTACCCATAAACATTTTTCATAAAATATTTCGTATCATTGGCTAAATACAAATATCGCACTCCGGCTTACTTTAATGCCAAAATAAAAAAGGTTTTAAAACGCGTAGTATAAGTACTACAGGGGGTCTAGCTAAGATACCAACCACTAACGCTAACTCCAAAACTGTATTGAAATGACATTAGCTGTGGAAAAGTAAGCGATTTCCGAAATGTCATCGCAGTACTTTTTGGAGTTAGCGTTTGGCGTTAACGTTAGTGGTTGGTATCTTTGCTAGACCCTTGGTACCTTAAAACTTCCTTGGGGTCGATCAAGAATATAGCAGTAGCGCAAAAATAATTTTATCTACCTAATTAGAGTGATAACGTGTAGTAAGTTTATGTAAATAATACATTTGACCAGATCGCCAATAATGAACATTGCTCCCGCCAAAACCTTTTAAATCGAAAACTTGGACAAAAATGTTAATTAAATAAGCTTCAATATTGGCTAAGTATGATAATCGCGTGAAGCCTTATGAATGATTATAAAAAGTCCAAGAACCTACCCTTTTAAACAGTTTTCATAAAATACTTCCTATCATTGGCTAAATACAAATTTTGTCTAATGCTGAAATAAAAAAGGTTTTACAATGCGTAGCAAAAGCTAGGGTCAATAAATGAAGAACCTATAGGCACAGATTACTGAATATGTTACTACTATAGGTTAAGCTATAGGCACTATACAATACAATTTTAAATACTTATTTCGAATGGTAACGCGTAGTAGATTTTTGAAAACTAATACATAATACCAGATCGCCAATAAAGAATTTTGCCCTCGCCAGAACCCATTAAATCGAAATCTAAAAAATAATAATTTTAGTTATGTTTCAATATTGGCTAAAAATGATATCGCGTGAAGCCTTATAACTTATAATAAAAAGTCTAAGAAGTTTTTAGTTTTCGAAATTCCTTGTTCTCTATGGCGTGCTCATATTTAAAAAGGTTCTATCCTCTTTTTTAGTTTGGACCACAGATTAACGAAAAACTTATCTATATGCAATACATATGACTTCCTTGGGTATAGCAACTTACATAATGAACACATTGTTTTTCTCTAATCTGCATTGCATCGAGCGCAGACAAAGTTATCGCGCGATGTATTTCGCCGTAGCCCGAAAAGTGTGATGCACTCATGATACATTGCCGGTAATGCAGGCGCGCCAATTGTTATTTACTGTTTTTTGTTTTTTTATGTTATTAATACAAACATGCATTACATTACTTTCTTATTGCATAGTGCAGTGGGGATTGTTCAGAATGAAATAAAAATGATTGGGGTTCCGTACTCAAAGGGTAAATCCTTATTACTTAACCTCCGCTGTCCGTCTGTCTGTCTGTCTGTCTGTCCACCAGACACCAGGATGTACTCATGAATCGTGATAGTTAGACAGTTGAATTTTTCACAGATGGTATATTTCTGTTGCCACTATAACAACCGTGATCCGTATTCAAAGGGACAGATAAACACACAAATAAAAAAAATTGGTTTTACTTCATATTGATAAGGAATTATAAATTAAAACTATTAAAATATATTATTGTAATCGCAAATAATATTCTCACAGTTAGTAAAACATATTTATTCGCCGACATGCAATATAACGCTAGTACTGCTTCCTCCATTTTATTTAGCCCACGTCGGTCACGCAGCAGGCAAACAAATTGACTGTGTGTCCGGGCGCTACAAAAACATCGAGGATAGTCAACAGAGATGTTTTTGCGCGCCAACTCAACAGCGAAGGTTCGGGCGTATATGAAGCCGCGCCATAATAGTAACAGAGTTTTGTTTCTTTAATCTGTGCATCCGGATAACCCCGAGATAAAATGACCGTCAGTAGCACAGAGCACATTTTTTTTCTCTCATCTATGATTAGTAGCTAAAATAAAACTTACCTTATGACACTGGCTAAATACCTACACTATGTGTGGACCAAAATATAAGATAAAAAAAACTTACTTTGAAGCCTTGAAGCGGCCATCTTGTTAAAATCCCGTTCCGTTTCATAATGAAATCTTAATCATTTTCACCAAAAAAAAATTTACATTATTTAAAATTTAATATATCCTATGTTGTGCGCCGGGTTTTTTTAAGCTTATTAGTGAAAACCGCATGAAAATCCGTTCAGTATTTTCGGATTTGTGCCATAACAAACAAACAAACAAACAAACAAACAAACAAACAAACAAACAAACAAACAAACAGACAAAATGTCTAAAAAGTAGCTTAACGTGATCAGCGAAAAATTTCAAGCCAACCTGTGTCATTTTTTTTTCGATATCTTGCATTTACAGATTTTTTTATCTCTACAGTTTTATTATATGTATAGAATAGATAATGTTTTAATTTTAGGTTTAGTTTTTAGGTTTAGTATATTTAGTTTTTAGTGTAGTTTAATTTAATATTAATTTTATAAGTTAGTAAAGAAATCGATATTTTGTGCTAAGGTAGATAAATAAACACAATATTTTTTACGGAGTAATATTACTTAATACTGGTCCGTGCATTAAACTAGTAAAATATTGGGTGTCTGGAAACCTAAAGAATAAACGAAGGATTATGCGGAAAATAATGAAAAAGCACGTTTATTTATCCCTTTGTTTACGGCTCAGTTGTTACGTCAGTTTAAATAATTTTGAGGAAGCAAAGCTAATGGAAGCTTTTAGAAGGAAATATGAAATTTCCTTAGAACAGATGAATAGAAATTGTTTTATGAGTTAGCATTTTGCTTTTGATTGGCGCAAGGATTTACAAAATTTAAACCTCTCTATTTCACGATCGCATCATCAGTCACCATCGATCAGTCGGAAAACGTCCACTACTAAACAAAGGTCTGCCACATAGGGCGTCACTTTGGCCGGCTACTTGCCACTTGCACCCAAGAAATGTGAGATTAAAAGCACACAAAAAAGATCTTCATGTTTTCAAGTGTGTGTTAAAAGCCAGATAAATTAAAAATACAATGATTACAAACCACTCTCTTTTACTCTACCTACAGTAGGTTTTTTTTTTGTTTTTTTTTTTTTATGAGAATGAATGACGTGACGAGCTGGTCGTTCACCTGATGTTAAGCATTACGGCCGCCCATGACAGTTGCAGTGTCACTCGGAACTTTAAAATAATAAAGTTTTGCGTGACACTGCACTGCACTGCACTGCTGGTATAATTAAAGCTCAAGTTAGGTCCCCACACTACACCGATTCACCGATGCTCTAACTTCGTAAAGTTCGTGGGATCGCTAAGCTGCGCGATAACTATTGGTGGCGTATATACCTAATACCACAGAATAGATAATAGTACTAACTAATACCTAGTATCATAGCTAGTAATTCAGACCTATTTCATTGGAGAATATAGGATAATCTACCTTTGGAGAGTCGTATTATAACTTACTAAATGATTAATTAGTACGAAGGATAGGAGACGGAAAGTTAGCACGACCCGATCCGTATGGGTATGTATCATCATCATCATTAACAGCCTGAAGACGTCCACTACTGAACATAGGGCTCCCCCCGGGAGCGCCACTTAGAGCGGCTGCTCGCCTCCTGCATCCATCGGCGCCCCGTGGCTTTCACCAGGTCGTCGGTCCACCTAGTGGAGGGCCAGCCTACGCTGCGTCTTCCAGTTCCTGGTCGCCACTTTCCCCTTTCTTCCCCATCAGTTGTCAGTTCTACGAGCGATGTGCCCTGCCCATTGTCATTTCAACTTGCTAATCCTAAGTGCTACATCGGTCACTTTAGTTCTCCTGCGGATCTCCTCATTACGGATCTTATCTCGCAGGGAAACACCGAGCATTGCTCTCTCCATAGCCCGTTGTGCGACTCTGAGCCTGAAAACAAAAGTTTTCAATCTATGTGTTGCCAGTGATGACTTATGGGACTGAAACGTGGTCATTACTAAGCTCAGAGTCGCACAACGGGGTATGTATAATCTATCCTAAATAATATACAACATGCTTATTAAACAAATTACAGTGAAGAAAATAGTTCTGCATGGAAATTTGTTAAAAAAGAAATCGCCTGTGTATTTTGGAGTCGTGGTTGGTACTCACGATAAATTGAGAATCGATGATAAGGAAAAGAAAATAAGAATTATGGACGATAGGTATATATTATACGTGTAGGGGTGTGATGTGTATATTGCAACGTTTAAAAGTTACGTTAAACAACCAGGTATACCTACCTACTATAATGATTACGCATATAACATAACATTGGTAGAGGAAGTAGAGTATGAAAAGTAGGTACCTGCACATTTGAGTGAAATAAAAACGAAAATTTATTTGCCCGCCGCAAATTATAAGCCTGCGAATATAAATTAATATCTAAATATTGTGGTGAACCCAAATAAGCTAATAAATATCGCGGTCAATAACCACGGGAGGCACCATTAAGTATAATTAATATTATACATATTAAGTACGCCCCTAATTCTGCACATAATAAGAACCAAAATATTGAATGATCTTTTGTATTTCGCAAATTCCGTTCTAATCTCTCAATTTTTTCTATGATTCTCAAAAATAATTTCTTAGTCTCATATTCACAGCCCTCTGCCTACAGCAGTTTGAAATTACTTTGTTATTTCTAAATAAGAAATTCTCGGACATTTCACGCCGAAGCTATTCGGAAGGCCTAGAATGCGCACTACGAGAAAACTTGTTAGAGTGAGACACACTTAGCCCATACCATAGTCATGTCACGGTCTCTCACGAGATAATGTGACGAGAAAATATTGTCGCGGTTCGCATGCTAGCCGGGCTGGTCGCTACAAACACACATGTATAACGAAGGGCGGTATGTACGGGAGAAAATTATACATTTACCTAAGCGGGTTGCGGTCCGGCGGAACGATTATGACACTAACGTTTAGCGACAGGGCCCTAATACCGTATCACCGTGCCGTATCACACGGAACGCGGCGAAATTGTAATTAATCCGTAGAAAATATGCGATTCCGTCCCCCGGGGGGTTAAGCTGGGAGTTACGATCGGTCTGCGCTTTTTACCGTGACCACTAGCAACGTGGAATGAGGATCTGTATTTTATACTAGCGAAATTACCCTATAATGTCAAACTGACACAGAGGAGTACACCGTACCGAAGTTCAGCAGCAATAATATGATTGATTTCGTCTCTATATATAGGCGAAGTGTCATTTGTTTCATAGCTCTGTGGCGCAGACGAAGTTATCGCGTGATGTATTTCGCCGTAGCCCGAAAAGTGTGATACACTGCCGGTAATGCTGGCACGCCAATTGTTATTTACTGTTTTTTGTTTTTATGTTATAAATAAAGACATGCATAAATAAATTACTTCCTTATTGCTTAGTGCCGTGGGGATTGTTCAGAAAGAAATAAAAATGATTGTGATTCCGTACTCAAAGGGTAAATCCTTATTACTAAACCTCCGCTGTCCGTCTGTCTGTCTGTGTGTCCATCAGTCACCAGGATGTACTCATGAATCGTGATAGTTAGGCAGTTGAATTTTTCACAGATGATATATTTCTGTTGCCACTATAACAACCGTGATCCGTATTCAAAGGGACAGATAAAGAGACAAATAAAAAAACATTGGTTTTACTTCATATTAATAAGGAATTATAAATTAAAACTATTAAAATTTATTTTTGTAATCGCAAATAATACTCTCACCGACATGCAATATAACGCTACTGCTTCCTCCATTTTATTTAGCCCACGTCGGTCGCGCAGCAGGCAAACAAATTGACTGTGTGTCCGGGTTGGGGCACTACAAAAACTTCGAGGATAGTCAACACAGATGTTTTGCGCGCCAACTCAACAGCATCAGCATTCATTTCATTTCATTTCAAAAACAGCGAAGGTTCGGGCGTATATGAAGCCGCGCCATGTTAGTAACAGAGTTTTTTCTTTAATCTGTGCATCTGGATAAACCCGAGATAAAATTACCGTCAGTAGCACAGAGTAATATTTTTTTCTCTCATCTATGATTAGTAGCCAAAATAAAACTTACCTTTTGACACTGGCTAAATACCTACAGTATATGTGGCGCCAAAATATAAGAAAAAAAACTTACTTTGAAGCCTTGAAGTGGCCATCTTGTTAAAATCCCGTTTCATTTCACAATGAAATCTTAATCATTTTCACCAAAAAAAAAATTAACGATATTTAAAATTTAATATATCCTATATTTTGCGCCGGGTTTTTCTAAGGTTATTAGTGAAAACCGCATGAAAATCCGTTCAGTATTTTCGGAATTGTGCCGTAACAAACAAACAAACAAACAAACAAACAGACAAAATGTCTAAAAAGTATCTTAACGTGATCAGCGAAAAATTTCAAGCCAACCTGTGTAATTTTTTTTTCGATATCTTGCATTTACAGATTTTTTTATCTCTACAGTTTTATTATATGTATAGATAGATATAGATGAGAGAAGAGCGGTATTTGGCATTTTAAAATCTTTGGTATAAATACAGCTCTTTGCTTTTCTCTAAGTTACATACGCGCTTTCTTCTCGTTCTAGTTCTGCAAGGTTTTATGGAAATTTGTTAAAAACTTTTAAAATCCTATACCGATATGATCATGTTCTATTTAGTCACATTTCGAAACTGTATAGACGCAGCGGCCGATGTTTGCGAATTGCCGATTATTATCTTAATAGGATAGCGAAGATTTACTGTCCTCCGGGCCAAGCCTGCGTTATATATATATATATATAGTAGGGCAACTATATTAACCGGAGCATGGGGTTAGTCAAACATGCTTTAATGAAATATAGCAATTAAATTAAAATAAGCTACATTGTTGCATACTCAAGGAGCTCAGAGTGACCTCTAGGCTATCTTCAACCTGTCTCCAACGAGTTCTTGAGTATTTCGGCCACATATCTCGGAAGAGAAGTGCCAACCTGGAGAAGCTTATCATCACAGGCAAAGTGGAAGGGAAAAGGCCCCGTGGACGAAGTCCATTGCGCTGGTCTGACCAAATCCGCACCACACTCGACATAACACATACACAAAGTACACGAAGCCATGCACGTCGCTGAGAACCGACCATGGTGGGTGGATGGCGTACAATCGTCAGAGACAAAGTGATCTATGAAGGGGGTCACGACCCTCAGCATTGAGGAAAACGCAGCAAGGAGAGGGGACATTGTTGTATAGAATGACTAAAATCTGTAATCTTTCCATCCAGCAATCATTAGAGTCACTCTATATCTCAAGAAATACATAAGTTCCCTAAAAATATACTCCAATACTATTATATCGTCACTAAATTTTTGACCCTGAATAATAAAACTAAATACTTAAATAAAATTTTATTTCAGGCTGTTCAACCATAGTGTACGGCCTGAAAAAATAATTAAAACTACTAAAGGTACTGAGTGCTATTTACTGACATCATTATTACAAAATGACTGTCTATTTATTAATTCAATATCTCCAGACGAATTTGCCGACAGTTATCTGTTATTTCATCGCCTAATTTGTTTTTCCATCTCCTAATTTTCCGATTACTCATCGCGCCCTAAACAGCGTCGGTTTATGAGGACCGTTTGACAAACGCGCGTAGTTCGCGTAATTCATTGCGTCGTGGTCGCACGCATTTGTCGTGCGATAAGGGCCACAGTTAGGGTTGTCAGATCAGAAATCTGGTTGGTTTTGTTGAAGGTTTTATGCCTTGTAGGCTCACCTGCTTCAACATGGGCAAACTGGGCAAACGATATATCGAGTCAAAGAAAACGACTAGTTTTTAAAAGCATGGCACTAGAGTAAATTCGTAGGACCTTGGTAGGTACCCGCCAAACTTTGCCAGTAATTCTACCGCCAAGCAGTAGTGTGCAAGCAAGCACTACTTAACTGTGTTCCGGTTTAAAGGTAATTTTAGCTGTGAAATTGCTATGCAAAAGAAACTTAATGAACTGATCTGACAATCTAGAGAACCGTGGAATGTCGCAGAATGAGTTGCGCACTTGCACAATGCGCAGTGTCACACGAAACTTTTAATTTCCGAGTGACACTGCATTCTGATATAGGCGGCCGTGTCGCTTAGTACCAGGCGAATGACTAGCTCGTCGAAAAAATGAGTGTCCCTACAGATCACCTGTCACAGCTCTGTAATCCAGCCCGATTTGGTACTTTAAGTTATAGGACTCCCACAGAGCTATGAAACAAATGACGCTTCTCCTACAGGATGTAATTTAATTCATTAGCATAAATTAAGCCCATGATAGTACATCATTTATAGATGATTATTAAAGAGTAAAACCGTGTAAATGAAAATATTTTTGATTGAAAATTATGAAGATTGCCGCGGCGCCTAACGCAGTTGGCACGGATGATTTTGATACATTTAAACGTTTTTACACCTTGTATGTACTAATTAAAAATAGTACTACATTATTTTAATTAAATTTTGTATTGTAGCATTTGATTAAGTAAGTTATTCCATTTTTTGGAGTTATAATTATTAAACCAATGTGTTAGAATTCAAAAATTTTGGTCCAGACGTAACCGGTATCAGGAGTAGGTACTTAGTTTCAAAGGATGCTAATGAATTCAATTAAACCCAGTATATAGGAAGCGTTTTTTTTGCTCTGTGAGGACTCCAGATAAACCAAAAAGATGCCTAAAGTATGTAGGTATCTGGCAGCTACCATATTTCTAAAAACCGTATCATTTGCACAATACCCTATTGTGCGTATCTCTATTATCTTTTTTAGCACAAAGTCAAATGTCATGTCTAGAGTCAAGTCCGACTATTCACTAGTAAAAGTTGGCAACCCTGACCACAGTACCCGGAACTAAACGACACGCCATTTTGTCGTCGCGTTTTGGAAATAGGAGGTAAACAGGGAATATTTTTAGCACCCGCATACTCTTTCATATGATCTACACGACAGGTGTATGTTTTAAGTTATGGTATCTGCAGATCGCGTGATACAACCTTTGTTTTGTTTTCAACCTCGATAGAAAAGGCTAAACTATGACATACTTATTGGTACGGACAGGGTTGACGACGCTTAAGTTCGCAATTACCTAATCTCTCTTCAGCTTATCTCTATTTTATATCTCGCAAGAGAGAGTTTGAAGTTTAGGGAGATCCCTAAGAGATAAAAGAGAGATAAGTGCGAACTTACGAGCTGTCAAACTTTATACTGACGAAAATAATTTACATGAGTGGGCACAGATATAACAAATCAGCTACGTTTTGAAAACGTGCCGCTAGAACAGAAAGAGAATACAAAAACATTGTTCAATTAATTTCATGAGAAAATACATTAAGTTTTTCTTGAACGAAAATTGGTCTAATCAAATAACCTTTACTCGTTTTTCCTGCAATTAGGTCGTATTCAATATAACACGTCCCTTAGGCGTCCTCTTTATATATGTCACCGTCTTATTGTAAAAACCGTTTGTTTATAAAAAAGAAAATTAAAACCAGTTATTTATAAACATGCCTTATTATCATATGTATCATATGGACACGAGACCACTTGTCACGGTAGCTTAAGTAAAGCATATCCCGGCTTAAGGGATGAACCCGCATGGTTCAATCCCCGCTCGTAATTCTAATTTTTCCTTTACAAATTAATCTGTATTTATAAACTGTCGAATTATTGTAAACTGACAGTCTTTTTTACAATAACACGGATGATATTTCGATTATTTATAAACAGTCGGTGACTAGCGGTAAGTTAATAAAAACGGGTTTAGTAGCGCACCAATGCACCAATTATTGCTGTAATTTATTGTTTTCTTAGAGTCACTAGTGGCTAACCAGTAGGTTACGACGACGAGCGAAGCTAGGAGGAAGGAGTAGGTTAGTTTTGACCACACTAGAAGTACACAATCACGAAAGAAAGAAGTGATGCCGATTAATTATAAATAACCGAAATATCCACCGTTTTATTGTGAGACACATTGCCAGTTTGCAATAAATCGACAGTTATAAATAACCGTGTTTTTTATAAACTAACGGTTCTTACAATAAGACGATGACATATATCCAATACGATACGACACTTCAGTTCCGTACGTAGTACTATTATCTATTCTGTGGTTCCGGGTCAGAAATTGGAACTAATTGGCACAACTCGCGTAACTTTCAACCGAATAACGGATACGACGACCTTCCTATTTCGATATTAGGTTTGTAGTATAGATAGATAGATAGATAGATAAACTATTGTACACACCAAATATTAAATAACAAGTTACAAAGAATACATTTACAAGAAGTGTGGAACAACGGGCGACCTTATCGCTAAGAGCGATCTCTTCCAGGCAACCTTTGGATGGAGAGGATTGATCAAAGTCGTAACGGACGGGGTGCACATTAACTATATTGCATACCTACTCATGAGGTACCTGTTTAATTAAGTTTTACTATAATACTACTAACTAAGCAATGGATAAACATACACAAACGTATACTTATACCTATATATTCCTATCACAATATACCTACATAAACTACCTGTAACAGTAGTATAGTTGATGATGAATTCTTGGAAAGCTCTATCTTGGTACCTACTGTTCCAATGTACCAATATTTAACTATATAGATCAACGGACAAAAAATTACAAAAAGTAATAATTATTTATTTCTCTAAAACCAGATAAATAAGCAAGTGCAAATACGGCCATGGTGACTGTATTACCGAGTACCCCCGATTCCATACGCGGGGGCCGATAGCCATAAGTGTTACCTCGTGAGCGACATTCGTCGGGGCAGACGGTAATAACTCCCCCACCTGGCTCCTGCCGCCGCCCCTGCCCAAATCCACAATAAAATCAGTTGAAATAGCGTTTATTGTTGTTTAAACAAGGTGTATCCGTTATATAAATAAATAAATAAATAAATAAATAAATTAAATAATTTATATGCAGAATGCATTTAAAGCTGGCCGGTAATCGGATAGAGGTCGTAAATCGGCGAACTGGACACGTGTTTGCTTGTACAAACTTTGTTCACACGACTTGCCTTATTATCATATGTATCTAAGCAATTATCTCGTCCGTTTTGGTTATTAATTGCCTGTATTATTTTCGGGTAGGTATATTAATTTATTTATCTACAAATAAGTTTACCTATGTACAGAAAGTCAGAAGTTGTATTGAATAATTTCACTGAAATGAAAGTTTCATGATTACTAATAAGTCTATTTTACTAATAGTCTATCTATTTATTACAATGTATCCGGGCACGAGTTTCCGATATTAAGGTGCAATGAGCCTCCGCATCACCCTCGATCTGAAAATCTAGAATTTATTTCAGTAGTTTTTCCGAAGTACCTATATATTAGTACTGACAACGGATGGGAAAGAAAGATCCTGAGTGGTGACCACGAACCGGAAGACGCGGCGTAGGCCGGCCCTCACTAGGTGGACCAACGACCTGCCCCTATTATGAACGAGCTAGCAGCGCTGCTGACGCGCGTCTGCCGCTCAACTGCTGTCAATTTAAAATTTAAAATTCAGAATCGCGGGGAGGTGATAGATGCAAGAGGCAAAAAGCCGCTCAAAATGGCTCTCCATGGGGATGCCTATGTTCAGCAGTGGACGTCTTCAGGCTGATGATGGTGATGATGATGATCACAGAGCAAAAAAAACGCTTCCTCTCTACACGGAGCGTCATTTGTTTCATAGCTCTGTGATGATGATGATGATGATGACCTAAATAGTATATAGGTACCTGTATCCACTATCTACTAGGTGGTTCGTAGAACTTTTCTACAAATTTCGTCTAAAATAGCTTACAAACATGCGGTTTGAATAAAACACTCGATTGTTTTTAAATGCGAAAACCCCAAATTTTTTAAATCCCGTTTGACAAAAATTTATACCCCAACTAGGAAAACCTGTGTTTTGGTTGGGTGTGTATTAGTAGGTACAATCTCGTTATCATCGTGCCTGCATCCTGCAATGATCGGTGGTTGCGGTTGCTCTCGCCACCACCGCAACTATTGAACTGCAAGTACTGCAACCAAGGAGACGCGTTCGACTGCGAATAGTTACCTATTAATGCGACTTGGAGCGCACGCGCTACTTCCGAAACTATATCAGGGTATTGCCTGAAGTTTGCCTTTTCAGTTTGGAATCGATGAGGACTCTTGTGATATGGAAATTGCTGGTTTTGTGTGGTTAAAAATAATAACTCATAGCAGAGTTTCAGGAATGTTTCCTTTTGGTTATAAGTAAATTAGTTGCAGAACTTTGAGAGATAGTAAGTATAGAGTATAGAAGAGTAGGTAAGAGTTGAGTTTTTTTCTGATGGTAAAGCTCTTTATTTATTTATTTTTACTGCGAAAAATCGTACTGATCTTTTAAATTGGTGATTTTTGATCGAACCGGCCAGTGGATGTGAAAGGCAAGAAACCGCTTTATGTGGTCTGTAGAGGAAGCCTATGTTCAACAGTGGACGTCTTCACTCTTCAGGCTGTTGTCAGTATCGCCTGCTTAGCGTAATCACAACACATTAAAATGAAAATATGAAAACCCTGTTAGTGATTAAAATTTTTCCTTTGCGTTTCAAATTGATGTTTTTACTACATTAATCAAGCCTCAATGGTTATTTATACGAAACATCGAAACACAAATAGATATCAATGCTCGTAGACAGGGGGCGCCGCTACATTTTGTTCGAGATAATGATTGAATAATTTCGATAGAATTACTCGATTACAAGTACAATTTAGTCGAGCATAGGGCGGCACCGATCGACAGGTTGATTAATCGATCTGTCGTCGGCGAGAGATCGGCACCCGACTTAATTGAAAAGTCAACATCTCGATACGAACGATCGATTGCTTTACATGCACCTAATTTATTATGAACCTACCCTCCTATTTGTTACGCCGCTATACGGTAAAATATTAACATGTCGGCGTTTTAATTAAAACTATCTCGGATGTCATTCGATTTATTTTAATTATACACGCCTACGTAGGTATCGGATATGTTAAGCAATAATTAATTATATACATATCATTATGTATGTACATACTATGTATGAACGTACGATTAGAGTACCTACTATAATTTCAAATGTATGCTGCAATTTGCAAATAGCCACATAAGCCTTAAATACGATTATGGCTAATGGAAGGAACGCAATCGCAATTAATGAAATTATTGCGAATGATATTACATCCGATGGTTTTGGTTTCCGACAATAATGAAATCCGATGATAACTATTAGGTACATATTTATAAAGTACGTGCGATTGTTATTGTAATACTAGGTGCTTATTGCGACATTAAAATATGTTTTATTTTAACGATAGCGTTAAACTAGAAAAATTAGCAGTTTATTTCATGAAAAAGCCCGCAAAGTGTTAAGCGCTACAATGGGCAAGTGACCGCCCGCCGCGCGCCGCCGCCATTTTGCGCAAATAATTCAACAAGATTCGCGCGAAATGGCCGACACTTCCGCCCGCCGGAGGAGAGCTGCGCTTGTATCCTTATTTTAATATTAAAATACGGGCATTATCTCCGCGCACAACATGGAGATATTCTTTCAGAGAAATTATTTTAGTCTTTGTTCTGGGATTAGTTTCACAGAATAGTTAATAGTACCTTTCTCGGTTTTAGTACGCATAGATTTTACGCGCGCGCACGTACTGAGTAATAAAAGGTGTTCTTTATGTTGCGCGAAACAGAACGGAGTTCGGACGGCAGCGCGCTGAGAACAATACACGATGACTGGCGTCACCCCTTTTCCCGTATCCGCCAAATAACTTCACCAAATTCGCGGCCAAATGCACTAGCCATTTCCTGTACGGAGCTACACAGACAAAGCTCTGTTTTAATGCGAATTTCAGCGGCACCACGCAGGAAGTAATTGCATTGACTAGACGTAAAGTATCAATCGAGAAGTCGATTATCCTTCTATCAATATCGTTCTCCGTGTAACGAAACGCAAAGGTGAAGACAAGGCTATTAAAAAGTCATCGATAGATTCGAATATTATTTCGTCGTTGTAAGTAAGGTATTAAGTATAAATGTCAAATCGACTCGAGGTTTTGTCATGTCTGTGACTGCCTAGAAATAGTTTGAGGTGCGGCATTAAACCATCTAGTTACTAACTCTTTAGCCACTATAGACTATTCAAAAATATGTATCTTAATTAAATATTAATCGTTGCATCAAATAGTTTATGGGTGAATTAAAAACGCATCGGTGGCGATAAAGCATCACCGTGGGAACAGTTAAACCGCGAGCGAACACATAAATTCAGGTCTCTACCACGATAAAGAGCCTTATAAAAGTTGCATTTATTATCTGTGGCATCGGTTACGACCGTCCGAATGTCGCAATATAAGGAACGTTCCGTCGTCGACAGAGATCATTAGTTTGATATACCGTCCGATAAAACACCTATCCGCTTGTTGTGCATTTGTTACCCGTTAAACGTATCGACGAATGGGATAGCCCCGATTTGAATTTGGAATCGAATGTTTTGATAACGTAATTAGACGAGCCGATTTACGAGCAACCGATTCGTCTAAATAATTCGATAGATATCCGATAATTTACAGCAGCCAGTAAAATAGAATGTCAGATGACTAAATTAAAGATTTCATGATTGTACAGAGAGCGATCGATGGAAAGCTAAGCTTTTACTTTTGAATTAATGCAGACGATTTTTCAATGACATGGGTAAAGGTTATTGCAATGCGACAGGAGAACTAACATTCCTAATTCGAACATATCCATAGTTTTGAAACGCATTGAAACTGTTAATCCATGCACATACTTTCTATGGAATTTGTAATCTAGTTCCGTGATCGTCTAGCAAAAGTTCTACATTAGTAAACGTCTAAAAGCAAATTGTCTTAATGCCATACCTAACAAGCAAAATGGCCAGAATGCGGGGCACTCGAAGATATTGTTACTGTGAACTTCCGTACAATAAATAGATTCACTAATAGTACTAAGTAGCTGTAGAACTTCTTTTCTCCGTCTACTTTGTATTGGCTGTGGCACACATAATCTTGACAAAAAGAAGCATACAGTTAAGTTATTAAACAAAAGGTGGTGATGACAAGAGTTAATTAGGTCAGATACAATTTTTTTTTTATTTAATATGTGTGGACATTTCACACAGCGCCATCTAGCCCCAAACTAAGCATAGCTTGTACTATGGAAACCAGATATCTGATACAATACTTATATACTTTTTTGTTTGTAAATACATACATAGAATGAACAAACATCTATGTTCATCACACAAATGTTTGTCCTGGGTAGGAATCGAACCCACAGCTCTCAGTTCAGAAGGCAGGGATACTACCAACTGAGCTATCGGGCCGTCAAAGACATTACAAGGTATTAATACTATACTAGTATTAAATGTCTGTGTGGTACTAATAGTAATGTAGATGGGGCTTGCAGTCACTCGTAAGTGGACTTTGAGATGGCAATTAATTTTGTAGGCCAATAACAAATACTGGCTCAATATTTGCTGATTGATCAATTGATTTGTGTACTAATGGGACACGATTGACTTTGATTGATGTCTCAGAACGTGACGTAATAAATTGATACACCTATATTAGTATAAGCAGCACCATTTTCCTTTAAAATCTTCTGCACTCACCTAGCTGCTGGCCAAGCGTGTGATAACTTATGGCAAATCCTCGCTATGATAAACGTCCAAATTGGCGGTTTATGGGGAGGCCTATGTTCAGCAGTGGACATCTTCAGGCTGTTGATGATGATGTTGCTGTGAAAATGCGTTTGCGCACTTCATCCTGAGACATCAGGTTGTATAGACTGCGAGATACGGTCACAAAGTCACATTTGTACAGTAATTTAGTTTGATGCTGATACAGATATTTTTTTTTGTCCGTGCTTTGTTAATTTATCATTTGTTATTATTTTTTTTTTTTAATTTCTCTGAACAATTACCATACACGAGAGGACAATTAAATACTTCACCTATTTTTTTTGTTGTTTTTTTTATATTTTTTTTTTCATATATTTTTTTTATTATAATTTGGATTTCGATTTGAGCATACGCCGCGAGCAGACCAGCTCCCGCAAGCAGCGCCCGTTCACGAGCTTGACGCATGCGCCAGCCATCGCCCTCCTCAACCATTTTTGAGTGAAGAGGACGACCCGACGCACGACGCTGCCGCAAGAAGAAGCTTTTTAGTGAGCGTGAGTGCTCCCGGTGTAGACACAATAATCATTTACATTCTAGTACTATTTTGTTCATACGAGCGGGATAATTGACAGGCTCTTTTGAGTCCGTCAATGATCCCGCTCGTACATGTCGTTGTTAATCCGCCTTCTCCTCCCGGACCAGGACTTCTGTTACCGCCACGTTTCGATCTTTGATGGCTATCTGCAAGTTGTACTCGCAGATGGCCCTCGGCGATGCAGCCATCGCACGCTGCACGAAACGGCTGATGGCGTTCTCCTCGTCGTCGGCGTAGTAAACGAAAGTCCCGATGTGCCGCGAGACTGCAACCGCCGCGTGCGGAACGCTCTCGTGCAATCTCATCTGATACAGATATTCCTATACTCCAGTTTTATCAAAAGCAGGATACTCATTTGCATAGTGAACGCACTGAATTAGGTCATTAGATGCACAATTCAGTAAATTATCTGCTCCGGCGGGATGCATTCGTCAGGCATCCCGGATGGCATCGTTTGGGAAACAACGCATGATCGTAATGATATAATGGAATCCACTTGAAACTAATACTCGATTTGTTTAAAGAAGGAAACTAAGTTTATCAGTGGTTTTTGGCGGGAACGTGAAAAAGTTCACGTCGTTGCATTGTATTATTTCTCAAAACTTTTGCTTTTTTCAGTGTTAATGTTTAAAATTGGTGGCGTTTTACGCATTAAGTGCTGAATTACGAGCATGAGTGTGGTCAAGTGATATGATGTGGTGAAACGTGATTTTTCGTGTTGCTTCCAAAATTCCATAGAAGCTTCTTGTAAAGTTGCCACCACTTTACTTGAGCATGACTTAGACTGGACTATGACCCGACTTAGACTGGACTATGACTATGACTAAGACTTGACTACGTAAAATATTCTAAAACTCGATGAAAATATACAATACTTGACACTGGCTAAATACACTATGTGTGGAGCCAACATATAAAAAAAAAAAAGTTTATCAGTTAGCGCATAGCATTTAAAGAAATAACGCTTCGCGCTGAGGGGTCTTTTTTTTGCCTTTGTGGGTTAGTGAGTGCGAGAAAAATTCGCAGAAATTCTATTAATTTTATTGGCATAATTATATGTTGTATGTAACAAGGTAACTTTGACAGCTTCTGTGGTGCGGTCGTTAAGCAGGTCGGCTCATAACCTGGAAGCTGCAGGTTGAATTTCCGCGTCAGGACAAGTATTGGTGCACGAGAAGAAAACTCCGAGCACCGGCTTTATAGAGCTCCGAGTGACACTGCCCACTTAACGTCATTTACAGTGAAAGGCATCAGTTCTTGGCTTTGGCAGAATCACAAACGCATACAAGACCAATAGAATCATAGCATAGATGTAGATAAAAAACAGCAAGGGTCTTTTCGAAAGTAGTTCACTTGAATCAGATCTAATAAGCCGCGAAAGAGAGAGAGAGAGAGAGAGAGAGAGAGAGAGAGAGAGAGAGAGAGAGAGAGAGAGAGAGAGAAAGAGAGAGAGAGAGAGAGGGCGAGAGCAATTTTTTTTTTTACTTATGTAAAAAGCGTCTCATGTTCCTCTTTATTTACCTACGTCTGTAAAGAATACACTACGAGACTACGACTGACGTCGTGCTAATTTGAATGTAACTTTGCACACATATTACAGCTTGTTCTACCAACAGTTCCATGGAACAACAGGTGAAATCGCGGGTTTCAAGAAATTTTGATCAAAATCTTACAAAATTAACACGCATTTTATATATTATCATCTACACGTGTACCACAAAGTAACATACAGATGTTAAATTACCCAAAAATTAATTCCTAATTATACCAAGTCACCCCTCCTTAACAATTACGAAAAATAATAAAAAACAATACATACGTTTAATACTATAATGGTATACGAAGTGATAACATCTAACTTTTAAAAGGACTGATACTTTAGGTTCTGTACAAAATTTTATTTTTGTTTTGTATCAAACTATCAAGGAGAAGAATGCCACTTTTATTTGAAAAGGTTTTTGTTGGTTGGTCATTCCTTTGTATTGTTTATGTATGTATTTATTTTTGTAGAGTTGATTCCTATAAGCGTCGTCCACCCAAAAACGACGTTTTCTAAGTATTTTTCCGTCTATTTTGTGTGTTTAGTGTTTTTTTTTGTGTTTGTTTTTTTTTGTGTGTTATGTTTAAAAATTTTTTAATCCATAGTGTACTTTACTTTACATAATTTTGTGTGGTTAATTTGGTAAATATCTGATGGTGGCAAAAACCAGACTTAACTTTTAATTTATTTGTTTCTATTCTTAAATTAATTTGCAGCAAAAATTTAATTTGTGTAAATATTTCTTTTCATTACTTTATGTAAGCTTACGGCACCCTAAAAAATAAAAACATTGTAGGTCCTCCCCCTCGCGTGTCAGGCCCGCGTGGTCCTTTTTATTTTCAAACGTTAAAAAAGTTGAGAAGTCACGCGAACGCCTCGCCAGCATAAGGTTTTATGAAGTGGTAAACTTTAAATCATGATGCAAACAATGTTGAAATAACAGAAACATGCCAGCCGTTCGTTGAGAACGTCACGAAGAAAATGTTTTGAGTTGCTGTCAAGATGTCGACCTACATGCGTGGTGTATAAATCCTAGGTTTTACCTGTGCGCTCGACGACTGTGGTAACAAACTGTAAATTACACGTGCTAGAGAATTTTTTTTGGAAACGCGTGAAATACATAATAATAAATAAATATGTGTGGACATTTTCACACAGCGCCATCTAGCCCCAAACTAAGCAAAGCTTGTACTATGGGAACCAGATAACGGATATAATACTTAGATACTTTTTTGTTTGTAAATACATACATAGAATACAATATAACACCCAGACACAGAACAAACATCTATGTTCATCACACAAATGTTTGTCCTGGGTAGGAATCGAACCCACAGCCCTCAGTTCAGAAGGCAGGGTTACTACCAACTGAGCTATCGGGCCCGTCAAAATAATGCTGATGGGTGCAGGACGCAAGCAGCCGCTCAAAGTGGCAATCTGTGTGGGAGGCCTATATTCAGCAGTAAGGCTATTAATCCTTTATATTGCAAATAAATTATTTGCTAGCCAACTAATTAATATAGGTACAAAAACTGTGTAATAAATGTTTAAATACAATTGGAGCAAACGGAAAATATTCCAACTGGACTCAATAACGTCCATTCACAAAAATGTTCTCCAAAAGTAGTGTTGATAAAATATTTACTTCAGAAAGCCAATATTTGCACATACAATATGAAATCTGTATGTAATTTTTCTTTTCAAGTTGCATATTGTATAAGAAGTTAAAATTTTAAAAATCTGGTTATTAAACATGATGTGGAATTTGCGTGTTGAATGTTGCCTGTGCATAAAATTTGTTTAAATTATATTTTATAAATAAAGTGTTACCTTGTTGTAAATTAACTTAGGTACCTACATGATGTGAAATTGCTTAGCTTTTATAATGGTAAAAAAAAAGTTATGTAGATTTATAATGTTTCAAGTAAATTCATAAAGCAAAATACAATATTGTTTTTATTTGGGCTTATATACCGCTCCAGGAAAATGTCTTTATGTTTTTTCCTGGAGTAAGCAAAGCGGTTAGCAGCCATTTTGTTTTAGCTCAGCGCGCTCAGTAGAGCGTGTGGTCCGTTTTCTGACTCTGGCAGTTTTGCTTTTAGTTTAGTTTTATAAGTAATTCATAAGTATTTTTTTTTAATGTTAGTTAATTGTCGGAAGGAAATTTGTAATAGTAAATCATCATATGAATGTAATGATCAATGTACGCTTGATCACTATCTTACCTGACTTTACTTACTTCTTTCTTCTAAGTAAATCAAATAAAAAAATAAAAACCTTTAAATATTGCACATAATATTTGCTTTTAACTCCTAGCTAGGCACATTAGTCGACCTTTTTCATCTTATTACCAATTACATAGGTACGGTATGAATCTTCTTCTATGCTGCTCTATTCTAGAAAATCTAAACCTAAAATAAAACACTGCAGAAAATTGCAGAAGCAACGAGCTTTATTAAAAGCTCTATCGAGAACAATGTTTGCTTTCGCTAGAGCTAAAGAGAACATGCCTAGTTCAGTGCACAACAAGGGTAAACTTACGCAGTACAGCAGTATGGATACTGCCGTGAAACTCAGTTTTTGAACTACGCGTTGTATGGAAAATCTGTTCAATCATTGTAATTGCGACGGATTTTTAAAACAGGAACCTATAATAGGTATGATGACAAAAATTTTTTTTTTTGGATTTATTAATTATATTCCTCAAAAGATAAACATTTGTGATAACAAAAATTAAATATCTCAAAAAATTACCAAGTTACAAGTATTTTAAAAACCGGAATATAAAGAGATAGCTCAAATGGCCAGTGACGTCAGAGGAAGGTCGTTATAGTACCTCATTACTAAGCTGTGGTAGCTTTTCATACAATCTCTTTACAATGTGACGTCACGAGTAGATTTTTCATAGTAACTGTGGGGGCGCTCTGTTTCGCGAGAAAGGGACAGGAAATGCCTCCTGTAGAAACTTTAAAAGCTTATCACTCCGTGATTTATTTACCGATTTTGCTTATTTTTTCAATTATTGCATTCATTTTTAATGTTCTTTATTAAAGTAATATTTACTTGTTCAATTTTAATAGTAGTCATCATACCTATTAAAATGTATGATGTATCAGCTAAGCCTGTACATTACATACTTATTAGTTAGGTATTAGTTAAGTTTGGTTTAACATAAATAAACAGGAGGCATGCATCTAGTGCACAATTTCTAATGCTGGCATCAAACCTGTATTGGTTTTTTTTCGCAAATAATGACCAGCATCCGCTGAGAAAATTGTAATATATAACTAATACCTTTTTATAAATTTCTCTAAAGTCATATCGAATAATTACAATATAGTTAAATTGTACCTATTAATTTTAACATGCTACCCTTACTGTTTGCACTACCAAATAGTGTGTACGTTCTCGAATCGTCGTATTCGCTTTTGTCTAATGTAGGAGACACGCAGGACTGTTTTGTGCAGAGCCTTGTGGATGTGTTCTGTTTAGGGTTGCCAGATGACATACATTGGTTTTAAAATCCAGTCTGGGTCCCTACAGCAGATTCCTAGAAATCTTGCAAGGCGCTTCAGAAGTGAGATATCCAAATCCACACAAACTAAGGATTCAAAACCAATCGTATACGCCACATACTTGAACCTTAGATGCGTCCGCAATAGGCTTCAGTTTTCGCCGTATGTCCGAGCTACGAAATAGTCTGCTGTTAAGGCTTAGCTTTCCGGTTATATCTGGCAACCCTACTTCCTCCTCTCCAAGTTGAATGCAAACGGCATATTGGAAGGAACATTTACCAATTAGTGACTATACGAATCGTTTTCAGTTATAAAGGTATTGGGTAACGAAAACGACACGATGAAAATCTTACTTCTCTTTTTCGCTTTACGAGTACCAATTCATTAGTGCAGAAAAATTTGAAATAACTCCATATATTGTCTAGTGTCCTGTAATTTAAACTTACAAGCGACCTATCTTTCGCCGCACACATACGCTACAATGAAACGCATCACTTACATTCCAAATTGCGCTACAATGTACCAAAATGTTTGTGACCTCTGGAACGTCACCACAATCCCTGTAGTAAAACGAAATTGGAGTTTTGGCGGGAACGCGGAAGAGTTCACGTCGTTGCATTTTATTATTTTTCAAAACTTTTGCTTTTTCCAGTGCTAATGTTTAAAATTGGTGGCGTTTTACGCATTAAGTGCTGAATTACGAGCAGGAGTGAGGGGAAGTGATATAATGTGGTGAAACGTGACTTTTCGTGTTGCTTCCAAAACTCCATAGAAGCTTCTAGTAAAGTTGCCACCACTTTGCTGGAGCATGACTTAGACTGGACTATGACTACCTGACTTAGACTGGACTATGACTATGACTAGGACATGACTTTACGTGAAATATTTTATAACACGATGAAAATATAATACTTGATGACACTGGCTAAATACACTATGTGTAGAGCCAAAATAAAAGAAAAAAAAAAAACGAAATTGTTATTACGCCATTTGAGCCCTATAGTACGACACCACTATAATAAGTGAAGGATCTTTCGACGTAAAGTTAGAATGAACAAGATAGAGTTCAAAAACGAATACCCGACTACCTAATTATTTATGATGGCATTTTTACCTTCGCCCAAATGAAGGGGTGTTGTATTGTATAACTAATGGTTTCACTTACCTATGTGCAAAAATGTGTGTTTACTTGACTAGAGATTTTAATTTTTTTTTTGTTATTTATGTATGTGTAACTTTACAAGCGCTTATGCAGTTGCGCGTTATAACGAGGTGGGAGGAAGCTACTTTTTCAAATTCTAACATCGTTTAATTCCTAAGTACCTACAGTAAAAATGAATAGAATCTTTTTTATGGCGTATGTAATAGGATTTAATTTCACAGAAGTAATTGTAATACTAATCCTAAAGGTTTCTGAGATAAAAGCAAATATTCGAAAAAAGTGATATTCAAACCCTTCCCCCTCCCCCAACTTATCTCCCACCCTCGGAAATTTTTAGTATATTTATCAGTACACTTCAAAGTATAACTGTGCTAATTTTTAAGACTACACGAATGATTTCGGCTGTTTGCCTAATGTTTAGCGAATTTTCTAACCATGTGGTGGAATGGATAAGTCATAAAATCCGCCATATTGTGTTTAGTATAATTTAATGTACCCTATGTCACCCAGACTATCAATACGCATCGATTGGTATCAAATTTGATAAAATATGATGAGTAGTTTAGGCACAACCAGGAAACAACAAAACCAGAAAATTGGCGCCTATTTTTATAAGTAGGCTATACATAGTTATACATAGATATACAAATTATACATATTCCATTTGATACCAAACATGACGTTTGTCAGCGAATTTATTTAATGTAATCCGCCATATTGAATTTAATGTCGTTGCCGGGTAAAACCAGCAAGAAAACCGTGATAACCAAACCACAGTCTAATAAACAATGAGGCGGGCCGTGCCGTGCGTCCTATCTAGCCCCGCCTGCAATTAGTACGTCACGTGAAATGCTCGCGTGCGTTACGAGATCGGATATAATAAGGCTACGGCACGATACCCGAATACAAATCTCCCCCTTATTTTTAAACAAGGCGACAGTATGAACGTAAGGTAATTTTTTTTTATGAGAATGAATGACGTGACGAGCTAGTCGTTCACCTGATGTTAAGCGACACGTACATACATACTTCCTACGTCTACTCTGTAAATAGAGAGCTACATTTGATTTTGCTACTGACTTACACCGTGACTGCAATGGCTTTATTATAGGTCTCTTACGGATTTACTGGTATCAAACATTATATTTTAAGATCAGATTACTTAAGTATTCAGAAACAAATCATCTGATTATGACTATCCCAACATTAACGTCAAAATAGTGACGTCTGTTAGACGTTATTATTTCATCATTTATTTTTGATTGAGGAAAGTTTCATGTTCCATACTGGTTTTTCATTGCGTCAAAATGAAATGACGCTGAATTTTAAAAAAGCTTATTTATTGAAACTGCCGTGCAGCGCATGAAAACCAATAATCAAGAATTAAAGCAGTAAATTAGAGCTGAAATATAGTCTGAGACAAAATGAACTCACCTTTGCGTTTTTATATAAGGTAAGAGAGGAAATAAAAAGCTACCTACTCCGAGTCTCTTATTCATTGAATTTCAATTCGTTCAATATGATTTGGTGCTAGGTAACTTTTGTTTGAAAAATAAACGTTACTGCAACTGGCCGGTTTTAATAAACTCATAAAAAAGAATGCTGTGTCGTTGACTGGCTGGAAACAAACACGCATGCGAATGCTCCGGAGCGTAAACAATAAAATTGTTCTTATTTTAAAATTCAAATTTTGTAGCATCCTCCCTAAACGGGTTGGGTGAAACCCGAGGCAAGCTATTATTCATAGTCGAAACACGTTATTTAATTTGTGATATGCGGCAACAGACGTACCGAAATAAACGGTGTTGTTTGGACGCAGCGTTACACTTATAACTGGATTTGCTTTGTGAGATTCGCCAAGCAGACGCCTTAATGGGCCAAAACTTTACATACAAAATAAATTATGACGTTTTGTGAACGAACATGTAAACGTACTATTATGTATTCTGTGGTGGAACACGTACAAGCGCTGTTTATTAATAAGCGCACACTTGATAAACAGCAACGAACTTATCTTTGCCAAGGCACATCATAAATTAAGGCTTATGCACCACTGAAGAAGGAAATTAAGAAAACGCGAGCTGCTCCGTGGAAACGCTGCATTAATCTGCTGATGCATCTTCTTTGCAGATTAATCTTAAAAAACCCACGGCAACGTATAATTCCACAAATGAGCGCTTTACGGCGATCTGCAATACCTCGATTTGTGAACAAGCGGCTTGGAAGTTGATCTACTGCTCCCCAGTTCCACTATTAGAATGAAAGCAGAAAATCCCGACCCGCATTTCCATCGCTGCGTTAGTTTCGCCATAAAGTTTCAACTGTGGAATTAAAGCTGCAATATAAGGGGTTTAAAAGAGGATTTTCGATGCAGTTTCGATGTTTTCCGGCGACTCAGTACACGGAGGTTTTTGTTTTGGGCGCGACCTCTGACTGCGCACTTTCCGCCCGGATTCTGAACGTTGTTTGCCAAATGAAAAATGGCGGCTTAACTGTCAGAATGGTTATTGATGCGCACTCTTTACTTTTACTGATGTTGGATTAGCTTGGGGCCATTGCCTGAGCCATCGACTCACCTAAATCTCCCAAACGCTGTGAAATCATGTGAACACTTAGGTAGGATACGTATACTGCCTCTCCCGACTTTCTATCTTTTAACCATTATCCCATTTCTCTCAATGCACTTTCTTTCACGATTTTTTCAGTGCTATTTGTAAAGGTTAATAGCAGAGAGTTTTCAATTTAAGGGATATCCTTGGTTTTAAAGTAAGTCGGAATTGCTGCGGTGGGCTCCGTTCCGTTGCTGTGATAGGTTCTGTTTGGTATTAGTAGCGAATACTGCCGAGTGGTGCCGAGTTGCCGGCCAGGTTTAGTGCCCCGGGGGGCGCGATAAGTGGCACTAAGTTACCGGTGCGGACTCGACCGAGTGATTGTGGAATCACTCGTATTCGGAGAAGGACAATGATTAATCGCTGTGTGCCTGGCTCTGCGATTGTCGATTGATCGAGAACGAATCGTTACTTTAACTGATTGTTGATCTTTGAATTGGGCTGGTTTAGAAATAGAACTATTAAATTAATAAGCATCCTTGTTTTAACTATTAACATCAATTAGCAGTTTATCTAACTACATACATACCAGCCTGCTTGACAAACTTAGGCACCGTGTCTTCGTAACTTAACATACGAACTCGTTACTCGGAGTTTCGCTTGAAAGCAAACACTGACGAGCTCTAATTAGACGCTTTCCGAACACGTACATACGCGTAAATTCAATTTGCGCGCTCTTAGGTTCGACGAGGTTTTGACTCGGGTCGGAACAGTTGTAAGTGTAATTGTGAATGGTAAGTGTATAAAATTGATTATGAGAACCATGATCAGGTCTATTGGCAGCGTATATCTACAGTCTGTATCGATATTGCATTGGATATTAGTCTGTAGGTACTGTAGTGTAGTCTGTAGACTATCCAATGCCTTTTCACAATATCAATGCTATATTTTGTCATATTTCTAAGCTCTGATAATAACAAAACGGTCTCCAAACATGAATCTAACATCGGTATCGTTAATCGTTCGATGGATTGTGAATTAATTGTGATGGCATAAACAAAAAAATATATTTACATGTCGTTACGAAATATATGGGGCCTATCGATAACGATTTGGGATATGACAAAGTTTAAGTACTTTTTCAATTAAACCTACGAAATGTAATACTTAAAATAACATACTATGAAGGCAATGTTAGTAGTAGCACAGATATTAAAATAATAGTAGTAGGTACTCATCTTCCAACCAGTTCTATGGGACTTTTTACTGGCCTAAGCACTGCCAGAAGATCGACTTCTCTAGTAGCTCTACGAAAGGTTTTTTATATATTTTATTTATGGACGTTTCACACAACACCATCCAGGCATAAACTTTAATAAGCAGAGCTTGTACTATGAGAAACAGATAAGTAATTGATATAATCAGTATTAAACCACTAAAATACACGAGTGCACTTTATAATCCACTGCTATTTTATCAAGATACCTAACAATGTTATAACTAATTTCCACAAAAAAATCCACCTCTTATTGTCATCTTAGGCATTCATGTCACGAAACCCTCTTATTTTTTCCCCCCTTTTTATGCTACTCCACCTCCCAACCCCCCCAAAACCATAGGGTGCAATTTACAGTTGTAAAGACGACCTCGGATGTAAAGTACCGTTCAAAGCTGCTGTAAATATATAAATAGCTAATGCTACTTATTGGGGGTCGTTTGGAATGAAGCAGTCACGCTTCAAGAGATATAGTCACTAGAACGCTTGAGGCTATAACTGTTATGTCTGTGGACTGCATGCTCGATAATCTTTAGTGTAGCTGTAAAGTTGAAGAACATTTTATGAGGGAATAATTTTAATATTAACTGTATTATTTATATTAAACTTTATAGCGCTTATAGTTTTGAAATATAGACAGTTTACTCTGAACTAGGTAGGTATTTCCCCTCTCGTCCGTTTTCGCTCGAAACTCTAAAATAGGAAAATTAATAGGTAATTTACTCACTCAGGCTCTTTTGTCTCTATCATACGTGCAGATAGCAGAGCGACGGCAATAACATTAAGATTATGACGGTCCTCTTAACTGAGTTTTTTAATGTCTACTATAATTTTAATGCCATAAGAAAATTAAATTGTTCAATTAGTCCCGATTAATGTTTTGTAAATTGAATTATAATAAGTTAACATTTTTGCAAATCACTGGCTTTTACTGTATATTTCTTCCACCTGAAACCCACTGTAAAGTAGCGCCCTCACCGTTCTATAATTAAAATGAAATTGCAAAAAACATGGCGGGCAACTTCGGACCCCTAGCAAATTAAGTTTACGCGGCTAATTATGAGTAATGACTCGCCGTACAAACAGTAACTCAGATACGATCGGAGAAAATTGGCGGAGAAACCATACGGTAAAAAAAAATATATTTTATTATTGATTTATTAATTGGGAATCGGGTTTCCTGGGTCATCGCTCCTAAAAAGTGAGCTCAATTCTAGATAAAAACAAAAAATGTGAATGTTGTGTAACGAAAAAATATTTTGTCCTGTGGTTAATATAAATATACTTATAGAAATATCACCTGTTTAACATAATATCCCAGATAATATTATACCTATAATATCAACAGATTAATAATAAAGTTAAATAAAACTGAAGCTCGAACGGGATTTGAACTTGCATCCATACCTACACCCTAAAGTCAAGACATGCTTGTTATCAATTCGTGAGAAATCTCAAGAATTAGAGATACTTAGATTAGATGAAGCTAAGTACTAACCCCGTGCCCAATAAGTTAAGTTGTAAAAAGTGAAGGATAAAAGACATAAGGTTGCATGCAGCGTTGTCCTTACTGTTATTTAAAAATGTACTGTTGTATACTTAATGGCTTGTCTTTATAGTACTTGTGATTTTTTTGCTCTGATGTTTTGCTTTTATGTTGTTTGTGAATAATAAGGTGTAATATCCTTAGGAAATTAGGATATCTACGTATAAACATTATAATACTTATACAAAAATCAGTGTTGTTCAGGGCTTGGTCTTTAATTTATGGTTAATCATTTGAGCTTGACGAATACTAACTATAAACTAGAATCCACACAGTCATCCGTCTATTACATTTTCTCTATAACTTTTATATTGTAATTCTCTACCATTCCTTATCGATTTCGTACTGATAAAGAATAGTGAAACATTGCAGCTGCAACTTATGGGCAGCCATGTCGCAACATCAGGTGAACGATTACCTCGTCACGTTATTCATTCTCATAAAAAATTGTCTGCTCCTTTCTTTGTCTAGGTAGGCGTTGACGACTTTATATACAAATCATAACATCTTTATCGACTTTGTTGAGATTTTACATGAATAAGATTAAAATATAACATCTTGGGATAATTTTTATCCTGGCAAGTTAGAGTTCCCGCTGGAAATCTGGTAGCAAGTAATATCATATGTATAGTTACTCATATTATCTGCCTATACCGGCCATTGCGTGCATTGCTTCAATACCTAGAGAATGATCTTAGACCCTATCCTATTAGAGTGATTCTAGCACCTGTAGGATAATTTATTGGCCACACGATAACTCAATAATGCATCAAAGTTAAGACTTTCCGAGGGATTAAAAGTATACTATAATGCCATTTCGCCTACAGCACTGCTCCTTGTTACAGGTTTCATATTCGAATACACCACGTTAATTTACGAAAATTAACGCCCAATTATATTAATTGAACAATATCCGTTTCACTGAATTACGCTATATTATGAGATCTGATTATTCTGAAGTTGTGACGTGATTCTCAGCTCGTAATTTTAATTACTAACGAACACGATATACCAAACGTATTTTGTTAAGATTGTGATAAAATTATAAACGTTAATGTTACAGGTTTATGTTAACAAAGCATAAATTTGATGAAATAGGTTTCTAATTTATGGATGTTAATCTGTGACGTTTTGGACTTAAGAGACTTCAAACGAGTAATAGAGGAATATATCAGACGCTCACTCCCATATTCTAAGTTGTTACCACGAGTTTACTCCACTCAACTCAATCTCGACTTAACCTCATTTTTGTGTGTTTGGTATTTTTAATTGACAATATATAATCAACTTGACATTTCTGCGTCAATTTTTCTTAAACGAGAGAAGTGAAACAACTGTCAACTCAAGGTACGTCGCGATGTACTTTGGGTTTCCCTCAAACTTAAGTGGAAGTCGAGTGAAAAGGATTTATGGTGAAATGTTTTAGAATACAGGGGTTAGTGTTTGCTGTCGTTTTATCTACTAAGCAAAGAGGGAAACACTAAATAAGTTTCCCTGCCCTACATTTTTTTTCATTTTCTTTTTCTTCTTACATAATAGATTGTATCACATTGCTTCTTCTAAAGGTTTCTTTGATAATTTATGGGTAGGTACCAAAGATAATATAGTATTATACTATAGTGATATTACTTACCGTTGCTAGTCTGAAACAGCTGCTAAAGAGACGCGACCGTCGCGATTCGATTGCAATCTGTAACAAAAAGAGAAAAAGCTTATTATAACATTTTTGAGAACCCCTACATACATATATATTATATTTGTTTAAAGGCAAGCATTATTATTGGCCTTAAGTACTTATAACACACACTTTTTTTTTTTTTTTTTTTTTTTTTTTATTGGTTTACCAACAGATTGATACATTTTATGTAAAGTCTTATTAACTAGGTGGCAGTATTATAAGTATTATAAGTATTGTAAGTGTTATGTAACAACCCACTAAGAGGCAAACACCGCATGAATATAATAAACAGACTTGTCTACAACCTGACTCTTAATTAAATAAATGAAGTAACAAAAAGTTTTTACAATTCTCCAAATTAACATAAAGAAACCATAAAATATAAAAACAAACAAAATGAAACAAGAATATCTAGTGTACCTACTTCCGCTGAAATAAAAACTATAAGATTATCTAAGATTATCTATATTGGGAAAGCTGTAAAAAACCTTTCCCACTAAAAAAGTAAAAATCTAACGCATAGGAGTCTCACGACTCCAGGGTTACAAAAACCCTTTTTTTAAAAACACGAAGTGAATTTTCAAAAATGTCTATCCCGCGATCCAACCACAGCTGGTTACAAAGTTTTGACATTCTTGTAAGTGGACTATGTTTACCCATTTCGGTTCTATGACGCTTTATAAAAAGAAAGTTGTAATTACAACAACGGTAGCTGGGGCGCGGAATAGTAAATTTAATAAGTGCTAAGATATCTGGAATCATAACATGTCCATTCAGTAATTTATACAAAAAAGTGAGGTCTGCTACGCGACGTCGATCAGCCAAGTTTGTTAATTTAAAATATTTCAACCTATCTTTGTAATGGATCAGCTCATTTCTCTTGCCTACCGATCTTGTCATAAGGTGTAAAAATCGTTTCTGTATCCTTTCAATTCTTTGTACATGACAATCGTAATGTGGATTCCAAATGCTGGGACAATATTCTAAATGACTACGAACTAGTGTCTTGAAAAGGGTAGTTTTTACAAGAGGACTTTTAAATTTCCTACTATTACGCCAAATAAATCCAAGTGCTCTACTAGCTTTTTTAATCATATAATCGTAGTGAGGTTTAAAAGACAATTTTTTATCAAAAATTACACCCAGGTCCCTAATCTCTTCAACTTCCTCCAGCACTTGTCTTCCCAATAAATAGTGAGTAGAAATTAGGTTATGTTTCTTAGCAAATTTAATGTGTTTACATTTCCCTACATTTAGTGGAAGTCTGTTATCCTGGCACCAGTTATTCAAGCTATCTAGATCGCTTTGCATCCTCTCCCAGTCATTCACACTGTCAATTTTATGGTAAATTTTTAAATCGTCAGCAAATAATGAATATTCAACGAAGTTAAATCTGTCAGGCAAATCATTAATAAATGCTAAAAATAATATAGGCCCTAAATGTGAGCCCTGGGGGACTCCAGAAGGCACATAAAAACTCTCGGATTCATGCCCACAGACGACCACTTTTTGATATCTCATGGTAAGATAACTTTGTAGCCACTTCAACAAACGGCCACCAACACCCAGAGCAGATAGTTTGGCCACAAGAATCTCATGATCCACTCTGTCAAAAGCTTTACTAATGTCTGTATAAATGACGTCGACTTGTTTACCTTGGTCAACGAGGGATGAGAGATGTTCACTGTAGAGGAGTAAATTTGACAGAGTGGACTTACCTTTCTGGAAACCATGCTGATGATCAGTCAATAATGGTTTTAGGTGAAATGAAAGAATCGGGCATATTAGACTTTCCATTACTTTGGCAAAACATGGTAATATAGAAATGGGTCTGTAATCAGCTACATTATTTAATTTTGCAGTTTTAGGAATTGGAATAACATTAGCGATCTTCCAGGATGAAGGAAACGTGCTTGATTCTAATGACTTGTTATAAATTATACTGAGTGGGAGGCTAAGTGAGTCAGCGCATTTACGAATGAAGTATGGTGGAATAAGGTCAGGACCTGCACTTTTGGCCGGATCAAGTCTTTGAAGAGCCTTTCTAATAGACGTCCTTGAAATAATAATATTGGATAACGTGTTCATATCAGATTCTGACTTAAATGAGTTATTATGATTAGGTAATTTTGTCGTATAGACGGAAGAAAACTGATGCTTAAACAGTTCACATATTTCTAAAGGGGTTGAGGCTATTGTATTATCTAGATACATCTTACTTGGTATAAAAGATTTGGAATTCCGTTTATTTCTGATGTAGGACCAAAAAGATTTCACATTCTTACTATGCAACAGTGAGTATTCGATTTTCTTTATATATTTACTATAGTCACGATCAATTATTGTATGACTTCTATGTCTTAATAGCTCAAAGGAGAGACCGTCTCGCGGGTTATTGTACGTTTTGGCCTTACGTCTGAATTTCTCTTTTTCTTTAATTATTTTAATAAGACCTACTGAGTACCATGTAGGAAACATGCCATATTTATATTTCTTTTTTGGAACAGATTCTTCAATGATATTACCCAGCTTTTCCTCAAATATATTAGTCATTTCGTCCACAGTGAGATTAGTATTGAGGGTGGTATTCCAATCAATAGCATCTATTTTCCGCTCAATCTCTATGTAATCACCTTTAGAAAAGTTCAATTTAATAAATAATTTTAGTTTCAAAGGCTTGTTACTTGGGCAACTGATGTCGATTATCACGGGAGGATGATACAAGTCAACTTTAGTAAGGGCTAGATTTTCCCGTGTGACCGTAAGCATAGACATATTTGACAAGACAAGATCAAGTATTTTACCATTAATGTTGGGCACCAAATTAAATTGCGTCAAGTTGTTAAAAGACATAAAATCTACCAATGTGTGCCCTAGGTTAAAATTTACATCTTTAGGAACTGCTGGTGTATAGCAATCAGATGTATTATCCGGACTCCACTCAATACCTGACAAATTGAAATCACCAACTAATATCACCTCTTTAATGTGAGAATCATTCAGGGTATTATTCAGATTGTTTAATAAGGATTCTAGGTTAAATAACGAAACAGGAGGAGGTAGATATATTGCACATAAGTGTATGTTCGCTGTTGTATGATTTATATTAGCACAGATGGACACCCATAGAAGCTCATTGTTAGGACTAACGGAAAACAAACATGAGGAATGCAATCTCTTTTCAACTGCCACGAGTACACCACCACCAATAGATTTGGAGCTGTTAAGAACATTACGATCGTTTCTATAGATAATATAATTATCGTTTAAAATTTCAGAGTTCGCAAACTCTTCGCTAAGCCAAGTTTCTACTAATACTATAATATCATAATCACAATTCAAACTGGCTAGATAGAGTTCGTGGAGCTTACCCCTTATGCTTCGGACATTTTGGTAGTATATGCTTATCGAATTCATTGTAACTAATAACAGTACTAATACTAAAATAAATTAAAACAACTTAAGTTATTCCAAGGTATAAATAAAATCAAAGCTTCTTATCCACAGAGCTGGTGACGTCTCGTTCTTACGTATAAAAATTCTTCCGTTTCTAATCCAGACAAACTTGTACCCCTTCTCTTTAGCAGCCATTCTGGCCTTTCCATGCAACTCTTTATTAATTGGCGACAGATGTTCTTGAACATAAACAGCTTGTTTATTTTCGGTTGCAATGCCTATATGGGAGGTATTTAGCTTATCGGCAGGATTAGATTTATTGAACTTGACATACGCAGCAAGAAAGTTGTCACGAATGCGCGGCGATGGCAGTCGGACTATTATTGACTTCGGTCTAGAAGATTGAGGGTTAATTTTTGCAACTCTGGAGCAGTACAATATCTCTTTGTCTTCAAGAGGGCATGAAATAGTTTTAGCCATTTGCGATATCATCGTAGCAAGATTCTCTGAGCGGTGTTCGGGGACACATTGAATTTCAATGTTGCAGTCTCTCGAGTGCTGTTCCAAAGAATTTAGTCTAAGTTGCAAGTTTTTGACATCCTCGTTTAATCTCTTCCTATCAGACTGCAAATCCTTAATCTCTTCCTTTTTCTGTTCTACCAACTCTGTCAAGGCGTCGTGTCTAGCAGATAAAAATGCGACGGATTCTTTAAAGTCATTTAGCATGTCTAGTTTTGATTCAAATTTAGTTTCGAACTTCTTGAGCTCATCTTGTAAAATCTTCTTCACAGTTTTTTCGACATTATCGTTGATCTTGTTAAGGATAGTCTCTGTTAGTTGATTAAACTGCTGCGGAGAAAGTTGGAATTGGGGACCTGAGCTGCCCGCTACTAGTAGCTCTGCGGTAGGGGAGTTCTCCTGCCTTTTATTCATAGATAACGACTGAACAGGAGTATTGGAGTTGTCAGTAGGACGAGAGCTAGCTTTACACTCGGGACACTTCCAGTTCAGCTTATTTTGTTTGGAGAGCTTACCGAAGTTTTCTTTCGTTATGTTCACACAACGGTAGTGAAACCCGTTATGACAGCGACAACATGATATTTTGTCGGAGGTATTCAGGTGTTCCTGACATCCTTCGCAGGTTTCCATGACTTATGGGAACAATTAAAAACAAACAAACTCTAAGTATACTGATAATAATTAAAAACTTTACTATTTACGGGAAAAAAAAATTGCGGGTAGTTTTAGATCGCATCAAAATAATTTCACTTTTCTCGTTCACTATTATCTAAATTTTGCTATGTTAACGTTATACATAAACAGAATAATTGCACCAAACGATATTCCTTTGCCTTAACTTTAGGCAAAAACACTTTTTGCACGAGTTACTTCGTTTTAACACTGCTACATTAATAAACAAAGAGAGACAGTTGAAGCACGTCCAAGCGAATTGATGATTTTATCTTAACACTTAAAGCAGTTAATGTGTCTTATGAGAGAGATATTGCGTGCGCCCGTGCGGCCTAGTAAAACCTCATCATACCCGAGAACAAACACAAGTTGGCCCACTTCCTCAACAGTAACCGGGTCTAATAGACGTAAGAGCCAACACAATTTGCAGTAAATAAGGATATCGGTTTAGCGTCATTATCCCAGTGCGGCGCGATACAACGGGGCTCGTAAACGCGCCTCAACTTAATGAGCTATACGCCCGCCCGTGTGTACGCTGCCGCCGCCTCACCGCCGCTGTTCTTAGAATACGATTTATTGCGGCGAGCGCCAAGTATACACAAGCAATTTCTTCACACCATTTTTCATCACAGCTGCGTGCTTTAAATATTAAAGCCTTCCAACCTCATATACAAAGAACAACACTTACCAGTTCTATAATTTAATTACAACGTGCTCCGGTATCGCTGGCTTGGAACACGTTGCACATTTTGTTTTAATTTGGTCGGATTATACACAGCTTATCCTAGGAACGACTAAATGGTGCGGTGTTTGACGCGGTCTCCTCCAGACTTGACGGGACAAAGGAGGGACAACCGAGATGGTTTCTAATTACGACACAGACCGTTATGCAAATCGGGGGCCGACGCGGCGAGCTCTGTCTCTAATAAACATGCGCGGCTCTTGGCGGTCAGACCACCAAATTGCTTGCCTTCCATTTGCCCTACAGGCAATAAAACCACTTGAATTGTAGTGCCCTCTCTGTACAATTACTGCTCTTTGATCGAGTCGAAACCAGCATTTTTGGATTGTATTTGGTAGGATGCGGGTAGTTTCTCGTTATTTTAAATGCACTATTAGTGTGCCTCAGGCACGAATCAACCTGTTTAGTCACCAGATGCGTTCCGGTAAATGGGTCGACGCGGTCTGAGGAAATCGCCAGGTCGTGCCGCGACTCCGCGCATTCCGAAACTGGGCTAAAAGCATCGCTTAACTCGCGCCGAACCGTAATTTTTCACAGAAGCGTCGCTCGATTTAAACAAGTTTACAATGCGTCTCTTTAAAATCCGTCCATTTTCTGTCAGTCGACTCTATTGTTTTCGTTCGCTCGTGAATCGTAGATTCGTAGCGTCAAAATTGTCACGTGGAAAAATATCCATTCCTGTGCGGAACTCTGCATGGAATATTTTCGTTTGTATCGGAACAATCGTGACTATTCCTCGTGTCTGTACTAGTGTTACAAAGCCCGGGGGACACGGCACAAAGGAGCGGGCGGAGCCGCGGGCCTCAACCATTTTGCAGTTCTCTCTAGGTTTTAGAACCGTTGCATTGTCACGCGTTTGGAAGGGAATTGTAACCAGTGTCGCGAAAAAAAAAGTAAAAACCACTCACTTCCAATGTCATCGTCATTGTTTCATCCAAACTGTGTTGCTTGCTGGCCATTACTAATACACATTGTGTAGTGGAAAAAAGTTATTTTGTGTTTTCTTTCCCTCTATCAAATTTGAAATGGGTTAAGATAAACAATGAGAAAACACTGAGTAGTTATTCCACTGTTTTGTCGTATTTATTCCTATGAAAGTACGATCGCGTTCAACAAATTATAATATTTTCCGCAATCTTTAATAATAATGGTAGAGTTTAATATTAGGTAGGTACCTAATTATAAGAGCAGGGAAAATGTTAACAATATGTTTTCATTAACCGTTTCAAATCTTGCTCATTTTACAATTTTAATACAGAGACAGACCCTCAATTAATTACATCACCGACTAGACACGGGCCCAGCCGAGCTCTATAAATCCTATAACTTATTGTTAACTTAATTCTGTTTGTTACAGTTTGGTCCCAGTTCGGGGCACTATCGACCTCACGTCGCCGATATCCCGACAAAACAAGGATTAAACTTAACCCAAGTTCAAAATCTAATTTGTAATAAGAGGGTTACATATCAGCTGGGTTAATTAAACTGAATTACTATCGGTTTGCTTCTCCAACTAATTACTTAGGTAGGGCAACTTGCCGACTTATAGAATGCCCCATCTTGACCCTCGCTTTGAACTGGACAATTTTAGAAAGCTACGGACCTTTACTAATTATATGACTACTAATTCTGTTTCGTAATTAAATTCAGCTTAAGAAGTAATCTCGGCGGAAGGAATGAGGAAACGGGATTTCCCGGGATAGGATGTACGGAGATGTATCCCATCGTCACTAACGTGCATACGATATAGCAGTATAGGATTGTTTCCTCCCCTGTCAGAAGAATCCTATAGGTATAATTTATGAGGAATAGCGAAAAGTATTCTCAAAGAAGTCTCAAGCTGAAGAAACTGCATCATAGATTTTGAAAATCAATAGTTCTAGCTAGATATCGAAACCGCTGATTTAAAAAAAAAAGTACACAAGCTGTATTATTAGACGGTTCGATAGTGTCGCTAACAAGGATATAATTATGGGCCGTAATCAAAAAAATCCATTCTTCAGGAACTTACAATAATTATCTTTGTAGATACAATATAGGTACCTAACTACATGATACATAGTAATACATATTCACATTTACCCGTCTCAATAGGTAACCATAAAAATGGCTTCAAATAATATTATATTGCTTATATCAAGTTCAGAAGTGTCGAAGATTAAATATATTTCAGCGTGAGATATAATTATGTACTAAATTATATTAACTTTGATTTGAAGGATATCTGAGAAAGTTGGCTGGAGGTCTAGCTAAGGTTACTTGTCTTAATACTAGATCTATTATAAAACAATTCATGAAGAAAAACTACAGCATGAATTAAAAAATAATCACTTAAACATTAAACGGTAGGTTCGTGTATTCAAAATTTCATTAAGTTTGCAAAATTTGTTGGCAAATGCAGCTGTGCCTAGTGCTGGATGCTTGAGAATGCAAAAATCATAGTTACAAAGTATGGTAAACAATATTAAACTCTATGTTTACTCATCATAGTTTTTAGTACTAAAAACTCGCCATATGATATTGAATAATGACCATAAATTAAAAGTATTCGTAAAAGTGGAGCACCGATGGCAAAATCGCAGTATTAACATACACTGTAGTTAACATGGTGCTTTTTTTTCTTGGAGTTTCCTTCCGTCATTAAATCCAGAATGAGAGGCTCAACAATAAGACCAAGCAGCAAGATACCAAGTCAGCGACAATTCAATCAACTCAACATTACTAAAGCAAATTGAAATGGCAATGGACACATTGCTTGAAGAACCGATAACCGATGGAGAAGAATGGTTCTTGAGTGGCGGCTACGAACCGGAAGATAATACAGTGTAGGTATAAGCCAGCCCCCTATTTAGTTATGCCAAACGAACTGTTTAAAGCCGCGGCAAATTCCAAGAGCGTGCTGTAGTTATATAACATTCTCCTCAGTAGACGTTTTCAGGCTGGTGATGATGATGATGATGATGATGATGATGATGATGAAGATTCATTTTACTATAAAATCAAGGTTGGTCAAAATCAGTTTGTTCCAACCATTTTCTGATGTTACACAAAAAATGCGTGAAAGTAATGAATAACGCATGACCTTACATCTACACTTTCAATACAATCCCAATAGTTTAAAATGTTACTACCCTCACTAGTTAACTTAAAATTAAATAATTACACTCACTTCATTGTAAACCGGTGCTAATTATGAATTCATATTTCATAAACAGAGAGGTTCACGGGACGATTTTCGGCGCTGTAAATATGGCGTGGGCGAACGAAGCGTATATAAATGTAGTCGATATTAGCTGCTGTTTTAATGTGATTTGCGGTCGGTATTATGTGCCTGTTTGTTAAAAAGTAAATACTTTTAATAATAAGCTTTTCCTGTGCTTTTGGATATGAACGCTTTGTACGCATCTTTTGTTCTTTCATTAAATCTTACTTAGATAATATAGAGTTTGATTGCACCGGCTGTAAAACAAATGAAACATGTTTGTTGGAACACTTCGTAATTAATTCAATACATAAGTTTCATTAAATACTTTATTACGTTAGGTATTTCTATTAGAATACCAAGTTTGATATAGTTATCTTGTGTAAAGGAAAGCTACGATATAACTTTGTCTGTCGGCCTTTCTTTCTGTTTTCACGACTACTTACAACCATTTAGTCGCAAATAACTTTCCAAGATGGCTCTAAGCCATCACTAAATCTGATCTAGTTACAAGTTGTAACTAGAACACTGGAACACTGGAGAAAGACACAATATAGGCAGTAGCTACTAACGATGGAAATTAATGCGATTTTGCGTAAATTTCATAAACATGCTAATTCACGAGCCTTAGCATGCTAATTGCTATTGCTATGCTATTTGCTAAAATGAAATGAAATGGAAATGAAATGAAATAAAAATTTAAATGAAAAATTATATGAAAAACGAAATGAAAAATAAGTGAAAAATGAAGAGAAACATGAATTAAAAATGAAATAAAACTTTATAAGTTAAAAATTAAATTCAAAATGAACTAACAGAATTGAAATGAAATTTCATATTTCACAGAATTACGCAACTACATTTCATTTGCGAAATGCTAATTGAGTTTTCACATGCTAAAAATGAATGCTAATGCTAATTAATCCATCACTAGTAGCTACTACAAAATAAATTCAGACTAGGTTACTTTTTCATCACTTAAGATAGGGGATAGTTGGGGGAAAAATTAGTGTTCAGTTTATGACTGAAATCGTGTTTAGCTACTTACAAGGTAGTCAAACCAATAATGAACCTACTTAGGTTTGCTATCACTTATGTTATATTCCACCTGTGTACACTATGGAAGCAATAAATATCTGAATCGTGTATGTCTGAGTTCTCAACACCGATCAAAGCAGCTCACAGTTAGAGACACTTCAGCAATAGTGTACCTTCGAATCCCCAAGGTGCTCACTGCATCGTGAAGTCTCTCAAGTGTCATTACAACCCCAACTCCCCTCCAGAACAGACGCACTTGTCACGCCTCAGTCCTTAATCATATCTTTCTTTTGCAAAAGTAAACAATACCGAAACAAATGATTCTAGTGATAAATCGTCGACCGTCGGAGAAATAACTTTGGCCGTTCTCGTCTTTTGTTCGATTGATTTGAGATAATTCCGGATTTCGGAATGGGATAGAAAATTGCCTTTATGTAGGCCGGCTAAATAGCCGCGCTCTTCGCAGGTCTGTTTTTGTAGTTCTGTCTAAATTGATTCCTTTGTTTTTGATGGGAATCATTTGGAAATTCTAGGACCTCTTTGTGATTCGTCTTTCGTAGGAATAAAACATAAAAAATAGATATACGCCGTCTTCATGGAAAAAATTGGAATTTCGACGAATAGAATAGAATACCATACGAGTGATCGCGTGATATATTAAAAGTGCTGTATTTTGGTTACTTATGTTTCAACTTATCACTTGGGGTTTTATGTTTATATCCAGAAGGTATTTTAAACGTCAGAGTACCTACAAACCGGCATCCTTGCGACGAATTGATCTTCCTTTCATCTCGTACAAGCAAATGATATAAAGCTACAAGAGTGGAAATGTGTCCATGGGTGATGTAACCTCCCCCCCCCTTTCTAACCCCCCTATTTTCCTATAATTATAGTTGTATTTTTAATTTAACGAACCTAAATACCTAAGTTTAAATAATCTATGAATTGAATTAAATAAACGCTAGCAATAATCAATACCGATAGAAAAGAACCTAAAATTAACCTAAGCTTGTTGTATGTTTTAGAATTGTTATGGCCAAGTGATCGTCTCCTAATAGTGGTAGAACCCGTACGTTGTGATAATGTAGTAATCCAAATCCTTTTAAAGTAATGAGACAATTCCTAACTAACACCTAATCAAAACACAAATAATTTCGTATATTTAAATATCTATTCTCGTACTATGCATTGTAATCGGAATTTATGATGAATGCTAATCCTATATCCACTGTAAATAATAAAACGTAAATTCCCACAAAACGACTCATATTAACCTAATTTAGAAAACCTGAAGTATTTCCTATAATTGACCTTCAGAACCATTCTTCAAGTGTATACAGGGTTACAGGAAAAATCGTGCTAGATCCGTTAAGGGCGTGGAGTACCCATCATTTCTGACTTATTTCACTATGAAACACCCTAGCCTAAACTTAACCCTTTTCGAAATATTCGACTAGACTTTTAATTTTTTTTTTTTAAATATTTTGTGTGTCTTATTATTATTATTATTGCATTTTTACATGTGTAATAAGATGCTTTGGGACGTCAATCAATAAAATAGTACATAATATAATATTTAATAGACTATAGTAGACAAGTGAAAGTTAAGAAATAAAAAAATATTTGAATCTGTATTTTTTTCTAACGGATATCTAAAAATAATATTATAAGTTTAGGCTAGGGTGTTTCATAGTGAAATAAATTAGAAATGGTGGGAACTCCACGCCCTTAGCGGATCTAGCACAATTTTTCCTGTAACCCTGTATATCAGAATCTCTTAACTAATACTATCTAAAAAATATAAAATTCCCGTTTGTTACACTTCCACTGTTCGGCCCAAAAATTCCCACTAGTTACAAAAATGTTATCATTCCTACCGGAAATGCTTACAACCCATTCTACCATTCCCTTACGCCTATTTTAAACATATTAGCGAAGTCATGATAAACCTCTTCTGCTTATCATGACGCCATCTTCTGAGCCCCAATTCCAAACTATAAATTAATCCTAAACCTAAATCTGGTTTATTAAAGTGGCCTTCTATGATGATAGTCTAGAATTCGTTACCCTTACTTTCCTACGTTATGCTCTATATTATAGATTAATAAATAAAAACATAAGTAAAACTCAAATTATTTATTGAAAAAGTTATTTCAAACGATTATGAATTTAGAATTTACTTTATTGGAATAGTTTAAATTATAATTTAAATTATAAAATAATTTTATAGAATTAAAGTACCCAGAGGAAATAATTAAATATTAAAATTATGTTGTCGTTCATAACTAACTTTGAGTTTTAAAAATATATCCGGAAACTTCGATTACTCCTGATTGAGAAGAAGCCCAAAGAAACTCCTCAGGGTTTAACTTTTTTATTCTTTCTTTTTTTTTAATTCTTTTTGGTTTAACAATATTTGATTTTACAATAATTATAAAGTCGAGTTACGAAGCGATATAAAAAGCGATAGAATAAAATGCAATTATTTGAAAAGTCTTTGACACATTCTAGACTGCTAGCTTGCGATTTTAAGTATGAACCTTATTAGTGTGAAATATCATTAAAGAGTTTTTATTCTTTCCACTATTGCCTCATTTTACCTTTAGATACCTACTTTTACACCTATCTCTATGTCCTATACCAGTTAGTGCAGTATCAAATGAAAATTTGCTTTATTTTTGGATTTTTATTTACTCGTAAAATGATTTGATTTAAATATATTTTTAATTGAGAAAACATTTCTAATATTTGTGACGTCACGAGACACCCTGGATTGTTACAGTGACCAATGGTCACTAATCTGCAACCCTCTCGTAACCTTTACTTTGTCTAATACCATAATGCTTAGTCACCTAATGGCAAAAAACTTCTCAGCAAAGTCAATTCTGAAAAGGTCTATTTACGCTCACAAGAAATCTTTAGAACCAATACCAGTTCTAAGCAGAAATGTATTTATTTTAGCCGTTTACTCTCCATGACTGAGCACACATGAATGATGGAGCTGCAGTCACCCGTTCAAATAACGTTTTAACATCGGAGCATTGAAAAATGCACTCGATATGTAACACGAGCAATGTTTGCGCTGTTTTTTTTTGGAAACGGTCTTCAATATTCTATGCAAGTACTAAAATCGAAATAACCGAGCCAAATCATCAACTATAATGGCGTATCTGCCAAAAACTGAAGTATGTATGGTGATTTATTTCTTAATTTTTTTCTAAAACTTGTGTATTTTTGTGTTTTGGCAAATGGTTCTAAGTTTCAAAATGTCTATGTAAGGTTCAGTAAAATATTCACCACTTTGTCGGCGAGAGCGAAGGCCAAACCCGCTATCTATGCGAACGAAGTCGCGGGTACACTATAAATTAAAATGTACTTTTCTCTATTTTTGCAATGATTTTCTTATCCCCCTGCTAAAAATAGCGTTTGTTTACGATGAATTCTAAAGCTATTAGACTATATCTGGCGTGGAGGGTTCTGGAAAAGTTGTACTATAGCAATACGACTGAAGGGGCTACTCGTAAACTTTAGATTTATGTCGACGAGGGAAACTATAGGATTCATTTGCGGAACAGAGCCGTTCGATTGGTTTTAACCAGTTTAAAGCGGCGAATTGTACAAGTTCAGCTGTTTCGCTATAAATATAGTTGACAAATAGTCTCTTACTCAGTATGAATGGTTGACTATTTCGACCACTAATGATTGAGAAGTGTACTGATTCGAAACTCATGGTGATACCTAATAATATTAACATTAGCCCTATATGTTCCCATTTCTAAGACCTAGACATGATAGACATGTCCTCAAATTTGGTAATTCTTGAACGTATGCCACTATGTTTTTCTTCAGCGTTAGAGCAAGACCAAAATTCACACACAAATGCAGGGTCGAGCTGGAATCGAAATAGGGTTCGTCGGTTTGAAAACCGCACGAGTTCGATGCTGGTGAGTCCCAATTATTTTTCTTTTATTTTCGATGCCGTGAAACGATGCAGTCAGTGCATTATATTCTCCACACGATGTTAGTAACGAGGTAAACAATAAACTATAGGTAGGCCCAAACTAACGTTAATTTAGCTTCGACTTTACAAGCACTTTCCCGAGCCTATTGTAGTCCAAGCCATTCAGAGCGGGCGGAAAATGAGCCCGCTCCAAGCGCCCCTTAACCCTAAGTGCACCAATCCGCAAAATCTAGGTCGCAAATGGAACTTAAGCGTATTCGCGATGCGACGCGTTCCGCCATCAGTCACCCGGCCGTAATTACCGGGACGTTGATTTATGGCCGGGACACCAGGCCGAAAGCACGGGTTAATGAAATAACCCGGGATATTGCTAATACATTCTCAGGATGAGATGAGTGCTGTCCGGACTTCGTTGGGCTTGGGTAATGCAGCTTTTTTACTTACTGATGGATTAGCAGTATTGGCAAGCTTATTTTTGTTCCGTCATTATTAAAATTGCTTGTCCATCCAACACATCTTTAACAAAGAAGTCCATAGGCTTTTGAGGAATAGTCTTGTGGGTGTACGGTATATGGTAAGGACTGTTATTTAAAAAACTTCTTTTGTTTTCTCTTATCGACGGCCTATTTAAACTGCTGCCTTTCTTTCATTGTCAACAACCTGAATACGGTAAAATCCAAGGAAGCAGAAGATCTGGAAGAAGACGTACGTCATGGCTCAAAAATCTTCGCATGTGGATTAAGATTAGCACGAGGTCCTTATTCTGCGCAGTAGCATCCAAAATAAGGATTGCCCTAATGGTAGCCGAGCTCCGGTACTTAGGAAATGGCACCAGAAGAAGAAGAAGACGGCCACTGCTGAACATAGGATCCTCTTATAGAGCGCCACGTTGAGCAGCTGCTAGTCTCATGCATCCGTCAGTGATTTTGGTGAGATTCCCGTCGGTCCATCTAGTGCGTCTTCCAGTTCGTGGTCGCCACTCTAGACAATTTCTTTACATAATGAAAAATGTTGATGAGTTTCAAGACTTTATCTTTGATTAACCTTTATTTTGGAAATAACCCGTTTCAAAACTATGCGTAAAATTCTACTAATACCTATTCTAAACGACTCTGAAATTCTACTACTCGTGCAATAACAACTTGAGTAGAGTTATTATAATGACCAACATTTGGCACAGTTCAGAATAAACAAGCTAGTCGTTATATCCTAAGAGCCTAAGATAACACTGAAAACATAAATATTGGAAGTTGAGTAGTTGGAAAATCAAGACGCGTCCTTCTTCCTTCTTTAGGCAGCCGACCGAAAAGGGTCGGTCCGTTTTAATAACCTAATTTCCAGAGACTGGAACCCTAGCCTTTAAAAGGAATTCCTATGTTAGTGACCTAAGAAGGGTCTTTCAACAAACCGTGGCATATTGGGTATGGCGGTAGTCTTTTTTATTTTATTGAAATAGATTTGGAGCCGTACTGTGAGCTCTTGTTTTTTGACGGATAGCTCAGTTGGTAGTATCCCTGCCTTCTGAACTGAGGGCTGTGGGTTCGATTCCTACCAAGGACAAACATTTTGTGTGATGAACATAGATGTTTGTTCTGCGTCTGGGTGTTATATTGTACTCTATGTATGTATTTACAAACAAAAAAGTATATAAGTATTGTATCAGTTATCTGGTTCCCATAGTACAAGCTATGCTTAGTTTGGGGCTAGATGGCGCTGTGTGAAATGTCCACAGATATTTATTTATTTATTTATTTATTTATTTTATTCAAAGCAGACCCTATATTGGATCGCTTGTCAAAATCCCCATACGAAAAAAACAAAGCGATCCAATATAGAGAAAGAAAGAAAGAAAGAAAGAAAGAAAAATTATTTATTTGCAACAGACTAAAATTATACACGGTACAAAAGAAGGACACTTGGATTAATCTTTTTTTTATTTTTTTTTATGAGAATGAATGACGTGACGAGCTGGTCATTGGGAATATCCGTGGAATATCTATGTAAGTACAAAAGACTATAGATAATAATATCATCACGTTCATTATTTTTTTTTATAAGAATGAATGACGTGACGTGCTAGTCGTTCACCTGATGTTAAGCAATACGGCCACCCATAACAGTTGCAGTGTCCTGAGACATCACACAGTCTAGTAATCAGATTACTACACTGTGTAATCAGGTCATAAAGTCTCATTTGCCCAGTAATTTCACTAGCTACAATGCCCTTCAAACCGGAACACAGTAGTGCTTGCACACTACTACTTGGCGGCAGAATAACTGGCAAAGCGGTGGTACCTACCTGGACGAACTTTGCAGAAAATCTGCCATAAATCAGTCAATAGAGTCAGTTTTGAATCGCACTAAGAGCTCACAGTACGGCCCCTGTGCAGACAAATAAAGTACCTATTAGCTGAAAGCTACGTCCGCTAGTTACTCAATATCTCAATAATTATACAGTTTATTTATGAAAAAACACAACCTCGTAAATTACACTATAGGTAGCTTTACTAAGCTAAATACCCTCACATATTAAAAAATTACGTTCGTTTAACGTGTTCAAGAGGCAGTTGACTCAATACCTTATGATGGCGGATCCACTGCCGAAGTAAATATTCTAAATTAAGTATCGATGATAAATGTACCTAATATAATTTTACTTAGCACGTATTTATATTGTTACCTACCTACATTATTTTATGTGACGGCGAATGTATGTATGTATAATAATTTTAATTGTAACTATGTTCTCATGACATTGTCTTATTTGAGAATAAATTTCTTTAAACTTAAACCTACTAAGCTCTTATAGTGTAATTTGCGGCATTGTATATAAAATAGGAAAGATCTCCCCAAATCAAACCCAAGAGTAACCCAAGCCAGAACAGCGTTTAGGGTAATCACCTCTCAGTAATTGACAAACGAGAGCTTGAAATCCTTGCACAGACAGGGCAGCCCAGCAAAACACTTGGACCGGGCGACGCCTGTTGCCAGCGGCATTTGCATTTTGCTGATTGATTATTCAATTGGACAGCCGCAGAAGTGTCTGTACACCCCCTCCACCCCAAACCCCCTTCGTGGACATAACGGAATTGATTAAGTAAATGCTAATGTGCGTTATGGTTGTAGCTCATCTTTGAAACATTAGTCCGGTTAATATAACGAAGCAGATGTAAACAAGACAAAGGAAACGCTTTTCGAGTTTCAAGGAGACAGCGATGCTGAATTTATTATGAGAGCAAAATAGGTGCCTACGCTGGAAAGGTACAGGAGTGTAGGAGTATTTCAATAAAGAAAAGCCGGTAAAATCAGGGAATAAGGAAAAAGGGATTCATTCAATTGAGCACACAATCTCTCGATGTCTGTGTTTGTGGACTACTGACACGAATTAATGTGTGAAGAAGCCAAATAGAAATAGGACTGAACGGAGCTTTCAACCAGTTAGATGGAAGGTCAGTGCGTGAATATTTTTATCCTTGTTTCAATAACTGTATTTCAATTTGAAACGTTCCGTGAATGCACTAACACTGCGAACAACTATATTGAGTAGATGAGTGGAATAACTTGTTCTCTTTCTTGTTAAAAAGTATGCAATACGTATTTGTTTCCAGCCAATTAATTGGGAAGAGTTTTGAAATCCAGAGTGAACAAGTAACTTCTAGACAAGTATGCACCAGACTACGTCTGGCGAGGAAATCAAATGCTTTTCCATTAACTAGTGATGATATAGGTGGGACGATTCAGTGCCAATTGTACCGTCAATAGTACCAGCCGGATATACCATAGAGCAGTATCAGTATAACTATGGTATATCTAGTCCTAAGATAATAATCATCACAGTGATAGTGGGACAAGTCAGTGCCAATGTTGATATCATCAATGGTAGGTACTTCTCAATGGTACATTTGGGATGGTGGGCAAAACCCTTGACCATACTTTTCACGAGTACTAAAGTGCTTTTCACAAAGTATAAAATTCTGTTAGAGCACAAGTATTAGGTGTACTTACACAGAGAAACACTTACAAGGAATCCATCCGGTTTCAAGAGTTGCAGCGACACTGATCGTGTTCTGATCCTAATTGGAACAACGTGAGAGCCATTCCAAGACATTTTAGCTAAACTGGAACTATTGCAGATATTTGTTCTAGGGTTTTAAGGGGCGGATTTAGGACTGGGGCTTACGAATACATAAATGGATCTGAATTATCCTATTAATTTGAAAACACTTCAGTTAGAATATTAAGAGCTACGTTAATTAGAATTTCGTATTTCATAATAAAACCCCAATACGATACGAAGTTTGCAATTTAAACCCTATTTAAGTGTCAGGTGAAATGGATCACGACTTAAACGAGAGTTTCGCACGAAACTAAAATCAACTAAGCCGTTAAGTAGGTACCCTATTAAACCTAGAAGTAGGCAGATACTTCAGTACCAAGTTTTACAGTGAAAGTGAAATACTGAACCAAAGCTTTGGCTTTAAGATTAATTAGACAGCCCAGCCCTAACTAACTCCTGAGTCCGCCCCCAAGGTCTTAGAAGTGCTACGAACAGCTTTTTGTCCGTTGTCACAAAGGAGCACTTAGCGCATCGTCTGCAATGAAACTTTTGATTGCGATCTGTATGGACATGACTTTAACTTCTAGAAATTTAGATTTAGATTTCCTTTTGCACAGTATGATAACTTCTTAGCAATATGTAAATACAACCGAAGGAACACTATACTCTGAGACAAAGGGAACTGACGTTTTTTTTGAAGGAAATAACCCGCGAATATTTCTGTTTTATTTTATCATCGTGAAAGGTGCTCTTGACTGCATGATACACAACCCAAGCTGTGTTGAAAAGGACGCATTAAAGATGGTGTATACTGTATACTCTTAAGCCACCAGACGCTCATAAACTAATGTTATACGGCGTAACGCGCCTTATGGGAGCTCTCTAGTTTCCCAACCTATAAATTTTTCATGAACCTCCGTGGTGATTGAAAAAAGTCTTCCACTATTATTGGCACTCGCAACCTCCTTGCCACTAGGCAGTGGGAGGGAAAGTTAATACTGGCTGGATAAAGGTTTGAAAATGGAACAGTTTGTTTTTAATGACTCAACTTGAAGATTGAAATATCGAATGCAAAACAAGGAAAAAATTACAGCGTTAAAAGACATTTATCTTCAATTAAAATAAGTGTTCTATAGAGAATTTAACGTTGATCGACATCCATTGACCGCGCTGCCTTCTAAAAAGAGGTTAGTTGAAAAGCCTACTTACATAATTGAAGCTGTTCTATTTTTGTGACCTATATCAGTATATCAATCGTTGGTTGATGTTGTATATTTATGTAAGTAGGTGCTTAACTCAATACTATGATAAATGTGTATGAATACTTTTGAACAAAAATACACACTTCCAACGTGACATAAAAAGACGAAATTGCTCTACATTCAATCTATACAAATATTTTCATTCAATAGACTGCTTCTAAAGAGTACTTAACACGTTCCGTGGTACGGAAGTGCACCGGATGAGAGCGTAACGATGACGAATGTGATGTAAAGTGTCCCCTTATTTGATCTAGTGTAGAGCTTAAGCATACTTTCCGTTCCGTTTCACTTGTGCATAAACGATTTCAAATTCATAGAAAAATGAAAGTCTTGATGTCCAAGGGATAATATTATATTATTATGTTGCAATTTGCAAAGGCCAGTAATATTTCTGTTAACTGATCATAGCTGCGGTCACAAGTTTGATAGGTGACCGATACAAAAAGTGATATTTACAGCTGAGCTACCGTCATCATGCTTCGGTGGACGGAGATCCCCAATACACCAAGAAAAACGTAGTTATATTCCCGAAATAAAAAAAAAAATACCAAAAACACTGGCTCAAAATAATATAGTCAATCGTTGACAGCACAAAGCGCTCAACGGCTAAATCCCAGGTGGTACTCGAGAATATAATAAGCTGTACTAAATCTGAACGATTTAATGCCAACTTGGAACAATAGTCGCAGACGCGGGCACTTGTCAGCGGGAGTAATCCCCCTTTACTGGAGAAATCCTTTTTTGAACCGGTTGCGAGTTAGGGCTGCTACGTCTTTCGGTGGACTACTTGTTCTTATCTGCCTTTCAAAACGCATGAATTTGACCCATATACTTTCGATGTTGTATAGTTTTAGTAGCTGTGGCGAATAGCATCACCCATGTAGAGACTTTATTATATTCACTAAACTTAACTGATAAGAATGTTTAATATGTTGGCTTACCTAATTATTTCGTTTTGAAACAAAAACAAACGAACCCTTTTGCCAATGTTTCGAAAACCAGTTTCAAAGCAGCGCTTTTGTACTAAGGAAGCTAATAAGCAATGTTTTTTTTCAAAGTGCATGAATTTTATGTAATATCCATGCGGAAAATTGTGGAATGATTGCTTCTTGCAATTTGAAATTAAAATTTTACAATTATTCGCGTGGTTGTAGCCCTAGCTGAACCGGATAGCACCGGTCCTAATAGGTTTATTTCTATAGAACGGCAATGTCCGATAATTGTAAGTACTTACTCTTGTGCTGATCAAAACAGAAATTAGCTTTGACAAGATTACAGAGCTTTGGATTTTCATCCACTTGATATTGAGATATTGAATTAAAATGAATAGTTTTATGCTGAAAACCTACCTACCTACTTTGCCTCATCATCATAATCAACAGCCTGAAGACGTCCACTGCTGAACATAGGCCTACCCCAGGGAACGCCACTTAGAGCGGCTATCCTGCATCCATCGGCTCCCCGCGGCTTTCACCAGGTCGTCGGTCCACCTTGTGGGGGGCCGGCCTACGCTGCGTCTTCCAGTTCGTGGTCGCCACTCGAGAATCTTTCTTCCCCATCGGTTGTCAGTTCTACGAGCGATGTGGCCTGCCCATTGCCATTTCAACTTGCTAATCTTAAGAGCTACATCGCTCACTTTAGTTCTCCTGCGGATCTCCTCGTTTCGGATCCTATCTCGCAGGGAAACACCGAGCATTGCTCTCTCCATAGCTCGTTGCGCGACTCTGAGCTTAGTAATGAGGCCAACAGTTAGAGACCACGTCTCAGTTCCATAAGTCATAACTGGCAACACACATTGATTGAAAACTTTTGTTTTCAGGCTTTGTGGTATTTTGGATGAAAAGATACTACTTTGCCTACTGTTTTAAAATTTGTATTTACGGTCATGCTCTCGTTTTAACCTGAAAGAAAATATGTTCTCAATGAAAAGGTACCTACGTCTGATAATCCGAATCCGTACCTAAACCTATACCAAATTCTTTCTTTTAGTATAGCCATACTGCACTGCAATTCGTCATCCTGAGATATCAGCACAGTCACTGTGCGATCCGGCCATAAAATCTAAATTAGCCCAGTTATTTTACCATCTACGGTGGCTTTATAACAGTAGTATAGCACAGTAGTGCTTGCACACTACTGAGACTACTGGTTTGACGGCTGAATAGCTGGCAAAGCGCTGATATGGTACAAAGACGAACTTTGCTGAAAAATCCCCCCTCCCACTTAGAGTGGTAGAGTTCCGCAGATATTGTTTAGCAACATCAAGAGAAAGCTTTTACTTGTTTTTCCTAAATAAATAAATAAAACATTTCCAAATCTTTCTCCATGTTAAAATATCTCCATCTACATCTACACAATCCGAAATAAATAATATTTGCAAAAAGGCGCAACACCCTTAGGGCAGCATCCATAATTCTGCGAGGGTAGGCGGTCGGAAACTGTGACCGGCGGGTTCCGCCGCTTCCGCTTACACTTGGCTTGCCCGACCGAGATGCTCAATGTTTCATGTCGATTGTAATTAACAATATTGGTTTAACAATCCAAGGTATTTGAAAGCAGGTTTAGCCTGGAGTATTTTGGTACAACGTCGAGGATTGTTGGAAACTAACTATCAACTACTGTTTTGGAGAAGATGTATTTTACAACTGTATTCGCAGTCGCCATGGCGAGAAAACCCTAGCCTTCTTTCTACACAAACTTCGCAGACTTGTCTCCTGTTTTATAAGATAAATTGAAATTTTCCTGTCGGTACTTTACTCACGTAAAATATGAAGATATATAGTTTTCACATAGCGCCCTAAAAATACGAATAAAACCCGAATTAGGTTACCTTCAAATAGAATCTTATCGTAGGTAAAAGGCTCTATTTGATATCGTCTAAATTCCACCTCTAAACAAAATATATTTTGTTTTGTAATAAAACTCTCTGATATTCGATAAGTCTAGGTTTCGCAAAAGCTAGAAATGAAATTCAATTTCTAGATGTTTTACATTACGAGCGATTTTCAAAATATCTTGCAGTAGGTATACAGAAATGAATTTTTCAACTGGGCGTGGTACGCCAAAACTATGAGAAATAGCAAAAACTACTCAAAAGAGTATTGAGCCCGATTTTAATGAAAGCTTATTGCGACTTAAGACGGTAAGTCAGCCAAAGTCCAAATGCAATTAACGTATACATAATTTAGCATTGTAACGTACGTAGTTAATTGCATTTTGCGGTACGTAGTTAGAAATAGAAATCAAAATTATAGTAGTAACTATTCCAAAGCAAAAGCAGATGAGTCGAAAGCAGAGAGAATGTTTGTAGTATATAGCCCTTGTAACTTTCAAACCAACATGCCCAGGTTCAAATCCCGCTTACCAATGACTTATCAAGCTTGTGTGCGGCATTTGTAATCGCACTTACATCAGCGAAAAAAAAAACATTGACAAATCCAACATTCCAGAACATGGTGTCATCCAATAACCCACACACCAGCGTCGATGATGGCCTACTCTCATACCTAGAATACGTAAATACGTACATCTTAGATCTATATGGACCTAATTTACTCCCTGTAAGAGATAAGGCCCGAGAAATAATTTGACTGATGACGAAGCATCTAAGATGGTAAAAGTGATAAAAGCTTCTTTACCTGAGGGATCTTACACAGCTCTATACACTCCACCATAGAGAATAGAGACGTGTCAACAATCGTAACACTTACAAAAAGGAAACATGTCCGCATCACCATAGCACTATAAACGTGCATGCATTGCCAAAATCTACGTCGTGGTTCACATTTTTACCCCAACCGGGCAAGTCCACATTATTTATTGCCGACACCTGCGTACAGCAGTTTTTCCTCTCCAGACACTAGAGGCTAGAGCGGCTAGAGCGCTCTAACTGTCGGTGACACTACATTATTAACTGCCGTTGCGGTGTAGCGGCCGACTTGTTATGTTCTGTATAATACGGCAGTGTCAGGAGTCAGGAGTGTTGGGGTTGACTGTTTAGTTTGGAGATTGTAGGACATTTCCATTATTTGGAGGATTTCTAGTAGCCTGTGTGTAGATTTAGTTTATTTAAGAAAAGAAGTCCAACATTAACGCTGACGCGAAATTAAAGCGACTTTTAATTTCGTAGTGAGAAACACACGGATGGCACATCCACCGCCTTGAATTTTGATTTAAAAATTTAACAACAGCCTCATCGTCATCATCAAAAGCCTGAATGCGCCCACTGCTGAACATTAGGCTTCCTCCAGAGAGCGCCACTTTGAGCGGCTACTCGCCTCCTGCATCTCTTGGGTCCCAGTGCCTAAACTACTTACAGAACTTATTCTGATGGAATTTCTGTATCGGTCCAAATAAGTAGATTTTAAAAAGATACAACCAATTTCATCCCTTTTTTTAAGCCAGCTGAAAATGGCGGAATAGCAGGCACGTGTTAGTAAGAAATAGGTAAACAAGTATCAGGTAAGAGGTGTTTATTGGAACCTACTAAGTGTTAGGTACACGAGCCGACATAACTAATATAATATTGGCTCATCTAACTTGCCAATAAGGCGTGGTCCACCAAGTCATTAGTCAAACCAACAGATGCTAATCATAATAATTGATTTAATTGTAGACCTCACCATCCATATGCATTTGTGGTGACACATTTCACATAGCAATGGCAGAGTATTATTTATGTAAGAGGGTAGTCCTTTGCACCGAAAATGCAGAATGTTTGTTATCATCATCATCAACAGCCTAAAGACGTCGACTGCTGAACATAGGCCTCCCCCAGAGAGCGCCACTTTGAGCAGCTGCTTGTCTCCTGCAACCATCGGCTTCCCGTGGCTTTTACAAGATTGTCGGTCCACCTAATACCAGCCTACGCTGCGTCTTCCGTTTCGTCGTTGTATTTTTCCTATATTGAGTTTTAACAATAAAAACTCAAAGAACATTTATTTTGTGGTTCTTATCAGTCATCGATTGGACTTGGGCATGGACAATTGGGCATGCTGCGTCCCAGTGGAATAAGGGCAGGTGTGTTGGTGTGATGATGATGATGATGATGATGATGATGAATCATCGGAATCATGAAACAAACAAAATAACTTCATGATAAGAATAGTACTGCAGTACATAAATTGTTATTTCAGCTTTTTAGATGAAAGTACATATACATATATATTAAGGACAGGCCTAATAGCAAGTTAAAGAAAGTACATATACATATATATTAAGGACAGGCCTAATGGCAAGTTAAAACGTCGCTTCAAAGTGGGAGCCAATTTCACAGATTGGCATCCACTAGCGCTCAGTCTGTGATGGAAGTTAGAAGGCATCGGTCGAATGTCAACAAAATAATCGAATTTATATTTGGAATAATCATTGTAAACATAAACATTGACGGACATAATGGCAGCGATAGGTACCTAATTTTCTCAACTTGTCGTAGTTCACGCGAAATCTAATAGATGGCGCTGACTTTTCCAAGCCATTTTGACAAAATAAAATGTTCCTTCGGGCATATCCTGATATATAAATCTATGTGAAAGTAGTAGATGAATGAAGAACTTGACGGGTTATTGGTTAATCAAATCAAATCCATACAAAAAGCAGTAAGACTACCTAAACAAAGCTTGTCACCTAAACACACCAAAACTATTTCTTCATAAAATATACAAACAGTCTTTGCCCTACTTTTGCGAAAAAAAAAAACATAATATACCCTGCGCTGCGTATAATCTCACAATGTATTATGGACATGTAAACATAAGGTGAAGTCGTGGGCATAAGCGGCGCGAGAGCGGAAATATACAAAAGTAACAAGCTATCGCGGTGTAACACAATGTAGGCACTAAAATACTATTTCAACGGTAAATGAGATAGAAAATGAATGAAATTGATTAATCTATGGACTTTCGGGCGAATAGAAACCTTACAATAAAACGTCAGCCTTCGACTGGTTAAAAGTAGTCATCATACAGACAGTCAGACCGACAGAGTAAAGCGAACTAGTAAGCATCCTTATGATGACATAGAAAACCGGTTACATTTTTGAATCTTTGTCACATGATGACAAAGATGCACTTGGTAGAGCGTCCAACTCCAAGGACTATAATATCTTTATAGTAATAATATCTGATCCGAATCTTTTCCTGCCTGAAAATGGCGGTAAGCCGTTCGATGCAAGGATCAAGTAGCCCCTCACACGTGACGTTCTATATGGGAGGTGTAATTGTTCATCAATGGATGAATGGACCTTTTCCGCCTGATAATGATGATACTGACCATTGTACTACTTTTTGTAAAATGTTTGTTCAGTAGGTATCTGTTGTGTAATATGTGTTTTGGTGTGCAATAAAGTGTTCTTCTATTCTATTCTATTCTATACTGACATATAGTTTTACGTTTCACACAGGACTTAATCGCGCTAAAAACATTATATATTTACCTCGACGTTTCGGCCAAGTTTCATTGGCCGTGGTCACGAGAAGACTGGAGAATGTGGGTATCCATGCCAATAGAGCGAGCAGTTTATGCAAAACTACCCACACTTCAACTTCGATGTGTAAACATACGGTTAATTGTCACGGCACACAACACTAACAGTATCAGACTTGTCCGAACGTAAGCTGCGATGCAAACACTTGCCTAACACTGGGTACCATAACGAAGCTAACCTAAAACCATCCTCCCGGTTAAAACACTGACACACACTGACACTGATACTGACATATTTCACGCTCAGCCTACTTCCCTGCCCTAACCCTTACTCTCAGAACAAACATCTCGGGTGTGACGGCGGGCAGCGGCTGCAAATATTTGACCTCCTATTATTGACCCGCACCTTGTGTTGATGGCCTCTGTAGGTATTATGGGGCAGTAGATTTTGGAGATAGACTTGGCTTATGGGTCTTCGGTCTGTAAGAGTGGTTTAGGGAAGGACTTACCAATACGCATAATGACTACAATTTTTTAATGCCTAAATTAATAATATTTCTCAAAAAATAATCAATTGTGAAACAAAAATTAAATATATCAAAAAAATTTAAAAGTAAGTAACACAAGCATTTTGGAATATTTCAAATTAGTCCTTCATAGTACCTCATTACTAAGCGGTGGTAGCTTCACATACAATGCCGTGCTTTCATAGTAAGGGATGCTCTGTTTTGATAGAAAGAGACAGGCGATGCTCCCTCCAGAAACATTAAAAGCTTATTACTCCGTGATTTATTTACCGATGCTACTTATCTTTTCAATTATTGCACTTATTTTTAACAATACTGTTTGTTGCCTTTTATTAGCAGTCACCAGATGGTGAGAACATGTTAATGTAAGCCGTCCTGACGCTAAGACTGTCAGATTAAATACTAGAAGTATCTCAGACATAACTACTTACATACTTTTTATTTGTAAATGCAGTTACAGATTGATTACTAATAGCGGTTAAGATAACCATGTATACTGTTTTCCACTGCACTATACCGAAGTCGATTTAAACGCCTACATTTTCAGCTACTTCTTAAAGGTCAGATTTTCCCCAGGCCCCTTCCTATCTCATTAAAATTTATGAACGGGGTATAGAGTTAGACAAGTAAATGTTCAGGAACACGTTTCTAGAACTTCTTTGAAAATTTACCCTTTCCTGACAACAACGTATAATCATAACGGTGATTGTAACTATTGCTAACTATTTATTAATACGGATTTATGTAGATTTTTTATAATTTTGCTAATAATTTTCAATGAATATTCCTTTAATTATTTCATAGGACAGGACAGGAAAAAAAACATCAAACGGTGAAACGGTGGGGCGCAATTAGTACACAGTGGGTTTCCTTGCCTTTTTAATTTTTACGGCGCAAGAGTTAAAGTAATATTAACTCCGTCCATCCCAAAGATCATATTAGACGTGTCTAACACTGTCTTCTAACTATCTAACACGTCTACGTACAAGTAAGCTTGAAGCTTAGGTTATGTCCTAAATTGTCGAAGCTCGACTAACTTGTAACTTGGGAGTAGGGTTGCCAGATCTAATGATATAAAAGTTGGCAGTATAATATCGTCTTCTAAAAATCTACACGCACGAGCAAGGTTAAATCAGATTTAAGCTGTTGTTTTATTTCTAGAATTTTTTTACTGATAGTTTATTGAATAATATAATTTCACCTGATTTAAGCACGGACATGGCTAAAGGCAACGCTAGTCTACGTATTGAGAAGTCATTCTCAACTATCAGTAAGGCTTTTAGCGCTCTTTTTCATATGTCCATATTTGTAGTCATATGAACTGACTTGCTATTACTTCGTATATTTTAACAAGTTGGTCAAGTGTAAGTACATTTTCAGTCTGTGTTTGTACTAATAATTGAGGCTTACTGCGTAGAGCGGCGCTTGGATCGACTTGCCTCTCCAATGGTTCCCAAGTCAGAAGCTTTTGGGCGGCCAGGGTCATTATTCCGTATCGATTCCTTACTTCGAAACCACGCGAATTCCTTGTCTTACATAAGAAATCTGCAAAACTGTATTCTCTATGAAACGAAAACAAAACCGCGAGAAATGAATTTGGAATTGGCGCGATTTGAACTGTCAAAAATCGTATGTTTTATCAAGACGCGTTCCGAAACATAAACACATCAAAAGATATGACCACTTATGTCAATATATTTTATTCAAAATAAATATAACTTTAATGTAAAGTGAAGGTATATCTGACGCTGTGACACGATTTGAACAAGACACGATAACGACGTGGTTTCCTATCGTGTGGAATCTGTGTTTCCATAGAGAATAACCGCCCTGAAAGTTCTGATTCTGATACCAGGGCTGATCACTTGCCTACACGAAAAGACAAAAATGTTCCCCAGATCATTGGTTTCCACCTAATGAGGAGCCAGCTAATGCGACAAAAAGGACATGTCCAGCCCAATATCTAAATCATGGCAACCCTAATCGATTGGCAACTTTGCTGCTTGAATCTGATGGAAAAGTTGAACAAAGTTGGAGTTAGTAAAAGAGTTTATTGGTAAATAGGTCCTAATTGTACGTGAAGTCTGATTTTATGGACATGGGATAATAATGTTTTAGGTACCTTTATTTAATAATGTTTTGACCTTTATTTCAGTAAACTGAGTTTGCTGTTCGTTATTACATTTCTTCACGTTGCTTAATCTTTATTTACATTAGTGATATCAATTTATGCTTAGTTAATACAAAACGCTACGAGAAGACAAGCAACTACCACGAAGTGCTGGAGTTAAATAGAGGCCTCAGTGGTCACTCAACTAACTGGGACGAGCACCACAATAATATGATTACCTACTATCTATATGTTAGCGATATTTTGGGAGACTGTCATATTTTTACACTTCCCCTAAATTATTTTCAAATTAAATCCAATAAACAGTTGTTTAACGACTATACCACTCCCACTGCGTCATTCTGACGGAATGCCCCCGGTGATTCAGTATAAATACAGCTCCATTTGAGTAAGACGGACATTCTGTTCTCGGCGACGCTCACGCTCTGAAGTATCTGTTGTATTATTCTCATTGCTAAATTGAAAGTGTCATGTCATTAAATGACCAATTGCGGACTTATTTAATTATTCTACTTCTGAGCTGTTTATATATATAATTATATTCTGTGACAAATTGTACATTCGTCAGCCATAAAATCTAGGCTAGTACGAAATTTAATCAATACACATTACTTATACTTAATTAATAGGGTTGTAGAAAAGGTGTCATCAGCCATTCAGTTTATAAAAAGCCAGTCTTAAAATATTCAGTTTTAAAGTTCGACATTGGGCCTCGTAATAGGTGTTGTCAGGGAATTTTTACCATGAATCACAAATTAATCAAAACTTTTACCAAAAACTCACTCAAGTCTTTTAGAAGAGCTATAACGTGGCGCCTTTTTATGATTTGCATTTAAGTGCCTATATTTTTACAGGTAGTCCTTTCAGGTAATCCTATTAGTGCTCAAGTTACTTCTAAGTCCTAGGTACCGGGTTAGTGTCAAAACCGTAAAAGTTTTACGAGTAGCTCCTATAGTTAAAGCTTACGACTTAATTTAGGGGGTCACGCTTGGGTTGTGCTTGGGTCAAGTCTAGTTTAATTTAGAGAATTTGGGTGGATTGTAGCGAGATTGCTAGTGGTGCTACATTTTTTATGTCTTTCCATTGTCATTTTCGTCAGCAAAGTGATGATATAATACTTAAATCCTTCTTTATCAGTCCACGAACTAGAAGACGTATTAGCGTAGGCCGGCCAGCGGTTTTAACTAGGGCGTCGGTCCACCTAGTGGGAATAGATGGACCGACGCCTGGTCAAAACCGCGAGGAGCTTGATGGATGCAGGAGATGCATGACATCGTTGCTCCGAAGATGTGTTGCTAGTGCAAATATCCCTCAAAAACATTTTTACGTTACTTAAGCTGAAACTAGAACCTGGAGATCTTGCTAATATGTGCAACCAGCGCAGTGTGTAGTAGAAAAATAGTTTCAGCTATTTTGTGGCGAAAACCATTAAAAAATTATATTATTATACAGAACAGACAACGTTTCACTTTATTAGTAGGGAAGATAAAATACCTAGGTACTGAAAACAGCATTTTGTTCGCATGATAATGACGAAAGCCTATTGTAAAATTAAGCTAACACCTCAAGTTATCGCATGGCAGTAAGTAAATAATAATTATTGTGATCACATACAAAGCCTAAAAGAATGGCAACCCCCTATTTAAGACTCTCATAATTTACCTTTTATTTTTCCGAAGAAAGGGTTACGGCGGGCTACTATAAAAACTCACTCGAACATCGTAAACCAAATTCGCATCAGAAGTAATGCCTAATATCTGAACGTTAAATTCCAGTCGTTCGTTTAGGGTCGTGAAATTCGTGACAGTAACTGAGTGGTTGTAAAAAAAGTCCATTTCTTATTTTAGTACCGGACTTATTCTGCTTTTTGACAACAGAAAAACGAAGCCAAGGAAGGAATACGATACCGGAATATCATACCATTGGAGCCTCATTGCCAGACTTGGTGGAGATCGTGTGCTCTTTTGTTCGCACTCACTGATTTGTAAATTAGTGCGTGCAGGATGACAGGCGAAGTCCACGTCCAGAACAGTAACGCGATAGGGATGCACTGGTCCGGGTGCGTACCAAATCTAATGTAACTAATCCTTTAGCAGCTACCCTGTCATAATAAATGCTTAGTTATATAATACTCCAATGTATACTTAGCACCACTACTGTGAAACCATCGTTGTTAAATGCCCTTTACCGGTGCTCTAAAAAAAATCCGTGCATAAGGACCTCTATTAAACGTAACGTATTGATTGTTTTTACTTCCATGCAGATATGCTTTTCCTACTACTATGTTCCATTTATAATTCGTTCCTACTGTTCCTAGCTATTGTAGTACGTTTTGACGCGCACACATTTTGACTATGGTACAATCAATAATTTCGATATTTTGCCATCTGCACCAAATCGACCGTAAATCGTTTTGAGCCTAAGTACCGAACCATTTATTTTGTATGCCTTGAGTTTTCTCTCGCTATAATGATGTTGATAACCCGTGGTTGTGATTAGTTAAAAAATTGTATTGTAGAAATACCATGGTAACCAACAAACTCGACCTTGGATACAAAGATCAAGTCGCCTTTTCATAACATTTGCCTCAAAGTCATTCGCGCGGAAGAATAGAGCGATTCCGATATCGAAACGTCAATGGCTCGTTGTGAGTTACAACAGTAGGGCCACAGAGCTAGGGTTTACACTCCCGGATGACGATCCGATCGACATGCGATAGCAAAAGACCCGAGGGAGGCAAGTTGAGTTAGTCGGGGCAACCCTTGCGTTTAATGAGCGAGCTGATGCCAGGGAGATTTTGTGAAGACGCTATTTAGGGCTCAGAGGAACTATGCGGTGTTCAATAGTGAAAGGAAAAAGGGCGACTAATGATTCGAGGGCAAAGCTGGGCTTACAGTTGAACAGTGAGTTTTAAAGCTGCTTAGAATTGGAGCTGTTGTCCTTTTGAATTAAAGTTAAGAATTATTTTGTTCTTGTAGGTACAGTGGTACCAATTCAGTAGGTACTAGGTACCTATAAATACAAACGCTTAATGCAAGAAGCAAGTAGTTGTTAAAAGTGGGTGTTGCCGACGGCGGTAAAGGTTCCGTAGAAAAGTAATACAGTGCGATATATGATAATAGAAGCTTATAATATGCGAAAATCCAATAGAAAAATTAAAATAATATTTACATAGAAAAGTTAGGGCGACATCTTTTTTCCTCTAATGTCAACTAAAAATTGAAAGTCCATTTCTTTGACAAAAAATAAATAAAGGTTAAATTAGGCTACTAACGAACCTTCGTGTCGCTCACAGTGGGGTTCTATGGGGAGGCTTATATTCAGCTGTCGACATCATCTGGACGATGGCATATTACTTGCCTGTACTTATCTTTTCTAAATCAAAATTCAAGACCTACGCTGCGCTATTATAGTTTATGGTAAATGAAATGTTGGAATTTAATTAACCACAAACTATAATAATTCTACGAACCGGATGATGCAGCGTAACCCGGCCACTCGGTAGACCGACGATCTGGTGAAAACCGCGGGGAGCTGATGGATGCAGGAGGCAAGTGGCCGCTCAAGGTGGAGCTCTATGGGGGAGGCCTATGTTCAGCAGCGGATGTCTTCGGGCTGTTACTGATGATGATGATGATGATGATGATGATAATGATGATGATTATGATAACTTCTTTTTATTGGTTTTGTTATTATATGTGTGTCGCCTGCTGAATAACATTATTATGTAAGCTAAGCACTTACTCTACTACTATTTATATTCATTTTAATTGTTTAATCCTTTTTTGGCCTTATTGTAACCTAAATTCTATCTTTATAATATTATGTAAAATGTAACGCTGTTGGATTACCGAAATAAATAAATAAATAAATAAATAGTTCTTACTTACGAGTACGGTCATAATATTTAAATACTATAAATAAATCCGCTTCTGGCCTTGCTTGCCTGTTAGAGCATTCTTATAGGAATCCTGATTCCTAGTTAGGTCAAGGTCACCACTCCTGACATTGAATTAAAGAGAGACAACATACATAAAAAGAAACAGAGGATAACATAATAAAGGGGCTATTAACTTCCTAAACTCTAACCACCAAACCCCAGAAAAACCAAAGCTCCAAAACTCCGAACCCGATTTATTCGCACAATTCCTATCTGTCCCATCGCTTAATGAAACTTAAGAGAATACTTTACTCGTAATCCAACGGCCGAGATTTATTCCTCGTTTGATACCGATCGCGATACCGCGCCGTCTCCTACACCATACGTAATTTAAGTTCCCAAATGGGACTTATTCCGGACGATTCTGGAAGATTCCGGATGATTCAGTTCGATCCCGGGCGTGGAGGTATAGCGGCGATAGACGACACTAAAATCAGGTAGAAGAAACCTCTGCTAGTGCAAAATGTACACTATGCTACTTGATTTAGGCATACTATACACTCAAGAAGTAAGCGCTAACACTAAACTAATGGAAATGGTGGCCTTGGCGTCAGGCATGTTCACTCTTTAATCCATAAAGGTATCTCTATGAAAAAGAATCACCCCAGTCCATGAGATATACCCAAAAAAGCAGCAATAAAGCAACAGTTACTAGGGACATAAAATATTCTCAAAGGAGGATTAACATAAAAATGAGTCTGTGATCTTTCGGGTACAAAAAAACTAAATTTCGTATTAGGTACCCAAAAAGGAGCACCTAGGTCCTTTATGCAATGATAATTCATTGCTACCTAAAGAAAAGACACAAAGCATCAAATACTTTCACGTTTTATAATACTTAGCCACTTACAAGCCGTGTCTTTGGATATACCAAGTCAATGACTCTGAATGGTTCTGGAAGATTCCAGATGGTTTTGGGCAATTCCGGTATCAAAAAGAAATTATAAGAACCCTGGGGAGAAAGGAACTGTCGACGCCACAATTTAGTTTGGGATTCGGTCTCTGGATTGTTATCTTTGGTTCGATTGGTGCACGCTGGGTTGTAGAAGTTGTAAGTTGAAGCATGGATGAAATAAAAAAAGAAGGATTGAGTTTTGATTGACATCGAACTGAAGCCCAAAATGGCGGACATATTACATATGTGTGTCGGGTGAAAGTAGGGCGACAGGCTGCATATGATGTGAGTGTGTGCGTGCCCCGCTCGTACGTACGAAGCGTTCCGGCTTCCTAAGGGTGCTTCAGTTTCGGATCAGCCTTGAAATTTAAAAGTTTAACTATGACCAAAGGAAATGAAGGATTGGTAGAAATCTATATATTTACTATTATAATAGATATCCAACCGCAAAATTAGCGAGATTTCTAAAAACACTTCCACTATTTTTCACAAAGAGTTTCAACTCAAATTATGCAAATGATCCTTACACATTTAAATTCACCCTTACACTACCGCGACACGTTTCCTCCAATATTTTAATTCCCGCCAACTCCACGACGAACAAGCAGATTCAATTATCGAAGACGAGAACGCCTAATTGTTATTAATGCAGCGACAATTTCAACAGGTAATTACAAGGTAACTGTCATTCCCGGTTGAAACGGTAACAGCCATTTTTGAAAATGGAATGACAAGGATTTAAATATGGAACGCGATTTTCCGAGACCCTTTCCTAAAGTTGTCGAAGGACGGCAGTTGGCGCGACAATAGGAATTGAAATGAAAGTTTGGAAGCAATATTGATTGTGAGACAGCCCTTACACGAAATTAGTTTTTTTCCTTCGGACCCTTGCAATATAAAAAGGATTAGTTATTCCTCTGCCAGACAGGTCTCACCTAAAGGTTGGTAATAAAAAGTAAGTTCATAATAAGACTGAATCGAGACGTTAACCCTAGACGCCATTGCTCACTTGCAATAAAAAACAAGCGTGCACTGGAACACGCAGGTATACTAATATGGCAGGAACTTTAATCATTCATCAAAACCAGTCGGGAGAGAGGTGAAAATGAAAAAGGAGCTATAACTATAAGTATAACGTTCCATTTTCGAAAATAATGAACTGGCCGTTCGTTGGAGTCTCTTTGAGAGTCGTTAGCGAAACTCGAAACTTGGTCGTATCGAACAACAATTCCGAATTCGAAATGATCAATGAGCGTGGCGTGCGCTTATTGAGTTTGTTAGGTTGTTTTTGACCAGTTACTTCTTGTTACGGGTTTCGATTTTTGATAAAGTTGCTACTGTTATTTATGTCTGCTATAGTCGTAACAATTTGTTAAGGAAGCATTGCTAGATTGTAATGCTGCGATGACAGATACTTGCGATAGCAGCTAAGAGCATCTTTACCTGAAACAAAAAAAAAATAGTTACTTAATTAAGAGTCAAATAAATTATTATTGCTTCTTTATGCATTTAGGTTTTCCGACAAGGCCATTGAGCTAGTGATTGTCAGACGTACGGACCTCCGTACAGCTTTAACGTAAGTATTCGACTAGTTGATATACCAAAGTACTCTGTGTGGTTGATAAAGTCTTTTTTATAAACATTGATGTTGGTAGTGGGTATTTAGTATGTTATATGTAGACGTTACGCTACGCTTTTAAGGCTTTTTGATCTTAATGCTTTTAAAACATAATTACGTTATATCGTTTTTAGGCATTTTGCTTTTTAGGCGTTTTGCTTTGGAAGCAGTCTGAATAAATAAAGGATTCAAACTTAAAGTACCTAGATAGTCATTCTATGGACAAATCAAAGGCTGGTTGCACGCATCATCAAAATACAGGACAGGTTTGACAATCATACACTTTGGAATTCATACGTTAAGAGACTCATGTACAGCTGTTAAGATCATTTGCCTCACCGTAAGTTAATCTCCCAGTGACAACAATACGCCGTCTAAGTATGTAAGACTGGAAAACATTTACCGACTAAATTATGCAAATGTTTGCTCCACAAATGTTGATATAGTGCGATTGGGGAATCTCACGATTGTATTTACTCTGTAGATTCCCACAATTAAAAAGTGGTACGATGTAAACAAATTCCGGTGGAGTGTTTGGTTTTAGAACGATGTTTAAGTATGGAACGATTTTTTAAACCGCCAGTCAATAGTGAAACTTTTTGTTAAAGTAAGTAGTAGATACCTAGTACCTATATCATATGGATTAGGTACCTATGTAATCTATAGGTGATGAATTACAATCGAAGAAAAAGATAGGTGCAAAGTTTTAAACAATTAAGATTTCTCGATAACATTAAACGTATCTCGTTTTCAGACTGATGATGATGATGATGTATCTCACAAAACATTCCAAATATCTCTCAACCATTGCTTACTCTCTACATCTCTCACGCGAACCATTACCTCATTCGAATTCTAAATTCGAACCTTTACATTTTCAGCACTATCAAAAACGTCTCCGCTGAATCGGTTGATTCTCGGTTGCCAGTATCGGCATCTTACATCAAAAGTCCATTTCGTCCGATACGTCTTGGCGCCCGCACCTTTTGAAATTCAACGATATTTTAATGGCTACTATCGGTTCTATTGATTTTTCTCTTTCCCCCCATTTTAAGTTCAGAGCGTTAACGTAGACTTATATATTGGTTTGGCGATTAATAAACTCTGTGTTTCCATAGTCGCTTATTTGTTTGAAAATGAATGACAGTATAACAACTCCTTTTGATACCTAATTTCAGTTGTTTTTGGCCATCCAACTGAGTGGATCTAAATTATAACTGTCAAAGGCAGATTGTCCTATAGCCCTTTGTCTGGCCGTATTTCGAAGCACAATAGCAATAAAATTTCTGTCCTATTTTCAAATTAAAATTTGATTTTTATATTATATTTTTATAAGCAAAGTATTTTCTGTGGCGAAATAAATAGATTGTCACAGCTGAAAAATTGTGCTAACCATGTAGGTAAATATCTCAAGATTCTCAAGTAAATTTTCATTCACATAATTAAAAACTACCTAATCAATTCGACGCACATAAAGACCATTATCCAACATAAAACCATCAGTTTTCCATAATGGCTCCATTAGATTTTTACGCACCGGACCCGCCATAAAAGTCAACCTTTTTAGTCTATAAACACTTTTTTGCATGAATTTTAGACCGCACACCGCACTATAAAACTATTAGGTAGCACTAGCACCCCATTTAACCCCTAAGGTATCGGTATTTTTTACCCTCTCCGACCCTGAAACACTCTAACGAACGTGCCAAGTCACCTCCAATGACGGCCCTATTCTGGAATATTGTTAGCTAGATATCGTTGTTTTTAAGTAATATTTACTATTTAGTATCGATATCGACTCATTAGTACCTACTACTAAAAGTAAAATAGTTGAGAGTACAAATACATATAAATCGGGTACAGTTGGTAACTAAAACCAATGATTGTAGATAGTTAATTGGCTAAAAAACTTTTCCCAAACGTATAAATATTTACTAGAATTTAACATGGGTAATTGCTGGTTAGGTCAGATGTAATTGGTAATTTTTCAAGTGTATGAAACTAACACCCCGAGGAATTTTCACGAAGTTAACGTCTGCTACTGCTAAGGTCAGACTGGTCACATAAGTTTCTACGTAAGTAAGGTACGTACGAGACATTTTGATGAAGTACGAGCTTAAGTCTATTCGAACTATTTAACCCCTAGTACTTATCTCCATAGTATAACCCCTAGTACTAATGTGGGTATCAGTTTGTATGTATACAGATGTTAAGTGACGATATGGTCGAAAATGGCCAAGACACAGAATAACTAATAGTACTAACGTAGCAAAACTACGGATGGCTGACTAGTTGGTTCGAGCCTAGCTAGTTCGTAAGTGTAACTGCTGGAACACACCGTTAAAAAGTATAAAGTCACAAAATTTTCAGAATAAGTCCGTGCTTAGGTATTCAACGCGCGCGATCTATTGGACCCGTATTCTTGGCTAATTGTGAACCACTACGCGACTGCTCCAGAAGCTTCCACTTTTAAAGGAGCTCCTTTGTAAACCAAAGGTTTGAGGTAAACAACAGATAAAGTATTTTTTTAACCCTATTTGGATTTTTTTTTTGGTAGATTTACTGCTTTGGAGTTTAAACTTACTTTAGTCTATGAGCGTTGTACGATGATGACAGGTTATTGGGACGATGGGTATGATAGTCAACGGTATGATTAGACTAAACTAAAATGTTTATACATATTGTAATTTTCCATAAACTGCTAGGAAGTTGCATAATTTTGTTACTTAATATCAAATTTATATGCCACTGAGCAGCTGCACGCCTCCTGAATCCATTGCTCTCCTCCACGGCTTTCACTAGATCGCTCCCCAAATCAAAATGGCACTGTCTAGGGAAGGCTTATGTTCAGTGGAGGTCTTCAGGCTGTTATTTGGTGATGATGATTAAATTCAGAAAAGAAGGTATGCGTGAATAAGAGTCTGTCGATTTCATTGCTACTAAGTTACTAAATAAAACAACAACAACTTATTCGTCGCATCTCTACACTTAGGTATGCATCAAGAAACTTTGCATTGCAAGCCTTTTGAATAAAAAAAATAAAGAAAAAAGTAAACTATCTAAATCTAGCTACCTAACTATTCTAACTATCCGGGAGTTTGTCATTTGTTTTGTAATATCCATCTTCCATCACATTTTTTCCCAGAACGAAGATGCCCATGTATAAACCTATAAAACTAGCTAAGAAATTACCCAGTTAAAAGCGTTAGCCCCTCTACTTTAAACACATACGAAGTTAGTAAGAAGTTCCCCAACGCGGGAACCTTCTCGAATTTATTTCTAAACTGAGTTTAGTGTGTCTTTTATCTTCGAAGTTTCAATAGTTCCCCCTTTGCGACATCCCCCGCTTTCGATTTCATTCATTTTGTACAAAGACCCTTGGTTCAGATATACCTAATCGACTAAGGCGGTTACGAAATTACGCTGTTGATTCTATCAATATTTACTTTTTAAAATTGAAATCTATTTATTTTGATAATAACTTATAAGATTTTTACGTTTCCGCGTGACGTCAGTCCAGAGCTCACCGCGACTGGTGTACATCCTGTAGGCCTTGCACGAATATTTACGCGCAAGTATGTTTAATGTTAAGGTAAGTCAGTTGTAAGGGGCGCTGATCAACTGCCATACAACTGCCTTACGTTAACGTTACACTTACTTGCGCGTAAATATTCGTGCTAGGCCTACAGGCATACGCCGCCGACGCAGCAGACAGTGTCTTGTGTCATTTCATGATAGAGCGCCACAACAAACTTTGCCTGCTCGTTCACATAAAATGGCTTGCTACTATTCTCACCAACTCTATCTATTATTTTTAGTTTAACAATATTATTAAACAATTTGTGTTCTTGCGAAATAGGTAGTACAAATAGAATGTGATCTTATTCTCATAATTTAATATCTCAGTCGTAGAGACATGAAAGCATTTAGATTTGCCAATTTCACAATTATTTATCAAGTAAGATTACATTCAGATTCCACTAGTCAAGTTTCATCAAATTATAAAAACAAATTCCACATTAGTCAGAACTTTTATATTCCTGGCTGTCTCGCTCTGGGTCTGCCATTCTATTCGAGAAACACTACCTAATCATCATCATCATCATCAACAGCCCCCCGGGGGGGTGGGGTGGGGGAGCTATGTTCTACAGTGCATCACTTTGAAGGGCTGGTCACCTCCTGCATTCATCAGCTCCCAGCGGCTTTCACCAGATCGTCGGTCCAGTGGGTACCGGCCTCCGCTAAGTCTTCCAGTTTGTGGTTGCCACTCAAGAACCTTTCTTCCCCATCAGTTGTCAGTTCCTGCCCATTGCCGCTACCCAATAAACCGTCAGTCATTATACAACAGTACTTCGCAGTCGCTTCAACCGTTGCGGTGTGGCCCAGCCTTTAGAGGTTTTGTTTTTAGTTCTTTTTACCATACGCTAAGGTTTCTTTCTTGTGTATTGGGGGATATAAGCAAAGCAACGGAAACAAACAAAGGGTGGTTTAGATGGGGAAACAAAAAGTAGAATACGCCCCAGTCAAGCGATAGGTATTGTACTAGAGAATATTTTTTTTATTTTTTAGATATCATTTTTTATTTGAGAGGCATTAAGTACCTCATGTGCTTAATGCCTCTCAAATAAAAAGTAATGTTTGGTCTCGTATGCGAGAATTAGGTAACTTATACTTTAATTTTCTCATTAAATTCAAATTACAAGCTTTTAAGCCGGATTTTAAAAAAACACACACGCAGGAACACGTCACTCTATCATCGAAATAATACACACACACTATGCACACGCAACGCAACACATAGGGTTGTCTAATATGTAAATTCTTGTGCTCGTAAAGGTATTTCTCTCTTGTAGACTAACATTTGACAGCCATGATGACACATGACAGGCTCCGAGGCGTGATGGTTGAACAGATCGGCTCATAACCCGAAGCAGCGGGTTTGATTCCCGCGACTGGACAAATATTTGTACTGAAAAAAAGAGGTGTAGCAACAACGCTTCTGAAATTGTAAATTTAAGATTGCCCTGTGTACCCGCAACTTACTCGTTTTCCCCAAGTCACTCTTAATTTTTTGGGATAAACAGTGACCTGAGATGTCGGCCACACAAACAAACGGAAAATGTTCACTTTTACATTCTAGTGGAGATTACATGTATTTAATCAACTTTTGAACATTCATCTCCTCTTTGTTGCATCATTCGTCTTACGAAATCAAGCAAAGATTACTAGAGATTTTCGCAGCTAGCGGTCGGGTAACCATAGCTCAGTGGTAGAGCGTTCAATCCGGTGAGTTGGAGGGCGCGGGTTCAAATCCCGCTGGTTGCTAAAATTTTGAGGACTATAATATCTTTATCTTCAAAGATTACTAAAAGCTATTGTAACGGACGTAACGTCAACCAGCGTGCCAACCTACCGGCCCGCCAAAGCCAATGCCGCCATATTGACACCGCCCCTTCCGCCAGCCCAGTACTGCCAGCCCTGCCATGCCTTGGAGGGAAAAGCGTGTCAATATAAGCCTAAGCCAGTCATTATATACGTTCATTCCTGTTGCAATATCATAAGGAACAATATTAAAGAAGTTACTGAAACTCTGCTCGTTTTATTTCTGCTCCCGTAACTCTATTTATTTGATTTACTAAGGATGCATAATGCCATGCATAAAAATGAAAAACCAAATTTCAGGCAGCCCTACTTTCTTCTCTAGAATGGTTATCACTCACACATGCACACACTGTAGGGCTGTCCATGCGAGTGCGTTCTGTGGCAATAATCGGATAATAAGTACACTGGCGCCGCGCCGCCGCGCCGGTCAGCGCCACCGCCCGCCCCTACTTGCATGTATAGGCTTGTTGTCTACTTGAAGAAGAAATATATGCTATGTCTATAATAAATGCTATGTAAAGAGCTAAAAAAAGATAAAAATATCGATAACTAAAGCTAAATAAGTAACTAAAAATTGTGTAAAAATTAAAGGCACATTGGTTTCTCACACTGCGGATCTTGTTTTCAAATTAAATATAGGTACTTACTTACCTTCAATTATGATTATTATGTATAGTAGAGACATGCGCTTCTATCGGTAGAGTACAATCTTAACCGAAGCTATTTTTACAAAACTTATGCCACATTTTTGTCTTGATTAGTATGAGATTGATGCTAAGTAAATAAATATGTGAATAAGAGATATGGAATTGATTGCAGCAGTTACTTAAAAACTGAAGGCACTAGGGACTGTCATAAAAAATCCCACACCCATAATAACGACAACGTTCTAGTTGCCTAAACCTTACCTATTCAGTAAAATGTGTCTTCAAGTTGTCATAAAGTCCAATAGGAAAATGTTTGGTATGTCATAATGTGTACCTTAAGCCCCGGTTTGCTTACGTTTGTTAAACTCATTTCAACTAAAAAGTACTAAACGCTCGTTGGTTGATAACAACCGATGTTCAAAAGGCAACCAATGAGCGTTCTATGTATTGAATTTGACATTAGCTTAACATATGTATACGAGGTCGTTGAAGAAAATCCGACAATGGTGGTTGTGGATTTTGAATTTATTTTTCAAAACTAGTGTATCTTGAACTTTAATGTGTAATAAGGGTGGATTATTTTCCGTTAAGTGTTCGTGAATGTGCACGAGTGTTGGCAAATGGTTTCAAGATCATAAAACCATTCATTTTCGTTTTTGCTTCAACGGCCTTTTTTAGAGCCTTCAGTAAAATATCCACCATTTTACTGTTGGCGTTTTGACTGACAAAATATGACTTTGACTTGACATAACCGTACAAATTTTACTCACTTGACATTGGCAGAATTATTGCAAAACAGCGATAGAAAGCCATTAAAGAAGAAGAAAAAGAAGAAGAAGAGAAGCAGGGTAAATCTACAATCTTAGCTTTTCCATCTCTATTTAAAATAATCCCAACGTCAAAAAACGTCGAAATAAAAACAGGCACCTTGCTTATCCACCAGTGGATCTGATACCTATAAAATTACACGCACCGATGCCTACTACAGTTAAGCTCCGGTTACAATTAAAACAAGCTTTAATCACTATAATTGAATCGCAAAGAATTTTAACTGCATTAATACGTTTTGTTGATACAAGGAGAGATAATGGTTGTTAATAACTTTACGTTAATAAGACGTGGTGGCCGTGTAACACTGTATAGGAATAGAATTCGTAAGTAAATATTCTAGAAACTATACGTTTTGAACAATGAGTTTTTATATCCGAATATTAACAAAATAATGATGAATATAGATTTCTGAACTGAGGCTGTTGGTTCGATTCCTACCGAGGACAAACATTTGTGTGACGAACATAGATGTTTGTTCTGCATCTGGGTGTTATATTGTATTCTATGTAAGTATTTACAAACAAAAAAAAAAGTATATAAGTATTACATCAGTTATCTGGTTCCCATAGTACAAGCTTTGCTTAGTTTGGGGCTAAATGGCGCTGTGTGTAATGTCCACACATATTTTATTTTTTTAACGATGTTACCTCTAGAAAAGTTTACAAAAAACTAAATGGACAAACATTTGTGTCATGAACATAGATGTTTATTCTGTGTCTGGGTAAAACTAAATTGAAATGGGTACTTATCATGTGTAAAATGAAATCTATACGCAAGCAACAGGATAAAAAAACTGTAAAAATAAAAAAGGTCCATTTCCGTAAGAGGTCGAACTCGTTTTACGTATACTCGTAAAAATAAACAAGCGACTGTTTCAGATAAGACAATGGTGATGACAATTAAATCGAACAGTCGATATCAAAACATTGGAAACGCATTTCCTTTCTGGCAACTGGCAACCCTATCTTGGAGACTGGCGTATGTAACGCTTGAAAAAATAAATTTTAGAACTTTTAGCTGTTGGCTTAGCACGGTTTGTGAATTGAGCCAAGTTATTTACCCTGATAGTGATAACTTGGCTCAATTCACAATGCAGGAGGTGAGCGGCCACTCAAAGGGCGCTCTCTGGGGGAGGCCTATGTTCAGCAGTGGACATCTACGGGCTGATGATGATTTACCCTGATAATACTTATAAAAGGTGGTTAGATTAGACTTAGAAAACTACAAACAAACATAAGTACTACAAAGCACTTTTTACTTTTTAATTTTTATTACTTTTAATTAAACACAAACACGTTGTATCTTTGGAAAACGGAATGTTTCTTTCTATATCACTAATCATTGAATTCCTTTCGCGCCAAAACATCAATGCGTTACTTTCTCGCCTATCAATCGAAAACTGGTTGATTTGTATCAATGATAGATATAATGCCAAATTAAATAGGTACCTACCACCTACCTACGATCACAATAGAATTAAACGATCTTTCTTGGTTTCTTCCTGTCTTGAACCCGAGTCTTTGACCCAGTTAATGACAAAACTAAGGCGCGACGGCTTAAAGTGTTAGGACTTGGTTTGGCTGAGAGTGGATTGGATTTCCTTTAAGTTTAAGCCATGTTGTAGTTAGTTAGTCTACTTATTATCTAAACTTATTGAAAGTAGGTTAGGTTTATTTACATAGAATTTGTGGAAGTATTGTACAGCTCTAAACTCTAAAAAGTTTAGTGTTTTGTTGAGCGGAGGAACCTTTGAACATTGTCCCTTCATGTCGTTCGTTTCAAATAGAATCGATCTGTAATAATGTAGATTTACTACCCTTACTAAATAAACATAGTGTAGCAGAAGATATTAACGATTATTGTGTTTTGTTTCACTCTGTCAAATTTAAAACTGGCAAAGACAAAATAAGAGAAAACACCGAGTAAGTTAGTAGGTATTCCTGTATTAGGTATGCACTGTTTATTAGTAGGGGAGTACCTATATGTGCAACTTGGTGCTTGGAGTTTTGGCGGGAACGCGGAAAAGTTCAAGTCGTTGCATTATATTATTTTTCAAAACTTGTGCTTTTACAGTGTTAATGTTTAAAATTGGTGGCGTTTTACGCATTCAGTTTTGAATTAAGAGCATGAGTGAGGGCAAGTAATATAATGTGGTAAAACGTGATTTTTCGTGTTGCCTCCAAAACTCCATAGAAGCTTCTAGTAAAGTTGCCACCACTTTGCTGGAGCATGACTTAGACTGCACTATGACTACCTGACTTAGACTGGACTATGACTATGACTAGGACATGACTTTGCGTGAAATATTTTATAACACGATGAAAATATAATACTTGACAATGGCTAAATACACTATTTGTGTGGAGCCAAAATATTAAAAAAAAAAACTTGGTGCTTGCCACGTTGCCATAAAGTACAACATTTAGTACAAAGTTTTAATTTACTGAAACATCAAATGGTTTTTTTTACCTCAGCGAGTTTTATTTTATTTGTTACTTAATTGAATGTAATTTTCATAATAATGTTGAAGTTTTAATTTAATACGTCCCTGTTATAATAATAACAGTTATTTACCCCGATCAAGATTAGAGCCGTGTAAAATAACTATTGTCGCTGTTTGCCGTCACAATAGTTCCGAACGCGGTAACTTTGTCAGGGGGTCCTTATTGATCGTACGGAATATTAGTTTAGGGCCTGTTCGGTCCCAAGGGGCTTTTCGGACCCAAGGGGTTTGCGTGAAATTGATGCCATTATCGTACCAATCGAACACAATGCGCGCCACGCGTGTGAGCTTGTGTGGAAGGAGTTATAGTAAATATTTTTTTCTGTTAATAAATAAATAAATAAATATGTGTGGACATTTCACACAGCGCCATCTAGCCCCAAACTAAGCATAGCTTGTATGTACTATGGGAACCAGATAACTGATATAATACTTAGATACTTTTTTTTTGTTTGTAAATACATACATAGAATACAATATAACACCCAGCAACGAATTAATTTTAGTCAACCGTCTGGAATTCATTTTGTTTCTATGTAATATGTTATCTTCATAATAGGTACACATTTTGTATACATAGTCATGCTAATAAAATATGGGCTTTTGCTTTAAACCTTTGTTATCAATAACAAGAGCAGAAAAATCTTTTCTCAAAACCCAAAATATTAGTAAAGTTTTCTTCAGAAAAAAGCATTAAAAATAATTCTATCACCCATAAGGCGGGCTTACAGAAACAAATCTTTACAACTTTTTAACCAAAAGATTTCGCCTTAAAACAATCCGGAGATTACGTCAAAACTTGTAATCGGAGTTTAAAAAAACGTTGAATATTTTAACACGGAGCCTAACTCTAAAGTTTTAATCCTTTGTTTGGGAAAGGATTACGGGTTCTTATCAACGGACGGGCGAGAGAGGTTTTTTAGACTCGTCTAGTTTCAATTAAGCGTCAGTTAATTCCGGCGCTAAGTGGTTGGTTTAAGTCGCAGCTTAATTTATTTCCGGCCACAATTTATGTCCGGGATTAATGTAATGAAATTCCCGAGGCAGGGGCTAATTGCTACTACCAATTATCCAAATAAAAATAAAGCTAGGTGCATAATGAGCGATTCGTACGCATTTATCTATGTTCGGTACGTACTACGTATACGTTACATATAACTATTAACAAAATGAAAACCATTGAAAAGTTACCTCATGTAAAAGTCACTGCGTGCGAAGTGTCAAGCTATGTCAAATGTCAATGTAAATTAAAAAATAAAGTGAATGGTTTTTACTAAAAAAGAAAGAGATAAGTATTGAACTATTCGTCTAATCCACATAGAAAGGGCGAAGTGTTCGATTACAAGCCGAGTTCACTCGCAATACAATCAACATTACACGCGTGGCAGCTGTGGAACCCTAAATTACGGCCCGTTTAGCCGAAACGAAGGGTTCTATACTTTTACAAAAAATAAAGGAATACAAGGACGAAATTGACAGTTTAATCTGGCAAGTTGCAAGCTTGGCTGAATGGGGTGTGTGCGTTGGGTATTGGGTAGTGCAGCAGCGACAATAAAAAATAAAAAAGAATATCGGATACTAGCAGGAGTTTTTAAAAGTAAACCAATACAAAGTAGAACTTTCAAAATTAGTTTTGCCTTTGATCTCCTCAACTATTTTGACAAGTTCTGTTAAGACTGTTTTTCTTTCAAGATACATCTATTCGGTACAAAAGCATTTTTTCATTATTTTGTTTAATTAAAGGTCGTTTCATGTCCATAGCAGTAGAGTAAATACAGTTATTTGACCTAAGTATTACTAGCAGTTAAGTATAAAATACGTACATAGCATGTAAGCCGAAAACACTTAAGCTAGCAAAGTGAGATATTACGTACTACAGTGTCTACAGACTTAATTAATAGCTAAAGTGATATACCCGTAAGACCTAGCTCGTCCCAGGCAATAAAACGGCTCCGTTTATATTAGACCAAAACACATCAAACAAACAGTAATGATAAGACCTACACCATTAAATATTGACGTTAGTTATGGCGGGAATACATAATACGATTACTCTATGAAATATTCAGAGACAATCACCGTTGATATTAGAACGTTAAAAAAAAGATATCACTAAAACGCTTGAAATTTTTCATTCAATTTATGAAATTTAACTTTTTCTAGCGAAGATGGGATTTCAACCAGTTGCTTATTATTTATTCAGTGCAAAAAGCGTTTTTAGATTTCTTGTACATAAGTTATATAAATATCCTTGCAACACTGAATCACGAGCACCACACCACACCGCACGCAACCGAATGTTTACACGGCCGTAGGGCTGGCACGTGTGTTACCAGCATGCACGTGTGATACAATAACACCGCGATCAAAGACCCGCGCGATGCGCTATCCAAACTTGTGATTAATTTATAATTAGATACAGTTACTGGTCTTATACACTGGTTTCTGTCAGTTGTTAAAGAAAACATGATTCCATATTTGAAGTTAATTTATAGTTTATTTTTTTTAATAACTACAACTCTACAAATGTTCTATGAAAAAGTTCGCGTTTAAGTTATAAACTCTATTTTCTTTTTTGCCTAACATATGTTTTCTTTACATACTGTATAATTTATTTAGGTAAGGGAGTACTAATGTTGATATTTTAGAAAATTTAATTACATTCTAACTACCTAAGTACATAGTATAACAATTTTCTTTGTCACATCTAAATAGCAACGTAGTGCTTCCAAAAATCTAGAACGTTCGTAGTTGTCTTTTGTTTTTTGCTCGCAAAAAGCGATCAGAAGCGATTCGCAGCAATGCACTACATTACATTTATCTGGCAACACAACGTCCTACTTTTCTTCCTAGCAGAAGAACTTAGCCAATACGGGTGTACAAATACGGGTGGGGAATTAGATGCCCGGCCATTGCAACCCTGGCCTCTCCCGATAGAGGGTGCGTTACCCCTGTGGATTTTTCCCTCATTTTGCAGTAAATAGCCAATGCGATCCCTTTTATAGGAGCTCGTACTTAAATTGTAAACTGTTTGTTCGAATAAAGAAATCTACGAAATAGAATTGTATTTTATTTTGTACTTACACAAAATACTTGTATCGGTAGGTGGATAAGTATTATCAATATTCAATAAAGGTTTTATTTAAACATGCATATTTGTTTAATTATACTTGTAATTAGTGGAATAAAGCAGGCTCTAAAAAAAACGCGGACAATTGAAGCAAAAGTACATTTGAAAAATAATAAGAAACTGAATGAGTTTTAGCGCGGACGTGAAAATGTTGCTTTTTTTGCTCACCTAACTATTATTTTCCAAAACTTGCAGTACCTATAATTTTGAGTCGACGAGTGAAAAGCGTATTAAAGACAAAAATTGTGTCTTTTCTGTTCACTCCAGTCCTCCATTGAAGCTTTCAGTAAAGTATCGGTCTGACACTTGACTGTGGCTAGACTAAACTTGGACGCACGGACTTATGAGTAAAGGATACCTACTTACGTTACGCGACTTTGACTCAACTTTGAACAGGTACTTCAATTCATCTGTAACTAGAACTTTACGTAAACTTGACACTGGCTAAATACGCAAATAGCGTGGTGCTAAACAAAAAATGAAAAAGAAAATTTGCCCGTTTTATTTCCGAAAATGGCAACTTTTAAGTTTACACTATGTGTGGAGCCAAAATATAAGAAGAAGAAAAAACTTTTAAGTTCTCAGAAACAACCGTCAAAACGCTAACGTTCGATTGCCGTAACATTATTTATTGACTTTCATCTAAAAAAATCCCTTGTCCGAGCGGCCCTTATTGTCGCTTAGAATAACTATAAAGCCGAGCTCAGCTCAGTCCAACCTAAATAAATTCTGTCATAGATAGGTAGTTATGATAGCTTTAGTCTAGGTATAAGTACCTAAACTAGACCTCAAGCTTGTTAGAAACTAGCCTGCGGTAAATGCCTGGGATTTGGCCTTGAGGGGAAAACAGACAGTTTTATCATGTTTTTTTATCGTAATTTATAACAAAAATATGTCTTAGTCATCGGTATTGTGCTAAGAAAATGTAGGAACATAAATCTTTTATAATTTTTCTTTGTCATCTGATTAATGTCTTAAAAATTATTAAAGTACTTGAAAATCTGATTGGTTTTATTTATTTTATGCTTTGTAGTAGTCAGTAGTCACTTAGTTAAAAAATACGCAATGTTTAAAACATTACTACTTAGTATGAATATTCGATAAAACCTACCGTAGAAAAGAAAAAAGCACTGATTAGAACTGAGTTATTTATTGTTTTTTTTTAAGCAATTTTGATTTTTTTAATACGGATTTTAACAATTTAATGTCGACAGTATTAGAACGGTCAAAACTCCTAATCAGATATACAGTTATCACGCCAGATAGGTATAGAGTAAAAGAGAAAAGGGTGTTCACGCCTACAGAATTTTTATCAGCTTTCCACTAAGTAACCGATTCGTTGGTCTGAAATCGTCCTAAAAGGGCCTCACCCTTCCGTAAGTCACCCTTGTCAGTTCCCCTGGTACACGTCTGTCCGGTCTTGTGTCGTTACCATCGAGTCAAAATTATATAGAAGCATTTATACTACGTCACAGAGTCACTTCACCTAGTGGAAAAATTACTCTATATGCTGCCAAATTTATAGAGCGACATTTTCATGCTTACATTGTTATATAAATTCATTATTATTATAGAGCAGCACTTCCATCTTATAGCGTTGGAACCCTATAACGGAATAAAATAGTATGATGTAAATGCCTTCTTCACCTTGCCTGCCGTAGACCCATTACGTTATATTGAACTAGAGAGAAGATACTATAAAATAATAACGCAAGGCACCAAAAAATCTAAACAACAATTTGCATTATTGACAATAAGTAATTAATTAAGTCCATGTATCCGACGCTTGCTGCATATTCCTAACTCTGCTAATTTAAGCGATGGTTGGGTTCCGATGGAGAAGAAAGGTTCTCGAGTGGCGACCACGAACTGGAAGATGCAGCGTAGGCCGGCCCTCCACTAGGTGGACCGACGATCTGGTGAGGGCCGCGGAGAGCCGATGGATGCAGGAGGCGAGCAGCCGCTCTAAGTGGCGCTCCCGGGGGGAGGCCTATGTTCAGTAGTGGACGTCTTCAGGCTGTTAATGATGATGATGGTTTCACTTGTGTTGCTTTTGCGCCAAAATTTCTTTATAGATATGGATAAGATTATGTACACAGATTGCTTAACCACATAGATCAGGGGCTGTGAGCTGTTAGCACGATTCAAAACAGAGCCTATATTGGATCGCTTTGTATTTTTTGTATGAAGATTTTGACAAGCGGTCCAATATTGGCTCGGTTTTTAATCGCGCTAAGACCTTACAGTATGGTCCCAGACAACATTCAAAACGGATAAATTAAAAATTCCACCGAAACATGTGTAAATTACGGATGAAATGGACGCCTCTAGTTTGATTTAGCCAAGTCTATTCTATAGGTATATCAAGTCGGTGGTCGTCAGAATGTCGGACCGCGTTCAAATGAGAGTCAGGACTTGAAAGCGCACAAGGGAAAACGCATCTGGCGTTGCGGATTGTGGCACACCCCACGCGTGCTAGTTTCGACATCTCTTTGACCCTTCTGTGATCCTGGTACCTCGTGCGTGAACGAAGGCATTCCCTTTATTTTTCCTTAACTTTGTACTAGCATTTACTAAAAAAAAGTTATCAGAAAAACGAATTATGTTTTGGTGATTACCGCTCGATAATGAATTAAAATTTAAAATATTTGTAAAAACAAAACGCTCTATTCATACTAATAGGAATCAGAAGTGAAATCAACAGCTTTTTAACATTTAAGATCTTTAATATAACAGTTAGTTATAACAGTTAAACATTATTTCAAATATTGACCGAAAATATGCCCAAAGGTAGCATAGAAATGCCACACGAGCACAACTACGTCCGTTTGGCACGATGTCATGTGAAGTAAGAGAACGAGAGCCTTTTTTTTTTGAACGGGCTAATGCTGTTGGTCTCTAACGACCTTTACAGCGTCACCGGGCGGGAGGGCAGGCGCTTAAGGCACCCAGCCGACAAAAGTGGGAGGGCAACTAGCTCAAGCGCACCCCTGGGGTGCGAGCCGCGGCTTGGACTGTTGCCGGGATAAGAGGATCGAGAAGGCTACGTCCGCTGGAGGAGTGGACCCTATGGAAAGTCGCTTAAAGAAAACAAGAGCCCATTTAGCTGCTTCTTATATAGTCTGTGCCCTCTCTCCTCGGGCGCCATCTTCGGTGTTGCCACTGCGTTGGCTAATAATACAGTTTTGTTTGATTTGTATCGATTTGTGTTTATAAAATAAAAATAAAAATTGTGAAAAAAGAATTTGAAATTAAAAAGATGCAAGATCAAAAGAGTCATTATGGAAAAAAAACTGGCTACGGATAAACAATTTCGAAACTGCTACTCGAAATTAGCCCATTCATCTCAAGGTTTAAACAAGGGTAGTTTATCTACATAACGAATGCATATGTCATGGTCGGGGGCAAACAAAAATCCACAGATAACGTATCGTTGGTAAGCAATTTGTCCCGGTTGTTTATTGGTGGCCAGTAATTAAGTTTATCTCTCCAATGATGATTAGTGGGGTCGGGAGGGTGTTTTTTTATTCATTTAAGCAATTGTAGATAAGTTGTTTCAGTCAAAAGGTTTAACTAATAAGTTCACTTTTTAATTTTCAAAATAATATATTAAAAGCTTAATATTCTCATCATGATCTTTATCAACAGCCTGACGACGTCCACTGCTGAACAAGGCCTCCTCTAAAGAGCGCCACTTTGAGTGGCTGCTCGTGTCCTGCATCCACCGGCTTCCTACGACTTTCACCGGATCGTTGTACTAGTGGACGGCCGGCCTACGTTGCGTATTCCAGTTCATGGTTTAATATAACTAGCTACAATCAACATAGAAGACTGTAGTGGAGCTACGGCGAAGCTCGGTGACTCATCATTATCAGTCGGGAGACGTCCACTGCTGCACATATGCCTCAACTATGAGTCGAAGCCTCCAACAGAGTTGCATCCAACCGCTCCTCAAGCATTTGACAAGGTTGTCAGTCTACCTAGTTGGAAGCATAGGCGTAGCGACGTAGTGGCGACGTAGATCTACCTACGATACGTCGCCACTCGAGAACCTTTCTTGCCCATCGATTATCGATTTTGCAAGCGATGTGGCCTGCCATTCAACTCGCTAATTTACGGATAGTAATATAATAAACCCACCCCACTAGGTGGACCGACGACCTGGTAAAAACCGCGGGGAGCCGATGGATGCAGGAGGCGAGCAGCCGCTCAAAGTGGCGCTCTCTGGGGGAGGCCTGTGTTCAGCAGTGGACATCTACGGGCTGATGATGATGATGATGATGAATATAATAAATAATGATTCCTAAGACGAACTAAATAGAGACCAATAAATCTATAAAGATACGAAACACGAAATAAATATTCGTCCACAAAACAATGTCGGTAAGAGACAATAATACTATAGAAGATAATTGTTTCACACGTTACCACCTAGAATGCACCGAACATGTTGTATTCTTGAGATGATTATAATAAGAGGCATAAGAAAAATTAACTACAAAACCTAAACTACAATACTATAGAAGATTATTTTGTAAAATAGAGTCAGAGTTCCAAGGATTTTTTTATTATGATTACGAAGGAAATTACTTTCCTCATAATATAAATAAACAAGTCTTTAATTTCCTCAACTAACAGGCGAATTACACTCGTAATAATTATGAGAAAACAATTTTTCTCAATAGAAGCTTACTTAATTTTGCTTCTGAGGCTTTATTTATTTTGTTATTGTGCTAAAGTAGGTTGCCAATTACGTTAATATTACCAAGAAAATAAAAAATGTAATATACTGTTGTGGCCTTGATCTAGTATTTATTTAGCCATCAAGGAGGCGGCAAATACGAGGAGGAGCAAAAAAAATCTTAATTTACTATTTAATATTGTTTATATTTAACCGCGGATTTAGCTAAAGATTCAGGAAAAAAGGACAATATGAATTTACGTTTTAATCATATAATTATTTATTTACCTCTATGCTTATGTTTTATAAAGGAGCAGAAACGATTACGTCCTATTTATTGATATTTTAATATTTTCCAAAATCATCCCAAAACAAGATGATAAGAGCCAAGGAAACTAATAATGTTATATAACCTTTGTTTTTTAAATCCTGTATTTCAAGAAAAAACAATAAAAATAGAAAAAAGCTTTTTCTTCTCAATTCGAGTTTTCTTTTGTAATATCGCCTGTTCTAAATTCAAACATTTTCAATTACCACGAGCGAGCAGAAACGAAACGAATCAGAAAAAGCTCCTCACAGATCAACAAAGGAAATATTACAAAATGATTTTACCTTGTTCATAGTATCCATCCCCGGTTATTATACTTAATACATAAATTCAAAAGACAAGAGGAAACCGCGCGAACTTAGACCGGTCCGAATCGCGTTACAAAGTCAGGAAGGAAAAGTCCCCAAAGTTTGTCCGAAAACCGGGAAAAACCCCGAAAATTCTAGTCCAACATTCTGTTTCCGACCGAGGGCCATCGCTTAAATATTATTCTGGACTTTCCTTTATTCTCTTTGTTTCAGACGTTTCATTATTTGCGGTCGGAGGTGCGCTCGAGGTGAAGTTCCGCGTCAGATACACTCCAAATTAAAAAAAATACGAGCCCCGATTTACGACACAACAAAAAGGCAAATAGCAATTTCCCTGTGACCAAAAGAAAAACTCCTAATAATGAGCGTAAACAAGATTTCAAAACTTTTCCGCCTTTTGATATAAAAGAAACAAAGAACTCTAATTTATTTCTTTTTTCCCAACAAAAGTAATTGACGAATTTGTGCAAATAGAAATACGGTGGGGGAGTTAGTAACGCGTAATTAGTCGCGTAAAAGTACGCGAGGAACGCCGATATCGTAAATTCTTATTTCTTTTAACAAATCTGTCATTTGGAGGGAAATAAAGCTTCGTAATTTGACCCGTGCTTGACTGATATTTGGGGATGATCGGACGGACGTCAGATGTCGCAATATTGGAGGTCCTAGTTTTACGCGCGGGCACTTGCACAAAATGCGGACCTTTCTTGAGGGTCGTAAAACAAAAAGGCATCTGTCATGGATAGTCTGTACTTAGCCATAACTACATGTGGGTACTTGGAACTTTTGGAGAGTAAGCGAAAGTAAAGCCAAGCAAACGCAAGGCTTGCGTTTTATTAGAGACTTACCGTTGCCATTTTTGGAGAGATGATATTGGCGTTCTTGATAGCACTCTGAAACAAGAAAATAGTAAATTAATCTTTTAATCTTTAATAGTAAATTTCTAGGTGGTAGGACTTTTCTCGAAGTTCGTCTAGGTAGGTACCACCGCTCTGCCAGTTATTCTGCCGCCAAGCAGTAGTGTGCAAGCACTACTGTGTTCCGGTTTGAAGGGCATTGTAGCTAGTGAAATTACTGGGCAAATGAGACTTTATGACCTGATTACACAGTGTAGTAATCTGATTACTAGACTATGTGATGTCTCAGGATGACGTGCGCAGTGCAGCGTCACGCGAAACTTTATTATTTTTTAAGTTCCGAGTGACACTGCAACTGTTATGGGCAGCCGTGTTGCTTAACATCAGGTGAACGACTAGCTCGTCACGTCATACATTCACATAAAAAAAAAAAAAAAAAAACATGGAGCTTATAAAAAAAGAAGGAGGGAATCCTGTCTGATCCTAAACTGAAGCACCCTTAGGAAGCCGGAACGCTTCGTACGTACGAGCGGGGCACGCACACACTCACATCATAGGCAGCCGGTCGCCATACTTTCATCTGACACACATATGTAATATGTCCGCCATTTTGGGCTTTCATCCATGGTATTAAAGGTATTATTACATTTAATTTCGGGATATCATGGCTAAGGTGTATTTTTATGAAATTAAGGCCTCAAAAGAAGATTATATAAATACCCATATTTAAGTTTCGGCGTACCTAATATTAGGCCGATCTATGTCAATAATGAATGTTATAATGTATGTTATGTATATATGTTATAAGTACCCTTTAAAAATTTGAATTTTCTAATATTTTACTAAGAGAGCAGTTGGGCCTCCTCCCACAGAGCTTTAATTTGATGGTAAACGCCATGTTTGCTCAAATCAACACTATTTTAATAAAAACTACGCTAGAAATCTTGATGATAATCATTTAAGCCTAAAATGAATGAAGACAGCAACATTTAAACATAAACATTACTTCAAGTCACTTCTGCCGTTATACCCAACATTTTCCTCGTAAAAGCAACCCCCTCCACTCTAATCAAGAAAAGGATATATCAATCCAGTAACTCAAGGCGCTGGGTCTAAAAAGCCTCCTTTGTCAGGGCAATAGCTCGGAACAGGAGCACCTGAGTCGCGCGGAAACATGTATGTCATTTATTAACCTTCATTGTGGAAATACAGGCGCGTTGTTCGGTGTATTTGTAGAGGTATTGAGAAGATTTTTCTTAGGGTTTTCGCGACTGTTATTTATATTACCTAAACAGCGTGGTTCGTAGTTTTTTTGGGTGTTAGAGACGCTGGACGCCCCGTGTTTTCCGTATTCAAAATTTTTCCCGCGGAATTCTTTTATTTTCCGGGTCTCTCCAATTAGTTACTCTGTTTTTGGGGTTTTGGTACTGCGAGTAATTTGTACGCGGAATAGTTCTAATATTCGAGGGTAAGCAACACATTGGTGACAACTCCGATGTTAGCTACCAGATGTCGGTAGACTACGGTGACCATTTCTCATCAGGTGGGCTGCTTGTTACGTTTTAACATAACAAAAAAATCTGCCGTTTTGAAATTGTCACCAAGAAACAGACACTGTTTCTTAATTATACTATACGTAGCATAAAAGAGATTGCTTTAAGATAGAACCAGCCATTTTGACATTCATTTACCTGTACTCTGTTCTGAGTTTATCTGAATCTAAAACATATCACGATATTTTATTACCTTGGACTTAGGTATGGAACACTCCAAACATGGAACCGCACTCACACATTCATAAATCATTTCATTATGCCCGTTACATCCATTGCGTATTCAATTCATTATAAAAATATAAAAACCATTTACAACGTACTGCAGCTCCGTTATAAATAAATTACGAGGCGTCCACGATACACAAACCCGGGATCCCACGGGCGGTGGGCGTAGTCGGGACGCTGACAGGGGCAATGCCAGTGAGCTATTTGACTGATATATAAAAACGTTAAGAAAGAATATCCGAATTAAGATTAGTAAGAAAATTTCTGGTACGTTAGTTAAAGTTAAACTCTTGTCAACTTTGAAATACTGACTGCTCATTGGTTGCCTGTCTATCATCGGCTTTTTCCAACCAATGAGCGTTGGGATGAGTTTATACACTATATTTTTTTTTTCTTATATTTTGGCTCCACGCCAAAATATAAGAAAAAAAAAAACTTTAAGAAACGTACCAGAAACCGGGGGTAAGTATTGATGGGCTGAAGCGTTTGACTATTTACGTACCATACATATATAGTGAAAAGGCTCTAAAATGACCGCCCTAACCGTCAGTGCGGTAGTAGTTCGGTGTAGAGTTTTTTATAGTAGGTAGTATTGTATTGCGTAGTAGCTAGTTAGTATTAATAAAACCTATTAGCTTAAAGGGCAGTTAAGTAAGAATGCCACCAAAAATGACATCAGATCTTATACAAAATGTAAAGAAGAAAAGTTTTTTTTTTTTTTTTTTTTTAATATGTGTGGACAATTCACACATCGCCATCTAGCCCCAAACTAAGCATAGCTTGTACTATGGGAACCAGATGCTGTGTAACATTGTCATAACTCGCAATAAGTGAAATGGGTTATAAATTATTTCTCTAATATGAGTACTTATACAGTTCCATTTCGAACCTACCTAAAGATTCATTATTTTAAAAAGCAGTTAGTCAGGTATTACTAAATTAGTAAGTAAGTATTAGACCTAATTAGAGGTGGGTCGTACTAGGTAAATCTGTGACTGTGACTCAGCCATACCTGTGACAAATACCTGTGAATAAATATTAGCCAGTATTTTTTACTCGCGGCACAAGTCACGTTTACAGGACGTAGATATATAATAGGTGTGTCTTTCTCTGACACCTATGTGGAAAAAGGATGCACCTATTATTTTTGAATTGACGGCTGGCAAAACATGTCGCTGTGAAAAAAATACTAGGTTGGTCCCTCTCTGACACGCTACAGACGCCTTCGTGAGAAAAGGATGCACCTATTACTTTAGCAGGCTCTCATAGACTCGCGCACAAGTGTCACAGTTTCGCTGCTCCCGGAGGTATTTGGTCACTGTGACTGACTGTGACTTTCTTTTATCAGTGACTTTTACCTGTGACGATAAATACGCCTCACGCCTACTAATTACATTACGTTATGATTTGCCGATAATCAAGTTAAAATATTGTAAAGACCCCCAGTACCCCTCCCTAGATTACGTCCACGGGGGTAACAATATTTCAGCGGAGACACTGCCGCGTCCATGTACGACGCGACGTGTCCACACCTTTTTGTGCTTTTTGGCACACGTGGCTCGTGGACACCGGTTTGCTACGTGGTCTGGCTTTATACCATTTTTAATAGATAAATAGCTCTTTGTTCTTTGACGTGACACTTAAACGCAGTGCGCACTGTGCGGGATCTCGTTGCAGTGAATTCGGTGGGGTGTTCTCTTTAGTATGCTGGTTTTACTTACTTAAACTATTGTTTGTTTTTGTTTCTATGAGCAGTGGATAGTGTATATATGTATATATGATAGTATGGTTTTGGGCCGGAATATGAGTGTATTAGTGAAACCATCGTTTTTCTATGATTATTGATTATCCAAATGACAAAAAAAATTAAGATATGAATACTGAAAAATTGTGGGAACTGTGCTTAGTTTAACCTAGCATTTGATTCTAAATAGAACATTCTCCAAAACAAAATCTTTACCTTTTAACTTACAAGCAAGCGCATAACCTAAAGCATGGAGATACAAACAGATTGTACGACAATATTGTTAAAAGCAATCTAAAGTAAAATTTTATCACCAAACTCGAGACCTACACTTGTGAACTGCTATTAAATTACACCAAAATTGTTCCAGATAATACAAAGTCCCATCTGCCGCTAAGGCATTAAAATCACATCCTTACACCCAAACAAAGAACAAGTACCCCAATACGCACAACACATAAACATGGCTAACATTAATATTTCCGACCTGAACAACCCTCCAGTTTCATTACACACCTTCTAAGCAAATGCGTCATTAAAAAGCCGACGCACGTAAATTCTAAAGCCGCTTGTAAGAGCCGACTTATTCTTGATTTATATTTTCCAGACGTCACTCAAAACAAATACTCGCGCACTTACACACCTTCAAGGATGTGGAGTGAGTGAAAAATGATCTTACGGTTGGCGCGGTTGGTAACCAGTTATCACGTGGGAAAGCTTTCACGGAATACGCGATTTCAATGGACCTTTTGTTTGGGAGGGAAACTCGTCGGGCTTATGGAATCCAATGTAACCTGTAGGTACAGACTCTAGTAGGTATAGGTACATTAGTTATACTGCGAAACATAACTAAGGCTTTTGTATCGCATGCTTCTCAGGAACTCACGTCTAAACTGCCTATTTTACATCCCGAATACATCCAATATCTTACCGAAATTGTAGTCGCCATCATGTACAGCAATTTTGATACAGCGTACATGCGATGTCGTGCCAGCTACATCGCAACATGGCCACCCTAATGCCTTTGTAGAGACAAGCCGCAGCGCCCGCTCAAATTATTTATCCCGGCGAAACTGAACGTTAGGATATTCTCGAGTTATGTAGCTATCCCGGGAGACAAAGCACGGAGCTGTGCGCTGGCTCCCGTAAAGCATAATCTATTAAGCAATAATAGCGCTGGTTTTAGCGAGGTGCCGCGGTTGCTTCAACTCGTCTAATTGGAGGCGAACAAAGGAGGCCAGACAATGGCGGATACGACCCGGCTAATAGCGAAGACATCTTTGTACACTGAACTATTTCAGTAAATTCTGCATCGATGCTCCAGCGTGCAGTATGTTCGTTCGATTCGGATTAGAGTTCTAGCTATAAATAAGCGGCGGGCTAATGCTGGTGACGCTAACACGATATGTGCGAGGGTCTAGCGTTGAAAGCGCACGGACTGTATTGTCGGAACATGCGAATACGCGTTATGATTTACGATTGTCATCTCTATAGAGGTTTATTACCGCGGCGACACGGGCTCGGCCATTCGCCCGCGCAAGCTGTGGATTTGCTCCGTTCATGCAACCGAGAATAGCCCCGCGTTCCTGCGTACAAAATGTTCCAGCCAGGTGGAAACGTGGGCTTGCAGTTGGACTAAACATGATATTTGTCATATTTGCAATGCCATCGGCGACGCAGCCTGGAATTTAGACTCGGCGTAATCGCTCTGAATAGAATAGACACCAAAGTACGGGTTTACAATTCAATATATAGATTCTCCAAACTGTATTCGAATGGAGTTCATTGAAATTAAGACTGAACGTTAATTTATTAGGCACCATCTCTTAGTTTTAGGTGCTTATTTACAGAATGCAAAGATTATAATGCTATTCATCTACAATTGAACATTGCATCACCTTAACAGCATGTGGAAATATATCACGAAGCAAAACGTGCAACAACATTGTTGCAGGCAGGTTGCAGGATGTACCTACAATACACCCGGCACTAAAATAGCTGATTCTATTCCAAACAACGCTGCAAATTTCAGATCGCATTATCATCACCTCCGCTAAGTTATTTGCTCACGGGGCTCGGTGGATTTACAGTTGTTTGCTCCCAGCTCCCGCCCAACCCATTATGCTACTTCGCTTATAAGCTGTCACAACGCAGACTCAACGTATTACCAATATTTCGACATGGCCCCTTCATCTGCAGTAGACAGCTGGGAACATCGAGATGGCAATGCATAAAATTTCATAGTTGGCGCGGCAGCACTGCCGCAATACAATGCATAACAGTATGGGTGCGTAGAAATGCTATGTAACACACTCACACATGCATTTGAACGAGCTTAACCTTTTTACACGTAGATCCCGCAAAAATATTTTCTGTTTTATGTAACCAAAATAGGTCAGTTATACTTATGTATTATTGGAGTATTTTTAAATATAAAGTAAAGGTTTGTGGAGCTTATTAAGTCGATTCTTCGGTCAGGATTGTAAGCAGTAAACTAACCATATCTTACAAACATGTCGCACTCTGTGTTGACCTTTGACATTTGGTTATAACTGAAGATAATATGTCCTTAATATCGGTGTAGCTTTTAATAATCAATTAATTGCTAATTGGAAACGCCGGCAATAGACTGGAATAATATATTAACCCACATTCATCGGAACTCTTTTTTTATGTAGAATAAACCGCAGCGTTTGGCTACATCTCGCCTGATGGAAAGCAACGATTTAGCCGAAGGTGTAGCACTCTACCACTGTACAAGCGGTTAATATTTATTACAAACAAAATTGCGGCAATATCCATACTGCCGATAAAATATGACTGAAACGCCGTTTCGAGAATATAATAATAAATAATGCGCTTATCTTTACGCATTATCCACCAAGGGATGTGCTCAAGTGTTCTAAACGTCGTTATGGTGGAAGTTAGGAATGTTGCTAGCACTTTCGGTGGTTAATCTACGATGGGAAATGTCAATGTTTTTATATTGTGGTGGCGCCATTTTGGCATTTTAATGCTTATGGTATAATATTAATAGGGTCCCAAATACCGTGTACATCTGATATTGAGTGATAATATAATAATATTGTGTGAGCGTCATTAGATAATTTTGACCGTGTAGTGAGAAAATTGGGCACCGCAACTATTCCCGACGAGTGCCAAAAAAGCTGGATAAGCGAATCATCAAAGCACTTGCCAAGCGTGGTGATCTTCTCTCCTATGTTCAGTGTTGTACTCAAAAATGTCAATGATGTAATATGAACCTGGTAATTTATAAATCAAACCATCGCAATTTTTGATTGCGTATGTGTAGGTATAAGAAGAACGTAGCGAGATCCAACGCTCCGTATCGCAGATCGGAGCCTGTTTGTGTTATTAAAAACTGTTTGCTTCCGCCCAGATTTTTGCTTGCTTTATCCGACCCAGTTGAGCTATGAACGGATATTGAGCTTCGATTGGCGCGTAAATTAAAAATTCTCGACCGCTCTACGCTATAGACGCTCTAGATATTTAAGTCTAAATCTACATATTTACTCAGCACTTAAATGTAAATAAAACTTATGAAGTGCTGACTGAAAACTCAGTCTTGACGGCTATGAACAAATACGTAGTTTAGATTTCGTGTAAATTAACAGAATTTCAATTAAAACTATTTTATGATTGTATATAGGGATAGTGATGAGGTACGTGAACACTAATTTGTCTCATATCGATAAAATTAATACAATTTCACGTATTAGATAGATAAACTCTTATTGTACACCAAATAAACGTACACATAAAAAGAGATTTATTACTACAAATTAAGAAAACAATTAGTAAACTGTGATAATTTGTTTTTGATGTAGGTAAGATAATGCTCGTAATAAAATAAACAGACGTTGATACAGCTCAAGAATTCTAACCCGAGTCTTCGGTTTAATTCAGATATAATCACATTATTATCTTATTTCAGAGCTGTGTTAGCTACAAGAAAAAGGAATCCTTCAGATATTTTTTTATGTTAGTCTTGCTTCTTTACAGTAGTTTGAAAAGTATGCACAGGAATACCAAAAAACTCTATATTAGATACGCTTTTAAGTATTTATCCTGCAATATGTAAAAAGAGTTTTCTTATTACAATGCTCTAATTCCAAGATATAATGTTTCAATATGCAGCTGAGCCTTTCAAAAGTGAACACTACTACACATAACACGATTGCAATTAAAAATCTTCTTTTTTTTATGAGAATGAATGACGTGACGAGCTGGTCGTTCACCTAATGTTAAGCAATACGGCCGCCCATAACAGTTGCAGTGTCACTCGGAAATTTAATACATAAATAATAAATAATAAAGTTTCGCGTGACACTGCACTGCGCATGTCATCCTGAGACATCACACAGTTTAGTAGTCAGATAAACATACCTATGTACTTATAAAATTAAAAACCTGCTAAGCTTAGAGCCGTTATATCCGCCACCGTAATCAGTGGAGTATAACTGTAATTTTGTCCGTCAGTACTCTCATTAATTGAATCATATTTTAACACTGACAAACTAATCCGACAGGACTGAATTCAACTTAAAGCGGTAACCAGCGGTCCGCCTACACTGCCCTAGCGCACGCAATGTCCCGTATGTCACGTTACAGTTCATTGTTTGTCTATTTCTTTTATACAAATCATATCCAAATAAGTACTAAAAACACTTACAAACATACTTGTTTACAGTTTCAATAATTTTTTGAGTACAAAGTATCCTGTGTTTATTTCGTTAGGATTAAGTAATGTCTTTCTGCAAATGAAAAAAAAAAAATCTTTTAACCATTTTGGCGTGAGCGATACAAACGATCATACAATCATGTCTATGAATTAAACTTCGGCCGTATTTATAACGAAAATGCCTTAAATTTAATGTTTCATAAAAGTCCACGTACGTATACTTTTGGGACAGCCCGTGATGATTAATACGCATCTGTATGTCTTGAGAAAGTAACAATGATAATATATTCTTTAATTATGAGTGTGCTATGGTTATGATTTAATTTCTATGATGAGGACGATGAACTTGTCAAGCGAAGCCTTCTAAAAGCTTCGGTGAAGTGTTGACATATTAGAATAATATATTTAATTAAATCAAAACTTCTGAAAGGAGATTCGATTCTAAGGCACTTTTTATGTCAGTTTTTGTCAAAGCTAAACATTATGGGAATGAAAACTGAGAAAACCTATGTTTAAGCATCAACTAAACTCAAATAACAGTAACATTAACATATTTAAAAGTGAGTGACAAACAAACAGACGGTCTGCCTGGTAGAAATTAGTCACTGTTGCTTATGACAATCTGCATCGCCCTGGGCTTCATAATGCATTGTGGCCCTGAAGGACTCCATTGTCCGAAGTCCTAAAGGAATAAAGTTTGCATCTCCTCAATCTCTCTGAATTGCGAGGTCAGAGTGTCTTCTTAAACGACAAAGCTCATTTCCCTGATACTTATCACACCGCATTTGAAGTAAATATAAGCCATTACAAAACAAAACAAGCCTATTACTAACCTATTACTCGTTCCCGACGAAAATGCCGAGAGACATTACCACCAGAAAAAAATAATCCAGATAATTTCGTACAAAAGCACTCTCGGTAAGCAAAACGCGACGCGAACCCAAAAAACACATTACCCAAGTAAATTCATTCTAACGATTGAATAGATCAATAAAAAGGAGACGACAGCGAGAGAAAAAATATTATGCAAGGGGAAGAAATAAAGTGAAGCGAGAGTGAATATTCCTCAGTTGGAAATGTTCAGTTATTTTGATTTAGCCCCGGTATCAGATAGTCCCCGGGGCTCTCACCTGCCCTGACAATTTTAATAAAATAATATTTTCGAGAGGTGGTTCACTCCCGATATTAAAAGGACTGATTTGGCTCGTTGTGGTGTTGAATAAATATATTGTGCTATATCACTATTTGCAGTACATTCTTAGTATCGCTTATAGGCTTATTATTATTACATTGTTATATTTTCAGATAAGGTCGTTTTACCTATGCTAACACGACACACCGAATATTTTAGTCTTTATTATTAATAAATTGTGTAAACAAAACTGACCACACACACAGAGAATAAATAATAGCACGACGTATAATCAGTAGGTGAGCTTAATATTAATTGTGTTATACGCATTTAATTTGATGCTTATTTAACTATCCTTTATACAAGCAGTATGCTTTTTTCCTCTTAAATAGATGCAGATATTTAATTTTATGCATGTTTATATGTATCAAGTATGGAATTTGGTACATTAAAAAAACAAGGAATTTCTAACGTGTTTTATCACCTTATGCACGGTTTATTAGCTTTGGTCATGTCACATTATTAAAACCATTCAATCTATCAATCTTTCACTGTCTCGATAATGTATTAAAACATGATTTATTTATCTTACCACAAAATTTATACACGGAGGCTTGTAATTACAATAATTTGTGACACAAATATGAGTTACGATGCGGACCATCCAATCACCAATCGATGCAATCAATTCCGGTGAACGCCAATTCGGTCCGCCTTCAAACTTCAATTTGGTTCTCGACTTCAATTTGATTCTCGATAATGATATAACCAAATGTGGGTGGCGCGTTGGAAACACATCTAGATTTTATCATATCTGTAATTGGTTTTTAATTTATTGTTCTTCGCAACTACACCTTTGGGGAATTCGGGTACTGGAGTACCGGAATACTGCTTATGAAACATATCAATTAATACCTATAGCCTATGGATATAACTCTTTTATCGATATTATAATAGGGTATTTTCTAAGAGCTGGCGGGGCGTAGTTCTGTAGGCAAAGATAGATGGCGCAAAAGAGACCCGGTTTTTTCCCTTTGTGGCTGATGTTGTCATAGCGCACCTCAGTGTCACTTAGTTTACTTCATTCACCAAATTATGTCAAATAGTATAATTACCCATCATAGTCCTTGAAAGTCTTTAAAATGTAGTTTAGTTAATGAAACAACAAAACTTTTTTGCAATAAGGTATAAATGTCAATTTCATTATTATCTTACCCTCTTCATGTGTGGTCGATTAGTCTACATATCAAGTCACATAAAACAATTATATTTAATGCGGTCACACACTCTAATTCATGCAGGCGAACCACGTCCAACCACAGTTAATGTACTACACCGTTATTTAGTGTATACTATGTACATTACATACACTCTTGCATGCTCGCGTAATAATAATTGTTAATTATATTCAATGCTCGATGCAAGTTTAGGTAGTGGATAGCTCAGTTGGTATAAGTAGCGCTGTCTTCTGAACTGTAGGTTGAGGATTCGATTCCCATCCAGGACAAACATTTGAGTGATGAATCTGAATCATTTGAGTGTGTTTGGTCCTATATTGTACTTACGATATTTTTAATTTATTCCGTTATTTCTCTTTACACGGCGTTTGCCATAAATATCTCTACAAGGTTGAAGCTTCATAATTTATACCGGTTTTAATAACCGAAAACAGTCCCTGCATACCTATACTAAATCTTAAAGAACTGACGCTTTTTTAATGTACTGAATGATGCCAGACAGTGAACTTAATCTACTATGTCAGTAGCTCAGTACTCTCAGGTAGGTTACATTCAGATATTATGCAAGTAATTCGAACCTGCACCACAGATTAAACACAAGTTACTGCGTGCCCCTTGTCTTTGGTTTGTGTTAGTGAAATGTCAAGAAGTGAGTCATTTGTTACGTATGCAAGACGGAGATTTACAAGCTGGTGTGTTAAGCTGGCTGCATTCCGGGATGTGGTTGTGTTGGTGTGCAAATATAATTGCACATAGTTTTTGTGTGTATGTGTGAGGTGTGAGTCATGGGAGTGATTTGCATAAGCAGTCGATCATAAATCTTATTAGCTTACTTTTCTATTCAGTTTTCTAAATTGAGTTTTCAAGTTGACTGGTAAGATGGTGCAGCCGTAGATGGAGCATCTAGAAGTTAAATGGTTGTAACATTTGCAAGGAGTTATCGCATTGCCAACAAAAAGACTCAAAATTGCACAAATATTAAAGTTTTATCCTCATGTTTTACGTAACGCGTATAGATCTCTTTTGAAGGTGAATTTTAGGGTAAGAGAAATATAATTATTATGTCCCTGCACATTCTATTTATGCACAGTAGATAGATAAAAAAATCTAGGTTGTGTGGGTGCCTACTTAAGCTATTTTCAAGATATAAATACTCGTTGTTTGAACGGTGTTTTTGCGCTTGATTTTCCAGGAAATTATACTTAAAGTATTTTATTACACACAGAAAAGGCATTTATGGGAAGACTTGGTACTTTAGCTAGCTTTGAATCGAAAGGCCTCTTCGAATATTGTTAATTAGAGTCAGTTAGTAGGTACGCTATCAAAGAGAAACTAACAAATTTTCAAATTTTGATTTTCATTAGACGTAAATTGTAATATATAAACAAGCTGTTGAAATATTCAAATTTACTTAATTTTGATATCCGATTAGAAGTAAGTATCGTACTTACTTTAAAATATTAGATATTGTATTAAAGTATCTTGTCGTTCTATTTTTAACATTTTCTAGGCTGGAACACAGCAAGGCGTATCGAGTCGAAATATCGATAACTTTTAGCACGTCACTATAAATCAACACGGTCAGATAGTGATGCCCACGTGCGTCTAACTAGTCGATAAATACGGATCCGGTCTGCTACGGTTCGCTTGCGAATTTAAGGAAAATGCAGGGAATATAAATAATACGACATGTAGCAAAAGGAACAAAAAAAAGAACTACTTATATGTATAGGAAATTAGACATTTTTATTATATAAGATAGAGTATAATTATGCGTTGATTCCAATCGGCATCTCTTATAACAGTAAAATACAAAATACAGATTAGGTTAGTGATAGGAGCTCCTAATGTGCTACGTGGGATGCGGTACCTATACAATGCAACAATATAAAACCATCGATTTTAATTTATCGATTCAGCGTCGCTTCTATTAATATTCATCTCAATTTTATTTCATTTGAAGTCGTCTGTTTGGACTGGTCTACGATGAATGATGAATTTGAATGGTATAAGTAATAAGTAATATTTAATATAGGTAAGTATTGAAATTTCATATCGTTAGCATTGAACAACATGACTGTATTACAGTGCAAATTTTGCCAAATGTGCGCGAATGGTCAGGTTGAAGAAGTCTCAAGGCCCATAATGATTAAAATTATAAAGAATACAAAAATGCAATTAGAAAAATCGATCTTTTATAAGTATTTTATTTTTGTAAGTTCCGTGTATACTTGTGATATTCGCGCCAATTATTGTTTTGGCTTAGGCACTAGAGCGAGTGACTACGGCTAAGTAATTACTCGCTGGAATTAGGCAACTGTGTGAAAAAGACACATATGTAAGTTTGCTTAGTTTGGGGCTAGATGGCGCTGTGTGAAATGTTCCCATACAAACACACATATCTTTAAGGTAAAATTAAAAAAAACTTATTTGTAATAATAATTACATTTTATAATTTTTAAATCATTCATTGCGGTGTTCACACTGAAACCAATTTGTTTACTTAATTACGCGGTATTCTGCAATGTATTCATACATTTCATTATTAAATTCGATGAAAGCATCATTCGGATCCATAAAACATCCTACTCATATCATAACTGTCAGACACATTGCGGCCCTTTATCTATCTACTGTTAAAATAACAGTCTGTCCGTGTCAATGTCATTGTAATAATCATAAACAAACGTTCGCTTTCCAAACGACGCTGTTCAGTAAAAGTGGAACGTTTTTATTGTCGTGATATCCATATTTCTGCATGTGCTTAGAATTCAACGTGTTTTTGAAAGTTCACCTGTTTACGGATTCTATTCAAAAATCAGTTTTAGCAAGCAATGTTGCAACACAATAGCCATGGTATGGAAGTATTACGTCAGTGAACAAGACACAGTCGTTTTCTCTCATGTTAAAAATATCGTATTAATCTATAAAAAAAAACGTACTGTACGTAATTGACGACTTATTGTTACATAATCTATCTCTCCGTCACATCTCATTTACTTTCCATTAAAGTAAGTTTAGCGTCTCTAACGTCCGTAAGTTCTGTGTTTATCAAAGTTATCTAAAAAAGATTTTCATTGTTTCCTGTTTTTATGAATGAAAACCTGTTTGGATTAATGTTTAGATGTCTTTGGTGAACATTTGTAACGTTTTATGTTATTTAGGAGAAAATAGCTAAGCCAGATTTTTCGAAAGCAACTTCAGTTATTTAATACTTACCTTCAAAAATGTTGCAAGTACGCGAGCGAGAAAGAGGATCCGCAAACATGGCAAAAGTTTTCTTATTGATATCCAATAATAACTCTACATATAAAACTGCTAAACCCATTATGCTATATCTAACAAGTATGTAGTGAACATGCAAGTGCTTATTCCAGCAGATGGCTGCCAATCCAAACATAAACCATTCCGACCGAACGAACAAGTACCTAAGTGAAAAGGTGAATATAATATTATTTCAGGATTTCATTTTCCGATCCACATAAAATCTAGAATAGTATACTGTTCGTTATAGTTTATCCAGTTATGATCACGTTTTCTGTACAGTATTAAGGTAACGAGTCGATAAAATAGAGCGAGTATAATCAATCGATAGTGACCTACACAACACTAAATTCGATTTACCAAAAGACTAAGTAAGCATAAGTAAATCGAGATTGATAGCTCATTTACAATTTTATTATTGGTGCTTCAGCTTTCAAATAATAAAAACAATCTGTATTTTGGTTTGGCACGACATAAGTCGATAAAATAACATTGCGTATGAAATTATACGGTCGGATTGCGTCTGTATTTTTGGCGATTATTTTTGACGATGGGTAAACATCGACATTGGCAAATTGCATAACTGGCACATCACTAGTGATCGGTAAAATCAGACTAACGCTCGATCGAGCGAGACGAATCAAGCAACGCACGTTACCTTTATGCACCTGAAATAATAATATGCCAAGGTGAATATGGAATATTGCCAAGAGATTGGTATAAATAAATGTTTAATTCTGTAGAAACAAGTTGATTGTGCTACTGTCATATTTAATGGGAGGTTAACTGACGAACGTGAAATAGGATCCAAGATTTACACTTTATAACCCAAAGCAGATTTTATTACGTTCCAAATTCAAATTAGATGCTTCAATAATAATGTGTCCCAAGAGGGTGCCTAACATCCATTTGCGTATTTCGTTTGAATTTTATTGCGGTTAATCCAACTGTTATTTTGTGGCACTTATCAACGAATTGATGATGACGTCATAATTATTGCGGTTCTCATTAAACATTACGGACGGGCCCGATAGCTCAGTTGGTAGTATCTCTGCCTTCTGAACTGAGGGCTGTGGGTTCGATTCCTACCCGCGTCAAACATTTGTGTGATGAACATCGATGTTTGTTCTGCGTCTGGGTGTTATATTGTATTCTATGTATGTATTTACAAATAAAAAGTATCTAAGTATTGTATCAGTTATCTGGTTCCCATAGTACAAGCTATGCTTAGTTTGGGGCTTGATAGTACTGTGTGAAATGTTCACGCATATTTATTATTTATTTATTTATTATGATTTCATGACTATTGTATAATATGTATAACAGACTTCCATTTTTGTGCAAAAGCTGTTACATTTTTAATTGATAAATACCATTTTGTCCTAGTGTATTAGTATACTGAATTATATTTGGTATTAATATTATAATATGAACCAAAATAATGGTTGTGTTTACTCTCCTATTACTTTGATTAAATTATTTGTTAACTTTCACACCTATACAAAAAAATAATTTTAACAAATGGTCTATGCACACTTTCAGCTGCGTTTCCATCCATTACAAACTATATTTAAGTAATGTATCATCTTCATCATCAACAGCCTGAACCACTGCTAAACACAGGCCTCCTTCACCGAGCGCCACTTTGAGCGGCTGCTTATTGCCTATTGCATCTAACGCATGGCTCCGTGCTTTTGAAATATGCAGTCAGTCCAGCCTACGTTGCTTCTACTGGTTTGTGCTTAAAACACAAGCATCTTTCTTCCCCATTGGTGGTCGGAAATAAGTGTGCTATTTATCATTACCCTTCAAAGCTTGACTCTTAGTACAAAATTAAATAACTAAACAAAGGCAAGCTTTCACAGAGGTTAGAAAGCTTATAAAGATATTTAATGAGCCGTTGTAGGTATCTTAATATGCGATCGTTTTCTTATTACCTACGTTAGTTTCGCTTTCAACGGACAAACGATAAAAGCGTGAGTGAAACTAAATTGTAGTAAACTTATGATAAATGTACAGGCGGCGATCAAATTTACTGAGGAAAATTAACCCAACGCCCACAACAGTTGCAGTGTCACCCGGAACTCTAAGTAAGAAAGTCGGAAAAGTTTTTAAGTTAAATAGCTGTTGCTGACTGTACCGTAGGTATTTTAATTTGTCAGTTTTGACATCAAAACGCTACGTGGGAAGGAAACCCATGAGAGATTTTAGTTACAACTTAACTTATACTTATTTATAACTTAAGATACTTTATAAGGGTCATCAAATTAAAATTTGCTGTTAGATCATGAACCTTTCACTCGTTTATATATTTTTGTAGCAGATCTTATCTATTTATACCACTGCTCATAATACCACTGCCTCGGTATATACATAGGCCTCCCCCAGAGAGCACCACCTTGCGCGGCTGCTCGCCTCCTGCATCCATTGGTTCCCCGCGGCTTTCACCAGGTCGTCGGGGGGTTGGTCCAACCAGTGAGGGGCTGGCTTACGCTGCGTCTTCCTGTTCTTCGTCGCCACTCGAGAACCTTCCTTCCCCATCGGTTGTCAGTTCTACGAGCGATGTGGCCTGCCCATTGCCATTTCAACTTGCTAATTCTAAGAGCTATATCGGTCAGTTTAGTTCTCCTAGTAAGATTTCTACACGCTATCAAATTCTCGTCTATTAATACCTACTCTTAGAATCAGTTTGCGCCTTAAACCAATCGTAAGGCCACCCATTCAGCCATAATAAAATTATTTATGTACGTAAACGGCTGCTAAAGGCGAGCAGATTAAACTTAAGGCAATATCTATTCACAGGCTTAATTAAAACTTTGTTAAGCGAAACGAGCGAAAACATTGGGAGCAAAACGAGCGGAAACATTGTAAGCGAAACGGGCAGAAACAACTGGGTAGACACTATCTTATACCAGTCTCTGTTATGTTTATGATACGTACCAATAAATGTAGCCGTTTGGCCGATATCGTGTTGGGAATATTAAAACTCGGAAACGTACTACTGTTTTTAATGTGAGGGTTCTGTATCTTTCTAAAATATGTAAGGGTATCAGATAACTTCGGTGGTGTGGTGGTTGAACAGGTTAGTTTATAATCACCGAAGCTGCGGGTTCGATTCCCGCGACAGGACAGGGTGTTTTTGCACAGAAAAACGCGCAAATTTTCTGTGTCTGGGTGTAGTACGACCATGGTCCTTATAGTTCCTGGTTGCAGGGAATCAAGCTAGAATCCAGTTAAGGTCCAGGATCTATCGCCGGTCGATCTTGTGGTGAGTTCCAGGCCTACGCTGTGTCTCCTGGTTCGTGGTCGTTACTCGAGAACCTTTCTTCGCCATTGATTTTCTATTCTGCGAGCGATGTGCCCTGCCCATTGGCATATAAACTTGCTAATTCTAAGAGCTATATCGGTGTCTAGTTCTCCTGCCGAGCTACTTATTTCTCATCTTAAAGAAACACCGAGTTTGCCGTTCTCTATAACTCGTTGCACGACCTTGACAAGTACTGTGTCTCGTATTCGACGCTTACGACGGGAAGGCTATAACTCTGTTGGCATGAAGTATTCCTTATCGACATGATTCCGACTCGACAAATGTAGGTCGGCCCGAAGACATAAAACTATTTCAAATCGTCCAGCACTTTGTGGGATGCTCCATCATTGCTACGCCCACCAACTCTGCAGTCTTTAGATGGACCCATTTCTCTTGTTACGCCAATCCTTTGTTAGGATATCTTTATTAAATTATGGTTGTTTGGAACTCAATGGTTAGTCAAATACTCTTTAGCTGCTTAAGTAACAGTTGAGTAACAAAATGTAGTAACTTATGTAATGTTTTGCGTACACAACAGAAAATTATAACCTTGAAAAATGATATCAGCCATAACTGGAATACATAGAAGAATTAATGTAGAAAAAGTACAATGTATGCCAACTAGAAACCACTACTTCCACTAAGGTGACAGTAGAAGGTAGTTAAAATCTGATGATAAGTAATGAAAATATTGTAGGTCTGTGTGATAAGTACAACCTATTCTATTCGTAATGGGACGGCCCGCATAATGAAATCATGTTTTAACAATGCACGTTTTCAACAGAAATGTTTCGGTGAATATTCCAGAACATTCCACAATCGTTCTCGTACCGCAGGTACAGTACGAGTACAAGTGCATCGACGTCTCTATCTCGCAAGCAACAGTTCCAGTTTCGCGCAAATGGAACCCAGAAAATAATAAATTGGCCCCTCGCCAGCCCGACCGTTCCCAGATACAGACTCAATGTATTGCATGCGAACAGTCTTTTATAGTTTTTGTCGAGAACTACTCGTGTAATTTAATACCGAGCACGACAGCTAAACTCTTACAGACAATAAGCTTTTATTCGGGAAACAAATCTCTTTCGAAATTGGCCGTATATCTTTAACTATCACGTCCGGTCCGGGCCCGTGCCCGATCGATGCCGGTTACCGGATAGATCTATAGTTCGCCGCGAACTTGAGCTGAATCGAATTTATTTGAATGGAAATAGGCGTAAGTGAGCCATTGATTTGAGTGCGGCGGCGGTGTTTTGCCGCGGCAGTTACGGGCTAATGGCGCAATTGGATTTGGAACACTGCGATTGTACCACAACGAGCTTTGCTCCGGTGTTTTTAAAGATGGTTATTTACTAGAGAAACGATTTAATTTTCTGGAGGTTTGGCGATTTTTGCAAGGCAACACATAAGCAGTTGTACCGTTGGAGCTGCAGTAATCGCGCTAGGAACGGAACTGTCTCCGCGATACGTTGCAGTGAGCTCCTACGGAATATTCGGTTGTCCCATTCCGCGTTAATTTCCCCGAATCGTGTAGTGCTGTCGGTCGCATGCGGAGGAATTCGCGGGCTTTGTTTTTGGATTTGGAGCCCGTGTGAGCAAGAATGTCATGCTTGTTTAAAAGTCTCGCGGAATAGTTGAATTTCGAAAGTTGTCTAAAGTTCTAGTCTGGTTCGACGCTGGCTCAGAAATAATTTCTTTGTGCAAACTTATCGCAGTATGAGGGCATGAAGTAACTTAAATGTGTTTGCTTTGTATTTATACTACACTTATAAGTGGAACAAAAATGAATTATTAGTTTAAATGCCTTTTGCAGAATATCTGGGCCAATAATTGGGTTACAGTAGGTATAGACCAGACCGTTGCACGATATTTTGAAAGCATTAATTGGATCGGTTTATTGGAATTCATTGGGAACTAGGGAGCTTACCCTTAATTTATTTATTACATTTATATTCAAGCTTTGATTATTGTCGATGTTCTCAATCTCACAGTATTTTAGATACCTAAAAGGTCACCATCATAAAATAAAATATAAAAGCCATGTTGCCTTTTTACAAAAAATTAACAGGTAGCGTATTGGTTACAATTTAAAATGATCTCGCGTCGGAAGCAAGAAAGGTGAGTCTAGCGTTTTGCTGTCGTCGCCGCCGCGCCAGTACGTTTTCACGTGCACGCAGCGGTTTTTTTCAACATTAATTGCATTTTCAAACTACACCTGTTTAATATTCATAGCTGAGCAAAATCCATCTTCAGACGGTTAGATCCCATTCCTGCATCGCAATAGAGATGCCATTGAGGCTGTGGGCGGGTCGAGGCCACGCTATTAAACGAACAATGAAAATCGATTTAAATACCCTTTCTTGGGATTCCGTCCTCATTTTTGTTTGCTGTTTGATCAGATTTTATTGTTTTTGATCTTGCTTGATGATTGTTTTCAATGAGCCAGGCAGCAGAACCACGCTTAGTTAGGTAGCGCATACAGAATTATTTTAAAATCAATATCGTGATGGATTCTAAAAATCTTAGTTATGTTTGTATGTCCTCTACCAAGATATTTTACAATTGAGTCTTTCGTTTACACAGACTTTTACGATAACCTCTTTTATATCACCACAAACACAAAAATACAAGTGGCAATTTGGGCTTAGTTAAAAATGTCAAATATGTTTACCAGAATGACTTTTGGACATCTATCGTGCATGAGGTTGGTGACGCCATTAGCAGAACAGGCTCAATTTAAATTCCAACATCCATCTCCAAAGCAACTGCGTTGAATAGGTTATTTCGGTTTGGTTATTAATAAAAATTACCTATGGTTTACCAGAGATACCTTTACCGAGACTTTCGGACATTTCTATCGTGCGTGTGGTCAATGACGCTAATAGCAGAACCGGCTGAAGCTAGCTTCCAACATCAATGTTCAAAAACACTGCGTTGAATATATTGTTCTTTTTAAGCTAAGTGCCTAATTAATGGGAAATCGAATGAAAGAAACTAGTAAACGTCACCGCGTGCCTACATTACCCCTTATTACCTATTCGCGTTTAGTGTGAATGCTCGCGACCCACTTCCAAATCGATTGAGCGTTCGATAACTCCTTTTATCGGAGTGTTGTTACGTTGAATTACCGATTACCGGTTCAAACGGGGTCGTAGCGTTCTTACCGATCGGTTAATGAGCAGAGTTGGATAGTGTGCGGTTAGCATAAGCTACGTTATCGATTCGTTAGAGATGTGATAAACAGTTTGAAGGTGTCGATTCTTATTTTGTAACAAAATCTTGAAACATTGTTTGCCGTAGCTTCTATAGAAAAGAAGTTACACATAACTCACTAAAGTTCACTTTTAGTGCTTTGTTTAATTTTTTAAATTATATTGTACTCCATTTATTAATTTAAAATAATTATACCTAGCGCCAGGACATGAGAGTTAGGTTTGACCACAAAGTGGTATGTGTAATACATTGACTCTACTTCGCCCCCTGCCCCCTCTAGTGGTGAGTCGTGTTTGTAGGAGAAATTTTGTTCACGAGCTATCAACGGGCTTTAAAATCTTTGGTGTAATAGCATCCTGGCCTTGCCTCTCTGAGGAAGCCAGGAGGCTTTTTTTATTTATTCTTTTTATTTTAGCTATACAGCTGCTACCAAAAGTATTCTTTATACGGACAAGTTCAAAGTAATCCAGATCAGAGTATTAAGTATATAGAAAGAAAGAAAAAACATTTATTTAACACTCACATTAAGAAAAATCATTCAAGTGGGTACATATATCTTAAAGCTAAATATACGAATGAGAACATAAATAAATAAATAGTAGGAGAACTGAATGTGGTGTTAAAAAGGGCCCAGCTCAGCATTGTGCCGGTTTGCATGACACGCGCCGCTGATTTTCAGCTAAGTCCTATTGGTTTACGGAGGAGGAGGCAGTTGCTAGGTGACCGTACCTAGTACCTACCTATAAAAAAACAATAACAAATCAGTCACGTTAATATCGATAGCTAAAAACTTTATAAACTCTACAAACGTCTAACTCGTATATTGCAATCAAACACAGATAGTGATCGATTCAATACCCAGTCAATAGAATGGGCAGCCTGTGTAAATTATTCAGGAACGTTAACATTGCCACTGTCAAAGCTTTGGTCGGAAGCTCGGTCTGTGGAAACGGTATAATAATCATAATACAAGGAGAGCTGCGGTAAAATTAAGTGTCTAGCATTTAATTTCAAATACAGTAAGTATTTAATGTTATAAGGATAGCCTCAAAGGCGTAACTGCAAAAATAATGAAGGTACTTAAAGTATCTACTTTAATGTTATAATACCTCTTTATATGTTTATTTACTTAGAGCATTTATAAATGGTGATGGCAAGGCAAGGCGTACCCCTCTGCCGGTCATATGGCGCTATTTGGTCATACACATTATCATAGTGTCCGTGTAAACACTGCGTAACTACGCTAGGTTATAATTATAACTGTGTGCGTATTTTAAGATGGTGTGCGGCGTGCGTTTACACTCGCGGTTTGCACGTGTGCTATAATAGGCGTGTTTACCTCGTCCCCCGTAAAAATCGGCAGATAATAATCTTTGCGGATTATAACGTTAACATCTCCATTGGTTAAATGCTCTAAGGTTTATTTATGATTATATTTCTGAAATAAATGCGGCGTAACGTTGCGGGTCGAAAAATGAATGAACTTGATGCTTTTAAGAATCAACGCATTTACCTATATCTATAAAAGTTTTTGGAGAAAATCGGATTGAGCTCCTTTTCTGAACCTCAGTAATACCGAAACTCTACTCAAAAATCATATAAATTAGGTCAGTTTTGTAGTTTTTGGTTGGAAGTAAAATATTATGCTAATTTATACATCTCTACGGGAATTTTTCCATTCTTATCAATCATAGGTACCAAAAGCAACTTTTATGGCCATTTTATGTGTGGGAAAATGCTAAATAATGAATAAAATAGAAAATGCATATTATGAAATATATGTAAATAACACATAAATTAAAATTTTCTTACATTTTTTGTTGAGTATTACTTCTAGTTTGTAAACTGTTTTCGGACAATTTTGTTTTAGACTTAAAATAAATAATTTTATTTATCTAAGTTTCTACTTGAAATTTAAATATCGATATGCGCTAGTTACGTCCTTGATTGAAATTTCATTATACAACGCGCATTATAGATGTGCCTCTTAAATATTATTGATCCGATTAAATCTCATGCTAATAATATATTATTGTGGACCGATCGATCCGATCCTATCGTAGGAAACGCAATTCGGATTGCAATTATCGAAATCTGTTAGTCGTATAGTCGAATGCTCAACCGTTTTAGTGTTGTGCAATAAATTAAAAATAGACACGTCAATTTTACGGACCATGTTTCCGAATAAATTGGACCGTGGACGCAGTTTAGAGTTTTACATTTTCATTGGAGACTGTGATGGATAATTTTATTAAAATAACGGATAAGTGGATTCAATTCCGGATTAGTTGGGTTAGGTAGAAGAAAATGTAATTTAAGTTTTTGATATATTACTCAACATAGAGTCTACCTAGTCCATCACGTCATAAAATTACTTATTTTATTTTTACTCACAAACATGTACCTATGCTTTGAATATTAATATTCATTTATGAAAAATTAAATCGTATACCAATTTTATTGCTCCATTTTGCTGCCTAAAATTTAACAGCCGGATTTCACCGAAAAAACTAGAACAAAAAACACATAAATTTTTACAGTGAAAATCTCCATTCATGAAATAACTGCTGCATAAAACCGCGTCCACACTCGTGCAATTCAAATAGATGCGCGGGCGCCGCCGGCAGGTGAGAGGTCGCCAGCTATGCACTTCCAATTGTTTATGGTATGCTAAGCTATGCAGTCGTGGTGCGGTATGGAACTGTCTTTATCGGTGGTGCAACTCATGAGCGGATGTTGGTAACCACTTTTTTATTAATATTACACCATACTATTGTTACTTCTGTATCAATGTCAAAAAAAGATCAATTTTTTGAGAAATATAGAAGCTTAGAAATCTTTCGACTCGGATGATTCCCTAATTCTACAATAACAAATAATTTATATATTTACTTTTCATTTTACATTATAATTTTCAGCTCGGAAGCTTCAAAATATAGAAGGTAACTTTTAACACGGATTATAATGATTTTAATGATAACTAAATAGTACTAGGTCATTTGCGTCATATCACACACAGCACTGTGCAAATATTTTTGTTCCTTATGAGACATTTTCGGCCTGAACAAGTTGCGTTTCATATTTATGTTCAAACGCTTTGCCCTAATGACTTACACCACAACCACTGCTGGACGCGCAGAGTGGCGCATAAATAAATGCGATTTACACATACACTGGCATTCACTATACATACATACATATGGTATAGTCATGTGTTCGTTCTATATGCACTATTGTACTTGCTGGATTCATAAGGGGCTTACACGTGGTGATGTTTTTTCGAGGATTACCGTCCTGTATCGTTAGGGATCGCCGCTGTGCAAACACGTTTGTAGATTTGTTACTTTTTTATTACATTGATAGGGCCATGGATACGTGAGGATACAGTCATTTCTACCTTTATCCTTTTATACATCTGTGCGGGAATCCTTCCTTCTAGTCTAAGCAAGTTTAGCCTAGATTGGGAAATGACTCCCATCAAGCGAGGCCGCTGGACATCATCAGCCAGATGTCCATTAAAGCGACACATATAACATGTTCTACTGTACCGTATCAAACTGTTCTGGAAATAAACTTATTATTATTATTTCTTTAGACTCTCGGGTCAAGCCCGGACATTTGGAAGGCATTGGTGGGGCCGAAGCTAACACCAAGAGGCCCTTTTGAATACATGATTAATTATTACAACAGACAAGGCATGGTTTGGCATTATTATAGACAGTTTTTCGTATAGGTATAAAATAAATCTGGGCTATTATGGTGAACTTTTGGATGGATGGTGACATTGGGTTATGGAATGAGAGAACGGCACCTGCCAATTTTGTCTCATATCAAAATGTTTGAGGCAGGTGATGACTTGCCACCCACTAAATGGGCCTCCTGTAGTGGCTACCACATATTGGTGCCGAGGAAGCAACATTGGTGTGGGTGGCTTAGGGTGTCGAGGGGTGTGCTGCACTTTCACTGAACGCTACTCGCGGCGTTATGCCCTTTAACACTTCCACCCTGGAGCTTAGGTTTTTAGCTCTTGCGACTTCCACCCCCAGACAGCCGGTTAAAGCAAGCCGGGGGGCAGGGGTCTCACTTAGCCCCTTGAAATCAGGGTACGCGGTGTCGCCACTCACCGACGGCTCGCCACAAAGCCGCCCCTGCGTTACTATTATTATTATTATTATTATTAATAAGCCCTGCCACTATAGTGCAACCGCATAACGCAAGGCACAAACACAGCGACTAATCGGTCATCTTGCATTCAATGGGGACACCCAAGTATGCGACGGAGCGAGCATACGAAATAGAACTAGGGCTGTCACCTCGGCGTTACATCTTTGTCCAAGTGACCGATTAGTAACAAGTCGTGCTCACATATATAACTGTTACCATCTAAGATTTCTTAGATATAACTACGTTTTCTGGACTAGATAATATTTGGTCCACTGTCGGCAGTTATGTCGCGTAAATTTATAGGTTTAGGTTTTCTTGGTATTTCAAAGAAACTATAGTATTATTAATTTTTGATCAAAAACCTACATCGATGTCTTTTTACTTTTCATCATCCACAGTTTTATCGTGTTGTTCTTATGAATACGACAACACGATAATTGCATTTTTCGTTAGATGTGGTCATTTAAATTATTTGTTTTAGCTAATAAACCGACTATAAATAGCACTTTTAAAACGTGGCGTTTTGGCGTATACAATGTATGTATTAGTGAATAATTTATCTAAAAATTTTCAGTACACAAAATTTTTACTCAAGCAGAAGTTCAACTTAAATAAAAATAATTATAAGTACCGAACTGCACTAGATTTTTCTGTATCATTTTGCCTTCATTATAAATCATGAAGCATCGCTAAAGCCTTTTTCATTCATCTTAGGTGTTGATTAAATTGTCAACGTCTATCAACACTAGATCAATGTTGCTTTTGCTCGTCTTTCCATTTATGGTCTGCTATAGCACGCCGCACGCCATTGCTATGTTCTTTGCCCCAAGCCTTTCTTGGATCCAATTTAATGGTGCCAAGTTTTTGCCATAAAAGGTATGATTTTGCCATAAATGGTTCAGTTTATGGTGTGGCAGCCATAGGGTCGTGGTCACAAAATATACTTATATAGTGTAGCTCTAATCTAAATGCTCATGATATTACTTAGACACTCTGGTTAAACATTTTGTCAATGTCAAGCGTACAAATATTGAATATATTCTGTAGGTTATCTGTAGTTTGTGCGCTTCTCTTTCTCTAATCATATTTTTATGAACTTAAAACATCTCCAAGCGCTTAAAAGTATTTCACCTTTCTTTTTCTTAAAACAATCACGAGACATCCCTAACACATGCGCGGGCGCAGATTAGCCGCGCGTGCCTGCAGCGAATGCTGAAACCAAGAACACGCACGGTTGTGACCATTGTTCATGCTAATTCCTGCGACCTTTGCTCTTGCATGCTTATCGGTTCATTTTAATGCACTTACTTCCCACAGTTGGATAGAGTTGCTTTTATCTTTTTTAAGCCTATACTAAAAAATAATTTGAGAATTCTTGTTCGACTCTCTTGCAACTGCTGTCAAGCAAGAGCCTGCTGTTAATTCCCATGTAGGTGTATTCCCTAGTACACAACAGAACCCAAAAAATAAAGAAAAAATGGCTTGTTCAACTTTTGTGCGTACTCTTCCGCATAACAATATGACTGTAACCCATAATATAGTACTGAAATGATACTTTTGATAGTCAAAACAATCATTATTTACGATACATCAAATATTACGCGATGTTTATTACGGTTTTCCGAAGCACTTACGCATTTACATCAACAAAAATATATTACTTAAAAGAACTGCAGTATTAAGTTTGAATGCGGCCATTCATCGATTCAAAATCCTTTCCAAGAACACTCAGAATAATGTTATTCCAAATTTATTCTGTTTCACTGTTGTACATTGAATAAGATTACCATTTCATACGCTTCTAGTGTATTCAAAGTGACCTCTCTAAGAAATAAGACCATTCTACGGGCTGTATCGGCGATGTATGAAATATGCGGAGTTATCGAGCCTCTACACAAAGGTAGCATAAGTACATAATATTTTTGCGAAAAATGACGTTATGATACATTTTTCTCGCTTCTTTTGTTTTATATTAGGATCTAGGTTGTTTGGAAAAGCGACGGTATTATCGCTCAGAGTTATTCTATTGGCACGGAGTACTTAAGGTATTAGTTTTTTTAGATTCTAGAACTACTCTAGTTAGAAATCAAAACATATTCATACCTTTGATGATGACGCCTATGATCTGAGTCGATTGGGACAAAATTTTGGACTGTAGGCCTAGCACGAACATTTACGCGGGAGTAAGTGTAACGTTAACGTAATCCAGTTGTATGGGGCACTGAGCAAATAATGCCATACAACTGACAGAAATTACCGAGACCGAGATCAACTTAGTAACTGAGTTAAATAAACTATGTCTATGTTTATTTAAATAAAAAAGAAAATTAAGAGTTATTATGGAAAATACATTAATGATGTTGTGGCAACCTCTGTTATCTCGTAGCACTATGAACGTAGCCTACCTCACATGTCCGTTTGTCTCATTTCATTCCGAGCCGGAAAAGGATCTGGAAAGGCAGAAAAAGTAAAATTAATTTCGTAAAATACACATTTTCGAAATAGAAGTAAACATGGATTTGTTTATAGTTTTTCCCACATTGTATGTCAGCCTTGGAGCCGAAAAACGCAACATTGGGCTGCCCCCTACTATAGGTGGACCGACGACCAGTCGGAGCCACGCGGAGCCGATGGATGCAAGAGGCAAGCAGCCTCTCAAAGTGGCGATCTATGGGGGCTATGTTCCGCAATGGACGTCTTCAAACTGACGAGGAAATAATCTGTAAATATAATTATTTCAATTAATATTTATTTTTAATTATAATCAACAACACCAAAGAAGACATCGCCATATTACAAGCTTAAAAACTTTCAATTAGCGCACACTGCCATGATGAATGGCATGCCATGGCGGCTCGAAGTGTCGACTCATTCTTTTATATTGCAACCTTTTTGGTCGCTAATGAGCCCGCGTATAGCTTGACCACGCTGAACAGTTGCAGCGGAACACCTTTGATAACCCAGTTTAAAACCTATGTGATTGTGTGATAAATGAAATATATATAATTGCAGACATTCATAAACGTTGTTATTATTGTTAACTTTAAACAATGTAATTCTATTGGAGAGTTATTATCATCTATCCACCCAAACAAATTCGGCGCGTGGTGGCAGATTAAACTTACTACTACTACTATGTTTTTAATCATAATCTCCTGAAGCTACATCAAAAACAGTAAAATGAAGCCGGGAAATTATAATTTATTGATATAAAACCTCTGTATTATACCGTTCTCAATTAGTTCTTAAATGTATATTACGTATAGTAAGAGTACGAGTTAGTTTTTTATGGAATTAAAGAAAATATTAAAAAAATATATAAAGGTACGTTTGAGGAGGAAATAATAAAAGACTTTTATGCATTAAATGGTCATAAACCTTTTATATTTATTTTACAATTTTTATTTTATTATATAATCTCAACGAAGTTCTACTGTAACAACCTAGCAACCCTTCCGCAGTTCAATTTATGAAGTCACTGCGAAAATTATGTAGTACGAGCGGGGGGAGGGGTTAAATCGTATTCCAAAGAGATAAGGGGTTAATTACTGGGTGGGGGTTGTTTTGGGTGAAGTAGAGTGTCACGGTGATCCTGCAGGTTTGCTGTTAGCTGGTTGGGGTGGAAAATTTATAAGTATTTATTTATGTTTTTGCTGTCAGCATTTAACAATTAGCAAATAGACGCTATGATTTTTTTGGTTTGGAATTATACAGACAAACGTAGTTATGAAACACTATTTACCGGGGTGTCATACGTTCGTTAAATTCATTTTAACTTTGCACACCAATTACTGAACGATCATTAGTTGCCCGACGATTATCAGCGTAGTATTCGGTGTGGTTCCCATAGTACAAGCTATGCTTAGTTTGGAGCTAGATGACGCTGTGTGAAATGTCCACACATATTTATTTATTTATCTATTTATTAAACTTTAGTGCACATGGGCATTAGTGTATTAGCCAGTGTCAAGTTACACCGCTTTGCAGGCGTTTGTATTTCCCGGAAACTACAATCTTGGAAACAAAAGTTTTCAATCAATGTGTGTTGCCAGTGATGACTTATGGAACTGAGACGTGGTCTCTAACTGTTGGCCTCATTACTAAGCTCAGAGTCGCGCAACGAGCTATGGAGAGAGCAATGCTCGGTGTTTCCCTGCGAGATAGGATCCGAAATGAGGAGATCCGCAGGAGAACTAAAGTGACCGATGTAGCTCTTAGGATTAGCAAGTTGAAATGGCAATGGGCAGGTCACATCGCTCGTAGAACTGACAACCGATGGGGAAGAAAGGTTCTCGAGTGGCGACAACGAACTGGAAGACGCAGCGTAGGCCGGCCCCCCACAAGGTGGACCGACGACCTGGTGAAAGCCGCGGGGAGCCGATGGATGCAGGAGGCGAGCAGCCGCTCTAAGTGGCGTTCCCTGGGGGAGGCCTATGTTCAACAGTGGACGTCTTCAGGCTGATGATGATGATGATGATGATGACAATCTTGGAGTGTTCAAATCGAGAGTGTATTGGTAATCTAGACAAGCGCGTGACATCCTAGACCACATCGTCACATACCATCAGTTCAGTGGTAGTGTGGTAGTTGTCAAACGCTTATCCAACATTAAAAAAAGGTTTATGTATTTATGGAAGACTAACGTTTGTACCGAAGAGTTAAAAAGGCGAAGATTGAAACCAAGTGTTGAAAATATGTGCACGATTGTATTTTGTATTTTGTATCTGAACACACGGAAAAAGAAATAAACAAATAAAATTGTGATACGAAAATCTTACTCTTTTGCCAACTACAAACCATTAGGCAAGTCCACGTTTACAACCGCACAACGCATTCTTGTCCCTACCCTAGCCTTAACCCTTCAAAGTATGTCTGTAGCGAAGTTTTCAACAGTTTCACGAGGCATTGTCGTGCAGAGGGTTCGGTTTGGACGATCGCTGTAATTAGTGGGTTGCGTGCAACTGCGGCCGCTCGTTTGCGACCGGCCTTTTTGTGCTGGGTCATTTTCGTGTAGATGTTTACTAGTTGTGAAGGGCTTGGCACACTTAGCACACTAACCTATACGTTACTACAGTAATTATCCGTGAAATGTGACGTCACTTAATTTCAGATTTTTGAAGCCTACATTTTGCAATATAGCTAAGCGTTTCTACATGTCATAATCATCAACCAAAAGAATTCCACTGCTGGAGATATGCCTTTATGTTTTGGAAGGTTTACCAAAGTAACCACGGCAGGAGAGTTTTGTATCAAAAAATTGTTTCTTATTATTGGAAAAAGGCAAAATATGTTACCGATTGTTTTATATAGTTATTTTCACTTATTTTAGTGATGGACAGCCACACTATCGCGCGAATATTCGTGTTTCATTATAGCAATAAACCAAATTTCGCCGAAACCTGATAGTGTTGTAACGAGTCAGAATGCCTCGTGACGTCACAAATATTAATAATGTTTTCTCAGGTTTAAAATATCGGCAAAATTAATTAAATAAAGCTTTCGTAACAATACAAATGAATACTTTTGATTTAAATAATCCTTTCGTTCCTAAATATAAGCAAATTAAGAGATATTTTAGTTTAATTTCATTCAATAATACCTAACGAAGCCGCGCGACGCTGCAAAGGCGCTCCACGCGTTATTTCACTGCCCTCCGTACCGCAGCCCGCTACCCGCGCCTGCCATAGCGTTTTTATAAGGGAGATCCATACAAACTACAGTGTAATCTGTGACTGGCCACTACTACTAATACAAACGATCGCACTACATGGAACGGGAGCATTGATGCGTGACGCCAGGCGGCTATATAAGCGGGAATTTACATAGAAAAGGGGGCACTCGTTTACGAGAGCCCTTGCAAGGTACTGATGTGTAGCCTGGGAAACCGGCGGCACTCTTACCGAACCGGGAGACGCTGTAGCTCAGGGTAGCACTGCGTCTTCTACTGGGGAATTGGGGGGAAATTAGCACTCGTTACGAGAGCTCATATTAAGGTACAGACGTGTAGCCTGGGCAACCGGGCGGCAGTCTTGCCGAAAGCGGAAACGCTGTAGCTCAGGGCAGCACTGCGTTTCCTACTGGGGGGGTTGAGGGCGAAACTCTCGTCTTGAGGGCTCATGCGTGGTAGTTGTGCGGCTTGAGGATATCGGGCAGCACTTCTCCAAAAGCGTATGGGTTTCCATTTCTAGTGTCTAGCCTAGGGGAATGAGGGACGAAGCGCACGTCTTGGGGACTCTTACGTGGTAGTTGTGCGGCTTGAGGGCATCTGGCAGCACTTCACCAAAAGCGTATGAGTTTTCATCGCTGGTGTCTCGCCGAGGAGTTTGAGGGTTATAGAATTAGCTCAACGGGATCGCCAAGGGGGTTCAAATATCGCGGAGTAGATTAGATTGCGCGAGGGGGTCCAAATATAATTCGGAGTAGGATAGATACACCAGAGTAATAGATAAACGTTACGGTTTCTGCTAAGGGGTCCGAATATAGTCCGTAGTTCAATAGCCCGAATACTTATAAAAACACGTCCTCTAAATATTTCGTAGTATCATTTTCGCTCGGGTTACTCACACTCAACGTAAATACGTCAAAACTTAGTCTGAAGGTAGTATTATTAGTAATAAATTACATTTGTATAAAATCGGTAGTTCAACTGAAAATTCTGTTTATTATAATGAAAAGTAAAAGAGAGTAGGTAGGTAGGTGTACTTGAGCAATGGTCAGGTAGTATTAACGAAAGATTGGTTGATTTTTGAATTAGATGTGTAATATCGGAATACCCGCACAATCACTGAACCGCTTCGAAGGTTGCAATTAAAGTATTTGTAGGCGTAATATGCCCAAACAATAGGTAAAATTAATAAAAAATGTCTAGGTCCATTAGGTACTAACAATATAAAATGAAAAATATAATCAATACAAGTTAGGAATAATATTAAGTAGGTAGTATAATAATAAAAGTCCATGAAATGTGGAAACTCAGTTCGGTGAAATTCAGGTTTGACTTTGTTTGAAATAATTAACATTCAACTCAAAATTATAGATTACTTGCGATATATAATTCAATAAATAATTGTCAGTCGTGTCTGGGTCAAGCACAGCAGTACCTTTTAGCGACCTCTTTACCAAACGGATAAGACTAGCTAATCTATGGATTCGAAAGATAATATTTTATTGAATGACAGTATAATTTAATATAACTATTGGATCAGACATACCTTTAGACATAGTTCATAATAGTGAATTAAGTTACATTACATCTCAGATATACAGAGATTTTTATATAATTTAATATAACTATTGGATCAAACAAATCCTTAAGCATTTTCATAATAGTGAAATAAATTAAATCTCAGATATACAGAGATTTTCATATGAATTCAGAAAGACTGAGCAAACCTGAATTTCAACAAACAGAACAATGAAAATAGTATATATATTTACCTACAGTTAATATAATACCGATATGAATAATCAATAAAATATATGTAAATAAATAAACAGAACAATGAATAGGATAAATAATTAATAATTTACTGTTAGTATAATATAAATACAAATATTCAATGGAATAAAAATGTGGTTAAATATAAATAAATCATAAATATTAAATACACAACAATAAATAAATAATACAATACAATACAATACAATAACTCTTTATTGACACCAATATCATAAAAACATGTACAAATGAGAATTACATATAAAATCGGTACAACGGGCGGTCTTATCGCTAAGAGCGATCTCTTCCAGACAACCTTTGGATGGACATAGATTACATGAGACAATATGAGCATTGGACGGTGGTGCAAATAATATAATATATACTTATATATATATATATATATATTTCAGAACTTACTTCTACCTATAAAATATATAATATAATACAATATATACAATACATAATACATATATACTTATAACAGTTAAAAAGGAGATAGTTAACATTTATTTAGGAGTTATCTTTGACAAATAGAAATTTTTGACTTGTGATTTAAATACAAAAAGTGATTGAGCGCGCCGTATGGTGACAGGAAGTTCATTCCACAGGCGTACAGCCTGAGCTGCGAAGGAATGGTCGTAAAACGTGGACAATAGAACAAAGTGTAAGCAGAAAGGCCGTATAATAATATCACTGTGAAGTTTCTTGGGGCTTCTTCTTTATGGATGTAATCGAAGCTCCTGATTAGTTTCTATTTAATATTCTATGATGAACTTGATTGAATTATAACGAATAATAGTTTTCGGTTGCAATTTCAATAACGTAATTACTCTCTCGTAGGTTATACATATACTATAAACATGAATAGGTATTCATAAAATATATTATATATAATAATTGTCCAGTTAAATATAATTTAATGGTTTTCTGATATACAGGATTCTATATAAATTCAGGAAAACACAGTTAACCTGAAGGCCAATAGACAGGTTAAAGATTAAAATAATCTCAATAAGTAAGAAATGATAAAAATTATGACCAAAACCTTTTTGTAACATTAAATTACTGCTAGGTTAACTCGGTTAAATAACTAAAGCATACAATATATCGCATTTACACTAAATTTGATAATATTATGCCATAATGTTAGGAAGGTTTACAGTCTTTGACTGTATATGAGATGAGGTAGGAGTAGGTAGCTTAACAGGGAATGAGCAGCTTATTTTAGGGTCTTTCATATACTGAATTTAGTACGTATTTGAAAGACCCACATTAACTACACACTTGGTGAAGGATGGGAGCGAGATTTTCTTTGATGATAAATTAACGTAGATATCCCTCGAATGAATGGTGATTATGCTGTTAGGGTTGCTAAAAGATAATGTCCTCTTATCGTCCCTAGTATTTTGAAGACAAAACTAGACTTACCGACTTGGAATAAATAGTAACAAATTAGTAAAATCAATTTCCCCTAGTGTGGAGGAATTCCTTAGTGTGGGGAATTTCAAGCACTAAATAGTGGAGGACTGACCCGTCTGGTGACGAAGTCCACAGCTTTGGAGCGGGGATGGGGCTCCAAGGTCAAGGTCATGGAAAGCATTTAGAGTTTACCATGATTTTGCTAATTTAAACAAACTTAGCTTCAGAATGAATGACTTGTTACAACATTTATCTTAAACCTTAGCACTACGCCAACTTACTGTTCTAAACTTGATTTACGTTTTACGATAGCTTCAAAACACGGTCGTCATAGTGATTTACTTTACTTTGTTATAGTTGAGAAGTTAAATATTCACCTAAGCGAAGATAAATATTTCTTTGTTTTGAAATTTATAGAAGGAACAATATTGATTGAATAATACGGTTAATAATAGGGTTAAGGAAATGTTAGAATGGGTTGTAAACATTTTTGATAAGAATGATAACATTTTTGTACTAGTGGGGAATCTTGGACCGGAAAGTTGGTAGTGGGCTAAATTTGGATTTCATATCTGTAGGTAGTACTTTTGAAGTGATTTCGATATATATATTTGAAGTATGGTTTCAAAGTTCAATTAAAAGAAATAATTCAACTTTTCCAAATCAAATATTTACATGATTTATTTTGGGAGGGAATTTACAGTTTAGTTGATAAGCGTGTATGAATAAGATTTATCAAAGGCTTAATTTACGGTGAATATAGGATAGATATTTTTAGTTTACTAAATTATTGGTGTATTCGTTAGGTGTTAGTTAGGTATTGTCTCATTACTTTAAAAGAATTTGGATTACTACATTATCACAACGTACGGTTCTACCACTATTAGGAGACGATCACAAGGCCATAATAATTCTAAGATATCAAATTCCAAACAATCAATAATCCTTATCAATCCTTTTGTTTAATCAACTTTTAATTAATAAATAAGGGTAGGTCGAAATAATTTTAAGTAAGCTTTAGTTTACTTTGTAGTTATGTATATTAAGAAGAAGTAAATAGACGGTCGAAATAAGGGGGGGGTTGTTACAATACGGTGCCGAGTGACCAGGATATTTATTTGTCCATTATCATGTTATCTTTGTTGTTAGAACACTAAGATTATCGTGATTTTACATTTTAGACTGGGATATTTCAATTTGGATCACGGGTTTATTATTTTATTATTATATTATGTTGTCTTAGTCTGTTGGTTGTTTTGGATTTGATATTATTTTAAGTAGCGATAATTTTTATTATCGCACAATTTGCTGTCCGTGGAAATAGGAAAGGTTTTGAGACAATAATAGGTATGTAGGGGCGATTTTAGATTTGAATAAAGTAAATGATAATTAGTTATAGTATAGTTATTGTAGCTTTGCAGCTTAGTTATACAAAAGTGAACTAGGTTATTACATACACATAAATAATACAGCATAAATATTAATTTTGCGAAATAGGAAAAAATACAACAAACTATAATCTGGTATAATAATGAGAGTTTACAACAGAAATTACAATTTTCTTGGGGCGATAAAGTTCAGGATATTATCGTTGTTAGATTTTAATAGCAGGTTCTTCTAGGTAAATGACAAGGGAATTTATGAAATGTCAATACACAAAATTTGATCTGTCAATATTACTTTATTAGGGATAGCGTTACATACATACACTACCTACATTATTAAAGTAGGCTACGACAAAACAGCAACACATTTTATATAAATAATTAAATCGATTAATAATAAACACTTCTGAAATAATAGAACAAATTCAATAATAGTAAATTCCATGAAATTGATTTAGGTTATAGGGCAAGAAAAATTCTGCAAAAAATTAATATTAAAATAATCAAAAAAAAAATTAAAACTTACGGCAAAACAAGGAATAGGTTCAACTTATTGTCCATATGAGAAAATAATATAAGTTCAATCTAGGATGGTTTAATGACCAAGTTTAAAACAGAAAATTAACTTTCGATGGTTTCATTTCAAGGTAGTCACTAGCTACTTTAGTATCGGTGGGTAGATTATAATATAATTTAGTGGGGAATTTAAAACTACAGGGGGCGCTTGAATTAATGTTTAGGAAGTCAAAAGGAAAATAAAATTGACGGTTAAAGCTAATTAACAATGGATAGTTCAGTTCGTAGTTTGATAAATTCCATTTTATTGTACGGAGTGGGTTAAGATAAACTTAATATAATATATTATAAATAAATCATTGCAGTTGAAGCAGGGGTACCTACAACATAATACTGTTAGGTTATTCAGTAGTTTCGGCGTAATCATCGAATTCGTTAACGTGATAATTTACACTAATTTCATTTGTAATAAAATAGTTGATGGTAATTTCTTCAGGTTGTAATTTAGTAGAATGTTAAATTTTAAATCAATTAGTAAATAAAATAATTATGAAACCAAAAGTAAATTAAAATAAATAATTATAAAACAATTGCGTAACTTAAATTTACAAACACGGTGAAAACAATTGAATTTTGGGAACTAATATTTTTGGAAATAAATGTTTATTTTAACATCACGGTATGATGACAATTAAGCAATATCTTTGAAGAAGCTTTAAACCTATTGGGAATTGCTAACCATTAAGATATTTGATTGGAAGTATCGACTGATACTTGATTGGGGTCAAATGTGGAATAATGTGGTACAGTTGTTTTGCTAGAAAAAGAGATTTATGAAAATAATCAAAGACATATTTTGGGAGCAGGTATGATGAATGTATGGTCATGAACAGAGGTTATAGCAGTGCAGGAGGGTCTTGGTGGTTTAGCAAGATCTACGGTTTAAGGGATTTGTTGACGGGTGGCTTTGAATTACACAACTAAACAAATGGGTTGGTATAATTTAAGGCTAGGTGTTAGGTTAAGGTCAAAGCCTAAGTTTAAGAAAAAACTGTTATAGCAACCCCAAACTCTACAATGTAGGAAAATCTGATATAGTACACTCTACATCCGAAGTAATAGCGAATTACTGAGTGGGAAAATATGCGGAATATTGCTGAAGTCATAGACAAATCTATAAAATTTTGAACTATTAAAGTTGACCTAGTTATCGAAGGGTTTAGTGGGAGGCAGTTCGGAACGAAAACATAGGTTCTTAGGGGTACCTTCCACTGAAAGCTACTAGGGCTGATTCGCCTCACAACCGGGTTCCTTTGGGTGGCTAGGTTAGCCTTGGGATAAGTGACTTTTGGGTATGATTGATGTGATGAAATTTTGGATATCGACTCATAAAGTAATTCACTGTTGTTACGGCTTAAGGGGCGCTTAAAACAGGGTATTGTTATTTTCGACATGTTTTACTAGGACAAATTAATTGTCAATAATTCATAATAAAAGTATTATAATTGACTACGTATCTTTTGAAAAAATAAAATAAAAATAATAATAACGTTTTAATAAAAACGTCTGATTTTGCTATCAGTTTCGTTATTTTTAGGCGCTCTCTTAAATTAATCTTTACAATTAGAAATAGAAACACTACATGTCTATAACACATTCTAAGTTCTGAGCCAGACGTTAACAAATTACAATTGCTTAAATTGGGGTTATAATTAAAATAATATTAAAATGTTAAACATTTGATAATATTTGTGAAAATATTTTTAAAATAATAAAATTTTGCTTCGGCTTAGCATTTAAATCGCCTGCGCAAAGATTTTAGGGGCGAGCTGTAACGAGTCAGAATGCCTCGTGACGTCACAAATATTAATAATGTTTTCTCAGGTTTAAAATATCGGCAAAATTAATTAAATAAAGCTTTCGTAACAATACAAATGAATACTTTTGATTTAAATAATCCTTTCGTTCCTAAATATAAGCAAATTAAGAGATATTTTAGTTTAATTTCATTCAATAATACCTAACGAAGCCGCGCGACGCTGCAAAGGCGCTCCACGCGTTATTTCACTGCCCTCCGTACCGCAGCCCGCTACCCGCGCCTGCCATAGCGTTTTTATAAGGGAGATCCATACAAACTACAGTGTAATCTGTGACTGGCCACTACTACTAATACAAACGATCGCACTACATGGAACGGGAGCATTGATGCGTGACGCCAGGCGGCTATATAAGCGGGAATTTACATAGAAAAGGGGGCACTCGTTTACGAGAGCCCTTGCAAGGTACTGATGTGTAGCCTGGGAAACCGGCGGCACTCTTACCGAACCGGGAGACGCTGTAGCTCAGGGTAGCACTGCGTCTTCTACTGGGGAATTGGGGGGAAATTAGCACTCGTTACGAGAGCTCATATTAAGGTACAGACGTGTAGCCTGGGCAACCGGGCGGCAGTCTTGCCGAAAGCGGAAACGCTGTAGCTCAGGGCAGCACTGCGTTTCCTACTGGGGGGGTTGAGGGCGAAACTCTCGTCTTGAGGGCTCATGCGTGGTAGTTGTGCGGCTTGAGGATATCGGGCAGCACTTCTCCAAAAGCGTATGGGTTTCCATTTCTAGTGTCTAGCCTAGGGGAATGAGGGACGAAGCGCACGTCTTGGGGACTCTTACGTGGTAGTTGTGCGGCTTGAGGGCATCTGGCAGCACTTCACCAAAAGCGTATGAGTTTTCATCGCTGGTGTCTCGCCGAGGAGTTTGAGGGTTATAGAATTAGCTCAACGGGATCGCCAAGGGGGTTCAAATATCGCGGAGTAGATTAGATTGCGCGAGGGGGTCCAAATATAATTCGGAGTAGGATAGATACACCAGAGTAGTAGATAAACGTTACGGTTTCTGCTAAGGGGTCCGAATATAGTCCGTAGTTCAATAGCCCGAATACTTATAAAAACACGTCCTCTAAATATTTCGTAGTATCATTTTCGCTCGGGTTACTCACACTCAACGTAAATACGTCAAAACTTAGTCTGAAGGTAGTATTATTAGTAATAAATTACATTTGTATAAAATCGGTAGTTCAACTGAAAATTCTGTTTATTATAATGAAAAGTAAAAGAGAGTAGGTAGGTAGGTGTACTTGAGCAATGGTCAGGTAGTATTAACGAAAGATTGGTTGATTTTTGAATTAGATGTGTAATATCGGAATACCCGCACAATCACTGAACCGCTTCGAAGGTTGCAATTAAAGTATTTGTAGGCGTAATATGCCCAAACAATAGGTAAAATTAATAAAAAATGTCTAGGTCCATTAGGTACTAACAATATAAAATGAAAAATATAATCAATACAAGTTAGGAATAATATTAAGTAGGTAGTATAATAATAAAAGTCCATGAAATGTGGAAACTCAGTTCGGTGAAATTCAGGTTTGACTTTGTTTGAAATAATTAACATTCAACTCAAAATTATAGATTACTTGCGATATATAATTCAATAAATAATTGTCAGTCGTGTCTGGGTCAAGCACAGCAGTACCTTTTAGCGACCTCTTTACCAAACGGATAAGACTAGCTAATCTATGGATTCGAAAGATAATATTTTATTGAATGACAGTATAATTTAATATAACTATTGGATCAGACATACCTTTAGACATAGTTCATAATAGTGAATTAAGTTACATTACATCTCAGATATACAGAGATTTTTATATAATTTAATATAACTATTGGATCAAACAAATCCTTAAGCATTTTCATAATAGTGAAATAAATTAAATCTCAGATATACAGAGATTTTCATATGAATTCAGAAAGACTGAGCAAACCTGAATTTCAACAAACAGAACAATGAAAATAGTATATATATTTACCTACAGTTAATATAATACCGATATGAATAATCAATAAAATATATGTAAATAAATAAACAGAACAATGAATAGGATAAATAATTAATAATTTACTGTTAGTATAATATAAATACAAATATTCAATGGAATAAAAATGTGGTTAAATATAAATAAATCATAAATATTAAATACACAACAATAAATAAATAATAGAACAAAGTGTAAGCAGAAAGGCCGTATAATAATATCACTGTGAAGTTTCTTGGGGCTTCTTCTTTATGGATGTAATCGAAGCTCCTGATTAGTTTCTATTTAATATTCTATGATGAACTTGATTGAATTATAACGAATAATAGTTTTCGGTTGCAATTTCAATAACGTAATTACTCTCTCGTAGGTTATACATATACTATAAACATGAATAGGTATTCATAAAATATATTATATATAATAATTGTCCAGTTAAATATAATTTAATGGTTTTCTGATATACAGGATTCTATATAAATTCAGGAAAACACAGTTAACCTGAAGGCCAATAGACAGGTTAAAGATTAAAATAATCTCAATAAGTAAGAAATGATAAAAATTATGACCAAAACCTTTTTGTAACATTAAATTACTGCTAGGTTAACTCGGTTAAATAACTAAAGCATACAATATATCGCATTTACACTAAATTTGATAATATTATGCCATAATGTTAGGAAGGTTTACAGTCTTTGACTGTATATGAGATGAGGTAGGAGTAGGTAGCTTAACAGGGAATGAGCAGCTTATTTTAGGGTCTTTCATATACTGAATTTAGTACGTATTTGAAAGACCCACATTAACTACACACTTGGTGAAGGATGGGAGCGAGATTTTCTTTGATGATAAATTAACGTAGATATCCCTCGAATGAATGGTGATTATGCTGTTAGGGTTGCTAAAAGATAATGTCCTCTTATCGTCCCTAGTATTTTGAAGACAAAACTAGACTTACCGACTTGGAATAAATAGTAACAAATTAGTAAAATCAATTTCCCCTAGTGTGGAGGAATTCCTTAGTGTGGGGAATTTCAAGCACTAAATAGTGGAGGACTGACCCGTCTGGTGACGAAGTCCACAGCTTTGGAGCGGGGATGGGGCTCCAAGGTCAAGGTCATGGAAAGCATTTAGAGTTTACCATGATTTTGCTAATTTAAACAAACTTAGCTTCAGAATGAATGACTTGTTACAACATTTATCTTAAACCTTAGCACTACGCCAACTTACTGTTCTAAACTTGATTTACGTTTTACGATAGCTTCAAAACACGGTCGTCATAGTGATTTACTTTACTTTGTTATAGTTGAGAAGTTAAATATTCACCTAAGCGAAGATAAATATTTCTTTGTTTTGAAATTTATAGAAGGAACAATATTGATTGAATAATACGGTTAATAATAGGGTTAAGGAAATGTTAGAATGGGTTGTAAACATTTTTGATAAGAATGATAACATTTTTGTACTAGTGGGGAATCTTGGACCGGAAAGTTGGTAGTGGGCTAAATTTGGATTTCATATCTGTAGGTAGTACTTTTTAAGTGATTTCGATATATATATTTGAAGTATGGTTTCAAAGTTCAATTAAAAGAAATAATTCAACTTTTCCAAATCAAATATTTACATGATTTATTTTGGGAGGGAATTTACAGTTTAGTTGATAAGCGTGTATGAATAAGATTTATCAAAGGCTTAATTTACGGTGAATATAGGATAGATATTTTTAGTTTACTAAATTATTGGTGTATTCGTTAGGTGTTAGTTAGGTAGGTATTGTCTCATTACTTTAAAAGAATTTGGATTACTACATTATCACAACGTACGGTTCTACCACTATTAGGAGACGATCACAAGGCCATAATAATTCTAAGATATCAAATTCCAAACAATCAATAATCCTTATCAATCCTTTTGTTTAATCAACTTTTAATTAATAAATAAGGGTAGGTCGAAATAATTTTAAGTAAGCTTTAGTTTACTTTGTAGTTATGTATATTAAGAAGAAGTAAATAGACGGTCGAAATAAGGGGGGGGTTGTTACAGTGTGACTACAACAATCTAACGGAATACTCGGTCACACTTCTTACGATGACGAGAATATTCACCATGGCTCGGATGTTCACACCATAGAGACGGCAAAAATTTAAATAGGGCAGATTTTATTTTTAATTTTTATTTTTAATCTTCTAATGAATATTCCAACCGTTCGGGGATCACCACAACGTCTTATAGCATTATTACTTCAATCATACTTTGAAAAATGACATAAATGTAAGAATATTGTAATGTTGTTGACGCAGAGCAGTTTTGATGACGTCACGTTAAATCGTTCACTCAAATACAACTGTCATGTCATACCGTTAATCATGTTGACACCGACGTGCGACAGTGATAACGCTATATAAAAATGTAGACGTCTCGTTCTCGCGCCGGAATACTTTATAAGTTCATGGTACGAATTTGAACAATATTATTGTAACCTTGAAGCAATACTGTCACGAACCATTAGTTTGTGGTAGGTACAAACAATACAACCAAAGCTTGATTTCAAATTCATACGTAACAAAATACGAACAGAATTTCCCCAACCTCATTCAGTCATGATTATCATAAATGATAACTTCATTCGTAGTCATAATATTTTAATGAACAGCACGAAACTTGTAATAGATATCAATAATATTCTTAAACATAACATCATTCCATTTCTTATGGATAAAACTAATTGGTTCTAACACACAATAATAAACTAAAAATTGCCTTCAAACTACATTTTAGAATCATTTGACGGGAACTTTTATAGCACTAAAATAAATTGACAAACTCATTAGATTTCATAAAACGTAACTGCGTTTTATAGCTTCGGAAATGTTATCAATTTACGTTTTGAATTTTAACTATGACTTTTACGGTGTTTTTTATTTCGTGGGAATAAACTTACGGTAATTTGGTATATGAGTTAGTTGCGGAAATAATTAAAAATTAAAATGAGATTGGATGCAGACGATATAGAGATGGTCGCACATCATTAGTAGGTCATGATCATAGGACCATTACACCTACCTATAACATTTTTAGTTCATTTTATTAACTTATGGTCCAATAAAAAAAAAATGACAATTGAATTTATTTAAAGGAAACCTTAATGACTATTTTAAAACAGCCTCTATATATAGTACGCTGTACTGTATGTAGTAAGGATACATACCTTTTGCAAAGTAGGTGCCTTATCTTTTACTGCTCTAGTTCTCTATCAAGGGCCCTTATTCCGTATGACCATTCACGCACGTAACGCGGCGCGTTACGATATCTTCGTGGAATGGTTTTGGGTTTAAAATGCTATTCTGTACGCCGTTGTCAAATTTGACAAACACGATAACACACGTTACACGCACGTCAAAAAACAGAAAACACTGGGCACAAATAATCTAACGCGTGGCATACAGAATACAATTTTTTGATTCCATGTTAATTCCATGTCGTGGCGCGTTAAAGCCTGCGTTTACGTTTGGAGCATGTTACACGTCACGCGTTATTGGCAAGGAATCTCATGTGTCATAGCGAATAACCCCCCAGGTATATTATTTTCATCTGCAATGTCGTTTATGACACTCACATCTGCTACCATCAAAAGAATATCCAAAGTTTCACAATAAATCTTTGCCACATATTATAAAAAGTTACTTTAATGCCTTTATATCGTTCGTCACTTTTATTTGTCACGCGCGATTGACAAGTGGTGCAATTATCGGGATGCTGTCACCACCACGCGGTCGGCTGCCGAATGTAGGTTACTGTGACGTAACATTGTAAAGGGCGAATTAATATGTCACGGCAAATATCAACATTGTTTACTGGGGAAAATTTGGCTTGAAATGGTTTTTCAGTTTCGATTATTTTTGATCTATTCAACCTGCTAGCATGCGCTACGCAACATAATTTTTCGACATTTGTTCTTGTCAAAAACCAAGAAAAGACTTTAGAAGTGAGCGTTTCTGTGTGTATTCTAAGACGTTACCTCGAGATTACTCCACTCGTCTCAACCTCAAATTAACCTCATTTTTGTGTTTTGGTATTTTTAGTTGACAGTAAATAATCAACTTTACATTTCTGCGTCAACTTTTCTCAAACGAGAGAAGCGAAGCAACTGTCAACTCAAGGTCCGTCGCGATGTATTTTGAGTTTCCCTCAAAGTTAAGTAGAAGTCAAGTGAAGGATTTTTGGAGAAATGTTTTGGAATACGGGGGTTAGTGCATGTGGAAATCTGGTCTAAAGCTGCGTTTACACTTTCAAGAAAACTTCTGCAATAAGTGTCGGACTCATCAGACAGTAGCTTGCATGTGTAAACAACGTAGTAAGTGCCTTCCTTCTAATGACGCAGCCTACCTTCCTTTGGCGTCCCATCCATTCATCCTTTTCCCCTATATTTTTCCCTCCTTCTCTAATTCATAAGCAGGGTTGGGACGTAGTACCTGTAGCAAACTAACCCATGCGAAGCCGGGGCCAGGTCAGCTAGTATTGAAATAAATGTTTTTTTTTTTGTAATTATCATAAAGCTTGCACTCATGGTCGATTATTTACATTTGACAAAAAATAATAAATATACAACTCTGGATTTTTTAAATCATAAATGAATATTTGTAATGTTTACTGTGTCACACTTAGTAAACCTTACAAATACACTACAAACATTAAAACAATATTTAAAAAAGGTAGTTGAATAGCGTTTGAAATGGGTGTTACGCAAATGATCAGTGGTATTAGTAAACTGGCGTTGTTCTGAGAATACCTAATACTATAGCACCTTGCAAGCTGGAACTATAAGTCCTGAGTCCACATTTAGCTCAGCTGAGCTTAGTCATCATTCTATTTACGGTTACGTACGCTGGAACTATAAACCCAGCAAGCTAAATACTAACCTTTACCGAGATTGGTTTTACTTCAGAAAGTCGTGCTAAACTGTAAAGTTTAGGAGTTGTGTGTATCTTCAGGGTATTCCAAGTACACTCTCATTACTCTGAATAGCAATGTCAGAGTCAATATGAAATCTAGTTGTTAGTGTAATATTGAATTGGGGAGTGTGAACGACACGAAGGATGAAACCTCTTTCTATTTATAGTTTCGTTTGAAGAAAAAATAGAATTGTCTTTCAGGTAGGTTTTTAGTTGACATGAGAGAAAAAAGATGTCGCCCTAATTTTTTTATGTAATATTTTTAATTTTTATTTCATTGGATTTTCGCACAATTATAAGCTTCTTTTATCATATATCGCACCTTTGTTATCTTTTCTTCTACGGAAACACCACGTCGGCAACACTATACATATATTTTATTCTTTTTATGAAATCTTGTTTGCATTATTATAATATTTTAGTTAAGCATTTGTAATGTCATTATTGAGGGCATGGCTTAGCCAGATTTTTCGTAATTAAAATCAGCCTACTTATACAGGATGTAATTTAATTCATTAGCATAAATTGAGCCCATGATAGTACATCATTTATAGATGATTATTAAAGAGTAAAGAGTGTAAATTAAATAATTTTTATTGGAAATTATGAAGATTGCCGCGGCGCATAACGCAGTTGGCACGGATGATTTTGATACATTTAAACGTTTTTAGACCTTGTATGTACTTATTAAAAACAATAATTCATTATTTTAATTAAATTTTGTATCGTAGCATTTGATTAAGTAAGTTATTGCATTTTTTGGAGTTATTATTATTACCAAACCAATGTGTTAGAATTCAAAAATTTTGGTCCACACGTGACCGGTATCAGGAGTACGTATCTAGTTTCAAAGGATGCTGATGAATTCAATTACACCCAGTAGATAGTGTATATTATTATTATTTGGTGGGCCCTCCATCTCGCTCACCTCACGCATGATGAAGATGGCAACAGGGCCCATGAGACACCGCGAGTTTAAACTTGCAATTTACCAGTTTTCGGCAATAAAAAAAATATTATTTAACAACCTTTATGGTGTAAGATATGTATGTAAAATTATTTATCCAAATTAAATATTCATTTTTACATTTTTGTTTAATTGGTTCATCAGACGTCTCAAAGTGAAAGCCTTACAAACAGCCATATAAGCAAACAGTCAATATTACAATTTTATTTGTAAATATGACAACCCTTCCAAAAATAAATAAGTAGTTTAATAGATGTTATTAATCTCACCTATATTTATTTGTAACCATTTACCACAGAATTCCCCCTATAGAAGTCTTTGCCATTTACTGTAAAATCAACTGAAGCCCTAAAATATATGCTAAAATAGGTTTAATTAAAACTCAGACTACCGTCTGCCCGTCACTCACTAAAGGAAATGTCATTCACAAAGTAGTCCCACTCGCCGGCGGCTTCACCCGTTTTATTTACTGGGCTATTGAAATCCAGCTCGACGTTTCTAGGTACTTGTCACTTAGTGGAAGTAATAGGATGTATTGAGGAGCAGACCAAGATTCAAGAATTTCTTAGAACTTTTCGTAGTCGAACAAGCGTAAATATATATATACTTGGATATTTATCTACAAGCGAAAACAGAAGCGAAAAAAGGAAAGAAGCACATTGTGAGTTAAAAAAAACACTACAGTATGGGGAATTTCAAGAAAAGTGTTAAAAGAGTCCTCTTATGGCTTATGGGTAGGCAACGCGCCCGCAACGCCCTCGGTCTTGCAGATGTCCATAGGCGGTGACCAGTTGTCATCAGATGGGCTGCTTGCTTTTTTGTCACTCATCTGATAAAAAAAACAACCATTTTCTTTCATAGACGAGATCGAAAATCAATGGTTGGGTTCTGCATGCGCGCCAGAAACTACGGAAAATATGTGGAGCGAATCGAAGAGTCATCATCATCACCACAAGCCTGTATTAGTTTACAGCAGATCTCTCCCAAGATTGGCCATTGAGCTCCTTATCTTCCGGTTATCTCATACATACTGTGCGCCTTTAAAAATAACTACCTATATTGTAAAAAAAACAACAAACAAAAAGTAAGATTAACAAATTAAATATTCACATTCAATAAGCAAAGGAAAGTTTCCAATAAATGCAAATTTCCTCAGTAAATTCCCGATAATGCCCGGCAGCCCGGCACACTTTTCGAAGCGCGAAAGCTATTCAAACAAACACAAAGTCGTTTAATATTTAAACATTACAATGGTTAACCCTTAAAAGTCGGCTTACATAATTAAAAAGTGGCGAAACTCAGCCCGCTCGAATTAAATTGTAGCTGTGGAACAAGACTGGATATATTCGTAAACATGCAGTATAAAGCCCTATTCAAACATGCGCGGTATCTCCCTACCGCCCGCGGTAGCGGTTCATACCGCGCGGGATGCCGTATTGTATTCGCCGGCTAGGGCGGAACTTTTAGCCTACAGCCTACTTACTAGCTTACTACGCAAAAAGTTCCGCGGTCGTGCGCGGTACGGGTGCCCGGCCGCTGGCGGATTTTGCTTACAAAACTGCGATAGAATGGTGTGAGAATTGTTGATTTTGATCAAGCCCCGAGTGAAAAAGTTCCGCTCAGGTTCCGCTACCGAAAGCGTTATCCGATTGTATGTGAACAGGCGGAATATCGCGTAACCACTCGATAATCGGTACAGGATACCACCGCGGTCTGAATAGGCCTTAATACATGAATGGAATTCGGCGTGAACACTTCTTTTTGTAGTACTTACTTTTTATCAGTACCCAAGCTCGAGCCGTTGTGAATCGTTGGATTTCGCGATCATAAATCTTTGCTTGTTTATGTGTATGGATACAGCGGTGACGGGCGATGGGAAAGGGGGAGGGACGTTAACGAGAAGAGGGTCTTTGTTTTCCCAAAAATTAACCGCACCGGGTGACCGCAACAGCAAAAAGTTGGTATTTAGAACTGAGCGCTACCGTGCTTCGGAGGGCACGTTAAGCCGTCGGTCCCGGCTGTTGTCGTAAGACAATAGTCGTTAAGCCAAGTCAGAAGCCTTCCGGCGGCCTTAAAATTCTGACACCAGGGCTGACCACTTGCCTACACGAGAAGAAGAATAAGGTTAACCCAATCTTTTTTTAAATAAGAATTTTATTTGGACATTTATACAATTTATGCCAGCATTTATTATTATTTGGTAGCGCTCATAGCTAAACTTGACTCCGCAGTGGTTGTTGTATTTATAACAAAGCGTTACCGCGGTCTGGGCGAACATTCTGATACTAGAACTGACTGGACGGTTACAAAGAAAAAAAAAACATTTATTTTATTCTGTGCTAAAAGTACGATCCAGGTCATCCAGGTAATGGATGAAAGCGTAAGGAGGAGGCCTGTGTAGCAGTGGACGGAAGAAGACTGATTTATTATGTATGATTAATTATAATTGTGAAAGTTCGATCTTAATCACTGTTTTCTCTGTGCACGTAACCAACAAAAAGCCCACAAGTTGACGTACGACTCCGACGATGTGATATAGTGAGCACATGATTCAGCGCCAGGTGGGTTGCGCCTGCGCCGTCGGTGCGTCTGATGCGATCGGAACTTGTTTTACTTGTACTCATGATACTTGTAAGGAACTTTACGAGTGGTTTAATAATTAGTATAGGTAGAGTCGAAAGAATGCTTCAGCGAGAATATGTTGTAACTTGATAAAAACACCTGCGTATATAAGGCTTGGTCTCATCCTCCCCGGTGGCGCTGCGCCGTTACCGGGGAGGATGAGACTAAAACTTAAAAAAAGTGTCAACCTCCCCGGTAGCCTCATCAATTGCGCTCACTGGGGCCGATGAAACAGACACAGTGTCATCTGCCCCGTTATAGTCGGATCGATGAATTCGGCCAAACAATACGAAACCGGGCACTTTGAAAATTTTCACCAATAACCAATGACGCACAAAAAATACTAAAATAAAAGAAACCGAAAAAAATAACTTGATCTCAAGTTCAATTTGACGTTGACACAAGTGACTTTTGGCACTTGCCGGCCGTTGCCGCGGCACGCTCGGCTCGTGCATCGTGTGGTCACAATTAACCTAACGCTCCTCCTCGCTTCGCTCGTCGTCGCACCTATTTTATGCGCGCGAATTCATCGATCTGACTATAACGGGGCAGGGAGGATGAAACCAAGCCACCGAAATCTATGGGTAATAGAAGTAAGTGCTACTACTAAACTTACTAAACTTCAGTTGTAGCGATTCCCGTCATGATGTCGATTTATTTATCACTCAATCTCAATCTGGAAAGTTTGTACAGGCCTAGTATAGTTTTGTTTAAGAGTAGTGAATTTAACAGTATACTACTTATGAGTACGTAAAAAAAGAAGAAGAAAGAAAGAAAACTTATATTTATGGCAAACGATACACATAAAATGAAAAGCAAGCTTTTATGCAAGTAACATGATCGTCAGTTGCCACGAATCGGTTCCAACTCAGCATATGCACCTACTATATCGGCTATAGTAGGTATAATATAACGTAAGATCTTTACTACTGCAACCTTCTAAGTACAGTTACTCGAGCCAAATACTCGCGCGTTTGAACCAACGTTAATTATAACCATGCAGCTGTCAATGTCTAGTAGAGAGTCGGCTTAACTCATTCTTGGTTTAACTAACCATACAGTTATCTGAATGGTTAGCCAGCTATGAATTGGTTAATCATACGCCTTTTGCACTATAGTATTTTGATTGGCAAGCAACAGTTAAAGTTACAGTGCAGAATAAAGAGACCATGATTATGTACTTTAGCGTAGCGGTTATTTAAGTTCTTTAATCCCTTTTTTTTCTATGTCGACCATCGATTTCAACAATTTTAATGATGACTGAATTATCATCAACAGCCTGAAGACGTCCACTACTGAGCCTCCCCCAGAGAACGCCACTTTGAGCGACTGCTCACCTCCTGCATCTATCGGCTCCCCGAATGTGATTTTGTTTAATCTCAAGGAAAAATTAGCCCCGTTGGTGATTCTTTCGCGTTTACAAATTAATCTGAATAATTACCTATATTCAGGTACATACATATTCACAAATTTAATTTTACAGAACACTACATTATTATCATAAAACACATTTGATGTTTAAAGCCAATTCGGTAACATTTGCGATGTCAAAACTTTATATTTCAAACAACGACAGGCTTTTAAAATTTTGCACAATATTTTACGTTCAAAATTGCTCTCTCATACAAGAAAATAGAGATACAATCCGATTGTGACAGCCAAACGAACCAACTAGGGTTGTCACCCAACATGGAAGTAAAACACTAATATTAATTATTACCAAAAATAAGTATTTAGTATAGTACTATAATGAACACGTAACTTGCGTTCTCTTATAAAGAAGCGTTTTTTTATTACACGAGTGGCAAACAAGTAGGCAGCCCACCTGATCGAAGCGTTTACATCAAGTAGGTAATTTTTTTTTGATTTAATTTAGATAATTAAATTTAATTTTTTAACTAAACATTTAAAAAGGTTTTATTTTTCTGTTTTATGTATGGTCGTGATCAGTAGTTCTTGTTTACAGATATTGTTTATACCTAGTTTTAAATGAAAGTAATAGTTTTTTGGGGTTACATCGATTAATGCGCAGGATTGCTCATAAAAACAACTTAAAAGTTTCAGTTGGCAGCCCTAGCACCAACACACAGGTATTCTTGATTCCCCGATTCCGCATCACGACAGCACAGAGATTGCATCTTTTTGAATTTTATTTAAAAACGCTTTTCGGAAACAACTCTTGCTGAAAGTTGAGCAATGCAGCCAAAAAGTGCTGAAATATGAAGTATTTTGCATTCCTTAGTGGGTCAACATTATTGTGATAGCAATCGGAGGAAATCAATCTTTATTAGGTGCTCTTCGATGCAGTAAACACGTATGGAAAGAAATCGTTCGTATTACACGACAACTGCCAGAAAAAAATCACTTTCAATCACGTATAGTGACTTTGTAGCCTGTATGCCATAATTTCATTTGCCTAACAAAAACAAACGAAACAAATCCATTCAAATTCAGAACACGATTCGAATAAATTGCAACCTCATCCAATCAAATCGATTTACCGTTCCATATTTGAGAATTTAACAGCGTCTTCGCGCTTTCCTGGTTCCCGCCATCAGCCAGATCCGTTCCGTTCCCGTGAGGGCGGTAGTTTTTATGACATCACACGAAATGTTCCCAAGAGTGATCTGAGAATTCCGTGAAGAATGTAATAGAGTACGTATGAAACGCGAGCGTGGAAAGAAACGTTAATTCGAGTTGAACGAAATTGAGTTTGTTCTGTGAGTCTGTGAATTTACGGTTCGACAATCATACTAACGAACTAATATTGAATTAAGAGCTCAAATAAATATTATGTAGTCTTAAAAAAATATGAGCGGAAAAGCAGTAAAGGTTGTTAAATATTAGCAACAAGGATTTAGGACTGTGTGTCATGCTACTTATTTGATTTCGCAAATACTTAATTATAAGTACTTTATCTGCCCATATTAAAGCCATAAAAACTCCACTAGCCAAAAAAGATAATCCAACCATAACCATCAAAAATACTGATAAGGATAAATCCAGAGAGTGCGGGGATGTCACTGATATGGTCTCTGTTACGAGGCTAATCTGTGTTGACGCGCGTCGGACGCGGGCGACATTTTTGGGGATTTCCTTACATCGCTCCTCATTAACGTGGGGAAGTTTATCTTTTTCTTGGTGTAAAGGGCGATAACAAGAGTTTACGTCTGCAGATTGTTAAACTAGAGGAAGCCCGCGGTTTTTTCCCATGTTTCTTTTTATTATTCGCCCTATATTCTATCGACCCGCTTGATTTTTCATGATTATCCGATTTCATGTTCCTTTTTTGGCTTCACTTATTATATAGGTTGTAATAGCTCTAAGTGCTCGGAGACTATATTACAATGTGTACTGCTACAGCCTTTTAAACTGTGAGTCCAGGGGCCGTACTGTGAGCTCTTAACGCGATTCAAAACGGAGCCTATCTTGGATCGCTTTGTTTTTTTTGTATGAAGATTTTGACAAGCTATCCAATATACGCTCTGTTTTGGAACGCGCTAAGTAAGAGCTCACAGTACGGCCCCTGTTATGATTTAGATCGGCGTTTTCTTTTCCGCGTTGTGCCGGCTTGCTCGCATGAAAACTTTTTTTTTTTCAACTCATTTAGATACTATATTTTGATATTGAGCACTGTATAATTTTATATGATTTAAATAGTTTCTAGTATTTTGATGACGACTTGTAAAAGTGTTAAAAATAATTTATTTGTTATAAATTATTATTTATTTGACTTTGTCTTTGACATTCTATAAAAATATTTGTCAGAAAAAGCCACAAAAACAGTTTTACCGGATTTCTAATGCCGTAAACAACGGCCCATATAATTGTTATATCGTAATGTCTTTGGTTTGCGGTTATAATCGGATTATACCGGTTGTCAGCGGACGCAGGGTAGGGTGACTATAATGGCGGCTGGACAGTCCTGATAGCCGCGATGATAGAGCTCATGTACTATGGTTCAAATTTATATTTTTTATTGTTTGATAGGTACTTTTGACCATTATTTCACCTGGTGGTAAGTAACAATGCGCTTTATAGGATGTAATAACACGCTGGCCTAAATGATACCTCTTCACTACCGATTCGACGACTCCGAGATATTATTAATGGTAATAATAAATACATAAATGAAATGCGTGGACATTTCACGCAGCGCCATCTAGCTCCAAACTAAGCATAGCTTGTACTATGGGAACCAGATAACTGATACAATACATTGATACTTTTTGTTTGTAAATACATACATAGAATACAATATACATTAGATATTTGAAATAGATATTAGACATTATTTATAGATATTTGTATAATATATCAAGGAATACAGATGCTGGTACAGCGTTCCAAGAAATTTTAACCGTGTGTTTGATTAAAATTTTATAAACAGCCATCATTACAAAAAACATTTTTATTAAACTGTATCGTTTCATATACCTAATATTACAATAGTAGATAAAATACCTACGATACATGCACATAATCATAAACAATAACTAAAACCACAAAAGTTACTTGAAATCAAAGGTAAAGTTTGCGTAGGTGGTACCTAGACTTGTTACAGTAAAAATTTATTTGTTTTCTTTTTCATATCCTTTGAAAATAAAGCCAGGAGTTTTAGTTGAAACATTAATATCTCCAGGACTGTTTACTTACCGTCTAGACATGTAAAATAACAATATATTACACTAAAATACTTAGAATGATACACAAACCTGGGTCATCCCTTAAAACATTCAAGTATGGCCCCCCTACGCGCAGGTGTCGTGGTTACTAAATCCTTCATAAATAATACTTGATTTGACAGTTGCAAACAACGATAAAACAATTTGGCAATGTATAATTTGTTAGAATTTACGTTAAATATGACGTGTTTCAAACGGTACCACATAGTTGAATAAAACTTTATAGATATACGAAATGACCTAAAATTAAAATGCACCACAAACATAAGGAAATTGGGTCAGCATTCTATATATTGGTATATTAAACGATATCGAGAGAGCATTGCACCAGATAATCGCAGTTTTTAGCAGAAAAAATCCAAGTACTTACTTGCCTGTGCCGGCTGATGTAGTGATAATTACACTCCATCTAAAGTAAAAATGCGCTTGACAGCTACAATAAAATAGCCAAAAAAACTGTATTAAAACATTTAAATGTTTCATTATAGCTAATGTATAATCCCACCGATAGAAATATTAGCAAAAATGATCCGCAATTTCGTTTTTCGTTGAGATTTTTACTATTTCATTATAGCTGTCAAACGAATTCTCACATTAGATGGACAATAAACAAAATTTATCATTGTACACTTAACAAACTTTACACAGCCTTTTAACTTTTTTTGCAAACAATTTATATAAGAGCAAGGTTCATTATAGCGTTTAAAGCATGCAACTTGTAAAAACTGAGATATTTCTTAAGCACTAATAATGCTTGAAGAAAAATACAAAAACTGAAGCAACGGAAAATGAACTACAGTTCTTCAACAGTTTTAATAGAAAACTATACTGCCAGCCTGTGCAGTGCGGTGATCAATCGGTGGAGGTCGGTTCATAACGCGAAGGCGGTGGGTTCGATTGCCAGGACATGTAAATGTATATAAGAAAAAAAAAAGCGCATACATACTTGTTCTGTGTGTGGAACCATGGTCTTCATAGTTTCTGGGTCCCTAGGTATATGAAATCCTGATATTTCGCTTTAATATTGTCACTGAAATAAGTCTAAATACAAAGCAGTAAAATAATTCATCAATTAAGTTCATTTTACATTTTCTTTTGACGCTGTCAGCAAATAAGTTACCGTTGTAATTGTAACTAAAATAAAAGTTATCGTTGAATGCTATTAAACAGTTATTTATAACACTTATAAAAACTTTCAATACTTCGGCTTTACCAACTAACGGAACGGGATGCAAAGCTAATATCAAATTCATAGAACACACTTGAAGTTTTAGTCAAGTTAACACTTTAAATTTCCCTGGAGCACATTATTTTCTCATAAATCAACCCCTGGGTTGGGGGTAGTTCAACCCTATCACTTGAGTACGGGCACAGATCCCAAGTGATTAATTGATTAATCAGTATAGGACGTAGGAGATAATTTTAATGAATTATTTTATCAGTACTAGCTATAATTAAATTGGTATTTAGGTTGAGAGCTGACAGTAGAGTTTTAAGTATTTTCTTTTAACAATTATTTCACATATTAAATAATCATCATCATTATTAACAGCCTGAAAATATCCACTGCTAAGCATAGGCCTACCCCAGGGAGCCCCACTTTGAGCGGCTGCTCGGCTCCTGCATCCATCGGCTCCCCGCGGCTTTCACCAGATCGTCGGTCCACCTAGTGGGGGGGTCGGCCTGGGCTGCCAGTAAGATGTTTTAAATGTTTTAAATGTCTTTTTTCCTGCTGTACTCCGCTGTTTTGGATTTTATTTACTTTTCTATTTTTTATGTAAATTATTGTAACATGTTTTGTACTTTGTAGTATAAGGTGTGTTGCGTCCGTGATGTCATGACGTAGGTTCCGGCTGAAAATCAGTAACTGAGGTTGTTGTTGCAGCCTCAGTTGTATGCTGAGCCGGGACCTGTTCCTGGCATCGCGCAATATCGCTTAAGAGTATAGTATATTTATATAAGTTTCTTATTATTATGTCCCGTGTTATATTGTTCCTTTCGCGATATTGTGTATCGGGAATAAAGATCATTTCATTTCATTTCATTATATATTAATATAATAGCTAAGTCCTAATTGTGTCATAATTTGACACTTTGTACAAATTACAGATAAAAAATAAAGAAACGCTTCCCTAAAAGGCGAGTGTAGTACTGCAGAATTTCGAGTTAAATGCGAGACAGAGGAGTAAAATACAAGAAAGACGTGCAAAAAGACGAGCATCAAACGGTACCCTAACGTCAATAGGTTCGTTTACAAAGGAGAATCGACGAATCGAACCTTTAATTGGCCCTTGGTCCGTCTAGGAAGATACTGAGATTGGTGTTGCCAGATTTCGGATGCTCTGCCTTTACAAGGTTTTGTCGTAATTTTTAATTGGAGTTCAATAAACACTTTCATAGTCGGGTTAGTTGGAAGACGCTGATTCAAATCCCTCTAGTCACTTAGCGTCTTTAGCAACTAAAAGTATTTTTAAAATGGTTAAATTTACTGGAAACGCCAACGTCATTTAGAGGGAATTTCTAAAATATTTACTTGAAAAACATTTTCCTAACTACTGGCAACACAGACTACTAGGAAATAGAAAGGTAAGAAACACGATTGGAAAAGCTTTTTGATGTCCCCAGTCGGCCAGCCCGGCGACTTAAGGAAATAATCGACGAAATCGACGGTGAAAGAATTTAATTGATAACGAAAATCCCCGAGGAATCTCAAGATGTGATCTTTTAGTCTTCCGTCCTGGAATTCGATAAATTATTTGCGAATAAGCTGAATGATTTGATTAGACTTATAGGATCTTTTTAAATCAATATTGTCATTTTTTTAAAGGATAGCCACAATAGTTTGATCACTTGCCATCTGATTTAATGTGGCGGTAGCACAGATTCCTCGATTGCACACTGGATACTGACGGAATGGATTGTTTTAGAATAAAACAACGATAAAACATATTTTTCGATAATATGGGAACGGATGTCAAGCCAAAATCAGGCAGGATGCAATAGAAATGGTTATAAATGATCAGACACCCTACCCTCGGAATCATACTGTAAATGGCGCTTCATTTGTTTCACTTCCCAATATCCTATCAACGGGGGAACAGTGCCCCTTTCCATAAACCATCAGGCGTCCATTCACTCCCGTTTTATCTTATTGTGTCCATTCTAAGAGACAGGGTATTCATTTAAAACTTGGCGCGGCCGAGGGGACACGTTTAAAACGTCCGTAATCAAATTTCACTCCAGTCTTTAAGGGTTAAAGCCTTCAACTTTGAGCGTCCTAATAAATTATATTGCCGACAAAACTGCTCCCGAGTGCGACACAGCTCGTTGGCTCATCTAATTGGTCCAAATTCGAGTAGACCCGGCTTTATAATTGGACCGAACCAGGAGCCTTATGCGTCTCGAAATTAGTCCAAATTCGAAGATTGGCCGGATTAGGCGGCGCACGATCGCGAGTAGTGACGTCCCTGCTCAAACATACGTAATAAGTTTCAACTCGTAAAGTTAATGAAGATCCTCACGGCAGACGGAAAACAAATTCGGTGCCCAAGTTTGGGAGATTGACTTAAACTCTTCGTTTGAATACAGTGAAATTCTTGCTTAATTAACGCGCGCCGCCTCCGCGCGTCTTTTCCGAGTGTCGCTCGTTCGTTGGATAAGTTCGTGTGTGCTTTTCATTGTGTTATTTCCGTGTAGAGGCGTATTCGTTTCCAATTTATAGGCGTATTCGTCGGAGGATAAAGGTTACAAGCGTCGATGCTTGTTGGAGTTTCTAAGCGTGTCGCCTGTCGGATGTGACTGCAAACACGCTGCGGTGGTCGGCTGGTGTTTGGCTGGTGTCAATTACCTTTATGTATTTGCTGGCCTAACCTGTAACCGTACCTACGTAGCGATGTTAAATGAAAATACACCTTAAACGAAGATACAAAAATGTGTGCAAGGGAAAAAGAACTTTCTCTCTATGCGTAACGGATTTCAAAAAAGATATGAAAAATGCAGATATTTTTATTGTTATCTCACTTTGCTGACTAAAAGAATGAAATATTATCACAACCCGAAACGAACTCATAGATAGATTAACAACTAAACAGCAAAAAACAGGTTGACCTAATTCAGCGTTCCAAGAAGAACAATATAAGTAATAACTTACCTAAATTACGACCACGGAACTTCTCCACATAAGCGTTATAAATTACAGATATAAATTTTGTTTCGATACTTTCGATCATAATACGGAAACTTCTGAATTGTTTACACGGTAGTTCCATTCAGATAGCATCGCGTAGCCGTGTCATATCTCAGAGCAAGGTAAATGTTTGCGCTCCCCTCAGTCCCCAGCAAAAACCCGAGCCTTCTACATAGTCGTTTGTTCAGCGAATTCCTCGACAAAGCGAATTCCGAGGGATTCTCAATTAAAAGCTGCGACACTCCCGCCGTCGAAGTTCGACAAAAGTTCCAAATCTTGGCGTAACTCCGAAAGAATTTCTCACTAATTAGTATAAGTTTATGCATTCGGTGGCGCTGGATCTCGAGATTCTCGAGTTGCGAACTTGCGACCCACCTAGTTCCCTAAGTTTTAATTGCGAGACTATAGGCGTTCGTCAATCAGGCACCGATCGAGATTTGAGTTTTTCTCACTCTTGGGAGTTAGCAATAAATCTACGCGGCCATTATTCTCAGATTAACGGCGGCCAGCTGCCTGTCGGCCGAGAATTATATTTTTGCTTAGCTCCAGTGTACAGGATAATGAATTTATCGCCAGAGAAATGAATTTAGCCTCCGTCCTCGGCGCTGGCGTTATATTTCTTTTTGCTGAATATCTAATCCGGGTGCGATATGAAAATGTTTGCAGTGCATGTTCTGTGTTGATTAATTAAAACGTTTGTCCAGGCAACTGTTATTAAAACGCGAAAAACAAAAGCCTGTGCGAACACAAACCGTCGGTGTATTCATGTGAAAGTAGTTTCCCATTTTGTTATCTGGATCGTGAAAAATGAAGTCGCAATGAATACGTGGCTTATATTATGAACCAAAGTGTTCCCAAAAGTATTCAAAAAGAACTTCTTTTTTCAATCGCAGAATATACACACGATAGACAAAAATAAACGAATCATTTCTAATTTTCTCTCATAATATTTTCATTTAAGACAGCGCAAAAACATTTTAGAAATTTGACTTTAGTCAGGAACGGGGCAAGCTTTAATAACTTGACGAGTTAAGCCACCGTCTCGTTGCCACGTCGTCGTCCGGTCCGTCTCGGTTCGCCGTACTGCGACCGGTCGCGTATAATAAAACAATTCGTAATGAGACCGTACTTTATATGCGTAATATTTCTGCGGTTTGCGGCCAGTAACCGGGAGATAAGACGAGATGGGTCACTTGATAAAATGTTATTTGCATTTAGCCTTGGAAGCGAATTAGGTTGGAAAAAAAATATCGCCATCCTAAAATATATGAAAATTAAGTATGTATCGTGTCATATTGTATTATGTAAATTCTAATAGTTTTTGTGTATTCTATGTAAGTTTATTTATAATATTTTATTTTCTATATTGTATATGTATGACATTTTACATTATATATAATAAGTAGTTGTACATATACTATTCCATATAATTTTTATTTAATGTCCCATAGTTGATTATCACCAATAAGTAACCGCACACCCACATTTATGTTACACGACCTGGAGGACTGGTAGATAATGCTATTTAGCATTAAGTTCATCCATGTACACCTTTTGTGCAAAACTGTTAAATAAATAAATAAATATTTCAGAAGATTCATGATGTAATCTTTGGTTTATGATAATCAGAATTATATACTGCGTAAATAGAAACTTTAGTTTCTTGGAAGCCTTCGTAAACCAACAACTTTCAGAATTAATAATTAATATTCGAAGAAAATTGTACCTTCATAAAATTAGCCTAAGTGATTCGTTCATAAATATTAGCTACGTCATATTTTATGGCAGCAAGTAAAACGTGAGAGGGGAACTTAAAAAATAAAATAAATACCTTTAGCTATGAAAATGGAGCAAAAGAATGAGAAAAGTTAGTAGTAGTAGTAAGTATAATATTAATGAAAATGAAAAGTATAATTTTGACCGTGTATGTTTGTGTCGTCACACCAATGGATAGAATTTTGTACACTGACTGCTTTTTATCCCGAAAATTAATTCCCAGCGGGAAAATAAGTATTCAAAACCAAGAGGCACTTCTTTCTAACTGAAATCCTCCCTGTGTATGGTAAATAGCATTAGCTTGCCTTATCGAGTTGTTAGCATAAAAGTAACAATCTCTCGTAAACTGTCTAAGCGAGTGACCTGTCTACCAGCTACGGAACTCATTTCATGCAAATCGTTGCCGCTATCAGGCGTTAGTTCTTCCACATCGCCATTTAGAAGGTAATTTTGCGACAATACCCGTCCGCGAGACTTGTAAAGAAACCGCGCGTCAAAAATGATTAGCGATTTAAATTCGGGTTAGTGAAACCGCAGCTTAATAAAGACTCTAGTGCAGATTTTAGAAGTGTAGTTAGAATTTTAATATAATTAAATATTTAACATAACGTGTCTTTATTAAGCGTTATAAGGCCGAGGCAAGGTAAAACATTTATCGCATTTTGATTAACCTTTTATAATAATTTTTAACAGTTGAAGTGCAAATCGTCTATTAGGTAGACGTCGCACAACTTTTATTTCATTTTAGCTTTTGACTAATTAATGTTATCTCTTTGTTTTAGTAAATACTAAATAGTATACACAAAAACTGATTGTATACGTTTGAAAAAACATACCACTGTCCATAAATTTCCCACAGCTGGGAGATAGCTTTGTCTCGCAGGATAATGCACATTTCAACTGTTTTAACCTAGTTATAGTTTTATTTATACAGCTACACTAAGTAAAAGTTAATTTACAAGATATCTAACCAACTTATTAAAATGATTTTAAATAACTTTAATTTTTTAAGTTTATTTAGAATGTAGATTTGTAGAGTAGGTATAATGAAGTATCTATCTAATGAGATACACATAGTTATTCAGCATTTTCACTAGCTGTAGCACAAAAGCTATATTATTTGGTTTACATCCTTGTTCTTCATATTGTCTTCTTTCATTACACATTTTTTATCTAACAATATACCCAAGACATCTTTTAATTTCTCAACTTAGCAAATTAAATTTCAAAAGCCAAGGGACCGTTTCGCAAGATTGTTCTTTTTCGTCGAGATTAAATATAAACTTTGTGTCGCGTCTTGCTAGTGTCTACCGTCAATGGCCGCTAAGGGGCGAATCTCGACAGACAACAATTTGTCAATTTGTCGGGCGTAGTGTGACTCACCCTTAACGCAGTTTTTTGCATTCATCAGGTAAATTGAGGATGAATTCAAAATTTGAAAAAGGAATGAGTACATTCTTGACAGATTAAAATTAATGTAGAAGAGAAATTTGAATTTCATTCCTGATTCAAATTTTTCTTCTACATTGCGATACCTTTGTAAGTCATAATCATAAGTGAACCTTGAGTATTTTTGCTTCAAAATAATGTATTTTTTATTATACCTATTATTACAAAAATACGTATTTTTGTAATAGTATGCTAAGATATTTGTTTTTAAATGTAGGTTACAAATTAAACCAAACTTTATCAACTTTATCCTTTCATATCAATATTACTTTATTTTAATAACCCTGCTGTTTCTCCTAAAGCAATAAATTGACTTATCTATTTTTTTCAAACTTCGTATTCATTCACATTTCGACTAACTTTTTATCATGTGAAACCGAAAAAAAAAATGTTGCTGCACCCCGCTTATTTTTATCACCATTATAAGTAACAACACAGTTTTTTATAATATATAAAATCCTGCTTGTTCCCAAACTACGCTCATTTACTACAATTAACCTTAATAATAATATTCTAAACGCATTGGAACACTAAATAACGATATAACATAAAATAATTTGGATGGATATCCACCCCAAAGAAAACAAAAATAAACATTTTTAAATACTACTCCTATAAACATTGCTAATAGAAAATTAGAATTATATTACAAAAATAGACATAAAACAGGCAGACATAACATAAAAGCATAACCCTCGTTTAAACGTATTTATGTGACGTCAGAAACCATTCCAACAACCCCACCGGCGGCGTCGCGGAAGTCAACAATTACTAAGGGCAAATCCAACGACGCCGGCGATAGAATTTCAGACAAGACATTAAAATATTATGGAAGACTTCATCGCAATGTTGCACAATATTCTATTATATTTCTTTGGTTTAAGACCTTAGCTTAGACCAAACGAAAACGTTCTAGGTCTACGCCTTAGACACCAACTTTGTCTATAAGAGTTTGCTATTCATCCACCATTTAGTTTGCATTTATTTATTTAGCTGAGCGGGAGCTGATGGATGCAGGAAGTGAGCAGCCGCTCAAAGTGGCGTTCTGTGGGGGCTTATCAACAGTGGACGTCTTCAAACTATTTATTATTGATGAAAACTATTCGCAAAACTTATTTGTAATCTGATTCCAAGCAGACACAGTACCTAATAATGACGGTTATTCTAAGTATAAGATGGTTATCCTAATAAAATAAAATAAAATAAAAAATAAATAAAATAAAAATATTTTTTAAGTTTGTTATTTTGGAAGTAAAGCATCCCGTCAGCTCACAATAAAATTATGAAATAGATTTAGCGCGACCATACAGACGGAATAGGTGTCACCGAAACCTTTAGTGTTATTTACCTGGTATTCGTTTACCTTCTCCCTTAATTTCGATTCCCAAATTCCCCCTCGTGGAAAAACTATGTAATAAGAAAACAAACAGATAGAAAATTGGCTAACATTGGTTTCCGGCGCAACTATCTGCTGCCGAACGGCGTTTTTCGCTTGCTTCCTTCCTTGTATGCTGTATAGGTTGGTGCTTGGTGGAAGAGAGGAGATTACAGCGGTTTAAAGGATTTAGAGGAATCCGGAGAACTACTCCTGAACGACTCGTACCTTCTTAATGTTACTTTTTTGTGCATGAATATAGAATTTATTCAACAGGAAACGGGAGTATTATTTATTACATAGTAACCCAATAATTTTAATAGAAGCTTATTACAAATATATAATTTGTAGAGAAAAAAAAAAACAAAACAAGAAACTTCTAATTTGATAAACTTTTATTTTTTTTTTCTCGATGAAATGTTTAGTAATAAGTAGTAATAAGTTCTAATTACGTATTTATAATTAAAACAAATAGCTAATTACTTACGCATAAATTATAAAACAATGATTTTGACTTTAGTCAAGCTTCCATTTATGAACCACAAATTGCGTCCAGTGTATGTAGGTAGGTAGAGAAAACTTGCCGTCGCTGATAGAGTGAGACATACTAGTGCGGCCATAGCCTTGTCACGTTCACTCACGAGAAAAAGTGTGTAACTACAAACTATCATAAACATAATACCTACAAGCATGCATAATATATCTTCCATGCCCCGCTAATCTCTCTTATCTCGCGGCGCTCGCAGATTGCTCCGTAGTCCCGAAATAACGCGATTAACCGAACGAAAGGCCGCAGCGAACAAAGCAAATATGATTACCGCTTCGCGAAGAAATAAGTAATATTTCTTTTGTATCTGTGAGCCCCGGGCTGAGGATTGCGTGTCTTAGCCTTTTGTGACTGATCGTTTGTATAGAACCTTACATCATTGTCCTATCGCATACAAAGCTGATAGTACTTATAATACAACCGCTCAAACGATGTTATAATGCTGTATAACAGTTGCAGTGTCACTGTTATGGGCGGCTCTTTTAATGTTTTGCATCGTACTGCCCAATCCCGTCCCGAGATATCAGCATAGTATAGTAATACAATTCCTATATAGACTGTGAGATAAGAATATAAAGTCTCATTTGCCCAGTAAGTTCACCAGTTACAGTGCCCTTCAATACCGATATGCAGCAGTTCAGCAGTAGACGTCTTCTGGCTGATTATGATGATGATTAGGTATTTCCGCTATCAAGTTCAACATTTATAGAAAGTACCACTTCCTGCCAGTGGCAATGGGCAGGCCACATCGCTCGCAGAACTGACAACCGATGGAGATGAATGGTTCTCGAGTGGCAACCGCGAACTGGAAAGCGCAGTGTAGGTAGACCCTCCAATAGGTGGACCGACGACCTGGTGAAAGCCGCGGGGAGCCGATGGATACAGGAGGCGAGCAGCCGCTCAAAGTGGCGCTCTCTGGGGCAGGCCTTTGTTCAGCAGTGGACGTCTTCAGGCTATTGATGATGATGACGATGACTACTTTTCGTCCCGGAAAATATAGAGGGAAAATGGCGGACTGCCTCTATTATGAATAAATCTTTTGTACAACTAATTTACAAAGTTTTATGATCTTGTAGTTAATTGCTATTGCATTGAGTTAATTACGTAAATAACGACATGTATGATATCACAAAACAACTCATTGAAGTTTACGATCATTGCATTAATTTGTCACGTCCTTAATGACAGCAATCAGAAGAGTTGACAGAGTAGTTCAAAGTTCAACTGTTGTTGGAGTTGACAACCGATGAGTACTAGAACGGTCACTAGAAGAGTTATCATTTATGAACTAGAAAGTGAATCCAAAAAATTGAATTACGAATACACTAAATCATAGATAACAATTAAGTATACCGCGATCAGAAGCTCCTTCTAATAAGTCGAGTAGGCATACGCTACAATTTGGCTGATAGAGTCACCAAATCTCGTGGCAGATTGTTCCTGTTTACTTTGAAGCAGACGGGTCCTGTTTTCATGTTATTAACTTTGGGTATGGAACTCTAAATGAAACAGAAGTAGGTAATGTAATGGTATATGGTTTTTAGATTTTATATTTATTGATTTACATTTTTTTCTAACTACTGGGTCTATATTATTTGTAGTCTGAGATCAACGATTTCAAATACTTTATGTAATTTACATGTGTGTTTATAAAGAGCCATGGTAATATTTATATGAGGGTCGGCATAATGCGTATATGATAATAATTGCTTACGTAATAGTAATTATCTGGAGCGTAAAATCCTTACCTGTAACCAAAAAAAAAATATGGTCATTAGAAAAATAACTACATACTGTCATAAATAACAATATTTACATTAAAAATAAATAACATTATGCATAAGATGTATTGCTAATTAAAAATAATTTTAACAATGGCAAAGGTTTATTGAATGCACGATCTATTTCAGAGACATCTTAACAGGATGGGTAATGGGGCGCTTCGCATCACGTGTGGTTCGGTGTGAATGTGAGTGCTCTAAATTAATAGGCTGTCAAACATTTTTGCGAATAATTTGTACTTAACTACTATAATTTATTATTATTTATATTTATTTAATTATAAACAAGGGCCGAAACTGTCAGAAGAAATTATAAATGAAAAGAACATAAATCTATCACATCGACAGAACTGATTCGCGTCAATAAAGATTTACCTTCTGGACCTGGTGAAAGCTGCGGGGATGCAGGAGGCGAGCAGCCGCTCAAAGTGGCACTAACTGTGGGAGATCTATGTTCAGCAGTGGACGTCTACAAGCTGTTAATGATGATGATGATGATTATGATGATGCTTCACCTTTTTCTTAAAAGACTCTTCTTAGACTGGTAACATTATTACAACCTTAATTACAACAGTTGAACGAGTCAGCGTCAGACATTCAAAAATATCCCGTTCAAAAAAGGAAATAGACAAATCTAGTTAAAATTCTATTTCGGATTCCGAATTTAAATTCCCTCGGCCCCACCCACCTGTCAATGACATCACCGGATTAGTGCTGTGCCGCGATTGCAATCGATTCGTATATCGATGCTATGCCTCGATTCTCGAGGCTTGATCGCGTGCTAAATGCGCACAACTCAGCTTGAATTATGTGACTTTGTCTCGTTTAGTTTTGTTTATAGGCGTTCGTGTAATATTATACGATGTCAGAAACCTATTTTATTTTCCTTATTACTTCAATTTTATTAATATTAGTGTTGAAACGCTGAGTGCGAAGGAAATGCGATCGATATCATGTTTTTCTTTGTAATTTATTTGATTCAAAGTTTTTCGCTGCTTTGCTTCCGTTTTTCTTTCATTCATTCTTTATCGCTATTCTATAAATAACTACCCACCTTTTATGACATTCTTCTTATTAATCTAATACGACGTCACCACCGCCACGCGACAATTTTTTGCTGGCTGTCTCGTTCCATGCTTGTCATTAAATTGCAATGGCGGGCAAGATTTATGTACAGTAACTTATAGGAAATTCAACTTTAAATTTACGATGTTAGAGATTATAATAGCAGAATATTATGCTTGCGATTCCATTTAAATTTAGTAAGTGTGACAAATCGAGTAAGAATTATCGCTATTAGACAACCAAAATTAACCTTGATTGACATTTTAGGATTTTTTTTTATATTAATATCATGTAAGTAGGTGAGTCTGCAATTGTCAGATGAACAACAGCTTATAAAGGTTTTCACAAATAATATTTCGAATACCGGCAATTAAAAATAATAAAGTCAACAATTCGAGCTTAACTTAATCCATGGCAGAATGAATATAACCGAGTTATTCACGTTCCAATACTAAAAAGCTTTTGCAGCCAGAGTTGGAAATAGCTCGAGTGACCGCATCGTAAAAATGTAAATTAGTGTAAAAATCGTGTGCGTGGTGCAGCACTAATGACGTTACGAAATAGTTTGACCGCGTTGATAACACATTCGGACTTTTTACCTTGAAATGATTAAATGAAAAGGCGTAATACGTGTCTTAGGAAAGTTACTTGAATTTATCAAAGTTACGAGCACTGTCTTATCATTGCTAATTAATATTAATGTATTAAGTACATTGGATGTTTGTAAACATCTGAAGTTTATTTGCTATGTAGGAGTACGACCCCGCAGCGGATCAATCGCGCCATTGCTCATAAGGAGAACACGTAAGAATTATTTTATGTTATTAATAGGAAAATGAGTATTTAAAGGTTATAATTTTATTGATCTGAAAGATAAAATTTCTAATCGAAATTGTGTACAATAATTATTCTGTTTGGCACCGATTTAATCACCAACTGTATTATAGGTCTGTGCCTAAGTATGGGTTATTAAAAATTATCGGAAATATGTAATAATGATAATAAACGTGTGAATTTCGTGTGCCATTTGATAACCTACAAACTACAAAGTAGCTTTGCTGATTGTAGGTAGGTATAATTACCACTCATTTTTCTGCCTCATATGAATACAAGAGACTATTATGCTGCGGCCACACTACCGAGATATGCCAATGATTATGCATAAATCGTTTTTTTATCTGTTATTGCTCAATTATGACTATAATTGTTGGCATATTCCGGTAGTGTGACCGCAGTATTACATACACAAAAATAATCCTTCATACATTGAATTAGGTACTTATTCTAAGCCTTCATAATATTATCCAGGTCTCACTGTTCTCATGAAGGCTTTTGATAATATTTTTCCCGCCGTAAAATTAACTTTCTTCTTTGTTTGCGGACGTTGTATTGTTTATGCGTTATTAAAAGTTTCCTTTGTGGGGTTTATGCGGTGTAACGGGGTTGCGTTATTTTTAGAGGGTTTGGATTTAAGGGGTTTCTTTCATTGTATATCTTATCGTTTCTAAATGCGCGTGTTTTGTTTCTATTGTTTTTATTTATTACCTAGTAATATAGATATTCGTTTTATCTGCAGTTTTTTATGAAGTACATCTTACAATTTTGCTGGGCTATTAGTTATGACCACCCGTAGAACTTGTATAGACATGCAAGTTTGCTTTATTATAAAGTATACATACTTACTTTGAATACAACAACGCGGACGTAATATTTTTTGATTTATTAATTCAAAGACAATTAAAAATATTTATTGGTATGGAATATAATTCAAATTCTTCCAGAAGTTAGCATCAATCTCACGAAATACCCGTGAAATTAGTACCTGAACGAATCGATTTTAAAACAATTATAAACAAGTCTCTAAGTCTCTACTCTACCCCCCCCCCCCCCCCATAAAACCCCGACACAGCTTAATGATAAACCCCCTGACACAATTAGCAAAGTTCATCCAAACATGCGCTGTCATCCGAAAGAAAACAATTAAGAGCCATGCGCTAAACAAAGGTGAGTAAATAAAGGCCTATTCAGCCGTTCATGTTGCCTATACAAGCCATAGTGGCACAGTGTACTTTGTAACAGAAACAGAGCTTCAGGTTGATCAAAACGATAAGTTACAAAAGAAATAAATTCGTTGGGAGTGTTTGAAATGACTGCATGCAACGGAAGTAAAACAAAATGACTTAGTTTTAAATTAACTACTACAGTAATCCTGCTACAAGCAACTAGCTGTACTTACTACTAGCTACTACTGCTACTACTACCTAGAAGAACTACTAGGTAAATGTTAACTAGGTACTACAGAAACATTTACACTGCCTGAGCTGAGCGTGGCACGGTGACGGTAAATTTAACCATATCAATGGATAAAATCTATATGATCTATAAGCTATTTTCAAATGTCTTTCTAACTTTATGTTAGTTCTCACTAAAAAAATTAAGCTAGTCCTAATCGCGGGGATTCGATCGAAGAAAGAGAAAATCAGAATTCTCACAATGGCGCTTTTTTGGAGAGGTTTTTAAGAGTAGATGTCTGTCATCATCATCATCATCATTAACAGCCTGAAGACGTCCACTGCTGAACATAAGCCTCCCCCAGGGAGCGCCACTTAGAGCGGCTGCTCGCCTCCTGCATCCATCGGCTCCCCGCGGCTTTCACCGGTCGTCGGTCCACCTAGTGGGGGGCCGGCCTACGCTGCGTCTTCCAGTTCGTGGTCGCCACTCGAGAACCTTTCTTCTCCATCGGTTGTCAGTTCTACGAGCGATGTGGCCTGCCCATTGCCATTTCAACTAGCCAATCCTAAGAGCTACATCGGTCACTTTAGTTCTCCTGCGGATCTCCTCATTTCGGATCCTATCTCGCAGGGAAACACCGAGCATTGCTCTCTCCATAGCTTGTTGCGCGACTTTGAGCTTAGTAATGAGGCCAACAGTTAGAGACCACGTCTCAGTTCTATAAGTCATCACTGGCAACACACATTGATTGAAAACTTTTGTTTTCAAGCTTTGTGGTATACTCGCCATTTATGTTGATGCCACATCTTTTCCACTCCAAGAGCTTGAAAACATCCTCCAATGCGTTTGTGAACAGTTTCGGAGAAATAACGTCTCCCTGTCTCACGCCTCTCTGCAATGGGATCTGTTCCGTACTCTGGTCCTGTAGTCGGACTGACATAGTGGCCTTACTGTACAAACACTTCAACACTTCGATATACCTATAGTCAATTTGGCATCGCTGTAAGGACTGCAGCACCGCCCAAGTCTCGATTGAATCGAAGGCTTTCTCATAATCCACAAACGCTAGGCATAGCGGCCGATTATACTCATCGCTCTTCTGTATAATCTGGCGTAGCGTATGGATGTGGTCTATGGTGCTAAAGCCTTTTCGGAAACCGGCTTGTTCGGGAGGCTGGAATTCATCAAACCTGCGTGCGAGACGATTCGTAATGACCCTCGAAAACAGCTTATACACATGACTCAAGAGCGAGATGGGCCTATAGTTCTTCAATAAGGTGTTATCACCTTTTTTGAAGAAGAGCACCACCACGCTCTTGTGCCATGTCTCCGGCGTTGTACCTTCAAGGATGACAGAATTGAATAACTTCTGGAGGACTATAAGTACCGGTCTACCACCCGCTCTCAGAAGTTCGGTCGTAATTCCATCCTCACCTGGCGCTTTGTTGTTTTTAAGCTGTTTGAGGGCCATTCTAATCTCGTACAGGCTGACGTCCGGGATATCTTCGGTATAGTGTCGGACTAACTTGGCTCTGGTGTCCTTAGCTGTGTTAGTAGCGGGCTCACGTGTCGAGGTGTATAACTGTCCATAGAAGTTCTCAATCTCTCTCAGGATCTCAGGCTTGGATGAAATGACACTACCATTCTCGGTCTTCAGTTTTGTCATTTGGTTTTGCCCAATAGACGAATCTTTTGCGAACACCTTAGAGCCTTGGTTCCGCTCAATTGCGGCCTCAATACGTGAAGTACTAAAAGCACGCAAGTCGTGTCGCATGGAACTCCAGATACGTCTATTGAGTTCACCGTAGGCTGACATATCAACTGAAGACTGTAGTTTCATTTCGCTCCGGTCTGCCATTAATTTAAGAGTGTTTCCTGAGAGTTTCTGAGTCCTCTTTCGGCGTTGGGTCTTGAAGAACTCAGCTCCAACAGCTTGAACAGTTTCCACCAACCCGTTGTTCAACTCGTCCACTGTGTTGCAATCGGCAAGGCACTGGAAGCGATTTTGGAGTTCCAGCTGAAAGCCTTCGGGGTTTTGGATTTGGACAGGGTTTGGACGGAGCGTAGACCTCACCAGACGCGACCTTGCAAGCTTGACATTGATATTCAATGTGCCTCTTACAATACGGTGATCGCTACCGGTTTTCACCTTGCTGATCACAGAGACATCATCGAATATTCGCTTCTTGGTCGTCATCATGAAATCTATCTCTGTAGATGTCTGTCTTCAGGTAATATTAGTGATGATAATGACTGGTCTAACATACATTACGTGCTGCCAAGTTATGGTCCTTGTGTTTCAGTTCTACCAAACAACAACTTTCAGAAACAGCTCAAACTAGTATACTGTTATATCATACATGTAGTGATTATACCATGGCCTATACGCCGTTCACTGGAAACAAAGAGGCATCGCTGCCCGACTTTTGCCCCGGTTAATTAAAATGTCAACAGCACTTATTAATCAAAATGGGAATTTTTACCCGGTGCTCTCGAAACCTGCTCTTTCCGGGTCACACCCGGGTTGAGTTCGTGATTTTGCACCGTGACTTAGCTAAAGGATTTCTGGAAAAATTTTCAAGGCCTTTGTTTGTATGTAATGTACGTTATTCGATTTCTGTAAGGAAATACGTCTAATGTACCCAAAGTATCATCAAATGTAAACATTTTAAGAGGACCGTCCTGAAATTTGAAAAAAGGAATTTATTATAATTTAGCGTAACGGTTTTCGCCTTCTAAACCTTTTGATTTTGATGTCAATCGTTTGGATTGATTATAATCTAAGTTTGTACGTATTGGTTTAAAGAAAAATGTTTCGTGTTCTAATTACAACCACTTTTCTTCGTCATCATTTTTACGCCTAAAATTGGTAAATTTAGGTGACTATAAATAGTAAGATATTGTAACGAATTAAAAAAAGAAGACGCACACACATAATTTTTTACTGGGTAGACAACATATATAAAAAAATCATCAAAATTGGATAACATTCAAGGTGGCAAAGCGTTGGCAAGTATGTAGTAGGTACCTTTGAAGACTAGCAATCTATGGCGTTTATCCCGAATTCCAATTCCCCAAACGCCATACGACATCTCCAACCCAAATAAGATTAAAGACTGCAAACCCTCATCAACCGCATGGATATGTGACATCGTGACGTCATCAATCACGCAAGAAGAGGGGAGGTATATAAGCCGACGCCAGGCCAAGACTGAGCATTCTTCATTAGGCGACCGCGGCGAGCGCACGTCACCGCTCGTGTATTAATCATAACGTGCCTTCCTTATTACTCTTGTCGTTGAGTCGCTAATGAGCGTGCTCGGCAAAGTTATTAATCAAAGCAATCAGATGTGTCCGCTACTTATTCTAGTCTTTCTTCACACGTGGCGACGAATTTGACATCTGTTTCATTTTCCAGCTTATTTCTTACTCCTTCAAACACAAGAGAAAAGAACGTGAATCATAAAAGTTCACATTGTGCAGTTCGTTCTTATTAACATCTATAACTATATTCTCCTGTAGACGTTTGGGTATCTCAATAGTCTTGTTCTTTACCTTTGCTGCTCTACTTATTTAAATCAATCACAAATTATAATTGTTAAATATATTATAAGAAATATCATATATATTTTTCTGAAGCATTATACTCCGCCATTCCAAAGCCAATTTTTAATTCAGCAATTTGTCAAGATTTTCACACCAACCAGTCAAAGTTTTCAGGGGTCATAAAAATACCTTGGCCATCGATGTCATGTCATTAACATTACAAGATTCACCAGAATATAAATTTGAGTCTGCCGTACCCAGTAAGTAAAAATAATTATGTGGCTTACCGAAGAGTTAGGCTTACGTTTATCTGCGGTTATTAGACCATTGATTAAAGGCTTTGAGTTAATCTCTTTTGTGTTTAATAAAATGAAAGCGAAGCCTTGTGATATTATAATTTAAGCCATCACAAATATTGTAGATTGAATTTGAAGCAGTGTTGATGAATTGGGATTTAAAATTAGATTGGCAGACATCTTGTGATTAGTCTGAGATGTAGAGTTCAAAATTAATGCTCTTGCTGCCAAAGGTTTCAATAATGATAATTAAAATGATTTATAGGCAACAAGGGTAATTTGTAGGCCGACCCTCCACTAGTTGAACCGACGATCCGGTGAAAACCGCGGGGAGCCGATGGATGCAGCAGGCGAGCAGCTGCTCAAAGTGGCGCTCTCTGGGGAGGCCTATGTTCAGCAGCTACGTCTTCAGGAGGAGGATGATGATGATGATAGGCAACAAGACTTTCACTGCTGAACATAAGCCTGGGAAACTTATTCACTCACATGTAAAAATACATGGTTAATGTAGTTGAAATATGCTAAAAGATACCATGAAGATACATGTTGAAGATATTGACGGGCCCGATAGCTCAGTTGGTAGTATCCCTGCCTTCTGAACTTGAGGGCTGTGGGTTCGATTCCTACCCAGGGCAAACATTTGTGTGATGAACATAGATGTTTGTTCTGCGTCTGGGTGTTATATTGTATTCTATGTATGTATTTACAAACAAAAACGTATCTAAGTATTGTATCAGTTATCTAGTTACCATAGTACAAGCTATGCTTAGTGTGGGGCTAGATGGCACTGTGTGAAATGTCCACACATATTAAATTATTATTATTATTATTATTATTATTTCGAATAGGTGTATTAGTTCTGCTCATATTGACTTTCCCACTTTCACCTTCACTAATTCGAGCTCCTTTAAAAAACTTTTGTTTATCGCCACTCTTGGCAAAGCCGATACTTTACAAGTAACTTTGAAGGCGGGTACAGACCTAAAGAAGTTGAGGCACGTGAGCTGACTCTCACTGAACGTATAACTTTTTCGTCTCGAACGATATTCGAAAATTCGAAGTTGTGTTTTTTTCTGACACAAAAGCGTTTCCCTGCGATACCTATAATATGATGTTTTTCTGATACAACTTACGTTATAGATGCTTCACGGATTTGAACTTTTACTTGTTTTTACAGTGTAGAAACTCGTAATAAGCAATATTGCTGTACAGGCTTGCCCTAGGCCAAAAAATTACGAATGCTTAGAAGCTTTGCTAACGGCTTTTTACGGCGTAATTTTTGTATGCACTGTGCTGCATGTTTGGGAATGGTTTGGTGCAATTATTTACTGAGCTACAGTTTCAATTCAGTTCCAAGTATGATAAATATGTTATATTCTCTGTAAATCATCATCATCATCATCAGCCTGTAGATGTCCACTGCTGAACATAGGCCTCCCCTAAAGAGCGCTACTTTGAGCAGCTGCTTGCTTCTTGCATCCATCGGCTCCATCGGATCTGTGAATACTAAACTGATAATGATAAAATAAGAATAGGTGCGTATAACTAAAAATCGAAACAAAAGCGAAGAAAATGAATCCAAGTGAGAAACTGATACTAAAGTTGTTTCCTTCCTCGATTTGTATTTTGAATAATACCAAAAATATCGTGGTCATAATTTTTTAAATCAGTTACACACGTGATCAGCCACCAATAATAAACACCATATAATTTAAACCCTCCGGCTTGGGGCTCTTGCGTGTGATAGCGCGGCAGGTGATCGCCGAGAAGATTGGAAGCACGCGAGGCGCATGCGCCGTACACTTACAGGGGCTTTTCAATGAGTGCTTGTAATTTACTTGCAAACGCCCTTCCAGGGCTCATGTCAACCTACCAACCTAATTATTTAAGATCTTGTGTATTATATAATACGTGTTATTGTATATTACCTATTATAATGATGTACATAAATGCAGTAATAAATAAATAAATAACGAAGCCTACGGTTTTGTATCCACTTGTTTTCGTATAATTTTGATTTCTAATAGATTACCTACTACAAATAACATATGAACCCTAAACTAGACAGGATGGCCTATAGACAGTCCAAATGCTCCAGCCCACTACCGGTAGGCAGCTTACCCAACATGCCGGCAGCATTGCCTCGTTGAATTGCAATGCTGATAAGTTGAGCCAAATAAGTGCAAGCATTTTGTTCACGCGCCGCATCGATCAGGTACTGATAAACTTAGGAAAACGCGATGAGCTCCCGGTCCCCACGGGCCCAAGGTCTCAACAGAAATTCAGTTTTAAATATTCATGTCATCATTAACAGCCTGAAGACGTCCACTGCTGAACATAGGCCTCCCCCCGGGAGCGCCACTCAGAGCGGCTGCTCGCCTCCTGTATCCATCGGCTCCCCGCAATATTCACGTGTATTTTTTATATTAAAACTACTGACATCTTAATAAAAGGCTTGTGTCCTGCTATTTTTTTTTGTATAAATTGATAATATTTCTCAACAATGAAACAGTCGTGAAAACGAAAATTAAATATCTCAAAAAATGACAAAGTTACAATCATTTTAAAATACAGGGATAGAAAGAGACAGTTCAAACGCGCAGTGTCGTCTTCCACCTTCATAGTACCTTATTACTAAGCTGTGGTAGATTTACATACAATCTCTTTGGCATGTGACGTCATATCCCAAAGTTACATAGTAGCTGTGGGGATGCTTTGTTCTGCGAGAAAGCGACAGGCGATGCCCGCCCCCAGAAACTTTAAAAGCTTATTACTCCGTGATTTATATACCGATTTTATTAATTCTTTCAATATAGCATTAATCTTTAACCTACTTCATTTAAATAATATTAACTTGTTAATTTTTAATGGCAGGACACAAGCCTATTATGGTTCTTTCCTAAGTTCTATTAGTGAGATTACGATTGCATTCAAATGTTTGGTGCCATTTTTACAAAAATGAAATACGCATTAAAAATATTTATTTCTAGGATAAGCAACGAAACGAAAAGAATATAATTTCTGAAAAATTATAATCTAAGTAAATAAAATCAGGCAGAAAAAAATTGCTAAGAGTGGTATTACTGCTGATATAATAATGACAAATTATAAACAGGTAATCACAAAATATAGCACTAGTTTATGAGGATTCAAAATAATTTCTAAAACTTTGCATCAGAATTCAGCTTAAAGTTAATGAAAATCATGGCAGACTATCCGTTCCATTATCATTTAAAACAAGCTGAAGCCACGTTGGACCGGTGAAATGCAAAGAAGATAGCCTTAAAAGATAACAAGCCGAACAAATGGATTAAGAATTCAAATTAAAACTGCTAGTTCATTAAGAAGTTAAAACAAATAAAATGGTGAAGATAACATGGAGAGATTAGAAGGGAACTTAGATAAAGAATGAATTGAAACAAGTGATTTAAATAATAAAATATACGTACCGAAACCAAACAAAATGACGATACGAACGTAATAGAAACAGAAAATCCGAGAAGAAGATATTATAAACCCACAAAATAAAATCAATTATAGATTTTCTGAGAATTCACCAATTTATAAAAAAAAATTACTTTTACCTATTTTAGATAAACTAGCAATATACGCTCAAGAAATACCTACTTTACAAAAGAAAAAGAAACAACGTGTACAACTATTAATTAATAGTGGGCAAAAAAAATTAATGTTTTGATTAAATTTTTTTTATCTTAATCTCAAACAACGAAAGCCAAATATAGATGTAGAAGATAAAAACGAGCTAAATTATAGTACCGGTCAAACAAACAGAGTTCATTGTCTGGATCTAGAACAATTGGTTCAATAACCGGCGGAAAGTGAGCCAAATCTGAGATAGCCTAGAAAGATTAGACGGGAACTCGCATAAGTATAACAGAAATAAGAAAGGAAGTGGATAATCTTGTATGAAACTTGCTCACATTTCACGGCTGGTTTTCAACAGATAAGATATCAGATAAAGAAAATACGTATTTGGCTTAATCTGCTAATTTATCTCTTCGTCTGCTTTGCTTTCGGCTTTGCTTTTTGATTACTTGGGTCTCTTCAAAACATCAATCATAATGCAAAACTCTACACTTATGATATTCATTTTACAAATATTTGATGAGCTAGCAAGTTAGCAACCATACCTACACATTAATTCAAATTAACCAAATTAGTCAACAAATATCTAATCTATAGGCAATGATGAATGACTAAAATTAGAATTGATATTACTATACTTTTCAAACATTTTTGGAGAGTAAAGAAAAAAACCTTTTTTGTTACTTCGTATACAAATAGCATTGCTAATAATGAAGTATTGCCAATAATAGAAAATATATTCACTAAAACTTATTTATAAATCGAACTATACGACCGAAGAATAAAATAAGTTACAACCGAGGTTCAATTACAATCAATCGAGATGAATTATGTAATAAATCGAATCGCTCGTAACGAGTAATCGAGTAGTTTTTATCCAAGTGCAATCGAGTTTCGACTTCGAAACCAGGCATCGGAATGCGAAACGTCAAGTTGATGTTTGTAAAAAGCTCTCAGTATTGCGATACCCAACAAGCTTTCATTGAGTTATCTCTGATGGCATTTTGATTATTTTCCCGTGCAAATAGCTTTTGTACAATTATAATTGTGACGATAAATATTATGATTTAATCACTGACGCTTGACTAAGTGATTGAATGAGATATCATGCAACAACTTTTTTCCTTGTTTTATGTTTCTTGGACTTATGTTATACAGTTTTCCTGAAAAATCTAGCTTGCGATGCGAGTAGCTATTACAAAAATGTAGATGCTATTTTTATGAAATTTGGTTAAGAACCAACATGTTGTAAAAAATGGTAAACAGATACACAATATTCTTATGTTACGATAAAGTTCAGCGCGTCGAAAGAAACGTTCTTTCATTTGCATTTAGGCCATTTCTATCTATCCATTCACCCATTGACCTAATTCTAGTGAAATCCAAAGCGATATGTTATGGCCTGTTCATATTTTATGGACAACAATAAGCCACGTGTCACAGGCACGGATGTCTCCCGAATATGTCATCAATTGACAAGACAAAAGCGTCAGTGATTGGGTTCTGGCAGCTCGAGGTAGGACAATGCTTAGGAGATGTCCCTTGTCCTACTTATTGCCTTTGCCAATGAACTAATCCACGGTGAAATTAATTGGGGTTTAGATGTTCGTCACATTCTCTTTACAGGTGTATTGTTTCCACAAATTATTTGAATTGTATTGGAAAACGTTTTGCACAACTCGGATAATATAAAAAGAAAAAGAGAAAAATTAATGGATTAGATTGTATGTCTCTTTATCTTCAAAACCTTTCGGAAACACTGCCCCTTTCAACACAATCATCTGGACATAAAAGCGACTATACATCGCCGGAAGCTTGTATTGCTATAAAATCTATAATACATCCGATGCGTTCGCTAAAAGAAGAAATGAAACTCGCAGACCTTTGTCTCCAAAGCCTGCTAAAGTCAATGCCCCTTTCAACAATAATTTCTGGACGATATATCAAAAACAGTCCCCCACATTCGTCTGTCATCAACCGGAAACTTATTCCGATGCACAGCGAATTGTATTAGGAAGAAAAGCATTGGGATACAATAGAAGATCTTTAGATACAATGCTCCGATATGGATCCCTAAATACGTTACGAGGGGACAGCATGTCGGGTACAGGAAATCTATGTGTGATTTTATTGTTCGTATCTTTGGGGATAAAATATGCAGGAGGACGTTTGTCCGTGATCGATGATATTGGATGTTAAGAGCTTTTGTCGAAGTCACAGCTTAATTGAATTATTTATTTAACTTTAGGACAATGTAAAACTGTATTTTTTTATTTGAAAACATTTTGACAAACTAGACAACGAAATACAATCACTTTAAACATTTTAATATAGTACGTACCGTCTGCAGTAACCTAGTTAAAATAAAATTTAACCTAACTAGTAGCTGTTAATACAGCACTAATAGCGCAGAATACTCTAATAAGGTGCATAGCGAAACTGGAGCACTTCGAAGGCTCCTCGGCTGCACATAAAACGATAGTCGGGACATTTCTCGTTATCTGGTGCGACTCGGCGCAAACGATTCGGAAAATCGAGCGGTGGAACTCTGGCATCCATTACTGATATTAGAGAGTTGGATGGTTGGGTGTGATCGTATCGCCAGGATCGGAACCGCCGCTGGCCGAGGTTTAGAGATATTCTTATTTTGCGCTTGAATTTCGGATTCGATAAAGATTGGGTGGGCGTTGAAATATTACTGGGTATTGACATTTGTCGAATCTTTTGGGAGATATTCGATTATTTTGGTTCTTCTCAGTTCAACAATATTACTTTGTCACCGTCACTTGTGTTATTCTGTGTACATTATTACCAATACAGTCATTCTGATTATTGGCATTATGTTATCAAGTTCTTTGTGGGTAAAAAAAAATTATTTCCAACAATAATTAAATACCTAACTAAGAAACAGAACTACACACATCAACAAAGTCTAGGGATACGTTATTTCGAAATCAAACATAGCTTAATTGTTTAAAACCTATTTAGTTTCCTTAATAAGTTTATATACAGATTGAAACCTTGTTTATTCCTTTTTCGAAATTTAATAATTAAAATGAGAAACAAATGAAAAAAAATTAAGCACAGCGCAATCTTCTGAGTACCTTAATTACGAGAAGTTGTATTGAATTTTTTTCAGGTGTTAAGTTAGGGTAAACGGCTTCAGTTGTTTTTTTCTTGTATGCATTGATTGTATAAGCTCTTTAGCGTTATGCCACGCCGTCATTTGACTCGAGATGAAATGTTACAAGCAGTTGGCATGTTAGAAAACGGTGCTATACAACGCGTTGTTGCTGAGGCTCAAGGCATAAGCCAAAATGTGATATCCAGGCTGTGGTCACGTTATCGCGCTACTGGAGACATGGGGGAAAGGCATACGGGTAGGTGTTAACACTCAAAGACAGGATCGATTTCTCCAAATTACCGCCAAAAGACTACCCAACATCACAGCGACGCAACTAGTGCAAAGGCTCCAGGAGGACCACCAGCTGCTGGTTGGTGACCAAACCGTACGAAGAAGGCTACATTAAGTTGGTCTTCATGCTCGCAGACCGCTACGAGTCCCAGCGATGCGACGTGGCAATCGCGGTAGGCGACTATCATGGGCTCGAGAACATTTGACATGGACTGACCAACAATGGTCATTGGTGTTGTTCACTGATGAGTCCCGCTTTGGATTTCATCCAGATTTCCGACGAACACGCGTTTGGAGAACTCCAGGTAAAGTCGGCCGTCTCCGACATCCACAGGAGGTTCACCCTTACCAAGGCGGGCTAATCATGGTGTGGGCAGGAATAGGAATCGGCGAACGAACCCAGTTCGTTTGGATTCAGGGCACCATGACTGCCCATAAATACCGTGAGGAGGTAGTGCAACGTGTTATTCCTTCGCACACGGCGCGGCTGGTGTCGGCCACTCTTCGAGAACATGATGTTCAGGTCTTGGATTGGCTTGCACAGTCGCCCGACTTAAACCCAATTGAACACGCCTGGGACATGTTACAGCAAAGAGCATGGAAGGATTTTCCGCCCAACTTGGCAACAGAACAACAACTTTTTGAACATTTACAGAACTTGGGACCGCATACCCCAGCAGGACATTGACACCCTAATTTTATGTATGGAAAATTGTTGCCGCTGTGTAATTAGTGCTAGAAGAGGCAATACCGATATACTAGCTATCAGATTTGATAAGATTAATATTAATTTAATTTAATGAAATTAATTTAAGAGGAAAAAAGTTTTTACTTGGTTAGTAATTTTCTATGACTTTAATAATTTAACCCTTTTATTAATAAAAAAATCAAAATCGTATCATGTTGTTGATGTTTAGGTGTAAGCCATAAAATTACCTATAATTCTTCCATTTACACTCATAACATTTTTTTATGGTTTTTGAAATAATTAATAAAATGTTGAATATCCCTAGGCTTGGTTGATGTGTGTTTACTAATTATAATATTGTTTTCGGTTATAACATTAACCACGATAAACTCACCTTTGACCACAGCTTCCTGCTTATGATAAGAATATCAAAATTAAAAGAATAAGTTCAAAAACTTCCTAATACTGATTGAATCACTATTTCAAATAAATATTGTGTTTATATATGTAGACTATACAAAACTAAAAACATTCTTACCAGGGGTTTGCTCTGCTTAACGTAAATTCTGTCATTCCCGTTGCATCTGTAACAAAATAAAAGGTGTTTTGTTGTTATATTTGCGTAGAGTTCCACAGGGGAGTATTCTGAGCTTCAGTTATTTTCAATACAAAACAGCGTGTATGTTGTCCATAAACAGCTCGTTGTAGTAAATATTTTCGTACAATAACAAGTTATATTTCTCCTAGCTAAGTTCTTATAATAACACACCTTCGAATAAGAAACAAGAAAAACATCTAAAGAATATGAAGTAAACATGTAATAACATAAAAGGCAAATAGACTATTACTAATGTTAAAAGTAGGTAACAAGTGGCTATGACATCATTGTAACCTGAGCAAACAGTTGTATCTAGGCAATATAAACAGGTTCCTGACTAATGCTAACAACGTTGCGTAGATTGACATCAAGCGAACAAAGAATCTAATTAATGATTGTTTCGTGGATTAGAGATTGGCTTTGTTGCTGGGTAGTGTTGATATAAGTTTACAATTATTTCGTGATTTGAAGAAACATTATCGACTAGCTATTATAATATAACATGGAATAATAACGAATATGCAGGTGTTGTTATAACAAATATTAGGGTAGTATTAGTTATTATAGTCATATAATTATCATTTGAGGTTGTTTGGCGGTCAACTGAAAATATATATTTAGTACCATCCAAAACTTATCTCTGTCTATCTTAAAACCAATAATCATACGAATAATCATTATTAAAACATAAATGGAATCTGGCTAGCTGATGAATATGTACTGTACTGTGTAACTATACAATTTATCATATAAGCAATGATATAATAAAGTTTGTAGCAACACAACGTACTAAACAGGCAATAAAAGCGTGGGAACATGAAGCTACATGCAGTTATATGCATCACTCAACCACCAACACAGTAAAAAGCCCATAATGAGTTTCGCAAAGCATCACACAACTAGACGAATGGCAAGAAGTGACAGATAGACCAATCAACACTCTGTTAGATTAATGATGCATTTATGTACGTTGGAGATATTAAAATGAGTAAGATGATAAAGTTCTAGGTTAGAATACTAAATTATGACATTACAATACAAAATTAGCTTTCATAATAAGCAAGTTGTAGTGGCAGTAGGCGGGCCACATCGCTCGTAGAACTGATAACCATTGGGGACGAAAGGTTCTAGAGTGGTGACCACGAACTGGAAGACACGGCGTGGTTAGAACCGTGGAGAGCCGATGGATGCAAGAGACAAGCAGCCGCTCAAAGTGGCGCTCTTTGGGGGAGGCCTATGTTCAGCAGTGGACGTCTTCAGGCTGATGATGATGATGATGAATACAAAATCATGTGAAATCTGAAAAGTGTCGTAGGCCAGCCCACTATACATACACCGACCGTCGATCTGGTCAAAACTGCGGGATCGATGGATGCAAGTAGACAGTTGAAGTGGTGCTCTGTGTTCAGCAGTAGACGATGATGATCGAAATATTAAACTACGAACTAATAATTATTTATCTGCGTCGGTAATCCAATTACTCAATGTCATTACAGATGATGCAAATTTATTTATGATGGGTCAGAAAAACTGAATGACCACGATCGCATTATGCAAGGCCATGTGCAAGGATACCCGAGGACTGTGGGTGGAAAAAGTTGCGGTTAAGGGTGTAGGGTTCCTTGGCAGCTAGGCTCATAAGAATATAGGACTGGAATTTGCATTTCAAACATGACTGTACTATGTGGTGCTAATAATAATAGTATTAAAAGGCCTTTCTGGCTATTGAGATGCAAAATCAACTGTTTAAAATAAGCAATTTTGGGTCTTTGCTTTGCGCTAAGCTTCAACTGTATTATAATTATGATGAAGTTGCTAAGCGTATACCTTGTTTGTGCTGTAATAATACAATGCTACTATAGTATAAAGTTTTTTAAATATTATCGAAAGTAAATAAACCATCAACAACTGCTTTCCAAGAAATCAACTGTTGCTTTATTAGCGGGACCTCGCCGTGAGCGCCTCCTGCGAAAGGCCTTAAAAAATTATTGTAACAGCTTTACAGGTTTATTTAATAACAAATATTATGGTGATCGAAGGTAGAGTTGATAAGTTAGTAGTAAAATAACTATAAGTAGATAAAAAAAATACCAGATAAATACTAATTTGAAGCAAACTAAGCAAATTAAAAAGTACTTAGTTAAGTTGTAACATCTGATTCTTAATTTCAAAGCGAATTAATTCCCAGAGCAGTTAATCCTCTCCATTTTAACAGCACAGCTCAACTAGAAACAAGAACGCAATGAGAACTACCACAAACAAATGAGCCTGAACTAAATCTGTAGGTTTTACAAAGGAAAATTAGAAAAATCCCCTCGAGAGGAATATAAGAATATAAAGCAAGCGGCTGGGCTGAGGTGATTAAATTAAACGCGGTGGGGTAAAGAAATACAAGTTGGGTAGTGTAGCAGTACTTGCGGGGTAAAAAAGAACATAGGTCGGTAAGATTGGCGCAGGGAAAAGTAGTGCCACTGGCGAAATATGGCGGTTTGTTAACTGGTCTCAGTGGCCCTGTCAGGTTGGAAACGGCAACTTTCAATAATGAAAAGGATGCTTGGATGTGAGTTCATTCCATTAAGCGAGAAAGTAAGAAAGTAAGTACACAAAAAGAAGCAGTAGAAAAAGTTGTGAGCATAGTAATCTTCATTTAAGGTCATAGAGAATACCAATGCTTTCTTCCGAAACTAAGCTGTATGTAGTTATTATTTTATTGTTTTTTATTTATTAGCGTAGCATTTGGTTACTGTCTCACTCGCCTCTTCCTCAATGTTACATAGCATTGGAAAGCTCAAAGTACATGCGTGGCTTTGCTATATTATGCGTAGCTACATATTAAGTTTGCTTTTAATGTACGTATTTCACCTAATACCTATATGTATGTTAAAGTGCGTTAAAGTGCGTGGACATGGCTTAATTTAATTCTATTAGGATTAGGTATGCGAATACGAAGTACGTTTATCCAACAATGGCTCTCGTTTAAAACAATGCGGCCTTTTAGAACACTTAAACAACATCAAACATTTCCCTTTAATTACATTTAAATCTCCTAAATACCTAATCGGCTGTGTCTGAAGTTTGTGAAATCCCGGACGGGGACCGTGCCGGACCGGACACGGGACTAATGTCGCGGCCGCCGGACAAATAGACCGCCGGATTACTGAGCCTTGATTAACTAAGCCGCGTTGTTTTGCTCCTGTTTTGTTATGCACCCCTGGTAGTTCCACCAGATTGGTCGATTTGTTTATAGTTGGAAGCGCATTTTCTGGGTTCTTTTTTTTCATATAAAATCTGAAATATATGAAATTAGGTATAGTTTGAATACAGTTACAAATATAAATTATTTTACATGATTGAATATTTACGTAATTAAATATAAGTTTTGATGTACTTATTCGTATTTAAAATAATATATTTACTTAGGCGAACCTTACTTATGTAGACAGATGATCCTATTTAAACATTATCAATATAAGTAATATACACACATAGTACAAAAGATAAACTGTGCTTAAACATTCTATACCACTAGAGAAATGTCTGTTTATTAAATTATTAATAGAATATCTCGTTAGTATGATCAAAGACAGAATATCGATGTTGTCGATATTAATTAACACAAAGTGTCTTGGTTTTAATTGGGAAGCCTCTATAATAATTATAGTACCTAAATAATAATTCGTATAATTATCTATTATCTGACTATCGTAACGTTTACCGGAGTATTAATGGCAGATATGAAACATTTCCGTCATAAACGTTGATTTTATTTACACAACAAACTTAAAAACCATATCAATAACAATCAGTAATAAAAAATAAATGAAAATTGTATTATTTCTGGCATATAGATGGAAATGAAAGAGTCCGAGCAAAAGCGCGAAGGTAGTCTAGTTTATAAGGCAAGCGATGCTGTGAGCACGTGCCCTAAATTCCCCATTAAAAATACAAAATTCCTACTAGCTAAGTTACCGTTATTAAATTTCTTAAAACCTAAATTTTTTAACGGAAACACACACTTAGCGCCAAATTGCACATCTGCTAGAACATCTGCAGTTTTTCCCGGCATCATCTCTGTGCAAAGCTTTAGATTGGCCATAATTCTTCCATCCTTTGTCCCATACATAGAATAATTCATACAGAGCTGATGAGAGCAGTCTCGCGGATGTGTGTAATCTGTGATACGGGCGGTTTAATGGGACGAATTAGGACCCCGACTGCCACTCTGCCTGTGATAACCAGTAATGGCCTATATGTACCTCCTGTTTTACTGATTGCGTTTCGGTGGTTCAACTTTATGGTTAGCTTCATTATTTTGCGTGCAGTAGCTGTAAAGTTCTATGCGTTTGATTAGAGCTAAAGATATGCTGAGACATTTCCAAGCATAAGTTTAATCTAATCTAGATATTTTTTCTTTCTGTTATTCCTATTTTTAAGAAATCAACATTTCCATAAAACAATTATAGAACATAATAGAACACGTCCATTGGTAAGACAATAAAAAGTTATCTACCTATATCAATCGTGAAAAGTCTTTGGTAAACATCTTCACAATTGTATTCATCATCAGTAAGTCTGGTCCTAAAATATGCTGAAAAGGTAACTTTTATAGCTGTTAGCCATTTTCAGCATTGGTATAAAATTTAAATACCTTTCATACTAATGAACCTAATAAAAGTTTAAACCGGCTACTGCAAATAATATTGTTCATATTTTACCTTTATTTCTCGTTTATATAGAACCGGCCAAGCGGCTAGCTTTCAGCAAATGACACTTTTATTACAGTGAGGGCATTTTTGACAGGAACACTAACTGCATTATTTTCACACAGTTTGGAGTCGGTCCAACTACCGATTTTTGAGAGTTTTGAGAGTCGGCTTTTCGGCATCCAACTTTGCACTAGATATATTAGGAGTATTATCTTTGTTTTTGTGTGCTGTGTACATACAGGTATTGGAAAGATTTAAAGTTCTGCAGTTGATGTTAAAAAAGTTAAGTATTACTTCCATCGTTATACTTAGTTCTAGCTTCACTTTTATTGGACAAAACTTATTGTGCTGTCACAACCTTAATGGAAACACACTATTCAGCGCCTCTATTCAATTCTATTCCCACCTGTTTCCAGGCAAAAACAAAGAGATGCTAAAAATTCCAGTCTTGCCTGAGAATTGAAGCCAGGAAATCCGCTGCAAAGCTTGTACCGTTGCGCTGCGCTAACGGGACTCTAAAGAAATCATACAATAGTAGCGATTGTTTGTTGATGGTGGTATAAATGTACCCCATATATTACGCTGTTCTCATCTTAGCTGAGTGTTTTCTAATTTGTGAAAGAGCTCTGGTGATGGCTGGTATTTTAAAATCCTATTAGAATGTTTATTGAGTCTATAATGTTTTAGGTACCTATATTCCTCTCATGATTTATGCTATATTCGTCCTAATTTTTTGCCCCACGCCATTAAAAAGTATTTATTCGTCCCGCACGATAATATTTGTTCATATTCGTCCCGCATATCACATAAGTTATTGCCAGTTAGCCAAAAAAGTATAATTTATCCCCACCACCAAAACTGGGGGTGGTTTCAGGGGAAAACGGACCAATGGAATCGCTCATAAAACTTCGTTTTTACAAGAGATAGTAAACATTATCAAAAGATAACTTCATTTGTGTTAAATCATTGACTTGACGAGATGTTAAGAAAAGACAACCCTGGTCATGGTCTTTTACAAAATTAGATTGTATATGTTTTGCTTTAAAATGTCGGTTGTTATGCTTAGGTATTACATTAGCATTATTAAAAACATCTATATCATTTGCCATATTGAAAGCTTTTACTCGTTTCCCTGGAACCATAAGCACATGTTTGCGATGTTGGAATTTTTAATTATTCTCTCAGAATAGCTACTTATTACTCGTGCTCTCGTTAGAATGAAAAACAGCTAGCAATAACAATTATTCTTTAATATGACAAGCTGCATTCATCCATAATTTTTATTGCATCTACATGATTGCAGCATAGTTAACAACCGGAAAAACCTAGATTGTTTCAATTTAATAATTGAACTATCAACCAATTGAAATGTCCCAAACGTCAAACAAATTTCGTATCTCCACAGGTCTATTTACTTTGGCCATCTAGTCATATTTCGTAAAGTATACGTATCAAAGTCATCATTCATACTCTTGCGGTGTCACGATCGGCCGGGGGCTTAATCCAATTTGAAATTCAACCAGCCCAGTTGAAAAGTCTGGTTAATTTAACAAGGGGAATGAATAAGAGGTGCTTTTGAAATTCGACGAGTAACGTCTTGAATCTTGAGATGAAACGTGAGGGCGCAATGACCGGCCTATTTAAGGGCTACAAGTAAGTATTTATAGTGAATACGAATATTTTATAAGGTGCGTTTAGTTAAAGAGACAGCATCAAAGAAGCAATGGATTACATCGTTAGCGGTGCTATCATGAAAGTTCACTTCGTGATGTTCGTAGCGCGTTAAGTATATTACTGGTAAATTAATGTTCTCAAAGTCAGATTAATGGTTCCAATACGAGAAAAGTGCTTGAGTTACTGTTTGGATTTTCTCCAACGATGTGGCGTGAATTCGGCTTCCACTCGATACCGAGTTTAATCTTTTAAATTGTCGCCGAACTTCTACTAAAACTTAAATCGCACCGTCAAATTATTTGTCTCCAACTTGGCACGTCCGGTGCACTAGTGATTTCATTGGCACATCACAGCGTCTAGTGAGCGCCAAATCGTAAGCCGAAAATTGAAGCTCATTTCAGTTTTATCGATGCTTTAAACTTGGGTTTTCCGAGCGACCTCTCTTTGGTGCCGTAATGAATGGTGCCGGAAGGATAGCTCGTTTTGTGTTCGCCAGGTGGTATCGAGTTCCCGCATTAAACAGATTGATGTCGGGAGCAAGGGCTCCACTTAGTGTAATTAAAAACCTTTAAAGATTTACACCGAATTTCGGTTTAACTATACGATTTTCGTTATCCAACTCTTTGAAAGGGTTATCAGGCCCGGGTTTCCCTCGAAAATCGAGCTGAAACCCGGAATGTTCCTGGTAAAGGTTTTTGTGATCGCAGTTTACTTTTCCGTTTGCGTTTTTGCATAAAAATACATCTAAATCTGTTTTGCAATTGTGCGTTAACAAAACAATGTGACATACTGAAATGTTTTCAAAAACAAAGTTCCTACAACAACAATTTACACAATACAGATAGGGGGTATGGATTAGGAATCAAGTCACGAGTAAACAACCAACACAAAGCGCTTATTAGTTGATACCGGTGCATTACCTAAATAATGAAGTTCTTTTTGAGCATAGTCTTGTATCATCATCATCATCATCATCAGCCTGAAGGTGAAAATGTTTACTGCTGAACATAGAAATCCTCCTTCACAGAACGCCACTTTAAGCGGCTGCTTACCTCCTGCCGCTGCTCGTCTCTTATACCTAACTCAAAAGCACAAACATCGTCATCAACTCATCATAATATACCTCTTCTCAAAACCATTTGAATTTGATAAACAAAACTTAAACATCTTTCCGCAACCGATTCATAATACACCTTCATAAACCACAAGCGGCACTATACCATACAAAGGCTAAATGACAAGAATATTGAAATTCCTTGCCGTACATAAATCTTCAATTTAAATTAAAAATGTCTACAAAATTACGTTGCTTTCTTCACAAAGCCTCGCTTTAATATATCACTGGAGCACCGTGGAGCCTAATAACAATCGCTTAACGCCCGTGGTCCGTGTAAACACGTTTAAACGGGTAATTCCTTACAAAAGCACACTTTAATACCATTATAATGTCGACAATTTGTGTGAGAGTAGAGGCGGTGAGAGTGTCGCAGAGTGCTGTGGTCTGGGAATTACTAGAGATGGATTATAGTTTGTAAAAATGGGAAAATTGAACAAAATAGGTACTCATATGTAGCTTCTCAAGGCTTCGTTATATGCTGACAGCATTAACCCGCCTTGTAAGCAAAACTGATTCGATGAAATTTTGTAATTTTGTTTTGTTTTTAAGGTAGAACAAAAATTTCCTCTCAATAGAATCTTTGATCTCTACTTTACCGAATAAACAAGCTACATTATCTTTTAACATTCTTTAAGATAATTTTCATTTTATCACTTAACACATCAACTCTACAAAGCGCTGCGGTGGCTTCAAAGTCCCATAGTTTAAAGTCACGCTCGCAGCCCATTAGTGTTTCTTCTTTTTTGTCCAAAACTGAACACAAATGATCAGAAACTCGATTCACCTCATTATAACACTCCATCCTACATACGAGGTCACCGAACTTAGGATGGTTTTCCAGAGATGAAACCAGATAGTGAATGAAAGATAGACTTGTATTGAATATAATTATTAGCAATAATAGTAGAGATACTTTATTCTGGGAAGGCAAGGAAAAAAGTTAAGATATAAAAACCATAGAATATCTAAAAATACACAATTTATCTACAAAGACACGTTTAATTTTTGATGGTGATTACAATGAAAAAGTATCAAGAACATACCATCATTGTAACTATAATTAGGCTGTGCTTCAGCATCAAAACGATACTATCATTATACATCAGTTTTTGTCACTACTGCCCTTGAAGCGTAAAATATACACTGTCACTTAGATAATTGTAGTTATGTTCCGCTTAGCTGGATATAAAGGCTTAAGTGATATAAAAAATTACCAGCCATTCGCCACACATGTGTCATGCTGCTCCAACTCGAACTAGAATCTGTCAACTTTTATTATTAGTTGAAGAGTTCTTCTCACATTGTAAGTAATAAAAGCCATATTTGGACTGTAAACGGTTTATGATGTGACATAAAGTGTGATGTAAATGCTCAGGATTGATGGTTTGATGGCGCCCTTGACATCAATAATTATTGGATACGGAGCGGTTATTAAAGTCACAATATGACAATGAACTTGATTTGTGGAAATCTATTAGAACAAATATCTGTAAAATACCCACTAAATAAACTGGTTTGAGTTATTTTTCTTGATTCTTGTATTCTCTTTGAAATGTGGGACCAATAATAAAGCTAACGTTTATCTCAAAAATAAGGTATTTGGACTATATAATATTAAGACGTTAACTGGTTATGTATTTGTATTTCTAACAAACGTCAAAGTTATAGAGATCTCATATCTGAGCAGTACGTTTGACTACAACTTACCTGATGGTAAGTGACGAAGTATTTGTCTAAGATGGAGCACGTTTGCCCTTTCACCCAGGTTATAATACTGTTGCTGGAAGAGCATTCCATTCCTTGGGCGTTCGGACTATGGAGGACTCAGCAAAATGCACCAAATAAAACAATTATTTCAGGTTAAAAATTGAGACAGCAACTAAAAGATTCGCTTAGTTGGAGAACCTACATTTATACCTACCAAGATGATTATATAAGATGATATGGATACTCTACCAAGCTGTAGTTGAGTTGATACGTTGATAGCCTATAAGTGGATGGTGTCGAATAATGTCCAAAGGGAAGCTGCCGTTGACATTGACATATACATAGGTGGGTCAAATAGCACGCAATTAGAGATGATATGTGACACATTTGGCCTTGTATTGACATTACATCTGCATCATAAACAAAGTAACATGTGCTTGGTAATTTATATTGCAGTTTGTACACTACCTACTTTGTGTGTAGGTAGAATGATATATACCAAGGTGTAGGTACTATAATAATAATGATATTACAAGTAAATTTGAAGAGAAATCGGTGCCAGGTTTCCAATTAAGCTTTACCATCTCTCAAAATTACTCTGTTCATACCATGTTCATACGTACTTAACAATAATCATGTCGCATGATAGTAATAAGGCCAGCTTTATGTGTTTCTTCATTAACTGTCTTTATTTTGTCAACTATTCTTAAATGTCTAATTCTCCTCTTTTATAATGCGAAGACTATTAAATACCAGTAATTGTATTAAATATTAATATTATTGTAACAAACAAAGTCGCTGATAAAGCTATTATTAACTCCAAAGTGATTTAAAATGACAAAGCAAAAGCAATTAAAGCATTCATCCAATAAAGCGCAGTGGAGCTGTGAATTATCCTATTTAATCTGTGTGAACGTTAACACGGTAAGATCAGGGCATCCGTTCCCGCGACAAAGGAAATTATATGCAGCTCAGCTTCCTTATTAACGTATCTCAGAAACAGTGTTGATCATCTCTTGGAATTTGAAACGGAAAACAGCATGTTATACGCAGGTTCACACCGGTTTTTCAGGTTAGTAATTGTCGCGTCTATTGTTAGAGTAGGTAGTACCTATGTGTAACATTGGCTCGATATGCACACACGTCCACTCTGACGCTCGATTGATATCATCATCATCATCATCATTAACAGCTTGAAGACGTCCACTGCTGAACATAGGCCTCCCCCAGGGAGCGCCACTTAGAGCGGCTGCTCGCCTCCTGCATCCATCGGCTCCCCGCTCGATTGATATAGTGACGCCTAAATACTCTCAAGCATATTGTGTATGGTAATATTAGTAGTAATGTACCTCTATTATTAATAACTTACATATACACCATAGTCGTGGAATATACATTTTGTGAGCTTTGCGTACTAAATAAGAATAAATCTCAACCAGAACCACACCAAATTTTACTAAGGCGCATGCAAGCGATCAAATATTCAGCATTGTGGACTAATTCAAATTTACATTTACGTAAAGCTGAGAAAGATCTTAATATGATTGAAGACAATTTAAGCTTTAAATTTAATACCCTTGAGTTATAGTATAGAACTAAGATTGGCTACCAAAAAAAATTGTTTAACCCTAGGATTGTATTAAAGACTCTAGCTAGTATAAGCAGATCCAGACTATTCAAAGAACTATGTCTGCGTTGAAGATGGTATTATAATTGGTCATTAGAATACGAGGTTGGATTTGCTTTGAATGACATCTGTAAATCGAAGGTTCAGAAGCTTAAAAAAGGAGCGTCTTCAGTCTGTAACAAGTCCGAAATTTAAAATTTTATGGAAATAGGTGCTCAGATATTCATTAAATTTTAATTCAAGAAACAGATAGCTTGTTTAAAAATATAACCATCCTAATTTCTCAACAAGTATCCGGAATTAAACAGTTTTAACTTGGTGATGAAATTAAAAGAATACCGCAAACCGAACCTATCTATTCCAAGTCACCATTTGTTAAACCCAATTGATATCAAGCCCCCAAAAAATTCAAACTCACTAATTACCGGATTTGCTTAAAACTTTAAACAGATCCTACGCAACGAAAACCTCAACTTTCACAATTCAACTTTGGCATTAAATTTACACTGCTACTGAAGCTAATATCATATACGAAAATGAACCCTGTGATTATAACCCTAAAGATGAAAATTGTTGTTTAACTACTGTGGGAGCGCGGAACCCTTGTTTTGACAACTCATTATTGGTATGTTTCTAATTGGGCAGTTCGTTTGGTTGCCGAAGCGCGCATCGAGATAGGACCGAATTCAGTAACCGTACCAAAATGTTTACGTTTACCGAATAAATTTTCGCGTTTGTATAGCTGATTGCCCGATGAGGTCACCCCATGCATTTGGAATAAGATCATCCTTCATTGAGGGCACCCTGATCGAAAACCTAGTAACATCTGTCGTGCTATTTAGAAATCCATCACAAAACCAAGCAAACATAAAACTAAACGTAAAATTGCAAGCAATCTTGGTAAAATAAAGCTCAAACAATCCAAAAGATATAGCTAGACATGAGACGTCTATCAACACAATAGCACAACACACGACACTGGAATATAAATTGCGAAAACTATTTCTTCGCGCTCCAAATTGAGTATAACAAATTGGGTACGATACAAGCGCTGTTTATAAGCAAGGTCATCATAAAAATGGAAACTTAGCCGTCCGTGCACGTAGCATTTCAATACCCCAACAAATGTTTGTTTAATAAGGGGAAAATAACAGATAATGCAATAAATAACCCTACAACAGGTGTGTTTGTAACTTAATCAAATATTCAAGCGACGTAGTTTGTAGGCCTTGGTATTCAGGGGACGTACGCATACGTCAAAACAGAGAGGTTGCTTGTATGACAAAATTAAGTGGGCCTCGAGTCACAATAGAATTTATTATTTACCAGCGTTTTTCTGTGTCCTTGCTTGGCATACATTATCTCCTTTTATTTTGTGTACGAAAGGGAAAACGGCTCGTTGGCAGACCAGCTGCCTGATGTGACATGTGTATATATTCCTTTAGTCTGAAAGGACTTTCTCTTTATGTTTTTGTTTTGGCTCTATATCATGTACTTGCGTGTATATACTTTATGTTGTGCCTTTTCTTTACCACTTCAGTTAATCCTATCTCACCTACCCAAGCTTTCACGTAGTATAATAAAGTTGGTAAAGAATTACTCAGAACGAAACGAACGAAACGAACTGTTCTTATTATTATCGAATTTTTCCAGAATCTTAATACGCCTGAGACCCGTCCAACTCTAGAGGAATAAATTAAGATTACCAAAAATATGCTGTGACTTTTAGCAAAATGCAAATTAAGGTTAAAATATAAAACGTTATTTGGTGAACATTTTGCGGTGCGTTTGGGAATACGTCTCTTTCTTGTCAAGTTTCATTTTAAGTTTAGCTGAAATATGAAAAATTTCATCATCGTGGTTCAGGCGTTGCGTTGAATTGAAATGTTCCGAGTGACACTGCAACTGTTATGGGCGGCCGTATCCTTTAACATTAGGTAAATGAGTAGCTCGTCACGATATTATCTCACAAAAAATAACGGATAATGTAAATAAGTGAACCTTTGTTTAGATTTCACATCAAATCACATAAGAAGTAAGTATGTTCCTATTTTCCAACAGAGTTGGCTTTACAAAAATCATTGCACAAATATACACTCTAGATATTATGTAAATCCTTACGACTAACAAATGCGGGGTAAACAGACCGAATGTTGACGGCAATAATTGCAACACGATTATTCAATTTGACGTTTCGCAATCAGCGGGCACAAACGAGCAAACACAGTAATCAAACACACCGGAATCGATTATCAACTCGATTCCATTGGAAAATGTCCGATTCGGGCGAATTTATATTCATTTCGCTAGGTACTGTAATATTTTGGCAATCGATTTTAGAATTTGGGGCGGCGTTGATGTGCCCCATATATTTTTAGCAGCATGCATTTTTTTGTTCTATACTATCGGTCGTTGGTTTGACGATCTATTGTAGTTATTGTAAGTTATTGTTTGTATTATTGACTCTTATCTCTATGTCATAAGTTTGAATGGAGATAAACTTACCTACTCTTTTATAATTTTCAATTTTATTTTTACCATATTTCTTCTATTTTAATTTTTTTTGCCATTGTAAATTGACTTGCCCAGTGTAACAATGTGTTATAAGGTTAATAAAAAATTCTATTTCTATTTCTATTTCTATTTCTAAACTTATCAACTAAACAGCGGCTAAGAGAATTTAGGAACTGTTGAGTATTAATGCATATGAAGAAAAAAGAACTGAATCTTTCGCTGATCCTGAACTGCACTGATCAACCCCCCGCTGAGTTACCAATAGCTTAGCGCAAATACTTTAAGCATAATTTTTTTGATAATGTCACTCTCCCCAACTAGTTGTCTCTCATATTGAGTACCAAATATAAATAGTATCAATTATAAAACAGCCATTATTTCAAAGTTAATAAACGAAAAGTGTACAGCCATAGTATAGCACGTTTTAGAGCAAGTTTCACCACTAATCTCTGGGGGACCATGAAATGGCACGCTCGAGTCCCGAGGGAACCATAACTAACGTTCCTTTTATGGCACTATAGAATATTTTAAGTGTATGAGGCCGTCACAGCCTTGGGGAGAAACCTTGAGAATTGAGTAGATGTAGAGTAGAGTTATTACGCTAGTTTTACGTGAGGCAGTTCTGTTCAAAAACCAAATGGTGATTTTTTGGAATATCTGATGAATAATTTCAACAAGTTTAATAAGCATAGTAATTTTAAGCTTTGGTACTGTTAACCATTCTTTACTTGGTTAGAAGTTGGAATTGGAACCAACTGGCAAGCGGTAGGTCATGCGGCCTGGGACGATCTATAGCAGAGGCCCGCGGCGAGCTGTCATTTAAATATATTATACTACCGCGCCCGTTTCCTACCGTTACCAACCTACAAAGGTTGGAAGAATCGTAAACTTTTAAAGTGACGTTTATATAGGGACTATTGTAGAGTACTTTGGTACCAATTTCGATTGATTCATCTAGACTAATTACAGTGGACAATCTGTGTTTCACGGCAATCTCCATAATTATCCACTTTACTGCGACTAAGATCCACCGCATGAAATAGCTCTGGATTACTTGCCATCGCATTGTTCGAGTGAGAAATCGGATTAGGGGTAAAAGATGCGGGGGAGGGGGTTACTGAATTGATGATTCAGATTAAAGGTCTTCTAAGACAAAGCCTGATCTTTGAAGCCTTTGGTTTAGAGAAATTGACTCTATTTAGTTATTTTGCATTTTAATTGTTTGGGTAAATGCCCTTTTGGCTGTCACGTTTCGTTACCCTCATCCTTTGCTACGAGATTAAAGGGATAAATGCTTTGTTGGGCTTAATTTAGCGGTTAATTTTAAAGTTAAAAATGGAAACGGTTGTATGGACCCTGTTCAAGTCAAGGTTGAAATTAATTCGTGCGGTATATAAAAGAAAAACCAACATAATTGTTGATCCATGGGAATGATTTTAAAGTGTAAATCACACTTAAAGTTTATCTACAAAGATATTATTATACTCCTCCTCTCCTTAAGATCCCCCTTAAGACCCATAATATTCTACCAGCAACAATCCCTTATAGCTTCCCCAATATAATAATAAATAATAATAATAAAAATATGTGTGGACATATCACACAGTGCCATCTAGCCCCAAACTAAGCATAGCTTGTACTATGGGAACCAGATAATTGATACAAACTTATATACATTTTTGTCTGTAAATACATACATAGAATACAATATAACGCCCAGACGCAGAACAAACATCTATGTTCATCACACAAATGATTGTCCTGGGTAGGAATCGAACCCACAACCCTCAGTTCAGAAGGCAGCGATACTACCAACTCCCGCCCGTCAAATATAGATAATCTTATAGTTTTATTTTAGCGGAATTACACTAGATATTCTTGTTTCATTTTGTCCTAAAGATTCGTAAAGGTCCTTAAGATTTTCGCACTTAGCGGTCCGAAAACCATAGCTCAGTTTGTAGAGCATCCAATCGTTGGAGGGCGCGGGTTCAAATCCCGCTGGATGCTAAAATTTGAAGGAGTGTAATAATATTTTTTATTAGATAGACAGATAGATATCGTTGATCAAAAACTGTATGACTAGATCTTACTGACTACATTTTTATTTTTCTGCGTGTTAGTTGTTCTGTTTTCGTAGTATTTTTGTTTTGTAGACAGTCAGTCATAAAGGTTAAAAACGCCACTACTTATATATAGATAATTGGTTTTTTTCTTAACCACTTGTGTCTCACTGCTGGGCAGAGGTCTCCCCCATTTCCTTCCACGCATCTCTATCTTGAGCCAGATTCAACCAATCGGGCTGATGTGAAAATAGGCCATTCCGCCACCACTTGGATTAATAAGGCTTAAAACATTCCTAAACGCCAATGACCCTGAAATTTATGTAATCGTCGATGATAAAAAGTTGAAATCTCAAGCAACAGGCATTCAATACTACATTAACAGTGAGATGTCTAAACGACGCTCTATTGTGCTCACAAATCGTCGATGCAGATTACTCTCCCAGAGGAAAGCCCTCAGAAGCTATTGTGATGAGTTCTTATTGTCTTGATGGAGCAAGTGATATACGCCAGCGGAATGAATTGGTGCAAATAAGTGTCGTGAAGCTTACCTTGTATCAGTCTTTACGATGATGTGCATAATTATCGTGTTAAGTAGTTAAGTAGCGCATGTGAAGAGAAACTGTCAAGGTTAACAATTCTAGAATCGATATTCAGGAGAATGAGGTACTTTCGACTTTACATACCTAACCAGAAAAAAGTTGATGGAATAATAAAATAATAGTGTTCACATGAATATCGTAGCTGCGATGATCGTGGACATATCGATGAGTGCGGATATATCGCAGCCACTGCAGAATTATCGCCTTTGACCACAGATAGACACCTCACATGCACGAGTTATACAATCAGGAAAAGTGGTCACTAGTGTTAGAATAGAGGTTGACGTGACACATTCAGTTTAGTTTTTACTAGTCGCAGAACTGACCAGTCGCAGAACTGACGAGTCGACTGTGTTCAGTGACTTTAAAAATCCTTGCCTGTTTGATGATTGCGTAGCAGATAGACATACTTCAAGACTTGACGTATCTAAGTGTTCATTACTTATATCACTTAATTTCACTACCTTTAGTTTGTTTCCTTTTCACTGATGTAGATTACATTGACTGCTGTACCATGCAGAAAAGGTCTTCCGCCTCTTTAAAATAAATGATACCTAACTCGTTATTACAAGCAATTCCGTTCAGTTACTCCATCGACAGTGATGAACGTTTACGGAGGATTTTCGAAACAAAAACATTGAAATATTCACGGAATCCAATCCGAAGCCTCCATAAGGAAACACTGCACTCAATCTTTCACGAAACGAGCATTCCCGTTTATTAGCAGCCGCCATTTCATCGCTGGATGGATCTCAGTCGGCATCAGTCAAGCTGCGGATCGTTTACATCCATTCGGTAACATTGGAGTAATGGAATTAGATATTCGTGTTATTTGTTTTAAGAATCGGTAGGATAATGCTTTTGTATGTTCTTTGTGTCTTGGATACTGAGACCTTGCTATAACATGTCAGACTGCGATTGAACTGGATAAAGCTTGTGACGATGTCATCCTCCTTCATCATCATTTCAGCTGTTCACCTGCTTTCTTAGTTTTCGCATCAAATATTGGCCTCACATAATCAAGATTAAATTCTAAATTAGAACATTAGTCGCGTTCTTTTCATTTTCCATACATATTAGTCATTCTTTGTTCAACTGCCGAGGCGGACAGTCCTCGTTTGTGCCTTAACCAATTTTTATAAGATATCTGTTACTAACAGTTTAAAGTGATATTTGTACCTCAAGTTATATTCACTACTAGTTGTTCCGTAAAAGTTCAATCGGGAACAAGTTGTGATCTTATTTTTCAGCATTTTGGACTATAATCATCTTAAATTATTGTTACACGCTACAATAAACCTAGTTCACCGAGATCTACAGTTTTATTGCAATAGTTCCGGATATCCCACTAGTACCTACGTGTTCCCGTGAGTGTCCTCCCCTTTCTGAGCTACCGGGAAGAAGCTTTGGGGGGACCTCCGGGACAAGCTATCTATCTGGGTGAACTTCGCAACTGCTTTGCTTATCATTCTATCACCAAGCACTATAACGTGGGCACCAGTTTTACAGACACGGGAATAACTTCAGTGTCCTAATCTGCATCTCTCCTAAGCTGTCTTCCTCTCCGCAATAGATGGAGTTTATCTAACAAACCTCATTTCTTGCTTCACACACACACACAAACATTACACGACGATATACGAAAGCTCTATGTGCGCGTCAACTACGTGTTTAATAGCTTTATTATTAATCTTCAGTATAATTTCCTCCGGGTGATGGATGGCGAGCGGCGTCGAGCGAGAACTTGTACTCATATTGAGTGAGGTTAGGTCACAGGGCAAGAAGTCGCGGCAGCTCAAATTGGTATATAAATTTTGTTTAGTTATTGGGTTTTTGTCGCCTATTAATTGATGGGACATGATACGTTTTTGTCGGCTAGATAAAGTACGAGCTTTACAAGATAGTTGTTTTGAATTATAATGCCATTTTAAAAATAAGACTACAAAACTTTACTTCTTTGTTTGATACTTTGCTAATGTTCTTCATCCACTATTATAAAATTATAAATGTTGACTTTTTTTTTTGGGGTTTTTTTTGTTTTTTTTTTTTTTGTAATCTAGTTATATGACTTCTCCTTCTGCTCATCCTCTCTACATCAATTTCTCGGGCTAATGACGCGAGCGTTCCATTTTCAAATCGAAGGGATTGCGTGACTTAACGCGGTTCAGGACTTTCCATTATAACTTTAAACTTCTTTGAGCAGCCAATCAACTCGCGGAGGATTGGAAACGTGGAAGAATAATGGTTTTAGATGCAGGCTCGAAAAAAAAAGGTAAAAGGTGCTTAAAGAGCTTAAAAGTGAAGTCAGGAAAAGGGATACCAATCGCTTTTTGTCACACCACTGTTTCTGCAGTATTTTCGAGGAAGCGCTGATGATTTAATTTTGCTGATCATATCAGTGAAGACGGACTTAAATTTTTTCAGTTCGTCGCTTTCCCTCTGTCAGTTTAAGGCTAATTTTGAGTCTGAGGTAAAAACAACCTTCATGCTGGATTGTTTGAAGCGCTCTATCAAAATTTACAACAGTTGTAAACTTTTTATTTTGTTCTTTTTCATCTTTTTTTCATATCCGCGCTTTGTTTTATACCTGATCTGAATTTTAAAAATATGGTCCACAAAAAGTTAATATCGTGAGGGATAAAATAATAATTTAGTGTATAGTGAGACGAAAAATGTTACTGAAGCTGAACGTAGAATAAATCACTTTCTTTCAATAAGACGTGCTATGAAATCGTATTATTTTGTCGTTTGCTCCAGCATAATAGGTATTTATTTATTTATTTATTTATTTATTTATTTATTTATTTATTTATTTATTGAACACCAGCATAATGTACACTGTTACAATAAAAAGTATCTAAGTATTATATCAGTTATCTGGTTCCCATAGTACAAGCTATGCTTAGTTTGGGGCTAGATGGCGCTGTATGAAATGTCCACACATCTACACACACAATATATAAAAACAGACTTCATGCTAGTAGATTAAGCATCAACATAGAATCAGAAGATCAGAATCAGAACCTTCATGAGATTAAGCAAGTAAACAAATGTGTAAATAATTGTAAATTAGATTTGTAAAATTTTGTAAACTATACATAGTTAAAATATAAGAATAAAAATTATATCATCATCATCATCATCATCATCATCATCATTAACAGCCTGAAGACGTCCACAGCTGAACATAGGCCTCCCCCGGGAGCGCCACTCAGAGCGGCTGCTCGCCTCCTGCATCCATCGGCTCCCCGCGGCTTTCACCAGGTCGTCGGTCCACCTAGTGAGGGGCCGGGCTACGCTGCGTCTTCCAGTTCGTGGTCGCCACTCGATAACCTTTCTTCCCCATCGGTTGTTAGTTCTACGAGCGATGTGGCCTGCCCATTGCCATTTCAACAAAAATTATATATGAATTGAATATATAACTTAAAAATAAAAATGCCAAAAAATAACGAAAGTGCCGAAATTATTTTGTATTTTGCAAAGGGTTTTCGATGGGTTCGCTATTTTTGATATAATGCCCGATGAAATGATTTTTATAGAATAGGCATGATGACAATTTTTTTTTGCAGAGATTAATAATATTCCTCAAAAATAAACATTTTTGAAAACAAAAATAAAATATCTCAAAAGATGACAAATTTACAAGCATTTTAAAACCGGAATAGAAAGCTCAAACGGCCGGTGACGTCAGAGCAAGGTCGTTCATAGTACCTCATTGTTAAGCTGTGGTAGCTTTACACACAATCTCTTTGGCCTGTGACGTCACAAGTAGATTTTACATAGTAACTGTTTCGCGAGAATGGGACAGGAGATGCCCCCTACAGAAACTTTAAAAGCTTATTACTCCGTACCGATTTTATTTATTTTTTCAATTACTGCATTCATTTTTAATCTTCATCATGAAAGTTATTATTACTTGTTCATTATTAATAGTAGTCATCATGCCTATTCTTCACGTGCAGGGTTCTAAAAGCAGTAGTGAACTGTTAACTACCACGTATTGCGGGGTATAAACGGATACGTCTAAGGCCCGATTTTACCAAAGTAGAATAACGTTATTCCAAGTATAACGTTCCGAGAATAACCGAGTTAAACGAATATAACTATTATACCAATAATTTTGAAGCTCTTTCCTTGGATACAATCAGGATAGGGTCCTTTTAATCGTCATTTCATTTAATATTTATGATTTTTAAAGCAGTATCGCCTGCTTAGCGTAATCTTCAGATTAATTCGGACATGAGCCCACTTGTCACGGTAGCTTAAGTAAAGCATATCCCGGCTTGAGGGATGGATGGATGCGGGTTCAATCCCCGCTCGAGATTCAAATTTTTCCTTTACAAATTAATCTGGTCATTTTATTTGTCAAAGCTGTATCCGAGGGTAAAATTAGCGTTATACTTGGAATAATACTTATTCTACTTTGGTAAAATCCAGCCTAAGAAGATTTTGGCTTATTCTTATTCATCATCATCGTCTTCTTTTTCTTCTTCTTCACTGCCGCGGACTACCACAAGTGTAGGTACAGGTATCTGATGTATTTTTTAGAACAATTATAGTTTTAATTTTGCCGTTTCATGCTGTGATGTGTGATATCACATTACCATAGCGTGGAATAGAGAGAGACAGAGAGAGAAGAAAGTGATGACTAACAAATAACAATGCCTTTTCCAGTTTTCCTCCACTTTGCTTATCATAATCATGCATAGCAGCCATTATCAAACAAGACAGAAATATTCTTGTTTTCTGGAACAACAACCCTCAAAATAACAAGAAGTTTCTTCTTTCTCTTTAAACACAAAGTAACCACGTAAAGTAAATAAAATTACCAATAGAGATTACTTCAGGAAGCATAGCAAAAACAATTCCCCCACGACGTTGAAACTTCAAGGCAATAAAATGGCTGAATAGACTTCACTTCCACGTTTCAAAAGTTGCCCTGCCCTGAGGGTCTGGGGCGTAAACGAGACCTATTTTTAGGTTTAGCCTACTTTTCAAGCTCAAAGCGTTGCTGTACTAAACGTTGAATAGCTTGTAATAGATATGAATGACAAATCATGCCCATACAGGAAAAGAAAAAAATAAATAACTAAAAAATAGAGAAATAAAATTTAACATTATACCATAGGTACAATAATCTGCACTACCTAGGTGTAGGTATAGCTAGTAGGTATTTACTTAAGATTGCATAGAAACAGCCAAGCATATAGTGATAGAAACACGCTAATTAGTTGCTACGTAAGCTGTGACGCAGGGTACGGCAGTTGTACAGAATACTTAATAGTAAGAGGTAGCACTCGTAGTCGGCAAGAAGGCGCCAATGCGCTTCTATGGTCTACTTTCATCCCGACATCATTGTATCAAAGAATATTGAATACATAGACGGGAATAGAGAATAACAATGCCTAATAAGAAAATCCTTTTGGGAGACTAATAAATATAAACATATTTATAGACAGTCTCCGTGGTGTGGTGGTTGAGCAGGTCGGCTCATAACCCGGAGGTGGCGGGTTCGATTCCCGCGACAGGACAAGTATTTGTGCCCGAAAAAAAAAAAAGCGCAAATACTTGTTCTGTGCCTGGGTGTTGTGGGACCATGGTCCTCGTAGTTCCTGGGTCCCTAGATACAGGGAATCCTAGGGCTGTGTGAACTTGGCACCCGACTTTGGAAAAACCATTTTTTTTTTGTGTTTTATTACAGATTTCGGTAGGTAGTGGATAGTAGTAAAACTATTTTCGTTTGTAGTAATTCCAAAAAAAAAATAAAAAAATAATAAAAAATAGTGTCCCCCGACTTTGGAAAAACTATTTCATTTTCTGTTTAACGACAGATTTCGGTAGGTAGTGGATAGTAGTAAAACTATTTTCGTTTGTAGTAATTCCAAAAAAAAAATAATAATAAAAATAAAAAAAGTGACCCCCGACTTTGGAAAAACTATTCAATTTTCTGTTTAACGACAGATTTCGGTAGGTAGTGGATAGTAGTAAAACTATTTTCGTTTGTAGTAATTCCAAAAAATAAATAAAAAATAATATAAAAAATATGTCCCCGACTTTGAAAAAACTATTTAATTTTCTGTTTTCCGACAGATTTCGGTAGGTAAACGATTTACGATTACTACAAACGCTGAAATTGGCTGAGATATGTTAGTAGAGGTTTGTAGTGGAAGAATTATTGATTGTAGTTAACAAATTATTATCAAAATAAGAAAACTTTGTTCAGTCGTCATTTTTAGTGAATATCTCTCGTTTAAGAAGATCTATGATTACTACAAACGCTGAAATTGACGGGGAAATGTTCGGAGAGGTTTGTAGTGGACGAATTATTGATTGTAGTAAAAAAAAATTAGATTGAAATCTATAAAGTTAAAAAATAAACATGTTCAAAACGATTTACGATTACTACAAACGCTGAAATTAACGAGGAAATGTTAGTAGAGGTTTGTAGTGGAAGAATTATTGATTGTAGTTAACAAATTATTATCAAAACCTATCAAAATAAGAAAACTTTGTTCAGTCGTCATTTTTTAGTGAATATCTCTCGTTTAAGAAGATCTATGATTACTACAAACGCTGAAATTGACGGGGAAATGTTCGTAGAGGTTTGTAGTGGACGAATTTATGATTGTAGTTAACAAATTATTATCAAAACCTATCAAAATAAGAAAACTTTGTTCAGTCGTCATTTTTAGTGAATATCTCTCGTTTAAGAAGATCTATGATTACTACAAACGCTGAAATTGACGGGGAAATGTTCGTAGAGGTTTGTAGTAGACGAATTATTGATTGTAGTAAAAAAAAATTAGATTAAAATATATTAATTTAAAAAATAAACATGTTCAAAACGATTTACGATTACTACAAACGCTAAAATTAACGGGGAAATGTTAGTAGAGGTTTGTAGTGGACGAATTATTGATTGTAGTAAAAAAAATTAGATTAAAATCTATTAAGTTAAAAAATAAACATGTTCAAAACGATTTACGATTACTACAAACGCTGAAATTAACGGGGAAATGTTGGTAGAGGTTTGTAGTGGAAGAATTATTGATTGTAGTTAACAAATTATTATCAAAACCTATCAAAATAAGAAAACTTTGTTCAGTCGTCATTTTTTAGTGAATATCTCTCGTTTAAGAAGATCTATAAATTACTACAAACGCTGAAATTGACGAAGAAATGTTAGTAGAGGTTTGTAGTGGAAAAAGTTTTGATTGTAGTAAAAAAAAATTAGATTAAAATCTATTAAGTTAAAAAATAAACAAGTTCAAAACGATTTACGATTACTACAAACGCTGATATTAACGGGGAAATGTTAGTAGAGGTTTGTAGTGAAAGAACTATTGATTGTAGTTAACAAATTATTATCAAAACCTATCAAAATAAGAAAACTTTGTTCAGTCGTCATTTTTAGTGAATATCTCTCGTTTAAGAAGATCTATGATTACTACAAACGCTGAAATTGACGGGGAAATGTTCGTAGAGGTTTGTAGTGGACGAATTATTGATTGTAGTTAACAAATTATTATCAAAACCTATCAAAATAAGAAAACTTTGTTCAGTCGTCATTTTTAGTGAATATCTCTCGTTTAAGAAGATCTATGATTACTACCAACGCTGAAATTGACGGGGAAATGTTCGTAGAGGTTTGTAGTGGACGAATTATTGATTGTAGTAAAAAAAAATAGATTAAAATATATTAATTTAAAAAATAAACATGTTCATAACGATTTACGATTACTACGAACGCTGAAATTAACGGGGAAATGTTAGTAGAGGTTTGTAGTGGACGAATTATTGATTGTAGTAAAAAAAATTAGATTAAAATCTATTAAGTTAAAAAATAAACATGTTCAAAACGATTTACGATTACTACAAACGCTGATATTAACGGGGAAATGTTAGTGGAGGTTTGTAGTGGAAGAATTATTGATTGTAGTTAACAAATTATTATCAAAACCTATCAAAATAAGAAAACTTTGTTCAGTCGTCATTTTTAGTGAATATCTCTCGTTTAAGAAGATCTATGATTACTACCAACGCTGAAATTGACGGGGAAATGTTGGTAGAGGTTTGAAGTGGACGAATTATTGATTGTAGTAAAAAAAAATAGATTAAAATATATTAATTTAAAAAATAAACATGTTCATAACGATTTACGATTACTACAAACGCTGTAATTAACGGGGAAATGTTAGTAGAGGTTTGTAGTGGAAGAATTATTGATTGTAGTTAACAAATTATTATCAAAACCTATCAAAATAAGAAAACTTTGTTCAGTCGTCATTTTTGGTGAATATCTCTCGTTTAAGAAGATCTATGATTACTACAAACGCTGAAATTGACGGGGGAATGTTCGTAGAGGTTTGTAGTGGACGAATTTATGATTGTAGTTAACAAATTATTATCAAAACCTATCAAAATAAGAAAACTTTGTTCAGTCGTCATTTTTAGTGAATATCTCTCGTTTAAGAAGATCTATGATTACTACAAACGCTGAAATTGACGGGGAAATGTTCGTAGAGGTTTGTAGTGGACGAATTATTGATTGTAGTTAACAAATTATTATCAAAACCTATCAAAATAAGAAAACTTTGTTCAGTCGTCATTTTTAGTGAATATCTCTCGTTTAAGAAGATCTATGATTACTACAAACGCTGAAATTGACGGGGGAATGTTCGTAGAGGTTTGTAGTGGACGAATTTATGATTGTAGTTAACAAATTATTATCAAAACCTATCAAAATAAGAAAACTTTGTTCAGTCGTCATTTTTAGTGAATATCTCTCGTTTAAGAAGATCTATGATTACTACAAACGCTGAAATTGACGGATAAATGTTCGTAGAGGTTTGTAGTGGACGAATTATTGATTGTAGTAAAAAAAAATAGATTAAAATATATTAATTTAAAAAATAAACATGTTCATAACGATTTACGATTACTACAAACGCTGAAATTAACGGGGAAATGTTAGTAGAGGTTTGTAGTGGACGAATTATTGATTGTAGTAAAAAAAATTAGATTAAAATCTATTAAGTTAAAAAATAAACATGTTCAAAACGATTTACGATTACTACAAACGCTGAAATTAACGGGGAAATGTTGGTAGAGGTTTGTAGTGGAAGAATTATTGATTGTAGTTAACAAATTATTATCAAAACCTATCAAAATAAGAAAACTTTGTTCAGTCGTCATTTTTTAGTGAATATCTCTCGTTTAAGAAGATCTATAAATTACTACAAACGCTGAAATTGACGAAGAAATGTTAGTAGAGGTTTGTAGTGGAAAAAGTTTTGATTGTAGTAAAAAAAAATTAGATTAAAATCTATTAAGTTAAAAAATAAACAAGTTCAAAACGATTTACGATTACTACAAACGCTGATATTAACGGGGAAATGTTAGTAGAGGTTTGTAGTGAAAGAACTATTGATTGTAGTTAACAAATTATTATCAAAACCTATCAAAATAAGAAAACTTTGTTCAGTCGTCATTTTTAGTGAATATCTCTCGTTTAAGAAGATCTATGATTACTACAAACGCTGAAATTGACGGGGAAATGTTCGTAGAGGTTTGTAGTGGACGAATTATTGATTGTAGTTAACAAATTATTATCAAAACCTATCAAAATAAGAAAAATTTGTTCAGTCGTCATTTTTAGTGAATATCTCTCGTTTAAGAAGATCTATGATTACTACCAACGCTGAAATTGACGGGGAAATGTTCGTAGAGGTTTGTAGTGGACGAATTATTGATTGTAGTAAAAAAAAATAGATTAAAATATATTAATTTAAAAAATAAACCTGTTCATAACGATTTACGATTACTACGAACGCTGAAATTAACGGGGAAATGTTAGTAGAGGTTTGTAGTGGACGAATTATTGATTGTAGTAAAAAAAATTAGATTAAAATCTATTAAGTTAAAAAATAAACATGTTCAAAACGATTTACGATTACTACAAACGCTGATATTAACGGGGAAATGTTAGTGGAGGTTTGTAGTGGAAGAATTATTGATTGTAGTTAACAAATTATTATCAAAACCTATCAAAATAAGAAAACTTTGTTCAGTCGTCATTTTTAGTGAATATCTCTCGTTTAAGAAGATCTATGATTACTACCAACGCTGAAATTGACGGGGAAATGTTGGTAGAGGTTTGAAGTGGACGAATTATTGATTGTAGTAAAAAAAAATAGATTAAAATATATTAATTTAAAAAATAAACATGTTCATAACGATTTACGATTACTACAAACGCTGTAATTAACGGGGAAATGTTAGTAGAGGTTTGTAGTGGAAGAATTATTGATTGTAGTTAACAAATTATTATCAAAACCTATCAAAATAAGAAAACTTTGTTCAGTCGTCATTTTTGGTGAATATCTCTCGTTTAAGAAGATCTATGATTACTACAAACGCTGAAATTGACGGGGGAATGTTCGTAGAGGTTTGTAGTGGACGAATTTATGATTGTAGTTAACAAATTATTATCAAAACCTATCAAAATAAGAAAACTTTGTTCAGTCGTCATTTTTAGTGAATATCTCTCGTTTAAGAAGATCTATGATTACTACAAACGCTGAAATTGACGGGGAAATGTTCGTAGAGGTTTGTAGTGGACGAATTATTGATTTTAGTTAACAAATTATTATCAAAACCTATCAAAATAAGAAAACTTTGTTCAGTCGTCATTTTTAGTGAATATCTCTCGTTTAAGAAGATCTATGATTACTACAAACGCTGAAATTGACGGGGGAATGTTCGTAGAGGTTTGTAGTGGACGAATTTATGATTGTAGTTAACAAATTATTATCAAAACCTATCAAAATAAGAAAACTTTGTTCAGTCGTCATTTTTAGTGAATATCTCTCGTTTAAGAAGATCTATGATTACTACAAACGCTGAAATTGACGGATAAATGTTCGTAGAGGTTTGTAGTGGACGAATTATTGATTGTAGTAAAAAAAAATAGATTAAAATATATTAATTTAAAAAATAAACATGTTCATAACGATTTACGATTACTACAAACGCTGAAATTAACGGGGAAATGTTAGTAGAGGTTTGTAGTGGAAGAATTATTGATTGTAGTTAACAAATTATTATCAAAACCTATCAAAATAAGAAAACTTTGTTCAGTCGTCATTTTTAGTGAATATCTCTCGTTTAAGAAGATCTATGATTACTACAAACGCTGAAATTGACGTGGAAATGTTCGTAGAGGTTTGTAGTGGACAAATTATTGATTGTAGTAAAAAAAAGTTAGCTTTAAATCTATTAAGTTAAAAAATAAACATGTTCAAAACGATTTACGATTACTACAAACGCTGAAATTGACGGGGTTATGTTAGTAGAGGTTTGCAGTGGACGAATTATGTATGTAGTGAAAAAAATTAGACTAAAATCTACCAAGTAAAAAAAAAATTCGTTCAAATTGATTTACGATTACTACAAACGCTGAAATTAACGGGGAAATGTTAGTAGTGGTTTGTAGTGGACAAATTATTGATTGTAGTAAAAAAAAATTAGCTTTAAATCTATTAAGTTAAAAAATAAACATGTTCAAAACGATTTACGATTACTACAAACGCTGAAATTGACGGGGTTATGTTAGTAGAGGTTTGTAGTGGACGAATTATGTATGTAGTGAAAAAAATTAGACTAAAATCTACCAAGTAAAAAAAAAATTCGTTCAAAACGACTTACGATTACTACAAACGCTGAAATTTACGAAGAAATGTTAGTAGAGGTTTGTAGTGGACGAAGTATTGATTGTTGTTAAAAAAATATAATGTAAGAGATGGTGCTGACATTTTCCACGCCTTTTTGACAAGATAAAATATTACTTCGGGTATATCCTGAGATATAAATCTATGGTATTAACAAAATGAATTATGTCCGCATCGTATAAGTAACGTATAAGCAACATTTCTTCGTCAATTTCAGCGTTTGTAGTAATCATAGATCTTCTTACACGAGAGATATTCAGTAAAAATGACGACTGAAGAAAGTTTTCTTATTTTGATAGGTTTTAATAATAATTTGTTTACTACAATCAATAATTCGTCCACTACAAACCTCTACTAACATTTCCCCGTGAATTTCAGCGTTTGTAGTAATCATAGATCTTCTTAAACGAGAGATGTTCACTAAAAATGACGACTGAACAAAGTTTTCTTATTTAGATAGATTTGATAATAATTTGTTTACTACAATCAATAATTCGTCCACTACAAACCTCTACTAACATTTCCCCGTTAATTTCAGCGTTTGTAGTAATCGTAAATCGTTTTGAACATGTTTATTTTTTAACTTAATAGATTTTAATCTAATTTTTTTTTACTACAATCAAAACTTCGTCCACTACAAACCTCTACTAACATTTCTTCGTCAATTTCAGCGTTTGTAGTAATCATCGATCTTCTTAAACGAGAGATATTCACTAAAAATGACGACTGAACAAAGTTTTCTTATTTTGATAGGTTTTGATAATAATTTGTTAACTACAATCAATAATTCTTCCACTACAAACCTCTACTAACATTTCTTCGTTAATTTCAGCGTTTGTAGTAATCGTAAATCGTTTTGAACATGTTTATTTTTTAACTTATTAGATTTTAATCTAATTTTTTTTACTACAATCAAAACTTCGTCCACTACAAACCTCTACTAACATTTCTTCGTCAATTTCAGCGTTTGTAGTAATCATAGATCTTCTTAAACGAGAGATATTCACTAAAAATGACGACTGAACAAAGTTTTCTTATTTTGATAGATTTGATAATAATTTGTTAACTACAATCAAGAATTCTTCCACTACAAACCTCTACTAACATTTCTTCGTTAATTTCAGCGTTTGTAGTAATCGTAAATCATTTTGAACATGTTTATTTTTTAACTTAATAGATTTAAAGCTAATTTTTTTTACTACAATCAATAATTCGTCCACTACAAACCTCTACTAACATTTCCCCGTGAATTTCAGCGTTTGTAGTAATCATAGATCTTCTTAAACGAGAGATATTCACTAAAAATGACGACTGAACAAAGTTTTCTTATTTTGATAGATTTGATAATAATTTGTTAACTACAATCAAGAATTCTTCCACTACAAACCTCTACTAACATTTCTTCGTTAATTTCAGCGTTTGTAGTAATCGTAAATCATTTTGAACATGTTTATTTTTTAACTTAATAGATTTAAAGCTAATTTTTTTTACTACAATCAATAATTCGTCCACTACAAACCTCTACTAACATTTCCCCGTGAATTTCAGCGTTTGTAGTAATCATAGATCTTCTTAAACGAGAGATATTCAGTAAAAATGACGACTGAAGAAAGTTTTCTTATTTTGATAGGTTTTAATAATAATTTGTTTACTACAATCAATAATTCGTCCACTACAAACCTCTACTAACATTTCCCCGTGAATTTCAGCGTTTGTAGTAATCATAGATCTTCTTAAACGAGAGATATTCACTAAAAATGACGACTGAACAAAGTTTTCTTATTTTGATAGATTTGATAATAATTTGTTAACTACAATCAAAACTTCGTCCACTACAAACCTCTGCTAACATTTCCTCGTCAATTTCAGCGTTTGTAGTAATCATAGATCTTCTTATACGAGAGATATTCAGTAAAAATGACGACTGAAGAAAGTTTTCTTATTTTGATAGGTTTTAATAATAATTTGTTTACTACAATCAATAATTCGTCCACTACAAACCTCTACTAACATTTCCCCGTTAATTTCAATGTTTGTAGTAATCATAGATCTTCTTAAACGAGAGATATTCACTAAAAAATGACGACTGAACAAAGTTTTCTTATTTTGATAGGTTTTGATAATAATTTGTTAACTACAATCAATAATTCGTCCACTACAAACCTCTACTAACATTTCCCCGTTAATTTCAGCGTTTGTAGTAATCGTAAAACGTTTTGAACATGTTTATTTTTTAACTTTATAGATTTTAATCTAATTTTTTTTTACTACAATCAATAATTCGTTTACTACAAACCTCTCCGAACATTTCCCCGTCAATTTCAGCGTTTGTAGTAATCATAGATCTTCTTAAACGAGAGATATTCACTAAAAATGACGACTGAACAAAGTTTTCTTATTTTGATAATAATTTGTTAACTACAATCAATAATTCTTCCACTACAAACCTCTACTAACATATCTCAGCCAATTTCAGCGTTTGTAGTAATCGTAAATCGTTTACCTACCGAAATCTGTCGGAAAACAGAAAATTGAATAGTTTTTCCAAAGTCGGGGGTCACTTTTTTTATTTTTTTTATTATTTTTTTTTTGGAATTACTACAAACGAAAATAGTTTTACTACTATCCACTACCTACCGAAATCTGTCGTTAAACAGAAAATGAAATAGTTTTTCCAAAGTCGGGGGACACTATTTTTTATTTATTTTTTTTTTTTTTTTTTTGGAATTACTACAAACGAAAATAGTTTTACTACTATCCACTACCTACCGAAATCTGTCGTTAAACAGAAAATTGAATAGTTTTTCCAAAGTCGGGGGTCACTTTTTTTATTTTTTTTTTTTTTTTTTTTTGGAATTACTACAAACGAAAATAGTTTTACTACTATCCACTACCTACCAAAATCTGTAATAAAACACAAAAAAAAAATGGGTTTTCCAAAGTCGGGTGCCAAGTTCACACGGCTGAATCCTAGTTAGGGTCCAGGATCTATGTATGTGATCGTTGGGCGTTATTTATTATTTATATATTTATTTATATTTTTAACGTAAATAATAAATTTTTTAAATCCACAAAAAGGTTTATAAACTAAACAATCAAATATTAATTTAATAAGCTATGATCAAGGAAGTCTGTTTGTACATGAAACACTAACCAACTCATTTAAAAAAGTATAGCAGTTACAAGGTTAATACGGTTTTTCGGTTAATAATAAATTATAATGTTTTAAGATGATAATTTATTGAAATAGAAAAATACTACTACTCAGAATAAATAATAGTAAGTACAACCACACCCAACATTATAAACGGCGTTTTTTGCGCATAATATTGTTCCAAATTATTTAAATTAACAGCCTTATAAAGAAAAACAAGAGACAAATAAGGATAGTTCCGACAACAGGCTGCGCTAGGCATTTTTAAATTACCTAATTGCATTACATTTTAATCAATTTCATTAGTCTGTCAAGAATAAGTTTAGGATTAGGTAAGTTATTCGATTTAATCGTCTGTCGTGTCTGTGTGCCCCATCTTTGCCATAGTATAATGTTACATTCACCACAGATTTCAACGCTCTGCGCGGATCCGCCCAGACGGGCGGACTCGGGTTACGCCGCCTAGTCAATAGAAGGATCTGGAGAGTTCGTGTTACGAATAAAAAGTTATTGTTCCCGTTTCAGGGTTAGCGGTCACATTTTGGAGAATTAAATTTACTGAATATTTCCGTTTTATGAGGCAATGGTAAATGTCCTCGAAATGATTTTGTTAAATTACCCGAAGTAGATTTCAGGTTGTCACTACAAAACTACACAACCAAGGGCAATGAGTATGTGACTAAACTGAAAAATAAATAAATAATAATAAAAGTTATTGTTCTCGTTTCAGGGTAGTGGTCACATCAGAGTATTAAGTTTACCTACGGAAAATTTCCGTTTAAAAACAATAGGTTATTGATAATTGATATCGAAATCATTCATTTCATAAAACATGCTTCAAATGGATTTCACTACAAAAATTTGCGATGTTAGATGTCGATTTTTACAGGACATTAAATAATTATGTACGCTTTAGCAAAATAAATCAATAACTTCATATTGTATTTTTTTAACTGGAAGTTACGACATAGTTCACATCCTAAACATTTCTTGTCGTAGAATTTAGCTTTTAAACTTTTGTTGTTAATTGCTTAAACTAAACAGGGCATAAACGGCTCGTTTATTTTTCTCGAATATAAGTACACCCCCACAGAAATGGTACCAACCTTAATCTTTATTTTTCTTTCTTACAATGGTATTTCTTAGTTCTCTCAAGATCTTTTAATACTTTTAACAGGTAATTGCAGTCAATATCTTTGGAAACTCTTGACAGTTTAGTACAAATGACCTTCAGTTTGTCTTGACACATGTCGCTAAACATAACTAAAATAGATTTTTAGCGACATGACTCATCCATCGCTCATCTAGTGACACTGTGTGGGTGACTGTGTATGAATGTTTTGTTAGGTACGTGGGATAACAACACATTTTTGTTATGTCATTACTAGAATGTACGTACGTACCTACTAGAATGTAGTAGGTATGTATGTAGCTACTAAAAATAATAATTATCTTAGTTTAAACGCTTCTAAAACTCTTAGTTTGTTTTTGTTTACTAATGTTAATTGTTACATTATTAAACTATTAATAATTTATAACTGCACTAAAATAAAACAAAAAAACAGTATTCGGTTTACAAATCTTGCTTTCAAATTTTACAGAATTATGTTTTATTCAACGAATAACTTTATCTGATTATTGAGAAACCGCGCCTTGTTATGATACTCTCAGTTGACACGTCTGAATTACACAGAATTAATAATTAACAGAACCGGCATTGCCCGGGCCGAATGGCGTCGTTTGCGTGATAAACCTGCCACTTTCGGTTGATACAGTCGTTAGCGGGAGAGGGCGTGCGTGACGCGCATACTAACTGAAATGAGATTGGGAATAACGTGTGATGTGGTGTGTGCGGATATAAAACTGATGGAAACGACATACTTAATACCGCGGTGGATCAGAACAGAAATTGGGGTCTCAAACAGGGACGTCGGAATTTCATTTAAAAGTGAATATTAGTCGATCGTTTTGGTGTATCGAACCGGAATAGACCGTATTTTAGAATTTAGCTTAGTATAATTTCAGATTATTGAGTTTCTGCCAGCATATAATATGGGTTTTGACTTGATCAAGAATTGAATAAAAATTTGAATCATCATTATTATGAACTTTTTATTATGTTTTTAATAATTGGAGGAGTTTTTACACGCAATTTATTCATTTTCCTCCCAAAGCTCTTGATTTTCCGGGATAGGAAGTATCTTCTCTTGACGTTTTGGCGTAAAAACCATACTACAAACAAACAAATATTTCTTTTTAAATAGTCAGGGTTAACTCTACATTAACACTGAAATCAAAAACATGCCTGGTATTTTATTAACTGTTAAATATGTACTCATTGTGGGACAAAATATCAAGTATCAGAAACAGCTGCTTAGGACTAATCACCAATGCTTGGTTATAGTTTTTCTACACATAAATAATGTCGAAAAATTAAGTTATAAAATATCTTGTATTAAAGTAACTTTGTGGCAGCAGCAGTTGAAACCACAGAATAAATACCCGTTCTACGAAACATTTACGTTTAAGCCATATCCAGTAAACAAGACCTCTTAGCCAACTCCAAGCCTCTCAGAACAATAAGTGCCTATTGTTTCTTGACGTGTAATCATCATAAAACGCTTGCATCTGCTCGTTTTCGCTACTATAGACTTTTATCACTCGCGTATGTTAGTTGGAAGTTGTAGGCATGTTTTTGATTGCTATCGAGATTATGATGTTGTAACATCTCTGTTGTTATTCATAGTCTTTGACACTTAACAACTCACAAACTTATATTAAGTTAAACTTATTTTACCATTTCGTCTAACAGAGAAACGTCATCATCATCGTTAATAGCCCGAAGACGTCCACTGCTGAACATAGGCCTACCCCATACTTAGAGCGACACCTTGAGCGGCTGCTCCTCGCGGTGCCATCAGCCCCCCGCGGTTTTCACCAGATCCTCGGTCCACCTAGTGGGAGGCCGGCCTACGCTGCGTCTTCCGGTTCGTGGTCACCACTCGAGAACCTTTTTTCCCCATCGGTCGTCAGCTGTTCTACGAGCGATGTGGCCTGCCCATGTACCCATTGCCATTTCAACTTGCTAATTCTAAAAGCTGTATCGGTTACTTTAGTTCTCCTGCGGATCTCCTCATTGTGGTTTTATCTCTCTTATCTAGCAGGATAGAAACTTAAAAAGCCAGAAATTAAAAAAGTAAAGAAAATACTTCAGCACAACGATCTGTCTGTTTGTCCACTTACTAAGTGTCCATTTTACGTAAAACTTTATAGAATTCAAGCACTATAATATTATGATTAAGTAACTCCAAGCATAAGTAAAACGAAATAAGAATTTTTGTTTAATGCAAGCAGATTTTCAGCATCAAAACATTGGTGAAACCCATTGATAATCAAACATTGATGATTCAAAATTTAAATTAAATACAAATATACAATTAAAATAAATTTCAATACTTGTTTTAACAAGCCACAAAACCATGGGAACCGTGTTAAGCTACACCTTAAAAACTATGCTAAAGGGGAAAGCATCATAATCGACGGTATCTTAAACCTTGTTGTATATTATTAATGTTTTATGTTAAGCCATAACTTAATCGTTCAATTTAATAATGATAATGATGAAATATGTGATGTTGAAGACATGTCATTGGTAAAGGCTATAAAGAAAGTTAAAGAGGTTCTCCGGTTACCACGGCGAGGGATTATCTTACATAACTATTTCCATGTCGAATTTAAAGGTTTTTGAGTAGGCAATAAAGAAAAGATAATTTTTGACCTAACTAATTTTTCGTTGCTTTGGATTAACCGAAATTTGTTTAACTTTTATGTTCGTTCCAATAATGGCGGATTTGAGTAAACTTTTCGTGATTCAGCAGCTTGATAGCTTATGTTTACTCTACAATGATATGATCCTTTAAGTACATTGTACATCCTTCTTTCCTTCTTGATTTTATACAAAACTACAGAACATGTATATAAAGACTGCAGTTTCATCATTGTTTTCTGAATGTATAACGATCTTAAATTCCTTGTTTACTACACCCATGATATTTCCAAGTGCTCATAACTCGTTTTGTCAGTTCTCTTTAGTGCCTACACCCGCTATAACATCAGCTATATTCCAAAATATACCATTCCACGAGCTGCCATAAAAGAAGCAATAATATTTCGAAAGATAAAAGTATGCGGCAATATTGGAGTATATCTACGTAAATATAATATGTATTTTGGTGCACATAACCTCGCTAGTAAAATTTTGCAACTCGAATGCAAGCGGGGGAGTAGACAATATTTTTAATAACATATTTTGTAGTGATTTTTTGGCGAACAGTAAAGTTGAAATGCTTTTGATTTCTTGGCTGATTTACCTTCAATAGAAACAGGGGCAATAGTTATTCTTTTAAATACTTTTTTTTTTTTTTAAACTGGTAAACACATGTCGGATTCTAGCACCATGACCTCAAATATGGAATATATGAATTCCAATACACTAGCAAGTTTAACAACACCAGTTCCGAGACGTTTAGCGTCCCGCGACAATGCCAAGTCGTTACTGCAAATTATTGCCCTTACTTGTGCTGTATATTTTAATATTTAGAGTTGCAGTACGCGTGATACGTTTTAGTGTTTGTTGGAAAGATAGTTGTGAAAGTCGAACTGGGAAATTTGTCTCGTTCGAAGTTGTTTGCTGGATGTCATATTAGGTATGTTACAATTGAGAAAACGAGACTATGAAATTAAGGTATTTTAATGTAAAAGACGGATATTTTGACACTAGAAGAAATGTGTTCAGAAAATAACGCATTTTAAAGATTTTGCAAAGTCCAGATGCATTCTATAAATATTAATAAGCGAAATCTTTGGGTCTGTAGTTAAGTTACGATTAACCTGATTCAAGTATGAAAATGTCGCCACATAAATGGAAAAGAACCTCATGTTATCTAGATTTTATACCATTTCAATATACGGAACTATTTCCAATCAGACAAACTGCACTGCATTAACCTTTGTGACATCGTAAATTCCAATCCAACAATAACTTCAAACTTCCAAAAACCGGACTCCACACGTTCTGAAGCTATTAATTTGATAAAAGCCTCACTAATTGGAGAAATTCACTGCGTTAATACAGTGAACGCGGTAAAGGCAAGAACTTGGGAGTTGTTAATTTTATCTTTATATGAACTGTGAGTTATAAATTTAATGCATTATCGATCGTAACGTGACTATTTCATTTGATTTTACGTTGCTTTTGGTTGGGTGTGCATTTTGTTGGATCTTGTTTTACGACCCAGATACTTTTTCATTCTGAAACATACTTATTAGTATTAGCATCAACCTAAGTTGCTCACAAAAACATTGTTTGATTTCACGTTATGTAAGTAAAAAAATTTTGAGAATACTCAATACATTTTTTCTCGGAATAAATGTTTTTTGAAATGTCGTAACGGCGTTACGGTCGCTAATAACAGTTTGCAGTGTCATTCGGAACTCTCAATGAGGCCTATGTTGAGCAGTGGACATCTTCAGGTTGGTGATGATGATGATAACAGATTTATACACAATCACTAAAACTAGAAACTTTAAAAGTAAGCCGTGAAACATCTAAGGTAGAATCTCAAAGTGAATAGAGAAATGCCAACAGAGTTTACCGTATTCATAGTATCATCAGCTAAAACCTTAGATCTCACGAAAAAAATCACAAACCATTTCATAAAAACCTCTTGGTCTGCACAATCTTCAAGAGGAAAGGGTTCAAGTAACAATGGTATTTCTTCAGCGTGTAATACAGGATGCGAGGACAGTGGCGCTTGAGAAAAATGGGAGCAAGAAAAGTGCTGAGGGTGTTGTCGGACACACGCAATTTGAAGTGTGCCTTTCTGTTTTAAGGATTTTACCCTTAAAATCTTTGTAAAGAGATACAATTGAATAGAACAAAAATATTGTACTTATTTGTATAGTTTATGAAAAATATCTACTTATTCTTTTAATGTGACAGAGCTAGTTACGTTACGGCAAAGTACACATTCTTTGCCTCATTTGGTTAATTTGCTGACTAAAAAGAAATTTCCACCAATGATGGGATGGGCATTTTGTCCACTGGCCATACAACAAACAACAGGGGGCATTTAATGCAGTCAAATGGATGACCAAATTTTGATTTAGATCTTTTAGAAGCCCAGATAGTTCTTAGTTGTTATTTAAGAAAATCTGTTCAGTGGTTTAAAGAAGAAAGGTTTTTACTTATGTTTTTTTTTTGCCAATGGTTTTCATTATGAACAAAATTACTATAGTCATTAAAATAACAAACTCTAGTTGGTGCTCAACAAACCGTAGCGCACTTTATCAAAATTATTCCACAACTAAAGTATAACTCGGTTCATAATAATATTCTCGTAATAATAATATATTCTCACGTTCTAATTGCCCTATATAATTAGTTCTAATTACCGTGCCCGGGCATGGTAAAGGTATTAAGTGAACGCATTAGTGTTATAGCATATTAGCTTTTATGATGGGAGCAGTAAGAGCTTTTAACTAAAAGCTAGTGTTAGGTTCAATGGTCAGGCGAGTACGTAGATATATTTCTTATATTTATATTTTGTGAATTATTTTAAATTTGGCCTTAAATAAATATTTTGATTAAATCCGAAATGAGGACATCCACAGGAGAACTAAAGTGACCAATATAGGCCTTAGAATTAGCAAGTTGAAATGGCAATGGGCAGGCCACATCGCTCGTAGACTGACAGCCCATCAACAAAGAAAGGCAACAACCAACAGCCTGAAGACGTCCACTGCTGAACATAGGTCACCCTCATGGAGTGCCACTTTGAGCGGCTGCTCGCCTCCTGCATCCATCGGCTTCCCGCAGCTTTTACCACATCGTCGGTCCACCTAGTGGGGAGCCGGCCTACGCTGCGGTTTTCTGGTTCGTGGTCGCCACTCGAAGAACTTTCTTGTCGTTCTTTTTCTTATCTACGAGTGAGTCTGCCCATTGCCATTTCAACATGCTAATTTTAAGTGCTCTTATCAATCACTTAAGTTCTCCTGCGGATCTCTTCATTTCGGATCTTATTTCGCAGGGAAACAGAGCGTAGCTCTCTCTCTTCATAACTCGTTGCGCATATGATACGGTTACGTAGGTATCTAATTTTTGTGCCATTTTAAATTCCACATTTGCGCTCGGAGTACTAGTTGAAACAGTATCACTATCAATATTGATTCAAGAGCTGACTCAGTTGGTTTCGCAACAGAGCACTCTTTGTTTGAGAACATGAGTTTTATCAGCATGCTATCGGTAACGTATCGGCAGGTTATCGGTCATCACCGGCGACGCGTGTAAGCGATTCTGGGTCGTGTAGATAGTTTTATATTTACCTATTTATCGTGACGTCACAAAGTAAACCGACCATTTATCTTTGAAAAAGATTTTTATAGTGAACTCAGTTCAGATCTAATGACCAGTATCAAGCTTGAGCAGACCAGGCCAGACCAGATCAGAACAAATCAAACCAAACCAGACTAAATTCGAATAAATAAATATGGGAAGATCGTAATAACCTTCCGCTGTGCATGTTGTTATATTGCAGTCATGGAAGTTGTACCTACTATTCATGAAACGAAAAATCATTTTGGATGACACGGATCGATTGTCATATTTATGGAAGATAAAAGTTTAATCTTGAGGGATGAAAGTTTACCAAACAGAAACTTCCAGTGCGTTTCATTGAACATTTGAAATGTAAATCTGAAAGCTTTTTAAAAATACAAATTGTTCATGTTTCAATTGTTCGAAAATCTATTTTCTGTTGTAACTATTTTCAGTTTCAACGTTGAATTTTCGATGAAAACTGTCACTTTTATCTGGTAATAATCAACAAAGAAAAAAAATGAATTTCGTTATTTCTTAGGCAATAAATAATGCTATGATACAACGTGGTATAATAACAAAAGTAAGTGAGTACTTAGCTTATTTTAATATTATGAATCAGCATTGACAACTCATCATGTATGAAAATTGTAAAATTCAAATTTGGGAACCTTTACATGTTGCAGTTAGGACTAAAATTTACCTTTTGAATTAAATAAATCTTAATCTTATATAGGTAACATATCTACCAAAAAGTTTCCGAAAATCCAAATGAAGTTAAAATAAAAGCCACCATTCTCAACGCGTGTTTTAAAGGCAATGCATTCTCTATAAAATGCCGATAATGCTGCTGTACCAGCTTTGTGCTCTGTTGTATGCATGTATGTATACACGAGCATGGATTTAGACACTACAGAATAGGCAGTAAGGGCATGCGGGCTTTACTAATCGGAAAAGTTCCTGACAAATAAAAATGTAGGTAGAGTTTATCGTGGCAGTAAAAATCATTCAATAAAAATCATGCATGTTAATTTGATAATTTAGTATCAATATTGATATAAATGAAAGACATTACCGTTCTATAATACCATGTTACGGATAATCTCCACATACTCGTCAATAATTTTTATAAAATAAAAACATTTAATTTATTTTTGTAATTTTTTTAAGTTTATACGTTTAAATCAGAAAAACTTTCTACCTAGTTAAAACTTTTGACTCTTCATTAAAGCCTTCAAAAAAAAAAACAAACATTGTTTTTGCAGCATTGTAAGTACCATTGTCAGAGACGTTTAGAAGTGAGCATAAAAACTGAGCCAAAAACCGTTGTCCTTACTGAAAGTATTGTGCACTCTTCGAACCGTACATAAATCTTTTCAAAACTAAACCTGTTTATTTTACTCTTTTACGTGAATGCGCGATTTTGTTTACTGTGTGCTGTGATCAAAAATGGAGGAGTTTTGTGCTGTTTTCAATGCATGAACAATGTTCGTAATGTTTACATAGTTGGAGATGAAAAGTTGCTTCTAAGATGAGATTGCATAAATTCATCTACTTATGCATACAGCGTACAAAGAGTTTGCGATAAGAAAACATTGCGAGGAAGTTTTGTACATGTACTACATTGTAAACTTAAACGAAATGAAAATTTGCACTTGAATTACACACGTTGAGGTTTAAAGTTCAGACCGCAAGTAAGAATAGGTAGTTTAGACTCAGCTCTCAGAAAAGCAATTCAAAAATCGAATGTAGTTTTTCTGTATCTCTCTGTCTCCTCCAACTTGAATATAGATGAAAGAGACAGAGTGTGTAGATTTGGTATCTCTCAACAAAACTTACAGTCAATACGATAATTTGGATTTTCTAATTTCGATTTATTTAATTCTGTTCCATTTCAAGTTGTTTTTTCAAAGCATTTTATAAAGCGTAAAAGGCGACTCATTCTCAGATGTTACAAGTTGGGAATCCCTTATAATATTGAATAGCCTTCAAAACATAAATTACATTTGATTTATATCATCATCTCAACATAGTTTGTCATCAACAACAGCAGTATAACCTACAAAGCCCAACCAACCTTCTAAATTCGTCCAATGTTCAATCTATCGCAACATGAACGAACAACCTGCACCCTTTCGGACACCCCTGCGTTATTGCTACACGTGAAATTTACGAGCCACACCAATAACCGGACGTAACCGGTATAGTAACCGGTTATATCTAGATAAAACCGGATTATTGTGCGAAGAAATGGCGCGATCTTTATGGGGGTACGAATTATCGACATGCGTGAATGGGTTGGGGAAGGAAGGCTGTGAGATGCTTTATGGACCCGCAGGCACTTAAATTTATATCGGTCGCATTTAGAATGCCATTAAAAGAAAAAAGTGGTAATATTTACTATACTGTGAATAAATCTAGAGAACATTTTTTTGTCTTTAAAATCGAAATGCTTGTTTCGTCTTCAAATAGTGTGTCAATAAAGTAAGCATACCAAACATTTATGTATAATATATGTACTATGTACTATAAGTCTTCTGTAGTTCTATGTGTCTATTCTAAAGCGGATAAATAAAGGGAATTCACCCAATGATCACATAAAAAGATCCGGACCCTAATTAGGATTCCCTGTATCTAGGGACCCAGGAAATACCAAGGCCCTACGGTGGAACAAGTATTTGTGCTTCTTCTTTCTTTGCACAAACAATGTTTCTTTTATATAGTAAGTAGTAGGGATAGGAAAAGAGACACCTAGTTGAACGATGAAAATTAAAACGTAGTTACTGATTTCGATTAAAACAAGTCACTCAGACTCAGACGTATTAGTGCTCAATGCACAACACTCGAAACGTGGCTCAATTATAAAATATTACTACAATAAAATTTTAGATGTCTACCTAAAATTGAACAAGGCAGCCTTATAACTAAACGACGAAGCTTCACAATCCAATGACTGTGCCGTATTTAGTCCAATAAGTCGCAAAGGGAATAGTAAAGCGGTCAGATGGTGCCAGAGTGGGACAATAGTGCCCGTGGTGTCGTATGTCAATCGATACATCGATTTGTTCGACAGATGGCTCATCCAATCATTCGTAATGAGATCTCGGCATGTAGTATTGGGGCGCCATTTATAATTGTTAATTGGGCCAGAGTATGGAATACTTATTAGAAGAATCGATTATTTTATGAGTAGGTAATAGGATTGAGAGAGATTAATTGGATAATGTAATTAATGTTGTTGTTATTATTGTTAAGAATGATTATCTAGATAGACATAATAAGGAAGACGGATGCCAAAGGGAAGCCTATTAGGTATGATTTAGAGCATGAACAGTTCGTGGTTATTCTAGATGGAAAATTCTTTATAATAGACATTGAATAAGTAGTTATATCATTTTGATCCCAGGCAGGTTGAAGTAATATTCTTTAAAAATGTATTTAATATGATACTTAACTGCTTCTGCAGATAAGAAGCATCCTTGTATATTATTGAAAGGTGTTAAGACTGATCTTAGTTCCAGTGCTGAAAGAAGACGTATTGGGAAGAAAGAAAATTGTGAAATTGAAGAACTGGTGGCAGAGCCTAATATAATTGGCGAGATAAAAGCACACAAGTTGCCCTAGCTCAGCCATCTTGAGAGAATGGGAGAAGATCGAGCCATGAACCGGGCGTACATGGGAAGACCGAGTGAGCGTCGACCAGTCGGCTGCCCTAGGTAACGCTGGCTGGACGAAGGGATGAAGTCACGAAGGGCTTGAATGAGCTCCGGTTGAAGAGCTGGTAGGAGATGGCGCATGGCAGACCGAAGTGGCCTCTCTTACTATCGGAGTTCAAGACTCACTTTGGGTCGTTGCGCCATCCTAGTTAGTTAGTGTCTCCATTCTTTTAATTCAATTCCGTTCAGCTGTTACAGCGTGAGATACATTTATGCCCGTATTAGAGAACGATGCTCAGTCATCTATCGGTGCTCAAGTCAAGATTTTATTCACAAAATGATCAATTTGTGAACGATATCTTCCTTACCTTTAAACACATAAAAACTGTCGCTTTTATAATGTTAGTGTGGTATGATGAGTTTGACGGATCTACATGCAGTTGGTTAGTAGATCAATTAAGTGTTTACGGACAACGATACAGGCGTTTATATTATCAAGCAAATGAGGCGTAAACTTGAAACTTGCAATAATAATTTGGATGAGTCATGTATCGATTTATAACTGTACCGTGGAATGTGTGTCAGAGCAGACAGAATAATTACATCAAACGGGGTGATGATGATAACAGAAATGTTTATGAAGTTATTTACTTTACCGGGTTACAATACCCTGAGGCACCAGAGAAAATAGATTTAGTATTCATCAAACTAACATAAACTAAACATTAGTTTCCTAACCTGGCATATAAAATATTACAAATGTATTATTGAACATAGCAGGTTAGTGGCTAATGAAAAGAATCTATGAACATCTTACGTTCTCCACGGAAGTGAGATCAAAGGTTCATAAAGGCTTATCCAAAATGCAGATTGTTTTATAATAATCAACTTTGGACCAAACAGAAATATAAAATGAATACATTAAGGATGAATTCGGGCACAAGATCTTTTTGCAGCATGTCCCATTTAAAGGATGGATGGATTCAGGTACACATCCCAATCGTGATTCAATTTTTCTTTATAAATGAATTTAAGAGTTTATAAATTAATCTTGAACAATTCTAAAGAGTAGAACTCAGGGAGACAAATAAAGTATATTCCGGTATAAATTCTCCCTTCAACAGGAAGGTATAACCATCGGACAGAGCAAATTTGGGACCTAAAGGAAAAGCAAATATTCGTGTCTACGGAAAGCAAATAATTCGTGCCTGTGATATTATTTAATTGAAATAACACAAGCCCCGTTTTGACGCTGGAATTGAAATTCTTATCATTTTGTGGAATGGGGGAGTGGAGAGGTGAAGGCTACGAATTAAATGTACCAAGAGAAGGCAACAATTTCAATTTAGGCTGAGTGCAGAAAGCAAAGTTGTGGGGCTTTTAATCTAAGTAGGGCAGCTAGGTGTCGTGTTATTAAAACAAAGTTTGCTTTAACAATACCGAGGATTTTATCTAAGAATTGTAGATTCGTTTTGTTTCTACCCTAAAAGCAAGCTCTTTTGAGAGCCGCAATATTTTTTTTATGTTGTGCGCCTTGTTTGATTTCACATACATTTTTTAATATTCTTTGGGTGCATTATCTTACTACATAAGTATACAAATAGGTACGTACCTATTTGTATACTTATAATAAAATGAGATACTGATATTTGCTTTACTCACAGCTGTAAAATTTCAGCTTTAGTAGTTCAAACCTTGTCAATTTTCCCCAAACGTCCCGATTTCCTGGAAAGTCACCTAACGGTTCAATTTTTGTTTGATAGCCGTTTGATCGATGTTCCGTATGGTTATATAATTGACCCACTGACACGATCAAACGGGTGCTTTGTTTTTCGCAATATAAAGCTAGTGAATAGTGTAAAAGGTCAGAGTAGACATATGTACCTAGAACCTCACTTTAAATATGTACCCCCTTACTAATAAAATATGTTGTACCTATAGCAGAAGATTAGTTACAACACCACCCGTAATTTTTGCTTTAATTCCTGTCCATACAAAGGTAGCCTGGAAGAAATCGTTTAATATGATAAGGCCGCCCGTTGTTCTACCATTCTTTTATAAATTTGTATCTATGTGCATTCTTGTTTATTGGTGTTCAATAAAGTATTATTGTATTGTATTAGTTATTAAGTAGCTATTTGTTTCGCTCTATCCAGTTTGAAATGAGCAAAGGTAAAACTGGAGAAAACACTGATGGTATTTCACTGTTATGCAGTGTTTATTAGTAAGGGGGTTAAGATTTACTCCACCGAAAATTGCTTCATCATCAACAGCCTGAAGACGTAAACATAGGCCTCCCCCAGAGAGCACCACCTCGAGCGGCTGCTTGCCTCCTGCATCCATCGGCTCCCGTGGTTTTCTCCAGATCGTCGGGACAAAAATTGCATGTGAGTTATGAATAAGTTAATGAGCATGAAGATAAAATATGTTACACACCGGATGCAATTATTTCCTTATCTCTCAGATTTTGTCATCAGTTTCGACCTTACCTGAAACAAAAAGACAAAATACTAGCATTCAATTGTACATAGAAATACCAACATCACAAAAGTACAAATTTCAACACATCTAGATAAATAATAAATTGTTCAAAGCAGTATATTGATCACGCAACATAATTTTATTGTCTCTGCTCCAATCAGATAATCCAGTTATAGAAAGGTTACCTATTGTTTTCTTTTTATTTGTCCTACATACAATGGATTTGATCAAAAGCAATTATATACAGTCTGTTCTGATAATGATAAATAAAGATCTGGGGAAAACGATAGAACAATTATTTTGTTTGTTGATTTTTCTGGCTTTAGCGCTAAAACCGCGTAAGCGATTCTTTTTAGCTTACATTACCGCAGTCAATATAGAATACTGAAATCCCGGAAAAGAAAGTTTCCACGGAAAAACTGGTAGCTTGCGAGTTTATAAATACAGAATTACATTATGAAATTATAAAGTGACCGATATAGCTCTTAGAGTTAGTAAGTTGAAATGGCAATGGGCAGGCCACATCGCTCGTAGAACTGAAAACCGATGAGGAGGAAAGGTTCTCGAGTGGCCAAGTGGCGATCGTGAACCGGAAGACGCGCCGGCCGGCCCTCCACTAAGTGAACCGACGCGATGCGACGCCGACGTGCGACGATCTGATGAAAGCCGCGGGGAGCCGAAAGCCGATGGATGCAGGAGGTTAGCAGCGAAAAATTGGTCTGAAATGCTTACAATAATCGAACCTTTTGATTACATACATCAGACGAAAAGCATTTAAGGTATTAAAAATATTATTTATAACGTCTGGTAGCTATAAAACAATATCAACTGTTGTAGACTTTTTGATGATCATCCACAAAACTACTATGTATGTGATCGTTGGGCGTTATTTATTACTAAAAGTAATAAAAAGATTCAGATTTTGCCGTCGACGAAATTTTTGCTTCTAAACAGAGGAGACACGGCCGACCGCAGTGACTGACATCCCCTTAGGGTTGTCACCCTTCACTAAAATGTATAATAACAATTCTCATAACGAGATAAGTAAAAATACGAGCTTGTTAAACCGTAAAAAGTAATAATGGGGAGCGGAGAGTCAACAGTTGCGTTTTTGAATAAAAAATATGCACCGCGAATATCGGTTGCCTTTGTGGCGCTGCTTTAGTCACCCCTGTGCTGTCAGTTAAAGCAGATATGGTTAGATTACCGTTCCACTTTTATTAGTTATGTTAAAAATAATAAGAATACATTTATTTTTCATACGTCGTTTAATATGTTTACTGATATCGTTTATATTAAAGTAAATATTAAAATTTATTTTATTAACCTATAGCGAAGGTATTTTCTGCAGTAATATTTAGCTTTTGTAAAGTTTACTTAAGTGCCATTTAAAATTTCCAATTCTTTGAAATTATTTACTTATTGAGTAATAAGCTAAATTGTAAGGGCATTATTTTTCCTAACCATAAACGTTGTCGACAAAACTCGATAGCAAAGTCAACTCGTTGCTTATCTCTCATTAAAACAGTATGTCCTAAAAACCCAGCCGCTTTACGCCCTTCCCGTGTTTTTCGACATTTTGGTGCTGTTACAAAACTGGAACCCTCCCATGACACCCCGTGACAACCCTCACATGTTTTGTTACCAATGCATGTTTATGTTTGTTTCGAAAACATAGTCGCCCAATTACAAAAAACGTGTTTTATTCAAAAAGTACATTAGATATATACAAGACCCTTAAAATGCTAACAATTTGCTGACTTGAATATATTGGTATAGAATGTTAATAACATTACAAAAAAAAAACTCGAATAAAATATTATTATCTTGTAATTTTGTAAAGATCTGTGAGGTAATCTGAAAAAGTTATTACCTACATCTTGAAACACCCATATTTAATGGAGTAAGAAGCAACACGTAAGGTGTTCCTACGATCTGTATCGACCTATCGATCTATTGCCAAAGTAACCCATACTAAAGGCTATTTTAGATCATATAGTTTATTAACAAAAATATCAACCAAACATAAACCAAGCCAAGGACTGGATGATCCTACAATCTCAGAAAAAATTATTCTACCTTACCAAACCTCCTCCTTTCTTCTCTACCACCAAAGTTTTTAAAATTCTTAGCCATAGACAAATCGATGACTGCAGATGCCAATATAACTGGTCATCTCTACCGTAGCACTAAATCACACGTTTCGAATCTACTGCTGGGGTAGCCTCTTGATTTATCTTATCTGCCATTTGGCCAATGTTGGGCCAGCGTACGTTGACCTCACCATCAGTGCTCCACATTCAATTAAATATTCAATCGTGAGGCGCAGTGCCCCGCCCGCCAACCATTGTGGCTCGCACTGTACGACTAACTACACTGTGGTACAAATTATTGGGTGCTTCCTTCAGGCTTTATAAGTAGAGGCCGGTAAAGATTAACTTGGATAATGCTAAACCATACTTTGAATTGCCTACTACTTAAAAAATATTATTGGTAGACCAATCACATCACAGGAATAGAAAATAGATTACTAATAACTGTGCCATCGCCACTGAAACTTAAAAAAATTATAATCCGTGAACGGAACCATCTTAAGAATGTGTTTGTGTGTGGTTTTATAAAATATCAATATTCCAATGCCACCTTTATTTCCAAAAAATTGCAATATTAAAATGATCTTTGCGTATTATTGATTAATGATAAAAGATAAATGATAAAGAAAGCAATAAAATTTTAATTTCATATATATATATATTCTTATTCTTAAATTATATTTCTTCATATTTTTAAATAGTACTTACGGGAACTTTACCTTTTATTTTTTTTCTTTACGTTTAAAAACAGTGTTCATTCGGTGTATTCTCAGAATCAATAAGAATATTAATATAGTTTATTATGTATAAGTTTATTTCTCAGCATCTAGACATTCCCAATTTATCAAAGATATACCTATTGAAGCTACCAAAGACCTTCTCCAAAGAATCCTACTGGCATGATAATTCAAGACCGTTAGAGCCTACACTTAGCCCACTATATATAGCGCTGGTCAAAGGCATCGTCAAACGTACCCTGTCATTACCCTGCCAGCCAGAGGCTCGAGACTCCAGTAATTACCTCCCAGATCTATTGAACTCTTGTGGGCGGGAAGTACCCACATTTGAATGACAGTGCGCTTTGTTTAGCCTTTTTTGTTTTCGTTTTAAGTTCTTTTTTGGTTCAGTTTGGTTTTAATTAATAGACAACTTTAATGTTTCAGGCTTTAGAGCTATCATTATTAACAACTTAACTTTGAAACTCCGAAGTATATCAGTCAAGGTGGTCTCTATCATTATCAATTCTTTGATCGTTGTGTTGTGACTACTGAAATCTCAAAAAGTAAACACTAATATTCGCTTGACTAAATTATTCTATTGATTACTCTTAAAATAATAAATCATAAATTCAGTTTAACGATAAAGGACTAGGTACTATTATATCCAGTGCCCCAGTGTTGGGGCTGTGGTCGGAGTGGGTGCGACAATATATTGGCGATGTGTTAAATATTGCTTGTCCGTGCAGTTCCGTGCTTCAATAAAATGTTAGCATATTACTATAAATAATGTTGTCAACCATTATCAATTAATCAATATATTAACCAGCTATTGAAATGTTTGTTTCAAAGTATGTAAATATGATCTACATATTCTACAGCAATCAAAAAGAAGGAAAACAAAATATTCAATTGAATCAGAAATAACTTAGCTGCGTTATTTTTGGGCTACGTTACAATTAGAAATGTTTGTATTTCAGACATCTGAGCATTAAACACAACACGTGACCAAAATTAGTTTAGTTTAGTTTTAGCGTAGCAAATTTTTTTATTCGGTTCATTCATATATACGATAAGTAAGTAGGTAAGTAACTAAATCCTCAACTGGAATCCCTTTGAAAGTTAGATTACTAATGCGATACGCTGGATCACTATCTCTTATTACTTTTTTATCAAGCGATGTAGCAACCAAGAACTTGCAATGCATGTTAATGAACTCCATTTCTACAGGGTTAATCTCAATTAATCCATTCAAATCTTAGGTGTTATCCTAATTAAAAATAGTTGCGGTCTCGTATCAACTATTTCAATTAGAAGCGGAGTGGAACGAAAAATGTAGCTCATTATGAATAATTTTAATATTTGGAGGTAAGAGATAAGAGAGATCTTGGGCGAAACTTGTTTTCTGAAATTAATGGCGGTTGTCAGTCTGGTATGAAATAAACGATTATGATTTCATTTCGTTGCTTAGATGTGTTATCTAAATATTAGCTTTTTAAGTTGATATTCATAAATCAGCCTAAATACGTTTTATTTGGTGGAACACAGGCCTCTTCTCACAGGAAGAGTATGTTGGACATAGTCATAGTGAAGGTTGGCAGATTCCACATAATCCTCGAATTTTGTGGTTCTTAAACCCGGTAAGCCTAAAGTAATTAGTGCAGGGCCAAGCGGGATTCGCACCAGGTTGCGTCGGTTTGGACGTCGCGTAGGACGGCTTAGCCATGGGGTCCCTTTAGGTACAAAAGCAAAATAGCCCGAACTTGAAATAAATGTAGTAATCGTGCCTAGAGAGTTACTAGTTAGTGTCCAGTGTATTCATTCGGCCCAATACTTTGCCAACACGCAATAAGTGGCGCTTGATCATCTTGCGTTATGCAGAAATAAAATAATTCGTAAAATAGCCCGCGTTATTCCGTTGTATGGGATGAAGCATCTGTACTGTAGGTATTATATTATCTGGGGCTTAGCTAATTCATTCGCTCTAGATTTTGATATAACTTAACCCAAAAAATTGTTTCAATTTAGAATTTACAATGTAGTTTAGTTTAGTTAATAAAGATAATTTAAAATCTAGTTTAGTTTAGTAAAACACACCATAAGTGATGTAAAAAAGCTCTAAACTCTCACCTCTAAAAAAATTACGTCATCTAAATTTTCAGTTTTAAAAACTTCAAAAAGGTAAAACCATTGACGAAGCTAAAGATCACATTCGAGCTCGTATAATGGCATTTTCTTAAAGAATTAACATTTACCTAATCTTTAGCAGGTTGCACATTGCTAGCTGCTTTCTGTTACGTTACCTGCATTTAATGGTATACTGTGGAAAAAAGTAATACAGCGTTTCATTAAAAAAAAAAAAGCTGTAGTTTTATAAAGACCCGATAGATGGCGGTAAAATGGGGGTTTTAAGTTCTGTCATCGTTAATAATTATGTATCGAGTTTAATATCCTATCCTTATTTTATGGAAGACATAATACTCTAATGGCTTCTTATCGACAAATCGACAACACACTCTGTGATTCACTCCAATGAATTTGACATTTCCTTGTACTCTGTGTATTGAAACTACAACCATGTTTGAAATCCGTCGTTAGTACGCCATCTAGTGACAGAAGCCGAAACAGGTTATTTTTTTAAATAAAACTCTTCATTGCACGGTTAAGTTGTTATATGGCAGGATATCACTGATATCGATTTTTTTTTATTAAGAGGACCGTCCTTGTTTTCGAAAATGTTATAGCCGTTGCTCTGGTAGAGATAATAGAGCCCGTGAGTGACTCCAAAACCATCATAATTTGGGCGAAAACTTTTTCACCTTCTAAATTCTAACAAAATCCTTTGATTTTGGTTTCAATCGTATTGAAGATTGTAGTCTAAGCTAGTACCTATATTTTTTTTTTAAATACTTCCTGTTTAATTACGACTACTTTTCCTTGTCGCCAAAAATCCGTGAGTGGTGGCTATAACTACGAAAATAATGTTGTGTAGACAAAATATAAAAGAAATCATTGAAATAGGAAAATATTTAGGGGAGGAAAAGCGTTGAAGCTGTTTGTATGGACAAGAGTAGGGGTACACTCTTCTCTTAAGAAATGGACGATAATGCAAACAAATAACTTCAGAATATTCAAAATAATTTAATGTGTGAAGCAGTCGCACTAAATGCAACGAATTAAAAAAGGTAATACCAACTGTTGAATTGGATTTCTTTCTACTAACCAAACCTCAGCCACAACTGACCACCTGCACGATTGCAACAAAGTAAAAGTAGATTAATATGATAGATACATTTTAATTACAAAAGTAATAGCTTAACGCCTCACCGGAAAAGAAACGGGCCCAAATAAAAATACTTTGGTGTCTGCAATCAAATCCTATTACCGGTTTCAATTGTTTTTTATGATGGTGACTAAGATGACTTCGAGCCACCGGTTTGAAACAGGTTAATTCTTAATTTCATGTTTGTTCTAAAATTATCTGTTCTTAGAAATGTTAAGTAATGATAACAAACGGTGAAACAGATTTTCAACTACTTTTGAAATTGTTCTGAAAACTCACTATCAAGTCTTAAAATAGTCATCGTTTAATAGTTGACATTCCGGTAATTATTAATTTACTTTTATGTACACAAATGATGTGTCGAGCTAGTCGTTCGCCTGGTGTTAAGCGTCACGGTTGCCCAAAACAGTTGCATCAGTGCATCGAGGAACTAACCCTTAGAGCATTTATAAATGGAGATAGCAAGGCAAAACGTAGCCCTCTGCCGGTCATATGGCGCTATTTGGTCATACACATTATCATAATGTGCGTGTACACACTGCATAACTACGTTAGATCATAATTATAGCTGTGTGCGTATTTTATGATGGTGTGCGCCATGCTATGCGTGTTTACCTCGTCCCCCGTAAAAATCGGCAGAAAATAATGCTTACGGATTATAACGTTAACATCTCCATTGGTTAAGTGCTCTACGAACTAACCCCGCATAATCATTACCATACATCAGTGTCCTCCGAAACCACAACCCGGTTCCAGTTGTATAGTGCGTACTGCTAAGGAATGGAACTCGTTGCCATTTTCGGTGTTTTCTGAACATTATACCACTATTATGTATTTATTAACTCAGGTGAGTTTCTTCAAGGCATAGATGAATAGATGCCATCTAGATTTACGTGCTCCATCTTCAGCCTCAGGCAAGTTGGTAGTCAAACGCAAGTACACTCTAGCAGTATGTGTGAGGCAAGATTTCATCCAAGTCCTTCAGGAATTTTCGACTTAATCAAAGCTAACCATATATATTTCTAGATATACAAATAGACGAAGAAAATCGTATCGTTGATTAGTAGGGGCTAGTGATTTCAAAATCACTGAGTAAATGTTTTTAATATACAAACGAAATTATTATAATTTTAACTGTTTTATACAGTCTTCATGTAAATTACGACCCATTTTACCGGTTTTAATAAAGTTTTTTATTATTAAGCTGTACTTACATAAACTTATTTACTTGTAAAAAGACATTGTTCCTGAAAGCGAGTTAATTAAAATTTTCAAGTTTCATTTGATGGCATAAAATATATCTTCAACTTTGCCTTAATTTACGACTTCTACTTGTTATAAAACATAAATTATTCATGACACTTTTGTTTCACTTTCAAACTTTAGAGTCTTTATAAGTTACAGGCGACACCCTTATATTGAAAGTTTTATAACATACTTAAAACTTACTTATCATCTACCAACGCTAAACATAGCCCTCCCTCCTAGAGCGCCAATTTAAGTGGAAGCCTGGATCCCCGTGGTTCTGACCATTGGCCTTACCGCGTAAGCCCGGTGGCAATCGTAATCGTGTGCTCTCTTGCTCGCACTCAAGGGCTTGTACATTGGCGCAATCAGGATGGCAGGCGATGTTCATTACCAGAATGCTTACGCGGTAGGGCTGCAGGTCGTCAGTCCATCTAGTGGGGGACCGACCTACGCTGTGTCTTCTTGTTCGTGTCCGCCACTCGAGAACCTTTCTTCCCCATCGGCTGTCGTTCTACGAGCGATGTGGCCTGCCCACTGCTACTTCAACTTACTAACTCTATGATCTATTATCAATTCTGAAAGTTCCCTGCCTTGGTTTTACTCGTAATATTTAGTTATGTTTATTGGGAGATAGATTTCACTAGTGCCATCGAGCCCCAATCTAAAAATGGGTAAAAAGTTCCTTGTTCATTTTGTTTGCCGTAATTTTTCCGCCTAACATTGAAAACGGATTGGAGCCAGGATTCCCAAGGTCGCACTTCAGACAAAGCACTCCTATTACTCCCCCCTCCCCCTCAATAAAACACCGCCATTTTCTTTATACGCCATCACGTGTGGCATATTGATAAGTCGTTTGTACGTGTGGGGTATATTTGCATTCTTGGCGGGAGTCGATTAGTAGGCACATTTGGAGCTGTTGGCGCTTCTGCAGTTTTCTACCACATACTATTTTTTGTAAACTAGTAAACTAAGTTATTTATTGGTTTCGATCACAGAGCAAAAAAAAAAAAAAAACGCTTCGGCGAAGCGTCATTTGTTTCATAGCTCTGTGGCTTATAACATCTGGTCAACTTCTTACTGACACAAAACATCACGAGCGAAAACAAGATAGAATTTTAACCATTTATTAATAAAATTTAAAACGTTAATTACCTACATAAGCTAAGTATATGTCTGTGACTTGCCTAATGCAACTCTACATAAAACATCAACATTGCATTTGGTCGGCAGTTCTCCGTTTACAAATTCTCTGAAACTATTTCCTACGACATAACATTGTTCTGTGAATTAGCGACTCATAACTTGTAACAGTTCTCCGTCTCGTTTCATCATCAGGTAAATAAGGGGGATGCAGCAATGCAGCTGTGTTTGCAGTGCCGTGATTATCGAGTGAGGTGTGATGTTTAACGGTTTTGTGTGTGTTAACGCTATTAAATACGTTTATTTGAAAATGAACGAGTGATCAGCTGTGACGAGGTGCAATCCTCCATCCCTTTCACTCCCACACAATATCCGCTCCCCATCCTTGTCGCAAGCGCATAGATCGTAAGAATTGCGTCGTGGATGACAGTGTGCATCTACCAACCGTTCGGAGAGTAATATATTAAAGCTTACGTGAATAATCTCATAGAAAACCAATTGTTCTGGACATTGTGGTAACAAACAACTATTTGCTGTGCTGTGCTGTGCTCGTGCATCTTGGAAAAACCAAAGAACTTAGTGCGGGGCGCCCCCGGAATCAGCTGTATTTGGAACGGGCGTGAGTACCTATCTTTTCCCTCCTTGCCTTGCATTTTTGTCACATCTGGGTGTTTTCTAAGCATTAACGAATAATTACTTATTTAATATTGAACCAGCGCAAACATTTTTTTTGGTCACTTCGGCATCGGATTCATAATTTGTAAATTTCGTTCCTGTCGAGTTCACGCCCGCCATTTTGAGTATCAATAATTGCCGGCCGGCTTTTGCGTTAAATAACTTCAAAAGTATCGCGGAATTTGATATTATAAATCGTCGACAATGGCGACAGCAACTAAAGATAGGGAATTTGAAAGAATACAAAGCAAATTGACTGTCTATTTCGAGCACATACAATCGATATATGATTCGATGAAATCATTTAATTTTAATAATCCAGTACATGTCGAAATGTTTCTTGCAAATACTTTCACTATCGATTCGATACATCAGAAATATGTTGAAGCGTTAGATGAGAGATGTTGCTATGAAGCTTCTTTAAAAGAAGAGGCGAGTTTGCCTTCGTATAAGCCATTACTTGCCTTTGAACAACTTTACACACAGATAAAATACAAAATAAAACAATTGTCTAAAAATAGTAATGCAGCAGGTCATTCCGATAATAATAAGGGACATCTCAGTAGGATTATTCCATTGCCTAGGTTAGAGTTGTGTACTTTTAGCGGAGACCAAGAAAGCTGGCCTATTTTCTATGAGACTTTTCGAACGGTTATCCACGAAAACCCGGAATTAACTGACGGTGAGAAAATTCAATATCTGATAGGTAGATTGAATGGCAAGGCGCTTGCTATTTGCCAGGGTATATTACCTTCTGCCGAGAATTATCAGATTATTTGGAATGCCTTATTGAATAAATATAATGACGCGCGTTTATTAGCCGCTTCTTATCTTGATAAATTGATGAATCTTCCAGTAGTCGACTCCAACTCGCCTGCTAGTTTAGAGGATTTTGTTGATAAATTCTCTTCTATTATTTCGGCACTACGACAACTGAAAATTACCAGTTTAGAGGACTTATTGTTCATTCATATTGGCTGTAAGAAGATAAATTTAGAAACGGTCAAGGCGTTCGAGATGTCATTAAATGATAACGGGGGTAATAAAATGCCTACTTGCTCTGAGTTTGTAGATTTTATTCGTAACCACTCTCATTTATTGCTACGTGCACATAATGTGACAAATACAAAATCAGGTTTCCAATCTCGCAAAAATAATATGGATTCTAATGCCATGCAATCGTTAGGTAAATTCTCAGGGTCACGCTCTAATAACAATAATAATGTCAAAACATTTGTGAACGTTCAGGAACACGATAAATGTGTATGTTGTGAGAAAAAGGACCATACTAAATTGGTTCAATGCCCCACATTCCTGTCAATGTCTCCTCATAACCGTTTTGCTTTAATTAAGCGTAATAAATTATGCGTTAACTGCTTTAGTGATAAGCATTCGCTGCTTGATTGCAAATCGACAAGCAGGTGCAATACGTGTTCGCGTAGCCACCATAGTTTATTACATTTCAATAATAATAGTGCTTCTTCACAAAATAGGAATGCCACTACGTCAATTAGTAACGGGACTTCTGCAATAATTCAGAGTACCGTGCCTATCGATAAAAACGTAAACAAACAATGCGTGAGGTCGCCCGCGCCCGCGCCGCCGCTGCAGGGAGAAGACCGTACGGTCTCTCTGTGTGCTGTAGGCCTCAAGTGCGCCGCTGTCTCCGGCGCTAATGATATTAAACCCGCGATGTCTGTATTGTTAGGGACCGCACAATGTCACGTTATTGACGAAATGGGTAATGTATCTATAGTTCGTGCCATAATAGACAGCGCGTCGCAGCGCGACCTAATTACAACCGAATGTTGTAAACGCTTAAATCTACCGTTACTTCCTGCATCCAGCAAGTTCGTATCTGGTGTTGGTGACGTTACAAACCCGATTGAAGGTGTCACTTGCCTCACCCTTAGATCGCGTCATAATGATGAGGTTCAATTTAATATTCAACCGCTGGTAGTTAGTCGGATTACGGATGAACTTCCGGTCTCTGTGATAGATATCTCGCAGCTTGACTATTTACAGAATCTACCATTAGCTGATAGCCGCTTTAGCACGCCCGCTGCAGTCGATCTTATTCTAGGGTCGGATGTTTTCGCGCGCATATTACGTCCTAATACGTTATCGCGTTCTCCCGGCGAGCCAGTAGCTATAGAAACCTTATTGGGTTATATTGTGGTAGGTCAGGCGCCGACTGTCAATCCCGCTTGCAATATTGTGCGCGCCTATTGCACTATGAATGAGGGCCTTAATGACCACGTGAGCCGATTCTTTGAATTGGAAGAAGTACCTACAAATAAGAATACGCTTTCCCCGGACGAGAATGAATGTGAGGAATTTTATGTCAATACTGCGCGCCGCGATAATAAAGGCAGATTTGTAGTATCGTTGCCATTTAAAAAAGATCCCTCTTGTTTAGGCGATTCGATGCGTTCCGCGGAGCGTAGGTATTTATCGTTGGAGCGAAAATTATTAGCTAATCCTTCCGTGAAAAAAGAATACGATAATGTATTCTTGGAATACCTAGATAAAGGTTATTTAAGAGCGATTGATAATTCTGCCGCTGAGTTTAACCAACCTCATTTCGTGATACCCCACCATGGCGTCGTGCGAACTGATAAGGAGACGACCCGCTTGCGCGTTGTTTTGGACGGGAGTAGTATGACAACAAATGGAATGTCGTTAAATGATATCTTACATACCGGACCGAATCTACAAAATGATTTGTTTAAGATATTATTGCAGTTTCGATTACTGCCTATTGCTATCAGTGCGGATATTCGACAAATGTATTTACGTATTTTAGTAAACGAAGACGACTTGCGGTTTCAGAGATTACTGTACCGATTTGATCCCAATGATCCGATCCAAGTTTATGAAATGACTCGTGTTCCCTTTGGCTTACGCTGTAGCCCGTACTTAGCCATACGAACAATTCGTCAGTTGGCTGTTGATGAAAGTGCTCGTTTTCCTAATGGCAGCCGTGTCATAGAGAAATATATTTATATGGATGACCTGGCCACTAGTTGCGCGTCTATAAATGAAGGCGTAGAATTATCCAATCAGTTGATTGAAATATTTGCGACCGCAGAATTTCAACTAGTAAAATTCTCGAGCAACTCGCCTGAGGTGATGACTAGCATCCCTGCTGATCACCGCGTTTCCGAAGCCGTGGAGTTTAGCCCAGCAGACCAATTAAAAATATTGGGATTGCATTGGTTGCCGGCCGAGGACGCGTTCATATTCAGCGTCAGCCCTCAGCCTCGCCAGTGTACAAAGCGGAACATCCTATCTTTTATTGCTCGCTTATGGGACCTGATGGGATTTCTCGCTCCAGTTACACTTCTGGCCAAACTTATTGTGAAGTCGCTGTGGAATGAAAATGTCGATTGGGACGAGACACCTCCACAGCATATCATTAATCTGTGGCGGATCTTTGAGTCTGAGCTGCCATTGTTGCAAAATATTAAATTGCCGCGACATATTGGGGTAACGGACGACTGCGTTATTTCTATATTGGGGTTCGCAGACGCGTCAGAGGCCGCATATGGTGGAGTAGTTTACGTTCACGTATACTTCCCGCAGCTTCAACACACGGTGGTGAACCTCGTATGCGCCAAGTCGCGGGTCGCTCCATCGAAGACGCTCGTTACGCTCGCTCGCTTAGAACTATGCGCGAACTTAATTCTTGCCAAACTAATGCGAACAGTGATTGATACCTACTCTTTGCCAGCGTGTTCTATATATGCGTTTACGGATAGTATGGTAGCTCTCGCGTGGATACGTGCAACGCCAAGTCGCTGGCAGACGTTCGTCGCAAATAGAGTCTCACAGATTCAAGAAAATATTGACCCTAGGCACTTCTATCACATAGCCGGCAAAGACAACCCTTCAGATTGTCTGAGTCGTGGTTTAACGCCAGCACAGTTAATTGTGCATCCTCTATGGTTCAACGGGCCAAGGTTTGCGCATCAACCTCACTCTGAATGGCCGCTTAATTCAGAAATCAGCCCAGTGGGTGACATTCCAGAAGCCAAGATGAGTGTGATGGCAACCACTGAACAGACTTCACAACTACTACCACCTCTGTGCGAGCTCGCTAATCGAGTCTCGTCTTGGAACAGATTACTCCGAATAGTAATCTATGTCCTTCGGTTTATGAAAAAATTGCCGACTAAATTTAATGTTTCCCATCTTGAATATGCGGAACTTTTCATAATCAGGAATCTTCAAAGAGTTCACTTCTCTGATGAAATTGCCAAAGCTAAAGCAGGCAAAACATTGCCTCCTGCTTTTCTGAAACTCAACGCATTCGTTGATAAAGACGGCGTATTGCGCGTTGGGGGTCGTTTGACTAATGCCAGCACGATTGGATTTGACAGTCAACACCCAATACTTCTCCCACGTCGCGATCATATTGTCGATCTTATTATTGACCACTACCATCGCAAAAATTTGCATACCGGCCCGCAGCTGTTAATGTCTTTATTGCGTCAAAAATACTGGATAATGTCAGCTCGCAATATTGTACGTAATCGAGTGCAAAAGTGCAACATTTGCTTTAAGACGCGACCGGTCAACCAGTTTCCCATGATGGCAAGTCTGCCTGCATGCCGGGTTACTGAAGCCAAGGCTTTCTGTCATACAGGCGTTGATTACGCTGGCCCTCTGGCTATAATCCCACACCGTGGTAGAGGCGTACGTAGCACTAAAGCTTACATATGCTTTTTTATATGCCTCGTTACGAAAGCGGTGCACATCGAGTTGTCATCCGATCTCAGCACCCAAGTGTTTATGAATTCTTTTAAGCGCTTCTTAGCTAGACGCGGTCCCGTTAGTGTTATCTACTCGGACTGTGGTTCGAATTTCATTGGTGCGAAATCTTATTTAGACAACTTGTATCAATTACTTGACTCTGAAGAATATCGCGACAAATTCGCGAACGAGCTTCGTGAAAATCGTATTGAATTTCGATATAATCCTGCCGCGGCTCCTCACTTCGGAGGAATTTGGGAAGGTAATATACGCAGCGTCAAGGTCCATTTGACCAAAGCAGTGGGAACTCAGTTGCTAACTTACGAGGACACGTCGACAGTGCTTGTCCAAATAGAAGCGTTACTGAACTCGCGCCCTCTCTCTGTTTTAAGTAGTGACCCTACTGAACCTCTGGCTTTAACGCCTGCTCACTTTCTAGTGCTGACCCCTCTCAAATCGCTTCCTGCTGAAGATTTATCAAATGAAAACGCTAACCTGGTACGTAGGAAACGTGTTGTCGACCATCTTGTGCAATCATTTTGGAAAAGATGGAAGGTCGAATACCTTAACACTCTTCAAGTGCGTAATAAGTGGACGAAGCCTAATGCTTCCATCCAAACGGGGACTGTCGTTCTGCTTGAATCAGAAAACAGTGCTCCCCTTGACTGGCCTATTGGGGTGGTTGAACGAACTTTTCCAGGCAGGGATAATGTGGTGAGGGTCGTGGATATCCGGACGAAGTCCGGCCTATACCGCCGGCCAGTGGTAAAAATTTACCCATTGCCTACGCAATAATAATCAAGATACAGTCCACAACTCTAATTTAGCTAAAGTAATTTTTAACAACAGTAATTTGTAATTAGTATTATAGTAATAAACTTAAAATATAAATGTCTCAAAATAGATAATCAATAAGCCTTTACAATAAAATAAACTTCGTCCACGGCTCAATGCAATTTAGGTACGTTAAAGTGACCTTTATCTATGTAATGCGCTTTTATTATTGAAGGCCTTACGTCCTGTCAAGCCGGGGGAGATGTTAACGCTATTAAATACGTTTATTTGAAAATGAACGAGTGATCAGCTGTGACGAGGTGCAATCCTCCATCCCTTTCACTCCCACACAATATCCGCTCCCCATCCTTGTCGCAAGCGCATAGATCGTAAGAATTGCGTCGTGGATGACAGTGTGCATCTACCAACCGTTCGGAGAGTAATATATTAAAGCTTACGTGAATAATCTCATAGAAAACCAATTGTTCTGGACATTGTGGTAACAAACAACTATTTGCTGTGCTGTGCTGTGCTCGTGCATCTTGGAAAAACCAAAGAACTTAGTGCGGGGCGCCCCCGGAATCAGCTGTATTTGGAACGGGCGTGAGTACCTATCTTTTCCCTCCTTGCCTTGCATTTTTGTCACATCTGGGTGTTTTCTAAGCATTAACGAATAATTACTTATTTAATATTGAACCAGCGCAAACAGTGTGCTCATTTGTGGAGGGGAAAGTTGTAACTATGTCGTAGATTAGTTATTGAACTTTAATAAAGCTATTATCGAGAATAAAATCTTGTTTACGACCTTCTCCATTCATCAATTATACATGGAAACTGTTCACTAGCAAACCAAAGACTAGGAAAATGATGACTGATCGCTTTTTCTGGTCAACCGTCTGACTTCCCCTCGCGTCGGGTAGTATCGCGCGCCATTGCAGTCAAGTGTTGCCAACCAAAGAAAAAATAAACCAACTTAATTTCTAAAAATGAGAATAATTTGATTTTATGATGTAAACATTCACTAAATCAAACACGAATATTTACAGCAGAGTATGCGATGACAAAAGCCTATTTGATCTTTGAAGTGAATTTCAATAAAGTTAAAAATTACGTTTAAACAATCGCGTTTCAAACTATATGTTAAACCTCATTTGAGTATTGACGTTTATGTACCTACATTACCTACAGTAGGTAGGAACACTAGGACACCTTCTGTTTTACGATGTTATAACGCAACATTGTTTTTTAAATTACTGCCCGTGAACCCTTGTAAATGGACCGCAAAAACGAACCTAACATTTTTCAGTGCAGAACAAGAGCTAATTAATTTCAGCTCAAAAAAGGAACGTTTTAAAACGCTAAACCAACTTATGCGAGCCGGCCGGCCGTCTGCCACAATTCATAAAATTATTACTTTTAAACGCATGTTTATTTTAAATTTAGAACCGTCAACGTTACAGCTGTCTCGGCGGCCATTATCGTGTCAGAAAGCGCGGGAAAACTAATGAACCGATAAAATTACAATTTACCGAAAGAATTACAACAATTCACCCGTGTTTTACCTTTGTTATTGTATGTTTTGTAACAATTATGTTAGGTGTTTAGTTTCGGTCGATTAATTTATTCGGAAACGAGCGCACCTTTTTTTGACTAATAAAAAAGACGAGCGTGACACATGGCTGTTTGCCTTGTTATCGCTGCCTCCTTTTGTTTACTCTATGTTGGTAGCACGTGTTAATGTGGCGTTCTAAAAAAGCGTGGGCAACGTAACAAAAATATTTCGAAGTCATGATCACACATCCCGCACGACTGAAACCACTTTATTTTTTTACAACTTTTCCCCTGCACCTGCCACCAGACGCGCTCAAAATCGATAAAACAAAACGTTTTAAGTAAAAGCCCATTAACATTAACCTAAAAGCGTAAACAAAACGCAATGCGGGAAAGAGTCGTAGGAGAGGTTTATGAGTTATTATTTTTTTAAATAACCCACATCGCTTTTGAGGGAATAAAGAAGTTTTGTGGCCGTTTATATATACGGGTTTATTAGCCAGTGGATGAATTGCTTAATTTTTAACGATCTTAATTGAGCTGTAAATTTTATTAGTGATGGTTGAGCTGAGCAATTAAAAAATAAAAAGTGGAAAGCAATGTCAAGTTCAATGACTTTTGTATTTTTTTTGTTGGTTCTTTTCTTTTCGATTTTGTAATGTCATCGTTGACACCAATAGGTAGATCTAATTTAATTTTTTGAAAAAAAAAAAAAGAAAAAAGTCGTTTATCTTATTTTAATTCGAGTTTGTTCCAATGTAGTTATTTTATCCAAAATCAAAAGTCAAAACTAAATGTTTTATTGCAAATATGCTATTCATAGCATTTTTATAATTCAAATGTCGTTAGGTACTTAAATTATTATAATTACTGAGCAGATAAAATTAACAAAATGCCCAATATCTAATATTATAACTATTTATAGCAAGCCTATATTACAATAATAAGTGTTCGAAAAAAAAAAATTTCTCTCTTGCACTACAGGTGCAAGCAATCCGGCATGCAGAATAGACAACTCTGATCCGTAGCTTCGATTATACTTTAAACTTTAACTATTACTTATTATAGTAGTTATATAATACCTAGATATTATTGAAACTGCTTGCTAGAATTGTACCTCAAAGTAAAGCCAAGGTTATTTTGTAGACCAAATCTAACTTGGAAACTCCATCAATACACGTATTAACCCTATTTGATCACTAATGCCGTTGCCCAATAGAAAATTAACATAAACCGAGTTTGAGCCTAAATAAGCCATGTCCAATAACTCAGCTTACATGAATCGATTACGAAAAGCTTGATAAAATTAATAAACTCATATAAATCTTTTTAATCTGGTGTATAATATTGGTAAACAATATCGTATGAGCTCAGCTTTGGTATATTAACACAAAATATTGATAATGTTATAGATAGAATAACTACCATTCAGCTAAACGTATGGTGTGATAAAATTATTACATTATGATCACAGAATTCCCCCTATTACATAGGTCCAGAACCGAAGTCTCTATACTTAACCTTGTTTGAACATGAATCAAACCATAGAGCACATTTTTTTTTCTTCTAATGTCAGTTCCTCTTTCAACATACCATATAAATAGTATTACCCGATTTAGTCGGGTACCTAAATAAAAATCTAGCTAGATGTAAAATGTAAATAATAAAAATTATATAACGCCTACATAAAAAAATATAAAATAATAAAATTAATTACCATCATACTACTATCTATAGACAAGAAAAAGTTCTATAGATAGCTCATGCAATCTTTTAATAAAAAGGATTCAAATTAAGTAAAACCAGCAGTTTATCCAACATTTCTTTTAATAACTCACGAGTTTTTCAATATTACCAAGTTAAAGGGATTAAAGAACAACAGTTATGTAGGTACAGGGGGTCTAGCAAAGATACCAACCACTAACGCTAACGCCAAACGCTAACGCCAAACGCTAACTCCAAAATGTACTGAAATGACATTTCGGAAATCGCTAACTTTTCCGTAGCGAATGTCATTTCGATACATTTTTGGGGTTAGTGTGAGGCGTTAGCGTTAGCGATTGTGATCTTTGCTAGACCCCCTGGGCCTTAACCAAAATAATGTTTCATATTTTAGGATAAAAAAAATAACCTTAAAAATGGAAAAACAGTGGGCGCGTGGAACGTTTATAGTTGACAATAAAACTATTATCAGTAATAACACTTCTGTGTTCTGTGTGTTCTTTACTATAGAAATGCGCTGAACATATTGTCGAGCGAGTATTAGGTTTCCACCAATCTTCATTTCGACTTTTTCGAACTTCTTTTATCCAACGATCAGCTAGACATGAATCTGTTGGAAATCCATACAAAAGAAATCGGGTAATTATTCAGATGTCGTGTGGCAATACTGATTTTGACATGTCAACTTTTTATTGTAAAATGGTTCTAACTCTTCGTTAAATAGAAATAATTAAAATAATCTTATAAAAATACATGATTAAGGCCACTTACAAGTGAAATGTGATCGTGTGCTTCTGTGATTCGTGCCTCGAGTGATTTTGGCACAGTTTTATCACGCAAGACGGCATTTTTTTGGTATGTATTCAAAAGCACACCCAAGTAACGACTGATTTTGATTTTGACAGCTGAGAATCAATCACACCCAAAGTGGTGTGTACGGTTTTGCCCTGCTTTAATTTCGTATTAGTGGTCTGGATAAAAAGTCTTTGATTATGATATGGTGGAGGCGTCAGTCAGTGATCAAAAAGTCAATAAGTTGACTATTCAGTTTTATTTGGCGTAAAAATGTTGCATTGTTGATTTGATTTACTTGGTGGTAGGACTTTTCTGCAAAGTTCGTCTAGGTAGGTACCTACCACCGCTTTGCCAGTTATTCTGCCGCCAAGCAGTAGTGTGCAAGCACTACTGTGTTCCGGTTTGAAAGGCATTGTAGCTAGGGAAATTACTGGGCAAATGAGACTTTATGACCTGATTACACAGTGTCGTAATCTGATTACTAGACTGTGTGATGTCTCAGGATGACGTGCGCAGTGCAGTGTCACGCAAAACTTTATTATTTTAAAGTTCCGAGTGACACTGCTACTGTTATACCGGCTACCCAGCCGTATTGCTTAACATCAGGTGAACGACCAGCTCGTCACGTCATTAATTCTCATAAAAAAACGTGGTAATGCTGCTAAAAATATGTGTACTTAGTTGTTATTCAATAACGCCTGGTCCGATTTCATTTTTTCCTTTATAGAATGAAATGAAAATGAAGCCGGGGCGGGTCAGAAACTAGCTGACTCGCCCCGGATTCGCACGGGTTAATTAGTTTTAGTCCTAACCCTGTTTATGGGTAAAAGAGAAGGGAAACAGGGTGGGTATATTTTTTAATTTTTTTTGTTTTTTTTTTTTAATTGAAATTAAAATTGATATTGAAATATAATAATTATAATATACAAACGAAAAATCTTGAAAAAATTACAATAAAAAATTACATCCTTATTGCTTGGGCAACCTGCACTTGGCCGTTTTAGAAAACAAAAAGGATCCTAAATGTTATTCTGCGTAATTAGCTATTACCATATCAACTTTCAGCAAAATCCGTTCAGTGGCTGCAGCGTGATGCGTGTTCAAAGGGACAGACAGACAGACAAACAATTCAAATAATTGTTTCTATATCTATATCGATTAAAAAGCATACTGCAGTCAAAATTTTCCAAAAATATTCAATGTACAGATTTAGCCCAGTTACAGATTTATTATATGTATTGAAAGAGGTACCTACCTTACAGGTTGTCCCGTAAATATTTCAAGGTGGTCGGTTTTGTGGTTCAGAAGTTACAGACATCCTACGTTCAGCATTAGGTCCAAAGCCACTCCTATCCTATACTATGGGGAAAAGGATGAATGGATTAAGGTAAAGGAGGCAGGTACGTTTGACAACATTTCACTTGATGGGAATACGATGTTCTCTAAGGAGCATGCTTCATGCCCATGAGATCGTATTCTTTCTTGACTTGAAAAGATCCAGATTTATACCTAAAAAGTACTCTGACGATGGAAGAGCATTCCATTCCATATATTTAATTTAACTCTGTACCTACACATCTAGCCTCCCATTTTAATTATTCGATTCATCTTCATTTAATTTAATGGTTACGCCATTTGCCTAGAGTGGTTGCAGATGCTACGAGAAACATAAAAAATTATAACTCTTAAAATTAAAATAAACAACATAAAAACTGCAGTTAAACTTGCGCCATTTAAGTAAACATTAGTTTACCTTACTGCGAAGAAAGCAATAAAACTAGCTGAAATATGTTAGTAAAATAAATTATGGAATATTGTGAATATTTAAATGCTTCTATCTATTTTAAATTCATGGAAAGGATTGCTGTAATCATAAGGGTGCAATACCCATTATGGTAATGAGAACAACATACCTTTCTGTTAAGACTAGGATCTCCGTGCATCCTCTATCTCGCTCGCACATTGCTCCATTTTTGAAGAACCTGGCCTTAAGGTTTCAGATTTCATAAACTTATCTTGTTAAAACCACCGATTAAAAAAGAGTAATTATTTTACTTATAATGGCGGATGTTACTAACTATAATAAATGTTTTAGTAAGACCGTATTTACTCCAAGCAAAATATATTTTTGTGAACATTAGTCATACAAGACAATCACAAAAAACATATTGTAAGTAAATGTAAATGTAAGTATAATAACTAGTATTGTATTACCCAGTTGTTTGCACAAGTCGTTAAAAGACGAGTTACAAACATCTGCCAATTTACCAAGACGTGATTATCTTCAAACTACAACCTAATTATTCAATGCGACAGAGATTGCTGCATTAGTCTAGTAGAATAATATAGAGAGAAAACTAACCAGGCAGAGCCAGTCAGCTCAGAAACTCAGAATGTATCGAAAACCTGGTAACAGAATAACAGCTGTCATACAACTGCTAATTGTTTATGCAAATACGAAATAATTATGGCATTGAATATGTATGAGATATGTCGCAGGCATAGTAACTCACTCGCTAAAACGAAAGATGATATAAGACCTAACGTACTTAAAAGGAACACTAACGCTACCACATAAAGATATCAAAGTAATGTGTTTTATATATTTTGTGTAAATATTATCCTCTTGATAATAAAGCGATATTAGATCAAAGGAGTACGAGACGTAGAAAATATTTTTTATTACAGTTGATGATTCTCTGTATTAAAATCCTAAGAAGAGATCAGTTGAGAAAACTCAAATCTAGAATCATGAATGAAAAATTGTAAATGACAAATTTCTTGCTGTAGATACCAAAAATTTGAGAATAGCATAAGATTCATATAATTAAATTTATACATTGTGTTTCGTCTAAAAATATGGTAAAAGCAAATGCGTCGTTAATAAAGCCGAAGCTATTGTTCATCCTCAAAATCCTCGGCCAAAATACACTGAAAAAGGTTTTAACCATAAACAAAATTCACCACCGAGCCGAGCATTCTCCCGGGGCATCACTTTGCCATCGTCTTATGAAAGGGTGGTGAGATTAAAAGCCGTTCTTCTTTTTTAACAATGCTTTAGCAGCATTAAATATTAAATTTAATCTTGCTGCAGCTAAGAACCGCCCAAGAAATACTAATAACTTAATTTAAAATGAAGCTTACGAATTGAGATGCTTCTTAACGATTATTGCAGTTGCAATAGTCCCTTTTTCAGTCGGAGTTTTTACTTTTATCGTGACATTTAAATTTATTTCAATTGCTTGTTTTATTTGAGGCACTTAAAACTTATTTCATTTGGAAAATGGTACCTTGTTTGAGAGTTTATAGGTTCGCAGGTTTCGTGAACATGTTATCTTAATTTAGCTTCTTTCCTGTTTCTATATAATTATGATTGCTTTAGAGTTGACTAAATGACGAACGTTAATAATAAGCTTCATAATGATACTTATTGAAACAAGTAAAGTTGTTCTAGAAAATGCAACGGGCGCTAGAAATGTTCTTGAATGAATTTCACGTCTCGCCGTTAGATGTACCTAATTGCATTCAGTTCAGGTCACTGGATGCTCGGTCCGGGGAATTTAGGTTATTGTATTTATTACTGTGTTTGCTTAAATTGTGTTAAGTTACTGTCTTGTTAATGTAAGAATTCTGCAAATATATGCAAGTCACAACTAAATAAGTTACTACAAGACATTTTTTATTTGCTGCTTATGTTTAAATTTGATTTGCAGTTTATGTTTACAGTCTGTTTTTTGAGGTGATCGATGACTAGCGAAATTGTCTATAATGAATTAAAATTTATACGGCTTCTGGAATCCCAGCATTGTGATGACAATTGAATAACAATGCGTATGTGTATGATATCGGGTCGATGGAAGTTACAGAGTTAATAAGACATGTCAATTATCTTTATTCTTCACAGCTTAAGATCCATTAAAAGAATTAATATTTAAAAATCATTTTAGTGGTTGTAGTACTCTTCCATTGTAGATTGCTTATTTGCATCAAACATATTTTTGCGTTCATTCCATAGATCAATTAAAAATGTTACCCTATTGTAATATGTTAAACATAGATTATTAGGCTAGAATAAAAATTACAGTTATATGAATTCCGAATGGAGTTCAAAGTAACAGGTACGCAAAAAAACAACAAGAACACTATACAAATCAAATATCTTGGTAAAAATAAAACTCCGCACATTTACCAAAAAGAAGTAAGTATACACAATTTGATTACCTTCTTTGGAAACTGCGGAACTTTTTGCAAACGCTTGTAGCTTATTGGAAATGAAAATATTATATAAACTTTGTTCTCTACGAAAAATCCACTCGTTACATGAATTGAAGCGTGATTTTATATGTTGATGCCCGTAACCTAAGGTGAAATCTTTTTTGATCTTTGCTCGTCGGGATTATCACGTTTCGCTACCCAAGAAAACTTGACAGGCTTTTTTATGCTGCCTGCCTATTATCCAGGTGTAATGTAGGTTTTCCATTCAATGGTTTACTTAGTAGGTACCTAACTTTGATAACTATTTCGGAAATTCGGTAGGTAATTGCGCCTAGATTCATAGGAATGGATTTTTTATCCTTTCTTACAATTTCACCTTAGAGTATATTTCAATTTGCTTTATAACCATAATTATTTACTGTTATGATTTTTCATGCATCATGTGATGCGTGAGCCTTTTTTGCTGCTACAATTAATTTATTAGAACTGCAATGAAATGCAGGTATTGTGGACTCAGTTGCCTATGTTTACACTATCATCTTTCAGTAACAGTTAATGTATCCGAGAGTCGGTCACGAACGCTTCGGCAGCGTTCTAAGAATACAAACACAAAGATAAAGTCCACGTTCAGGTCACGGTGTACTTTTACACTGTTTATGAAATACCGACACAATTCACAGAGGTCTCGTGCGATAAACTCTTGAAAGAAATGAGCAAGTATCTTATCGGAGAAAACGACTGATTGATGATGCAATTGAAATTGAAACCAATAAAAGGGCGCTGTTAAATTTTTTTTAACCAGTCAATTTAAGAAGTGACCGAAACATAAATGTTACCAATAAAAACAAGCTACAAGAAGAAGCGAAACGACGGAATACTAAAAACCAATAAACATAATGAAAAGTATCGTTTACAAAGAAAAGAAAAGAAAAATAAGAACATCGAATCGCGGCGCGGACCGGGTTCTTTCAAAGTTCAACTCTCATTGCGAAGTTGGAGGAATAAAGACCGTTTTCATATTTACCGTTTGTTTTAATAATAGTGAAGTCAGCTTACAATAGGTAGGTACTTATTTTGGCGTGATTAAACTGGTTGACATTGTTTTCATCATAGAAGAAAGTTGCTTACTTTGCTAAACTGGATAATAAGCTGAGAATAGCGTTTTCCTAAGACGTAATAAATAAGGTAATATATTATTGTCTCAACTATGTTCAAAGTCAGATGGAAAAAGGAAGGATAGGTACTGTGGATGTCCGCAAATGTTTGGATCAATGCCAAAATAATCAAGTAAGGGAAAATCAAATGTATGCTATTAGTTGCTTTATGTTTAGATTCTTTATTGGGCATTACGAATAGAGATGTTCACGATGCAGTTGACCTTCAGTCAGAAAAAGACGTAATACTTATTCATTCATTGCGAGATATTTTATTTGTTAGATCGTTATTATATTTGTTTGGTTCGGTTGACGATTCGTCTTTCGTTGCCGGAGTCTTATCATTATCTGATTCAAGATTCGTTACAGAGGATGACGTCAGTTGATTCATATAATTAAATCGGTTTACACTTAAGTACACAACTAGAGTGGTATTTCTCAGAACTGTTGTAATCATATTTGATTCATTAATACGAAGTGAGTATAGCGTTCTAATATATTGCTGGATTATGCTCAGAAATTTACATAAGACGTTGGAATTGTGTTGGTAAATGTTGGTTTACCTTGAATTTGTTAGTCATTGCTTTTAGTACACCTACATCATATATTATCTTATCTTGGTGCGAAATGCGTCATTATAAAGCTACTAACCTGAAAAAATCCAGCTGTAAAATGGATAAAGGATTTAGTTTTAAAAACCAAATTTAAATGCACATTATATCCATTGAGTTCACTCTGAGGCAACGTTACACAGGACGGTACGGTCGTTGAGCACACATAACATCACATTTTGCACTTGCTAGCTAAAACAATAAACGAGTTTAAACTGTCACAAATCCAGTTTCGTATTGAGTATCTTTTTACGGAAAGAGGTGTGAAGCATTCGCAAATAGGACAAGCGTATATTTTAAAAATGTTGATATTTGTCGAAGACTACGAGCGATGAAATCTTCTAAAGATCATACGTCCGCACGCGACGAGAGCGGCCGAGCGACTGACGGGCCAATAGGTAGTAGGGGAGATCGGTAACGAATGGTAGCCGAGCGAGGAGCTAACGCATGGGGCGCATCCAAGTTGAGCGAGAATTTTGGTGGATGGCGGCGCGTCTCCCACAAACTCAAGCCCTCGCTCCTGCCTGGAATAAGTATTATTAAATACGTATATTACCGCTTGTATTTTTACCTTATTACCGGGAGAATGGTTGATCTCATTTTTTATGATAACAGCGCGTGTTCATTTTGCGAAGTTTTGCAACACAAAATATTTCTTGTTTGCTTTTTATGTACCTATGTGATGTAGGTCGTAAGCCGGCACTAACTTAAGTAGAAGGTAAAACTCAATTAAATTTTTATCTAGTTACGTAGTCTGTCAATGGACTTTATAAAACCCCTAGACTATATGTTGTCAACTGTGTAGATAAGCAAGTATTTAAAAATTTTTATAACATCAACATGAGCATTCATCAAAGCAATTCTCAATCGTGGTTGATTGAAACAATTTTTAACATTCTATAACTTCATATAACTCTACAATCAGAACGCTCAAAGTCTCTCCACGAAGGTGAAATATTAAATGAATGTGTCTGGTTCACCTCAACAATTTAGAAGGCTACCTGCATAGTCGGTTTTAAACCCAACCCTCGGCTTATTGAAAAGATGGCCATAATACATGGATAGATTGAAGCATTGTTATGAGAGGCAGATGTTATGAATTCGACGATAAATTGTAATGAAGCAAAAAAATTGGCTTGGCAAATAGAATATTAAAGTCGGTTAAGGTCGGTTATCAAATATTTTCTTGTTATAATTTATTGCTTCATATTATCGGGAAATGATGGAATATGTGCATTTGCAGAACATGAACAACTAGGATAGCTATTTATTATCAAATTGTATTTATTATGAATTGGAATTTTGGATCAACTATCGTAGTTATGTCAATGTCATGCCAGGACTATGATTTCACCTTGAGTATACTTATTGTAATTTGTTATCTTAGTAATTTTAATGCTTCCTAGATGCTCATACTATCTGCTTTTATGTTCCGACTATTTGTAAGTTATTGGCGAAAGCCAAACATTAGTCGTATTTCATTATTCAAATGTTTAATACACATGCTTAGTTGTTTGATATTCAATGATGATTTAGCTCGCGCGTTTCATCAGCTTAAACTTTATCATACAACTCTAATAAATGTATAGTGCACTATCTATCTGGGCTGTGAACGCAATAGGATTTATAATTTTTTAATTAATAATTAGAGCCTTCGGCATTCCGATGCCACAAATGCAATAATTATTGGAGAAAAACAAATTTTAGCCATTACGCTATTTAGATGACATATTTGACTTTTTGCTGATATGGTTTTGATGATCATGATGAAAATGCCCCAAAGGGTTCATTCATTATCAACGACTTAACACATTCACATTGAACGACATTCAGATTCAACGTGTCTTTATTATTTTCCCAATATCTATGTTTCTTTCATTTGGCAGGCAATTTAACCAGCTAAAGCAACTAAGATATCGTTTAGGTCTTTCAAATTGATTATACATTTAGCTGGAAACTTTACTTTTATTTTGATTTTTTTAAGTTAAATATAAGCTCTCTATAGCAGCCATCAATCTTTCCATAGTAAAACTTTTACAGCATCAGTTTTAACAACAACATGACTCTCGATATTGTTAGTGAATCATTTTGGAATCTATTTAAAATTAGTTTAAAAATACAATAAATCTTCAATTTTTACTGGTCAGATTAAAGTTCATTTAATGGTATTACATTTAAATAAATAATATGCCACCCAAACCTACTAAATAGACGCACTAAATAGACAAAAATAAGACCACTCACCTTTAAGTTTTTTTTCTGTTATTATTTTTTTAATACGAAAGTTGCTGTTCACGGTATAGTAATTATGTTGATTTTATTTATTGGTATTATTCGTATGTATAATATCTTTAAAGAAATGATTGAAACCGCTTTATTACTTACTACTTGGCGCAAATCTGTCCAAGCGTAGGGGTAGCTTGAAAAACAGCACTGTGTTCGCACGTAGTGTGACCGTAGCACATGCTGAAGCTACCCCCATTGTCCTATAACATGAATGTAATGTACCTACCTACTTGTTTTAAGCTGTTCTATTGATATGTTTCTTTTTGTGTTGATAGTGACAATAAATGATTTATTTATTTATTTTATTTATTTACTGTGCTAAAACTGAGATAAATAAGTTTCCTTTCAATGCAACAGATAAACTCGAACTATTCAAACTACACGGTCTCGGTATATTTCAAAATCAGATAAAAAGCTTAAATAATTGCTTCAACAACCATTTTTCTATGACATTGTGACATTTTTATAACAATGATTGTTAATCCAATTAGGGCAAAATATATTGATAGTGAAATAAACTTACTTTTGAACGACTAGTATATTACGACTATTACAAAAAATATGTGCCATAAGTGTAGGTACATACGGTGGTACAGTGGTACCATCTAATTTTAAACGATAGACAGAATATAAGAATTGCGTTAGGTACACCTACGACATACAGGCTACACAATAACTATACAGCACTAATGTGCGTACAGTATTTATGACTGGGGTGGGGCGGTGGGTATAATTAATCCTGCCCATATAATAAAAAGTATGTGTGTGTTTTTTTATTTTATTTATAATTATGTAGAGTTCCGGAAAATAATACTAGACAGTGCGTAAATCCAACAAGGCTTCGTTTTAAAATAAACATGAGCCAAATCACTGCCTAAAATATATATTCTAGTCATAAAATATATCGCAGAACTTAGATTATGTTCTATCCACCGTGAGTGATTTATTAGAATCTATTGTGTAGCCGCTTTCATATAATGTTTACAAATATTGCATATTTGGGATATTTATGAAGAAAAACGGGAGATTGACGGCCCCTATTGATGCTCTCTTATTGTTGGGCGATGGGTCATGGGTTCGTGAAGCTTAACTTACGATGATGGAATACTGTATCCTTTTATGACAATAATGACATAAGGGCAAATAAGGAATAGGACTTAAAACTCGACTAAAAGCATTAAACGCAATATTTATCGTTATCATCATTGCCAACGTATAACGTTCACTGTTAAACACAAACCTCCCCATAGGGCGCCACTCCCCATAGCAAGCAACGGCTTCCCGTTGTTTTGATCAGGCTGACTAGTGGGGGGATTAGGTTGCATCTTCCGATTCGTAGCCACCTGCACTCTAGAACCGATCTTCCCCGGTTCTGCAAGAATGTGGCTTGCTCATTGCCATTTCAACTTGCTAATTCTAAGAGCTCTATGTATCGGTTACTTTAGTTTTGCTATGTTTATAATATTATGAAGGAAGGAAGTACCGAGCATAGGTCTCCTCATAGCTTGTTGACTTTGGGATCACTGATAAACAATATCGATGGTGAGCTGAGAAATTATCATCATAATATCGCCAACTGAAGTTATCATTAAATATGGCAATAAAATTGTACGCTCAGAAAGATTAACGCTTAACAGTTCACGCTAGGCACAGGTAACTTTGGATCTATATATTATTCAGTAACTGCTTGTCGAATGATTATAACTGGAATACCTATATGATACGGTGGATATATTTAGCGATATACTTATTGCTTGGCAAATTATCCTTTTGTTGCTGATAGCTGTCACAGTGCACAAAAGTTATGTACCGTAACAGCTAGGTACAGCACAGCACTAAACGTTTTTATATAAATAGCTTTTATATTATCTAGTCAGGTTCCACTCGCCTCAACCGGTCCGTTATCTAGAAATAAATCTGAATACCGAGATGCAGATATTTACTGCGCAAACAAACATTCTAAAATGCTTTTATGTAAATTGTCCGGCTTCTCTACGCTGAGACGCTGCACTGTTATCTGGTATTGTGGATCTGTAGTTGGTAGATTGAGTGATTAAATTTTATATCTGAGCTATTTCTATGTAAACAAAGTAGCTGCATAAAGATATTATTATGTAAAAAAGTTGGAGGAAAAATTGATGGATGGTTTTTATTTACATTGGCTTAAAATTCATAACTATCACTCAAAAGTTTTAGTCGTTGACAGGTTTTAACTTGCCAATAACAGGCTGGCCAGGTTTTAGTCAATCAGTTACTGGGATTATTTTAGTCGCCCGTGTTAACCATCAAAGGTACTTTATTCAAAAAGTTAGTGAATTCCACTACAGTTAACGATTTCTGGATGGATCCACAATTTTTAGAAGTAAGTAGCTATATGCAATGGTGTGCTTTGTGAGAAAGACATGTCACTCGCCAGATTGCACGTAACGTTAGGACCAAAAAATTATTTTTCCAGTATAAGTATAATTATAGTAATAAAAGGTCTTCAGGCTGGTATTAATGATGGTGATGATGATATTAATAAATAGTATAATGTAAAATAATCGATGCCTGTCTTCAGTCTTATTAGGTACCACTGAGATATAATTCATTCAAAATCGTCGGCATAAAAAAGACTTGACCAAATCATTCATCATAAGTATTACTTTTCATCCAGTAATAGTAAACAATGCGAGTCTATTCAGGAAAATAATGCCTAGCTTTTCCATGATAATACCTACCATGGCAATAGCCCGTATAAATCCTATTAGAAGTAAACACACGGCGTAGTATCCTAGATTAATATCAGAGATAGAGGCAAAAGCGTTACGCCCGTGTACCAACAATAATTGTTTCGTATGATTTCAATAAACGATCTCCCTTCGAGCATAAATAATGCATGTCGAATTTTGTACGGGTCCCGTAGTATGATATAAAGATCGATAGAACACTGTAGTAATATTAGTTGTGTACGGTACTGTAAGAACCCCCCCTCTCTATCCCCCCTGATCCCCTTATAATTATAGTTGTATTTTTAATTTAACGAACCTAAATACCTAAGTTTAAATATCCTATAAATTGCAATTAAATCAATGCTAACAATCTAATACCGTTGAAAAGAACCTAAGCTTGTTGATAGAAAGAACCTAGAAGTAACCTAAGTTTGTTGTATGTTCTAGATTTGTTATGGCCAAGTGATCGTCTCCTAATAGTGGTAGAACCCGTACGTTGTGATAATGTAATAATCCAAATCCTTTTAAAGTAATGAGACAATTCCTAACTAACATCTAATCAAAGCACAAATAATTTAGTAGATTAAAATATCTATTCTCGTACTATGCATTGTAATCGGAATTTATGATGAATGCTAATCCTATATCCACTGTAAATAATAAAACGTAAATTCCCACAAAACAACTCATATTAACCTAATTTAGAAAACCTGAAGTATTTCCTATAATTGAACTTCTGAAACATAATTCAAGTGTATATTATCAGAATCTTTAAACGAATACTACCTAAAAAATATAAAATTCCCGTTTGTTACACTTCCACTATTCGACCCAATAATTCCCACTAGTTACAAAAATGTTATCATTTCTACCGGAAGTGCTTACAACCCATTCTACCATTTCCTTACGCCTATTTTAACCATATTAGCGAAGTCATGATAAACCACTTCTGCTTATCATAACGCTGTCTATTGAGCCCCATTTCCTAACTATAAATTAATGCAAAACCTAAAGTTTCTGGTTTATTAAAGTCCATCTTCGATGATCGTCTAAAATTCATTGCCCTTACTTTCCTACGTTATGCTCTATATTATGGATTAATAAATAAAACATAAATAAAACTCAAATTATTTATTAAGAAAGTTATTTCAAACGATTATGAATTTAGAATTTACTTTACCAAAATACTTTTATTGAATTTTAGTACTCAGAATATATAATTAAATGTTAGAATTATTTTGTCGCTCATAACTAACTTTGAGTTTTAAAAATATATCCGGAAACTTCGATTACTCCTGATTGAGAAGAAGCCCAAAGAAACTCCTCAGGGTTTATTTTTTTATTCTTTCTTTTTTTTAAATTCTTTTTGGTTTAACAATATTTGATTTTACAATAATTATAAAGTCGAGTTGCGAAGGGATATAATATTTTTGGAAAACTGTAAATTTAGAGTTAATACATCTATCGAGATTAAATACTATTATCTATGAGATATACATGACCTTTTTAAATAAGTTTCGATGAATGACAATCAGACATGTCTTGCTGAATTCTCCTACAAAGAAGAGCCCGTAGGTTATGTATTATGCGCAAACTCGCCGTGTGGAACCTCTGCTCTTCTCTCGAATATTCGGCCGACATGAAATGGAGATTAATAATGTTGAATAAAAACTCAGGACATTTATTTCGGAGTAATTACACAATGATAATAAGTTGTTGCTGAGCTGAGCCGGAATCTGTTTCTGACATCGTGCAATATCGCTTCAGAATATAATTAGTATATTTATATAAGTTTCTTATTTTATGTTCCGTGTTATATTGTTCCTTTTGCGATATTGTGTGACGGAAATAAAGATAATTCCGTTTCATTTAATTTATTCCTAATCGTTTCCATACCCGTATTTATTGATATTATAATAATATTATGCATATATTTTGTATACTATAGACATTGAACCGTTTATGAATTCTCAGGCTGACTTTGCTTCTCCTGAACTTTCATAGAAATCATCCATATATCTAAGACGTATTTCAGTATAATGAAATATGCTAAAGTTATGCTTGATCCGTAGAATAAAGTGTATGTATTGTAAGTTGTAAATATATTATTGATATCAATTATCAACAAGACGTTATTCTCATTCGAATTTATACAATTAGCTATCCTATCCGTGTGGTAAGGAGTCACTAACAAGGTACTGCTTATGCTTGACCCATATAAATACGAAGGACAATAATTACTTTTTGAAAAATATTATAAATTTGTTGTAAAATAAAAGTTAAATTTTATTGAAAATTCATTAAAACAATGTCAAATTTAAACTTCACCAAACTGAACTATGCCCATAGATTTGAGATAAATAAATATATTGCATCTTATCTTATAAAATCTTTGCCTATCTCGTCCCTCAACATCATCATCAGCTTCATCATCCTGAAGACGTCATCATCATCATCATCGCCATCATCATCATCATCGTCAGCTTTATCATCTAAAGACGTCATCATCATCATCGCCATCATCATCATCATCGTCGTCTTTACCATCCTGAGGGTGTCCTAAACATTACCATCATCATCACCATCATCATCTTGCACCATCATCATCATAAACTCATGTCACACTGTGCAGCCGTTAGTCTTCCGCTTCCATCGGCTTCCCACGACTCGGACCAGATTATCAGTCCACCCAATGGGACCAGCCTACACTGCGTCTTCCAGCTCATAGTCGCCACTGATTTGCTCGAGATAAATATCTTTTACCTATTACGGAAGCCCTTAATCTAAATTTCCAGTTTTTACGTTATAGGCGCATGAAAACACTACCTATTTTGAATTTACTAGAATGATATTCAAATACGCTCGTGATACTTACAGTAAATAAATAGGGAAAAGATTTCCTCTCCACCTTTGTGTTTCCTTCATGATCTGACGAAAGAAAACTCTACCTGCTTTTGCTGAATGATAAAATGAGTGTGATAAATATACATCAGAGTATGCTTCAATTTTCATGCGGGAATAAGATCTTTCGATCATCTCCGTGATCACAACAACAACCTGCTAAGAAAATAATTATTGACTAATACTAAAACGAACTACAACATTATTCTCAATAATTTTCCAGTTAGGATTAAATCAAAAATCATCACATAAAATCTAAAATGAAAGGTCAGTATTCAAATACATTCACGATATTTTTAATCATCGCGTAGAATAAAACTTTCATCTCCTTCGTGAATATCGCTAAACTTCCACCGGCTAAGGAAATGTGCAGTGAATAACACTAGCTTCCTTTCTACATTAAAATCCCCTACCATCATCAGACCTTCCGCCTAAAGTGATGTCCACGATGATCTTGTGCTACAATAAGCATCTACACTCATCATCATCTAAGCTCCTGCCGACTAGGAAATATGCAAAGAATAGCATTGGATTTCCCTTCTGTACATTAAAACCATCTGCCATCATCAGATCATCCGCTCAGCGTGATGTCCACAACGATATTGTCCTACAATAAGCATTTTCACTCAACATCAACCTACCAGGAAAGCGCTTCGCTCAGCAGCAAACATTTTCCGTCCGTGTATATCTTCAAATACTAAAGAACTACACCTACTAAACAATGAATTAGAAGATTTCACCTTTCAATTTCCACAGACTAAATATAGCGAAGTACTTCCCTTTGAACCTGATGGTCTTAAGTAATATTAATTCATTATTCCTGTTTTAAATAGAACTGCTCCGTTCCTTCTTGCTGATTGATTTTCTTCACTCCATGGATTTCTTTTCATCTTTTAGTAATACAATAAACCTGGAAAAAACTATATTTTGCCATCTTTTCTTTTTTCTTTCCTAGTAAACTCCCAATCTGCAATTATTTTTAAAAATCTTTGACACATTCTTGACTGCTAGCTCGCGATTTTAGTATGAAATATAATTAAAGAGGTTTTATGCTTTCTAATATTACCTCATTTTACGTTTAAATAACTACTTTTACACCTATCTCTATGTCCTATACCAGTTAATGCAGTATCAAACCAATATTTGCTTTATTTTTGGATTATTACTTACTCGTAAAATTATTTTATTTAAATATATTTATAATTGAGAAAACCTTCTAATATTTGTGACGTCACGAGACACCCTGGATCGTTACAATCGCCCCTAAAATATTTGCGCAGGCGTTTTAAATTTAAAGCCGAAGTAAAATTTTATTCATTAGATAAAACATTTTCACAAATATTAGCAAACTTCAATAAAATTATTTATGTTTATAATTAAACCCCATTAAGCAATTATAATTTGTAGACGTTTGGCTCTGAACTTAAAATGTAATTATAGTTCTGTAGTGTAACTAACCGTTATGTTTAATTTAAGAGAGCATCTAAAATATTTAAACCGATGGCAAATGTTCAAATAATATGCAGCGTACTGCGTATTAGTTCGAAAAGTATTAATTGTTACTTATGTTTTTTATAATTATTTATGTTGTTTCACCTTAAAAATATTCTCGAAAGATTAACGTAGTTAACCATACTAAATATTATACTGAATTGACAATCAATTTGCCTTTTATAAATTTATATTTAAAATTCAAAATTATTCTGATTTAAACACCCTCTTAAGCCGTAACAACAGTGAATTACATTATGAGTCAATATCCAAAATTTCATCACATCAATCATAACCAAAAGTAACTTATCCCAAGGATAACCTGGCCACCAAAAGAAACCAGGTTGTGAGGCTGGACAGTCCTAATAACTCAAAGTAGAAGGTACCCCTAAGAATCATTTTTTCATTCCGAGCTGCCTCCCACAAAACCCTTCGACAACCAGATTAACTTTAATAGTTCAAAGTATCTTCATTGCCTATGACTTCAGCAATATTTCACATATATTTCCCACTCTGTAATTCGCTATCATTTCGGATGTATAGTGTAGTAGATCTGATCTTTCCTTCTTGTGGAGTATGGGGTTGTTATAACAGTTTTCTATAAACTTAGGCTTTGTTTTTAACCTAGCACCTGCCTTAAATTATAATCAACCCATTTGTAGAGTCGTGTAAAATTCAAAGCCACCGTCAACAAACCTGTCTGCAACCTAAGCCTTTGTTATTCCATAAAACCTCCTCCCTCTATCTATCACACTATTATAACTATTGCTTAATTTTTTTTATTAGATCTCTCATGAACCCCGACCCCTCTTCCATTCAAATAACATACTCTAGTTTATAATCATTTCATAAATACAAACAAAACCCTTTTAACACACTAACACGCTTTTTATTGAATTAACAAGGACCTCCTTGATTGCAGACTAATAAAATGTTTGCTTGTCTTTTAACCCCAAATTATTTTCTAAACATTACGACCAAAATTATGTTTATTTCCCTTTATCATTTTAATTTAGATAATATCTATAATAGCATTTTAACAAAACCTCCACTTCACAAAACTAATTAAAAAAATTTACTTTGTTAATATTTTTAGAGAAATGAATGTATCAATATTTTATTGTTTTTTTAACAAAATGATTGAACGATCTAACAAAATTATTTTTATTATCTTTATTTCAAAACTGTAAATATTGATTTAAAATAACGCAATGTAGTTTTAATTATTAAGTATCTAACAATCACCATCAAAAAGAAACATTTTCACCATTTTAAATGACGCGCCTTTAATTATTAAATTTTAGTACTGATTTTATTTCCTATTTTTAAATGTCTTGAAGTTTAATTTACACGCCCCTTAAAGTTTTATAGTCTTTACCAAATTATAATATCACTTTTCCTATAGTGTCAACCGCAAAAGTGTAAATTATTTACAATAACATAATCCGTATAATTTTGAAAATTGAAACCTCCGTTTTTCCTAAATTAGATTACTAGTCATGAACTCATGCCATTAATGCACTTTCCTAAATAACTGTAACAATATTTATAATTAAAATAAACAAATGTTTACTATGACGATTTGAATCCCGTTTGTCCTCTACTCATAGTCTTCTACATTATAACCTATTAAAATAATCTAACGATGATATCCCAAACTTCATCGCCCGAATAAACTACAACCAGCTAATGATTCCCGTTGTAAATCCTAATAACATTATACTACTTCCGTCTATTTTGCCAAACTCATAATTCAACTGCTTAATTTAATTTTTTTTCGTAGACGCATAAAAGACTGTAACGTTCCAAAAGCTAAAAGATACAATTCACGAATTGATTATTAAGGCTTATTTGAAATATTTATCTAATATCATTAACATTAGTGAAATCTAAAACCGCCCCTACATATATCGCCCCTACATAAATTGTCTCAAAACCTTTCCTATTTCCACGGACAGCAAATTGTGCGATAATAAGCTATCGCCTCTAATTCAAATCTAAAACAAACAACAAACTTTCCGATATTATTACTAACCTAAATGTCTAAGAAAAGTGTAAGACGCAAAATCCCAATTAAATTACTCTGGCCACGTAGTTAAGAAAAAGGTAGTCGCATAAGCCCAATTAATAATCCTGGTCACGGCAACACTGATTTGTAAGGACCCCTCCTCTCTATCCCCCCTATTCCCCTTATAATTATAGTTGTATTTTTAATTTAACGAACCTAAATACCTAAGTTTAAATATCCTATAAATTGCAATTAAATCAATGCTAACAATCTAATACCGTTGAAAAGAACCTAAGCTTGTTGTTAGAAAGAACCTAGAAGTAACCTAAGTTTGTTGTATGTTCTAGATTTGTTATGGCCAAGTGATCGTCTCCTAATAGTGGTAGAACCCGTACGTTGTGATAATGTAATAATCCAAATCCTTTTAAAGTAATGAGACAATTCCTAACTAACATCTAATCAAAGCACAAATAATTTAGTAGATTAAAATATCTATTCTCGTACTATGCATTGTAATCGGAATTTATGATGAATGCTAATCCTATATCCACTGTAAATAATAAAACGTAAATTCCCACAAAACAACTCATATTAACCTAATTTAGAAAACCTGAAGTATTTCCTATAATTGAACTTCTGAAACATAATTCAAGTGTATATTATCAGAATCTTTAAACGAATACTACCTAAAAAATATAAAATTCCCGTTTGTTACACTTCCACTATTCGACCCAATAATTCCCACTAGTTACAAAAATGTTATCATTTCTACCGGAAGTGCTTACAACCTATTCTACCATTTCCTTACGCCTATTTTAACCATATTAGCGAAGTCATGATAAACCACTTCTGCTTATCATAACGCTGTCTATTGAGCCCCATTTCCTAACTATAAATTAATGCAAAACCTAAAGTTTCTGGTTTATTAAAGTCCATCTTCGATGATCGTCTAAAATTCATTGCCCTTACTTTCCTACGTTATGCTCTATATTATGGATTAATAAATAAAACATAAATAAAACTCAAATTATTTATTAAGAAAGTTATTTCAAACGATTATGAATTTAGAATTTACTTTACCAAAATACTTTTATTGAATTTTAGTACTCAGAATATATAATTAAATGTTAGAATTATTTTGTCGCTCATAACTAACTTTGAGTTTTAAAAATATATCCGGAAACTTCGATTACTCCTGATTGAGAAGAAGCCCAAAGAAACTCCTCAGGGTTTATTTTTTTATTCTTTCTTTTTTTTAAATTCTTTTTGGTTTAACAATATTTGATTTTACAATAATTATAAAGTCGAGTTGCGAAGGGATATAATATTTTTGGAAAACTGTAAATTTAGAGTTAATACATCTATCGAGATTAAATACTATTATCTATGAGATATACATGACCTTTTTAAATAAGTTTCGATGAATGACAATCAGACATGTCTTGCTGAATTCTCCTACAAAGAAGAGCCCGTAGGTTATGTATTATGCGCAAACTCGCCGTGTGGAACCTCTGCTCTTCTCTCGAATATTCGGCCGACATGAAATGGAGATTAATAATGTTGAATAAAAACTCAGGACATTTATTTCGGAGTAATTACACAATGATAATAAGTTGTTGCTGAGCTGAGCCGGAATCTGTTTCTGACATCGTGCAATATCGCTTCAGAATATAATTAGTATATTTATATAAGTTTCTTATTTTATGTTCCGTGTTATATTGTTCCTTTTGCGATATTGTGTGACGGAAATAAAGATAATTCCGTTTCATTTAATTTATTCCTAATCGTTTCCATACCCGTATTTATTGATATTATAATAATATTATGCATATATTTTGTATACTATAGACATTGAACCGTTTATGAATTCTCAGGCTGACTTTGCTTCTCCTGAACTTTCATAGAAATCATCCATATATCTAAGACGTATTTCAGTATAATGAAATATGCTAAAGTTATGCTTGATCCGTAGAATAAAGTGTATGTATTGTAAGTTGTAAATATATTATTGATATCAATTATCAACAAGACGTTATTCTCATTCGAATTTATACAATTAGCTATCCTATCCGTGTGGTAAGGAGTCACTAACAAGGTACTGCTTATGCTTGACCCATATAAATACGAAGGACAATAATTACTTTTTGAAAAATATTATAAATTTGTTGTAAAATAAAAGTTAAATTTTATTGAAAATTCATTAAAACAATGTCAAATTTAAACTTCACCAAACTGAACTATGCCCATAGATTTGAGATAAATAAATATATTGCATCTTATCTTATAAAATCTTTGCCTATCTCGTCCCTCAACATCATCATCAGCTTCATCATCCTGAAGACGTCATCATCATCATCATCGCCATCATCATCATCATCGTCAGCTTTATCATCTAAAGACGTCATCATCATCATCGCCATCATCATCATCATCGTCGTCTTTACCATCCTGAGGGTGTCCTAAACATTACCATCATCATCACCATCATCATCTTGCACCATCATCATCATAAACTCATGTCACACTGTGCAGCCGTTAGTCTTCCGCTTCCATCGGCTTCCCACGACTCGGACCAGATTATCAGTCCACCCAATGGGACCAGCCTACACTGCGTCTTCCAGCTCATAGTCGCCACTGATTTGCTCGAGATAAATATCTTTTACCTATTACGGAAGCCCTTAATCTAAATTTCCAGTTTTTACGTTATAGGCGCATGAAAACACTACCTATTTTGAATTTACTAGAATGATATTCAAATACGCTCGTGATACTTACAGTAAATAAATAGGGAAAAGATTTCCTCTCCACCTTTGTGTTTCCTTCATGATCTGACGAAAGAAAACTCTACCTGCTTTTGCTGAATGATAAAATGAGTGTGATAAATATACATCAGAGTATGCTTCAATTTTCATGCGGGAATAAGATCTTTCGATCATCTCCGTGATCACAACAACAACCTGCTAAGAAAATAATTATTGACTAATACTAAAACGAACTACAACATTATTCTCAATAATTTTCCAGTTAGGATTAAATCAAAAATCATCACATAAAATCTAAAATGAAAGGTCAGTATTCAAATACATTCACGATATTTTTAATCATCGCGTAGAATAAAACTTTCATCTCCTTCGTGAATATCGCTAAACTTCCACCGGCTAAGGAAATGTGCAGTGAATAACACTAGCTTCCTTTCTACATTAAAATCCCCTACCATCATCAGACCTTCCGCCTAAAGTGATGTCCACGATGATCTTGTGCTACAATAAGCATCTACACTCATCATCATCTAAGCTCCTGCCGACTAGGAAATATGCAAAGAATAGCATTGGATTTCCCTTCTGTACATTAAAACCATCTGCCATCATCAGATCATCCGCTCAGCGTGATGTCCACAACGATATTGTCCTACAATAAGCATTTTCACTCAACATCAACCTACCAGGAAAGCGCTTCGCTCAGCAGCAAACATTTTCCGTCCGTGTATATCTTCAAATACTAAAGAACTACACCTACTAAACAATGAATTAGAAGATTTCACCTTTCAATTTCCACAGACTAAATATAGCGAAGTACTTCCCTTTGAACCTGATGGTCTTAAGTAATATTAATTCATTATTCCTGTTTTAAATAGAACTGCTCCGTTCCTTCTTGCTGATTGATTTTCTTCACTCCATGGATTTCTTTTCATCTTTTAGTAATACAATAAACCTGGAAAAAACTATATTTTGCCATCTTTTCTTTTTTCTTTCCTAGTAAACTCCCAATCTGCAATTATTTTTAAAAATCTTTGACACATTCTTGACTGCTAGCTCGCGATTTTAGTATGAAATATAATTAAAGAGGTTTTATGCTTTCTAATATTACCTCATTTTACGTTTAAATAACTACTTTTACACCTATCTCTATGTCCTATACCAGTTAATGCAGTATCAAACCAATATTTGCTTTATTTTTGGATTATTACTTACTCGTAAAATTATTTTATTTAAATATATTTATAATTGAGAAAACCTTCTAATATTTGTGACGTCACGAGACACCCTGGATCGTTACAATCGCCCCTAAAATATTTGCGCAGGCGTTTTAAATTTAAAGCCGAAGTAAAATTTTATTCATTAGATAAAACATTTTCACAAATATTAGCAAACTTCAATAAAATTATTTATGTTTATAATTAAACCCCATTAAGCAATTATAATTTGTAGACGTTTGGCTCTGAACTTAAAATGTAATTATAGTTCTGTAGTGTAACTAACCGTTATGTTTAATTTAAGAGAGCATCTAAAATATTTAAACCGATGGCAAATGTTCAAATAATATGCAGCGTACTGCGTATTAGTTCGAAAAGTATTAATTGTTACTTATGTTTTTTATAATTATTTATGTTGTTTCACCTTAAAAATATTCTCGAAAGATTAACGTAGTTAACCATACTAAATATTATACTGAATTGACAATCAATTTGCCTTTTATAAATTTATATTTAAAATTCAAAATTATTCTGATTTAAACACCCTCTTAAGCCGTAACAACAGTGAATTACATTATGAGTCAATATCCAAAATTTCATCACATCAATCATAACCAAAAGTAACTTATCCCAAGGATAACCTGGCCACCAAAAGAAACCAGGTTGTGAGGCTGGACAGTCCTAATAACTCAAAGTAGAAGGTACCCCTAAGAATCATTTTTTCATTCCGAGCTGCCTCCCACAAAACCCTTCGACAACCAGATTAACTTTAATAGTTCAAAGTATCTTCATTGCCTATGACTTCAGCAATATTTCACATATATTTCCCACTCTGTAATTCGCTATCATTTCGGATGTATAGTGTAGTAGATCTGATCTTTCCTTCTTGTGGAGTATGGGGTTGTTATAACAGTTTTCTATAAACTTAGGCTTTGTTTTTAACCTAGCACCTGCCTTAAATTATAATCAACCCATTTGTAGAGTCGTGTAAAATTCAAAGCCACCGTCAACAAACCTGTCTGCAACCTAAGCCTTTGTTATTCCATAAAACCTCCTCCCTCTATCTATCACACTATTATAACTATTGCTTAATTTTTTTTATTAGATCTCTCATGAACCCCGACCCCTCTTCCATTCAAATAACATACTCTAGTTTATAATCATTTCATAAATACAAACAAAACCCTTTTAACACACTAACACGCTTTTTATTGAATTAACAAGGACCTCCTTGATTGCAGACTAATAAAATGTTTGCTTGTCTTTTAACCCCAAATTATTTTCTAAACATTACGACCAAAATTATGTTTATTTCCCTTTATCATTTTAATTTAGATAATATCTATAATAGCATTTTAACAAAACCTCCACTTCACAAAACTAATTAAAAAAATTTACTTTGTTAATATTTTTAGAGAAATGAATGTATCAATATTTTATTGTTTTTTTAACAAAATGATTGAACGATCTAACAAAATTATTTTTATTATCTTTATTTCAAAACTGTAAATATTGATTTAAAATAACGCAATGTAGTTTTAATTATTAAGTATCTAACAATCACCATCAAAAAGAAACATTTTCACCATTTTAAATGACGCGCCTTTAATTATTAAATTTTAGTACTGATTTTATTTCCTATTTTTAAATGTCTTGAAGTTTAATTTACACGCCCCTTAAAGTTTTATAGTCTTTACCAAATTATAATATCACTTTTCCTATAGTGTCAACCGCAAAAGTGTAAATTATTTACAATAACATAATCCGTATAATTTTGAAAATTGAAACCTCCGTTTTTCCTAAATTAGATTACTAGTCATGAACTCATGCCATTAATGCACTTTCCTAAATAACTGTAACAATATTTATAATTAAAATAAACAAATGTTTACTATGACGATTTGAATCCCGTTTGTCCTCTACTCATAGTCTTCTACATTATAACCTATTAAAATAATCTAACGATGATATCCCAAACTTCATCGCCCGAATAAACTACAACCAGCTAATGATTCCCGTTGTAAATCCTAATAACATTATACTACTTCCGTCTATTTTGCCAAACTCATAATTCAACTGCTTAATTTAATTTTTTTTCGTAGACGCATAAAAGACTGTAACGTTCCAAAAGCTAAAAGATACAATTCACGAATTGATTATTAAGGCTTATTTGAAATATTTATCTAATATCATTAACATTAGTGAAATCTAAAACCGCCCCTACATATATCGCCCCTACATAAATTGTCTCAAAACCTTTCCTATTTCCACGGACAGCAAATTGTGCGATAATAAGCTATCGCCTCTAATTCAAATCTAAAACAAACAACAAACTTTCCGATATTATTACTAACCTAAATGTCTAAGAAAAGTGTAAGACGCAAAATCCCAATTAAATTACTCTGGCCACGTAGTTAAGAAAAAGGTAGTCGCATAAGCCCAATTAATAATCCTGGTCACGGCAACACTGATTTGTAAGGACCCCTCCTCTCTATCCCCCCTATTCCCCTTATAATTATAGTTGTATTTTTAATTTAACGAACCTAAATACCTAAGTTTAAATATCCTATAAATTGCAATTAAATCAATGCTAACAATCTAATACCGTTGAAAAGAACCTAAGCTTGTTGTTAGAAAGAACCTAGAAGTAACCTAAGTTTGTTGTATGTTCTAGATTTGTTATGGCCAAGTGATCGTCTCCTAATAGTGGTAGAACCCGTACGTTGTGATAATGTAATAATCCAAATCCTTTTAAAGTAATGAGACAATTCCTAACTAACATCTAATCAAAGCACAAATAATTTAGTAGATTAAAATATCTATTCTCGTACTATGCATTGTAATCGGAATTTATGATGAATGCTAATCCTATATCCACTGTAAATAATAAAACGTAAATTCCCACAAAACAACTCATATTAACCTAATTTAGAAAACCTGAAGTATTTCCTATAATTGAACTTCTGAAACATAATTCAAGTGTATATTATCAGAATCTTTAAACGAATACTACCTAAAAAATATAAAATTCCCGTTTGTTACACTTCCACTATTCGACCCAATAATTCCCACTAGTTACAAAAATGTTATCATTTCTACCGGAAGTGCTTACAACCCATTCTACCATTTCCTTACGCCTATTTTAACCATATTAGCGAAGTCATGATAAACCACTTCTGCTTATCATAACGCTGTCTATTGAGCCCCATTTCCTAACTATAAATTAATGCAAAACCTAAAGTTTCTGGTTTATTAAAGTCCATCTTCGATGATCGTCTAAAATTCATTGCCCTTACTTTCCTACGTTATGCTCTATATTATGGATTAATAAATAAAACATAAATAAAACTCAAATTATTTATTAAGAAAGTTATTTCAAACGATTATGAATTTAGAATTTACTTTACCAAAATACTTTTATTGAATTTTAGTACTCAGAATATATAATTAAATGTTAGAATTATTTTGTCGCTCATAACTAACTTTGAGTTTTAAAAATATATCCGGAAACTTCGATTACTCCTGATTGAGAAGAAGCCCAAAGAAACTCCTCAGGGTTTATTTTTTTATTCTTTCTTTTTTTTAAATTCTTTTTGGTTTAACAATATTTGATTTTACAATAATTATAAAGTCGAGTTGCGAAGGGATATAATATTTTTGGAAAACTGTAAATTTAGAGTTAATACATCTATCGAGATTAAATACTATTATCTATGAGATATACATGACCTTTTTAAATAAGTTTCGATGAATGACAATCAGACATGTCTTGCTGAATTCTCCTACAAAGAAGAGCCCGTAGGTTATGTATTATGCGCAAACTCGCCGTGTGGAACCTCTGCTCTTCTCTCGAATATTCGGCCGACATGAAATGGAGATTAATAATGTTGAATAAAAACTCAGGACATTTATTTCGGAGTAATTACACAATGATAATAAGTTGTTGCTGAGCTGAGCCGGAATCTGTTTCTGACATCGTGCAATATCGCTTCAGAATATAATTAGTATATTTATATAAGTTTCTTATTTTATGTTCCGTGTTATATTGTTCCTTTTGCGATATTGTGTGACGGAAATAAAGATAATTCCGTTTCATTTAATTTATTCCTAATCGTTTCCATACCCGTATTTATTGATATTATAATAATATTATGCATATATTTTGTATACTATAGACATTGAACCGTTTATGAATTCTCAGGCTGACTTTGCTTCTCCTGAACTTTCATAGAAATCATCCATATATCTAAGACGTATTTCAGTATAATGAAATATGCTAAAGTTATGCTTGATCCGTAGAATAAAGTGTATGTATTGTAAGTTGTAAATATATTATTGATATCAATTATCAACAAGACGTTATTCTCATTCGAATTTATACAATTAGCTATCCTATCCGTGTGGTAAGGAGTCACTAACAAGGTACTGCTTATGCTTGACCCATATAAATACGAAGGACAATAATTACTTTTTGAAAAATATTATAAATTTGTTGTAAAATAAAAGTTAAATTTTATTGAAAATTCATTAAAACAATGTCAAATTTAAACTTCACCAAACTGAACTATGCCCATAGATTTGAGATAAATAAATATATTGCATCTTATCTTATAAAATCTTTGCCTATCTCGTCCCTCAACATCATCATCAGCTTCATCATCCTGAAGACGTCATCATCATCATCATCGCCATCATCATCATCATCGTCAGCTTTATCATCTAAAGACGTCATCATCATCATCGCCATCATCATCATCATCGTCGTCTTTACCATCCTGAGGGTGTCCTAAACATTACCATCATCATCACCATCATCATCTTGCACCATCATCATCATAAACTCATGTCACACTGTGCAGCCGTTAGTCTTCCGCTTCCATCGGCTTCCCACGACTCGGACCAGATTATCAGTCCACCCAATGGGACCAGCCTACACTGCGTCTTCCAGCTCATAGTCGCCACTGATTTGCTCGAGATAAATATCTTTTACCTATTACGGAAGCCCTTAATCTAAATTTCCAGTTTTTACGTTATAGGCGCATGAAAACACTACCTATTTTGAATTTACTAGAATGATATTCAAATACGCTCGTGATACTTACAGTAAATAAATAGGGAAAAGATTTCCTCTCCACCTTTGTGTTTCCTTCATGATCTGACGAAAGAAAACTCTACCTGCTTTTGCTGAATGATAAAATGAGTGTGATAAATATACATCAGAGTATGCTTTCAATTTTCATGCGGGAATAAGATCTTTCGATCATCTCCGTGATCACAACAACAACCTGCTAAGAAAATAATTATTGACTAATACTAAAACGAACTACAACATTATTCTCAATAATTTTCCAGTTAGGATTAAATCAAAAATCATCACATAAAATCTAAAATGAAAGGTCAGTATTCAAATACATTCACGATATTTTTAATCATCGCGTAGAATAAAACTTTCATCTCCTTCGTGAATATCGCTAAACTTCCACCGGCTAAGGAAATGTGCAGTGAATAACACTAGCTTCCTTTCTACATTAAAATCCCCTACCATCATCAGACCTTCCGCCTAAAGTGATGTCCACGATGATCTTGTGCTACAATAAGCATCTACACTCATCATCATCTAAGCTCCTGCCGACTAGGAAATATGCAAAGAATAGCATTGGATTTCCCTTCTGTACATTAAAACCATCTGCCATCATCAGATCATCCGCTCAGCGTGATGTCCACAACGATATTGTCCTACAATAAGCATTTTCACTCAACATCAACCTACCAGGAAAGCGCTTCGCTCAGCAGCAAACATTTTCCGTCCGTGTATATCTTCAAATACTAAAGAACTACACCTACTAAACAATGAATTAGAAGATTTCACCTTTCAATTTCCACAGACTAAATATAGCGAAGTACTTCCCTTTGAACCTGATGGTCTTAAGTAATATTAATTCATTATTCCTGTTTTAAATAGAACTGCTCCGTTCCTTCTTGCTGATTGATTTTCTTCACTCCATGGATTTCTTTTCATCTTTTAGTAATACAATAAACCTGGAAAAAACTATATTTTGCCATCTTTTCTTTTTTCTTTCCTAGTAAACTCCCAATCTGCAATCATTTTTAAAAATCTTTGACACATTCTTGACTGCTAGCTCGCGATTTTAGTATGAAATATAATTAAAGAGGTTTTATGCTTTCTAATATTACCTCATTTTACGTTTAAATAACTACTTTTACACCTATCTCTATGTCCTATACCAGTTAATGCAGTATCAAACCAATATTTGCTTTATTTTTGGATTATTACTTACTCGTAAAATTATTTTATTTAAATATATTTATAATTGAGAAAACCTTCTAATATTTGTGACGTCACGAGACACCCTGGATCGTTACAGTACCAAAGGTCACGCTGTTTTGGTGATTGGAGAGATTTTTTTTTACCGTAGTATTATTGCGTCAAAGCTTAAAAGAAGCAAACATTCGTAAACTTCATAATATTTATCATGATAAACACTTCAGCCAAAGTTATATTATGCTTCTCAAAGTCAATATTCAGGTACTATTTTTATTTTGACAACCGATGGGGAAGAAAGGTTTTCGAGTGGCGACCACGAACCGGAAGGCGCAGCGTAAGCAGATCCCACTAGGTGGACCGACGCCTGGTGAAAGTCGTGGGGAGCCGATGGATGCAGGAGGCGAGCAGCCGCTCAACGTGGCGCTCTCTAGGGGAGGCCTATGTTCAGCAGTGGACGTCTACAAGCTGTTAATGATGATGATGATGATTTTTATTTTATGTGCCATGATGATTTTTATTTGGCTTCTATTATTCGTGGAAATCGCTTTAGATGCAAGTAGTTAAGATTAAATAGAGTACCTAAATCAAAATTTAATGTATGGGTATCCGATACAATAACGATCTCGTAGTATTTTTTTTAGTTGCTCTTCAACCTTTTATATTTTATAGTTTCAAAAGAAGTGTAATCGTTGGCTAATAGGTACTGTTACTGTGTTAATAGTGTTGCTACAGAAAGCATTTCCGTTCAGTCCTTTTTCAAAACCAAACCTTATCATTACAGAAAAAAGTTCAAAATAGAATAATACAGTTTATATGGCATGCTGAATGGTCAGACGAATCATGAATCAGAGTGGAAGTGGGACAGACTGGCTTTGATATTTATTGGATTCGAAATTTTCGACACCTTGTTCATTCACTGTTTAATCGCTGATCTGAGATATGAAATAACGGTGCTCTGGCTAAAAAAAGGATTTGTGTGGTTTTGTTACTGAGTTTTGGTTGATCAAGATTGTTGACGATTAATGTAGGTTATTTATGGGTAGTTCTCATCGATGCTCAAATTTGATGGTCACGAGGTTATATTTCCTAAACGGCTTAAGATACAAACAAAATTTGTGAATTAAATGATGAAACATCTATTAGGCTACAACAGAAATAAAGCTTGTCATAATAAAAGCAAAAATAATACCTTAAATTAACACGAAATGGTCAAAAACGGGGTAATTTTACGTGTTCTCATCGTGTCACACTCTACGACGCAGTAAAACATTTGCTTACCACTTCACCAAATTTCACTGTATTTGTATGTAACATATACTAAAATTATCGTAATTAAATGAACTTTACACTAAATAGTCTAAAATATATCTTTTCATCATTATTTTTAATTTAAAACAACATACGCGTCGGTCACGCGGATATGGATTCTTTAAATTCGCGTGATATAACGGCTGCCTGTTAAACAAAACATCAGCAATCAAACACTGAGTGTGGTCCGGTCGAACGTCAGTCGTGTACTGGCATCGCAGACGTAAGACTTGTGGCTCAACGTGCCGGAAAAAAATAATATCGGTAAGCTTGTATTTGTTCACAGGTTTACCGATCACACGTGCACTACATTTTTTGGGCATTGTATTTCAGCAATTGAAATCAAAGTTAGCTCATCGAAACCCTAAAATGTGCGAGATATTTATGTAGTATTTGATTTAAATCGATACACTTAACTTTGCAGCAATTTTCCAAAAAAAGGGATAATTTCGTCAGTTTCGTGTCATAAACTTCGTGGCATTTTAGTCATGAAACTGATTTTGGTCTATGAAACTGATTTTATGCATTCTTTTATTTAGAAATGTAGCAACTGGTGTGAGTTCATTGAAACAATTCTAGTTATTGTAGTATGACAGATGTAAGATAGTGTTTTGAATAATTATGTAAACGTGTTTTTATCGAGAAAAGATGGGTCATTTCGAACTCACTCATCATTCATTGTGATTAATAATCATAGCCTAAAAATGGATGAGTTCGAATTGGTAGGTATGTCATGTTATCGCGAAAAGGGGTGATCTGGACCGTGATAGCCTAGTAACTCTCAAGTTGGGAGAACCTTCCTTCGAAACTAGCATTGTATTATGTTTAATAATAGGTACATAAAAGGGAAGAGCTAGTAACAGTACCTACGTTTGGTAGGTAGTAGATTAAAAGATTATGGTTACATACCATTTTTCTGGTTTCCGGGAGAAGCAGCCTATTGCGAAGATTCCGGTAGGTAGCTAGGTAAAAGGTACCTATAGCCCAAGTTCACATTCTATGAACACTTTTCTCCACACACGTTTACCGTCGGATATTATGTACCTAAAGTATGTAGGTATTAGGAACTATCACCAAAAGGTTCTGAAATTATTAATAGCGTCACGTCATATCACAACACTACCTATTCTTGACGTAAGTACGTATATAGGTACTAGGTAGGGAGGTAGGTACCTACTAGGTACAATTTACCCTGCCAACATTTCAATCATACTTTAATTATTTTGCTCGTAGGCCCGACTCCGAACACGTAAAGCTCATATTTAAAAGTTTATGGAAAAATCACGAAATCAGGAGTTTCTAATCCAAAAGAGTACCTAAAGATGTGCCAGATATTAAATAAATAAATAAATAAATAACGCCCAACGATCACATACATCCTGGACCCTAACTAGGATTCCCTGTATCTAGGGACCCAGGAACTACGAGGACCATGGTCCCACAACACCCAGACACAGAACAAGTATTTGCGTTTTTTTTTTTTTCGGGCACAAATACTTGTCCTGTCGCGGGAATCGAACCCGCCACCTCCGGGTTATGAGCCGACCTGCCACCATACCACGGAGGCTGTCGAATATTGTCTTTTGTAGTGAGATTTGTTTTTATATATAAATCGTTATAATATAAGTATAGATTATTTCTATTGTAGTGAAGGTTGTTGTTCTATTGAAAAAATAACGCAACTCATAAATAAAGACACTTTTTAAATACTCATGATGCTTCTTAATTAATAAAGCTACTAAGAAACATTAGTTAATTAAGCTAAATATTGTACTGTTTGTTTCTCTTAAACATTAATAAAATAAAATAAAATAAAATACGATAACTATCTGTTTTTTGTCAGCAGAGGCTTATTACCTATAATATGTAGTTAAGTGGATTAGTATTCGTATTTCGTAGGATGAACAAACTCAGGACCGAACTTATAATAATAATATACATAGTTTTGGTTATTAATACCATTTGTTTGCCAGTTTAATTATGAAAACAAGATTACGTTGTTATTTTATGAACATTTAGCCTTATAAACAGTAGCAAAACGTGAGAAAATGATAGCTGTAAAGTTACTGAGTCATTTTCGTGATCCGATGCGTCGCTTTCGTGGCCTCTAAAACTTCAAAACCATTTATCACCCAAACAAGACTTTCTATTTGATTAACTTATATATTAATTTACTCGTCTTATAAAGCGCTATAACTTACTGTACAAAAATATTTGAAATAAGCACAATATAAAATTGTACATGAAACTGACGATGAGAATCGTAAAAATGAGAACGAGCCTTATACTAACAATTAGAGTATGATCTTGATGGTAGAGTTGTAGTGAAATGGTTCATAATAGATCAAACTTTCCTATGATAGGCAGCCTTATTTTTAGGTATTATAAAATCGTCTATTCTAAGGTAGGTAACGAGTAGAACAAAATACTTAATGGAGTGTGTTTTGGTGTGGGTTGTGTGTATGGATTGGATAGGTACGTTAAAAGCGAAACCTAATATTTTATTAAGAAATAGGATTGCGTGAATTTGGGATAATATCAGCATTAACGCAAACCACAAAGATGAATAATAGAAAAAGAACAATCTTTAAGACACCATAAGAATGCCTTTCAAATATTTTAAAATCGTGACAACCTTGGGCTATATTATGAGAGACACTCTAACTACAAAAAGTTTGGGTAAAAACGAAGCCAAGCCACTTTCGGTTCAATACTGCTGAAAGTTTTCATCTGCCAAATCAATATCATATCCGTATCCGTGCAAAAGCCGTTCTAAAAGACACCCAACGCTAGGTATTGTAAAAGTATTTTAATCAAAGCGAGCATTCGCCGTTGTGTAATAAGTACTTTCTCCTTACCATTTCTTTCGAGACTAGTTCGATTGCTTTACTTTTGCCCTGGCTAAAAAGTTTTTATTGTTTTTACTTTTTCGATTCTGGCTTAATGAAGTTATGTCGGAGAACGTAATATTGTTGGTAGCTTATGGTCGATTCAACTGTTAAATTCTGTGTAAGTACCGTAAGTACCTACAGTTATTTTGGAATTTCAAACAAGTGGGAAGTTGGGTACATATTAAAATTTAGCGATGTGAGATTAGCAATGTAGAGTTAACTCAAACTCTTACTCAAACTTAAACTCTTTGACCCTTACAACTACCTAGTGAATCGAGCTATTATAAGCTTTTACTACCTCTGAAAAAGTATTTCGTGATAAATATTGTTCTTTTCGCCTCTTTGAAACTTATGCTTATCAAATCTCAACTGCCGAAAACAAAAAGTAGGCAAGTCAACAAGGCGGTAAGCAATGCGTTGAATTTCTAATCAAAACAACGGGCAATCCAAATTCAAAACAAAAGAACGATACAACCTCCTTTCAAAAATCGAATTCAACCGTATTAAAAGTTCTCAATTCACGTGTACCGGATGTCGAAATCAAAGGGACAGGACCATTCAGTCCCTTTCAAGTTTAAATCGCGGTTTAATGCCAAAACAAGACTTATTGTACCTAAACAAACTTATCAATACACACCCGATGTAGATCCAACACCCTTATGTCAATGCGGTAAGGTTCAAAATAAAATAGTGATTGTAGATGATGCAAAATCGCTCATTGACGCTATAGTCTCGGACGGAACTCGTAAAATCGAAACAGAACGCCGATATAAAAGGAAGGCAGATGAATATCGAGATGAGAAAACCGCTATTATGCATCTTACTCACGGGACCTTAAGATTTCTAACATTTCATAATAATGTCGTTCATGTTAGAATTATAATTCAATATGGAGTATATAATCATTGTTTTATAATAACGTCAATCGTATAGATAATTAATACGATTGAGTAAAGAAATGTAATTTTAAAAATAGTAGGTAATATCCAAGTAATTAAATGTCTGTGTAACTTTATCAAATGTAGAGATATTCCGTCGAAATTATTTTTGTACGGTACTTACTTGTACAATCTGACAAAAAGAAGATTGAATATAAAATCTAACAAAATTAAAACCACTATCGATTACAAGCCAAAAACCAATCTAAAAACTACCAGTTGAAAAAATGAGAAGGTCATTGCCAAAAAACGTTTCCACTTGTCTCATGAACAAATTGGTCAAACAATTTGCTTGGCTAACGCTAACCGTATGTCATACTTTAAAAGAGCAACGAGACGGACTAGTTTTATTCTTGAAAAAAGAATCTCACAATTTCATTCTGTTCTCGGTTCCCTCGCGAAAATTTATTTCAATGGTAATAGCTCGAGAGCCTACACGTTGCAATTAAACTACGTTACTTTGGGATAAACCATGCTGTTGTAAAGGTATACCCAACTAACACAAATTCAAAAGTTAGCTTTGCTAGGATGTGTCCGTAGGTGATTCAGAGAAAGACTGAACGATAGTGGCTATTAACGTTCATGGAAATTGTAGTCATCGCTTTAGATTTATTTGACGTCATTTATAGCAAAAATTTTATTCTGAGAATCGGCTCTCAGCTGAATCTACGTAGTGGCTAAATATGAGATGATTTTCATAAGAGATGAATTTAAATAGAATTCTTCTTAATGGTACTCACCCGAATAAATTATTATTCACACAACCTTCTTGTCATATATTTTACTACAAAAAATTGATTTGCTGTTAATATAGTTACTGATATTTCTAACCTTTGTAAGCTTTTGATCAATCTCTGAACACGTTATAATAATAATTATCCAGAAAACAACGTCATCATCATAATCAGCCCGTAGATGTCCACTGCTGAACATAGGCCTCCCCCAGAGAGCGCCACTTTGAGCGGCTGCTCGCCCCCTGCATCCATCGGCTCTCCGCGGTTTTCAACAGGTCGTCGGTCCACCTAGTGTGGGTCTGCCTACGCTGCGCCTTCCGGTTCGTGGTCGCCACTCGAGAACCTTTTTTCCCCATCGGTTGTCAGTTCTGCGAGCGATGTGGCCTGCCCATTGCCCTTTCAACTTGCTAATTTTAAGGGCTATATCGGTCACTTTAGTCCTTCTGCGGATTTCCTCGTTCCGGATCTTATCTCGTAGGGAAACACCGAGCATAACTCTCTCCATAGCTTGTTGAGCGACTTTGAGCTTACTAATGAGGCCAACAGTAAGTGACCACGTTTCAGTTCCATATGTCATCACTGGCAACACACACTGATTGAAAACCTTTGTTTTCAGGCTCTGCGGTATTTTGGACGAAAACAACGTACCTACTACAAATTAGTCGCAACTTTAATCCGTGCCTTTTTCCTCATTGAGTTAGCATTACCAAAACGATCGCCAGCTCTCCGTCCATTCTATACATTCTACTCAGCCGGCCAAGTTTGAGAAAGGATCCAAGTTCCATGTCTTCGGCTATAACTCCTTGTCTTTGTACAGATCCCGTCAAGTCTTCGCTTCCAGATAATTACTATCGAATGGCTAGCTGAAAGTTTTATGTAGCTAGCTTAAGTCTGATTCATTTAATTCAACCTACTTGAAGAGGAATTAAAATAAAATGACTTTTTTTAGTTTCATATTTGTTTGAACAGTTTATGTATACCTACAATACAACAGCTAATACAGAAGTACATACGGTACACGTTTTAATATTATTTAGAAGAGCAGTTAATATTATTTGATACACAAACACTCAAAATCAAATTAAACTCTACAAAAATTTGTCTATCACATCCCACATCTTCTTTGAAAATTGATTCATTTTCATGTCCTTTTTCATTTCTGTTGCTCGATTATGAATCATTATTTTAGCTTGAAGAAGCTACAGATCTCCAAGATCTCATTCATTCATTTGCCAATATCTTATCAAAATGTTCTTTCAAATTCAGAGGGTCGGACTCGGGCCCAATACCCACAGCCGTTATCCCGTCATGAATGTTCCAGAACCTTTTTCGAAAATATAAACACCAGAAATGGTTGAAAACGGGAAGACCATTAGCCGACCGCCATTCATCTTTCCTTATTATTTTTCAAGTTCATCCATAGGTTACGCAATCGAAACTGGTGCATGGTGTGCTTTAATTTCCAGTACCTAAGCTCTGAATATTTAAAAGTATCAGATTCAGATTCAGATTTTTATTGCTTCCATAGTGTACAATAGGTGGAATATAAAATTAAGTCTAGGTTCATTAAATGGACCCCGTCGGGCGCAGCTTTGGAGAGAGGAGGACGACTTAGCAAAAGAATCAAAGTGATCATACAAAATAGGTACACTACAAAGAAAATAATATTAGTTTCATTAGCTATAATAAAATGTCAATCCAATTTTATCTATTATTATTAGTAATATTAGTAAAAAATTAATATCAGTAAACATACTTGGTTATACCAAAATACTTTTATCAAGATTCTCGATTGGCGACCACGAAACGGAAGCGGCAGCGTAGGCTGGACACCACTAGGTAGACCGAACAGTGGGGAACCGATGGATGCAAGATGCAAGCAGTCGCTCAGTGGCGCTCATTGGGGGAGGACTATATTCAGCAGTGGACGCCTTCAGGCGGTTGATGGTAATGTAATGATGATTTTTATCAACAATTTATCACGGTTTCTATCTATTCTATGCGTTGTCATGAACAAGTCTATGGTGATAAGTTTGAACTTTGCTTGTCTCTATGAGACAATTTGTAGTGTGATGTTTCTAGTTATATCAGTACTCCTACAAATTAGTTTTAATAGTTCTGAAATGATGCAAAGTGACCTACAAAACGGTATTTTTAAAAGTCAGATCCCCAGAGTTTTTTGCAAATGTCGAGCCTAACTACTGTTTCACACGACAACCGGAGGCACGGACCATTTCAAAAGAGTTGTTTATAGCATCGCCTTAAAGGTTCCACAAATGATAAATTACTTACTGGAGTCTGCTGAAGATATTTCGTGTTAACCAAGTATTTCAAGTTTCAAAGAGAATTTAAAACAGTTTAGAGTTATGGAGGATTTGGTTGAATTCAGTAAGTTTCAGCCAGATAGTGAGAGAAGATGGATTTGTTATGCAGGAGACAGATGAGAGACAAGCTTTTACATTCATATTTGAAAACAGTTCGAGCATTTATGTTGATAAAGGTGGTATTGATTGTTTAAGTTTCTTTTGTCCATTCGATAGTTTTTTTGTGTGAAACTATACTTACTAGTCGACAGATATTAGTGCCCGCTATTTGCCGACTGGTTCATAAAACATAATCACTCCTCTTTATTCCTAAAACGTACTGCGTATATTGAATTTATGTGCTAAGGATGACCGATCCATGGCTCACGATGGCTTATGATACCAATCGCTAGGATATCTTATTGAAAAATTCATTCAGCCAATACCATCATGATTAAATAAAACCTAAGTATAGTCTAGTACATATCCTGTGGCATGGTTCGAAATTGTAATGTTGACTGAGAACTTTACATGACATTCTGGTACCTATCTATGCCAGCCGAGGTTCCAACATGCATCTTACTACACAACCATTCAGACCAACAACAAGTATAAATCAGAACACCTGAACAAAACATTCCGATAACGAGTTTTAATGAGCATCACCGCACGTTGTTGCAAACACAACTTTGCGTTCACTTGTTAACTCAGTAGAGGACAGTGTGTTAGAGGAAATGCTTGTTGGCTATTGAGTTAGCATTGTTCTCGGTACATTAAAATTTTCTGTAATCACCAAGCCACCTGCCAAGTGTGGTGATTATAGCAAATCGCCCCCTATGATAAGCATCCAGCAGTGGATGTTACAGGGTTGACATTTGACACAAAACTCGCCACAAGCCACAAGTTGTCAGGCATAAACATTTTTTTTTATATTGAAAAGTTGTCATTGTTTGTGTATTATAAATGCGCATTACTTAATTGCCGCGCCCAAAATGGTGATTTTATCACTCGTGTTTGAAACGCAAGGTCTAGATATTATAAAAATTGCCAGTCTTAAGGTGCGGAACTGGTTTAAACAAAACTAATAAATTAAACGGCAATGAAGTCGCCCAAATAATAGAAAACGATACACATAGTATCCATCAACATTGCAATGACACCTAGAGTTTTCCCAATCATGAATGCAACAATGAAACCACATGTAAAAGTTAACAATATTTTGTTCTGGTTAACATACTGTCTAAATACAGTGCAAGCTTCAGGTAAATCGTATTGTGTATGTTTAAATATTTTCATTCCTTTTGTGTGTTTGTTTTGTATTTTACTAGGTGGTAGGACTTTTCTGCAAAGTTCGTCTAGGTAGGTACCACCGTTTTGCCAGTTATTTTGCCGCCAAGTAGTCTGCAAGCACTACTGTGTTCCGGTTTGAAGGGCATTGTAGCTAGTGAAATAACGGGGCAAATGAGACTTTATGACCTGATAACACAGTCTAGTGATCTGATTACTAGACTGTGTGATGTCTCAACATGACGTGCGCAGTGCAGTGTCACGCGAAACTTTATTATTTTAAAGTTCCGAGTGACACTGTAACTGTTATGAGCAGCCGTGTCGCTTAACATCAGGTGAACGACGTGCTGTCTCGTCATTCATTCTCATAAAAAAATGAGATAACAAGCAAATATAACTGGCAGGCCGATTCAATAATATCTATCAACCATTTCTCACTCCATAAACTCGATCTTTCCAGCATTCCCATGCTTAACACCATAACCCTTCCTTATCTCTTCAAACAGGTAAAATTAACGCTATCGGAAACTTATCAGAGGCTTGATAAATGAGTTAACAACCTCTGTCGCACGTGTGCCCCATTGTGCAATACCTTGGGGCAGGAAGACCAGCAGAAGGCCCCTTTGTCTACACCCTTCATGCTCCGGAAGTTTCACACAACCTTATTGGAAACGCATAGAGACGATAATCGAGTGAATGTAAAAGGTACAAAGAGCAAACAGGTAGACACGGTGCCTTTGATTTGGCAGTCAAAGGAAGGTAATTCGGTTTTGCCCGGAGACCGTTTTTTTGTTTGATGGGTGTAGAAGAATGGTAGTGCGGATGTTGGGTAGTGGAAATTGATAATTATATCCTAAGCGATTTCGGACAACAAAGGAATAAGCTGGAAAGGATAAAAGGAAAAATCTTGTTTTTGGAAAAGATGGAGGTTGCTTTATAAGGTAATATTTAAACTAGAAGTACTGAAGACCTACTCCAAACTGCTGGGAGTCGAATGGGTGCAAGAAACAACCAGACGCTCAAAATGTCGCTCTAACCCTTAAGCAGTGGACATCTTGAGGCTGATGATGATATTTGTTATCGTTATTCAATAAGTGCACGAATTTCATTTATTCTAGTGTGTTTGATAAACAGGCAACTTTTCACCGCCGGGTCTGGTTTGATCTTATTATTCACACTATTTCTCAGACTCATATGGATAATCCGTATCCAAAGTCATTCCATAACCATCCCAGTATCCTATATCAATACCTCAAAGTTGTCCCTCAAAGAAGCTCTAACTAAAAATTAATATCACAAAATGTTTCCATAAAATAAATAATAATAACAGAATATTTCCCTTTAATTGACTTCAGTGTCGAAATCCTGACAATAGACTTAATCTGTGTCAAAGTGGACCATAATCCTATGTCTGTAACTGATATTTTTATCAATATAAAAGGGACGATACCTTTTGTACAAAAAGATCCCTCAAGCGCAAAAAGGCGCTACCTGAGTTTGTACAAAACGGAACAATGAAAGGTAAACTACTGGAATTGAGCGACCAATTTTGCTATTTTGATTTTACGCCATCTCTTTCTAATAGTGCAAGGAATAACCTTATTAAAAAGAGAGGACGGAGTATTCACCTGAAAACAGATAAGTTGGGGCACAGTGCCCTAACTAAAGTTTTTAAAGAACTAAATAACGGAGCATGTTACCTACTTGTTAAATTTTAATGATACAAATTATATAGAAAATAATTTAATTCTTAATCGTAATAGAAATAATGGTATGGGACCCTTCGTGCTCGAGTCCGACTCGCACTTGGCTGGTTATTTCTACTTGTGAAAACTCGCGGAGTATAAGTTTGTTTTAAGCTATTTGTTTTCAAAGCAAGAAATAAATAAATATTACTGGTTTAGGCTCTTATTCTTTAAATATTTTATTATTCTTATGAAACGCCTCTTTACACCCTTTCTGTTCGGAACTAAAACGCCTTTTGTCCTTAGTTCCAAACCCACGTTCAAGTACATTCTTTGTGCTTATCATCTTTGAATAGGCTGAAATTATTTACTTCTTTTAAAAGTACTTTTGAGTTAAAAGGCTTATTCAGCTCAGGATAAAATGCGAAGTTAGGATTGTAGTTGAGAATTTAATTAGTTTTACAAATGTTATACAAAGGCTTTAACAGTTTTCATCTAGGTATAGGTACCTAATACCAATGAGCATATTTAAAAAATATCACGTTTTGCACCTAGAAGTCTTTTTTCTTGCTCTGTGGGTAGTTCAATTCTTATTTTACTTTTTATCTAGCTATTCCATAGCTATTTTGACGAGTTAGTGCCGATCAGTCACAGTCCCGTTTGGTCATAGTTTTGCGAACCCATACAATGAGTCCCGATCGGTCACATTTTTTTTCCTTTATTTAAATGTACAATCAGCGCAAAATTTCTACCGCACTGATCAAGAAAAAAAATGGGTTTATAGTGTCTTAAACGCGTTTAAGACGCTATAAACCCATTTTTTCAAAAAGTCTAGATAACAAAAACCCATTGAATCACTAGACTCTACATATTATATTATAGGCGATATTTTATACTCAGGTAGGTAATTTGCTTTAACAAATAGTATATAGATGCCCCCGTTTCATTCATTAAGGGTTTCTAGGGTTATAATTAAAGCTACTTACCCTTTCGCTAACCAACGCAATTTTGTCCCTATAAACTCCCAAGAAAAACCTATAGTCAACCCACGAAGATCATAAACAAGAATCCAAGTACCGTACCACTGCCATAAAATTCACCAGTCACTTACACCGTTATATTTTTAGTCGTACTTTATACCTTCAAAGATGAAATATATTCCTCGGGGGAAAGGATTATGATCAATTTTAGGGGTCCGCATATTTGCATAGGGCAGGCGTGCCGGGCCTTTGGGACGGCGAGACGCGGGTTCCGCCGAAGGCGATGCAATGTGACGCTACCCTGTGTGGGTTGGGCTCGTGTCCATTGTCTCAGGAGAAATGACGGACGGCCAGGAACTGGAGATATGACGTTTGATTAATGATTTTTGGGTTAGCGAAAAAGATGTGGAATGCTATATGATTTCGTATGCCACGTTCAATTACTGAAAAAGTAGGTAATGTTGACGTGAAACGTGGCACAATAATAATTCCAACAATATTTTTTTATAAGATTTTCAAATTCAAATTATTTTTGCATTGTTTGTTTTTGTAGTTTGCTTATTGTTTTGTTTGGTTTATATTATTTTACTTAGCATTCTGGTTCATATTACAAATTTCACTTAGTATTAGGGTATTCTGTTAATAATGATTGTTATTTAATTTAATATTAATATAAACAATTTACCTACTTTTATTGAATTCGTTTATCTTCTTAGGTCAGTCAGATCTTAACCGATTGAATTCACACTCGAAGGCCAATAATTAAAATACTGTTTCAAAAATCAATATTTTAAAAATTTTGTGCTGGATATCTCAGGATGACTTGCGCGGTGCGGTGTCACGCGAAACTTTATATTTTAAGATATCCGGGGATACTGCAGCTTTCATGGGCTGTAATGACGCTTAACATCACATGAATATCTAGCTCGTTACGTCATTCAATTATATTTTATGAAATGTAATTTTATAACGTCAACGAGTGGTTTTTTATGTTGTTGCATTTTTTGTTTGTCATGTTACAACGATACTTTATCTCGCTTGCTTTAAGACCTTGGATACGCACCCCTACATCTTCGCTCCACCCAGCCGGAGGCGATCGTGTCGCGGTAATAACGCGCCGCGTCTAAGAGCGTCTGCATCACGACATTACATAGTTGGATTATGTACCGAAAACCAGACGATTTGCGCAACTACTTCCTAGTACTCTACCTTAATCGAAGAAAAGTTGGCAGGTTTACAGGCTATTTTGGGAGAATATGATAAGACTTGAGCTATTTGTCGCTAAAGATAGTTTGGATTCCGCTCCAATGCGAAATCCACTTTTATGTATCCACTTTAAGTTTTTACTGCTTCTGTTGTGTAGTGGTTGAGCCAGGTTAGCTCAAAACCTGTAGATGGCGGGTTCAATTCCTGCGACAAGGCAAGTACTAATTGTGCACAGAAAAAAATGCTAGCTGTGTGTCTGGGTAAGGTGGGGTCATGGTCCTCGTAGTTCCTGAGTTCGACACAGGGAATCCTAGTGAGGGGATGAAGTATGTACCTATATGTAATCGCTTTTTGTCTTAAGGTATACCATTACAAGCTGGGAACCTTTAAAGGTTGAGATACACCAAGGTGATCTCGTGGAACGGTGGCGCGATCTGTAATAGCAGCTGGCCGTGGCTCCTCCATCCTTGCTCCAACTTTAGAGAGACTAGATCGTGTTACTTCCCAAACACGCGTCTTTTGGTGAATTGGAAGTACTCTTGACATTGGCAGAATTATTGCTAAAAAGCGACAGAAAGCTATTAAATGAAGCATTAAAAGGAGGAATACCTTCAAGACTGAATATAATAAGTAATTAATAGTAATTCCTCTAAGTTAGAAATTGGCAGAATCGTAAAATGAGCATCCAGCAGAAGCGTTCGATCCTCGTATCATTATTTAGTGAATTCCGCCTAGTCTGTGGTGATATTTCCGGCATTATGTACTCACTGATTACTTTTCGTTTTATACCATAAAAGCCTGCCGGCGCTCAGTTTCTATCTGCTTGGGCTGTCTGTGAATTTCGTGATAGCGCAGTCGGTGTCGTGAGATTGCGGTTATGATTGGAAAGTAGATCCAACTACGTTACCTTCGTTTGGGTTTTGTTTATTGACCTATTTCGAAACTATCTCAAATTACCAAATGTTTGTCAGATGAGTGGCAAACAAGCAGACGTCCTCGCCTGTTGGTGAGTAGACTTATACTGGGTGTAATTGAATTCATTAGCATCCTTTGAAACTAGGTACCTACTCCTGATTCCGGTCACGTGTGGACCAACATTTTTGAATTCTAACACATTGGTTTGGTAATAATAATACTTTAATTTTATGCAATTTGTCGCAATTAAATTTTATTTTAAATTTTATTGAGAATCAGAATAATCGAATTCTTGACTTAGTTTTATCTAACTTGGCATTAAATATAAACAGGTGTGTCGACCCACTTGTCCCTGAGGACGTGCACCATCCTTCATTACTAGTCGAGCTGGATCTCTCCGTTCGGAAATGTTGCACTAATAAGCCAAGGCTAAAATATTATTATGAATCCGGTGACTACCCTAACTTATGTAAAGATCTTGACAAAATCGACTGGCAACACAATTTAAATATAAATTCGGTTGACGGAGCTCTTGATTTCTTTTATAAGATCTTATATAAATTGCGTGATATTTATGTTCCTCATAAGACAGTGTCTGTAAGTAGCAGGCACCCTCCCTGGTTCAACGCAGGTCTTAAGAAAATACTTAGCGAGAAACATAAGCATATCCGCAAGTATAGACAATACGGGAATAGGTCTGATTACGTTTCTTTCTGCACACTGCGGGACCGTGCGAGGGTGTATGAGAAACAGTGTTATAACTCGTACATCACTAAGATTGAAACCGCAATTTCTCACACACCCAAAGCATTCTGGTCTTTTATTAAAAGTAAGACTTCCAATTCAACTTTTCCTTCTACTATGACCTATGGCAATGACACTGCAAACACTGGTGAGGGTCTTTGTGAATTGTTTTCTAGGTTTTTCAAATCAACTTTCCTTCAATCGACTGGTGATAGGCCTTCAACTTCCACTTGCCGCGTGGCTCATCGTACGGATAATCCAGTGAGCATTGGTTCCATTGAAATCTCATTGGAAGTTTTGGAGAAACTATTAAAGTCACTTGACACTAATAAGTCAGCAGGGTCGGACGACCTTCCACCCATTTTTATTGTTAAATGCTCACGAAGTCTTGTTCTTCCGCTTGGTATGATTTACACCAGGTCAATTCGAGAGGGCGTTGTTCCGCGCATGTGGAAATCTGCTTTAGTGTCGCCTGTACATAAAAAAGGGTCTAAGTCACAAGTCGAGAACTACCGCCCTATATCGAAACTATGTATTTTTGCCAAACTGCTTGAGAGGATAGTCTACTCACAAACTTACGCAGCTTTAAAACCAATATTTATAGAGGACCAGCATGGATTTCTTAAAGGGCGTTCCACAACCTCCAATCTACTCCTCGCAAATGAATTTATAGTGGACCAAATGGCGTTGGGGCACCAGGTTGATGGCATATTTACAGATTATAGTAAGGCGTTCGACAAGTTAGATCACTCGTTGCTCTTAATTAAATTACAGTCGGCAGGAATACACGGTGATCTTTTTAGATGGTACTCCTCCTACATCGAATGTCGATCTCAAGCAGTGGTTCTCAATGGGTTTAGATCATCTTGGACTGATATAACATCTGGAGTCCCCCAGGGGTCCTTACTGGGACCACTGCTCTTTGTTATTTTTATTAATGACGTTAACTCCTGTTTCTTGCACTCAAAATTCTATTTGTTTGCAGATGATATGAAAATTCTTAAACCAATCAGTAGTTTTGTTGATACGATTAAACTTCAGGAAGATCTCGTTAGATTTAGTGATTACTGCCTAACAAATAAATTAGACCTCAATGTTGATAAATGTTATACGCTTACCTTCTCTAGGAAAAGGAACACTATTCAAACAAATTATTACTTAAAAGATAGAATATTAAGCCGAGTAGAAATCATGAGAGATTTGGGTGTGCTGCAGGATTCTAAGCTAATGTATATTCAGCATATAGATAACATCGTCACAAGATCTTTGCAAGCCCTTGGGTTTATCATGAGAGTATCTACACCATTCAATAGTATCAAAACGTTAAAGATTCTGTACTGTGCCTACGTCCGCAGTATCCTAGAGTACTGCTCTCAGGTGTGGAATCCTCACTATGAGTGCCATATTTTGCGCATCGAAAGAGTACAGCGGAAGTTTCTAAAATTTTTGCAATTTCGCTCAAAAACATTTGACATCAGTTATGAGCAGCGCTGTAGACGGCATCATTTTCTGCCACTTAAAACAAGGCGGACTATAGCAGATGTAACATACTATTTGAATATCTTAAATAATAAAGTAGATAGTTCTGAGTTACTTAACAAAATTTCCCTTCGTACTCCAACATTTAATTCACGCCATGCGCCACTTCTTTCTGTTCCGTTAGCCAGGACAAATTACAAGCAAAATACTTTCTTCTGGAGAACATCTTCATTTCTTAATGACCATTTAAAGACTAATAGTAATTTTGACGTTTTCTTTGATGGGGTGCGTTCTATAAGGCAAAAACTGGCAGCTGATTTCTTCGGTTCTCAAACTTAGATGTATTGTTTCATTTAATTACATTATCGGTAGGTTTATTTATCTGCTCCATGTTGACTTCTCTATCTACTACGGATTTCTTGTATATGTTTTTTCTATAGGTGGAAACTTGTAATTGGCCTAGTTTATTTTCTATAATTGTGTTACTTTCTATTGTTTATTTGGCTGTAAGTTTCCCTATGATGAAATAAATAAAATAAATAAATAAACTTCAAAAAATTGAATGACTAACTTAATTAATTATTTTTATTATATTGTTTTTAATTAGTACATACAAGGTATAAAAACGTTTAGATGTATCAAAATCCGTGCCAACCGCGTTAGGCGCCGCGGCAATCTTCACAATTTTCAATAAAAATATTTTCATTTTCACTCTTTACTCTTTAATAATCATCTATAAATGATGTAGTATCATGGGCTCAATTTATGCTAATGAATTAAATTACATCCTGTATATGGATTGCAACACCCAGGGCATTAAGCACTATTTTAACACTTTTATTGATCTCCCCATATCGCAGTTATGAAATTAGTTGGGAATCCTATATTTTGCTTGTAATCATTATTGTAATCCTATTTTGACTCTGGCAGGTAATAAAATTAACCAGTGCGAAAAAGTCACCAAAATTGAGTGAACGGCGGGGTTATTACGTAACTTTTGCAACAGGCGTAAATTTCGCAATAATTGCTTTAAAATATGACTGGAGGATAAGTGACGTTTGACAGCAATCGATGAACTAAAAAGTTCATTATTTTTTTTTCCATCTATTGCTGTAGGCGTAGCACGAATATTTACGCGCACGTAAGTGTAACGTTAACGTAAAACCCCCCTATTACGATTGTGTCTGCCGCTCAACTGTTGTCAAAGTTCATACAATTTTGACAGCAGCTGAGCGGCAGACGCGCGTCAGCAGCGCTACTATATCAATTGTAATAGGGGGGCAGATCAAATGCCATACAACTGGCTTACGTTAACGTTACACTTACGCGCGCGTAAATATTCGTGCTAGGCCCACCGTTCTATTGCTAGTAGCGCTAGGTATCAAAGGCCAAAATGTATTCAGCGACAGGCGAGCGAAAGGCGAACATCTTGCGACTGACTGCAAAGTGTTCGCTGTCGCTTTGCTAACTGCTGTTGCTTTGCTACTGCTGTTGCAATATTTACGTATTACAATTGCCGTTTTGGTATAAAAGCCACAAAAAGACAAACATAACGTATGTTCCATCCAACAACAGTGCCTTATATAATCGAATATCAGAAAATAATGTTGCAAGATTATTAATAGAGCTAGTCGAAAATTAAACTAACTTATGAAAGTAAGAGAAACCAAACCGAACAGTTACGAACCAAGTTTCCGAACATTTTCAATTTGCGCATAAAATGTTGTAGAATCACATCTTCGTTAGTAATACAATCAAGTCTAAGGCGGGCGGAATTTTCGATTCGAAGAAACTCGAATGCACAGCTGTAGAGAATAATCGCAGATCTAGGTGGATTTGTTAGAATTTAATGGATGCAAGACTCTTGCCTTTCTGTCTCCTGGGGAGTTAAAAATTCAATATGAAATTAGTGTCCGATTGTTCTTCGTTGTCGCTTTCTATTTGCCTTTTTAAAAGTCAGACGGGACTTTTGAACCTTTTGTGTCTTGCAATGTTGAATGGTGTAGTGTGTTGTTTAAAGGTCTAAGGTTTATATCTGTTAAAATTATAATAATATTAAGTACTTAAATAAAAATGTTCAAAAGAAGGGCTGGCCTATGTTGCGTTTTCCGGTTCGTGGTCGCCACTCGAGAACATTTCTTCCCCATCGGTTGTAATCGGGTGTCGGCTGAAAATTATTTATTTAGAGCTATATCTATTATTTTTGCCTTTATTGATATTATTTTCAACTCACTACTACTTTCATGTACCTCAAAATTTTTGGTAGTATGGCTTTGCGAAGTTGAACCCAGCAGCATAAGCAATCCCTGCGAATTTCATTCAAATCTGCCGTTTGGGAGTGAACGCTAGCTCTCTATTAACAAACAAAGAAACAGACAAGGTTTATATCAGTGGAGAAGAGATGATGAAAATAGCCACTCAGACTAGATACCTGACAAATCAACCCAAAGCCACATCAAATAGAATTTTATGATAACCACAAAAAATATAAAATCTAATTTCAGTGCTAAAATTGGAGAGGAAATTCAATAATATTGGAGTTATGAGGAATGATTCCTAATTTGAAATCCGTTACGCCGACAGCCATCCTGCCGTATGGAATGGTATGCATATTATGCACTGATCGAATACATGAATATTTTAGTGCAAGTCTGCTAGAGGCCACAGAGGCCACCTCAGTTTGTTTTCCATTCCCGCGATCGTACTGTCGAATTTAGAGTTTTCTATTAAACCCGTTATATCTGGTAATACTGCACTAAGTAGGTAATATACCAAAACAATTTCAGATTTATTCTCTATTTTACTTGCAGCTACTTTATAGGTATATACTTAGTAGCTCTCTGGGGGAGGCCTATGTTCAGCAGTGGACGTCTTCAGGCTGTTAGTGATGATGATGATTAACTGTATAGTATTATATCGATTGTATAAAATATAAGTACTCCAATCGCACTAATAATGTAAGTCCATTAGGATGGCATACTTACCCAATAATAAAAGGAATTTACAGAATGTTTTCGTTTCGTTTTTCGTCCATGTTTTTCTCTTAATACGTAATCTTATAAAAATAATTATTTCAGGAATCGCTGTTTATACCTATGTCCCATAATCCTGTGAAAAATTAAATAGATACTTATTGCTACAACGTTTCTTGCGGCATTGCAAAACCAAATAAGTAATACAACACATTTTTGCCCACGACAGCTCTTGCATATGCGATTACTGCAGCCGCTGAATTGCGGAAGTTTCGATTGGATTCTGAAGACGTTTTTGCTGAGTTCTTAACGAGATAGATGTTTGAGGATGTCGAGAGATACTTTAAAATAGATTAAAGTAGTTATCTCACCATACAGCTTCAGCCATATTATTAGTTACACGTATGTAGAAAAAAAGGTTGTCGAGTGGCGATCACGAACCGGAAGGAATGGGGGGCAGCGTAGAAAGGTGGACTGACGATCTGTAGGCCTAGCACGAATATTTATGAGCGCGTAAGTGTAAAGTTAACGTAAGGCAATTGAATGGAGCGCTGATCAAATGCCATACAACTGCCTTACGTTAACGTTACACTAACGCACGCGTAAATATTCGTGCTAGGTCTACTGGTAAAAGTCGCGGAAGCCGATGGACGTCTTCAGGCTGATGATGATATTGATGTAAGAAGTTATATGTCAATGGTTTATAAATATAATTCACACATTGTTTTTAAAGCGATATTTGCTTAACTTCAACTGCAGTAACTTCAATCGTACCTACTTTACAAGAAAGAAACCGTCTTTAACGTCTTTTACATTGTAACGTTATAAAGTGGTTAAACACTTGTTTTACACAATCGTTAATCACTACGTTAAAATGGAGAAAGTGTTCTCAACAAAATACCTATATCTTATTCACTATAAATGTTATTTTGTGTTTCGCACATAAAGTTCCGAATGTGATTTTTCACTTGTTTTTTTCTTCACCATCATCGTCATCTTTAGGGTTCCGTACCCAAAGTGTAAACCGAACCCTATTACCTACTAAGAAACGCTAATACTACATGTGTAATAGAAGACTATGAGAAGTTAGAACTCTTCGACCTTCAAGCCCTGTAGGCCTAGCACGAATCTTTAGTTTTTTTTTCTTATCAGTTGTATGGCATTTGTGTAGCGCCCCATACAACTGACTTACGTTAACACTTACTTTCGCGTAAAGCTTCGTGCTAGGCCTACTGCCAAAGTACCGACTGATCAATCCCCGAAACGGTGCGAACGGTGAGTATTAATGAGTATTTTTATTCTGTAGTTATGGTATTCATTTTTATATGCACATAATACTTAGTAGGTACAGGTGTTTTTGATATGAAACCTGCAAAACTTTTACGATTCCTTTCTATAATACAAGTGAATAGTGACCTTAAAGAAAAACAGCAGGAATCCAATTCACTTGAATAGTCCAATAGTCTTTATAGTTGCTCGAGTATTTCCGAAGAAAAACTTAAATTGCCTGTAAGTTGCCTGCAGTAGAACGTAGAACTACGGCTTGGTTCTGATCAGCTTTAGCTGCACTTTCCGATTTTCCATTATTCATTTGTTTTATTCGTAACATGATATTTATTCCCAGTCATCATCATAAGGCTCCTCCGGGGAGCGCCACTTTGAGTGGCTGCTCGCCTCCTGCGTCCATTGGCTCCCCGCGGCTTTCACTAGATCGTCGGTCCATCCAGTGGGGGCCAGCATACGCTGCGTCTTCCGGTTTGTGGTCGCCACTTGAGAACTTTTGTTCCCGATCGGTTGTCAGTTCTACGAGGTGACCTGCCTATTGCCATTTCAACTTGCTAATCCTAAGAGTCAAGTTAATTATGCAAGATTTAGCAGGTGCGAGGTATCGACTGACGTCGAAAGACAACAGCAGGGCCACTCAAAAAATTGATAAAAATACTACATTACAAATATAATACTTAATTTTTAATAATTTTATCGAAAAGATCCCACTCACTGAAGTTAATGTTTATGTATTTTTTTGCAATTAACACGTTAAATTGTCACCTACTAATATTAAAATTAAAAAGCAACAAATCAAACAATGGAATGCGTACCTTAAATTACCATAGTTAATATTAATTTTTAATTAAAACACATGAGACAGCTCTGATATTGGTATCGTATTACTATGATATACGAATCTATGGACGTATTCAGGATGAAACTTGGAAAAAAAATTATCAAGAGCATGTCGCGCCATGGTCCTATCTTGGTATATATATTATGTCATCGTCTTTTCGTAAAATCGAGTGTTTATAATAAAACTAAAAAAGGGTTATTTATAAACCGTCGATTTATTAAACTGACAATTTGTCTTACAATAAAACGGATGAATTTTTGATTATTTATAAGCTACCCAGCGGTGAGTTTATAAACAAACGGTTTTAGTAGCGTTTAATTGTGAACTAACCCGTTTTAATGCACCAAGTTTTCCTGTAATTTCAATTTGTAAGAGTCACTAGTACCTAATCAGTAGGTTACGACGACGAGCGAAGCGGGGAGGTGTGTTAGGTTAGTTTTGACCACATAATACAATAAAACGAAGTGACACTGATTAGTTATTATAAATAACCGAAAAATCATCAGTTTTATTGTAAGACAAAACTGTAAGTTTACAATAAATCGATAGTTTATGAATAAGCGCGTTTTTTTATAAACAATCGGTCCTTACGAAAAGACAGTAACATATCATATACTAACATGTGTATTTTGCTTAAAATAATAATAAATGATAAACGTTCCTACGTTCGTTACGTTGTAAGTATATCATTTAAACATTTTGAAAAATTGACATTTAACTGCTAAATTTCATGCATGTACGTAAGTTTAAACAGGATGATGAACTTAAATTGGTATATTATCCCGAACAACTAGAACCCTTATAAACTGATTTGACGTCACCAGCCCCTTATTCATATGAACCTAGTTCCGTACACATGAATTAATGAAATATGAAATCGTTTTGGTGTGCGGTCGTCGCTGTTTAAATTGATTTTGTGATAATTCGCGTGTAGTAAATCCAAATATAGTCATTTGAATGACTACCGCAGATATGTGGTCGTTTTACAATTAAAATGTTGACTGAAATTCAGTGGTAAGGTCATTGTCCTCAGTAAAGCAGAGTCATGCTTGCGACAAATTAGGTAGTGGGTATAATCAGAGTATCAGTTGAAGTCCAGCAATAAGCTCCATTGGTCATGCGGCGAATATAATTATTACATACATCACTGTGAAATTTATACACGTGTAGCGCTAATATCTTTTCAGACACGCAATGTAGGTACATAGATAAAAAATATCCAGGGAATGGGCAGAGTTAAGTTCCTCAGTACATTAAAATTAAAGATTACCAAGCCGCCTGCCAAGCGTTGTGATTATGGTGAATCCTCCCTATAATAAACATCTAAAGTAGCTAGCGTTTATAGGGCACCCCGTCGCCGCCGCCCAAGACACGTCTTGAGCGACCCGGAAGATCCTATAGCAGCCGTTGTTTCGGCTGCGCTAGGATCAACGGACCAGTCTAGCCCTTCTGGCTCAGGTACCGATTTCGGTACCGGTATAGGATACCAGCGTAACACATTTACACACCGACCCCGCCCGACTTTTGTCGGCTTGGTGCCTTAAGCGCCTGCCCTCCCGCCCGGTGACCCTGTAAAGGTCGGAGACCAATAGCATGCTGATCGTCACAAAGTATAAACGGACTTCCATGCCAATTTCTGCTTAATTCTTGGGGTATTATAGATAAGATTGTATAACTACGTATAGCAGCTGTTCCAGACTACCAGTTATGAAAAGCAATTTAAGCAACTATTATAAAACACAAAATAATAATAATAATAACGCCCAACGATCACATACATAGATCCTAGACCCTAACAAGGATTCCCTGTATCTAGGGACCCAGGAACTACAAGGTCCAATGGTCCTACAACACTCAGACACAGAACAAGTATTTGCGCTTTTTTTTCGGGGACAAATACTTGTCCTGTCGCGGGAATCGAACCCGCCACCTCCGGGTTATGAGCCCACCTGCTCAACCACCACGCCACGGAGGAAATGTAAGCTTTGCCTTATTAAGTCATTGCCCGTGAGAAATCAAATAAGCTTAACAAAATTTCGTAACACCGAGCACACTCAAAATTAATCACCTGCATGCAAATGACTGTTTACTGTTTGCTAACTTGACCACACATTTCGTAGCCATCTCCAATTTTACCATTCTTATTTCCAAGGCCGTAGAATTGACATTGCTTCGTTTATATTACTGGTAAAAGACCATACGTGCATCTGTGTCAAGCAATTGACACCTCTCCTAGAGCATATAAGATTTGGCCAACAAGATTACCACGTTTGCAATACCGTTCGTCAATAACATTTAGACCTTATGAAAAGCCATTAAGGTTTAATTTGCTTGATTTGTTGTTTCGAAGGTGTCATTAGAAGTGTTTGTGTGGTTGAATTCAACTTTGACAAGTTAAGCCATCTTACTTGATACATTGTGAGATGGCATTCATGGTAGGCTAAGAGCGTTTGACCTACTTGTGCGGAATGCCTCTGGGAAATTCTGGTGCTTAAAGTGGTTGAGCCGTAGTTTCGCCTTACTAATTTCTGGATCGTGGTCTATTCTCGGAGGGCTTAACGGCCCTGTACTCGTAATTTCTGAATGACAGATTATCTTTTATGAGTTGGTTGACTTAAGTAACACTTGGTTTGTGAGTCGAAAAACTTAGTCATTCCGGGGAAAATGATAATGGTAACGTACCCTTAGTTTGGTAGTTTAGTAACAAAAGGCTTCTCGTAATTTTAAACGTACAAATAATTCGTTTCAATTGTTTCAATTTAATCGTCTTATCACATTATGAAAGTTATACAGTTCAGTATTCTGTTAAACCGAGCAAACAAACGTTAAATTAAAAATATTGATATAGCTTTCTAACACAGCGTGAACTGTCTATGCACAGGTTTAATTCCTCGATATCGCTCGTATTTCCCGATATAATTCGGGAATATTTTCAGGTTTTCCTATCGTATCCCGGCGCGGACGCTCGTAAAAACCGGGATCATCCCACGCCGACGATGCTTCGCACCGATATGAGAGATTCGCAGCGGGTTTCACAAGCAGGTGCAAGTTGTGGAAAACAGAGAAATGATGCAGTTAACATTTTTCGGACAGCAGTATTTGCGCACTGGAAAATAAAGTGCAAATACTTGTTCTGTGGCTATACCGTACTGAAGGCCAATTCTATTGTTTTACACGTGACCGGGCTCACGCTAGAAAATTATAGCAATTAAAACAATTTTATGAACCGACAAAAATGAAAATCAGTCTTCATCAAACCGAGCGTCCAAGAACAGGGGATGATTACTAAAAGAAATTACTAAAATCAAACAACAAGATGGAACCATGGACCTGCAAAACACGCGACCAAAGGCTCCACGGACAACGATACTAAAAGTCCCAAACTATCGGGGCCGACGCAGCTTATATAATTTTAAAGCCCAGAATCAGCGGATAAATACAATACGACGACAGCAACAACGACAACGACGACAACATAACGTTGAAGGAAAACAAAAAAATAAAAAAGCAACAACGATAACCACCATAAGTCAGACCGCTGCACTGCCCGGGACACCACCAAAAAAACGACCTAGCCAACAGCAGGACAAAAAGGCTTACCAGAACAGGACCGGAGAGGTACCAGGACATTGGACCAATCTCCTGGGAATAGAAACACTCAACAGAGACACCACAGCCATCTACGAAGCGATGATCGACAAAATCGGCAAAGAAATAGAGCGAAGCAGAGAGCCAAGTATAAAGAGGAATAGAAAGACACGGAGAGGAAAAAGAGTCAGTCACTGCCACGCCCAAGAGAGAAAAGGAAAAAAAGGGTTAGTCAATAATTAAGTACCAGGACAAAAATATAGTATGCACCCATAATAGTTTTTAAGATTCTCAGGGATATTATCACTTATATTCTTTTGTTATAAAAACGCATAGGGCGTTTTCTGTTTTGTTACTCGTTATTATAGCTTCTTGTTATCTTGTTATCCCATTAGTTATAGTAGAAACTACATTAGAAAATTTAAGTGCCTAGCCCTTTTCAACACACCTGTAATAGAATATAAGTTAAATATAAGTTAAGTTAGTAAACTCACTATAAAAATGCAGGGTTAGGAGAGAAAATGTATTAATTTTGTCCCCTCTGAGATTTTATTTAGAGCTGGGAAGATTTGTGGGAAGGTATTAGTGGCCTTAAAAAAATTGCATCTCCGCTTGATCTTTCCTCTTATACCAATTCCCTGAACCACGATCCGAGTAATATTTCAAAATTTTTAAAGTTCAGCCTCGAATGGCCTCGGTACCAGCGCCACACGTACTATGTACGATACCTAAGACGTTGATTGAAACTGCGATATAGGATCCGAAATGAGGAGATCCGCAGGAGAACTAAAGTGACCGATGTAGCTCTTAGGATTGGCAAGTTGAAATGGCAATGGGCAGGCCACATCGCTCGTAGAACTGACAACCGATGGGGAAGAAAGGTTCTCGAGTGGCGACCACGAACTGGAAGACGCAGCGTAGGCCGGCTCCCCACTAGGTGGACCGACGACCTGGTGAAAGCCGCGGGGAGCCGATGGATGCAGGAGGCGAGCAGCCGCTCTAAGTGGCGCTCCCTGGGGGAGGCCTATGTTCAGCAGTGGACGTCTTCAGGCTGTTAATGATGATGATGATGATGATGATGATTGAAACTCGTATATTTTACAATTTTCATTATTCAATATTGCAAGCTGCAAATTGAACAGCTTTAAGATTTATATCACAAGAAAATTGTCAGCTATTGAAAACTTTCGATGTGAAAGAACAACAATGCTTGCCAATAAGGCTTATAAAAATGTACAAACTTCGAGCTGAAAATGCTCGGTATAATAATAATAAAGTTTAGTTTATTTGTTGATAAAATTGAAGTTGAGTATTACCTGATCATTTGCCGTAGATTTACTAAAACGGAAGACGAGGCGAAAGTAGGTAGTTCTTCATTCTCACATCGGCTAGTCAAAAACTTGCCCTGTATTTTGTTCTAGGGCCTTACCACAAACTGGTCACTTTTTCCTTATACCTCTCCTCTGCCAAATTGTTGCCATTACACCTAATTCAAGCGGCTCATTTAAAATAATTTTTATATTGTGTTATTTTCCCATTTTTATCTACATCGATGGGTTATGCACAATGCTTGGTATCCTGACAACAATTTAAATTTTTGCTTAAGTAATTAGTATCTTGAACTTATACGACATTTCCCGTTAAAGAGGAAAAGAAGGTAGGTAAATCCCGAAAAATAAAATAAGAAAGACGTCCCTTAGAAGTTACGCAATAAAACCCCAAAACCCTAAGTAGCCACTACGTGGCCGATCTCGATAACCTGGATTCCGAATTTGCTGAAAATACCGAAAATAATTCATTTATACTAATAAACCCCACATTACCTATTAGCCCGGGAAATTAGCTGACAAGGTGTCCACAGGTGTCTTCGACGGGATGGTTTTTCTCAGGGTTTTTCCTCACAATGGGTTTACGTGACTAAAGGTAGAGTGTGCTGGGAAATTAGCAGTGTTTTGCAGTACTTAATCCAATTTCGGGGTAATTCAATTGACGGGTTTAGCTTGGTGTTGTAGGTTGTTTATGAATGCAGAATAAAATAATAATTTATAAATGCAAAAGTTTGTGTTTGTTTTCACGGCAGCTGAACGGATTTGAAATTTTGAATAAGGAATACTTAAAAATATGTTGTGGGAAACCGGTAAATATGTTCAAGAATCATAACATTCGAGAACATAAAGTTATTCACCAACCCGCACTTGGGCAGCATGGTGGATTACGGCTTACACTCTCTCCGTGCAAAAGATACCCCGTGTCACAGTTTTGGGAAGCTTTGAGGCTGCTGACTTATATACATATTAGTCTATGCTGCTGACGTTGCAGGGGTGACTGGTTTTCTAGTTTCCAGTCAGTATTTATTTTTAACTTAGAACAATCTACAAGTAAAAGTCATATTTCCTCAATTCACGTTCCAGCTACTGGAAACAGGCACGTACCGATTTGATAGTGCAGTCGCTCCCAGGAGTGTTTGCGTAAGTTTAGTGCGGTGTTCTGTAGATGTAGGTTACGGTGTACGGGGTTTCTGTTATGGGGAGGAGCTTTCTTTACTGCTTTGAGAGTGGACCTCAGCTACTGCTTATTTTTCTTAGAGATTTGTTATAGATGCTTTCCCAATTAGCGTAATTGAACTATGGATTGTCACTGGTTGGTTGGTGGGTGTAAAAACCTATTATGAGATATTTCTAAAAGGTTTTTAAAGCAACGATAAGATAGAAAATCTAAGTAACTTCAATGTCGCAAGCTGCTGTTACGATACTGCTGTTAGACTGCTTATAGTCCGCAGAGTGTAAAGACCCCTTTGTTATTGATTCTAGCCTAATACCAAAGTATGCTTATACTACGTACTAAATCAAATCGTACGTGCTATTTTAGGAATTGACGCTCCATTTTTCCATTTTCATTTAAGTACTATTTTGGGAGGGGTGCATCAACACTCTCAAAATTGGCGCAGTTATAGAATATAGGAATTTCTCAATAATTTATCTCTGCGTGATCATCACTTTTTCAGCATAACTTTTCATCAAAACTCGTATGAATGAAGTGAATGGCATTAAAACTCTTTAGGTACTGTTTATTACTGGATCAAAATAATTATACACAGTTATACGTATGAGAATATTATGTTTTTTTACATGGATAGGTATGTAAAACGTATTATATTATCTGGGGTAAAACTATAAATAAATAAATAAACTAATGTAATACAAAAAGCATGGAGTTAGTTATTTATTGTAAAAGAGTAGGTTGGCATACCTTGAAAAGTTATTCAAATATATTCCAATCGATAGTTCGATCTATTACCACTAAGTCTAAGACCAAAAGCTTATGTTAATGTGATACCAAAGCTGGCTGGCGGAAGCGAGACAATGCTTAGCCTTGACATTATGATATCATAGTCTAAGAATTATGAGGCTTAAGTATACTTGTTTATTCGATTTGGAATCAAAGGCACTTGATCGAAGTACAATACAATAATACTTTATTGAACAACAATATTAACCGGCCAAGTGCGAGTTGGACCCGCGTACGATGGTAAGGTAGGGTTCCTTACGCATACGTAAGGTACCCTACCTTACCATTATCTATAAAAACGAGCAAAAAATCACGTTGTTGTATGGGAGCCCCGTTAATTACTTATTGTATCCTGTTTTTTAGTATTTGTTCTTATAGTGGCAACAGAAATACATCGTCTGTGCAAATTTCAACTATCTTAACTATCTCGGTCCATTAGATACAGCCTGGTAATAGACGGACAGACAGACAGAGAGAGCGGAGCCTTAGTAGTAGGGTTCTCTTTACCCTTTCGGTACGGAACCCTAAAAACTATAATAAAAAACTCAAAACTGATGATAAAATATTATCCTTGGTTTTTGAATATCACCAAAATTAATGTTAATAACAATTTGGAAAACAAACAATCGGTTCTTACAAGAAAACGGTGACATACATACATAGGTACATTCCGAGCTTCCATTCAGTTTTATCACATAATTTTTTAATGATGAATAAATAACAAAACACTTCCTTGATTACCAATTTATTATGTTGAGTATTCTATTAAAAGAGCAAAGCAAAAGAAAGTTTTACACAGACATAAAAACAAAAGCCGCTGTTTTTCCTGAAAGACAACACGGCTGACCTTAGATTAGTTTAATGTTTTACACATCACTGGGCACTTTATACCCATCATTAAGCTTGTAACGGTTATTTCTGAGAACGACGCGATGCTGGGTTAGGGAGTAAAGGCAATATACATAGACATGAGCGAGCAACAAGCCTATGTAATATATTTTAATAAAACATTTATTTTTATTCCTGATGAAGTATTTATAGGTCACCGTCTTATTAAAAAAACCGTTTGTTTATAAAAAATTAAAATAAAACCGGTTATTTATAAACTGTCGTGTTATTTGCAAACTGACACTTTGTTTAAAATAAAACGGATGATTTTTCGATTATTTGTAAACAGTCTGTGCCCAGCGGTGAGTTTATAAAAAAACGGGTTTTAGTAGCGTTTAATTATGAACAATTCATACACCAATTTTTGGTGTAATTTATTGTTTTTTTAGTCACTAGTGGCTAACCAGTAGGTTACGACGACGAGCGAAGCGAGGTGTTAGGTTAATTTTGACCACACTAGAAGTAGACAATTACGAAATAACGATGTGATGCCAATTAATTATAAATAACCGAAATATCGACCGTTTTAAAGAGACACATTGCCCGGTTGCAATAAATCGTCATTCTTTAAATAACCGCGTTTTTTTATAAGCAAACGGTTTTTACAATAAAAGACGGATAATATAATATGGGAGTTTTAAAGCTAGTTTGAATCGGTATCCTCTTAGGCAATACGCTCCATCGTCGACACGTCTTTACTTACCATCAGGTGAGACCGTGGTCAAGTAAGACTATATCTATAATTAAAAACTCCACATTTATGTAAGTTTAATCAGCTAGGCGATGATGTATACGCAGCTGGTGTGTAAAGTTACTATGACTCTTTTTGAATCTAATTTTTGTTCTTTTGTTCTCAAGGTTACGTGATCACCTCTCTCCAGTTTCCGATCATCAACAGCCTGAAAACGTCGCCCGTTGAACATAGAACTCCCCATAAAGCGCCAGTTTGAGCGGCTGCTTGCCTCTTGCATCCATCGGCTCCTCGCGTTTCTGACCAGCCATCTAGTGGGAGGGAAACCAGTCTACGCTGAATCTTTGATACAATCAGGCTAGGCAACCTAAAAAAATAATAGGATACCAAAAAACGGTTAAAATCGTTTAAAAAATATATCCTCATTTTGAATCTCAAGGGGAGGGGACTAGGGTGGACCCCGTAAGAAGTAACAATTCAAAAACAGTACAGCAACATACTTATTTTTACACATTTTATGATATCGCACGGGTATTACTACTACTACTACTACTACTACTACTACTACTACGGGTAATACCACAAAGCCTGAAAACAAAAGTTTTCAATCAATGTGTGTTGCCAGTGATGACTTATGGAACTGAAACGTGGTCCTTAACTGTTGGCCTCATTACTAAGCTCAGAGTCGCACAACGGGCTATGGAGAGAGCAATGCTCGGTGTTTCCCTGCGAGATAAGATCCGTAATGAGGAGATCCGCAGGAGAACTAAAGTGACCGATGTAGCTCTTAGGATTAGCAAGTTGAAATGGCAATGGGCAGGCCACATCGCTCGTAGAACTGACAACCGATGGGGATGAAAGGTTCTCGAGTGGCGACCACGAACTGGAAGACGCAGCATAGGCCGGCCCCCCACTAGGTGGACCGACGACCTGGTGAAAGCCGCGGGGAGCCGATGGATGCAGGAGGCGAGCAGCCGCTCTAAGTGGCGCTCCCGGGGGGAGGCCTATGTTCAGCAGTGGACGTCTTCAGGCTGTTAATGATGATGATGATTACTACTACTACCTACTACCACTACTACCACCACCACTACTAATACTACAGGTAACGAACATAAAATTAGATACCTACTCTTTAAATACACCCATTGTAAAAGACTTGTACCGGTCAAATGAGTAATTGCTTGGGCTGCCATAATAACCGTAAAAATAATGTAGACAAGTTATTAATATGAAAGGGTCGAATAATATTAGGGTCAACTAAGCGATACCTTTCAACCCCATTATTTGTTAAGGCTCAGTGACGTAAATATTTAAATGGGTTAATTTACTATTATATAACTATATAGACATAACAATAAACACTAGTCGTTAAGCTATGATGGAAGTTTAGGTTTAGGTGGCCTTAACATTGACAGCAGTAGGCCTAGCATGAATCTTTAAGCGAAAGTAAGTGTAACGTTAACGTGAGTAAGTTGTATTGTATGGGGCGCTGATCAAATGCCATACCACTAACTTACGTTAACGGTACACTTACTTTCGCGTAAAGATTCGTGTTAGGCCTACAGTGCTTGGATCTTTTCATCTCCGCGAGTGCCCTACTCTAGTGCAAAGAACTGAGGTTTGAGTCATCAAAACGCGACAACACTGAGTTGCGAATCACGCTACTTCGATACACGCTAGATTAACAAAAGTTCGACACCACTCCAGTGCGACATCACGCTAGTTCGACACTGTCACTATGTAGCATTGGGCTTTATAATCTTTTTAAGGCGAAAATACACGCTTCACTTTTGCCTTTCAATTTGGATGAATGAAGCAACCAAATTGATCCGTGTAAACATAAAAGTGAATCATTCAATGTCATTGAAGGTCATCTTTTTCTTTGATTTCTGCTCCGTTCAACCAAAGTGATTCAATTTGGTAGAACCGTGTATTTTCGCCATTACTCTATGAGGCTGTGACACATACAAACATTTGTATTATATGTGTTATACATTATACTGGTCTATATAAGTATAACGGGTATCTTCAATATAATGTCACAGGTCTCAGGTGCCCACGATACACAGTGGAGTTTTTCTGTAACAAGGCAACCCTGGCCACAGCGAATATTTGCTAGTCGACAGAAATTCAGAGAGATAACTTTACTGCAGTCACCTAATTGTAGGTACTATCATTTTACGTCCAGCCCTTTGTGAAGAACGCCTAACCTTTCGATGAATTGTATCAGGAAGAGCAAATACATTTCATCCAATTATGAAACAACCGGCCAAGTGCGAGTCGGACTTGCGCACGAAAGGTTCCGGTCAAAAACCGATACAACCTAGACCTTTTTCTGGTTGGTAGAAATGGTTTTTAATTCTTTTCAACATTTATTTATTTCTGACAAACATTATCCATTTTTGTTATAAACGAAGTAAATAACAAGTGTTGTTAATTGCATTGACCAAAAGAATCATGTTTGTTTTCCCCTCCCCCTCTTAAATATTTATTTTATTCTGTTTTTAGTATTTTTTGTTATACCGGCACAGAAATACATCACCTGTTCAATTATCTAACTATCACGGTTCGCGAGATTCAGCTTGGTGGCAGATAGATAGACAGACAGACACACGGACAGCGGAGCCATTTTACCTTTTGGGTACGGAACACTAAAAAGATCGATATAGCTTGTGAATGTTGACACCCTTATACAAGAATATAGAGTCGACAGAGTGATCGTTACTTTACACGGCGATCTCTTATCGATGTTATTGTACAAAAAATAGAAGTCTTTAACAAAAAAATTGAGTTTTCCTGCTGCAACTTTCTCATCACTGTGTCCCGTCCGTCTATTAGCAGTAACAATATACTAACACGTTTTTACCCGAGGGCCAGCCCTGGCGAGTTCACGGGATTACGTCACTTGCTATTCTTGTTACTGACAACCTTAGCTGTTTTGCGCGAGGTTTATGAAGTTTTTACATCCCTGGGCGTTTCAGCAATTACGACATTTACGAGGCAACCTCGTGGAATATTTAACTAGCCTTCTGTTTGTGGTTTTGCCTGTGTCACTGAGTTATTGAGAATGAGGAAACCGTGACACGTCATGATTTGTTATTTTAGATGACAATGTCATTCATTATCTTTCAACAATAATAATAATATTGCTTAATAAGGGTTATTGCTAGTAAAAGTAACAATTAATTCTATTTATTTTTCTCTTTTTGACGGGCCCATTAGCTCAGTTGGTAGTGTCCCTGCCTTCTGAACTGAGGGTTGTGGGTTCGATTCCTACCCAGGACAAACATTTGTGTGTTAACCTTAGATGGTTGTTCTGCGTCTGGGTGTTATATTGTATTCTATGTATGTATTTACAAACAAAAAAGTATATAAGTATTGTATCAGTTATCTGATTCCCATTGTGCAAGCTATGCTTAGTTTGGGGCTAGATAGCGCTGTGTGAAATGTCCACACATACTTTTTTTAAACTAAATTTGATCTCGTCGTGCAAGGTATACATACCTCGGAGCGATCTAACCTACTTATTTATACATAATAAAAATAGAACTATCATTGCATGGTCTTTAAAAAATATAAATTTTTAGTCATTCTGCCTCAAGACATTATGACATAATTATAAAATACTAGTTTATGGACATAATTTTGTAACTGGTTTAATATTCCAGTTTCTTTACGATGTTTTGTCAATATTGGAAAGAAGGTATTAAATTAATTCCCTTACGCATTCTGAAGTACGTACAGGTTGAAAGTGTAAAGCACCCTATTTTTGTATATTATCTTAATAAGAACAAAACATTACCGCCCGATGATATCGGCAGATGAATGTTAGCACTTACCTTCCACGGCGGCGCACCTTCTTTGTCAAACATACCTGAAAATGGGGCAACGAAATTTTCGATAAATCACAAGCTTTAGGCACAAAACAGTACTTTTTTGTTTTATGCTTTAGTGCTGTTATTTTTTGTTACATGCCTAAAGAACTTAATGGATTTGAATGATTTTATATAAACTGGCAAACTTATAGGTCGCAAATAATTGTAATTATAAGTAATTGATTAGGGGGTCTAGCAAAGATCACAATCGCTAACGCTAACGCCTCACGCTGACTCCAAAATGTACTAGGATGACATTTCGGAAATCGCTTCTTTTTTCCGCAGCGAATGTCATTTCAATACATTTTTGTAGTTAGCGTTTGGCGATAGCGTTAGCGTTTGGGATCTTTGCTAGACCCCCTGGTTGGATGATTTGGATACGCTACCTACTGGTAGTGGGCTAGACTACCCACAATGACCCTGTGCGTCCTAATGTTCTAGCGACTAGAGCTTGATTGTCACAAAAAAAAATCACATCTTTTGTATGGGTCTTAGATTTTTTTTTCTGGTTTTTAAGTATTTGTTATTATAGCGGCAACAGGAATACATCGACTGTGAAAATTTCAGCTTTCTAACTATCACGGTTCATGAGATACAGCCTGGTAACAGACGGACAGCAGAGCCTCAGTAATAGGGTTCGCTTTACTCTTTGGGTACGGAATCCTAAAAATATATCAATTTGTTTGAATACATCAAGATTCTCAATATTGTCAAACTGTCTATGAAAAGTACCTATGATCCAAGAATGCAGACCGTAGGTCATCTTTAAACTCTCGTTTAATGGCTCCACCTTGAGAATGTGTCAGGTATATGCAAAGCCTTTCTGCAAGATTACTTTCTGCTACGTCGTGACTCTGTAATAGATATGCTCTGTTTTGGGTGTGTGAAAATTTTTCCGTGTATATTAAATAACCATTTTAAATCATCTGTTTACGTACCTAAATCCTAAGCACTACAGTCTAATAGTTGTTAATCCATGTAAAAAATGGGGGTAACACTACTGAAACTTATTGTTGCGCACCTGCCTTCTTCCACAGTTCTCCATTCATCCTTTTTATATTTTTCTCTCTTTCTTCTCTCTTGCTTTTGACTGAAATAAGGTATAAAACTAATAAACCCATGCGAACCTGGGACGGGTCAGCTAGTATGTATGATAATAATTATAGGTATGCATCACAATTCACTCAGGCGCGGCGCGGTGCTGTGGCCTCTATGCACGTGAGGTTTGGCGGGCTACAAATGCGGCAGAAGCGCCGGAGCGGCTATAGGCACAGATATTATAAAAATAAATAAAAAAAAATTTGTAAAACACAAAATCAAGAGATCTTTAGGTCGGTCATCATACAAAACAAAGAAGTCGGTATTTTCAAAAACTCCAATCCAATGTTGAACAAATTCACGCTTTTATTCCAAAATTCGGTCAACATTGACCTCCCTCAGGTACCGGCGCCTAGCTATAGACAAAAAACATCCCCTATTAGGGTTCCACAAGAGAATACATGAAAATGCCCTTCGCTGAAATGGCTTTCGATAATGAGTAGGTACGAACCCCAAACTAAAGGCCTTTTCTTTGCCGGTTAAAAAATGGTCAAACTGGTTTTTAATAAGTTAATAGTCTATGCACTATATTTCGGTCTTGATCTAATAAAGCTATATTAAATATATTTATAATTATAATTATATATTTATAATGCTAAAAATTAATTAATTAATGTCGATGTTCAGCAGAAAGTTTTCCGAGTGGTGATGTGATGTCAATCTACACAATTATGTGTTTATTTTATGATATTCTACACCCCCCTTTTGGTCATTCGTTGACTGGACTACTAGGTATTAACAAATTATATATTGTAAAAAATAGTATCGAATAAGGAAAATCTAAAACAAAAAAAAATATAATATCCTTAAAAATTAGTACCCCTAATCTCGAAACAGGTAAGTAAATAATTATGATTTGTTTTTTATACAGGACTCTCTGAGTTAAACTGCAGCACGCTTGGCATAATTTTTGTCCCTGCTAATGCCGTCGGAATGTATTAACATGAGTAGGGGGATGCACAGGGTGGAAAAAATGAGTAAATTACTACCTTTGAAATAACGCACGTATTTTATTTCAATAACATTTAATTAGGGATTTTCGTTTTGTTATGTTTTTTGTAATAGTTTAACAGTTTATTTTTTAAACGAAATAAGCATTGCGTTGACCACATTTCGCTTGATGGATAATGCGGTCGACGATGTGGCATGAAGGTGAAATATTTAACTGTGATTTTTTGCAAACGTTGCAGCAAGCCGGATTTATAATAGCCTCTCATTAGCGACAACGTTGCTTTACTATAAAGAAACGTCCGTGCGTTTTCAGTTTACACTCTGCATTTGTCACGGCTTGGATAAAAAACCACTGATTTGTTGATTGTCACCTGTTTTAGTAAGTCAATCTGCTGAAAACATTTGAATTCGGTAACAATACTGTAGTAGCTGAAAACACCCGATGATCAACAACTACTGACCGTTCAGTATTTGACAGTAATTTAACAAACTTATGAGGATTCAGAGGAAAGTGATGCGTAAGCATAGTTTTATTTTAATAGATAGACGTTACACATATTTTATACGGTAGCATTATGTTTTCTATTGTTAAGTATATTATTTATGTTGTATGTTAGAATGTAATGTTGTGTGATGTCCTGAAATAAATGTATTTTCTTTCTTTCTTTCTATGGGGTTATGGGCATAAACACTTATTAAAATATAAGAAAGTAATGTTTATTAATCAAACCCTCAGTAGATATTACCTATATCCACTCAGGCGCGGTGCGGCGGGCGTAGGTAGGTCCCAAAGCGCTCCTCAAATAGCGCGGTATGGTTTTGCATATTTACGGTTTATACGAATAAACTAAGCAGTGTTTTAAAATTTCAAAACTAGTTTTGATAAGTAGCATTACTTGGCTATCTAAACAAATGCATTTTTACGTGTGTTGCAGTATAAAAAACACACACAACAACACTACACATAATAATTGACGCTCCGCTGTACCTAAAGGAAATTACTCGGTCGCCGGCGCGCGCCGGCTCGGAGCGAGATGCAATTTAGACTGAGGCGTTTTTTTTTCTCCTGAACCATAGAGACTTTTACTTTATTCGATAGTAATGTTCAACTAGTTTCAATTTTAGTCGATTTATAACGAGTGACACCTCTAAAAATTGATTGCCATCCCTAGTAGCGCAATCAGCTGTAAGCCACAAATGTGGTGGGGAGCGGTTCACGTTGCGCGATGCCGGCCGCACATGTGGTTGAAGCGCCTGAGCGGCTAAGTGAAATTATTATTTGACAAATATAATAATAAAAAATAAGCTACATTTTATTCAAGAGGAAGAGTAACAGATGATGAATAGACGAAGAGACGCTTCCTCTAATTCATCACCATGAATATTTTATGACGAAAGTGAACGCCTCTATTGTACAAGTTTTTTCAGTCACTTGTTTCTGACGATAAATTAACAAGTTCAAGCCCTTTGTATGAAGAATCTAGAAATAATACCAGTAAGGACACTACAGACAAATAGTACAAACTATATGGGAGGGGGGTAAGTTTTACCTTTGTAAATTGTCAATATCATTAGTGTTTCATCTATTTTAGCTATCTACCCATCTTGTCACGCCAATTAATTTGATCACCATAATTAATAATGAATAACCAAATTAATTAATTTTTCTCTTTCGGGATTAGGTAGGGCAGGGCATGTTCATTAAATGTTTGACGAGTTATGGGCACAACCACCTGCCACTGACGAAGTCCCTAAGGATGCTAAAGCCATCATGGAAAAGTCGTGTCAAAAGGTAGCGATAAACTTGTAGTTTATCGCGTTAATAGGTTATCTCTCCTGCACACTGAACATTTTAAATCAATTATCTTAATTTATCGCCCAATGAAGTACAATTTACTTACTACGTATTAGAGAAGCTATAAGAAGCACAAATAGTTTCCATTTTAAGTACAGCGAACCTAACATCCGCTACAGTGCTTTACAAGATCAAATCGTCTAACCGAACGATCCAAACAAAATCCTTCCTCCTTCCATTTCTCACTGTCTTATACTTAACATAACATACTTCTGGAACTTCCCATACTGCCAGCACAGTTGCGATAAAAGGGTTGTGTCGCTTCCATTCGCAAAAACTTTGTTAAACTTTACGCTCAGTTATTTACGGTTTGTCGTGAATGGCCGGTTTTAATTCTGTAAGGTTTTCATAAACTTTTAAAGCTACGCTGGCACTGTTAAAGGTAAAGGTGAAAATATTTTTTTGCTTTATTGCCGTGTTTCTTTTTGTTTTCGTCTGTTCGAGAATGAAATTCTTGCCTTTGCTTTTTATAGGCGCTGTTATTGGTAAATATAAGTGCTGGTAAAGAAGCAACCATGTAACACATGTACACATGTTCCATAATTCTACACTTATATAGTTCTCAGACATAATTTCATTGTTTAAAATTATTTTTAGTCCGTTTTTTTCATATTATTTTATTTCAAAATCAGTTAAAATAAAGATTAGAATAAGTAAAACAGAAATGAACAGTAAACTCACAATGAAGAGTAAATAAATTAATAAATAATAATATTTAATATAAAAATCGTGACAACTACAGTAAATACCATTAAATAATATATCCAGGCTGACCCGAATAATATTTCGTCACGATATTTCCTTACAATATCACCGCCATCCAGTTCGTCACATTTATATCATGTGGAAACTATAAACCGAAGCTTTCGTATACTTATCTACTTACTTTTAAAAGCGTTTGACAATTGAATAAAACATTCAATACATCATATCTGTAGATATTATTGTCCAAAGAGAATTAAATCAATAGAGAAGACAAAACCATTTATTTTATAATGTGGCGTAAATTTTTTATTTGTTTTAAATTCGTTCCGTAAGTTTCGCATCGCACAAAAATGTAAGTAGATTTATGGTCAAAATTTCATTCGACTTTCGGCTCAAAAAATATTTAAATGGCATTGATAGTTGTAATATAAAACATAACTTTTTTATTGTGTAAAGGTATGCTGATGAAACTGGTAAAACAAACGGTTACCTTATTATAATAATTATACTAAAAAAGTGTGTTATAAAAAATTTACATCGCATTATTTTTTTTTTATCTGAAAACGTCAACATTTCTGTAGGTGTCTTCTAATTTTGCTAATCTAGTTTTTCATTTTACACTCCTCTGGAATAAATAAATTGCGGTGAAAAATACTGTGTAAGTTTCAGGTCAGGCCTCCATTAGATTGTTTCCTCCGTGGCTCCTTTAGTGTTATCTGTAGGTATTTATTCCATTCTCTATTGTTTGAAAGCGGTTTCAATTTTATAAAGACTGGTATAATGATAATCTATGAAATTGTGAATGGTATTTCTTCTTTGTCATCATAAAAATGATATGATATTCTTAGGTTTCCATATAAAACATTTATAAAATTGTTTTATTTGATTGATACTAAATTTTCAGAAGCACTTACGCATTATGTTTGTTCTGCGTCTGGGTGTTATAATGTATTCTATGTATATATTTACAAACAAAAAGTATATAAGTATTGTATCAGTTATCTGGTTCCCATAGTACAAGCTATGCTTAGTTTGGGGCTAGATGGCGCTGTGTGAAATGTCCACACATATTTATTTTATTATTTATTTATTAATATTTTAAATATTTAAATCTTAGGAATTTTATATTTTTATAAAAAATGTTAAAGCTTAAAAAATCTACTCATCCTCGGTCTATTTTCAATAAGTAAAAATTGCAGTATTTTGGGGAAACTTTCAGAACCACAGCCTGTGTCATAATAATATTTTAAATGCGAAAGTTTGTGTGTGCCTGATGGTGTTAGTATGTGTGTATTTGTTTGTTTGGTCCCTCTTAACGCCGGAATAGCTGAACAGATTTGAATGAAATTTGGAATCGCAGAGCGTAGCTAGTCTTGCTTCATATTATACTTCCTTCAGAAACATATATTTTTAAACTTTCCACTAACGTAGAACGTTAACGCATTCCCACATTAGTAGTAAAAGCTCAAACAACCAATAAACAACAACCAAACTGCACTTTTACTTCCAAACTGCTCATAACGGCGTATTTACACTCAATCCTCGAAAATACTCGCAAACTTGGATTCACTCCTTCAAAGAATTAAACAGAAAGTTGCAGAACTTTAAAAATATTGCAATTTGAAAAATCTCTTTGCTTAGACTGTTTATGAACGATTTCTGAGCTTATGAAATCTCTATTACACATTTTTGAATTTTGGAACGTCGTTTTTTAGCGACGGTAGGGCCCTATTACAGAACTACGCTCAGTCGTAAATCTGTGCTCAAGACGAAATGAATGAATGAATGAATGAATAAATTTCTATTTCAACCAAAAGGGATCATAAAAAATTCTAGAATTAAATTTTAACTAACTAAATGCTAATGAAGTTAGAAAAAACGGGCCAAGTGCGATCGGACTCGCGCAGAAACGGTTTTGTACCAAATTATCTATAAAAAACTTCGTTTTAGTATAAGTTTTTATAGCGGCAACAGAAATACATCATCTGTAAAAATTTCAACTGTTTAACTATCACGGTTCTGTTGTGGTTCATGAGATACAGCCTGGTAACAAATGCACAGACAGACAAACGGACGGACAGCGGGGCCTTAATAATAGGGTTCATTTTACCCTTTGGGTACGGAACCCTAAAAATAAATGAACAGTCAAAATGAAATCTCTACTTGACCACTTACCGATGACAGAGCTTTAATCCGTGATGATAGTGCAGTAATACGGGTAGAAGACTTTAAATTTGATCTCTTGTGGGTTCAAATTTGTGTTACATTACAGCTACAAGTTAACTGCAGAGTGAAAACGTTCTAAGGAGTCTCAAGGAGGTATTCGGTGCATTCACGCGGCAGCTCAAAGGGGCTAGGGGTTAGGGCTGGCATGGCAAAGAAGGAGCCATAATGATTTTGTTTTAAGGACATAATTATGCTGAATTTAACTAAGTTATTATTTTAGGCAATATCAGTTTGATATTTAGAAAAAAAATTATAACTATATAGGTAGAATGGGACAATAACCCTTTCTTACTTCTCAGTTTAACCGATGACATTTTTATTTTTATTATTAAACAAAATTTTAATTTATATCTCTTTTACATGTGAATGATATTCCTACAGATTTTATTATTTTTACATGTGTTGTTGTGGAAATTAACAAGAATCGTAAATAAGCTCCCACAACAATAAACAAAATTTTAATAAGTTATTTAATGAATACGTTTTAATAGCCCATCCATTTAGTTTTAAAGACCATTAAAGTTAAAAAACAAAACTATGGCTTTAAAAATTATAGCAGAAGCTTTCAAAATAAAAACACACTCATTTGAGCACAAGAAATACAATGTTTTCATTTTGGTTTTGTTTAATAAAACTATGATTTAAAGTAACCATAATAATGTACTTTAAATCAAAAGTAAACATACCATTATCATGATTCTAATTTTTCCTTTACAAATTAATTTATAATTCTATTAAATAAACGTATTTATCCATCCAAGCCGCGAACCATAGTTACAGCATCTTCAAAGGAATTCAATGTTTAATGACTGGGCATTGCGGCAAGTCACCGATGCCTACCTAAGCGGATTATAGGATTCTAGGTTTAATGCCTAGGATACCTAGGGGACCTAAATAGGTCCTCCATTTTATTGGAACAAGTGTTGTGAGAGTGTAAATTAATAAATAGGTTGCCTCTCTAGCGCTCCAAAAGAGATGGTTGTGTTTTGGTGCACTAATTTTTTTCTGTAATTTAATTATTTGGTGGACAATATAGGAAGCTTCTCAACCAAAACAGGGAATCGCCAGGAACTTACCCATTTTCCTTATTTAGTGCCTGTCCAAAGTTCCAAACATAATTCACAAAACATAAGTCTTACCTAATAAAATATTACATGAAACAAATCGAAGTTACAACAGTTGGCCCATAACTAACCATCTCCATGAAATAAAAATTCTCACTGCCCGTGGACTGTTTGCCAAGTTTGGATTTAAGTTCTGCGCACACTAAGAGAGAAGATCTGGCGAAAAATGATGATCAAAATATGTAAGTATATATAACACAAGCTACCAGTATGTTGGACACTCTCACACTGATAATGAGTGGAAGAATTTGGAGTATATATGTCCATTTTATAGGCTATAAGTCAGTGCGACCAGTGTACAGTAACCTGGATCTTTTCAAGTCAAGAGTGAATGGGTAAACACGCTCCACCTTAGACAACTTTGTCGCTTACCATCAGGTAAGTTGTTGTTAAACGTATGCTCATTTTAGGATAAAAAATGTTCACTTTTTTTTAGCAATGTAGTAGCTAGTAACTAAGATAATAAAGTTTTGCGTGACACTGCACTGAGACATCACATAGTTTAGTAATCAGATTACTTAACTGTGTAATCAGGTCATAAAGTCTTACTAGCTCAGTAATTTCACTAGCTACAATGCCCTTCAAACCGAAACACAGCAGTGCTTGCACACTACTGCTTGGCGGCAGAATAACTGGCAGAGCGGTGGTACCTACCTAGACGAACTTTGCAGAAAAGTCCTACCATACCTACCACTTGTTTGTAATAGGTAGGTCGGTAATGCATCTAGTAGCATTTAGTACTTAGTTGGGTAGTAGTTAAAACAATAAGTAGAGGTACTTTGCTCATATAAAATAAAGAAATAATGTATAATTTTATCATAGAAACAGTAATAATCAAAGCAGTTTTGTCTCAGTATACACAGGGTCTGCCTATGTGGATAAAGCTGCCAAGTTTGGAGTAATATTGAGTACAGGAGCATATTTCGCGATCTGCCAAACCGAGCTGTCTATAGGTAGTTGTAGTTTTGCCAATTCTTTTGTAAGAATCCAATGCTGGCTATTTTTTTAGAGTATAATGGGCATGCATAATAAGAATATTATGGACTGCATGCTTAAAGCTAAAAATGAAGCAGAAAATAGAACTCTGAAAAAGTTTGAAATATTAGAATCGACAATCAGTCTAACCCCGTTCTCAGTCTTTTACTACGTGAAATTACTCGGCACATAAGAAAGTCAGAAATTATTCCACTCAAAGTAAAGACTCCATAAGTAAAATAAAATAAATAAATAAATAAATAACGCCCCACGATCACATACATGGCTCCTGAACACTTCCCTGTATGTAGGGGAACCCAGGAACTACAGAGACCATGCTTCCACACACCCAGACACAGAACAAGTATTGTACTCTTTTTTCTGTGCACAAAAAATTGTCCTGTCACGGGAATCGAACCCATCGCCTCCGGATTATGAGCTGACCTACTCAACCACTACACCACAGAGGCTATAAAAAATAGCTGCAAATTAAATTATCAACTGGGTGGTTATTCTCTATGGAAACACAGATTCCACACGATACGAAACCACGTCGTTATCGTGTCTTGTTCAAATCGTGTCACCGCGTCAGATATACCTTCACTTTACATTAAAGTTATCTTTATTTTGAAAAAAATATATTGACATAAGTGGTCATATCCTTTGATGTGTTGATGTTTTGGAACGCGTCTCGGTAAAACATACGATTTTTGACAGTTCAAATCGCGCCAATTTCAAATTCATTTCGCGCGGTTTTGTTTTCATTTCATAAAGAATACAGTTTCGCAGATTTCTTATGTAAGACAAGGAATTCGCGTGGTTTCGAAGTAAGGAATCGATACGGAATAATGGCCCTGCAAACAGTAATAATACCTACACTCTATATTAGGACAGTATTCGTACGTGATTTTCGACCACAATCCAGCACACGTCGCCACCACACCATGTTGTATTTGAGTATCTCTATAATAGAATGGCTGCGGTTATGCCCATTCCACTGAGCTATCATCTCAATTTGTACCGCAAATTGAATCATCTATTTTGGTATTATTGTAAATAAAATCAGGAGCACCTTCTAACCTTATGTTTATTCTTCACATAAGTCGTAGCTTTTCACTATTAAACAAAACGAGACTGGTCGCTTTTCCATCGAGATTTTCATCACCGATTCTATTGTCAATTGTTTTTTTAAATAATTATTTGGCTCTACAATGACTCCTAACAATGACTACAGTCTACCGTCTAGATAGAGATAAATTATAGAGTCATATAGCGACAGGCATAGGCGTCTGACTCAGTACCACACATCTTTCGCCCAGTTACCCGCAAGCCAGCGTTGCTAACCAGAAAAAACGATTTGAAACAGAGGAAAAACAGCAAAAGCTATGGGATAGGAGAACTGATTGCAGACATGCTAGGTCAGCTTTTCCTACTCTCAATCGAAAAGTGACGAATAACTTACTACGGCTTAAGCGGCATGACCTCCGTCTAATCACAGGCCTTATTACGGGTCATTGCAACTTAAATTATCATTTGAATAAAACTGGAGCAACAGACAGTCCGCTTTGTAGGGGCTGCCTGCAGGAGGACGAGACCGTAGAGCATGTGATGTTTCACTGCGAGACTACGGAAGAGATAAGAATTAAAACCGGAATGCGTGAGCAAGCGTATAAACCTTGTAACCACTCATCTTCGCCACCATCTGCGACGCCAACACTGGAGCAGTTGTGCCAGCACCCCAAAGCCGCACTCCGTTACTTCAAGGAGCTGGGCTGGCTTGGGTAGATGCTGGAGGGGGAAATGCACAATACACCCCAAGCGGGACGTCAGTGCAGGCCTTACCGCCCCCATTCCAAATTAGAATTAGAATTAGAATTAGAGGAAAAACAATTCAACGTCAACACGTCGACTGTAGTAATCTGATATAACATCAGATTTAAAAGTAAAAAAAAAACAAACAAAAAATTCCTATATTACGCCATGGATATAATCATACTAAATAACAAATGAAAGAATCAAGGGAAAGGTATAAATAAATAACATCATGACAATGAGCCCCCTATAGGTGCTGCGCACATTGTCGTGCGCTGAAATACTAAGATTAGCAATAGAACGAATTTATTAACCAAATACATGCGAAATCCGAATCACTCACAAACCATTATAGTATTTGCCTAACCCACAGGATTTAGTAAGCATCTGTAGATATTAACCTAAGTCCTAAATAAAGCCAATAGTATCTAAATGTACGTCACAGTAAACGCAAATTCTAAGCAAACCAATAATATTAAATTTTACCGATAACTTCGGAAAGCGCTTCAGGAGACAAAGGTTATGGCATTGACAATCTATTAAATCTACTATTATTATGGGCCTTATTCTGAGTACATGCCCTCTGGTAGGTCCGTAAAATAGAAATGATAGTAACATTTACTTTACTGTCGAGTAGAGATACAGAAATAACTAACCAATGGACTAAAAGATAAGATGACTTATCTTAAATCGAGTTAAAAATGGATAATCTTGACGTGAACTGAGCTGCAAATCGTGATCGAGATATTTAGCTATACAATCACACGAGAATTAAAAAACTGATCCTGGTAAAAGAAAATTACCTATTGTTATCTCACTCCCTCGATTATGGTAAAAATGTAGTGACAGTGAGACAACACTAGAAATGCCTGCTCTTTTCAGAGCTTTTCTTTAACAATAAAATCATAAACACTTCCTAGTACAACCGCCTGAATAGGTACCTAGTTTAGATTCAGTAAATTATCAGATTTATATGGACTTTATTCATAGCCAGCCAGCCCCATGCAATGAGAAAACGTGAAGATTTAAAACAATGCTTATTTTGCTCGAGGTGTTTTAATACAATCAAACCTGCTTCCGCTTGAACTCAAGCTGACTGCTCAAGTTGGACTTTAAACGTCAAGATCTTATGCAAGAACTCAAACTTACTTCAGTACGACATATTGGTATCTAGAATATGATTTGATAAGACCTCTTAAATATTTAAATTGCTCTTTTTCTATCGCTTAGGGTCAGTTTTAGACTGCATTTGAAGAGCACATTCTTTCATATAGAGCAGAAAACCTTTTGAAGAAAACAACCAAACATTATGATATATACACCCAGTTGAAGAAACGATAATTAACTTTTAAAGTCGACTTTTTAAATCATAATCTTCCATCAAACTGTTGTCCTCCCTACAGTTTAAGGACTCCATTATCGTTAATGCCGCTAGTAAGATTAATGACGTTTCTGCAGCTGGGTGTTAGTCCCTCAAAATAAGGTAACTGTAACAACTTAGAACTAGCACAAAACGTAGTTTCACACATTCTCAACTAGGTAGCAAGCACAACAGTGTAGCAGCCACTCATTAGCAGAAGCGACGTGCGACACTTGAAAATACCCTTCCATTACTAAACACAACAAAACCTTGCCATATTAAACCTTATTGCATTGACTTTCCCACTGGTGAATATTCAGAGAACAGGCCGCAAAATTAGCTTCGGTCTGCATTATAATCTGCTGCGGTCCTAAGATGCCTGCCAAGCGTGGTGATCATGGAAAACCACTCCACTAATGGGGAATCAGCAGTGGCTACAAATACGCTGACTCGTGATCTTGTCCTTTTAGTTTCTCAGGGTTGTATACTAATGGCTATGCCACCTGCTGTCAAGTCATCATATCCCTGGAGGTGTAGTCAATGTTGAGTCATTAAGTACCAATCTAGGTGTACCTGAATTCATGGCGTACGCGGGCTCCCAACTTGAGACCGAGTACAGATACACAATTCTCCAAAAGCAAGAACAACGTAAAATCATAATTTCTACGGTTTCAAATGGTCTTAAATAAACAAAACAAATCCCAAGCAAAGTGAAACGTTTTATCAACGGAGATATTTCAAAAGCAATTCAAGATAAACACTAGCAGTCTAGTGTTTCCACAACCACAAAGAAATCCTAAAAGTTGCAGTACAACATGCAAAGTCTCGTTGCTTTTAGACTGAAAGGAAAGTTTAGAAGGACGATGTCCTGCTGTAATGCAAAGAAAGTAGGACTCCCAGTACATAAGTACTCTTATTTAATGGTAGGTCTTTTATGGCATATTAGTACAATGGTATAGAGAACTTCCTTGTCTTTATAATGGTACATTGAGATGTTCAACCACTATTTTATTAAGGAAGCTTCCTTTTTATTTTATTTGGTCTTTTCACTAATTATAATAATGTATGTACTTACATGTGTACGGAATCCTTAATACACGAGTCCAATTTGCGCTGGGCCGGTTTTATTTATTATTACTTACTTTGCTTTTTGTGCAATTGTAACGAGTCAGATTGCCTCGTGACGTCACAAATATTAATAATGTTCCTCAGGTTTAAAATATCGGCAAAATTAATTAAATAAAGCTTTCGTAACAATACAAATGAATACTTTTTGTTTAAATAATTCTTTCATTCATAAATATAAACAAATTAAGAGATATTTTAGTTTAATTTCATTCAATAATACCTAACGAAGCCGCGCGTCGCTGCAAAGGCGCTCCACGCGTTATTTCACTGCCCTCCGTACCGCAGCCCGCTACCCGTTTAGCCATAGCGTTTCTATAAGGGAGATCCATACAAACTACAGTGTAATCTGTGACTGGCCACTACTACTAATACAAACGATCGCACTACATGGAGCAGGAGCATTGATGCGTGACGCCAGGCGGCTATATAAGCGGGAATTTACGTGGAAAAATTGGCACTCGTTTACGAGAGCCCTTGCAAGGTACTGATGTATAGCCTGGGAAACCGGCGGCACTCTTACCGAACCGGGAGACGCTGTAGTTCAGGGTAGCACTGCGTCTTCTACTGGGGAATTGGGGGGAATTAGCACTCGTTACGAGAGCTCATATTAAGGTACAGACGTGTAGCCTGGGAAACCGGGCGGCAGTCTTGCCGAAAGCGGAAACGCTGTAGCTCAGGGCAGCACTGCGTTTCCTACTGGGGATTAAGGGCGAAACTCTCGTCTTGAGGGCTCATACGTGGTAGTTGTGCGGCTTGAGGATATCGGGCAGCACTTCTCCAAAAGCGTATGGGTTTCCATTTCTAGTGTCTAGCCTAGGGGAATGAGGGGCGAAGCGCCCGTCTTGGGACTCCTACGTGGTAGTTGTGCGGCTTGAGAGCATCGGGCAGCACTTCACCAAAAGCGTATGAGTTTTCATCCCTGGTGTCTCGCCGAGGATTTTGGAGGGTTATCGAATAGCTCAACGTTTATCGCCAAGGGGGTTCAAATATCGCGGAGTAGATTAAATTGCGCGAGGGGGTCCAAATATAATTCGGAGTAGGATAGATACACCACGTTAGTAGATAAACGTTACGGTTTCTGCCTAAGGGGTCCGAATATAGTCCGTAGTTCAATAGCCCGAATACTTATAGAAACACGTCCTCTAAATATTTTGTATATCATTTTCGCTCGGGTTACTCACACTCAACGTAAATACGTCAAAACTTAGTCTGAAGGTAGTATTATTAGTAATAAATTACATTTGTATAAAATCGGTAGTTCAACTGAAAATTCTGTTTACTATAATGAAAAGTAAAAGAGGGTAGGTAGGTAGGTGTACTTGAGCAATGGTCAGGTAGTATTAACGAAAGATTGGTTGATTTTTGGATTAGATGTGTAATATCGGAATACCCGCACAATCACTGAACCGCTTCGAAGGTTGCAATTAAAGTATTTGTAGGCGTAATTTGCCCAAACAATAGGTAAAATTAATAAAAAATGTCTAGGTCCATTAGGTACTAACAATATAAAATGAAAAATATAATCAATACAAGTTAGGAATAATATTAAGTAGGTAGTATAATAATAAAAGTCCATGAAATGTGGAAACTCAGTTCGGTGAAATTCAGGTTTAACTTTGTTTGAAATAATTAACATTCAACTCAAAATTATAGATTACTTGCGATATATAATTCAATAAGTAATTGTCAGTCGTGTCTGGGTCAAGCACAGCAGTACCTTTTAGCGACCTCTTTACCAAACGGATAAGACTAGCTAATCTATAGATTCGAAAGATAATATTTTATTGTATGACAGTATAATTTAATATAACTATTGGATCAGACATACCTTTAGACATAGTTCATAATAGTGAATTAAGTTACATTACATCTCAGATATACAGAGATTTTCATATAATTTAATATAACTATTGGATCAAACAAATCCTTAAGCATTTTCATAATAGTGAAATAAATTAAATCTCAGCTATACAGAGATTTTCATATGAATTCAGAAAGACTGAGCAAACCTGAATTTCAACAAACAGAACAATGAAAATAGGATATGTCGTGAATTTTATAATTTATTCTCACTTTTTAATATTAAGAGGTTGGTAGACTGTTTAAAAATACTATTTTGGTTGGCCACACTGGCGGAAGGAGCGTCCGCTGAACCATCAGCCAATTACGATGGCTGCCTTGGTAGTTCCGGTAAAATAATATTGAGGTTTAGGAGGGAAGTTTTGGAGGGAGGACAAGGTCCAAAAAGGCGTTCTATTCTGGTTAAGCAACCGAAGCGTCAAGACGTATTATTGCTCCTGTTCGTTTATTATGTACTGAGTGTGTACTGAATATTTATAGAAGAAAGAATATACAAGAATTGAAAAGGTTCTGTGTTTTACTTCAATTCAGAAGAGGAGATGAACCCACATGAAACAAGGTACCGTAATTTTTCTCTGAGAACCTGTGAATTTATGACCATGCCCACGATTGATCTTGATTTGTAACTGTAATTTTTACCAACGCCCGTAATTTAAGCTATACTGCAATATTGATAAAATAGTGAGATTATGTCAGCGCGGCCGGTCAGCTAGACTGAGACAATCCGGTTGTGTTAACTTAATCGAAACATAAACTTGATTTTATTTATTGAGATTGTGCAATTATGAAACACTGGATAACATATATCATCATTTGAATTTGACACTTGAAGTTTGAGAAGCATGGGCGGTCTGCATTGACGGAGTCTTCCCGCCCGTGCTAATTGAACCTGATAAAGTGTACTGTGTCGTGTCAGGGGTTTCATACTCGTTTGGTCAGGGCCACACTCTGACAACGATAAGGGAACTGCTGACTGGGCGCAGCTGTTAAATTGGATTGATGGTAATGATTGTGAAATGGTGCTTAGACTGTAAAGTATTGTCTTTTTCCAATACGATTGGGCTTGCATTTAAGATTTTAATTGTAATGCCTACACGATTAATCTCAATTGACGGTACTCTAAGATTATTAAAAAAATATATTTAATGGTGAATATTAAGTAGAAATTCCTGAGATGTAAGAATAATAGACGAATATTTTAATCATTATGACTTGTTCACATGGCCTAATGTAGTTGTCTATAGAATTTTGATTTTAAATGCAGTTATCTATATCACACACACACAACAGGTATACTGAGTCAAAAGAATTCGTTTACGAAAGCACAAAATAGAAAAGTGACGATAGTGTCTCAGGAGTCTAATATTTTAGTGTACTTAAACCAATAATAGTTAGCATCTTTGGAGTGAATTTGGTGTAATGACGGGTGGTCAGCATTGTTTTAGATAATTTTGTGTATGGTCTACTAGCATTGTAACATGGGCCCCGTAATATCGCTCGCACACAACACACAATACACAACACACCATCCACACATACAATTATTACACATTTAAGTATTGTAATTCTCAAATGTTATTTGAGCATTGTAGAAAGAGAGAGCGAAAGATATGATTTATGGTTATAGCATTATTTTAAAATGAAATAAACCTGTTGTCCAGTGGTCTATTCGTTTGTAGATTTATAAGCCTCAGAATCACTGGGAGGAAACTTGTATGTTCGACAAATTATTAGTGAAAACAAAGTTCCACTAAGTTTACCTAACAGTTACCAAATTGGAGTATCTTGTTTTAAACTTTTATTTTATTTCATACGAGTAGTTATTTTATTTCACCCAGGTAGATAGGTATCAATAATTTGTTGCTATTTTTAATTTACTTAGTTTATTAGCATTTAACATTGTTCTGTCCATTTTATTGAAGGTATCGAAAATACTTTTTAATTTTCATATTTGTCATTTTTAAATTATACAACTAAAATGATTCAATTCAATTCAATTTAATTCAATTCAATTGTTTATTTGCATTCCACAATGTTGTTTAAAGATGTTCGTGTGATTGAAAGTTCCCTGTTGAGTTTGACTTGATTACATTATCTTGAATTACATTTTTATATTTATGGAACCCATACCGCGATTAGAATCATTTCAGTTCCCGATGTTCCAGTATTTGGTATATTATGATAATGCAATGAACAACCGTAAATGATTAAAACAACGATACTGTTTTTTAAAAATCTGATCATCCTAAGACTTGTCGCTGTTCTGTAGAAGTTACGTTTACGTTTATTTTAAGTGGCTGTAAAACAATTAATTACTATTCACGAAATCCTGGCTCCAACTTCGATCGCCATCATCAGACCAGTTAGTAGAAGGTGCTAGCGGTTAAGCGTATAAAAAGGTAGTGCTAACACCAATAAGAAGTACGTCATGCCACTTTCCCACTACTGGTTTTGCCAGTGTAAAGTCGCACTGTATTATGAAATGTTTTAGTGCGAGTATTATTTCGTATTCATATTCATTTATTTGTATTCATGTGCCAAAAATATGTGAAGTCTACCCATCGACTAATTCACTACCTATTTCGAAATTGAGTAAACTCACACTAGTGCCACAATTTTAACGTGCCAGTTACCACCTACTCCAATCAGATATAGCTTAATTATTATGTCATAGATAATATAATACCTACAGTTGGTACTTATGTTGACAGTAGATCAGGTTTGCAATCCTATGTATATTATAATAGCGCTCATGGTTAAACAGAAAAATGATAATTGATATTTACGCCACTACGTTGTTTGCTTTGTTAAACTTGTCACAGATTTAAATTAAAGACTAGTATTTCAATATAGTACCCAGGTTTATTACAGATTATTTTATGACAATCAGAATGCGCCTACTGGGCGGTTATTCTCTATGGAAACACAGATTCCACACGATACGAAACCACGTCGTTATCGTGTCTTGTTCAAATCGTGTCACAGATATACCTTCACTTTACATTAAAGTTATCTTTATTTTGAATAAAATATATTGACATAAGTGGTCATATCTTTTGATGTGTTGATGTTTCGGAACGCGTCTCGGTAAAACATACGATTTTTGACAGTTCAGATCGCGCCAATCCCAAATTCATTTCACGCGGTTTTGTTTTCGTTTCATAGAGAATACAGTTTCGCAGATTTCTTATGTGAGACAAGAAACTCTGGTAGTTTCGAAGTAAGGAATCGATACGGAATAATGGCCCTGTTGATTACCGAGGTATCAGGTGCACAGTTTCATTTCCAGTGAGATTCAGTGTGCCGACATTCCATGGGTAGGACCGTATTAGATGAAAGGAAAAAGTGGGAGGATAGGCTAGTTAATAATTTGATACAGCTCTTGATACAGTTCTCGATACAGCTCTCGATACAGCTCTTGATACAGCTCTTGATACAGCTTTTGATACAGCTCTTGATACAGCTCTTGATACAGCTCTTGATACAGCTCTTGATACAGCTCTTGACACAGCTTTTAACGGATTTGATGCGGTTTCCAAAAGATTCTATGTACGGCTTTTGAATATGGTTTGCAAATTTTGTACAGCTAAGGTGCAGTTTATGATTAAGATGTGACCGAACACCACCACATCGCCACTATCACACCTACACACCATCACCACATTCGCCTACTAAATTTAAATAGTTACAAACTGAGCTGATTACCTTCACCTTGGATTATAGTTTAAAGATTTTAGTCGTGAAAGTTTTGCACACATTTGAGGCTATCGTTTCAAATAATTTGTACTGCTATAGAGATATAGTATGGGCTTCAATTCGATATTATAGTTTGGACTATAGTTAGACTATACGGTTCAAGATGCAGCTGGGCTTCAAACTGGGTTACTCTGTAAAATTCGGTTTAGAATATGAAATTTGATCAGTTTGATATAAATTTAATTGATATACAGCTAATTATTAAGCTATTTGAGATACAGCTATCTGGAATAAGCTGCTATTTGATATGAAGACTTTTAATGCACTGATTCATGTACGGGTATTTGAAATGTATGGTTTGATATATAGGTTTTGTTTAATGTATTGGGTTATCACCATACTTATCCGTCGTTTAGTAAGTATATATAACAACTTTGTATTTAGATTTGAATTAATTTCGATATAATTATAAAATATGAACAGCTATTTTGTAGACGGATATTTAAGGCACGTGATGATTAAGTTTGATACAGTCGATGGTTTGATTTGGTTTCGTAGTTACAAAGATATAAGGTATTAGTGTGATTTGGTTTTCGTACAGTATAATTTATGGTTGGATACAGTTCGTTTTGATACAGTCTAAAGTTTGATACAGCTTAAGGATTTGATATAATTTGAGTTTGAAATAGTTTATGGTTTGATAGTTTTTTGTTAGATAGATTTTATGGTTTAATACAGTTTGTTTTAATATAATAGTCTATGGTTTGATAAGTTGATGGAGGTAATAAAGGCTATGAGTCAAATCATTTGATACAGTTGAAACCATCGAAACAGTTGAGACAGTCCAAACAGTTGATAGTCGAGATAGTCGAGTTAGTCGAGATAGTCGAGATAGTCGAGATAGTCGAGATAGTCGAGATAGTCGAGATAGTCGAGATAGTCGAGATAGTCGAGATAGTCGAGATAGTCGAGATAGTCGAGATAGTTGAGATAGTCGAGATAGTCGAGATAGTCGAGATAGTCGAGATAGGTTAAGACGGGACAGTTGAGATAGTTGAAACAGTAACAACAGTTGAGACTGGCGATACAGTTGAGATAGTTAAAACAGTTAGATGGTCGAAACAATTTGTGACAGTAGAAACAGTTTGAGATAGTTGAAGCAGTTGAGGTAGTTGAAACAGTTATAGTGGTTATGTGTGCCACCGGCTATGTATGCCGAGGAATAGTGGTTATGTGTGCCACCGGCTATGTATGCCGAGGAATAGTGGTTATGTGTGCCACCGGCTAAGTATGCCGAGGAATAGTGGTTATGTGTGCCACAAGGTAAGTGTGCTAATGTATAGTGGTTATGCGTGCCACAGGCTAAAACAGGATGATTAGTAATGGTGGGATGCAAATATCAAGGTCTATTGACTAATTTTGCTATGAAAATATTATAAAATATAAATGCTGGTGGCCAAGTGCGCCGTTTTAACTAATGCTGTTTTTAGTCTGCATAGCAGTTAAATGTTGACGAATCTGTTGATGTTGTTTGTATTGTATTGTATTGTCATAGTAATCTTATCTTGAAACAACTTTAATTAAATCGTATTTTAAAATGTCGACTCAAGACGCGATGACTGCCAGCATCTAAATTGGCTTGTCTAATATTGAGTAACTGATATACCGATAGCTACTCAGCTAGTGTTATGTTCACTTACGTAAATTATGATTGTGCTAATGCAAGTTTTATTTTTGCGAGGACATGAACTCTGATGAAGCTGGAAGTCGCCTCTACCAAGGACTCAAGGCATTTAAAGGTGCACGAAGCGTATCCTGCATCCAGCAGCACTATGGAAAATATACTGAAGGAATGCTACTAGAAAAAAGAATGTGTGTACAATGCGTTTCCTGAGGCAAGAAATGAAGATGCATTTTGGCGATTAGTTGACAGGTTACGATCACGCGTAAATTTACAGTAACTTTGACCAGGAATACTTACGACTTTTAATTCTTGAGTATTATGTAAATATCGTATCCTGCAGTAATATAAAACGCAATAGGTTAATTCCATGAAATATCTTAAAGAATTTGTAGTGTTTAAGTGTAAGTAAACCGAATGTCGTGAAGTTGAATTACAAAAGCAAACTAGAATAGGACTGTTAAGAATAATATAAGTTAGTCATTACATTATAACTGATAAATAACAATACCTGCTGTTATTCAAAGAATTGCAGATATATTTAATATTGTATATTATAAATAGCTTTGTTTAGTTCATATTTTTATGGTATTGGTACAATAATACGCGGTTGACATCAAAGTTATTGACTTTATATGTAGTTAGGTTTTAATTACTATGACTTGTTTGATTTTAAGTGTTGACTTAGATTGTGCAGGCCTGTAATTATAGTTGTGCTCGAATATTGTAGTTATTTATGTTGTGATCACAGGCTTTTTTTTTTTTTTTTTTTTTTTTTTTTTTTTTTTTTTTTTTTTTTTTTTTTTTTTGAACGGTCTGTTGGTCTCTAACGACCTTTACAGCGTCACCGGGCGGGAGGGCAGGCGCTTAAGGCACCCAGCCGACAAAAGTGGGGGGCAACTAGCTCAAGGGCACCCCTGGGGTGCGAGCCTCGGCTTGGGCTGTTGCCGGGATAAGAGGATCGAGAAGGCTACGTCCGCTGGAGGAGTGGACCCTATGGAAAGTCGCGACCGTTCTAACTAACCTACGGGGGGTACGTCGACCTCGCCGGCGGGGTCGGTGTCTGATTGTGTTACGCTGGTATCCTATACCGGTGCCGAAATCGGTACCTGAGCCAGAAGGGCTAGACTGGTCCGGTGATCCTAGCGCAGCCGAAACAACGGCTGCTATAGGATCTTCCGGGTCGCTCAAGACGTGTCTTGGGCGTCGACGACGGGGTGGTGGGTCTGTCATGTCTGTAGAGTAGCTTGATGCTTGGACTACGAGAGGGTTGGGGTGATGGGGGGCCGCGTCAAAATAGCGGCGGGATGCATCCTTCATAAACTGACGGATGGATGGGAGTTCGAGATCGCAATGGAGGTCGGCGTTTCGCTGGTACCAGCGAGCCCCGACCACCTTGCGGATGAACCGGTTTTGGATCACCTGAAGTCGATCCAGGTGGACTGGGTGTGTATGAGCAAACGCGACAGATGCGTATGTCATAATGGGGCGAACGCAAGTTTTGTAAAGTGTCACCTTATTTCTAAGGGACATCTTACTACCCTTGCTCAGGAGAGGGTGGAGGCGGCCTAGGACGAAGGCAGCCCTATCGCGCACTCGCTTAATATGGTCAATGAAGCTGAGCCTGGAGTCGAGGGTAACCCCCAGGTATTTAGCAGACGGAACCCAAGGAACGGGCTTGTCGAACAAAGAGAGTGGTCTCGATGGCGGATCACGCTTATAGTCAGAAAAGTACATCGCTGCACTTTTGTCTGGGTTAACCGTGATCCGCCATTTCCTGAACCATGCACCGATCTCGGTGAGGGCTCGTTGGAGGCGACCGCGCATATGGACTCTCTGCCATCCGGAGCAGTAGATGGCGGTGTCATCCGCAAAGAGTGCAAGCTGCACACTTGGATGGAATGACCGCGGAATGTCGCTGGTGAACAGCGAGAATAGCAAAGGGGAGAGCGCGGAGCCCTGGGGTACTCCGGCTCTGATGGGATGGGGAGAGGATCGCTCCCCCTCAACGCGGTAGCGAAAGCTTCGATCCCTGAGGAAGTCTTGTATGATGTGCACAAGACGATCCGGCACGCCGATGTGGTACAGCTTGAATATCAAGCCGTCGTGCCAGACTTTATCGAAGGCTTTCGCTACGTCTAAGAAGACTGCAAGAGTCCCTTTGGGTTTCGGCTTCGAGTTGAAGCCATCGAGAATGTGCTCCGTGATGCGGTGCACCTGTTGGACGCAAGAGTGTCTGGCTCTAAAGCCAAACTGCTCGTCGGGAAGGAGTTTATGTTCGTGGACATGGGACCAGAGACGCCTCCGAATGAGACGCTCGTAGATCTTCCCCAGAGTACTGAGGAGACTAATGGGGCGGTAGCTAGAGGGCTCGGTAGCCTTCTTGCCTGGCTTGTGGATGCCGATGACGTCGGCGGACTTCCACGCAGCGGGAAAAGAGCAATTACTCATAGCCGCATTGAAGATGCTAACCAGGAGATAGATCAAGGGGACCGAAAAGTGTTTGACCACTTTGTTGCTGATACCATCAGCGCCGGGAGCTTTACGGGTGACGAGATCCCTGATGACAGACTCGACTTCAGCGGCCTTAATAAGCTCAAGAGGGGGGTCGGAGGGTGTTAGGGAGCTGCGACGTTCAACTTCGCTGACCACCGTATGGAGGTGGACAGGGTCAACGTGATCAGGGGAAAGGTTACACTGGGCCTCGAGGCTCTCAGCCAAACACTCAGCTTTTTCCTCGTCATCGAACGCAGGGACTTGGTTCGGCCTATCAAGAGGAGGCATCGTTCTAAGTGTGTCACTTTTCAAGGTTCGAGCCAACCTCCAGTATGCCTGGTGGGTTGGCTCGAGCCCTGAAAGTAGGTCTGTCCAGTTCTGAGCGCGAAGATCACCTATGCGTTTCTTAACAGCACGCTGGAAGAAATTCAAGGTGGATTTGTTATCATGGGTGGGGGCCGCGCCGTATGCCCTAGTGGCTGCGTTCTTTTCTGTCAGCAGTCTCCTCGCATCCTCGGGCAGATCCCAGCGGTGGTCCACCACTGGAACCTGCTTCGAGGACTCACCCACTACGGTGCGGAGGTGGCTGGTGAGAGCGTCGATCGCGGAGGAAACGTCATCTAGTGTCTGTATGTCATCGGGTATCTTATCTAAGTCGGGTGAACTGATAGCTTTCAGGGATTCCCCCAATCGCTTCCAGTCCACCACTGTTTTGGTCTGGGGTGGAAGTTCAGTAAAATCCGAGCCTAGTCTCATGAGAACGGGCCGGTGGTCAGAGTCAAGTTCGTGAAGCACTTCTATCGAGCGTAACCTGAGTATTACGCCTTTTAAAAGAGCTATGTCGAGTATGTCTGGTCGATGGTCGAGGTTCCCAGGGAACCTGGTTGGAGTCATGGGTGCGATGATGTCAAAGGTGTGGTGGTCTGCGTCTGGTCGTGGGTCAGTTAATTGTTCGAGTATCCTACCGTTGGTATTGGAAGTGTGGCAGTTCCACATGGTGTGTTTGCTGTTGAAGTCTCCCGCCAGAATGACGGAGCTTCCCAGAGAGAGCAGTGCGTTGATATCACTACTGAGCAAACGTTTGTCGGGGGGGAGGTAACAAGACGCTAGTATGATCGACTGATGGCCGTTCATAGCTAGGCGGCAGCAAGAGGCTTCTAAGTTGACTAAGGACGTAGGAGTATCAATTGGAATGCAGTGAAGAGACCTTCGGTAATAGATAAGCGTACCGCCTCCGGCATTGGTAAGCCTATCATTACGAACCACAATGTAATTGGCGATCCTAGGATCCCGTTTACTGGGTTTCAGGAGGGTCTCTTGCACAAGCATTACATCGACCTGATGGGTCTTACAAAAGTCGTGAACCAAGTCGCGTTGACGAGCGAGACCGTTTGCGTTGAAGAACGCTAACGCTACGGAGCGAGGTTTAACCTTTTTTGGTGTACTATCCATATTAGATACTACTAAAAGAAGGTAAGGGACAGCGCATGATAGCGTCGAGGATGTTGTCGTGCTGGACCAGGGCACAGAAGCGGTCCTCGGGAGTCACGGCTGAACGAAGTTTGTGTGCTAGCGCACGCACTTCCTTCAGGTCGATGGCTGTCAGGCTCTGCTTGATCAGAGCTAGATCTTCCATCAGAGAAGTCGAAGCAGCTTGGCCAGAGAGGCCAGTGATCACAGGCAATATCTACTTATACTACGCAATGGATTTTAGTTTTGCTTTAGCTACGTGTACATGTAGTATAAAATAATGATGTATAAAATATAATGATTAGCTGTACTAATGAAATATGTGCTCAAATAAGAAATTGTATAGCTACAACAAGAACTGACTGCTAAGTGGACGAGCGCCAGGAGGCAGCTCTGTGTCGGATGGCCGAATGTCGTGAATTTTATAATTTATTCTCACTTTTTAATATTAAGAGGTTGGTAGACTGTTTAAAAATACTATTTTGGTTGGCCACACTGGCGGAAGGAGCGTCCGCTGAACCATCAGCCAATTACGATGGCTGCCTTGGTAGTTCCGGTAAAATAATATTGAGCTTTAGGAGGGAAGTTTTGGAGGGAGGACAAGGTCCAAAAAGGCGTTCTATTCTGGTTAAGCAACCGAAGCGTCAAGACGTATTATTGCTCCTGTTCGTTTATTATGTACTGAGTGTGTACTGAATATTTATAGAAGAAAGAATATACAAGAATTGAAAAGGTTCTCTGTGTTTTACTTCAGATATATAATTACCTACAGTTAATATAATACCGATATGAATAATCAATAAAATATATGTAAATAAATAAACAGAACAATGAATTAGAATAAAATACCCTGCAGTTCATAATACAAATAAGAATATACAATAAAATAAAAATAAATATCATGGCAATGTATTAGGGTAAATAATTAATAATTTACTGTTAGTATAATATAAATACAAATATTCAATGGAATAAAAATGTGGTTAAATATAAATAAATCATAAATATTAAATACACAATAATAAATAAAAAATAGAACAAAGTGTAAGCAGAAAGGCCGTATAATAATATCACCGTGAAGTTTCTTGGGGCTTCTTCTTTATGGATGTAATCGAAGCTCCTGATTAGTTTCTATTTGATATTCTATGATGAACTTGATTGAGTTACAACGAATAATAGTTTTCGGTTGCAATTTCAATGACGTAATTACTCTCTCGTAGGTTATACATATACTATAAACATGAATAGGTATTCATAAAATATATTATATATAGTAATTGTCCAGTTGAATATAATTAAATGGTTTTCTGATATACAGGATTCTATATAAATTCAGGAAAACACAGTTAACCTGAACTCGGTTAAATAACTAAAGCATACAATATATCGCATTTACACTAAATTTGATAATATTATGCCATGATGTTAGGAAGGTTTACAGTCTTTGACTGTATATGAGATGAAGTAGGAGTAGGTAGCTTAACAGGGAATGAGCAGCTTATTTTAGGGTCTTTCATATACTGAATTTAGTACGTATTTGAAAGACCCACATTAACTACACACTTGGTGAAGGATGGGAGCGAGATTTTCATTGCTGATAAATTAACGTAGATATCCCTCGATTGAATGGTGATTATGCTGTTAGGGTTTGCTAAAAGATAATGTCCCCTTATCGTCCCTAGTATTTTGAAGACAAAACTAGACTTACTGACATGGAATACATAGTAACAAATTAGTAAAATCAATTTCCTTAGTGTGGAGGAATTCCTTAGTGTGGGGAATTTCAAGCACTAAATAGTGGAGGACTGACCCGTCTGGTGACGAAGTCCACAGCTTTGGAGCGGGGATGGGGCTCCGAGGTCAAGGTCATGGAAAGCATTTAGAGTTTACCATGATTTTGCTAATTTAAACAAACTTAGCTTCAGAATGAATGACTTGTTACAACATTTATCTTAAATCTTAGCACTACGCCAACTTACTGTTCTAAACTTGATTTACGTTTTACGATAGCTTCAAAACACGGTCATCATAGCGATTTGCTTTACTTTATTACATTTAAGAAGTTATTATATTTATATTCATTTAAGCGGAGATAAATATTTCTTTGATTTGAAAGTTATACAAGGAACAATATTGATTGAATAATATGGTTAAAAATAGGGTTAAGGAAATGGTAGAATGGGTTGTAAACATTTTTGATAGGAATGATAACATTTTTGTACTAGTGGGGAATCTTGGACCGAAAAGTTGGGCTAAATTTGGATTTTATATTTTTAGGTAGTACCTTTTAAGAGATTTCGATATATATATTTGAAGTATAGTTTTGAGGTTCGATTAAAGGAAATAATCCAACTTTTTCAAATCAGATATTTAGATGATTTATTTTGGGGGAATTTACAGTTTAGTTGATAAGCGTGTATGAATAAGTTTTATCAAAGGCTTAATTAACGGTGAATATAGAATAGATATTTTTAGTTTACTAAAATTATTGGTGTATTCATTAGGTGTTAGTTAGGTATTGTCTCATTACTTTAAAAGAATTTGGATTACTACATTATCACAACGTACGGTTCTACCACTTTTAGGAGACGATCACAAGGCCATAATAATTCTAAGATATCAAATTCCAAACAATCAATAATCCTTATCAATCTTTTTGTTTAATCAACTTTTAATTAATAAATAAGGGTAGGTCGAAATAATTTTAAGTAAGCTTTAGTTTACTTTGGAGTTATGTATATTAAGAAGAAGTGGGTAGAAGGTAAATAAAAAATAAAGGGGGGGGTTGTTACACAATCTTTGCAAAAAGCACCTTTTTCGCCATTTCTGTCCGTGTCAGAGGTAATCTTAAACAGTAATAGACAGGTAGATAATAAACTCTTTATTGCACACTCCAAATAAAAAAAAGAAGTAGAAATCTCACGATAAACGTAACTACTTATTTATGATATCCGGAATCTGTAAAATTATTCAGATGCTCACCGCAAAGTTTTGTTAATAAATTCCGACGGCTTTGTTACAGTTCCAACGGTAAAACGATGTTTTCACATGGGATATCCATATAGAGTTTTGCGTTAATATTATACAGAGATGTTATTACCCCCCACGGAGCGACTACTACGAGCACTTTAAACTTTCGACCTCAAAAGTAAACAACTAAATAGAACAGAATTAATCGCGACATTAAAATGGCGCAATCAAAAAAACAACAAAAAGTTTTCTCTTTTAGATTCCGGTAATTGTCATTTAATTACCCACTGGAGGAGGGAGACAAAAAATAAAGCTTAGAGCCTCTTAATGGGCGCCAATTTTCCACTCTGTGGCCCCGAAACCGTTTTAGTCTGAAACATTGTTTTAGCGGCTATTCATTAAAAAAGAAAATAAAAACATTTTTGTCCGAGCGGATGATATTTGCGAACACTTGACGGCGAAAATTAAGTTTTCTAAACGAAAATTCCGTGTACGGAATTCTGTTTTGCTTCGGGTCTTTTTCGTGGATGTGAAACTATTTTGAAATTGGAGCTTGGTTTTTTATCTCTGGGTATTATAAAATCTGCCAATTTTCACTTTTTATGAGTAGTCTAGGTATCCTGGAATACCGTTTGACAAATTAAAAAACACAAGAACATTGTGTGGGTTGCGTCAGTCGAAAACCATTTTGTTTATTCCTTTTGGTTTTCTTTGTAGCATTATTCGTTTTATTTATTTTTCTCAGTAATTAAAAAGACTTGATGAAAAATTTGTTAAAAATAAAAAGCGGTCATACACCTATTTTATTAGGTGCAAAATAAATCGTTGAAATCAATTACATATAATTATAATCGTTTAAAAAAAACAGGAATTGGGCTTAACATTTAAGCATTTCACAAACCTGCTCTGGGAAATTGTAAAACGTTTAGGTAGGTTCAAACACCAAAGACAAAAAAATAAGTTTCAACAATAAAAATAAAATGGCATCCCACACCACGTCTACAATAACCAAGCCTGAATAACTTTTTGAATTAAAACCTCTGCGAATGATAGCTAACAGACAAAAAATAAATATGAAATAATAATCCGAAAATGTGAAATAATAGAACAGATGTTCGGGGCAGGCCGCGGTTTCTGATTTCAGCTTTTAATTTGGCTTGTTTGGTGTTTTATTACGAAGCCTATAACATTTCCTCTTAGCGTGATTCAAGTGAAGACCTAAAATCAATCTACAAGTTATATTATATTTTAAAACATAGATAGAGAGATAGAAAATGCTTTATTGCACAGTCAACAAAAATTTAGGTACATAGGCGAACTTAATGCTAGAGAGCATTATCTTCCAGCTAACCTGGGTGTAACTTAAAACATAGACCCAACATGCTAGAATGTTATCCACCGCATTTGGCCACCTTGGCTTTACGTGGATTATGGCTACAATCTTTCCCTGTGAGACACTGTGAGAGAAGGTCGGTGTCTTAGCAGTGGAAACTCATTGGGCTAATATCGACATCATCCAAGTAGAAATCGCACACGCTTTGAATTGTATCTCGAACAGAATTAACTGTTCGCTTAAACAAAAAAGGCCTGTAACATATTTCTTTTTAAATAAATAAATAAATATGTGTGGACATTTCACACAGCGCCATCTAGCCCCAAACTAAGCATAGCTTGTACTATGGGTAACAGATAACTGATCTTCTTCTCGTGTAGGCAAGTGGTCAGCCCTGGTGTCAGAATTTTTAGGCCGCCCGAAGGCTTCTGACTGATAACTGATATAATAGCAATGCAACCAGGGTTTTTTGCCCACCTCGCTGGTGGGTTGGCTGACTGGAGAGATATACTTAAGTAAATATATCGGGAAACATCGACAACTCAAAAATGATTCTAATCACGGTAAATATCCCGTAAGTACTATTAAAAACGTGGTAAACAACCGTGAAAGTTTAAAACAGTGTTATACTTAAGTACTTCCTAATTATATTATTCTCAAATATGTATTGCCTCTCCCCAAGGTTTCCTCTGTTTAAGTTGATTTGTTTAGCTAAGGGTGTATTGCAGTCATTTTGTACCTTGTTATGTGTATAGTATGTAAATGGTGTCCAATAAATATTTTTTTATTTATTTATTTAATACTTATAGACTTTTTTGTTTGTAAATGCATGCATAGAATACAATATAACACCCAGACGCAGAACAAACATCTATGTTCATCACACAAATGTTTGTCCTGGGTAGGAATCGAACCCACAGCCCTCAGTTCAGAAGGCAGGGATACTACCAACTGAGCTATCGGGCTCGTCGGTTTTTAATTTCGTTGAACCTCTTAACTGCGTTGTAACGCGTATATAATTAAAAGTAAATAATTACTTACTATATTACAGACCACAAGCCTTTTAATAAAAATTACTACCTTTTTCTAACAAACTTCTTCAAATTTACAACCTACAATTTTCCATTTTTACTTGATTAACATTTCCAATATACGGCAATCAGTGTTCCAAGCCCCCGAGACACACTAAGAATAACTTATATTCCTATTAAAATTCTAGGCTTACTTAGAAAGTCTAGACTGAAGCATGAATGTCGCTCGCGAGGTGTTTTTTGTTGCAGTTGGACACTTATTTTCATGTCAGTCATTGACGGGCATTTATTTTTCCATCTTTAAACGACGTGGATTGCTATTTTTATTGTAGACGACTGTGGTTTGTGTTGTGTTTATGAAATTCGTCATTTTTGCCTTTTATATTTTCTTTGTAAAATAAATCAAAAACGATTTTCAAATTAAAACAGCCTTATAAACTATATACTAACCTAAGGGTAAGTATTACCTACATACGTAATACTATAAATAAAATCTTGAAATAATTACCCTGAAAAAAAAAAAAACTTATCATGAATAAGAATAAGAATTCGTCCTATTTCGTTTCTATAATGCCATTTCTATTAGTAAAATCAATTCAATATTATATGTTATGTTGGTATCTAAATTCATCACGTTTACTTTTCTTTTATTAAACCTTTACAGAGCAATTCGTGTCTGTTAAAAAGGGACAGAAACTTATTTATCATTATTTAGTGGTCAATACTTATTTCACAAAATACGATTCAAAAAACATGAGACATCGTAGACCATTTCAACGTGTATAGGATATTAAACGATAAATTGTCTAGCTTGCAAAAAAAGATGAATTTAAAGCCTCCATATTACTCATTCCGAATTCAAGACCCGAAAGATTTATTAGGATGCCTATTTTAATGTTCTTGCAGAATATAGCTTTTAAGCTTTTAACCATTGACTTGATATTTATAGCTAGACTGGGCCTTGCATATTTCATACAAAAAATATTGAGAAATATGTAATCCACGCATTGTTGGACGCACAGTTTTCGATCGTTTATTGCTATGAATATCTCGGACACTAAAAACACGAGTAAAGCTTTATTGTTACAAACAAAAGGCTAAATATTACTACTATTATTTTTATTATAACATCTAGAACCATAATGAGCATACGTTTACATTATACAGGTTATCTAAAAATGACGTTGACAGCATAGTGTAATTATTACATTACTTAATATTACTATCGTCATTTACAAACGTTCAGTTCTCGAATCTTTTAGGATACATATTTCACTGATGAGTCGTGTCGTGACAGCGTCTTACATTATTTTTTAACCGCGTTTTACGATTTATCGCCTTCTTTCTGATGTATTCGTTGGTTTCTCTGAATACCTTAATTATAACCATTTTAATGGCTACCTATAAATGTTTAACGATGTATTGCTTAGTGTACCTAAACTGACTCAGTTTTGGTCAGCAAACACAGTACAAGTTGCTTAAGACCTAGAGATTACGATATAGATCTTAAAATTAGCAAGTTGAAATGGCAATGGGTAGGCCACATGCATCGCTAGTAGAACTGATAGCCGATGGGGGAAGAAAGGTTCTCAAGTGGCGACCACGAACTGGAAGACGCAGCGTATCTGGTGAAAGCAGCGGGGAGTCGATGGATGCCTTTGAGCGGGCGCTCAAAGTGGCGCTCCCTGGGGGAGGCCTATGTTTAGCAGTGGGCTTTTTTCTTCAGGCTGTTAATGATAATGATAATGACGACATGTCTACATAATTATAATTAAATTTAAACTAAATAAAAGTACCCAACCATAACCTTTCTAACTATAACTCATATGCATTAGGTATTTTACTATTGTAGCTCTCAACTTTATTTATAAGAGAGAACTGTAATAGTTTATCCATATCCTGCCAACCCATATACCGAACTATAAACGATCTAATAAATATCGGCATTACATAAAGTGTACGGTAGAATTATCATACACTCTTTATCGTAGACCGTACATAAAGGACAAGGACGAGCAAAGTAATAATATTTGTCCGTTACAAAATTGTGAGCGATTTTTTGTTCTCTGATACATACGTTTGCAAGTTTTTTTTATGAGAATGAATGACGTGACGAGCTAGTCGTTCACCTGATGTTAAGCGACACGGCCGCCCATAACAGTTGCAGTGTCACTCGGACCTTTAAAATAATAAAGTTTCGCGTGACACTTAATCAGATTACTACACTGTGTAGTAATCAGATTACTACACTGTGTAATCAGGTCATAAAGTCTCATTTGCCCAGTAATTTCACTAGCTAAAATGCTCTTCAAACCGGAACACAGTAGTGCTTGCACACTACTGCTTGGCGGCAGAATAACTGACAAAGCGGTGGTACCTACCTAGACGAACTTTGCAGTAAAGTCCTACCACCTAGTAAAATTTCGTTTTGCGATGTTGTTTCCGACGACAGGGGGAGCCGATGGATGCAAAAGGCAAGCAGTCGCTCAAAGTGGCGCTATGTGAGGGACGTCTTCAGGCTGTTGATGATTTTGTCATTCTGAAATTGTTTCATGCTGAGAAAACGAAAATCGTACGTATACGGATTGTTATGTTGTAGGTATACATGTTCGAAAACAAATGCGGCTTTGATTGCTTTAATAAATAAAATATAAAAATCGAAAGCACTTTACAACACAAAGATGGCTCGACATCAAATGACGTTTAAACAATGACTTAAACCCACTACTCCATCACAGATTAAAGAAAACAATTTTATTGTTCAATGCGCACCATAGCATTTTGATTTTAGTGACTAGTTACCTGACTTTTGAAAAGTTCATATTTTTTTTATTATGTTACAATTTGTTACTCTGACTAGATTAAATACCTACCTTTATTATGTGAACAGATGACGTACCGAGCTAGTCATTCACCTGATGTTAAGCGTCACGGCTGCGCATAATAGATTACAGTAACAATTGGAAATTGAAATTAGTAAAGTTTAACGTGACACTGCAATGCTCATGCCTTCCTGAGACTTCACACATTCTAGCAATATAAAATTATCTAATACTATTTGTGAGATCAGAGCCCTTACCACAAACTAATACAAAACCATCATGGTTCGTGACAGTAATGCTTCAAGTTTACAATAATATTCGAATTCGTATAATAAACTTATAAAATATTCCTGCGCGAGAACGAGACGTCCACATTTTTATATAGCGTTATCACTATCGCACGTCAACATGATGAATTTGAGTGAACGATTTAACGTGACGTCAGAAAAACTGCTCTGCGTCAACAACCTCACAGTATTCTTACATTTATGTCATTTTTCAAAGTCATCATCATCATCGTCTATGGGAATCAGATAACTGATATAATACTTAGATACTTTTTGTTTGTAAATACATACATAGAATACATTATAACACCCAGACACAGAACAAACATCTATGTTCATCACACAAATGTTTGTCCTGGGTAGGAATCGAACCCAGAGCGCTCAGTTCAGAAGGCAGGGCTACTACCAACTGAGCTATCGGGCCCGTCATAACGGCGTGGTTTCGTATCGTATGGAAATTGTGTTTCAATAATGGCCCAGGTGAGATAGTCGTAAAGTGCAAGCCTATCAAGGAATAAAAAAAAACCAGCATCAGTGGACTTAGATACTAAATGTGCTTATCGGCGGGCACGTTGTTTTCTTGACGACGTCTATTCAGTAACATTATTTATTGGTAAACTTGTTACTCTGTGCGCCGGCTGTAGCTAGGGTTGCCACGTGGCTTGTTTGCCCCACTTTCGGGACATTTTGAGATATTTATTTTAGTTCTACGACTTCTACCTACGTATTTAGTTTTGTTATTTATTATCGAGCAGCTTACCTATCAATCGTTAATTTTTCTATAAATAAAATATACAGATACGAATTTATATAAAAAATAAATACATAATCAAGTCGTCAGCTAAATTCCAAAAATGCTTTCCATAAATAGGTATTTTATTTCGGTCTAAAAAGTGTGAAACTAATTGATTAATTTTGGCACTAGTCGAAGTGATGACCCTACATTTGATTGTTAATAAATTCTTAGGCTGAGAATATAATATTGAGAATTTTGTCAACAAATTTTCTTTTTATTATATACAATATGTTTAATATTGTGTAACATTACATACAGAATAATCATAAACTGTAAGAAGAGACTAAAAACCAGATCGGCCACTTAGGCACAAATATTTTATGATTACTAAGAGGACTTATTATTTATTTTAGGTTTTGGTGTTGATCTTATGGTAGCGGAGGTAAAAGATGGGGTGGTACTATTCAGAAACCGGTATAATATGCCCAAAGAAATAGTCATCATCATCATCATCAGCCCGTAGATGTCCACTGCTGAACATAGGCCTCCCCCAGAGATCGCCACTTTGAGCGGCTGCTCGCCTCCTGCATCCATCGGCTTCCCACGATTTTCACCAGGTCGTCGGTCCACCTAGTGGGGGTCTGCCTACGCTGCGCCAAAGAAATAGTAACGTTTCTCTAATTGCAATTTAGAAGCCTCTTATAAATTAATCACCACAAGCAGTGCTATGAATATTACGCCGTCAAATGTGACTGTAACATTTTTATGCCCCACCCCTAATTTTTCAATAAAATAAACGGCAACCCCCGCCGTGACATTGTCACAATTTGAATACCGCGTACCCCATAAACGTCAAGTCGTAATGATTCCAAAATTATTCGATGAGGGTAGTTTTATTAAAAAAAATGGGGTGTTATTTATTAAATCAGATTATAAAAGCGGATAGCTTTTGTGGATTAATTTATATTATTGGTCGGGGGCTAATTTAAATATTAGGGTAGTAGTGTCCTAATTACACTAAGCTGAATTTTGAATATCCTAAAGGTAACGTTTGGTTTTAGGGTCTTATTTTTTATATTTTATGACCTATTTTATTGTGGTGCCATACGTTACGTAAAATAAACTGATATTAAAAAATATTCATTAAAAGGGCAGGCCTCAAGTAAGTATGTGTGAAATAGCAGGCTAAGTTTCGATTTAAGTCTGGAATTTTAGAACAATACAATACAACAACTCTTTATTGCACACTAAATTAGGAAATAAAAGACAATAACAAAAAATATTACAATTTAGTACAATGGGCGGTCTTATTGCTATACAGCGATCTCAATAAACGATCAGTTTATGCAATTTTAAAACCTCTCATAGTCACCAGCCGGAGCTTTTTTAAGGTTAGGGTGAACCGGTATCTTTTACGCAAGCCATGCTTCATAGTCTACCGCATCGTCACTTACCATCAAGTGAAACCATGGTCAAATGATAGCCTAATGTTGATAAAAAAAAGCTTACCTGCTTACTTTAAACTTCACACGCGCTATCGCTTAACTTAAATCACTGCTTAGCTTTCTCAGCCTATGACAGCTTAGCCTTCCTCAAAGTCCCCATTCATGACTATTGTAGCGGTATGAACATTGGACATATAGGTACTCCCTCATAATCTGAATTCGCTTATTGAGCAACGAGAAAGCTGTGCAAAGTGTAGACTTAACGCCATTACAAGATGGTCTATGTACAGAAAATAATGACTGACTTTACTTTAACATTAATAATGTTTCTTAATCTGTTGATCATCATCATCATCATCATCATCATCATCGTTATCGTCATCATCATCATCAGTCTGCTTCTTCATTCAACGGCTCCCCGCGTTTGACCAGCACAGTCAGCACCCCTGGCAGTTTCGGCAAAAGTCTTCGCCAGCATACATCAATACACAAATTCCCTCATTCGAAAATTAGTGGTGTATTAGAGGAAAAGAGGACACCCAATGTGTCTTTTGTTCCATCCTGCTCTGTTCTTTGTAATTTCGTATGACTTTGTCTCGTTTTGTCACTTCACTTTGCCCGCACAAGTGAGTCGTGTTTGTAGGAGAAATTATGTTCACGAGCTATCAACGAGGTTTATAATCTTTAGCCCCGGGCAATTATAATTTCTGTGCCCAGCTCGTCGGCCTCGCATTGTAGGGACACCCCACTACGTCTTCCGATTCATGGTCACTACTTGACATTCTTCCTCATCGGTACTCCACATCATAGGTGCATCTAGATTGTTGCAGTATCAATACACAGTATACACATTGCTAACGTAGTAAATGTAGTCTACTGCGAAGCTGTTGCAACGAACATCATTCTTTTACGTCTTTTTTCTTTTGTATTCTTTCATTGATGCTCTTTTAGATTTCTCTCCAAAGAGGCATTGTACATCGTAGAATATACTCTCGCCTTCTATTACTTAGACAGGAGCAAGTCCGTCGTTTGAATGCGTATTGTGGCTCACAATGGGCTTGGCCATCCGCTCTGCTATCATTAATCCACGGCGGCGCGGCGGCGGCTTAACTCCTTTGCCGACGGTAAACCTGCCTGCTTGAGTTGATATTGTACAGCATTATCGATTATGATGGTTTGTTGCTGAATTTAAATTAATACAAGTGGTTTGTTAGGGTTCCGCACCGTTTCCAAACGGTAAAAATGAGACGCTATTATCAAACCTCCGATGTCTGCTTGCAATGGCAATGGGCAGGCCACATCGCTCGTAGAACTGACAACCGATAGGGAAGAAAGGTTCTCGAGTGGCGACCACGGACTAGAAGACGCAGCGTAGGCCGGCCCCCCACTAGGTGGACCGACGACCTGGTGAAAGCTGCGGGGAGCCGATGAATGCAGGAGGCGAGCAGCCGCTCTAAGTTGCGCTCCCGGGGGGAGGCCTATGTTCAGCAGTGGACGTCTTCAGGCTGTTAATGATGATGATTATGTCTGCTTGTCTGTCTATCGAGTTTTTTGTACGTCAAACTTTTGGGTTAATAAACTGTAGATTTGTAAATCTCTGTTTTTTTTTTTTAAATTAATTTTAGTTCCGGTTTGACATCAATAAGATAAAAATATTAGATGAAGTTTAGTAGAAAAATATTTGCAATATTTTTTTCTTACATTATATTTTAATACTGTGCCCTGTTACAATAACGAAACAAAATAAAAATAATAATAAATATAAGCCGCTAGGTAACGTCCAACGCGTGCCCAAAATACTGGCAGCGTTCAACTTACTTTATAATAAAGAAACTATAAAGTACCTCTAACACAGCTGTGCACTGTTCCAAACTTTACTTAAAATGAGTCTAAAACAATAAAGGCATCAACAAATACAGACAAAAAACATTTTCTCGGTCGAGTAGATCCGTTGGACTCCCGAGCATTACTCAATGTTAGGGCCTGACCTTAAAGGTCCCCTGTCACCGACCCTCTGTCCTCAGGAAAAATCGTGAAAGTGGATTTAGGTATACAAAGACGCGAAGTTACTTATGATATTGTACGGTTACTGATGCTGGCGAGAGGTTCTTAGTACCTCCCTGGGGGAACGAGGAGGTTTGCCACCTGAACTGGCCCTGTTTTTCTTGGATTTGTCAGGGGTAGGGCAAGTTTCTTAGATTTGGTTAGCCGATGAGGGTATAGGTTATCTAAACCCACTAGTTGTTAGGGTTCCGTATCCAAGGGGTAAAGCGAACCTATAGTACTATTATTAAGGCTCCGCTGTCCGTCTGTCCGCCTGCCACCAGGCTGTATCTCATGAACCGTGATAGTTAGACAGTTTAAATTTTAACAGATGATGTATTTTTGTTGCTGCTATATTATAACAACAAATAACAATAAAACAATAAAATAAATATTTAAGGGGGCTCCCATACAAAAACGTGATTTTTTTGCTCGTTTTTACAGATAATGGTACGAAACCCTTCGTGCGCGAGTCCGACTCACACTTGGCGGATTATATTTTTTTATATTGAAATAATTTATTAAGTAGTATCTAAGTTGAGTATCACCCTGCCCTTTACAAGTGTTGCTCATCGCTGCTAAAACAGCGTCCCAGAATTTAGGCAGATTAAAATTTCCATGTACATTGTTTCATAAAGGCCAGATCAGCAGCATCTGCGCTATGACGAGGGTCCGGAGACGGATGGACTCCTTATTGCAATGTTACCTTGCTATGTATGTTTTGTTGAAAATTATATTTGAAATAGGGAAAACGTTGGAAAATATTGGCTTCGAGATCGTTATTCTATAATAGTAGATATTTTGAACACTTTATCACAATATATCACAGAGCTAAAACTATGGAAAAAATAAATGTTAACCCTATACTTTATAAACATCTTTGTGTATCTACTTAACATTTAAAAAATTAATTTATTTTATTATTAATTATTTATAAAAAGATTTTATGAGGCAAATAACTTCAAAGTACTTAAACTTGTTTCAAAAAATTCAATAATGAAGTCGAGGTTCGATTGCGTAATTCAAAAGAAAAGTTAGAAGACGAGCAAGTACCTATTTTTTTTTTAATTAACCTTACGTTTAACCTTACGGGCTTATCACATTCAAAATAACGAAAAACATAACTAATAGCGGAATTTCGAGATTCTTAAACATGCTGGGTGTTATCCTTCATCGTTTGTGAAAACGCGTATAAAGTCCGTCAAGAATGCATTCATTTGGTCTAGGGTCGAGCTGGTCTTGGACAGGGTGGGTCCATTAGAAGTAAAAAAGTCTATCATTTTTTTTGTTGCAATTAGGCTAAAATTTAGCACTTTTACAACGAGCACGGGTTGCCCTAATGTCTGGAATACCAGCATTTTCCATACCAATACAAACAATGTATGCCTGCCCGACATCAAGCCTCTGGAAGTCTAACCCCCATAGTCTTAGTCTACCATGAGATTAACCTCATTTTCGTGATTTGTAATTTTTAATTGACAATAATAATCAATTGGACATTGCCTCGTTGCTTCTCAAGCGATTTAAGCGAAGCTATCAACTCAAGGTACTTCGCGATGTACCTTGAGTTTCCCTCAAAGTTGAGTGAAAGTCGTGTGAAGGATTTTGGTGAAATGTTTTGGAATATGGGGTAAGGATTAAGCCATACTTACTTCTTAGTAAGTATACTGATTTCCAATTACATACAAACCTCACTCATAATCCCGCAGTCGTACCCCAAAGTTAATGTTCAACTCAACTGATAGTTGAACTATTTGGATCGGAACCGTCGGGTCGGACCTCCGTCTTCGTTATTTACGAGACATCGCCGACTGGTGCGTTATTGGCTAATTTATGGCCAAACAGTCGTACTGTGTCTACTGGGATTTGATTAGGGTCCATGTCCCGAAGCTTATTAAATACTTGAACTTGCCTTATTATGGAGTCTGTTTTAGTTAATTTAAGTCACACTGCATTAAAGTTAAGCGTGTTTGTACGCTCTGTGATATGGTTATTACGAGTCCATTACTACTGAATTTGATAACAAACTACGTGTCAAAATATCGTCGCTTACATCTGGAATACCAGCATTGAGATGACAATTGAATAACAATGCATGCGTATTCGATATCGAGTCGCTGGGAGTTGAAATAAAAATGTATTTGTTCATTATCAATAGCCTGAAGACGACAGGCTATTGATGACTGAAATTAGACCTTCCCAACACAATATTGTGATTTCACATAATATTAGTGGATTCTTACATCAAATATTGCCCAAAAATGTTCTGAATAGGCATGATGACAAAAATTGTTTTTTGGATATATTAAAAATATTCCTCAAAAGATAAACATTTGTGAAAAAAAAATTAAATATCTCAAAAAATAGCCAAGTTACAAGCATTTTAAAAACCGGAATAGAAAGAGATAGCTGAAACGGCCAGTGACGTAAGAGGAAGGTCGTTCATAGTACCTCATTACTAAGCTGTGGTAGCTTTTCGTACAATCTCTTTGGCATGTGACGTCACGAGTGGGTTTTTCATAGTAACTGTAGGGGCGCTCTGTTTCGCGAGAAAGGGACAATACTGTAGAAACTTTAAAAGCTTATTACTCCGTGATTATTTACCGATTTTGCTTATTTTTTAAATGATTGCATTCATTTTTAATCTTTTTTATGAAAGTAATATTTACTTCATCATTTTTAATAGTAGTCATGCCTATTGCAGATTTGATCATCCGATTAAGGATAACTTTATCAAACCAAAATCTGAATTTTTTTAAATATTTCTCAGACGCATGTGATTCATGCAATGGCATTTCTACGAATAACTCACAGTTTTTCCCTTTGATAAATCGCAGGTCTAAATTGCCCTCCAATTAAATTTATCTCGTAGGTTGGTTTTGCCTTTACATTTCATTCGGGAATCTCATTCATTGAATCAAAGAAATGAATCATGTACTCGTAATTTTTTTTCGATTAGTTTTTTAAAGGACTATTAAATAGTATTTATGCCATCAAGGTGCCTCCCCTTCGCCATTTAGTGCCTTCACTAAAACTCTTTGATTCCTATCTTAAATAATTTTTTGTGAAAGTTGCTGAAAATAAGTTTATTATTTACAAACTATTGTTCTCGGTACTCCAGTCACGCGCATAGAATTTCGGTAGTTAAAAGTTTCAATTTCAAATTTAATTTAAAGTCCGTAGTAAACGCTTGCATTTTGAGAGAAGAAACACCTGTACCTTTATGAATTCAATGTTGAAATCTACTCGATATAGATACAGTAGCAGACAATAAAATTGGCCTGAGTGAAACTAATTTTGCCTTTATTTAACATTAACAATGATATTCAATAAAATAACTTAAGTGTAAATTGAAAATCATAACTTTTGAACGCTTTAGTTTGGCGCCTGTAACTCTGTTTCAATTATCTTACAAAATACTCGTTTGCAAAATCAAAGTTATTAATAGAGCATTCAGTATGAAAAATATTGTTTGTTGACTTTACTTCGAACTACTCGAAGACGTTGGAAACTCCGGCATAAAGAGTATTCTATAACAACACCAATATAATACAATCCTGTAGTACTTATCTATTGTAAACAAACCACACAAAAAGTAATCCAAACAATACCAAGTCATATTAATTACAATAAAATATTTTATAACCCTATTCATTGCTTTGATTTTGCTTTCATTTGCTTTCACGCATCTGTGTTTACAAAGAAACAGATGAGTATATAAATTCCTTGGATATCACACACTAACTAGAGATGATCCAAAATATCTAATTCAAATATTCAAACAACAATAAAAAAGCTATGTTTAAATTACAGAACAGTTGGCTAGAAAAATACAAAGTCCAATCTAAAATCTTTCCAGTTTTGAATTCAGCGATACAGATCTCGATATCACCTTATTGAAATTCCGTGCACTAAAAATTGTTTTGTGTCTTTTAACCCATAAACTGCGCGACGCTATATTGTTCTGTTTCAGTCGTAAACTGAAATTGTTTCTGATTATAATTTAGAAGGTGACTCGTAACAATTTACTGAGGTACATTGTATTTCAAGAGGTGTAATTTTAGTCTACGACGACGTGATGTTCATTCCAAAGAGGTGCTCGGTAACGCCAGTTCTACCTACTATAGTTCTATTCTTATTTTTAGATATTATTACATTGTATTATGCTATATAAGCTGATTGTAAAAATTAATGAGTCTTCTCAAACAACCTACAAGGAGATTGCTCGCAGGTAATTCTTAGAAGCCCCATTTAACCTAAATTATTTGTTTCTTAAGTATTTTCAGAAACAGTTTTTATGTTTTAATGTTCGTTATCATAACAAAGAAAATGGAAATGTTTAAAATAAGCAGATTAATCATTTTCTTTGTTTAGAAAAGATTGCTAAGTGGTATGACCTTTAAAATATTAAAAGACCACTAGACAAGAGTTACGCGATATAATTTAAAAATACAAATAAAATTTGTCGTCTAAGAACATACAGATTATATTAATTATGGTCCTTAAAATTTATCAACCAGCGGGATTCGAACCCTCTCCAACTCACCGGATTGGACACTAACAATAGGCTTGTGTCCTGCTATTAAAAATTAACAAGTTAATATTATTTTAATAAAGTACGTTAAAGATTAATGAAATCATTAAAGATTACAAAATTAGTAAAATCGGTAAATAAATCACGAAGTAATAAGCTTTTAAAGTTCCATCGCTTGTCCCATTCTCACAGAACAGAGCATCCCCACAGCTACTATGTAACTTTAGGATATGACGTCACATGCCAAAGAGATTGTATGTAAATCTACCACAGCTTAGTAATAAGGTACTGTGAAGGTGGAAGAAGTGACGTCACTGCGCATTTGAACTGTCTCTTTCTATTTCTGTATTTTAAAATGGTTGTAACTTTGTCATTATTTGAGATATTTAATTTTTTGTTTTCATGACTGTTCATTGTTTGAAGAATATTATTAATTCATGCAATCAAATATCAAATATTTTCAAATATTTTTATTTACATAAGAGTATGTACATTGTCACGTTACATCCGTTCCTTTCGTGAAAAAGGTAGAATGGAACGCTACAAGTTAATGAGCAGCTCCTCCCCTACCTAAACAGTGCCTAGGTTGACAGGATCCTAAGAGCTGAAGAGAAAAAAAGGAATTGGTAACAGATATTTATTTTCGTAAATTTTACAAGCTTTGTAGAAAGCAAAAAAAAGAGTCTCTAGATGATGCGGAAGAACGCGAAATTTAAGTTGTTTACGGCCTACAAGTTATCACGGTAGAATTAGAATGTTATTGGATCCAAACCAGGCCCACTTCCGGGTCTTCAAACAAACAAGGCCCACTTCCGGGTCTTTATTCAAACAAGGCCCACTGTCGTTATAGAGACTGAGGAATTCGTTGCCTTTAGTTTGTCCGACTTCCAGAGTTCAGCGGCTAGCTCATTCAGTTATTAGCTTCTGGATCCAGAAGAAGATTCTCGTCCTTCCACCGTCGATGAAGTATTATTACGCAGCTCAGATTCAAGATGCAGGAGCAGGAGACACGCAGGTATTAGTCGTCAAAGCTTTGACGGACGACGGGCCGGAACATGGTGATGAAGTTATATTGCCACTCAATGTTTGAAAAAGGCAAGCCGGTCGTCTCACTGGTTGACGCTCGGCGATAGATTCGTCGTGGTAGATACGGCGGCCGACGGTGACAACAGATGTAGTTTCGGCGATCAGCTCTCGGTGATAGATTCGTCGTAGTTTCGCGACTGGCTGTAGCGGATGTAGCTCGGCGATCGGCGATTTGACAATGGATATGTCGTGGCGCAGCGATTGACGTAGATGGAGATTCACTTCACAATTTTGGTGTTGGATAGCCAAAGATGGTTTTTGAAGGCGTTCTTGAGTTCCCGGGCCTTGCCTGGCCCGGGAATGGCCTTATATCAATTTAGTGTTCCTCGTTCGAGGAGTAAATTGAGACTGCCATTCCATAGCGACAGCTTTTCTAAAGAAACCTCGCTAGCATTCCAAGGTTCTAGATTTTTGCAGTTTTCAAAATTTTGAATACAGAATAGTAAAAAAAATAAATCTAGAGTCAAAATACATACAATCATGGCCAAACTATAAAATACCTCACTGAAATTGACAGTAGAAAAAAAGAAAAATATGAATTTGAAGAGAAACTAAATTCGAAACAAAAAAAACAGTTTCAAAACAACTGCCATCCGAGCAGTCGTGTCTAGAAATCGGGCCCGTGACCCGCGCGCAAAATCGATAAAGTGATGTAAAATTTTTGAGAAAAATCAAGTTTTTTTGTGCTTAAATTACTGTGAAAAGGACTGTCAAGTGCTGTGATGTGAAAGTTGTGAATGAATAATAGAAACCAGGTAATATATTATGATATATACATACATGTAGCATTACAACATAAGGGTCAGGATGGCGAAGTAGGGCTATACCATATGTTATTGCCTGCTATTCTACTACTATTCTTCATCGGGGTAGTTACAAAAATAGAAAAACAGAAATTGAAATTGAAGGCACACAACAATTAATTCAGATGGCTATACTTCCAGTGTGCTGCCAGCACCGCCTATCAGAGATCTCCGACTCCGAACTAAGTAAAAACTTGTATATTAGGGCACAAAGATCTCTTACGGCGGGCAGGCAGCAGCTAGATCACCCGTCGTTGTTGTGTGCCCCTTCACAATACTTATATAAACGAATTACTTGAATTTGTAATAGTGCTAGACGTTACAATAAACCTTGATGTTACAACTATATACGTTACATTTAGTATGTATCCCACTAAAAGATGCCCTGTTGAGGTATTTAAATACCTGAAGATAGAGCACCCCACAGTTTTTATTAAATAAAACAAATACAAAAAGGACTTCATCGCGCGTTTTGGTTATAGGTACGTAGGTACACAAGGTATCACAATAAAATAATAGCAGGACACAAGCCTATTTATCTATGGTTACCTGACCGCTAGCTGCCAAATGTGGTTTACGCTTTAAAAATCAATTCCATGGTCTAACAACATTTTCAAAATGACAAACGTCTATTCTCTCTTTCCCTACATCCCTGTTTAATATTATACTAAGTGAAACATCGCCTGTTTGTTTGTTTGTGAGGCTCACAACAAAATGATTTTCACACAATGATTTTGATTACTACCGCATTCATTACCAACAGCATTATTATCACGGAAAATAAATTTGTAATAATTAAATAATAAATAATTAACAATTTCGAATTAAAATACAAATAACCAGCATTTACACGGAATTAAACTCGTTAGCAGAACATCAGAAACAGTTGCAGATTTTCATTCTGGAATATTTAATTTTAACCACTAGAAAGCCACAAAGTAGAAGCAGTTCACTATGGAGAAACATCTAGATATTTTGTAGGGTAAGAGCCGGAAGCCAAGTTTCTGGAGTCATTTAAAGCTGCGATGAAGGAAATAATAATATTAATATTTTATTAATCAATTAGTTTTGCATAACTTCATCTGTATTTCTATATTAATTCATGTTATGAGCATGTAATCTTATATTTAATCTTCTGTGGGGACTTCCAGAATCATTCCAATGAAAAGTAAACGGGCATGATCTCTGAATAGAGCCTGAAAATTCTAGAGTACCTATTTAGTAGCATTTTAATATTATGCAATAATTTAAACAGTCTAATTCCCGTCAGCACTAAAGTTTGACAGCTCCTAAGTGCGCACTTTTCCTTCTATGACCAACCTTTTTCAACCTATTTGGGGTACGCCCTAGCTAGGGAAATAAGTGCGAACTTAAGTGCTATCAAACTTCAATTCAGATGGACATAAGTCTTTAATTATTTAAAGCGCCTTCTGTAATAACGATATTTTAAGTTGAAATATTTGGTTTAAATCCCGCTCAAGTTTTTCCTTCATTTTTGTTTCCATTTCGTTGAATACCTACACGCAACTCGCATAGGTGTACTCGAAAAAAACATTTTAATTAAGGTTTTGACTCATACCGCTGGCTCCTAGACTAACAAAAAGTTCCAGATGTTTTCTCGGAAGGAATGGAGATATTTCTCATCCCCAAGGTTCGCAGCGAGATTTCTTTTATGGTTGCCTGCAGTCACAGAATATGTTGGATGCTCCACGCAGTTCCTGTCGAGATTTTCGGTATTTCCAGAGAATACCGAGAGTACCCCAGAATACATTTTCTCGGAGTTTTATTGTTAAGTGTACTACTCCGTGATATTAATAAATTGTGGGTGAATGTGAGTACCTATTTAAACATTGGTTTATACGGTCTAGCTTCAATTTGGTTATAACTTTGTTTAATAGGATATATTAACCAAATGGCTTGATTATTACTGTTAAAATAGAAGTTAGATTTTCATATAATTTAGGTAAATCAGTATAAAGCGATCTTGAAAGGAAAATTGGAATTTAATGTTTTTATCTCTCACCATTATGAAATGTAAGTATAAATAAGAGATTTATGTTTATAGTATTGGTATAAGGCTTTATTTATTAATTAAATATCACAAATTTTAAACAAAACATAGGTATTTATAAATATCATGGTCCATCGCGGCTCAAGATATAATATTGTCAAATATATATTTTCTCAAGCATGCCGGGAAATTTGAGCATTATTTTGACAACCTTCTTCGAGATAAATCGCTGTACTGGCGAGCAGCGGCCGGCAATGATTGTATGAAAATCTATATCAGTTATCTGGTTCCCATAGTACAAGCTATGCTTAGTTTGGGGCTAGATGGCGCTGTGTGAAATGTCCACACATATTTATTTATTTCTTTATTTTTATATCTGTCGTGGTTTAGCGGCCAGATAAATTACATAGTAAACTCGGTATCTATCGTGCTGGCTTGCAAATAAAAAGCTCATGGAATGGATTTTTAAAATATAAACCAGAGTGTTGTTCTTAAAAATTTTATCATTTTATCATTTTTTGGGATTTGAACCCACGCCCCCCTACTCACAGGGTTGGAGCTCTATCCACTAGGCTATGGTCACACGAGCACTAACTCCGAAAATATATACTACTTGTGTTTCACCATCACAGTGAAAGACAAGTACTAAAGATTTTCACGGCAATCGGTTGTGTGACTATAGCCTAGTGAATAGAGCTCCAACCCTGTGAACAGGAGGTCGTGGGTTCAAATCCCGCTGACTACAAACATTTTAAGGACTAGGTGTATTTTCATAAATAATAAAATAATTAAATTAGCGCTATCGCGTGAAAATATATTCTTAAATTAAAGTTCTGCATAGTTTTAATTTCCGCGCATTATTTGAGAAAAGTACTTTACAAGCCTTGGCCACAACTAGGCATTGATGGACTTACGTATGTGTGCCTCGGCTTAGCCTCGTCCCGCATTAACACGTTCGTCCATCAATGCCTCTGTTGCTGGCCGCTGCAGTAATGTACTATATCTAAAAAACTCTTACAAATTATTCCTAGGTACCTATATTTTCTTCACAGACTGAAATATCAGAACAGCAAACAACTCTGTTGTTGAGCAGGCCCAATTTTGTCTTAGTTTTTGTTCCTAAATTAATTTCCGATTTAATTACTTTGTAAACTAAGTTTCCTAGTTCTACAAAACGTCGGAAAATAAACACAAAACACAGCGTCCCCAGGGATCTTCATTATAAACAATTTAAAGTTTTAATTTACCCTGGATGAGTCGCACTATCTTCGGCGTTCTGGTCTTGGGACTTAGAAACAATGTTAAGCAAATAGGAACAATTGAATGTGGAAGTTTAATGGGATCGTTGAGGTTGAGTCAAATTTGTTTAATATTTTAATGTCGAATTTCCAATGTTTCATATTTTTTGTGAGTAGTGTATCAGGTATAGACTGCAGACTCACGGCCGATAAAAACTGAATACAGATAGCTAAAAACTATGTTTTTAGGCGCGCAGCGAGCTATGGAGAGAGCTATGCTCGGTGTTTTCTTACGAGACAAGATCCGAAATGAAGAGATCCGCAAAAGAACTAAAGTCACCGATATTGCTTTCAGAATTAGCGCAAGTTGAAGTGGCAGTGGGCAGACAACATCGCTCGTAGAACTGACAACCGTTGGGGAAGAAAGGTTCTCGAGTGGCAGTAGTGGGGGACTAGGTGGACCGACGATCTGGTGAAAGCCGCGGGGAGCCGATGGATGCAGCAGGCGAGTGGCTGCTCAAAGTGGCGCTCTTTGGGGGAGGCCTATGATCAGCAGTAGACGTCTTCAGGCTGATGATGATGATGATGATGATGATGTTTTTAAAACACGCTAATGGCGTGGACTGCATCCAGCGTTAGACAAACAAATATTTATTTCTGACCAAGATGACCTAAATCAGGGCAATATTTAAGCGATGTTATAAAAAATTACAAAATTGGCTTGCCCGACATTATATTGATCCTTGCGCGCAATTTGAATGAAAAGAAAAAAAAGCTGTTTATTTTATAAAACAGCTCGATTTTAAAACAAATGAATATCGGAATGGTGGCACCATTCCGATATTCATTTGCGCACCATATATTATATCCCATTTGAAACTCTTTAGCAAATAACTCTATTTCGCACGCTTTTCACTTGTTTCTTTTATTGTTGTGTACCTATCACAATACATTTTCTAAGTGGCCATTTATCAGAGCACTGCTGGGCGGCGCATAGTCCGAGTGTTGCCCGGCTATATGGATGGCGTTCATGTAGTTGTTGTATACATCTAAAGAAGTGTAAATACTGTGTCGGTTATGCGATGTTCACCCATCGCATCGTCTAAACCCACCTACCAGTGAGATGAAGATTTAAACTTGGGATTTATAGTCCTGAATCAACAGATCCTAAACATCGAAAACATGTGTCACCCGTTTCTTTCTTTTTTTAACGCCCAACGATCACATACTTACGATCCTGGAGCCTTACTAGGATTTCCTGTATCTAGAGACCCAAGATCTACGAGGACCATGGTCCCATAAAACTGAGACACAGAATAAGTATGCGAACAAAATTACGAGAGCTATAAAAGGACAATGATAATTACAATGTCCATCATGTTATTGCTAATATTAATAATACGCGTTTTATGCTATACTCAATACTTATTTTGATCGCAAATACCAATAAAAACAAGCAACCAGATTTTGAGAATTTCTCTTTTTTTGTCACATTTGTAACACTGACTGCGATAACTTTCAATGGGCACTAAAATTGCCCTGCCCTTTAAAATTGCCCAACTTGCTCCACAAAAATCACCAAACTGTCTCAATGCAAAAGGCAAAGTTGAACAAGTATTTAAAGGTTAAACACACCTGTTGAGAGTTGCCCAAGATGGCATTTTTGAGCCTTCGTCGTGTTAATTAAAAAAGTTTATGGATATTACCTAAGAGACAGAGTAATGTATATCCAACACTAGCAATTACCACGAATCTTGTGATGTAAAATCACTGACACTGATTAGCTCCTTGGATTGTAATGACATTTTTATCATACAGGCTGTACTGATAAGTGGATCAACAGAAATTTAGTAGATTTAACCTACCCAAAAATCGGCGCGTTGCACAAAAATATTTAGGAAGAAAAAGTTTAAGACAAACACACGAATTGACTTCAAATAATTAAAAATGCCAGCCGAGGCGAATGGAGATAAATCGATAGATACTGAGATATCCACCACCCGACTTCCATTGATCCACTAATCAAGTTACATTTTGTATAAGAGGATCACATCTATTTCCGTTCGCTCGATGCGCTGTTGGCGTTCTCGGCGGTGCAGCGAGCGAACTGGTTTATGTAGGTACTTACGACGGCTACCACTGTGACGATAACAATGCGAAAGAATGCTAATATTATTGAGTGTCTTTTGGTAACCACTTTATATATATTTATATTATGTATCTTACGGTAAAATAGAGGAATACAACACCAGAGACAAACCTTATTTGGTTTTATTGGTGTTTTTAGGCAAGTTGTAAACCTTTTTTTTCTGATTTAAATAAATAAAAAAAAAAAAAAAAAACAAATTGCAATTTTCATAGTTATAAATTTAAATCCGTGGCAGTGCTAAAAAGCTTCCAAATGTGAAATGAAAGTTAATGTTGATTGATAAAAGAATGAAGAAGAAGGAGATGACAAAAGCGAGAGAAGGAAAAAGACACATTGCATCGACCCCAGTTAAAATGGGACCAGAACCAGAGCAAGAAGATCATAATGGCAGTGTACGTACTGTACGTACTAAAAAGTGAGTAACTCATGGGAGTTTATCATTAGTACGCACACTGAGTAATTTCAACATTGTTTGCTCTTTAAACTGAACAGAATAGAAACAATAGAAGGAAAAAGATAAGTATATACTTAAGGTACGTGATCAAATCATCCTGTAGTTAAAAACAATGAAGTAGAGTTAACGACAAATGTAGCAATAAACGGACAAAAAGACACGATTTATAATATATGACAGTATTTATGAATAAACGATAAGATTGGTAATTTCGGCTTCATGTTTTCTTTCGACAGGTGACATTTTATTACTTGATTAATCGCAGTTTATTCGACACTTTTTGGCGTGATTTACAAGCTTATTTTTCATAATTATGATGCAAAATGGAAAGTTAATAGCAGGCAAGTTGGTGGTAAAATGTAAATCTATTAAAGTTTAAAAAAAACTTGAACTTGAAATTCCACGCCTGTCAAAAAAATGTGATAGTGCTTTTTAAATATTATAAAGGACGTTTCTCAATTCATAATGTGTAGTTGGTTAGTGAATATTTGTAATCTCACCAAACTATAGAGCCTGGTGACCGACGAACAGACAGACAGACGGACAGCGGAGCCTTAGTAATAGCACGGAACCCTAAAACTGCAATCTTGAAAAACAAACTCATTTATTTATAGGTACCTCCATTAATTAAATTAAATATCCTTTGATAAAACCAAAGTGGAGTGGAAAGAAAGCAATTATTAATCGAGAAAGAAAGCTCCGCATTACGGAGCGAAAATAACTTATGAACCGACAATTAGGGACGAATGCATTCGATTCCAGGGGCTACTACTGTTTTAACGGATGGACGAAATAATTATTTTCATTATAATTTGTCAAGTTTTTACTATTCATGCTTTTTACAAATATGATCTAAGAATTTTGCATGCATTCATGATCCAAGACCAAGATACTACACCTAGATTAAACTGTTGAATTGTATCTAGCCAGAGGAGCGCCAGGAAACGCCTTACCATACATGCTATAGATTAATCTGTAAAGGGAAAATTAGAACCACGAGCGAAGATAGAACCCGCATCCATCCATCCCTCAAGCCGGGAAATGGTTTACTTAAAAAAAAGAGCCCTAACGAACCCTTGACCTTGACCCTAGACCTGAGTGGTTGCCTAGATTGCAAGGCGACCACTCAGTATCATCATCATCATCATCATCATCATTAACAGCCTGAAGATGTCCGCTGCTGAACATATAGGTCTCCTCCAGGGAGCGCTGCTTTGAGCGGCTGCTCACCTCCAACATCTATCGGCTTCTCGCGGCTATCACCAGATCGTCGGTCCACCCAGTGGAGGGCCGGTCTACACCAGTCAGTATCATCACTTCAAAACAATTAGCGAGCATACGGTGTAGGTAATTGCATCCAATAAACCTTTGATTTTAGTTAACGGTTGTAACTAGTGAAACTACCAGCTAGTTTCACTGTTACAACCGTTAACTGGAAATGTCAGCAGTTCGGGTTAAAAGGCTGATCAATGCGGGATCTAGTTCCACTTTATTCTTTTAGCCTTAGATGCCATAAATATTGTCGCCCATAAACCAACGGTAGGAGCTCCGATTCTTCCGCTTTGCTGGGCGTCCCAATCGTTTTCACTGCGGGACGCTGTGCACCACACGGCAACGATGCAATGCCATAATTGATTTTTAATCTCATTGAATCTCAGTTAGATTAGAATATTTCAACGCAATTTCAATTGCTATTGAATCTTCGGTTATTTCATCGCCGGGTTATTTGGATGAGATGGTTTTATTTTGCAGTTCGTTAGTGATTGTAGGGGGTTTTGCAGATGTTATGTGAAGTTAGTTTAGTACTAAGTTTGAAGAGTGCTTGTTCACTGAAATAATTAATAAGTAATGCGTAAGGTAGTAATAATAATCAACAACGGCATAACATCTCATAAAATTATATTATCTACTTCGTAGCAAAATGCGAACTAGATGCTTTACCTATTATAAGTTAGGGAGAAATGGACGATGCAAATCATCTCAAAGGTTCTACGTGCTTTCCAAAATCAATAACTGTCTAATACTTTGACTAATATGTAATACCGTTATGGAAACATATTTTCTGACCCTTTGTTTATTAAAACAAATATCATCAATTATTAGCGTCTCATTCCACCATACGCCCTTTCACGAGATTCATCCCTTTCACACTCTGGTCCATGTCTTCCTTGCAAGAGTATCGACGTCTTGCAACAGGTTTTCAAAGAAGAAAATATGAATCATAATACTTTCCGATTATATTAGTATGCTGCAAGTAACCCGACGGGCCTGATAGCTCAGTTGGTAGTAGCCCTGCCTTCTGAACTGAGGGCTGTGGGTTCGATTCCTACCCAGGACAAATATTTGTGTTGTGATGAACATAGATGTTTGTACTGCGTCTGGGTGTTATGTTGTATTCTATGTATGTATTTACAAAACAAAAAAGTATCTAAGTATTATATCAGTTATCTAGTTCCCATAGTACAAGCTTTGCTTAGTTTGGGGCTAGATGGCGCTGTGTGAAATGTCCACACATATTAAAAAAAAAATAATAATAAAAAAAAATAAAAATAAAAAACCCCTTATTTCTAATTACAGCCGGATTACTAGCTTCAAACCATTAAACGTGTATTTTCAGACCACAAACCGGTTTAGTCAACAACAATGCTAAATTCTCAGTAAACCAATCGGAAAATAATTTCCGGAATACGCCGCCAACTAAACGTAATTACGTTAACAGACGGATTCGAGCTGACTCTACCGAGAACAAATAGTAGGTACCCACCGTGCCATCCGGTTAATACTACGAAAATTGGTTTAACTCGATTTGCGGTGTGAGTTTGAGTTTAATTCTGGTTTATAACAGAATAGAAGAATATTACTGAATTCAATATTTAGACAGCTTCTAGCTTAGCAAGCAAGCAAACGTGGCCTGTGAAGACCACGAACTGGAAGATTTATTGACGGGCCCGATAGATCAGTTTGTAGTGACCCTGCCCTCTGAACTGAGGGCTGTGGATTCGCTTCCTACCCAGGGCACACATTTTGTGTGATGAACATCGATGTTTGTTCTGTGTCTGGGTGTTATATTGTATTCTATGTATGTATTTACAAACAAAAAGTATCTAAGTATTATATACGTTATCTGGTTCCCATAGCACAAGCTATGCTTAGTTTGGGGCTAGATGGCGCTGTTTAAAATGTCCACACATTTATTTATTACACACTTATTTGTTTATTTTATTTATTTATATTAAAAAAAGGTGCAACGTAGGCCAGCTTCGCAATGTCAACAGTCAAGCCTAAAAGCTTTTGGGCAAACTAAAAACCCTGACATCAAGGTCAACCTTAGGTAAAAAAAAACAAAGGCTGATTGTATTGAATTTTGTTGCATTATGTATACCTAAAAGTATGAAAAACGTGTATCAAGGATTCCCTTATCTAACCTTAGAGCGAGATGTAAAATTTTACAGCCTTATTAATTTTACATTACCATCCAACGAAGCGTGAACAATTTTCACTTATCATATCGAGATTAAAACACCGTGAAAATGTTCCTTTAATCTTTTTTCGATTCACCATTGCGGCTAAAGATGGACGTAGTTTTTTCAGTGCTCGTTTGCTTGTTCTCTGCTGTAGTTACGGTTCATTCTGGTACGTTTAGAACTTTTGACAGGATTTTCCACAACGATTTTTCTTCATAATAACACTCAATGGAGCACTCTGAGCAGCTTGAGAAGTGACGCTACCAATTGGTATTGGTTGTAAAAGGTGAAAATTGTCACGGTAGCTCAAGATTGAATTCTATTAAAATGGACCTGATAATTCATTTATTGCTAAGCATTACTTTCGTTATCGTGCACACAACAAAGGTACATAAAAGCAAAGTTTTGTACAAAGTAGAGCTGAAAACGTTAAAGTTGGACTTTGTAAGAGTCGTAAAAAGGATGAAATAGCTTTTAAGTCCTCACGGCATGTTTTTAATGTTTGTGTAATAATAACTCTCAAGTTTCTTTGTATATAATTGTTGCAATAATATGAAAGAATAGCGGACATCCGCAGATATATTAATAGTTTCTAAAATTTCTTACCACTGGCGGAATCCGAAACCACGCGGTCCAGATGAAACAACTACGATAAGCAATTTAAAAAAAATATTTAATGTGTAGATTTCTTACAGTTTTATTCTATGCACTTTAATCACAATGATATTATACTTTCAACAGTTCCACCAGCCGTATGCTTTGAACAGTTCAAATGGGAAGACTGCGGCATGGCCCCAAAGGCCGTCATATACTACTACAAATCAGGATCACGCTGCGAAGTGGGCATGTGGCGAGGCTGCTTGCCAAATCCTAACATGTTCACCGATGAGTACGAGTGTGTACAAACCTGCATCTTCTCCCAGAGAGCGAAGCCCGAAGACTTCCACAACCTCCAAGTGAACCAGATAGACTTCGAAGGTACTCCTGGAGTTGAAGAGATATGGGATACTACTACTGCAGGTAAATGATATTCCATTAACACATCTCTTCATCTAAGCAGTAGTAACAATGTAGTCAAAGTTTCATTTAAAGAGAAAGAAAATGCCAAAAATATGACCGTATCACATGTATTCTGCATGTTACTTTATGATTTCTTATATCACCAATCAAAAAGCTCAGTAGCACCATGTCATCAGCGTAACCTTTATCTCACAATTTCCTTCTATACAAGGTGACCTTGAATTGGTATGTTATCCCGAAAGGCGGTAAATCTACACCCCAAGGTAGACAATGTTTCTTCTACGACTTAACTATTAGTTTTTCATTGAAGAAATGCCATGTAAACTTTACGTTCGAAAATAGCCTTAGCACAGCTGGGTGGTTGAACTTCGTCCTTGACCGAGTGCACATAAATGAGTTTAATGGTGATGTGTTTAGAAATGAATTTATAGTAACTTGTTAATTTTCGTAGCGATCGCACGTGCAATTTTGCACAGTGGATTTATTTTTTACCATGGAAGTCTGGAAACACGCAGTTTCAAGTCAGGCTCTCACAACTTATAGGGTGTCATGGCCCCAGTCCTCCCTTTTCGGGATAACATACCAATTCAAGGTCACCTTGTATATGTATAAAAATACCTATACACGGTTTTATCCTCTCAACACTGGTCATAATTTTGCCCATTAATGTTTACAGCTCAAAGTGCAGAAAACGATACTGAAACTCAAAGTAGTACAGATACAAGTTGTGCTAATAATAGCACAGTCAATGACGTCACTGCTACTAAAGCCCCAGCAGACCCTACAGCAGCAGAGACTGCAGCAACTGAGCCTGCAGCGGCTAAGGGGGACAGCAAAAGTGAAACCACTGCCGCAGCAGCCGAAGCTGAAGCCACGGAGGCAACTTAGGAATAAATTTAGACTAATATATCTTTAAAACTGCTTGTAATATAAAATAATCAATATTTTCAGTTTCATTCAAACTTCGGTGTGACTGTTTATTTAATACAGCCAATTTGTTCTCTTCTATTTAAGGCAAGTGATGGTCAACTCTGGTTTCAGTCAGCCACTCGGAGCACAAATTACTAGTATCAGTACTATTATAATATGTGTGCTAGTAGTTAATATAACTTACCACAGATATCATAATGGAACGTACTATATAACCTGATATATAATATATAACCTGAAAACTTTTTTCTGACTGAATGCAACAATCAGACACTGTTTACCCCACCAGCTAAATAGATTTTAGTTAACTATTCTGTATGTCCGAAACTCTTAATGAACGCTTTGAATTTTCTCATTATTCTAGATTTCTGTCAAATTGAGTTCCACACATGATTTCCAAAAATAAATATTTTAGCTTTCTTTATTGCCCTTCAACATTCAGGTTAAATTGCCTTGCATGTTTTAATACAATAGGTGGGTGCCTGTATTATAGTTTACGGTTCATCGTTTCTTATTGTATCTTTCATAAATTCAATTCAAATTCATACAAATATTTAAACCTACATATTCTATTCTCATATAGCTACAAGAAGAGACCGTGTGGTAGACACGCAGATATAACTACTGGTTGGCAAACTACGGCTATTGTAATAAATTCGCAATAAATATGGCGGCATTGTGCGCAAGATAGATTAATTTAGTCGTTGGACGCTATCGCAGGCATGCCAGATTTATTGGTATGGTGGATGGACCATGGATGCAAAAACGCAATGCGGCTCCTTTGGCTTCCATAATAATTCTATGTTTACTATTATGTATTCGGTGCTTCTATTTAAGAAACGGAAAATATTGTAGGTAGGTATTAAAATGGTAAGCTAGCCTTGAAGACGTTGAAGCATACATACAACAAGCTGGAAAGCTGGCACATTTTCTTCTGCTGATGCCCACGGTTACCGTATTTACATAGGCTGAGCGAATAGACCGCTTCTGATAAAACAAACTATAAGTTCCAGTGCTGAAAGCTCCAAAAGAATGAAAGTAGGTTTAGCATGACGCAAAACCTAAAAAAAAAAAATATTTTTAGTGATGTTACTACGTAAATCTTCCCACAATAATTGTTTTTATTTCTAAATTATCCTCTAGGTATGTGCATTTTTAAGCTTAACTAATGATCATAGTATGTTTTAAAATAAGTAACGTAACTACTCGTACTACCTATAGGTGTTTGCAAATGTTGGACTATAGACTTTCTAGCTTAGCTTATACATTGATTTACGAGCACAAGGAAGTGGGAAGACTTGCACCGCCCTATACAGGGTGTATTGTTGTTTCAACGTCAATTTGTAATGTATGAGCTTCTAGAAACTTTGCTGAGGAAAACATGAAAAATTACAATTTGTTTGCAAACTTGCTCGTCTAGAAGTTCCTAAATATTGCTTAAATAGGATCATAATTATGTATACGTTGAGTTATATATATGTACGTTACAGTAAGCTCGAAGTCACGTAACGAGCTATCTGTGGAGACAGCTGCTCAGGTTTCTTTGCAAGATCCGCAATGAAGAGATCCGTAGAAGAACTAAAGTGACAGGCCACATCGTTCACAGAATTGAAAACCGATAGGGAAGAAAGGTTCTCGAGTGGCGACTACGAACCAGAAGCAAAACGGAGACCGGCCCTCCACTACGTGGACCGACGATCTGGTGAAAACCGCGGGGAGCTGATAGATGCAGGAGATGAGCAGCCGCTCAAAGAGGCGCTCTCTAGGGGAGACATATGTTCAGCAGTGGACGTCTTCAGGCTGTAAATGATGATGGTGATTTTAAAGTAATAGGAGTATCCTTTCCGTAACTCAATTCAACAAACAAAGATATTATCACAAATCCATTCTTCATAATCGGCAGCTGTCTTAATGATTTATATTGTTATATTGTCACATACATATAAAGCAATGTCCAGTTGACAAAGATCTCTCCAGGGTTCAAATTTCTGGGCAGTTATAAACAAGCTACAGGTCTATCTATGCTGGAGTCTAGGAGGCTGTATTTCAAGGATTGTGCGGTGTCCAGGGAATGCGTTTGAATGTATGTCCAATAGGTTATAAGTTATACGTGAGAATAGTCTACGCCGATGTCCATTACAGTATACTATGACGTATGTACCTATTTGTAGTCCGGACCCAAAGGGTAAAGTGAACCCTATTACTAAGGCTCCACTGTCCGTCTATCCGTCTGTCACCAGGCGGCATCTCATGAACAGACAGTTGAAATTTTCACAGATGATGTATCTCTGTGACCGCTATAACAACAATTACTAAAAAAGTAGAATAAAATGAATATTTAAGGGGCTCCTACACTATACAGTAACATATAATTTTAGATGGATTTGAAGTTATGTTGTTGATTGGAATTTTATGTTAAGCAGCTAAACAAAATATTACGTCGTCCTCATCGTCAGCTAAACGTGTTGCTCGAATGTTGACAGATATCTACAGAAAGCCTCCAAAAAACTACAAAAATTACAATGTTTTGGTCTGGAAAATTCAGATCGTCGTGATTAGAAGCATATACGTAGGTACTGATTTTAAATATATTGTTTTCAATGTTTGGATTAGTTAAGGTATATGGGAATTTAATTTTTATTTTGTTAAATTAATAATTGTGTTAAGTGTTCATTGATCTATGATTAATTGATTACATTAAATGTAACCATAACACGACAAACCAAAAAACTGAGTAACTAAAGGATCCATACGAGTTTGAAACTAAATCACTCTCATTCCGAACATACTACTTATAGTTTTAACCAATAACAATGGCGGGCGATTCTGTAGAATTCCGCCTCGAACAAGCTAAATAAAGTGCTGTTTTATTATAAGTCCGACTGGACGCGAACAGGGTGGGAACAAGTCTGGGTTAGTTAAAAACAAAATGACCTAGAAAATGTTGTCAGGGCTTTTCTAGGTCATTTAGTCACAAATATTTTTCAAATTAATTTAAAACAATTCCATTTCTTTTGAAAGTTTTGTTTTGGCTGCGTATAAAACTATATCTATTAAAAATATTAAATCGATACCGATGCCACTCTGTTTGAATTAGCATTTATTAAAATAACCAAAAAAACGGAAAAATTTTAAAAAATAAATAAATTATAAGTGACAGATCAGTTATAGGTAGCAAGTGCCTACCTATATTATGCATTCAGTAGCAAGCGCGAAGTAATTTATCCTACTGGTTGCATAAATATATGAAGGAAATAAGTGTAATAACTTTGTTATATTACAAGTGATTTGAAGACATCAATACAAAATATAGATCACATTGATTTGATAATAATCTGCAAAATTATGACCAAACGGGCATGTGACCGATAGATACTAACTCAATTAAGAATATTAATTTAAACGATTAACTAGTTGATCCTGTCCAAACTGTCTACACCCCACCCTTAGTACGCCCGCCTTACAAAGTTATTGCAGGCGATCGGACGCAGTCGTAGCCGATTGGAAAGTTTCGGTGGAATTGTGAAGTCCATTGCAGGTGCCCTGTTTGATAAATTGGGTGAGAACAAACTTTTGCAGCGCTTTACGAAAAATCTTAAGCGATAAGCTCCGGAGAGTTAGCCGAGGTATATTTTCCGCGGGTTTGTAAAGCGTTTTGTAGAATTTCATGTTGTTATAATGTTATAGAATGGTTGAATAATCTGTTTTTTACTTTAGCGAAGTAATTTTGTAAAATAATCATCAAACTTCGAATGGTATGACACAACTATTGTTTTGTGTCGGCATTCAAGATTACGTGTTCACCTGTTCGAACGCGGACTGTCCAGGGGGTCTAGCAAAAATCCGTTAGCGTTAAGAGCCCTTTCTAATTGTCTCGCGCTGCATGTTTAGGTAAACTATAACTGAAAAAGTATGAGAATGAATTTGCCTGTGGAAAACTTTTCTGCAGCAAATTTCATGACAAATGCCATGGGCAAATTCGGGACGTCAATGCACAACACATCGCCCCCATTTTTAGAGATAAAATTACCTAGATGCGTTTTTTATAGTACCATGTCTAAGATCACATCTTGCTAATAAAGCCCTAAAACTCATGACACTGGCAACTCAGTTAAGTTCCTGCGTAATGCATCTTCAGTGCATCTTATAATTGCAAACAATATCCAACTTAATAACACGCTTATTAGATTTACTATACGTTGTCTACGCTTGTTATAATTTATTCATAACTTTAAAAACTTTGCTCGTTAACATCTGCCGGTCTGTGTAGGGCAATGGTACGGAATTATAGTGTTGACAGTACATCATCTTCTAGGGAAGAGGCAATAGAAGCTTTTTTGTTAAAAAATGTTAAGACTAAAGATCGATTTACGCGGTCTTGTAGTATTATCAACCATCTATCTTTAATAATTTCATTTCACATGAGGAATATTTGGATATTTTTGTTTTTTTATATATGTAAGCCCTGGATCTCTACTTTTTGAGATTATGTTTAAAATGATTTAACTTACCCAATGTAAAGGCAGTATATATATAGACCGCAGAGCGATAGACCGCACAGGTAATCATCATCATCATTATCATTACCAACAGCCCGAAGACGTCCACTGCTTCTTAGGCAATGAGCATAGGCCTTTTCCAGAGAGCGGCACTTTGAGCGGCTGCTCGCCTCCTCCATCCATCGGTTCCCTGCGGTTTTTACCAGATCATCGCCCTACTAATAATTTTATATAATTATTAGGTAGCTGCGTAGATACTTATACATTTCTAAGAAAAACCAAAAAAATGTTAAGGAGTAATCTTCTTCTTCTCGTGTAGGCAAGTGGTTAGCCCTGGTGTCAGAATTTTCAGGCCGCCCGAAGGCTTCTGACTTGGCTTAACGACTATTGGAGGAATTACTTAGGTAGTACAATAGGCATGATGACTACTATTAAAAATGAACAAGTAAATATTACTTACATAAAGAAGATTAAAAATGAATGCAGTAATTAAAAAAATAAGTAAAATCGGTAAATAAATCACGGAGTAATAAGCTTTTAAAGTTTCTACAGGAGGCGTCTCCTGTCCCTTTCTTGCGAAACAAGGCGCCCCCACAGTTACTATGAAAAATCTACTCGTGACGTCACATGCCAAAGAGATTGTATGAAAAGCTACCACAGCTTAGTAATGAGGTACTATAACGACCTTCCTCTGACGTCACTGGCCGTTTGAGCTATCTCTTTCTAATCCGGTTTTTAAAATGCTTGTAACTTGGTCTTAATAGGTTAAACTAGGTTTAATTTTTGTTTTCACAAATGTTTATCTTTTGAGGAATATAACTATTTATAAAAAAAAAAAAATTTGTCATCATGCCAATTACTTATTATAAGTCTGATTGGACAAGACAAGATAGACATGATTGTGTCTTGAAATATACTATTTGCATAGATCTCACTTACTGTTAATACTGTAATGTTGCTAGATAATAAGGTTTTAGGTGTTGCCATAAACAAAATTTTAGTAATTAAACGACAAAGTATGTCGCGCGAGTAGTTGAAACAGCTTTTTGGTGTGAGTGCAAAGTTTGGACAAGGTCGTAAAGATTTTATAGAGATGCAATTGACAGCCATGACATCCATGACTTTGGTATGGTGGTTGAGCAGATCAGCTCATATCCCGGAGGCGGCGGGTTCGATTCCCGCGTTAAGACAAGTATTTGTGTGACGTTGACGTCGTCAGGCTGTTGGCGATGATGATGATGATGATGATGATGATGATGATGATAAATGAGTGGCGTTCTATACGCATGTGTTCAGCAGGTGGACGTTTTAAGGATGATGATGATACTTTAGTTAATTCTCATTATTATAAATAAATAAATAAATAAATAATGTTAACATTTCACACAGCGCCATCTAGCCCCAAACTAAGCATAGCTTGTACTATGGGAACCAGATAACTGATACAATACTTATTATACTTTTTTGTTTGTAAATTCATACATAGAATACAATATAACACCCAGACACAGAACAAACATCTATGTTCATCACACAATGTTTGTCCTGGGTAGGAATCGAACCCACAGCCCTCGGTCCAGAAGGCAGGGAACTGAGCTATCGGGCATCGTATTGATGATGTTGATCCGATGAATATGATGAAGGCATCAACCTTAAAATCACCCGATTTTTACCGGTTCCATTCTCAGTTATCAGCTTTATTAATAGAATGTAATCCAAAAAAACATCAAATATTGTCTAGGGGAGGGCTATGTTCAGCAATAGACATCTACAGGCTGATGATGATGATGAATCTAAAAAGTTAACCTAATAAATTCCTTAGTATTTTTTTTACTGACCGTATCATATTTTAGCTATAGGTACAAACAGACTTCCGGAGTTTTGGCGGGAACGCGGAAAAGTTCACGTCGTTGCATCGTATTATTATTAAAACTTTTGCTTTTCCAGTGTTAATGTTTAAATTGGTGGCGTTTTACGCATTAAGTGCTGAATTACGAGCATGAGTGAGGGCAAGTGATATAATGTGGTGAAACGTGATTTTTCGTGTTGCTTCCAAAACTCCATAGAAGCTTCTAGTAAAGTTGCCACCACTTTGCTGGAGCATGACTTAGACTGGACTACGACTACCTGACTTAGACTGGACTATGACTAGGACATGACTTTGCGTGAAATATTTCATAACACGATGAAAATATAATACTTGACACTGGCTAAATACACAATGGTTGGAGCCAAAATATAAGAAAATAAAAAATAGACTTCCAAACCTAACCTCATACTGTGCGATATCTAATCTATAAAGTCAAACCCGCACATCTACAGATGTACAAAGAAGAGGAGTTAGCACGAATTAATACTGTGTAGTTGAAGCAAGTTGGGAACTCGTAGCTGCAACTCAATTGCACCGCATTTTGCAGACGCCATAAACTTGTACTTTGCAGCTCTGAACACTTCGACAGCCGACTGGTTATTTTAGAACGCCTTAAGGTATAATAGTCTAAAGCAGGCAGTGAGGGGTTTACTACAAATAATTTATACCTAAATAGGTATAATACCATAATACCAATATATATATATTAATACCATAGTTTATATGTTAAATAGGTTTGTGTTATGACTATTGTTAGTATATAGTAAGAAATTCTTATATATAACTTTTTAAATCTTACAAATACATAACGGCCAGAGGAGGCAGGCTTTTTCTCAAAACGCCGGGATCATATGGCCTTTTTTAATTATAATTTTCTTACAGCTTTTATTAACACTTAGTACCTACTTCGTGGTTTGCTGAAACTCGATAATCAACCATCTGTTCAAGTTATGAACTTCCTCAGATAAACCCTAATCGTTTGCAAATGATTTGGAAACATTTGTGGTATTTCGTGAGCAAACCATTTAGTATGCTTGTATGTATTGGACTAATTTTACAACACTTGTCAGTAAACTTTCGGAGATAAAATTACTAGACGTCACAAAATATTCGAAAACTCAACTACGACATCCATTCAAAATGCAGTTACGAGGCTCACGAGGAATCTCCACAATTTCTCACACAATGAATCAAATTCGCGTCAACGTGGCCTCAATGTGGCGATTGTCTACAGACGCACACACACAAAGGATCGTGCGCAAACAGAGAAACGGAGTGTTGTCGTCGTTTGGGACGATTTGCCTAAGACAACATTCTGATTGTTGGCTGGTGCACAATTCCATTGTCTTAAGAAATTGTTGAGCTAAAATTTCATCACCATGACCATCAGCATATGTCAGTCCACTGGGCATATGTCTACTGAATAATCCCAAGGTACGCCATTGAACCTAGTGCCCGGATTTTAAAGTATCCAACTTCTTACAGTGCCCTCTCAAAAAACACTACTCCAAAATGATTATTAGCTCTACGACTAATATGACTAGCTCATAATAAATATAGTTAGCCTCTCTTGCTTAAAAATTCACGAGGCCAAAAAGTATTTGGGTTTACAGTAATAAATTAAAGTTCGTTTTCCAAGCGTATCATATCATATAGTTCAACTGGAGTAATTATTTGAACCTACGTTGAACCATATAAGTGAACATAACGTAGGTCGTAGATATCGATGCAATAGCCTTATATTATGTGGCACAACTGGCAACTAGACAAAGACAGCGCAAGATCTTTCGCCAATATAAACCACTATAGATTCATGTTTCATATCATGCGACAGAAATTTCGAATGAAAACCGTATGGAAACGAAATGGACACGCGCTCTCTAGAACATAGAGCACCGGACATAGTTGCATGTTTGCCCAAGGGCCCGTTTCTACAGTGAGACTCCGTCTTAATACAGAGGACTGGGCAAGTGGGCAGATAACAAATAATTTGGAAATTCACTTATCTCTCGATTACTATTTGATTTTTGCATTCTATTTGGGAAATCTAGTACAATTATCTGTATAATTAGGGTTCTAACAAGTGTTTGTCGGGCTTGTGAAATTGACAAGCATTCTGCATTTAGCTGAATACGATGGACCTACTTGATCAAAACCGTTGGATGAAAGCGGCAAGTAGCCGATCGAAGTTGCGCTGTGTTGCGGTCTATGAGAGAGAGGCCAATGTTTAGCACGGGATTTGGCTGTTGAATATAATGATGTTAATAATCCAATCAGTCTCATAATGTTTTTATTCTAGCAACTTTTAGATAGCTATAATTTTTGAGGAAATAATAATAATACTACCCGCACTCTCCTCTTGCATCTACAGCTCGTCCTCGTCTCCACATCTAATGAATCCCCAAACTAATAAAACAAAGGAACAAATGGGGCTATTAGTATTATTTCTATTTCTATTTACACAAGACTGAGCCTAAATTAAAACTTGATAAATGTACACCCAGATAGTCAGTAATGAATCATTCTGTGACGGGATTTGACCAAGGGTGATCTGGACACCGATAGTGGAGTATTAACATAACGAAGCGGTCAGTCATGCGTGCAGGCTTATCTAGGGTCGGGGTTCGAACCCGGGGCTAATTTTAATTCGGTACGGTCACAGAAGACATAATAGTTACGGTGAATTATGTTTGTACTATGCATTTGGTTTGTAAAACAACAGTTTCTAACAATCTAAACATTTGTAATAGATTTAGGGCTTGGAACACGAACCTTTGTAGATATACTTAAAAATGTAGATGCCTCTGATCTGGGGTCGTACTGTAAACTCTTAACGTGAATCAAAACATACCCTATATTGGATCACTTTATTTTTTCGTATGAGGATTTTGACAAGCAATCCAATATAAGGCAAACCCTAACAGCACCGCGCTAATAGCTCACAGTAGTGCCCCTGTTAGGGATATGTTTGAATTAATGTCTGTATTTTGCAGGTTCTACAATTAGGTACCCATACCTGTAGATAATATGTCCAGCATAAGAATAATATTCATGATCATCATTAGACCGAAGACCAATGCTGAACATAAGAACCATAGAATAATAGAGCGTCACTTTGACCGGCTAACTCGCGGTCTTGACTGGTCGTAGCTCTAGCTGAACCTACACGTCTTCAGGATCTTGGTTGTGACTGAATGACCATACTTCCCCATTAGTGGTCGGTTCTGCGAGCGATCTGGCATATCCATTGCAAATTCAACTTGCTGATTTAGAAAACTATTTCGTTGACTTTAGTAAAGTGTTTTATTAATATAAGCACCGAGATGAATTCAATCCCCATTTGGTCCAACACGGTCCAATCTTTTCATCAGCACGCTTGGTTGCATGCGCGTGCGCTGGTGTTCACGCTTCAAGCCCAAGGGTCCCGACAGCTTCATGTTATCGGTCATCTGTTTATAGTGCTTATTGTTTCTGGAATTGAATTTAATCGTTGGCTTTATGGGTGCGCGTATGTAGAGCTTTGTTTAAAGTTGTGTCGATGATAGATAAGGATGCAGCTATGCTGATATATATCTTGCATCCCTGTCTATTTACAATTAGAAAATATTGAGAAATTTAGAACACACAATTAAATTTTTCCTGATAAGGAATTTACAAGCGAGTATGTAACAGCTTTTATAAACACAGACGAAAACCGCAAATCGCATTCCCGAAAACGTATATTGATACAAAATACGAATAGCACTTACGTCACAACATAGTTATACATATTACGTAGGTACTCATTTTCAACAGATTTAAAATCTAAAAATGATATAAGTACGAAATTGCATAATCATACCATATTTTCATCATTTGAGCCAAGTCTACTTAGTTTGTGGAGCCAAGTCTTACGTCAAATAGGCCCGCTGTCCATAACAATTATTAGACGTGTTCGTTGATTGAAGATAACATTTAAAGGGCCTATCCGATCACGTATATACCTGCCCATTCCTTTCTTCACACCCATTTTCTAGATCTGAGTGCAAAATGAGTTTGTTCCACCTGGTATTTATAATCTGAGGTTTATACTTATTAACTCAGGCGTAAGCTAAGTACGTATACTTTTACTGTACCGACATAGGGTAACTGGTAGCATATACTTTTTTATGACCTAAATGTGACAGACTGTCGTCACAAAGAATTTTATGAATATAAATTAACTTTTCAAATACAAAAGCATGTCGTTATTATAATCAATCTTTCCACTATGTTTATCAAAGCATCAACAAAATATGGTAATTTGTATTGTACATTCAGTTTATTAAAGTTAATTAAAGTTGATAAATAGACGTCGCAAATGGTAACCTTATAATTAATCTATGTAGAATTAGTTTGATGTTTTCATTTAGCTAGATCAAAATGATTTTGAACGAATATTATACTAGTAGTGCTGCAAACGCGTAGACCTCACGAGCACAAACGCACAAACGTTTCTGCAACAATATCATCATTGGCCTTTAAGTCTATTACAGACTATTTAAGCAGTGTGTTGAAAGACACTTCTTTTGGTGGCTGTATAAGCCAATACGAGAGAGGCACATGCGTCCACACCTGGCGCAGGCGTGTGTTGCGACAGATGGAGTAATGTCACTGTCATGCCGTTTCGCTCCCTTTTCCGCTTGTCAAACCAAGCTCTATCGTGAAATTGGCCTTCTCTAACGCAGGTTCTCCAATGATTTTTATCCTCCGCGAGCCTATCCCATTCAACATGCTTGATGTTAAAAGAGGATGAAAGGAGAGGAGAGTTTGGCGTCCTTTGCTTCGCTTTAAAGACTGCGTCAAGCGGGATCCAGACTCTTTTAACATCAAGCATGCAACAATAAGTCTGTGCATAATCACTTCAACAGCTGGAAGTATTCACGGCTGAACACAAACCTTTGATCTACCCCATAAAATGTCACTTTGGATGCTTATAACTCCGTTTTTACCCGACAGCGTTACGTTTAACTGGATAAATATTATCATGCATATCAGTACCCTGTGCTGGATATATTTTTATAGTGGTAAACAAATTATAACGATACTTATGAACCAGAACATGTATCAAAGTGAACCAAAGGCCAGCGATTTCCCATCCCACATCTAAAATAAATCAAAAGGAGCCACAACCCAAACATAGGATGCGCGACCTATTTGAAACGCATTTCAGACCCAATCTCTTTCTACAAACACACATACAGTATTGATACAGTATGGACACTGAATCTTTCTTCTTCTTATGGTTCCATTTGTTACCGGAGGTCAGCTATCATTAGGGCAATTCTTATTTTGGATGCTGCTGCTCGGAACAGGGATCACGTGCTTAAACCACGTGCGAAGGTTTTTGAGCCATGAGGTACGACTTCTCCTTTCTCAGGTCTTCTGCTTCCTTGGATTTTACCTTGCATTATAAGCTGGAGTAGGTGATATTTGTCATTTCGCATAACGAGACCAAAGTATTACAACTGAGGCCTCTTTCGCCTCACTCCAAATCAAAAAGTACATCCACAAAGGACAACATCCGTGGTATGGTGGTTGAACAGGTCGGCTCATAAACCGGAGGCCGTGGGTTCGATTCCCGCGACATGACAAGTGTTTGTGCACACACAAAAAAAAGTGCAAATACTTGTTCTGTGCCTGGGTGTTGTGGGAGCATGGTCCTCGTAGTTCCTGGGTCCCTAGATACAGGGAATCCTAGTTAGGGTTCAGGGCGTTATGTATGTGATCATTGGGCGTTTATTTTATTACATCTCTTTTTAATTTTGGAGTTAATAAAATGTTATAAGTTTAACGTGTACTATATCTGTGGTGGAATTCATTAGTGGCAAACATGGTGGCGCGTCGCAAAAGCATGATTCAAGTGTAATTTTTTTTTTTGATGTGTGACTAGATTGAGGGGTATTGTGTATTGTAGTATAAGCTGACTACTACTAGCGATACTAAGAATCAAAAATATTGCAAGGCAAAAAAAGTATGATGATAACATTTTGCCTGAGATACTCCGGTACTATACAAATTAAACTTGGTTTACTAAAAGCGAGCAAGGAATAAATAGGCAAGAAATTTTCATAATTAATATTTGTGCTCGTATTATAAAATTTAAACAGGTCTCTTCGCGCACAGAGATAGGCATGATGACTAAAATTTTTTTATTAGATAAATTAATTACATTCCTCAAAAAAAAATAAACAATAGTGAAAACAAAAATTAAATATTTCAAAAAATTACAAGCATTTTAAAAACCGGAATAGAAAGAGATAGTGCAAACGGCCAGTGACGTCAGAGGAAGGTCGTAAAGTACCTCATTACTAAGCTGTGGTAGCTTTTCATATAATCACTTTGGCATGTGACGTCACGAGTAGATTTTTCATAGTAACTGTGGGGGCGCTCTGGTTCGCGAGAAAAGGACAGGAGATGCCTCCTGTAGAAACTTTAAAAGCTTACCGATTTTGCTTATTTTTTCAATTATAGCATTCACTTTTAATCATCTTTATGAAAGTAATATTTACTTGTTCATTTTTAATAGTAGTCATCATGCCTATTGTAGTGGTCAATAATATGCTGTTCACAAATGGTAGTTCCATACTGTTATTATGCTGTTCAGTTATAGAGCGCAGTTTACATGTGCCACAAGCTTTTACCAGATAAAATATTTGACTTGAACTATCTCTTTACGCTTTTAGGTTCTTGTTCGGTTGCATGTTCAAATCCGTGGAGCCACTTTTGTAATGAGTATATAATAGATTTATAGATTTTATTTATGAAACTCTACCAGCATTATTGTTTCCTGACAAATATAACCTGGAATCTTTTAAGCATGCTCCGTCTTCGACCGCGTTGTCACTTACCATCAGGTGAGACCATAGTCAAATGTAAGCCTTCTAAGCCTCGAAAATAAATATAAACTTAAGTGTAAATAAATGTATTGATTCTACTTGATTGGTTGCTCTGGTAGGTAGTAGGCGCCTTAGAAAGGTAGGTTTAGGTAGGATTAGTACAAACACTTCTGAAAAAAAAAAACAATTGTAATAGTATGTTAGTGGTCTATTCGTTGGTAGCCAGATTTTCTCTACATTGGTTTAGTCACTATTAAATGTTTTTTTTAAAGTTCACTAAACTTTAGTGAACTTAAAGTTAAAAAAACGTATAAAATAAATTCAATTATCTCAAGCGTTTGCGAAAGTTAATCCAGAAATTATTGATTCCACTGGAAACTACACTAGATTAATATTTAGTATTTTTTCTTTCATCAAACGGAAAGCACAAGAATAACTCAAATCAACGAAAAAAATTTAACAATAGATACAGCAAGCGATTAAGTTGTAGGTACCAATCAAAAGGATGAAAGTGCAAACTGAATCAGCAAATTAAATTTACCTAAGAGCTTCCTTGAGGAATTGGATGATAAAGATCTTGAGAAAATTGAAGTGCCTTTTCGAAATGTGATTAACCAGATACAACAACTTAAAAAATACATTATTAAAAAGTGTATTTCACCGATTCATTTGTAAAGGAAAATTTTTATAATGACTCGCAAAAACCAAACCAAATTTTTTACAAAAAAGTAATCCGTTAATTACGTTGAGCAGGCGACACTGCTATAAAAATCATAAGTGATTAGTTTATTTTTGATTTAAAACTCCAGAAATTTAATAATTATTTTTAATCATCATCATCATCATCAGCCCGTAGATGTCCACTGCTGAACATAGGCCTCCCCCAGAGAGCGCCACTTTGAGCGGCTGCTCGCCTCCTGCATCAATTATTTTTAATATTATTTACTTATTCATCATTGTGCGCTTTTTGGAATCATTACGAAATATATATTAATGATTATAGGCTTACATCTATATTATTAATGATTAAATCTTTGTTTTATACAGTTGATACGTTAATATTGTTAGGTAGGTATAATTATTCGCTATAAGCGAGCGGATTTTTATGACAGCATTTTGTGCATTATACAAAATCTTGCCAACTCGCTTGCTTAAAAGCAGTTCCAGTTGATATCTACATCCATCTCAAATCTACTATTTGGTATTCTCCGAGCAAAGTGTACAAAATTAAATTGGAATCCAGGTCAACAGTGTCCGGCCCCGTTCTTAATTTACGTTTACATTCATAATAACCGTTACCCTCACAAAAAGTCGTGCTTTTGTATTATTTTTACGTCTTCATATTTTATTGTGTTAACACGTTTCAATTCAATATGGTTTGCAGTCAAATGATAAAAAAATATATGATATGGAAAATAACGATTCTTACGAACGATACGACCAAATAAATATTCTTAAGTACAATAAGAGTAACGTATAATGGGTTACTTTATTAAATTCCTCCTGACCATTGACAGGAGTTTTTGGAATCATCATCCTCAGATCTCCGGCCTAATGGGGATTTACGGTCAAGAAAAAAAAACACATAAAAACCAGTGAAAATTCTTTCAACTCACGACTTGCCATTCAACATTTCTACGTAGCTTTCCATTCAAAGAAAAACCTTAACATAAATCCGGTCCCTTACCTCACACATCAGAAATAAAACTCAAATGACCACCAATAGAAAGACTAGAACATCTCCATACGTATTTATAGCGACAAATGCCAATTAAAAAGCAATATTCTCACAGACTCATAATAATTCAGTGTGAGTATCAAACAACCATTTACGGGGAACCTTGTCACATGACACCGAATGTGTTGGCGATAAATCTGCTAAATGTAACTGAATACTGCGTCTCTCGTGTAATCTCTCATCTTAACGCTTGTGCTTGGCCGTGTGATGTGATATATCTACGTACCTGGATTGTATGTATGTTTATGGTTAGCTTTGCTTGGATTTTTTCATGTTATAGCATGTTAGGTTCTCGTGGTGAACCGGTAGACGCAGCGTAAGCCGGCCCCCCACTAAGTAGACCGACGACCTGGGCAGAACCGTGGGGAGCTGATAGATGCAAGAGGCAAGCAGCCGCTCAAAGCCGCTCTTTGGGGGAGGCCAATCTTCAGCAGTGGATGTCTTCAGGCTGATGATGATGACTATAGTACAGTCGTCTAAAGTAACTATGAAACTCCACCCACCAAACTTGAAATATCTTCTGTGTAATAAACAAAGCCTTAGACATACCATAGACAACCGAACTAACGACTATCCAAGTTTAAATAACCAAATACACGGATGCATAAACTAGGCGGCTTTCAAAGGCAGACGATCTAGGAAGTCTAACTGAGTAGCAGTGGCGGTCAAACTTTTTTTATGATCGCCCCTTTTAAAACTAAAAATAACAGTTAAAAAAATCGGTTAGATTTATAAAACAACATACTTAGTCATCTTTTGGTTTACTTTACCAATGTTTATTTTGTAAATACATGCACATTTTGTTTAAAAACTTCTAAATTGCTTCGATATTTCAAAAAGTCACAAAAGTAGATTAATTAATATTTGTTACTGGTTTAGTTCATCGTATTTCCATGTTGTATTTCGTATGTACTACACCAATACTATCCCACATCTCCATCTTTGAGAACCACTGCAGCTCAATGCAGATCTGGAACTATGGTTAAGCGAAACTACACGCCTACCAGATCTGAACTTACGCTCCTGAAAGTTAGAGGAAGCGTTATTGGTACTATTAACGTGGCCGTTTTGAGTTAAACTTTTCAATTCATTTCATTATTTAGCTAAAAAGCTTTGTATAATGTTTACTACGATAATTATTTCAATAGATGTACCCTAATATTGAGCAAATAATTATAAGTATTAATAGGTACCGGATTGCTGCTGATAGCCTATTGGACCTTGTCAAAACGTTCATAGTCTAGTATCTAAACCGCCTTATTAATTCAAATACAGACGTACCTTACAAATCTAAAAAACGATGGCTACACCATTAAAATAGCCTACCATTCCTTTAACCAACTCGTCGAAAGTTATGCCATTAGCAGTTACTATCAAACATCGGAACTCGATAGAGCTGTTCAGTGTTCCCGGAAGGTATACTATCAACACTAATAAATAATTGAACAAGTTACAGTGCCTGGAGCGGACAGACACTGGCAATTGTAACCAACTAAAGTTCTACAAAATAGACGAGGCTACTGTTAAAATCTGTGAACCAATGTATTTTTATGACGTGGTGAGATAAGCATAAAGTAATAGGCTTCATGTATAGCAAAACCTAGATCTTAAAACATCGTGTAGCACCCCAGTGTGTCAAGAATCGGGTGTAAATACTTTATTTTCTAAATTTTAATAATAATAATAATAATAGTTCTTTATTGTCAGACACAAGATCCATAGAATAGGTACAATACACATAAATAAAAAATAAAAATAGTTTAATATAGTACCAAAAGCATGAAATATAAAATACTTCACAATACAACAAAAAAAAAACCCTGATAAAAATAGGTTTTGCAGTCACTATTTGGTTAGGTCTGCCCACCGTCTATACGTAGATGTTAGAATTAGCCTATCTGCCAGACTCTTGATAATAGAGTTGCTAGACGTGCCAACCCTGGACATGAAGGATGCGATTCGCTTCCGTTGAATGGCGTTAAAAGAGTCCACACGGGACTCCATGAACATTTCAGAAGCGCTACAGTAGCGCTTCAGTCCCATTAAATGCCTATATACGTTATTGTATGCGACTCGAATGCCATCATGCGCCTTTTTGGTGTAGTCAGTCCAGAGCTGACACGTGTAGAACGTCTGGCAGAAGGATTTAAATAGGGTTATCTTCACGTCAGGCGATGACTTGCTAAATTTTCGCGCAATCATGTTGCCCACTATACATAGCGCTCTCCGTTGTCTCTCAAAATCTGCATCATCTTTTAAGGTGGAGGTAACGACGTGGCCAAGATACCTGAAGTGGTCTACTACATTTACAGGCTGACCATTTAGGCAGATTCTAGGTACATTCTGTGGCCCCTTTCCCGACTTGAAAACAACCATTTCCGTCTTCTTTGCGTTATATACCAGATCGTGCTCTGTCGCGTATCTTTCGCATATGGCAATCAGTTTTTTAAGCCTTTAATCGAGGGACTGAGCAGCACCATATCATCAGCGTAGCTCAGGTTGTTGACATACCTACCATCCAGCCTGAGCCCCACCGGGGTGCTACTCAGTTCCACGATTAGGTCATTCACATAGTTGTTAAACAAGTCGGGAGAGGTAAACCCCCCCCTGCCTCACTCCACAGGAAAGCCTGTAACAGTCCGATATCTCTGAACCCCATCTGACGTTGTTTCTCTGGTTACGATACCAATACGCGAACAGATCTACAACCTCACATGGAACGTTTGAGTCACGTAACTTCGTCCAGAGTATGTCATGATTGAGTGTGTCAAATGCCCGACTGAGATCTAAAAAACATGCGTAGACTGTAGTTCCATGCTGTTTGTAGTAACTGACTACTTGTTTAAGAGTAAAGATGGCAAATAAAAAATCAGTTGACACCTGCGGACGGAAGCCGAACTGACCGTCATCTATCTCGGTATTCAGGAATTTATGCAAGACTCGTTCCAGTACCTTGGCCACTATCGTAGCTAGTGAGATAGGCCTATAGTTGGCCATGCTCGAGATACCTCCAGTTTTATTTTTTGGAATAGGAACCACTAGCGTTCGAATGAGTTCTTCGGGTAAATAACTGTGCTTCACACACATACTAAAAAGCCGCGCTAATATCTCACATATATGCTGACCTGCAAATAAAAGATGTTCAATGCTAAGGCCATCATGGCCCGGAGACTTACTTTTAAGCTCTCTTCATGTGAGAATAGACCCATGTCCTAGCAGTGGAAAGAGGACGAAGTCTTGAACAGCACCTATTAAAATACGACATATTTTATCTTCAGACATATTGGTACAAAACCAATGTACTCAATTTTGGTCAATCCCGGTTTCTGTTAAGCCTTCAGTACAAATATTATTTCTGAGTCCGAGAGAGTGATAGAAAGGTATGGAAATTCCATTGCAACAGGCTGCGCCCCGCGGTTTCACCTGTGGTTAAAATGTAGCTTATGCGTTAATCCAGTACATAAGTTATCTATATTCCTATATTTCATTTTTTTGGGTTCGTGCCATGGTTTCTCAAACTTTTAACAGTAGGCCCCCAAAAAGCTGTGGTACCTAGTACTGTGTTAGACTCCAAACATTGCAAGCTTTGACAATGTACAGGTGGTGAAAGTTGAGGATAGTTCACACAATTGTAGGTACTGTAATATGACTAGGTACAGCTAGCATCAGACCGAAACAGTTCTGCCTGTATTCAACTTAATTACGCTTAGGTAATAGGCTTATTTAAATTTTATCTGCTAGTGAATAGTAACAAGTTAACTCACAGAATCGTTTTCAAGTATCAAACCGGAATAAACCAGTTTTTGTTGATTATAATTATCTGTTTACAATTTTCATCGAACACAAAGGAAAAGTGAGCATTGTTTTTACCCGACTACTAAAAAAGAGGGTTATGAGTTTGACTGTCTATGTATGTATGTATGTTCATATGTTCCCTCGTATCTCCTACATTACTTATTCTATTTCAAACAGCAAGGTGTCAATCGATAGATCTTAACACTCTGCGTGTCATAGGCTATATAAAGTTACATTAAATTCTATATGGCGGATTATATTAAAAAAATTCGCGGACAAAAAAATATATTTTTTTGATAAACATGTCATGTTTGGTATCAAATGAAAGGTCTTTGTGAGTAAATTTCGAATATGTATCATTTTTATATCTATATATAACTATGTATAGCCTACGTATAAAAATAGGCGCCAATTTTCTGGTTTTGTTGTTCCCTGGTTGTGCCTAAACTACTCATCATATTTTATCAAATTTGATACCAATCGATGCCTATTGACACTCTGGGTGATATTGGGTACATTAAATTATACTAAACACAATATGGCGGATTTTATGGCCTATCCATTTCACCTCATAGTAAGAAAATTCGCTAAACATTAGGCAAACAGCCGAAATCATTCGTGTAGTCTTAAAAATAGGCACAGTTATACTTTGAAGGTATACTGATGAATATACTAAAAATGTCCGAGGGTGGGTGGTAAGTAGAGGGAGGGGGAAGGGTTTGAATATTACTTTTTTCGGATATTTGCTAATATCTCAGAAACCTTTAGGATTAGTATTACAATTACTTCTGTGAAATTAAAATATATTACATCCGCCATAAAAAAGATTCTATTCATTTTTACTGTAAGTTCAATACTTTAGGAAATAAACGATGTTGGAATTTGAAAAAGTAGCTTCCTCCCACCTCTTTATAACGCGCAACTGTTCTGCATAGCGTAGCATAGATGATAGAAGTAGGTACGTACTCAAAAGTATAATAAACAAAAAAAATATTAAAATCTCTATTGTTGTAAACACACATTTTTGCACATATGTAGGTAAGTGTAACCATTAGTTATATAACACCCCTTCATTTGGGCGAGGGTAAAAATGCCATCATAAATAATTAGGTAGTCGGGTATTAGTTTTTGGACTCTATCTTGTTAACTAGTGTTTTTTGTTACCTACTCTATTCTTAACAAAATACGATTTAAAATTTAGAACTAAAAATTCGTGATCCACCTAAAAGCTGAAGAAAAAATCCTCACTTCAATAACAGACAAATTGCATGATATTAAAACACCTGTGCATCGTGCATGCGCTTTAATTCACATTGCACTCTCTTATGACTGCTGTGTTGCATATTTTTCACTTATTTCGCTCGAAGCGACACAAGCAAGCGAGGTCATTTTTATGCTCATTTCTGACCCTTTATTATTTTACGAAACAAAGCTGCGTCTACAGGTAATGGGCAGGTTTGTTGCAACTACTAAATGGTTATCTTGAGCTCCGCAGGCTGGTTGGGTGGTGGAAGCGATAGGCTTTTAAAAATATCTATTTAAACATAAGTCCATTGCAAAAAAAAATTATAAAAGCTAGTCTGCCGGGTTTGCAACCATGGCTACTTTTATATATGCCCGAAAATTGTGATTTTATACACTGATATTATTTTGCGACTTTTTATATTATTTGCTTGTAGCTTTCACTGCGACTTTTTGGCCTCGGAACTTTGATCGAATCAATTTAAAAACTCCATAGTTTGTCAGTTGCATTTGGTTTCAATGAAATCATTGGTCTCTGCTCGTAACTTGGACCGTAACATAATTGTTGCGCACCTCTGGCCTGGCTACTTTCCGCTTCTATTGTCGGCCGCGCGCTCGCAGTCGTGCCCCGGATCTTTGAATAATCAACGCACTGTGCGATTTATGGACTGCAAATCGTATGGGAATAATGCTTATAATTTTACGCGAGAATTATTCAATGGTTACCTATACAGTTCTGTTATGAATGTGGTGCAGTTAATATTAAAGGTGACGTGCCGGATTTAATAATTTATAGTTCATTTCACGCTGCAACTGAAAGATATTTTTTATTTATTTCAGACCCTGAATCTATCTATAGTATGGTGGGTCCTAAATTACCAGCGCACCTACTTCGTGTTTGTAGATTCAGGAGTCGTGGTTCTCTCTGTCTCCTCATTTCTGATTTCATTAAACATATTACAGCTCTGTCTTCGTTACAGCTTCACGAGGGTTAATTAATTTAACACGATCCCAGCCGCGGACGAAACCTTGTATAAAAATAAAACATAATTTATGTCATTCAGGAATAATGAAGCCAACAACCAGTGCACGAATTTTAAAATCTTACCAGTACTTCAAGAGATTAGTGCGTCCATTATAAACTCACAAAACTTAAACTCAACAAACTTTAACGTCTAAATAATATTAGTTATAGTACTAAGTAAGTACTTACTACATGACAATGCCCACACTTCTAATAGCCATCGAGTCAAGCTGTCACCATGATGGGTTCGATGCATCACCGTGACGGTATGTCTTCGTTCGAGGGCAGACCATTAACGTCGCCCGGAACGCCCCGAATGGATTTAGAGCGGACAGTGGTCAAGTGGGCACATACGTCTAGCGGCTAATAGGGATTTTGCCATGAAAGGTAAGTAGGGAAGCGGGGAAGTTATGGGAAGATGAATGGGAAAATTGGGAGATTTTGATTCTCTGAGGGTACGTAAAATTTTTAGCCAACATCATTAAATGAGAAGGTTGTCAAATGGACCTGATTTAAACAACATAGGAGTTGGACATGCAATATAATTATCGTCATAGAATCAATAAACCAGTAAAAGAACTTATAAAACAATGGCCAAATCCTGCTTTAAGAACAAGAGCGTCCCTATCTGCCTGCAGGTTTACATGTAGTATATTCGGGCTACAAAAATATATCAATTGTTGTAGGTAGTCGTTTGGAGAAGTTTACCTAGTTGATCAAGATTCCCCAGGCTCTATATCCTCAATTTCTCATATCCACATACACAGCCGAGTGAAGTGAAACTACCACACCAATAACACAGTTCATACATAAATCATAGCACACAATCGCGCAATCATCTCTTTCTCTCACAAAACAAAGGTTGTTTACTCCTGGACACGCCCATCGATCAGGCATTGAATACGATCACCGAAGGTTACAAATTGCATGTAATAAAACTTGTAACATATACCGGCTATGCTGGAGTCTGGTGGGGCCATAAAAACGAATATTTTGGGTAGCGTTTGAATAACATGTTTCTAGAATATTATAAATATTATTAGAATTAGCAAATTGAAATGGCAAAGGGCACTTAGGCAGGCCATATCGCTCGTAAAACTGACAACCGATGGAGAAGAAAAGTTCTCGAGTGGCGACAACGAACCGGAAGGCGCAGCGTAGGCCGGCCCCCCACACCGGGTAGACCGACGATCTGGTAAAGAACGTGTTATTTATGTCGTCTCCGATTTAGTGGCCTCAAACGGTTCTCGCACAGTATGGCCTCTGATTATAGCGTGTCTGCTGTCTGTTTACATTAGTGGGTCACCGGACTATACAGTAACTAGTTCTGCGACTTGCCCGAGGGCTGAATTTTACCGCAAAATAACTTTGTAATATAGCTAAGTATGAAAAGGTAATGTAACGTTAGGTGTCTTTTAAAAAGGGGTAAAGTCTATCTTTGAGGTAGAAAAATGAAAATCCTCGTAGAGAGGCCTATTGAAAATCCAGAGAGGTGGGTCAAAATAATTATTATTGGTTCATTGAATTATAATTAATTTTATTGTGATATTTATATTATATTTTGTCAAATCATTGTCTAATGCTGATACAGTGATTGTGCTAGGATCGGTATCTAGCTAGTATGCTAACCAATTAATAATCTAATGTTTGGTCACTTACAAGGTTTTGTAGTTAAATAAGGTGTAAAACTGTAAATATGCTTTCAGATTTATCATTAACCAAATATCATGTTATAAACCATTTGATTGAGTAAACAGTAGGTAGGTTAGGGTGGTAGGCTAGGTAGAGCTCTAAGTAATACTTGAATATAAAAATTAGTTATGAAAATAATTTATAAGTGGCATTCCTTAATAATTACTACATTTACAATCGTTAAAATTGATCAATTAATATTAAAACTGTTTACTGAAGGCGAACCATCAAAGAGGAATGCAAATCAGACATGCATCTTTAATGATTTTAAGCCATTCATTTTGGACCGTTTTGTTCCAGATATCATAGGAAATTAGGTCATACATTGTTAATTTTCGGTCGGTACTTATCTATATCTAATTTTAATGTAATTTTTTTTCTTTTAATAAATATGTTTGAACTTTTCACACAGTGCCATCTAGCCCCAAACTAAGCAATGTACTATGGGAACCAGATAACTGATATTATACTTAGATAATTTTTTTGTAAATATATACATAGAATACAGTACCACCCAGACACAGAGCAATAAGTAGTTATAGGATAATGATAGATTTATAGCAAGTTATAAGTAAGTTATTTAAATAAATATTAAAATGCCTGAGTAGGTACCTAAATTGATACAAGGTGGGTATTTTTCACTAGGAGAATATTTTATGTTATTGTAATTATGTAGGTATAAGTAAATATTATCTACATTATTTTCAATATATCTCCATAGATTCGTAAGTGTGATGAATTTATGGGTGCAATCTCTAAAAATAGAAAGGGCGAATGCTTCATTGTTAATGAACTTTTGTACGTACTTTACATTTATACAATACAGTACAATAATACTTTATTGAACACCAATAAACAAGAATGCACATTGATACAAATTTATAAAATAATGGTAGAACAACGGGTGGCTTTATCGCATTAAGCGATTTCTTCCAGGCTTCATTTATGAACGTAAATTAAAAGTTTTTTGATGATTCTCTATAATTTTTCATGCTAGCCTTCAGAAAGGTGATGCCTTTTTCACTAGCAAGCTGGCCAAACTACTATTTTAGTTTATCATAGAGTAGAAATATTTTTCGCGCCAAAAAAAGTGTTTCGCGCCAAGCAGCCAGCACAAAAGAGATCGGTAAACATCTCACGTCGGGGTTGTATGTAAAAACGTGAAATATTTGTGGAGTACGCGCGTTCCTGAACTGGGTCAATTGACTTTTCGTTATGCTGAACGAAATTATAGGCTTTTTGGAATTACTCGCGAGTTCGACGGGCTTGGAATTATGTTTGTTTTTGAATGGGTCGTCAATGGGTTGGATCCACAGAGTAGGGAAAAATTTACGTTTGCGCGTGTGGATTTTTTTAACCTACTCTGTGATTGCATCGGGGTTTGCAGATTGGATACATTAGTGCAATTTCAAAATTAAATCTAGTAACCCACTAACCAATACCTACCATTAATGGTACTAGTGGGACAATTTGGTCCCATTTGTACTATCAATGGTAAGTACATCTGGTTTGGAGTAAAAACTAGTATAATATCCAAAAAGAAAAATATCCATAGCTAATGTCCCAATTGTACCATAAATGGTACTTCTCAATGGTACACCTGGGACAGCCGCAAAAACACTAGATCAAGTCGTCTTTATAAAAAACAAAGAATAATCAAAATTGATTCTTCCGTTAGACACGTTAAATTTATAACACCCCTCTGTTTGCATCGGGGGTTTAAAATTTAGAAGCAAACCCAATTCAGCGCTAATACTCCAAAAAGCATTGAATACTTAATTATTCCAAAAACTGCTAAGTGCTATAAACACAACAATTTCCATCTAGTGCGATTTTCACACTCAGCGTCCAATTATTTTAAAACTCCACAAATCCCAAGGCTATCACCTAAGCGTTGACCATTACTGCGTTCATTACTTTCCCCGAGTTTCGTGTTTTATGTAAATGAGCAATGTATGCAAAACACTGCGATACCATCGCCTCCTTATACGGAACTTAAAGTACTCATTGTGTGCACATCCGAAACGATGCTATCGCAAAGTTTGTTAACTATTGCAAAGCCAATATGTTTTGACCTCTGGACGTGGAATGATCCTTTGATAGAAATGAGTATTGTGTGTGAGCTTAGAGTTCTCTTAAGCTGGTTGACTGTTGCATCAGAATGTGTGATATTCTAGTTCCTTATTAAGTTTGCATTTGGTTTATAGTGCACGACGTGTTTATTTGGCTCTATTGTTCTGGTGGCTAGGCTTTATAATCACTCTCTATAACTATATCGAATGTAGAAATTTCAAATATCGTAAGCATCAATAATTTATCGTAAGTACACTGAATAAGTGAATATTAGTGCCATTAAACGGCAAACTCTGTTTTCTATGATCAGTATTCTAGAACGGGAGTCCTAGAACAATCTGTTCAGATACCGTGAAATTAGAAGAGTAAAAAGATGTGGTTAGTCAGGATTTGTCACTGCTGCAATACCGTAAGGTATTTGTGTTCCTTACGACATTTGAAATTTCCTCAGTCAATAATACACAACCTTTTGCTGACGTGGAATCTCACATGCGAAAACGAGACAGGGTATAGTTTTAAACATTGATTAAGGCCCTACGTTAATAATAATCAAAGTGTTAGTCGTAAGGACCACGATAAAGACTCACAGGGCAAAAAACTAGGAAAAGGTCATCTTCACAAAGCAAATCAAATTAAAAGTAGGGATCAGCCATACATACTATGCTTTTATAAACCTACTTATAAGACGTGCTCTTTTGGAAATTAGGCGAATCTTTTTTCCAAAAGAGCACGGATCAGCCTTATATACATATATCGGTAGTCTGTTTTCTTTTAAAAATGTTCTCTTAAAATCAATAATCTTAGCAGCGAAATAGGCTAGAAAGTTGCAAAATAATGTTTGCGAAAAACTAATTTCATTATTATTGTAGAACTGACAACCGATGGGGAAGAAAGTTTCTCGAGTGGCGACCACGAACTGGAAGACGCAGCGTAGGCCGGCCCCCCACTACGTGGACCGACGACCTGGTGAAAGCCGCGGGGAGCCGATGGATGCAGGAGGCGAGCAGCCGCTCTAACTGGCGCTCCCGGGGGGAGGCCTATGTTCAGCAGTGGACGTCTTCAGGCTGTTAATGATGATGATGATGACTTATGTTGTAAGTAAGGCGAATTCTGTGTGTATTTCAGCTGTTGCCGACGGTTTTCTGTAGAATGACAGCCTCCGTGGTGTGGTGGTTGAGCAAGTCGGCTCATAACCCGGAGGTAGCGGGTTCGATTCCCGCGACAGGACAAGGTATTTGTGCCCGAAAAAAAAAGCGCAAATACTTGTTCTGTGTCTGGGTGTTGTGGGACCATGGTCCTCGTAGTTCCTGGGTCCCTAGATACAGGGAATTCTAGTTAGGGTCCAGGATCTATGTATGTGATCGTTGGGCGTTATAATAATAAAATTTGAGATCAGAAAAAAATCTTCTTACTTATCCCCGAATACATTTCGCGAAAAAAACCTCATCCCATCACGTAACTCTGCGCAACGCTGTGATATTAAAATGAAATAAAATTAATATAAATGCTAATGAGTTGCAGAATCAGCGAGCCCAGTGATATAGTGGGCACGGGGGATTTGCAGCGAGTGCCTCCGAATCGGTGAAATACTGAGAGAGCTGTGACGGGGTAATGAACATTTTAATATTTTTCGCGAATCTGAGGCTTAGAAAAGTGTAATTTTTTGCATGCCGCCTATATCTTTATAACTGGTTAATAAATTGCCGATAAATATTAGGTACCTTGTCACTACAGGCACAGACAATTTATTAAAATCATATCTGTGTGTACCTACCTACTGAAATTTTTATGACATGGATGTAAAATGACACATTATATTTAGAGACGCGAATGACATTATTATTCGTACTTAAAAGGTTATAAGAGATATTTTTTTCGTGTCATACGTTACGTGTCATAAGTTTCTTTTTATGAAAGGAGTGGAAAACAAGCAGGCGGCCCACCTGATGGTAAGTGGTCACCGCCGCCTATGAGCATAAGTGTCATAAAACACTCCCTTTCGAGATACTTAATTATTAGCTTGTGCTTGTGGTTGATGCTGTGTTTACTGTACTTGTTGTAATTATTATGTTTCAAAGTTTATAATTATATACCATGTACGAGTGAATTAGACAAGCAAATATTTACAATATCAAAATTTATTGAATGTTATCCTGTGCAAATTTTAGGCACGTGTACATTTCTGGGAAGCAACCAACTTTGTCGAATAGAGAGCGAGTGAAAATTAATCTCGGTTCAACATTAATAAGATGTTTAATTGCTTGATTTTCAACAGATTTAAAAAAGAAGAACTTTCTCAATTCGATTTTATGTTTTTTTTTGGCATTTATAAATCTATTACAATAATTCTACTTTCAAATAGGTTCTATAGAAATTTTATCAAAACCGGCTCAGTAATTTGGTTTTTAAAACAAAATGACTGGATAATTTGTGTATTATAATGTCATCTGAGTATGATTCTATTAAAAGCTTCTAGCTACTCATACATAGTACAAAGAACATTAAAATTTGGATGCGTATTATACCCCGATGGCCTATAGACAGCTGATAGTCAAATGCTCCAGTATGATGGGTACTACCTATTGGATGGCAGTGGGCTTGAACATATGGACTATCTATATTAGACTAGCTACGACGACCTATGTCATTGTGGATAACAACGTGGCTAGTCCTATACTACACCACAAATATTTTATGATCTCAAACTTAACCATGCTTATGGCACTCTCTTTTTTAAAGTAACTGATGTTTTGCATAACAATATCGCTTTTGCCAACAACATTTGTGTCCCCATAGGCTCGGTGAGGATCTCCAGATGTTTGCGTAGCGAAGTATTGGCAAACAATTTGTTTATTCCCAAACATTTGAATATACTTTACTAACTATACGAAGATGTTCTTTTTTGTGGAGGCAAAAAAATTACGCGCTACAAAAATAGAGTAAATAATAAGACACAAACAGGGTAAATAATAGGCTAGCCTCATCGCTTGTAGAGCTGACAACCGATGGAGAAGAAAGGTTCTCAAGTGCCGACCATGAATCAGAAGACGCAGTGTATGCTGACCCCCACTAGCTGGACTGACGTTCTGGTGACAATCGCGGGGAGCCGATGGATGCAGCAGGCCAGCGTCGCTCAAAATGGCACTCTCTGGGGGAGGCCTATGTTCAACCTTTAGCATCAACAGGCTGTTGATGATGATGATGAGGGTAGATAAGTATGTAATGATAAATTTGTCAATGCCGTATCAAATTCTTAAATGGTCCTAAATATGTTAGGTAGGACCTTGAAATAGAGTTCATTCAAGACCACTTGTATAGGTACCTATGTACTTATTGCGTATTTGTAATTTTTCATATGTGTAACTTTGAGAATGTGTCAATTTGCATACAAGGTGACCTTGAATTGATATGTTATCCCGAAAGGGGGTAAATCTACACCTCAAGGTAGACAATGTTTCTTCTACGACTTTACTAAATTAATAGATTTTCATTGAAGAAATGACATGTAAAGTTCACTTTCGAAAATAACCTTAGCACAAGCTGGGTGGTTGAACTTCTTCCTTGACCGAGTGCACATAAATGAGTTTAACGACTTGTGTTTGAAATGAATTTATAGGATCTTGTTAACTCTCGTAGCGATCGCAGGTGCAATTTTGCGAGTGGATTTATTTTTTACCATGGAAGTTAGGAAACACCCAGTTTCAAGTAAGACTCACAACTTGTAGGGTATCATGGTCCCAGTCCCCCCATTTCGGGATAACATGTCGTTAATGTTTATCTAAAATGGTAACATTATCTAGCCTTGAGTGAAAGATCAACCATAAGGCAAACAAAGTTCAAAGTAAGACAGGTCCAAACAACAACGCAGTTTTCGAAAGTAGTTAAATCATGACAATACCATTCGAATTTTGCGTCTGCCCTCAAAAGTATCCAGACTATAGACCTACAAACTACAAAGTCAAACAATACTATAACTTTAACTCTACTAAAGTTAAGGTTAGGTAGGACTTTTCGTGGGCTCGTGCCCCACATACCCAGTATAATCGACCTTTTCTTCCCCCCAAAAAAGGCGACATAACCTAATTAATAGCTACCTCACGGTCGAAATGGCCACTTTTTGAAGTGATATGGGCAGATTTGCCAAAAACAAATCTTGAAAATCTTTCTCCTTCTCTGCTTTAAATCTTATATAAGTAGTGAGAGCTTTTTTTTATAATTTATAGGTATAGCAGACCACTGGCTCACCTGATGGTAAGTGATGACGCGGCCTACGGTGGTGCATGCTTGCCTGATACCTATTCACTCTCGACTTGAAGACACCCAGGTAAACGTAATCGAATGCGAATCTTAGAATATAACAATACAAAGTTTGCCGTACCTAGCCTGGTAATGAAATAACGTAATGTTTCGTAGCGACATATATTCAATTCGGCAGAAATCAATGCATGTGGCATGTGCATTGATTTCTGCATGTCGCGAGTAGAGTAGGTACATACATCAGTCGTCACCCCCCCGGCACGCTAGGTACTTAGTCGTAGGTGGTTAGCATAGTCTGTTGAGGTTGTTGTAATATATAACGAACAGGAAATATAAAATACCATAATAACTATCTGGTTTGCTCCTCATCGATTAGGCATCAGGTAGTTCCATTAGTATATTTGTGGTAAAGTTTACTATTCAATAATAGAAATAGAAGCCATACATTACTTTTGTTGAACATGTTTGTTCAACAAAAGTAATGTATGGTGTTTTTGTGCAAACACCCATTTTGACCGCGGCTGTTTATTTTGTCTAGACGGGTCTAGAAGGAGCATGTTGAATATTATGATTCAATTTGGAATACAAAATGAGTCGAGGAGATTGTGTTTTGTTTGCAATTTATGTAACACCTTCAGCTCTTTTGCTATTCATAATGTTTTACGAGAGTTCTATTCTAATAGCGCTAAAGTTAAATTTTAAATATAATTTAAATAACAATAATAATAGTCAAATAACTTATTCTAAAACATTTAAGTTAAATTAAATAGGCACTAATAATAATTGGTAGGGTCAGCACGGGTAGCGTGAGCTGTAGAAGTCGTTAACTTCTCTCGAGAAACCGTTTGACCAAAGAATGATCGCGCAGATCACGTCATAAACCTTTATTTGCGTTTTCATTGGTCACACGGAAACGCTTTCTTTCTTGGCAGAAGAGATAATTAATTACGTTGGTTTCTATAGTTCATGCTATGCCGTCTAGTGCCTAATGTAAATGTCATAAACATAATACGGTACCTATGTAATGTTAATATCCCACATTTAGTAGGTAAAACAGAAAAAATTAGGTATTATATATTACATCAAACTAAGAAAATTCGTCTAATTGTGGATTACTTTTCCGTTGGTAAGTAACTCTCTAAACGTTGAATTTTAGTTATTTAAATTTTACTTAAAAGGAAATTGATTTATTTTATAATATTTTTTAAGTTAAGTTGCTTATCAGATCCGGGAATCGTTTCCGCCAAATGTAGTAAATAAACATTCTATGTTTTATTTTTGATGTTGGTTCTAAAGGGTCGATCATACGTAACAAATCTTTCTAATAAACATTATTATTATAGATAGGATCATTGATTGCATCTCCATTGAGTAATAGAGTAACAGCCAGCATTGTATATGCCACAAAATAAACAATGTTAGTTACTACGCAGCTCTCACCAAAAACAAAGTATTTCATTTTCAACATGAAAGCTCAAGTTAAATCTCCTATTTACAAGCGTTAAAACCTAGATCCAAGATTTAAATCTTGGTCTACGTTTTAGACCTTATGTCTTAGTCTTAAAGAATTCCAGGGCGTTTCCAACAAGGATAACATAAATCTTGACGGCAGCTTGCGAACATTCGCTCTTCACGTCCAAACTTAGAACAATATATTGTTCTGGATTGTGTTGTTTGATTGTTATGGACTAATCGAGACCGTACACTCTGAGCAAGTTAGTAAATTAACGAATGATTTATCAGTTTTGAAGTTCCATTTTTAAAAGCCTTTAAATTTAGGGATTACAAACAAAATTTCAGTCACATGGAAGTTCTTGGGAATTGCACGCATTACATTTAAGCCACGCGGAATAATACACGCACAATGACTTATTAAAAAATTACCCAAAGAATTATCATCCGCTTATACATATTAATCGGCAACTACAGAGACTGCGATGCCACAGACAGTCACAAATACAAACGTTAAAATTATAATCCCCCTCTGTTTATTCGGGGGTTAAAAGTAAAACATCTATGGATTACATTCTGCAAATAAACTTAGCGTAACCTTTTAAAACAACGTGATTGAGACCCTTCTAAAAAATTAACTCCTTTATCCACCCCTATTATTTCAGTTCACATTACGACCTGGGGCGTCACCACAAGGTCTTATAGCTTATTACTTCAATATTACTTCAATCATACATTGACAAATGACATAAAAGTAAGAATACTTCAATGTTGTAGAGCCAGAGCAGTTTTGACGACGTCACGCTAAATCGTTCACTCAAATACAACTGTCATGTCATACCTTTACATCATGGTGACACTGACGTGCGACAGTGATAACGCCATATAAAAATGTAGACGTCTCGTTCACACGCATGAATACTTTATAAGTTCATGGTACGAATTCGAACAATATTATTGTAACCTTGAAATTAATAATAATGCCATGAAATATGATGGTTTTGTATTAGATTGTGGTAGCCCAGCAGAGCTTTGTTATCAAAATTATGCTAAACCTACCTGTTTCAGATTAAAAATTGTCCCTCGAAGTATAATTGCCAAAGCGAGTAGATTACATAACAATCGGTTTATTCAATTATCGTGTTACACAAACGTCGCGTTAATATGTAAATTGGAGCATCCAAATATTTCGTGGGCCCGAAGTCCCGTGCTAATAGGACAGCCCTTTCCGTTATTATTCTCTTTGGTCATCTCCCGTGTCCTTTGTTCGTTTTGGAAATTACTCTGAGCGCTTTAAATCGACGAGTCTAACTTTGAAAGCTTTTGTTTTTATTTTCCGGCTGTTAAAATGTTAAAGCACAATGTTTGTCTCTGTTATGGGAGCTTAAAAGGGAGATTGTTTAATATTTTATTGCGGGAACGCATTTTTCTGGGACAAAAATTCTACTTAGGTGCTTTGGTTTAGGAAATATTTCTAAATTACATACAATAATTGACTACGTATCATTTCTAAATCTAACAAGTTTCCCGCAGTTTCTTAATTTTTTGAAATAAAATGATTTTTTGTATGATGTTGGTCTGATGTTGTGTAAGCAATCTACCAGTGGGTTTTTGATCCATAGTTAAGATAACCAATGGTCATTTGTCAGGGTTTTTAAGCATTGGTTACCTTAACTATTTAACCATGGGTTCCATCAGGTACAAACGAAAAATAACCCAAACTTGAAAAAAATGTAGTAATCGTGTCTAGAGAGTTACTAGGTTAGTGTCCAGTGTATTCATTTGGCCCAATACTTCGCCAACACGCAATAAATGTCGCAGGATAATCTTGCGTTATGCAGAAATAAAATAATTCGTAAAATAGCCCGCGTTATTCCGTTGTATGGGATGAGGCATCTGTACTGTAGGTATATTATATTATCTGGGCCGTAACTAAAAACCCATAAGTACCCAATTTCATTCAAATTTCAGTCACAATAGTGTGCCAACCAAACAAATTAATTAAGGAAATAAAAAATATATAAATCATACCTTAGAACCAATTATGAAAACAAACTTCCCAGCTTTTTACCCTACATTAAGGTAACTATTCCAACATAACATTGTCAACAAATAAATATTCAACTAATGACTAAATAAATTCACCCTCACTTCGAAATTTTTTAAACTGCTTGTGTGTGGCTAATTAATCAGCAATCCAATCAAAAAATCTTGCATTTTTCAGAGGGAGCGCGATACGACTCCATCAGACGTAGTTGGTACGGAACTAAAACGACTTGATTATTTAAACCCTTCCTGTTTATCAACTACCCTCAAAAAACAATTTTAACTCTATCGGCATAAGGATCATTTTGGGCTTAATGCTAAGTTCCATGGAATAATTGAAGTATGGCTTCATAATTTTTTAATGGGATTTTTTACGTTTCCAGACCGGTTGGCATGATTGCATCGTTTGTATTAACGTTTTAACTAGCAATTTGCCAAGTAAATTGTAACATTTGTCGTTTATGTAAATCAAGAGATATTATTATTAGATACGCTTTACAGCTTAATATTGAGATTAAGGTAGTTTTAATCGACGTCGGGGTGGCAAACATAGGTAAGTATGACTAGTTTAAAAATCAATTCTAATGTAAATACTTTACTTATTCTAAATTTTTTTTTAAATGGTCGTCACGCGTTGTTTTTGTTGTTGTTTAAAACTTAGCAGCAAAATTAATATAATTAAGCCCTCTTCAAGTAAATTATTATCTCCAAATAGATGCTCAATTTAAGACGTAAGTCACTTGAGGATTTAAGACTTAGTAAAATATATGCATAACCTTTCACAACAATAAAACAAAAGATAAACCAACTTACGTCCGTTAAAAAATTAACCCCATACAAACCGTGGTTTACCATTTTATAACTGGCTTTATTTACGTTTCCTTGTTAAAAATAACAGTAAAATGGAGTCCATAATTTGCATGTAAGTAATGTTGTATGTCCTTAATTTATGCATTAAAACTCCCTTTACGTAGGAATTAGTATTCCATGGTATAAATAAATAAATAAATAAATTATTCTTTATTTCACACACACACTTAACCAAAAATATACAATTCTAAGATATATTTATGTACTAATTATTACAGAGGATATTTATGCCATTTTAAGTTAAGGTATATCTTTAATGGACGACCAACTCTTATAAATACTAGGCGGAACCTGTGTTACAAGAGCCGGCCAATACCAGTCGAGGTGAATCAAATTATTTAACCTTATATGCCTCTAAAAGTATCGTTAAAGTTTAAGTTATCATAAGCGATTCCATTATAAATAGTGATACAGTTTATTTCAGTAACAATAAGTTGGTATGGTTTACTTGATTAGGTAAGTATATTTAACTATAAAATAGATTGACAATGAGTTTTTAGTGCGTTTTTTAATTATAGTAAACTTATTGAATAATGACCGATAAAATATAATATAGACAAGTAATGGTAATGATAATAGTAAATAATGATAGTTTTAAATAACGCTAATATTTTGATATCTAGATACTAATTACAGTGACCTGCAATTATTGTAGTGTTTTCATGTAGTGCGAATGAATGAGTGAGAGATGAAATAAATGGTAAAAATGAATGAGTGAATGATGTATATAACGTGTGTGTGTGTGTGTGTGTGTGTGTGTGTGTGTGTGTGTGTGTGTGTGTGTGTGTGTGTGTGTGTGTGTGTGTGTGTGTGTGTGTGTGTGTGTGTGTGTGTGTGTGTGTGTGTGTGTGTGTGTGTGTTGGGTTTGTGCATAATTACAATATAAGTATTTGTGGTTGAAAATCACCGAAACTAGGTAATGTATTTTACTGTGATTTGATAATATAGGTAAAGGAATAGGAATATAACATAAGAATTTTTAATTTATATTGTATGCCTACTTCATTTAATTAGATACATACGTGAAATAGCGCTTCTGTCTCGTCATAGTTTAGTGTTAAAAGATAGTTGGTCAGTATATTCTTACATTGAAATTTTGATAAATGATATAGTGGATTGACTTTGCTTAGCTTGTTATACAGATACGGACCCAGATAACCAGAGAATCTCCTGGAAAATGTGAGTTTCACGGGAAGTACCGGACATACTATATCCTTCCTTCTTCTATGCGTTAGCGTTTCAGGGACGCAAGGCGTTCGAGAGTGCTGTAGAAGTGTTATTCTTACAATGAAGAGTTGACGAACGGTTAGTACTCTGCAGTCGGTGTACAATTGTGCAGTCTGATACATTTTTGGCTTAAACGTCATTACTTTTAAGACTGCTCTCTGCGCACGTTCTATTAAAATAATGTTTGTTTTTGTTGTTCCACCCCAAGGTGTGATACAATAGTCTATAATTGACTGACATAATGAGTAATATATTGTCATAAAAAGGTGGAAATCAGAAACTTGACGAAGTTTCCTAAAGACGACCATAAGCTTCCTTAACCTACGGTATGTAGAGTAATTATCATGGAATACTTAACAATGCGAGCAGAGAGCCTAGTCCGAGCTTGCTCTCAAAAAGTGTCGATACTCACAACTAGCAAAGCCACCGCAAAGCTCACCGGACGCTATGTCGTTTACGACCGTTTTTAGCAAAGAATATATAAATATTCGGTAATTGTCCATTCGGCCGCCTTTCGAAGACCATACAAATGCATAAGAATATTTATAAACTCTGCGAAAAACTGACGCAAATAACCCAGCGTCCGGTGAGAATCTCGATCGTGAATATCGACACATTTCGAGAGCAAACACTTGACCAGACCTGACCAGAGAGCAAAGACCTGAGAGCCTAGTTTGAGTTTTGCACCAAAACAAAAACTAGGCTCTCAGGTGTTATACATACCCAATTAATTATATTTCCAACGTCCATCATAACATTCAGATTTTTTATTTTTTATTTATTATACATCGTGTTAAAATTTGCGGTGTATTGACGGATGACGCTACCTCATCCGGGACAGGGCAGAAATGGGATAGGACGTATATTTTTATTCCCAACGTACCTACTTCAATTTTGACGTATGACAACTGTGGTGTGCCAAGCTGGACTATCTGACCTACTGACATGCTAGCTAGCAGCATCATTGTTTATCAACGTTTCTCTACTCTAACTTTCTTCGTATTTCTGGTCTCCTGGTACTTTAAAATAATGAAAGAAGGAAGAAAGAAAGAAAGAAACATTTTATTTGCACAAACTGTACATAATGAGCTCGTTGCTCATGCGCGCTACCGCGATCATCTCCGACATTTTACTGTTTTAACTTTTGTTTTCCTGTGTTTTAATGTATTTTATGTGTTTTGTGCCATTATAAATTATTTAAACAAATTTTAACAGAAAAGTATTTTAGCTACTGACATTCAATTAATATAAAGAAAATCAACCTATATAACACAAAAATAATAAGTTCAGTCAGCATTTAGGTATGTCGATGATGGTACTATAAGGGTGGGTTTTTCACCAATATTTAAGGACTATTGGCGGCCGATAGCTCAGTTGGTAGTATCCCTGCCTGTTTCTCCCAGTCTGTTGATAGTATTTTGAACTTAGGGCTGTGGGTTCGATTCCTACCCAGGACAAACATTTGTGTGATGAACATAGATGTTTGTTCTGCGTCTGGGTGTTATATTGCATTCTATGTATGTATTTACAAACAAAAAAGTATATAAGTATTGTATCAGCTATCTGGTTCCCATAGTACAAGCTATGCTTAGTTTGGGGCTAGATGGCGCCGTGTGAAATGTCCACACATATTTATTTATTTATTATTTATTATTTATTGGGGAACCCCACCCTTAGACATGGTATCCGATGGACTTTAATAATTAATGGACGTTTAGAATTGGTTGGAAGTTTTTGAAAAATGCGTACCTTTTTGTGGGCTATTGAGAATTACCCAAGAAAATGTCTTAGAGCAATTTTAGATTTAATATCAGTAATCTTTCCGTCTAGACTAGTCGCGTCAAAACGTCTGAACCAGCTGTTTGTGACACGCTGCGTCTGGAATATGAACCACTCTATCTGGGTCACACGATACACTTGATATAAGCTGTCGCTGAAGAAAGGATAAAACATATTGGAAAATGGTTTCATTTGAAATGTATGATAGCGAGAAATAAGTATGTCAAAATACGAAAGAACCTTTTCTAATAAGATCATTATTATTATTTTTATTCAATAAGTTTGCAGTAAACACACAAGTAACTGACCGAATACACTTAATTAAATTTTGGGGTTGAAACAATGGGGCCGTGGGGGCCAGGTGCACTCGAAATTTATAGGGACTTGGCAAAGCTTTTGGTGGAGGCGACTGGTGACCAGAGGGCTGGCTCTTTTTTTGCTGAGAAAGTAAGCATTGCTATACAACGTGGCAATGCAGCCAGCATTCTGGGCACTCTCCCCTCCACCAAAGGTCTTTTTGATTATACCTAGTTTTTAGTTGTAAATATCTTTTTTTTTATAATTTTTATTGTAGTTTAGGTTTTGTAGTTAATTTTTCTTAAAGTTATACAAAACATTATTATTATTATATTTTTAAGGTAATGTAATAAAAGTTGTGTAGTAGAACCCATAAACGTAGAATAAACAACCACTCATTAAACGTACATAAAATATTCGCAAAACACATTATGTCAACAAAATCATTATTTGTGGTTGGTGCACAGACCTACGACTTTTTTATTACCAATCAAGTGGCAAGGGTAAGTGGATATATATTTTGCGTAAGTATTAGTTGTAATTTTGTGAATGTTTTTTTAGCTTAACACAAGTTTCGTATAAGAATGTACCTAGAGTTACCTATTTATGTGTTTTGTGTGTAAAAACTGGGTTTAAGTCCGTGGTTAAAACAAAGAGTATGTTAAAGAATAAAGACATTTTTAGTAGAAGTCATTCTGAGTAGTTCAAATATGTCATCCCTCAGTACAATGGCCCATGAGCTGTCTTATATAGTGCCTGGTGTTAATAAACACCTAACCCACAGAGCCCTGGGCGTGAAGAGTAATTTTTTCTAAGCTCTGTGACCTAACCAAAAATGCCCTCGTCATTTTTTTCAATTAAACCAACAAAAAAAAAAACAATATTAAAAGATTCTGTACTTCAAACGCCTCGAGCTGAAAATGTCCGCCTGTCATAACCAAACGGGAATAGAAACGCGAATGCGGTCACATTGAAGTGCGGACGGCACCCATGGGGACAATCATCGGCCGTTGCCATCCGTAATTCGGTTACGGAGTTCCGGACAGATGGCCCGGTTCCGGACAATGTTTCGGACGCCATCCGTTATTATCCGATAAGTTGATCAGAGATTTGTGTCTTTGATTTAAAATAAGTTCTAAAAGTTAAGTCTATAGAATCAGCAGATTAGGTTTTTCTAGAAAAAAAAAAATTGAAATACATAGCTCTTAAAGCAAGTTGAAATGGCAATGGGCAGGCCACATCGCTCGCAGAACTGACATCCTATGGGGAGGAAAGGTCCTCGATTGGCGACCACGAACCGGAAGGCGCAGCGTGGGCAGACCCACTAGGAGGACCGACAATCAGGTGAAAACCGCGGGGAGCCAATGGATGCAGGAAGAGAGCAGCTGCTCAAAGTGGCGCTCTCTGGGGGAGGCCTATGTTCAGCAGTGGACGTCTTCAAACTGTTGATGATGATGATGATGACACAAAAAAATATTGTTCCCTACTTCCAATCTTACTTATAATTAACAAGTACAGTAGAACGTACCACACATGACCTACCCTACATAAATTCAGCCAGCTATAAGCTTCGTAAGGCTTCAACTAATTGGGCCGCGGTGTGACACCAGAGTGGATTATCACTGTTATACCTTCTACACAAGCTATCCACTCTTACCTACTGCCTATTTTATACTATGACGGTTTGATGTTGTTAGTCTGAGAGGTATAGGTTTTTTTACCTGTTGTATATTTACGTTTGATCGTGTGATCCCGGTTTACGAGTAGGACCACCCCATCTCTTCCCGTGGGTGGCGTAAGAACCGGCTAAGGGAATATTCAGAGAATGGGCTAATCTTCTGCGAACACCAAGCTGCAAGCGTGGTGATTAGGGAAAACCTTTATGATAAACGTCTGAAGTGACATTTTATGGGTGAGGCAAAAAATATAATTATATAAAAATAATAATGATTTTATTAGAAAAGGTTCTTTGGTCTTTTGACATACAGAGCGACTACCAACTGTTAATTTGGTAGATGGTTCATAGGCTCCATAAGTACATTTCTAATCCTTTCACTTTTATTTTGTCAAAATTTTATTTGGTTCAAGTCTTATTGGTGTCCAGAATCTGAATCTAAAACAAATCTTCGAAATTAATTTCTAAATTAAGGCACCCTGACTGAACATATCATCAACACGTTGTCCATATCAAATATTTAAATTGCCATCCCATAGCACAATTCTAAACGAATCTAATGAATACGCGCACGTTTTAATCGCAGTAAAACGTGTTAACGATTTAATAAAAAAGTTAATTAAAATGGTGAATGTTTATTAGCTGTCACTGTAACAGTTTGGAGGTAGCTGCTTTTTGATCTCAGTTTTTAAATAAAATGGCCCTATATATTTATGGTTTGCCTCGTGGGTTTGCACGTAATAATTTGCCGGGACGAAATTTTTATTTTCTCTAATTTGTCTTTGGTGATGTATTCCTTTTAAACTTAATCTAAAAATGTTGCTTATAGAATCGCCAATTCCTTAGGTCAATATTAGTCCCTGCATTTAATGTCAGATTAATTCCCAATACATTCCACCACTTAGTTCCGGCATAAAGTTGTTTCTTCTCGTGTAGGCAAGTAGTCAGGCGTGAACTGATTCGCATGAAAGCCTAAACAAAAATGAAAAATATACCAGTACAAACTAGTTCAAAAGGTTACCATGAAAATTTATTTCCAAAATATAATTGTTTATGTCATCTGTACGCGTTCTCGACTTTGTAGGGCAGGCGGGAAAAAACTGCTGGTACCTATACTCCGAGACCAACTCAACTTATACAATTGCAATTTGCATGAAAACTTTTTATTTTGTTTTCCTTTCTGCTATTCTAAGCAACTAGTTCAATTTTGATTTCTTTTACTAATAGGAAGAGGCGATTATTAAGAAACAGTATAGACTACAATAACAATATTTTAGATTCATAGTAGCCGTTTTGCTTTCTTTGAGTAAGTCAGTTTCGTTTTGGCCCAGTGACGCCATAAAGGTAACATCGTTTAGTCCGCTCAAGAAAATTAAAATTAGCAAGTCTAAATCTTGCCAAAATTGTTTTTCTTAACTTATAGATGTATTAGACTCTAATACATTACTGAGATGTATTTGACGTTGCTACAGACCATCCTATATTTCTACCCACCGAGTAGCTAATCGAAACTCTGTTTTCGTTTGTGAAACTGGGAAGCACTACTCGTCACATTAACGTCCCGATCAGTATTACTCAAAGGGTAGTTAATCGTAACTTTAATCGAACATATAGAACGAAGCCATAAGAAGTAGATCAGAAGTTATGACTAAGTACACAGGAGAATATTCTTATATAGCTACTCTAAAATAAACGGATACCACTTCTCCACAATCGCAACAACAATCGCTAACAGTCTCCATTTTTCAAGTCGCTGAAGAAAGCGAATCTACGTTGTAACATTCCATTAGTGCCCTGTCGCCGTCAAAAGAAAGGAAAGAAAAGAAAAGCACGGGAGAGTAGAAAAAAGTTTCGCTAACACATAGGTGCGGTGGTACACAGTTCTAAAGGTCCATTGTTAGGGCCGATTGAAATCGTGCTCGTGCTACTCTCACGTAGAAAATTATTAATCTACAACTACATATTATTATTTTAGTAGGTATATTCATGAGCTGGAAAGTAGGGACTCATAAATTTGTCATCTTAGGTACAGAGCTATCATAACCTCATAGCATCATAATCAAAGGTCGAATGGTTTGATTTTTAAGGGCCGGTTTTACCAAAGTACAATAACATTATTCGAAGTATAACCATAGTGTAATAAATAATACTAAATTAGTGTTTTTTACACTATGGTATAACTTTCCGAGTATAACCGAGGTACGCGAATATAACCCTTATACCACCAATTCTGAAATTTATTCCTGGAATACAATCAGGTTGGCGTCCTATTAATAGTCATTTCATTTGTTAATCAGTTTTATCCGAGAAAAACAGGCAGCGTTGTACTTGGAATTAGACTTATTCTACTTTGGTAAAATCGGCTATAAATCAAAATAATGAAAAAACATATTATGGTACTATCCAAGTTATTCCTCAGTATGAAATAGGAGTTTAACTCCTTTTTTAAAAGAATATCAAGCCAGAAGATGGGTAGTAAGTTTAGGTACTCAAACACCTGTATACTGTGACTGTGCCATCGCATCAGTGCGGTGCGATTCCCGCCCGCCTGACCTAGTTACTGTTTCGGTGTAATGGGCTAGTTTCAAGTGGTTTTACAATGTCGGTTCAAAGTCTGTTTGCGCAGCTTTTTCAATAAACTTTGCGTTTACATAGCTCCTTTTAACTATCGACAATTTAAAAGAATTTTTAGTCTTACTTACTATTTTGTCTATTTCCTAACGCGTCCATAGTCCATTCCTAAGTCAACCGGAAGTTACAAAGTAACATATTCAGTAATCTGTGCCGGAAGGCTGTTCCTTGAGTCATCACAGCTCCAGATTCTTTCCGTAGACCTAGAACTCTGTTTGTCATAAATCATGGTTTTATAACAAGTAATGGAGTAAGTAAATTCAACAAAAACGGCCGAAGTGCGATTTGAACTCGTGTACCAAGGGTTCCGTGAAAATTGTGAAACGTGTGAAAATTTTAACCGGCTAGGGCTTATTATACAGCCACTAAAATATAGCTCAGATAGACATACAGAAATCGGAGGTTTTAATAATAGAGTTCCGTTTTACCCCTTGGGTAGGTACGGATATCCTAAAAACCACTAACTTATATCCTTGAAATTATCAAAAGACGGAAGACTGAAAACATTGACATATAACGTATAGAAAATTTCACACAATTTGTATTACAAAAAATATTATAAGTAATAGGTACAGAAAAGACAGCAAATAGTTATGTTATACTCCATAAAAAATATTGAACACATCCTTCGAGCCGGATTTGAACCAGCGACCTATGGATTACCATTATTTGCCAACTACAGTCCACCGCTCTACCAACTGAGCTATCGAAGGTATGTATGAACGTGCAAATTTGACGCACACTATCCATGAGCTGGTGAAAGGCACGTAATAACTGGTATGTAAACTGCTGGCCTAGTTTCAATAAAATTAGTAAAACTTGTGCGACTGGTGCGTGGCGCAGATATCAAACTGGATGGACAAGAGACACAGATTTATAGCCGATGCCGATGTATGCCTAATTCGTCTTAGATAAGAGATGGCTATGGCACTAGCCGTTCACCTTCACCTTCACCTGCTCTGAAATAAAGCTGTAAATTTTTTTAAAGTATCAGTGTTTGATAATTATTTTTTCTCCGTTACGCTGAGGTTATTGTAATAACGTCATTTTGTCCACCTAGAAATTTAAAAGAATTATAACTGTCTAAGTCGAAGTCAGACTCGCGCACGAAGGGTTCTGTTCCATTATATATAAAAACGAGCAAAAAAAACCATGTTTGTCGTATGGGAGGCCACTTAAATACTTATTTTAATCTGTTTTTTAGTTCATATATATTTTGTTATACCAGCAATAGAAATACATAATCTGTGCGAATTCATCTGTCTATTTATCACCATTCAAGAGATACAGCCTGGTGACAGACGAACAGACACAGGCAGACAGACGGACAGCGGAGCCTTACTAATAGCGTTCGCTTTATCCTTTGGGTACGGAACCCTAATAAAAACAGCAGACTGAAATGAAAACTGCCTACCAATCACCAAGTTCCACAGAATCCAAGCAATCCAAGATAACCGCGACAATTCACCAGCAACAAATGGCACTTCCCCAAAAACTTACCACAAGCAACCTTTTCGAAGTAACAAAATACACTTCCCGTCGGATCCTGAAAGACTTTCAAGAGTATTTACTGTGACATGGTACAAAAGTGTCAGCCAATCGCGGTTGCTAATGTACCGTCACTTCCAATCAGGGTGTGGCTAGATTTATGGGGCCTAAGTAGGGCCGAATAAAGTATAAGAAGCTATTCATCACCGCATGGGGGGATTTGCAAGTTGCAAAGTGCCTGGAATCGGTGATTTTGGTGATTAGACGCTTTGGATACTGTTTTCTCGCATTTTCATAGGTACCAGGGGGCCTATACCACAACCTCTTATAGCATTATTACTTCAATCAAACATTGATAAATGGCATAAATACTGTAATGTTGAAGAGGCAGAGTCGTTTTGATGACGTCACGTCAAATACATCATATTGACACCGACGTACGACAGTGATAACGCTATATAAAAATGTAGACGTCTCGTTCTCATGCAGGAATACTGTAAAAGTTGACGGTAAATTCAAAAAACATATGGTTTTGCATTAGTTTGTGGTACGACTCCTGCTCATACTTTAGGTCTATACCTACCTATCAATGTTGTACATATAAATATTTGTATTTTATATATGTACATATAAGAGCTGAGGTATCACAAAATAGGCGACATAAAAACGTGATAACGTGCATCTACTAAAACTGTATAGGTACATAACTAATGATTGGTAAATGCAATAAACTTTGTTTTGACACTGTTACATCCATACAAGTAGTTGCAACCTCAAATTATGAAACTACTGAGAAAAGAAGTCTCACAAGTTCCATGGAGATTAAATGCAATGTGTTATTACTTAATTATAATGATCCCGAAATTGATAAACATCAACCAGAAATACTTAACTGACCTGTATTGCAGGCGGAAGAATACATTAGTAACGTAGCTATAGTATTTTAAATACATACGAAAAGATAAAAGTGTACCAGATGTAAATAAAAGCCTTTCCATCATTTTAATTTCGCCAAAAAGCAAATAATAAATACCCAGAATATTTGGTATCAAAAAGATTGATACGGAAAGAGCTCTGTATCGTTTCAGGCAACCCTTTCAAAGTAGCTTTGCTTGAGAGCTTCTCAAATTTCTTGGTACATATTACATAACATTTACGAGATCGATTTAAAACCGGTTACATAATTAATATAGGATGTATGAAATACATTTGTTCGCATATCAACTAATGCTAGAGTTTTATTTGAATGTAAAAGATGTGGCGAACGCGTCGTTAGCCTGACGTTAAGCGTCAAAACGTCCAGAGTGCAGTGTCACTTGGAACTTTAAATTGGAGATTTCAGATAGAGCTGTTAGATCTAAATACCTACCTACCTAGTTGATAGTACAAACCTCTGAAGATATTCACAGACTATATCAATTCGTCGACCTTCCGAATCGCAGCATCTCTTCGTTTGGGCGCATTGTGCTGTGCTCCGCATCACTGCCAGTGTGGCAGTGCCGTCGATCGGCTTGGTCACCACGGTCTATCGTGCGTTAGAAGTGCTGGGAGGTTTTCTCGCCACGCCAGTTTTAATGACACAATCCGTCGGGCTTTTGTCAGCGCCACCTGCGCGGCTATTCTGGAACCCAATGGCCTCGTACGTGACGATGGCAGAAGTCCTGACGGAATGACCTTGATTCCATGGAAGGTGGGGCGGCCTTTGGTCTAGCACGTAACCTGCGTACACACCCTCGCACCGTCGCATCTTCCTAAAACACAGGTTGGGGCTGCAGAATCCGCAGAGAACATGAATAGGCGCAAATATAGTACTCTAGATAGTGGGTGCATATTTGCGCCTTTTGGTGTTGAGACGCTGGGACCGTGGGGACCAAGTGCACACAAAATTTATAAAGACCTCTCGGAACGTCTGATCGAGGCAACACGGGACCAAAATGCTGGTCTATATTTGGCGCAAAGGCTAAGCATTGCCATACAACGGGGCAATGCCGCCAGCATTTTGGGTACGTTGCCCACTGGTAGTGACTTTTTAGATTAAGTTTACTTATTATATAGTTTTTACTTTAGATTTAGATAAGTAGTTTATTTTAGTTTAGATTAATTTAGTTTTAGTCAATTTACCTACTTATTTTAAGCTGCTTTATCTGTCCACAGACTTCTATCAAGTTATTTGGAGATATCTTATTTTGGAACTTCTCCATGATAAACTGCTTTTCTATCGTAAATAACTAAGCACCTACTGAATATCACAAGATATATTTGTATGAAACAAATGTGATAAAAATCGTGTAAACCATGCGTAAACCAATATTTTGAAAATGTATATACCTATTTCATAGCAGTATGATATATTTTTAGTATCTCGTAGTTAACATGTATAGGTACTTATTGTACCCAGTGTTGCAATAAAAGTGACGTACACGAAATGAAACTTCTACCGAGAATTTAATATCATCCCGTTTGCGAGAGCATAGACCTTAACGGAAAATTGTCGATTCGCGTTTTAAACATTACCAATGTGTGCCCCAATTTCAGAACAATTTCACGTAGAATTTAGGTATAAAATCAAGTAGAGAAATCAGATTGAATACTTTCATACTCTACAAAATTAAGAAACATTTCACAAGCAAACTTCAAATATTTGTACAAGTCTTCTTTTAATCGCCAGCTCTAAAGTATTCCTAATCTGCCCGCAAGAAGTCACTCCATCTCTTTCTCTCTGCCACATAACACCCATTTATCTCTGTCTACTCTATCGGACGTCACCCGTCCCAAATGGCCCCGCGGGCGGAGCATAAATAACGTCACATCACTAATTAGGGTTTACATCATTGGAAACGTGTTATTTTAATTGTGTAGGACTTCAAAGGTTTATATTTTAGTTCTATCGGGAGTTAAAGGTATCAACATTTAAAATTTTAAAAATATATAACTAAGTCTTTTGCCTTTTGTTTATGTACCTACTAGGTGGTAGGACTTTTCTGCTAAGTTTGTTTAGGTAAGTACCACCGCTTTGCCAATTGTTCTGTCGCCAAGCAGTAGTGTGCAAGCACTATTGAGTTCCGGCTTGAAGGGCATTGTAGCTAGTGAAATTACTGGGCAAATGAGACTTTATGACCTGATCTCATAGTCAAGTAATCTGATAACTAGACTGTGTCACGCGAAACTTTTATTTTAAATTTCCGAATGACACTGCAACTGTTATGGGCAGCCGTGTCGCTTAACACCAGGCGAACGACTAGCTCGTCGCGTCATTCATTCTCATAAAAAAAAACCTATTAGAAAAATAATAAAACGTGAATATAACACTTATTTATATTAAAAAATGTATCAGCCAGCTGTCAACGTTAAAGCCGCCGATGTAGCTTTAGAATCAGCAAGTTGAAATGGCGGTGGGCAGGCCTAAGCGCTCGTAGAGACAACACCCTATTGAATTGGAAGAAGCAACGTAGACCCTCGTTGCCTGGCCTCATTTTCAAAGGCATGCATGCACGTACAGATCATGGACAAAACCGAGAAGAAAATACTGTCATGGTGATAATTATCAGAATTACTCCCCTAATTATTAATATTATAACGTATTTATTTAAACTTGAATCCCTGAAGGTAACCCGCAGGAAATAAATTTGAAACAAATAGTGAATACCTACTGTTATTCAACAATTGAGCTTATTAATTAGGTTGCTATGATAAAAGCAGATATAATATCAGTAAAATAGTAAGTGCCATAACTAATCAATGTATTATTGGTTCCAAAGTTAATGAACATGAAGTCATTAAAAATATTATCAATGTCAAAAAAAAAACGAATATAAATGCAGTACTTTACATTTTCCATACTTGTGCAGAGCAATCTTTCGGGTTAGATGGACGGTGGAGACATGGCACTTTTTTGGATCCTAATTTTAGTTTCGTGAGTTATTTTATTTTATGTTGTGATAGTTTAGTATCGTGGGTTTTCCATTTTTTAAATACCTAGCCAAGGGATTTTATAGAGCAAAAACGTTTGTCTTAAAATGATCTGCTTGACACTACTACTTTTATATAAATAGCTATTTAAGGTTGAAACAAAACGGTGTGATTGCTTCCCCAGTGGCATCTAGAACGCGATTGTATGGGCGAGCTGTCATTTACATAGTCTCAGAGACTACCGCATGGCTTGGGACGAGTCCAGTTTATTAGAATCTAATCTCAAAATACTTAATACGTCGGTACTCCCAAAATGACTGAAAATACCTTATCCCCAAAACATCTGAAGATCTATAACATTTTGTGGTGGTTATTATAGCTGTCATCTACATAGACCGCAAGGCCAAACACCGCCCGGTCTGTTTCAACACTATGCCCGTCTTAAAATTTGACAGCTTCTACTTTCGCACTAAGTTCGCAATTATCACACATTAGGTAGGTGCTCTAAAGAAACCATGGTGACAAAAAGCTAATTTATTAAAAAACCGTTATACAAAACGAGAAATAAAACTTTGTGGTCCCGTAATACAACTAAGTCATGAACGTAACGTCCGTAATAAAGTATACAAAACTCAAAGTAAAATCCTTGAACGGAAGGTACAAAATAAATTAAATATCTTTGAAATTTTAGGTGCATCAACAGCGGTCTAAGTAAATCGCTGGAACCAACTCCTGACCCGCGCTCCGATAGAATTTGGGAGTTATTAGAGCAGACCTATGGACGTGGAGATGTCTCCACCCCAGAAAAGCCAACATCCAATGCTGGTTCACCTCTCATTTTGACCCCCTACATCGAGGCTAAAAAGCTGAAGGAAGCTAGAGAAGCAGCACGTGTGAACTGCACTGACTTACTGCCTGGCATTGAAAGTTATTCAGGATATTTAACGGTCAGATTGTTACATTTTTGAACTTAAATACTAAAAGATATGTGTTGTGGTCAATTTTGAGGATGTCATGTCGGCTAAAATCTTTTGATAATGTAGTGATTATGGCAAAAACCCAAAATATAAGCGTCCGAAATGCTGTTTTTGGGGAAGGACTATGTTCAGCAATTGAAGCCTACCGCCTGTTAATATCCACGTGTACCCACGATCTTTTAATAGCCCATGCAGCGTGACAGCGACATGTCAGCGACAGGAATTTTATAGAATTATACGCGTCCCCATTATGTCGTCATTGTCGTCCAGTCGTATCATCTACAGTACTTAGAAGTCGCCACTCACAAAAATAATACCTGATACGTTCATGGTTATCATCATCATCATCATCATCAACAGCCTGTAGACGTCCACTGCTGAACATATATGCCTCCCCCAGAGAGCACCACTATGGGCGGCCTCCTGCATCCATCGGTTCCCCGAGGTTTTCACCATGTCCTCAATCAACTTAGTGGGGAGTCTGCCTATACGCTGCGCCTTCCAGTTCGTGGTCGCCCTCGAGAACCTTTCTTCCCCATCGGTTGTCAGTTGTTCTTGGTTATACCTGTGTGTTATTATGTTCTAGATAAACATCCTAAAACATTCTAACAATTACTAAATTTATTTTTAGGTTAACAAAAAGTATAACGGCAACCTATGGTTCTGGTATTTCCCTGCATCCGGCAAGAAGGTGGAAGATACGCCATGGATCATCTGGCTACAAGGAGGACCTGGTGCCACTTCACTGTACGGTCTCTTTGCTGAAATAGGCCCGTTTTCTGTCACCGCCAATAATACTTTGGAAGGTAGGAACTGGTTTAAAACAAAATCATTTGGAATAATTACTTACGTATGTATAGAGTAGGTATCGTATAATGATTCCATAGAAAAGTATAGTGTTCAGTGTCAATGATCTTCTATCTCTTTTGCACATTTTAATGAGATACTTTTTAAATAGCCAAATGTGTACATATAGAAATCTGTTTGATTTAATGTAAACGCTGCTGGTGATAATATTTAATTTTTTCATTTTTATTACAATGCAACAGGCTATATTGCATTCCGAATTTGAAAATTACCTACTATAACTATATAGCGCATAAACAGCGTATTGAAACTGTCAAATCCCTAGGTACATTTTTGTGATTCTATCAGTTGCAATCAAGTTACATGATCGCCTAGCTGTTCTAAATTAAGTGTGAGAACTCATTGGACTTCAAAATATTATTCTTTAGAATCGATGTATACCAAGTTTTTTCCTAAATACATTATCTTAAGTGTCAAACTGCACGAGCGATAAAAATAACGCAGGCGTATTATGGTTTAAGTTTATATTTTCAACAGAAAGGAAGTACTCCTGGGGCAAGAACCACTCATTGCTCTTCATCGACAATCCAGTCGGAACAGGATTCAGTTTTGCTGATGACATACACGCATATGCCACCAATCAGACTACGGTAAACCTAATTTATAAAATTAGAAGTAATGAAGTTGGTGATTTTTTTATTGTACATTTACAGCATAAAGACGTACCTGCTGCTGGATATATTGACCTTTTCCACAGAACACCTCTTTCAGCAGCTGCTTGCCTCGTGTTTTGGACCTAGGTGGACCCGGTCTCGGGTTTCATGTAAAACAATATACTTAGCCTGTTTGGTTATTTACAGGTTTTTTTATTAAATCTGCTTTACCACAGACTCCTGGCTCCGTGTTCTTTGTTAATATTGTTTATAATAATTATTAATTATTTTTTTGTTCTTTACAGGTTGGAGAGAATCTCTACGATGCTCTGCAACAGTTTCTGACAATATTTCCTGAACTTAGGAAGGCTCCTCTGACCATAGCTGGGGAGTCGTATGCTGGAAAGTATATTCCTTCTATTGGTGCCCAAATCTACTTACACAAACGTGATGGCGAGCCAATTAATCTTCAGGTAGTAAATTTTTTATCAACAATATTCAAGGATAGATTTTAAAAAAGAAAAGAAAATTGTTCTATGTGGTTCTGGTAATGTTGTCTGTTGTTCTGTGTAATTCTGATTATGTGTGATTCTGTTTGATTCTATGTGGTTATAAACTTATAACAAACACTAATTATATCAATAATCTTCATATGAGGATTAATCCAGAAAGATAAGTAGGTTAGGTATGTACTAGATAGGTCACACCTTTAAAAGGCCTAACGGCGCGAGGTCGCTACGTGTCGACAACGGGTAATGCTTTTACGGGGCAGGTACTGGCTTTTGTCTCCCACCCAGTGTCGCTGTAAAGGCCGATAGAGACCAACAACATTTGCCCGTTTAAAAAAACGGGCTTTTGTCGGGTTTCTTCTATCTAGCGATAATCCACTTTATTTTGATTTATTTCAGGGTCTAGCTATTGGTAATGGATGGATTGACCCGATTACTATGCAAAGGTATAGCTATTTTGTACGCGAGATTGGCATGGTAGATGACAAAGTGGCAGACCAGATGAAAAAGTTAGAGGCAAAAGTTGTTAGCCTTATTGAAAGTAAAGCAATGGCGCATGCTATGTTTGTAAGTATCGTGCTTAGCTCTTTTGAAAAAAGTAAGCAGATGGTCATTAACCGATCTTCCAGGACCTAAAGGCTACCTTAATCTACTGCAGAGTACTATCCAAACCTAATGGCGGCTGTGAAGTGCGCTGCAAACTCCCGGGAGCGCTGCGCACACCGCTTACCTCTTCCCACGCACATCTAATTTTTGCTACAGAGCAGCGTTTCGTGTTTACTTCACAGCCTTCATTGGTTTCGAATGTAGAACTGTAGGTAAGTATACCAAAAAATTGTCGAAACAACCAATGAACAATCATTTTTGGAAGGTACCATTCGAAAACCTTTCTACATAATCCTTTATTAGCTCATAATAATAAAATTACGAAATGGTGTTATTTTATTCGTTGCCGTTATTATTATTCAATGAACATTAAAAAAATTGTGACTACAAAATAAATCTAAAATATTAATTTATAATCTAGCTATGTAACCAGATACTTTACAACGTTGACTACTACGTCTACTCGTCTTGGCTTCTCAAACAGCCCAAATAGTAGACCGTTTCTTTTACGGTTAAAGAATTTATTTCTCATAAGAATTTACAAATTCACTTAATGAGAAACACAACTTTATATAAAAACTAAAATTAAAAGCCGGTGAGCTGCAAGTTATTAAGTAACGTAAATACAATTCTTAATTATTAATTTACTAGCTAAGAACCTATGTACTTATTTCACAATATCTCCAAAAAACGCAGCGTAGCCTAAAATAGTACGGGGAACGGCTTGGGCTGTTTGAAGGGTAGCCTAACTAACCTAACCTTTGTGTTCGTATTTTCACATTTTCAGAGCTATAGTTCGCTGCTAAGCCTGTACGAAAGTCATTCCAACATTACAAATTTGTACAACATTCTCGAAGATAGCAGAGTAGGTCTCGATAAGTCTTGGGTAAAATTCGTTGAGCAGGATAAAATCAGAAATGCACTGCACGTTGGGAACTCCACCTTTAGAATGTCGGCGTCGTATGTCTATCAATTGCTGTTTAATGACTTTATGGATAGTGTTAAGATATCGCTGGAAGTTCTACTTGATCATTACAAGGTCCTGCTTTACAAGTGAGTAACCTAATTTTTTTCACACTTACTCATCTTCATTTTTTACCACTCTGTACGCTGGGCGTCTGTCTGTCTGTCTATCCGTCTGTCACCAGGCTGTCTCATGAACCGTGAGAGTTAGATAGTTGAGATTTTCACAGATGATAGTGAGAGAGAGAGAGAGAGAGACAGAGAGAGCGCGAGAGAGAGCGAGCGAAAGAAAAATAGATAGAGACATCAAGAGTATCAAACTCTGTATATTATTATTATGAAATTTTGATGTCCCTAACACGACCTGCAGGTAAGAATTGCGGGGAGCCGAAGGACACAGGGGGCAAGCAGCTGCTAAAATTGGCGCTCTAGGAGGCCTATGTTCAGCAGTTGAGGTTTCAGGCTGTTGAAAAATTAACATGTTTTTAATTTTATTAACCTTTTCTTTTCAGTGGTCACTTGGATTTCATAGTGGCGTATCATCCATCAGTCAACACGTACAACTCACTATCGTTCTCTGGCGCCTCCGAATTCAAGAAGGGTAAACGGCTATCATGGTACCATGACGGCAACTTAGCTGGGTATGTAGCAAATACTTGCCATAGTTACGTAAATTTAAAACATGCAGTAGTAGATTTAAATTAGAGTTTAAGGCCTTAAACTTAAAATTTAAAATTGGATGTCATCTTTATTATCAGGTACTTCAGAGTTGCTGGAAACTTGACAGAAGTGATGGTCCGAGGAGCAGGTCACATGGTTCCCATTGACAAGCCGGCAGCAGCTCTAGGACTCATCTCGGCATTCATTCGCGGCATCTCACTTGAGAATGACACTGCTAATTTGGTGGGATGAAAAAAGTTTGAACCTTAGGGATCACGTCAGTTCTCTAAATATTGCTAATACCCACTGCCATAATTTCACGTTGTGTAGACAGTTTTGATATGTTGTAATCACTTAATTAATAAAATATTTAGGTAGTTTTGCGATATTTTGTTTTATTTTACAAAACAACTACACACACAGTTTACTAATCTAAGAATTATTACCAAAGTCCAATATAGGACGACATTAAAGCACTGATTGATAGCTTTTAGAATAAGCAAGTTAAAAATGGTAATGGGCAGGCCCGATCACTCGCAAAACTGACGGTGGGGAAGATGGCTTTTGAGTGACGACTACGAACCAGAAAACGCAACGTAGAACCACCCCAACTAACTAACCATTTGGTAAAAACCACGAAGAGTTGATGGATACAAGAAGCAAGTAGCCGCTCAGAGTGGCTCTATATCGAGAGACCCGTTCAGCAGTAGCTATTAATGATGCTTAAACACACCGGCCTCAGTTTCAAAGGGATGCACAAGTAGATCCTAAAAAAATTGAAAAGAAATTAATGACAGTAATGGTGTTGACAATTATTAGAATTAAGTGCTATTACTTAATATATCTATTGTAACGTACTTTCACTTGAATTCCTGAAGAGAGACTACGGGAATATTTAGTAAATATTTGCTCAATACTTAAAGTTGTTCAATTTATGCAGTTCATTAATATAGTTATTTAACTAAGTTGATATGATAAAACCAGATAGAATATCAGAAAAATAGTACTATGACTAATTAATAAGATTATTTTTTAGAAAGCTAATGAACATGAAATCATTAAAAATTTAGCACTCATAAATTAAAAAAGGTGATAGTATAAAAGCGTTAGTTCATATTTGTGCAGAACCTTCTTTCGGGTTAGATGGTTGGTGGAGCCATGGCACATTTTTGGGTCGAAATTCTAGTTTCGTGAGTTATTTTATTGATGTTGTGATACATACTTGAATATTATCGTTTCTGTTTCTTTTTTTTAATAACTTAAGGTATTACGTTTATGTCTCAAAATAAGCTGCTTAACTCTACTTTGTAGCAATTTAAAGTTGAAACAAAACGGTGTGATCGCGTGCTCAGTCGCATCCAGAACGCGATTGTATGCACTCTAATCTAATCTCAAAATATCCAATAGGTCAATACTCCCAAAAGGAATGAAAGTAAACATAATAATTATACCATATCCTCATCCTCATATCTTCTGGAGACATAATTAGGTATAGCAGTTTCCCGCGGGTAACTGTCATCTACATAGGCCGCAAGGCCTGGCGCTGCTAGTTTATTTCAACACTTATGCTCGTCATAGCTTTTATGTTCACGGTCGCACTTATCTTTCTAGCTCCGGTGTGATAAAATAATATAAATTGCCAGGGGTACAAAATGAGAATAAAAATCTTTTCAAGCGCGTAGTGCAGCCAAGTCATGACGTGACGTCTGTGAACCAAGTATACCTATAAAATGTATGAATACGTACATAGTCCATCAACTTAGTGGTACCTTGGACGGACGGAAAAAATTGTCACGGAATCTCATTGATTTACAAAATAGCCTCTAGTATCTTTGATTTGATCTACTATATAGGTGCATCAACGGCGGATTAAGTAAATCACTGGAACCAACTCCTGACCTGCGCTCCGATAGAATTTGGGAGTTATTAGAGCAAACCTATGGACGTGGAGATGTCTCCAGCCCAGACAAGCCAACATCCAATACCGGTTCTCCTCTAATTTTGACCCCCTACATCGAGGCTAAGAAGCTGAAAGAAGCTAGAGAAGCAGCACGTGCGAATTCCACTGACTTAGTGCCTGGCATCGAAAGTTATTCAGGATATTTAACGGTTAGATTATTATATTTTTGAACTGAAATACTAAAAGGTATTTGTTGTGGTCAATTTTGAGGATGTCAGGTCAGCTAAAATCTTTTACGAGACCAAGACGCCTACCAAATGTGGTGATTATGGCAAACACCCAGAGCATAAGCGTCCAAAATGGTGTTTTTAGGAGATGGATTATGTTCAGCTGTGGACGTCTTCCAGCTGTTGATATGCTGATGTTTATCGCACGATGACTTACTGGCCCAGCCTGGCAGTAATATGTCAGCGCCAGTAATTTCATACAATATACCCGTCCACACTATGTGGGCTAGCATTCGCACCGCGACAAAATTTTCTCGACGCTTTATCTCGTGAGAGACCGTGACAATGGTAGCGCATCAGAGCGTCTCACTCTAATAGCGACGACAAGTTTTCTCGCGGTGCGCATGCTAGCTACATATGTCGACACCGTCATCCAGTCGGATCATCTACAATAGAAGTCCACTCAGTCACAAAAACAATACCTTATGAGGCTTATTATATTAAGTTTTAGTTATCTAGGCATTCATTCACGGCATCGTTCTTGAAAAAGACACTGCTAACTTGGTGGGATAAGAACCTAAAGTATAATTTCTTTCTTTTGCTAAATAAATACCCACTGCCATAATTTCATGTAAATTTTTGTGGTAGATGATTTTGATATTTCATAAATAAATTAATCAATGAAGTTTTTGGTACTTTTGCGATATTTTGTTTTATTTTACAAAACAACTAAACAGACAGTTTACTAAATACTAACCAAAGAATAATTACCAAAGCACAATATAGGAAAATGATAACCGTAGATTGTGACGTTGGTAACCGTAACACTCACCTTGCAAAAGTTTTGAGTAGGGAAATAAATAAATTTGGTTCTATCTAATCAGTATAAATTAGTACGGGCCAAACCTAAGTTGATTAATTTAAATTCATTAAAACTTATAATAGGCGGTATTTTAATGAAATGAAATTAATATAAGTATTATTTTCGTATTTCAAACATTGAAATATTATGATGCATAATTATTATGTGTATCATAATTTTATTATCTCAATGATTTCAAAAGGCAAAATATATCGAAGCTATTATCAATTTAGTAGGTACTGTAGGTGATTAGTAATTTATCCCATTTATGGAGTTATTATCAATACCGAATTGGTGTTAGATTTTACTTTGCGGTGGAGATAGATGTTTTTCGAATGGCAACTACTAACCGAAACACTCAACATAAAACCTATTATTTGGTAAAAACCATGAAGAGATGATGGATGCAAGAAGCAAGTAGCTGCTTACACTGGCTCTGTATGTAGATACCCATTCAGTAGTAGATGTATTCACGCTATTAATGATGTTTAAGCACATCGGTCCCAGTTTCAAAGGCATGCATATGCATACCTAAAAAAAAAATGACTGGGTAATAATTATTAATAGAATAACTTCCCTGAATAATATATTAATTATAACGTACTTTCACTTAAATCCCCGAAGCGAAACCGCGGGAAAATTTAGTAACATATAGGTGTTCAACACAACGCTATTCAATTAATTGAGTTTATTAATATAGTTATTTAATTAAGTTGCTATGATAAAACCAGATAGAATATCAGAAAAATGGTACTATGACTAATTAATATTATTTTTACAAAGCTTATGAATATGAAGTCATTAAAAATGAAGCAATGTTAAAAACATGTGATATAAACCAGTAGCTTACATATTTCACATATGTGCAGCACCATCTTTCGAGATAGATGGTTGATGGAGCCATGGCACTTTTTTGGATTCTAATTCTGGTTTCGTGAGTTATTATATTTTATAATGTGATATGTGATATGTGGTGTGTATATTATCGCTTCTGTTTATTAAAATTTCTGGAGATCTTTAGCAGTTTCCCGTGGTTAGCTGTCATCTACATAGGCCGCAAGGCCAAGGCAGATGCTTGGTTTATTCCAAGCAATGTCCATCTGCATACTAAAGTTTGACAGCTGCTAAGTTTAAACATATCTTTTATCGAACTGATTTCTGGTCAAACTTGTGTCAAGTCAACAAATTAAATACAATACGCTCATTAGTTAAGGATAGCCAATGATTAACAGACAACCAATAAGCGTTCATTGGTGTACCAAATTGGCGCGAATTTATTCAAACGCACGAGAAGCCAGGGGAAAGTGGTGCTCAGTTTTATGTATTTAGAAACCGTTATAATAAATTAAGAAGTTATGAAACGCCAGTGGTACAAAATGAGAAAATAAACTTTCTAGGCGCGTAGTACAACCAAGTCATGGCCATAAAATATCGTCCATGAACCAGGTATACAAAAGTATGATTACCTACCTAATAGCCTATCAACTTTGTAGTACCCTGGACGGAAGGCAAGAGTTGTCAAAAAATCTTATCGGTTTACGACATAACTTCAGTTTCTTTGACTTATTAGGTGCATCAACATCGGACTAAGTAAATCGCTGGAACCAACACCTGATGTTCGCTCCGATAAAATTTGGGAGTTATTAGAGCAGACCTATGGACGTGGAGATGTCTCCAGCCCAGAAAAGCCAACTTCCAATGCGGGTTGCCCTCTCTTTTTGACCCCCTACATCGAGGCTAAGAAGCTGAAGGAAGCTAGAGAAGCAGCACGTGTGAATTCAACTTACTTACTGCCTGGAATCGAAAGTTATTCAGGATATTTAATGGTTAGGTTATTGGAAAGACCATTTTAAATTGAAATTTAGTCAATTTTGACTGCAACAGATACCTTGAAAATGATTGGTCCAGTGAATATAGTCACGAATCTTAGGTACTTAAATTTGCAACTGTTCCAAAACAATTATTCAAATCATTCCAATCATTTCCTGGGTGTCTTTAAGTTAAAAGTGGACAGGTAACTTTTAAATAAACGTGCACCATCGTAAACTGCGTCATCATGTCATCACTTTCCATCAGGTGAGACCGTGAGACAGTGGTCATGGAAAATGCAATGCCTATAAACTGTAAAAAAATATCATGTTCCTATACCTAGGTTAGGTACATCTAGCTTCTTCTCTCGTAGGCAAGTGGCCAGCGTCGGTGCGTGAGGTAAACGTAAAACGATACCTATGTTAAAATTAATAATTGACCGAGCGAACGTAGTGTCTCTGCTTCAACTTGCCATTGCTTTCGTTACGTACTCGCGTACAGGGGCCGTACTGTGAGCTCTTAGCGCGATCTAAAACAGAGCGTATATTGGATAGCTTGTAAAAATCTTCATACAAAAAAAACAAAGCGATCCAAGATAGGCTCCGTTTTGAATCGCGTTAAGAGCTCACAGTACGGCCCCAGGTCGCATTTTTCAACGAATCTTGATGAAATTTGGTGTCCAGGTTCTACAGGTCCAGGGATTTTTTTAGTCGTGAGCGATTTTTGATTAAGGGGGTATTTGCCCCAAAAAGGAGGGAAGTTGGCTGGTGCCCAATTTAATGGCTGATTTTGATAATATTTGGTAGAAATAGTGGGTATTTAATTCTAAATAAGAATTTTAAATATGAGAAAATTCGGGCAAAAAGTTGCCGAAATATAAGGTGCTAAGTCCTGAGTTCAGGACGGGTTGGTACTTCGGTATTGTAAGGGTTCTGGATGTTTTGATTTTGATAGTATATAATTACTCAGTTAGTTCGACGACTATTACATAGATGGCATATTGTTTCAAGCACCAATTTCTAAATCGTGGTGACATTTTCCGGAATCATCTGAGCTCGGGACATAATTTCCGGTAAAGCTGTCAAGGTAGCAACAGCATAAAAACCTAATAATATGAAAATACTATTTTAAAACCATATATCATGGCGCGCGGTGGTTGCAAAACCGTTTGAGATCGCGAGGTCTACAGTTCGCAGAACTACTAGTAAATAATAATAAACACAAACAACTGGCTGCCATGTCCGTGTGATCATCATTGAAAACGAAGCCATATCATAAATTAAAAACGTTTGCGATCACTGAAAGGCCTGCCTAATGAGCTGCTTATGGCATACACCCAAATGATAAGTGTCCAAACGTAAACGTGGCGTTTTTTGGGGAAACTCTATGTTCAGCAGTTGACGACTTCTGCATAGCGATTCAGGAGACCTCAGCGCTGAGGCTCAGCGCCTGAATCGCTATGCTGATTGTTGATGTGATTTTATTTAATGTATATGGTACTACGTCTTACATGACCAGTCTGACAGTGACAGTGCGAGTTATAGAGTTAAATAGGCATCCACCCTGATATGTTCATTTGTTCATCGTTATTATCTGTGTCTTATTATGTTCAAGATAAAATTGCCTAAAATATTTTGATAACTAAACTAAACTAAATTTATTTTTAGGTTAACAAAAAGTATAACGGCAACCTATGGTTCTGGTATTTCCCAGCACCCGGCAAAAAGGTGGAAGATACGCCATGGATCATCTGGCTCCAAGGAGGACCTGGTGCCACATCACTGTACGGTCTTTTTGCTGAAATAGGCCCGTTTTCTGTCACCGCTAATAATACTTTGGAAGGTAGGAACTGGTTTAGCAGAAAAGCATTTGGAATTTATTAGCAAAGAGGGCTCCGTAGCACCTGAGTCCTCTACCTCTTTTGCGCAATTTAAAATTTTTGATGATATTTTTATTATACGTGCATTTCTTTAAAAACAAAAGTCAAACAGCACGAGCGACATAGAGGCCGCAAGTATTAAGGACATAATTTTTTTTATTTTCAACAGAAAGGAAGTTCTCCTGGGGCAAGAACCACTCATTGCTCTTCATCGACAATCCAGTCGGAACAGGGTTCAGTTTTGCTGATGACAAACACGCCTATGCTACCAATCAGACCACGGTAAACCTAACAAAGAAATAACAAGAAATGAAGTTGGTGATTTTTTTGTTGTACATAAACAGCCTGAAGACGTCTACTGCTGCACATATCGGATTTTTCTACAAAGCACCACTTTGAGCAGTTGCTTGCCCCCTACATCCAAGGGCTTCCTCCAGACTAGTACAAGGTGGACCTGGTTTCCGGTCTCATGTAAAATAATAAGTTATTAGCCTGTTTGGTTCTTTACAAGTTGGAGAGAATCTCTATGATGCTCTACAACAGTTTCTGACCATATTCCCTGAACTTAGGAAGGCTCCTCTGACCATAGCTGGGGAGTCGTATGCTGGAAAGTATATTCCTTCTATTGGTGCCCAAATCTACTTGCACAAACGTGATGGCAAGCCAATCAATCTTCAGGTAACTAGATATTTTATTATTAATAACATTCTTGAATAATAATCTTTAGTCATCATCATCATCATCATCATTAGCAGCTTGAAGACGTCCACTGCTGAACATAGGCCTCTTCTAGGGAGCGCCACTTAGAGCGGATGCTCGCTTCCTGTATCCATTGGCTCCCCGCGGCTTTTACCAGGTCGTTGGTCCACCGAGTGGGGGTTATATTTTTTAGTAAAAATGCGATTGGAAAATTAAAAAGAAAAGACAAAAGTTCTGTTGTTCTGTGTGGTTCTGGTTCTGTATTGTGTTGTTCTGTAAATTTCTGGTTATGTGTAATTTTGTTTGATTCTGTGTGGTTATACACGAATAATAATAGTTATTTCATTCAGTTTCATATGATTGAGAAAGATAAGTAGGTTAGGTACTTTAAGATAGGTATCAGATGTAATCTGAAGGCCCACACTAGTGTTAAATACCAATGTATTAATGCTATTTAAACTAAGTGGGTATTAAATAAAAAACATATTTACACCCATTCGCAAGTTTTATTAAAGCCTCATAAGAAGAACGGGCAAGAAACTCATAGGCATATCTCTTTTAAAATAGACAAGTATTTACAATAACCGATTTTAAATAGAAATAGAATCACATAGTAAACCAAAAGTTAAATAAGACACAGAAATTACAATCAATCGTATTTTAGCAATGTAACAGAATAATACTTAGCTGTGTATAATCCAAGGAACGTTCACTAAAATACTATGCCCTATGACTATGCCGATCTGGCTTAGGTAACTACCAACTCGACGGCTTGATTCTGGCGATGCATTGAACTGAGAACTGTGGAAAACGTGGTCAGGTGTTGCCTTTCGCGCCATTTCTTGGTAGCCATTTTCCTTGGTTGAGATTGGCCTTGGTTTTCTTGGACTAGCTGGAAGTTCCGAAGTATTCGACATGCTGTGCTCAAGTGGCGCCTTCATGCACTAGCGGAACTGACGTATTTCTTGCAGTTTGTTTAACACTAGACTCACACTGTATTTTCAATTTTGATTATACGGAGACGCTTGTGAATCGACTTATAAAAACCCTAACGACGCGTGCTGACAACGGGTAACACTTTTTAAATACAATTTATATCTATTTATAATACACAATATTTTAAAATATTCCAGGGTCTAGCTATAGGTAATGGATGGATTGACCCGATAAGTATGCAAAGGTACAGCTATTTTGTTCGCGAGATTGGCATGGTAGATGACAAAGTGGCTGACCAGATGAAAAAGATAGAGGAACAAGTCGTTAGCCTTATTGAAAGTAAAGCAATGGCGCACGCTATGTATGTAAGTATAATGCTTAGCTTTTTTGAAACAACAAAAATTGCAAACGGTTCATAAAAACCGATCTTCGAAGCTACCTAAATGCTACTGTGGAGTGCCATGCCATTCAAGCTCAATGGTGACTGTGAAGTGCGCTGCAAGCCCCCAGCACACTGCGCACACGCCGCTTACTTCTTCAAGTGCACATCTTGTTATTGCTACTGCGCAGCGTTTTGCGCCGACTTCACAGCCGCCATTGGATTTGAATACGAGGTAACCAAAGATGGTCGAAACAACCAATGAACAAAAATTTTTGGAAGGTACCGTTCGAAAACCTTTATACATAATCCTTTATTAGCTCATAATAATTAAATTGATGATGATGATTCAAAAAATGTTGGCTACAAAATCAATCTAAAATACCTAATTCATAATAGCTATGTAGGTAACCAGATACTTTACGACGTTGACTACTACTCGTCTAGCCTTCCCAAACAGTCCAGAGTTCAACTTATTTTGAATTTCACCATTACAATTAAACGCGATCAATTCAATTCAAGCTAAACTCAGTTTAAGCGTGTAACTGAGTTCAGATCTATAATTTGCATTTTATTAACATAAACAGAAGCATAGCTGCGGCCTTAAACTTGGTTTATGATGTTAATCTAGATCAAACCCAACATTTGAACGTGTTTACTCAGCTTAGTTCTATTCTAAATTAAATTCTCTAAATTCTAAAATATAGAAGTTGTTTTGTAATACAAATGACGAAGTTGGCCTTTAGTAGCGTATCCTAAAATAGTACGGGGAACGGTTTGGGCTGTTTGAAGGGTAACCTAATCATACCTTTGTTTGTATTCGTATTCTCACATTTTCAGACCTATGGTTCCATACTAAGCCTGTACGACATTAATTCCAACATATCTTTGTACAACATTCTTCAAGATAGCAGAGCATGTCTCGATAACTCTTGGGTAAAATTCGTTGAGCAGGATAAAATCAGAAATGCACTGCACGTTGGGAACTCCACCTTTGAAATGTCAGCATCGTATGTCTATCAAATGCTGTTTAATGACTTTATGGATAGTGTTAAGATATCACTAGAAGTTCTACTTGATCATTACAAGGTCCTGCTTTACAAGTAAGTAAACACATTTTTTTCACACTTATTCATCTTCATCTTTTAGAACTCCGTACCCAATGGGTAAAGCAAAGCGAACCCTATTACTAAGGCTCCGCTGTCTATCTGTCACCAGGCTGTATCTCATGGACAGTGATAGTTAGACAGTTGAAATTTTCACAGATGATGAAATAATTTGATGTATTTCTGTTCCCGCTATAACAACAAATACTAAAAAACAGAATAAAATAAATATTTAAGGGGCTCCCATACAACAATAAATTTTTTGGTCGTTTTTATAGATAATGGTATGGAACCCTTCAAGCGAGAGGCCGACTTGCACTTGGCCGTTATTGTGCTACTTATAAACATAAAGATTCTTTATTTGTATAAACATGTGGTTTGTTACATACACAATGCATGCAGATCTTACCAAACAAAAAAAGTTTTACAAGTTTTGCCCTATACAGTGTGTTTAGTGTGTTGTATAGTGTGAGCATGGCGGCTGTGAAGGTAGCACGAAATCCTGCAGCCGATGGATGCAGGCTACAGGAGGCAAGCAGCCATTCAAATTCGCGCTATGTGGGAGAGGCGTATGTTCAGAAGTGGACGTTTCAAGCTGTTGGAGATGAAATTTATGAACAAGTTTTAATTGTATGAACCTCATTTCAGTGGTCACTTGGACTTCATAGTGGCGTATCATCCATCAGTCAACATGTACAACTCACTATCATTTAATGGCACCTCCGAATTCAAGAAGGGTAAACGGCTGTCATGGTACCATGACGGCAACTTAGCTGGGTATGTAGCAAATACCTGTCATAGTTACGAGTTTTTGACTTAAAAAACAAGCCGTAATAGATATCAATTGGAATTTAGGCTATTAAACTTAAAATTTAAAATTGTTGTATATTTTATTCTCAGGTACTTTAGAGTTGCTGGAAACTTGACAGAAGTGATGGTCCGAGGCGCAGGTCACATGGTTCCCATTGACAAGCCGGCAGCAGCTCTCGGACTCATCTCGGCATTCAGTCGCGGCATCTCTCTTGAAAAAGACACTGCTAACTTGGTGGGATAAGAAAAATGTTGAACCTAAAGGATCACGTCTTTCTCTTGCTAAATATCGTTAGTATGCCATACCAACTGCCATAATTTGACGTTGCGGTAGGAAATTTTGATATTTTATAATTACTTAATTAATAAAATATTTAGGTAGTTTTGCGATATTTTGTTTTATTTTACAGACAGTCTACTAATCAAAGCATAATTCATTACCAAAGCACAGTATAGGAAAATGAAAACTGTAGATTCATAGATTGTAACGTTGTAACCGAGACACTCGCCTTGCAATGTTTTTGAATAAGATTATTAAAGTTTATCATATAAGTTAGTACGGGACAAACTTTATAAATTAATTATTCGATTTCATTAAAACTGATAATAGTTACTTAATGAAATGAAATTAATGTATTATCATTTTCGTATTTAAATTAAAAGACAAATATCGAAGCTGTTATCAATCATTCTGGCACTTATTTGGCACATTGAATTAGCAATGTATTACAACGGGACAATTCTGCCAACTATTTGGTACGGCTACCGACTTGTGTAGTGTATTAGCACTGTACTTAGTGGTAGCATATTTGAAAGTACTGGATCTTCAGGATACCAAAATTCATTAGCATTTTTTTTATGTGTGGACATTTCACACAGCGCCATCTAGCCCCAAACTAAGCATAGCTTGTACTATGGGAACCAGATAACTGATATAATACTTATATACTTTTTTTTTGTTTGTAAATACATACATAGAATACAATATAACACCCAGACGCAGAACAAACATCTATGTTCATCACACAAATATTTGTCCCGGGTAGGAAACGAACCCACGGCCCTCAGTTCAGAAAGCAGGGATACTACCAACTGAGCTATCGGGCCCGTCAAATGACTACATGATAATGATAATAGATCATTTTTAGTGATGTTTTTTATTATTGACAATAATGAAGATTGGTGCGGCACCTAACGTAGTAGAAACGATTGATTTGGATATATTTAAAAGCTTTTTTTTTACTTTTTATGTAATAATTAAAATCAATATTTAATTATATTAATTCAATTTTTTACTGTAGCGGTTCTTCTTCTTCTCGTGTAGGCAAATGGTCAACCCTGGTGTCAGAATTTTTAGGCTGCCCAAAGGCTTCTGACTTGGCTTAACGACGATTATCTAACGCCAACAGCCGGTTGATTAAGTAAGTTACCGCATTTCATGGAGTTATTATCAATGCAAAATTGATGCGTTAGACTTTAATGTCCACATTCATCATCATCATCATCATCATCATCATCAGCCCGTAGATGTCCACTGCTGAACATAGGCCTCCCCCAGAGAGCGCCACTTTGAGCGGCTGAACGGGTCTCTCGATATAGAGCCACTCTGAGCGGCTACTTGCTTCTTGTATCCATCAACTCTTCGTGATTTTACCAAATTGATGGTTAGTTCGCAGGTCCGCAGGATAACTAAAGTGACCGATGTAGCTCTTAGGATTAGCAAGTTGAAATGGCAATGGGCAAGCCACATCGCTCGTAGAACTGACAACCGATGGGGAAGAAAGGTTTTCGAGTGGCGACCACGAACTGGAAGACGCAGCGTAGGCCGGTCCCCCACTAGGTGGACCGACGACCTGGTGAAAGCCGCGGGGAGCCGATGGATGCAGGAGGCGAGCAGCCGCTCTGAGTGGCGCTCCCGGGGGGAGGCCTATGTTCAGCAGTGGGCGTCTTCAAGCTGTTAATGATGATGATGATGATGATACCCAAAAACTTAACGTTATTCAATGAATTGAGTTCATTAATATAGTTATTTAATTAACTAAATTGCAATGATAAAACCAGATAGAATATCAGTAAAATAGTACTATAACTAACTAATTTATTATTTTTCCACAGCTAATGAACTTGAAATCATTAAAAATTTAAGCATTGTTAAGAAGATATATAAAAGCTGTAGCTTATATATTTCAATACTTGTGCAGAACCATTTCGGGATAGATGGTAGATGGAGCCATGACACTTTTTTGGATTTTAATTCTAGTTTCGTGAGTTATTTCATTTTATTTTGTGATATCTTAGTATTATCGTGTGTGTATATTATTTTAATAACTTAAGGGATTATAATTATAAGGGATAAACGTTTATATCTCAAAATAAGCGGCTTGATTAATAGCTATAAAGTAGTGGAATTTATAGCTATTTAAAGTTGAAACAAAACGGTGTGATTGCGTCCCCAGTCGCATCTAGAACGCAATTGTATGGGAGAGCAGTCATTTACATAGTCTCAGAGACTACCGCGTGACTTGAGATGCGTCCGGCGGCCTACGCTGCGTATAAAACACTATGAATACGTACCTATAATTCATCATGTTTGGACCAACCTGGATTCTGGATGGAAGGCTAGTTGATAGGAAATCTTATCGTTTTATAAAATAAACTGAATTATCTTTGACTTATTAGGTGCATCATCAGCGGACTAAGTAAATCGCTGGAACAAACACCTGACGTTCGCTCCGATAAAATTTGGGAGTTACTAGAGCAGACCTATGGGCGTGGAGATGTCTCCAGCCCAGAAAAGCCAACATCGAATGCTGGTTCTCGTCTCATTTTGACACCCTACATCGAGGCTAAGAAGCTGAAGGAAGCTAGAGAAACAGCACGTGTGAATTTAGCTGACTTACTACCTGGCATCGAAAGCTATTCAGGATATTTGACGGTTAGATTATTACAATTTCGGAAATATCATTTTTGAATTATAATAAGAAAAGGCAGTCAATTTTGAGGAGTCGGCAATAATCGGGTATTAGAAAAGTCACCAATCTCACTTAAATTGGAAACTGCTACGCAATAATTATTTAAAAACTTATTGCGGACCACGTCGGTACTAGAGAAAATTTATTTTTAGGTTAACAAAAAGTTTAATGCCAACCTATGGTTCTGGTATTTTCCTGCACCCGGCAAGAAGGTGGAAGACACGCCATGGATCATCTGGCTCCAAGGAGGACCTGGTGCCACTTCACTGTATGGTCTCTTTACTGAAATAGGACCATTTTCTGTCACCGCCAATAATACTTTGAAAGGTAAGTTTAGAATAAAAGTATTAGGAATCATTGAGTATGTAAATCGTTAAGTGATTCCATAGGAAAGAGCATTTGTTTTATAATTGTCGCATATTTACATTTTTTATGTTCCCTTATTTATTAAATGACCGAATGTATCTATATAAAAAGCTGCCTTTTTTCTTTCTAATCATTGGGTATAAAATATTGTAAATTATCTTTTTTCTGTTCTAAGCTTAGTATGAGTACTTAGTGTTAAGTAGAAGTTTGGTTTTGTTTTTCTTTGTTTGCAATGCTACTGGGCCGATGTTAGCCAGGTATTTCCGTACATTTAGTTATTAAATATCTTCATATATGTCAAACTGTTGGAGCTAAATACACAGATATCACGATTTTTAATTTATATTTTCAACAGAAAGGAAGTACTCCTGGGGCAAGAACCACTCATTGCTCTTCATCGACAATCCAGTTGGTACAGGGTTCAGTTTTGCTGATGACAAACTTGCCTATGCTACCAATCAGACCACGGTAAACCTAACTTATACTTAATTAAGATAAATTAAGTTAGGGACTGTTTTTTATTCATTTAAGTATGAAAACGTCTACTGCTAGACATAGGCTTTCCCACAGAGTACCTATACCTAATACTTTGAGTGGCTGCTTGCTGCTTGCATCTGTCAGTGCTTTCTAACCACACTTATCTATATGTATATTTGTATATAAAACAATATTTTTTTATTCTTTACAGGTTGGAGAGAATTTCTACGACGCCTTGCAACAGTTTCTGACCATATTCTCTGAACTTAGGAAGGCTCCTCTGACCATAGCTGGGGAGTCGTATGCTGGAAAGTATATTCCTTCTATTGGTGCTCAAATCCACTTGCACAAACGTGATGGCGAGCCAATCAATCTTCAGGTAGTATAATATCTTTTATATCAGAATCTGATATCTTATTGTACATTTGAGAACACTAGGTTCAGCCTATACAACATTGATTATACGAAGCCGCTTCTTGTGTTTTGAAAGCAAATTATCAAATCTATTATGACCAAAATCAGCAGACAAGCCTGATCTATCACACTTTCAAATATAAACAGCTCAGAAGTAGAATATAATTAAATACGTCAGCAATTGGTCATTTCATGACATGACACTCTCAATTTAGCAACGAGGATAATAGAACAGATACTAAACTCCAGAGTACTTGCCGTGAGCGTCGCCGAGAACAGAATGCTGGTCTCATTTTTTTTTTTGTTTTTTTTTGAACGGGCTAATGCTGTTGGTCTCTAACGACCTTTACAGCGTCACCGGGCGGATTACAGCGTCACCGGGTGGATAAATGCTGGTCTCACTCAAATGAAGCTATATTTATACTGAATCACCGGAGGCGTTCCGTCAGGATGACGCAGTGGGAGTGGTATAGTCGTTAAACAACTGTTTAACGGAATTAATTTGAAAATAATTTCGTTAAAGTGTAAAAATATGACAGTCTCCCAAAACATGCTAACACAAAACCCTAACAACAAGTCCACATCAACAACCAGTATCAAGTTCTTCAAAAATAATGCCTTATTTTTATAATTAACTTTAATTTGAAAATTCCAGGGTATAGCTATAGGTAATGGATGGATTGACCCGATTACTATGCAAAGGTACAGCTACTTTGTCCGCGAGATTGGCATGGTGGACGACAAAGTGGCTGACCATATGAAATATATAGAGGGAATGGTCGTTAGCCTCATCGAAAGTAAAGATATGGCAGGTGCTATGTATGTAAGTAAATACCCAACACACGTGTAGTACAATGCTTAGCTTTTTGAAACAATGAAAAAACGCAATTGGTCATATCAACCAATCGATAGACTTTCATTTTACATTCTATCATGAAAGTCCATTGTTATTCACACCACGGTGCGAAAGAGCCTATTCATTTAGGGCACTTGGGCGATTCACACCACGGTGCGAACCACTTGTGGTGTGAAACGCCCCATTAGGTTGGGTACCAATTATCATTCAATCAGAATTTAAAATAATCTGTAGCCTCAAAATCAATCTCAATTTATACCTAATTCATAACCTACCTATGAAACCAGATTTTTTATAACGTTGACTACTACTCTTCTAGCTATTCTTTAAATAGCCCAAACCGATCCCAACTTCAAACCGTATAGTGCGAGATCCCACAGCACAAATACATACAATTACCTACCTCATCGAGTGCCTTAATAAGCTATTTTTAGATAGTTAGCCGACACTTAAACATGTAAAAAAAATCAGGTCAGGTCCAACTTCAAATGTTTTGAATACTAAATTCTGGCAAGTTTGGACCTGGTAGACCTTTTCATCTATTATCAGAGGTACCTTGGCTATTATTTATTTATTTATTTATTCATAAATGCTTGCAGACTTACAGCGACGCCAAGACGTGTGACGAGCCAGATACAATAATAGACTTAATAGACTTATTAATGGGCATAGGTTGCATCGGCGTACTCGATGAGGAGGTAAATGGTGTAAAGAGCACTTCGTAAGGGTCTGCCAAGTACTTCCGGCAGGGTGTGCAATGGCAGGCCATTGTTTTTACGTAATTAATCAATGATTAATTAATTGATTTGCATAAGGAGATTAAAGAACTTGCAGGACTCCGAAGGAAACCTAGCTCCAATGTTTTGTATGATGACAAAGGCCAGCTGCTTTTGGACCTAGACAGTAAGAAGAAAACATGGTGCGACTACATTGTGAGGATGTTTGAAGATGCTTCAAGGAATCTTTCTAGTATTACAGATAACACAGGACCGCCTATTTTAAAATCTGAAATTCAGCAGGCATTAAGAACCGCCAAGTTGGGAAAAGCATTAGGTCCAGACAATATACCTGTAGAAGTACTCAAGCTCCTAGAAGACGAGTATATAGATTCTTTGACTCAACTTTTTAATCAGATATATGACACTGGTGCTCTGCCAGAAGACTGGCTCAGCTCAACGTTCGTCACATTACCGAAAAAACCAAAAGCGAATAAGTGCTCAGAATATCGTACAATAAGTCTTATGAGCCACGTACTTAAAGTTTTCCTATCTATCATCCATAACAGGATACGACCAAAATGTGACGAATAGCTTGGAGAGAGTCAGTTTGGTTTCCGTTCTGGAATGGGAACTCGAGAAGCGCTCTTTGGCTTAAATGTTCTAGTACAAAAATGCAAGGATATGCAGACCGATGTCATTTTGTGCTTTATTGATTACGAGAAAGCTTTTGATCGTGTTAAGCACGACATACTTATGCAGCGCTTAATAGATATCGGTTTAGATGGCAAGGACCTCAGAATAATAAAAGAATTATACTGGAATCAAAAAGCGACCATAAGAGTGGATCAGTCAGTAACACATGAAGTTGAGATTTGCCGCGGAGTGCGTCAGGGATGTATTTTGTCACCCCTTCTCTTCAACTTGTATTCCGAGGCAATAATATCAGAAGCTTTAGAGGGTCTGGAGATCGGTGTCAAGATAAATGGCAGAGCCGTAAATAATTTAAGATACGCGGACGATACCGTTCTTATAGCCTCAACAGAACAAGACTTACAAGTTTTACTGGACAGAGTTCACGAATGCAGCTTGAGAGCGGGTTTGAACATGAATATATCCAAAACAAAGTACCTGGTTGTATCTATTAATAAAGACCTAACACCCAGAATGAAAGTAGCAGGGTTGGATCTAGAGCGAGTTAGGCAGTACAAATATCTCGGAGCTTGGGTGAATGAAGAATGGGATAGTGATCAAGAAGTTAAAACCCGGATAGAAATCGCCCGAGCTACATTTAAAAAAATGGAGAATATTTTGTGCAGGCGTAAACTAAGCACAAAGCTCAGAGTAAGAATGCTCCATTGTTATGTTTGGTCAGTAGTGCTGTACGGTAGCGAGGCTTGGACTCTTAAAGCCGACACTCAGAAACGTCTCGAAGCATTCGAGATGTGGTGCTATCGTCGGATGCTTCGCATTAGCTGGACTCAGAAGGTTTCCAATGTGAGGGTTCTTCAGCGCGTCGGCCGAAACCGCGAATTGTTGCAAACCATCAAGCGGAGGAAAGTTGGGTATCTTGGGCACGTACTGAGACACGAGAAATACCAACTTCTCCAGCTCATAATGATGGGCAAAGTAGTAGGAAAGCGGCGTGTGGGAAAAAGGAAGAAATCTTGGCTACGAAACATCCGGGAGTGGACAAATATTGCCAGCGTAGAAGACCTGTTTCGCTTGGCACAGGATAGAGAGAGATTCGCAGAGCTGACGGCCAACCTCCAGTAGTGGAGAGGCACCATAGAAGAAGAAGAATCAATGATTAAATATTGCCAGCATTTTCATTCGGGTACCTTATGAGGTAATTTTTAAAATAAAAAAAAAACGTCAAAAATTTTTTCGGATTTCTATGATCGGGCAGGATCGGAATAGCCAGACCTGTTTTTTTTTTACATTTTTGTGTCGGTTAACTTTCTACAGATAGCCTATTGAGTATACTCGATAACGTAGATATTTGTGCTGTGGGATCTCGCACCAGTATCCTAAAATAGTTTCAGTATTCAAACAAGGAATGGTTTGGGTTGTTTGACGGGTAACCTAACCTAACAATTTGATTTTATTCGTATTCTAATATTTTCAGACCCATAGTTCCATACTAAGTCTGTACGCAAGGTATTCTAACATGACAAATTTCTACAACATTCTTGAAGATAGCAAAACAGATTTTGATAAGACATGGATAAAATTTGTTGAGCAGGATAAAATCAGAAATGCACTGCACGTTGGGAACTCTACCTTTGAAATTTTGTCATCCTATGTCTATAAAAAACTACTTTATGACTTTATGGATAGTGTTAAGATATCGCTAGAAGTACTACTTGACCATTACAAGGTCCTGCTTTACAAGTAAGTAACGTCATTTCTCTTTTTTATGCTAAAGGAAGCAAATAAGCGTACGGTCCTCCTGATGGATGAAATCACAGACAGAGCTATGAAGTCACGTAGCTCAATATCTGTAATAGCAATACTAGACGTATTACTAATGCGTTACTTGCTCTTTCTATACCTATGCTGAGATTTTGTTCTTCCCACAAGATACCTAAATGGTAGATCATTAGGTCCTGGTTTGCGAACAGGACCATCTCATCACTTACCGTGGGTGCCGTATCCGTATCCAGAGAATAAACAATTAAACAGCTGCATATGTATCGATTCATTTAAATCTTCTGTGACCACCAAGCCTACTGCCAAGCGTGTTGATTACGGAAAATTCATAATAATAAGTGTTCAAAGTGGCGTTTTATAGGGAGGTCTTTGTTCAGCAGTCAACTTCTAGCTGATCATGTTGAAATGCTTAGTTAAATAAATAAGGTTCATAATGCCCAAGAATCATGTTATACTAACCAGGGTTCGCCGTAGGTAAATTATAGGGACTGAGGAACTACGGACCGTGGTCTCACAACACCCAGATACATAACAAGTTATTACGCTATTATAATGTTTTTTTAAACAGGAACGTTTATTTTGATTAGGCAAATCGGTATCATGAACAATAAAAATGACAAAAAAATAAATAAATAATAAAAATAAATAAATAAATATGTGTGGACATTCCACACAACGCCATCTAGCCCCAAACTAAGCATAGCTTGTACTATGGGAACCAGATTACTGATACAATACTTATATACTTTTTATTTGTAAATACATACATAGAATACAATATAACACCCAGACGCAGAACAAATATCTATGTTCATCACACAAATGTTTGTCCCAGGCAGGAATCGAACCCACAGCTCTCAGTTCAGTAGGCAGGGCTACTTGCTACTACCAACTGAGCTAAAAATAGCTGCGAATAAAAATGTTCTAATACATGAACATCTTTTCAGTGGTCACTTGGATTTCATAGTGGCGTATCATCCATCAGTCAACACATACAACTCACTATCGTTCTCTGGCGCCTCAGAATTCAAGAAGGGTAAACGGCTGTCATGGTACCATGACGGCAACTTAGCTGGGTATGTAGCAAATACTTAAATACCTATCATAATTAAGAGTTTTCGACTTAAAAAACAAGCAGTAGTAGATTCCAATTAGATTTTAGGGCCTTCAACTTAAAATATATTATGTGGTTTTTATCTTCAGATACTTCAGAGTTGCTGGAAACTTGACTGAAGTGATGGTCCGAGGAGCAGGTCACATGGTTCCCATTGACAAGCCGGCAGCAGCTCTTGGACTCATCTCGGCATTCATTCGCGGCATCTCTCTTGAAAATGACACTAATAAATTGGTAGGATAAGAAAAATTGTGAACCTAAAGGAGCATCGTGGGATAGCATAAGAAAAATTTTGATTATTATCTTGGTCACAGAGCTTTGAAAAATATGTCGCTTTCGGAGGAGAAGCCTTTTTTTGCTCTGTGATCTTGGTAAAGGTTTTTAATACCCTCTGCCACAATTTTAGGCAATTTATTGTGACCTTATTATTAAAATATTGAGTTTTGTGATATTTTATTTTACATTACAACGCTACTACAATTTTTAATCAAATCACAATAACCAAAAGTACAATATAAAAAGATGCCAACCGTAGATCATGGATGAAATATAAAAATAAGTATTGAGTTTTGATTGACATCGAACTGAAGCACAAAATGGCGGACATAATATTACAAATATTGTGTGTCAGATGAAAGAAGGGCGACAGGCTGCATATGATGTGAGTGTGTGCGTGCCCCGCTCGTACGTACGAAGCGTTCCGGCTTCCTAAGGGTGCTTCAGTTTGGGATCAGACGGGATTCCCTCCTTTTTTTATTAGCTCCATGCTGTAGATTATGTATGACGTTGGTAACCGGTACAATCACTTTGTAATAGTTTTGGTTTTGATCATGACAAAAATTAATTTTGTTCTATCTAATCAGTATAGGTAAATTAGTATGTACTTTACACAAACTTTGTTAATTAGGTAATCTGTGTTTATTAAAACTAACATGATTATTATTTACGTATTTAAACCACCAGAGCTGTTATTAATCATGCTGGCACTTATTTAGCACAACGAAAGCATTGCATTTCAACGGGACAATAATGACCCACTACAAAAAAAAATGCATAATAGGACACAAGTGGCATTCCAGTCCTATTATATTTTTATTCTCATACAGTGGATTCCAATAAGAAGTGTAAGAAGATATATATCTTCTTATATTATGTATCTAAAATAATAAGTGTAAGAAGATATATATCTTCTTACCCTTATTATTTTGTATTTAAAATCTAGTTTACCATAGTTAAGCGGTGTCGACCAAAATAGGATTAAAGTTACAAATGACCGTTCTATAAATGCGTACTCGACTCGTAATTCAGAGCTCAGTGTTAAGTAACTTAAATGAGTATTTAAGTGCCACCAAGTTTGTATCGAACACAGAGCCATGGGTAATGGATGTGGTAAATTATTCATATTAAATAGATAAACTCATTGTTGTGCACCAAGGCGTAGTAACACATTCAGTAATCTGTAACCAAGGTAGCAAAAAATACAGAGCAGATAAATGTGAAAAAGTAGGTTACAATGGTTGGTCTTATCGCTAAAAAGCGATCTCTTTCAGACAATCTTTAGATGGACTGGAGATAGGTCAATGAGCATTGGATGGCTACGTTAGTACCGATCGGTCACAGTCCTGTTCGGTCACAGTTTTTCAAACCCATAGAACGACTCCCGATCTGTCATACTTTTCTGTTCCTTTGTTTTTTAAATGTACAGGCAGCGGAAAAGTTCTATCTCGCTGATCAAGAGTTACCATATCTCTTTTCTCGAGAAAACCCACGCTTAGTCCCGCCTATATACGTAAAACAAACTCTGCTATTACTTTTATTTTATTACTAGCTGATCCGCCCGGCAACACACGGGTTTATTGGATTATTGGATTTAAGCCTTATCTGAATTAAAAAAGAGAAGAAAGAGGAAAAAAGATAAGTGAATTAGAAGACGTATAGATTATACTCCAAAGAGCAATAAAACACATACTTAGGTACCTACATAGCTAATCATACCGCATCCATCCCAACTCTGCTCATCGCCTTAGTAAATCCATTACTCCCTAATACTAGCTGTGATTAATAGTCTGCCGTAAGACAAGGGTCTAAACCGACTCCGACATTACGGTCCGAAGACAGCTATATTGCGTTAACTCTTTGTTTGTTTCCGTTCCCTGACTGGTATGGTTAATCTTGGAATAAGTAATTATAAACGCATTTTAAAGCACTGCATCTTAAGTAACTACCATAGAGACCAGCGTAACTGTTCTAGACATGGACTTCACCTGCCATCCTGCACGCGTCAACTTACAAGTCCATGAGTGCGAGCAAGAGAGCACACGATCATCATCTCCATCAGACTTACGCGATAAGGCCCCAGAGCTGATTCTTTAAACTTCCAGCTACAGCTGCGCGTCTGCAACAACGAAACCATAGATCTAGAATATTTTCATGTGAAACTACGTGTACGCGTACCCATCGCTGCCCGCGACGATCGAAGGTGCAGCCTTCCACGAACATGATCAAACAGACGCTCCCGCTTCCCTGACGCAACATGATGAGCAGGTGCGGCTGAAACTGTATGTTTGATGGAGCTGCACCAAAAGTATGATGTGAATTTCTCGTTAAATTTTGTCAAGCAAAATTTGGACATCGGCGCATTTTATAGACCAGGTATAAGACGCAATGACGTCTTTATACGCTGCCCGAAGTTTCGGTTAGCATCATAAAGTAACTTTTTATACTGGTTAGCATCGTACGCCTTGAACCGGACAACTAGCTTTAGATTTAACAGAGTCATCATCAACAGCCTGAAGATATCCACTGCGAAACATTGGCATCCCCCAGAGAGCGCCGCTTTGAGCGGCTGCTCGCCTCCTGCATCCATCGACTCCTCGCTGCTTTCACCAGATTGTTGGTCCACCTAGTGGGGGCCGGCCTACGCTAGTGGGCTAGTGTAAGTAATCTAGGTATAATATAGTAGGTACCCTAATATAAATACTAAAACTCTAGCCAGCAGGTTCCGGAGATACTGCCTAAGAAGCGAGGCGAGGCAAGCTTTTAAATATTTTCCGCCCTTGATTTATCGTCCGCTTTATAAAAGCCTCCCGCAGGGCGGCGCCGTCTTCTACACGGCTTTTAGGCATTTTTTCTTTAATAAAAACCGCGTGTTCGGTCTTTTACATGAAAACTTAAATTTTTAATAAGTCTTGCATTTTTGTGTTAAATTAATGTTAATATCAATTTCTTGACCATGTCCTAATATTCAGTAAACTAAAAAGCTTCTAGCAATAGATATGTACTTACATCTACTTTTCTTTCTCTCCTGCTTTTTTATGGTGCTATATCCTACTGGCCCGGCGCGGCGGCGGTATCCTATCAATAAGGTAATCCTTATTTTGGATGCTGCTTCTCGGAACGGGGATCTCATCTATGCTTGAACCGCATCCAGTTATTTGAGCCATGTAAGGCTGATTTTTATAATCATGCAAAATTACCTACGCATAAAACTAATACCTAGCTAATAGCTATACATTAAGTTAAAAATATCTCTAACATCTAGCATTGTGACGAATAACGTTGAAACCATTACTATCCAGTATTTTACTCGTTTACAGATAGGTACCACGTTTTTAAATCACAACCTGCATTATCACTAAATAATAAAAAGTTTTCACTACAAAGTCGTAGGCACTAGAGTTGCGTATAATCCGATTTTACGGATTGCAATTCGAGTATGTCCGTTGCGAACACCGATTCTATCAATTCATTCGACTATTCCATCCGAATTACTCCTTTGATTCGATTTTGGAACACTCACGGGCTTAACGCAAGCGTTTTTGTTTTTAATTAATAATAGACGGCGGTATTTCGGTGAGTGTTTGCAAAAAGTTCCATTTGGGTGCGGTTTTTAAACGTACTTGATTCGATTTCGTCGGTATCCAAACGAATACATTTTGATTGATGGGTGCTGTGACAGTTAATGGTATTAAGGGGTAAAGTGGCAACAGCATTCGCGGTATATGCCGCTCGTAAAGTGATTATTGTATGGACTGTGATCGATCATTTTCTCTTTGAGCCAAGAGGTTGCAAAGAGAATTATTTGATGGTGTTCGTAGTAAATTGTTGGCACTTATGTTATGAAATGGAGTAAGTGATATCATAATAGTTTTCCGTATTGATATAAATTCTTTTTCAGGCCTAATCTTTTTTTCTCTAATCTGTACTTGATGTAAAACCGTTCGTTACTCGGAATCACATTTGATACTCATGTCACTTTATGACTGAATAAATTATATTATATTATAATATTTTATTCAGTCAAAGGTGCTACGCCATAGTACGACGTAGCGCAACGTAGACCTTACATTATTTTTAATATTAATAATTTTAATGATTATTTTATTTTAATTTTATTAGGGTAGAAACTCTTTAATAAATTAGAGTAAGTAATAAGTAATTTAAAAAATTTTGCAATGTTAGCCATAATTATTTTATTAATATTGTTGCCAATACTTTAAAACGTCTTTAGCTATTGTACCTACTAACACCAGTTTTGTAATAATAAACTGACCTTTAATGATACAACCGCCTATTCAACATCACCTTTGCATTCCGGAATATAAGTACTTAACAGTCATGTTAGATGGCTGAGGCACCCCTAAGATCTCTCAAGTCAAAGGAACCTATTTCATAAACGTTCCGGTTCCGATAGCTTGCAATCAGCCAGTGCAGACGTAATCCAATGTTCTCGTCCACAGAAACAGCCATAAGCATATTTCCAATCAAACCGCACACAGAAATCGAGATATACATTCTCGATTCTTAATAAAATGCGTTGGTAAATTTCATATTTTCCGCTTTAGGTTTCTATGTTCGAAAACGTTATATTCAATATTCAACTTTATGGCTAAGGCTTAAAGTTGGTAATTCAAAACGTTGTTATGTTGGATAAGGCGGTCTTTTAGGGTTGTACAAAACATTGGATCGTGCCGTCTAGAAAGGAACACAACCGTATAAATAACGTTGCACAATAAACTTGAGCTAAATCAAGGAGCATTGTCGATGGAGCCTTGTTAGCCCGTGTGCGACCGCTGATTTTTTATTTGATATCTCAATAAACCCTTGCGTTCGAGGGTTAAAAACCAGTTCAATCTGGTTTTTTGTGGTTTTTTATCATTCTTTTGTCAGATTGTTTGATTTATACATTTATTTAGAGTTTTGTTTGGTTAGGTCGCGTAATAAACTTTATTGGTGGTTGGGAATTTGGAACTGTCCGGGCGTCCCAAAGTTTCGGCGTTTGGTTGTGTTAGACAAAGCTTTATTTACGGCGAGAGCACGGGGATATTTTATAATACCCTGGCAGCTGATGTGTTGGTTTAAACATACCTACCTATCTAAATAATTGTTCTTTGGTGCTCGTGTAAATTCGATACGTAAACAGTTTTTTATAGCTGAATTCCACAAAACAACAGTATTTGTTTGAAGTTAAGCTAAGCAATTATCGAAGATACTACCAGATAAGTTGCAACTAGGGAAACTGGCGATGCAGTTTTAGACTCCGGTCAAATATCCACAGGCAGACCGAAAACAAAATGAAAGAAGATTGAGTGTAGAAAAACATAAAGGAGCTGAAGACGACGTCTAACTTAGTAAAGAGAGAGCAGCAGAAAACCTGTCCTTATAAATAAATAAATAAAAATTACATTATTGCCGTTTTAAAATTCGCACAAATACAAATTAATAAAACGAACAGTTATTTCAGTTAGTTTACAGCAAAAGGGGTGGCTTCAGCATTGTACCGCATGCGCATTTTCATGTGCTCGCAGCGCTGTTTTGTTGTTTGTTTTTGAAAAAGCCATCCCTTGCTCGAGCTGATGATCGCCGAGAGTAAAAAAAAAACAGTACAAGCGGGTATCATCAGCATAGCGATTCAGGAAGCACTATGCAATCATATTCAATAATTACTTATTGTAAAATCTAAAACAGCTTTTATATTACGCGTAACATAATGACATTACTGATAATCTTTGTGTGGGTATTTATGAGGCGGGGTGTGTAAGTATATTATTTTTGTTGGAATAAGTGCATGCAGGTGATTGACCGAGTGAAATGATTAAGATTACTATATGATATATTACGATTAAGTATACTATATTATTGTGTACCCATGTTCTGTATGTGGTTGTGGATATGTGAAGGTACAGTATATAAATAAATAAATAAATAAATGACCATGTGGAATAGATAACCATGAAGAGGAAAAGAGATGGAGAGAGAGAGTAGGCACAGATTAGAGAAAATAAAAATCTACTATAAGAGAGAGGCAGAGCACGGGGAAAGCGAGAAATTTAGATGGCATCACGAATCTCCTTTTGTTTTAGCAAGTTTTGATATTTATTCTATACCAAATTGACCGATCAATAAATGGATCACCATGATCTACAAGGAAAATAGCAATTCAAGTTACATTTATAACCATTCACCCAGAACACAAAACAGGTGTGGTTCTAAATAAATAAAACTCCACGTTCGTAACAAACAAAAGTTCTCGGTATAGCTGGAAACATAACCAAAGTGGTCGAAATAAAATGATAATGCTCTAGTGCCGCACGTATCGCGTACGTGCGAGGTGCAAGAGCTTGCACCTCGTAGGGGCGTTTTTTCGAGCGAATGCCTCAATTGTACGGAGGCAGTATGTCGGGATCTGTTTCAGTGGATGTGAAAAGAGATGGATGTGGCAATTCTTAAACAAACCAGATGAGACTGACAGCCTATAGTTAATAAAAATTATACAAAGAATTAGGATATCATCATTATCAACATCCTACCTTTAGGAATTAGGAATAAGAATTAATTAGGAGATCATCATTATCAACATCCTATCCTAGACGGGCCCGATAGCTCAGTTGGTAGTATCCCTGCCTTCTGAACTGAGGGCCGTGGGTTCGATTCCTACCCGGGACAAATATTTGTGTGATGAACATAGATGTTTGTTCTGCGTCTGGGTGTTATATTGTATTCTATGTATGTATTTACAAACAAAAAAGTATATAAGTATTTATATCAGTTATCTGGTTCCCATAGTACAAGCTATGCTTAGTTTGGGACTAGATGGCGCTGTGTGAAATGCCCACACATATTTATTTATTATTTATTATCTACATCCACTGACGCAAGTCCTCCATCAGTACGTAATTAGTACGTACTGAGCTCGGTCTTCAGCTTTGTTATATATCTGCTTGGCTGCTAATAAACAGCCCACACTACGGTTTTGAATCAAACTTTATGGTGCGAACAGCAAATGAATGACGACCTTGCCGACGTCCTTATTTCCAGCCAACTCGACGTGTCTTCAAGCCAGCAGTGAATGAACAGGTATCTTCTAAACAAGCATGTATTGTTACACCACCGAAAGCCGTGTCATCACTTACCATCAAGTGAGACAGTGGTTGCTACTTATGCCTATAAATTATGTAGAAAAAAAGAGAATTTAGCTCGAGACCTGAATTTTCACTAATCAGCGTCAGTTATTAGAAGCTGTATTATAATACTTTACTTGATCTAAATCGTCTATCACATAGAGAGTTGCTAACCATTTGCATTTAACAGCTTTCCAAAACTCTATAACTTAAGATCATATTTTGAGCAACTGTTCCAACTAGGTACTTAAGAAGCCTGGTCTAGCGTAGTGGGCATAGGTTCCTTTACGTTTTGCTTTACCGATTGCTCCAAAAGTCGCGTTCCATATTCAATTTTGAAACAAAGAAGCATCAAAATGCCTTCTCCAGATTTTCTAGACTCCCATCCCTTGCACCTCACAACACTGCGGTACGGACGTGACTCGATTGCCGATTACGGTTATTTATCCGATACTTCTCGATTATCCGATGCGCTCGCAGCGAAAGTGCGATGCGATGTTTCCTTGTTCGCCTCTCCGCCGCAGATGTTTATGATTATGGTGTACGGAAATTTGTGAGATGCGAACTAATGTTCTAGCGGAAAATAACTGTGAGAAGAAACGCTATGTGAATTTATTTCTCTTGTAAGAATAGAATATCTACCAAATATACCTACATAATACAGTTTATTCAGAAAAGAAACGATACATTTTTCTTCAAAATATTCTATTGAATAATGATGATTTATTCAATGATTGGACAAATTAAAAATATTTTTAAATACTATGTAGAAGGTTCGCCTGTTATAAAATTTTGGAATACGGGATAATAGTTTTGTTTTGAATAAGTATTTTATATACATAAGTACCGGACAAACAAAAAACTAAAATAGTGATAACTGAATAAGTATCAAATTTTATCGTATCACAACACGAAGTAGATATTACAATAGAAAATTGCATGCGTGTCACCATTAAAAACTTGCTGCCACCAATAAACATTCAAAAATAGAGCGATAAGTATCAAAACTGTATGTCATAATATTAGGAGGTACTATGATCTAGTCGGACGGAGATTTTATTCGTTTCGTACCAAAGTTCCAAACATTTTCTCCACGCAACCTTTCACCGCGCAGCGCGCAACGATACCATCATCGCATCGCACGCACAACTGTCATATTACTTGAACGCAGATTAAACCCCTGTCAGACCGACTATCATAAATCACAACTCACTCCAGCACGAATTATTTAAATGCCATAATGACTCACGAGCAAAAGCTAAGGGAGCACCCCGTATTTATCACACCGGACCCAAGGATTACGAGAGGGTTAATAAATGCCCGGCGCACGGAACGCGGCCATTTTGTTTTTTATCAATGTTCCAAATTCGAATTATGAACGGCGATTCGTCTTTGTGGGTTTTGAATTCTATTCGAATGATCGATGTTGGCATTCTTTTTTTTTATTTTTTAGGCGAAGGTTGTGTGTTACTGTATTTTAAAAACAAAGTAACGTATCTGTATCTAACTAATACAAGGGCTTACACGGGGTAGATATTTCTAAACTAGGGGTGGGTAAGGGGTGGCTATTTGTTACAATTTGCCGCCCGGATGCGGGTCTCTAATGGCCAATGCTTTATTTGGACGCCGAAGATTTCAACTGACAGTCGAAAGTCACTGTTTGGCTGAGCTCTAAAAAGGTTGGCCATTTCTCATTTAAAACCTATTTGGCAGCGACTGTACTTTTTCTGGCTTTTAAAAAAGCTTTGAATTTTTTTAAGGACTGGCTTTTCGTGGTAGTTTGCCCTTTTAGATATAGGCTACATTTATATTACCACTGATTATATTTATTGGGGTAGGGGTGGGGGTTGGGGTATAAAGCCCCTTGGACTTGCCACAAAACCGCCCCTAATTCAAAGTGCAGTCTTCATGTAGCAAACGTCAAAGACTGACCCTTAAAACTGACCCTGCGTCGTGCTCTTTTTGACGATACTGTCTTTCTTTCGCATGGAAAAATTGTGTGCTTTGGACCTAATTTTAGTGGACCACTTTTGAGAAGCTACTGCCTCATTTTCCTTTTTATTCATATCATCATCATTATCGTCATCATCAGCCTGAAAACGTCCACTGCTGAACATATGGCTCCCCAAAGAGCGCCACTTTGAACGGCTGCTTGCCTCCTGCATCCATCGGCTCCCCACGGTCGTCGGTCCACCTAGTGGGGGGCCAGCCTACGCTGCGTCTTCCATCCAGTTCGCGGTCGCCACTCGAGAACCTTTCTTCCCCAACGATTGTCAGTTCTACGAGCGATGTGGCTCGCCCACTGCCTGTATTCATATACATCTATATATTTATACACCGTTCTGTTAAAATAACCTAACATTTTGAAATGTTATTTGAATTAAAAGCGATACATTTAACACCATTACAAAAAGCCATAAAATACACAAAACGTTTGAAATAAAACATCGTCCAACCATCCCTCACAAATCGAGTCATAAACGGCAATTAGCTCTACATTACAGCAATAAGCAATATCCTGGCAATATAATCGTTAGGCAATAAATAAAATTGATTGCCGAGCCCGGTGTTACCATAAACCTCACTGGAGAACTTATACCGGGACTTGGATGAATAGAAACTGATAGATGTAGCATTTTGATCATGTTATTGTTCATTGCAAGTTATACATTTTTGCCATGAGTTATTAAATATTATAAAACGGCTAATGTGATCCCATCGAAGTTTACATCGTAATTTTAACGGTCTATTATATATGTGAGGCATGTTTTTTAGACACATACTACATACAGTAGTGATGGATTAATTCGCATTCATTTTTAGCATGTTAAAACTCAATCAGCATTTCGCAAATTAAATGTTGTTGTTGTTGTTATTGTTGTTTTTGGCCTTTTTTTGTAATTTAACTCTTGTACAATATAACAAATGTATTAGCTGTTGATCTTCTCACAAATAAATAAATAAATAAGTAAAATACTGTGAAATATGAAAATTCATTTCAATTAATTTAATTCATTTTGAATTTAATTTTTAATATAATGTCTCATTTCATGTGTCGTTTCATTTTTCTGTTCTTTTTCATTTCTTTTTTCACACAATTTTTTCATTTGATTTTTCATTGATATTTTCATTTCATTTCCATTTCATTTCATTTTAGCAAATAGCATAGCAATAGCAATTAGCATGCTAAGACTCGTGAATGAGCATGTTTATGGAATTTACGCAAAATCGCATTAATTGCCACCGCTAACATACAGTAGTACTATTATTTATTCTGTGACTATACAACACTGCCTGCTGTATGTATGTATGTAACATTTTTTATATATAAATTTAAATCTGGTCAGTCGTTCTGACATCGCCAACAAACAAACAAGTACTTAAGGTTTCTTCTGTAAAAGACTGTGTGTGATATTTGAAAATTAAGACAAAAAATAAAAATACAGTTTAAAAATCCAAAAATCCAAATATTCAGTAAGTAGTTATGTTCAGTTGTTATGTTGTGCGTTCAGTCTGTTATAGGCGGCCATGTCGCTTAACATCAGGTGAACGACCAGCTAGATCCCGTTATTCATTCTCATAAAAAAGTTATCACATCGCTTTTCCAATAATTTCACAAGACATCCCTATCCGTAGACTACAATAGTAAGTATTATAATAGGTATTATAAACATTACACAGTCAAACGTCATAGCACATCTTGATGAATTGTTCGTCTAAGCGTATAGTAGTAAAAGCTTCAGTTTTAGGCCATAGCGCAAAACAACTTTGTATTAATCATTCCCAGTCGAGTAATAACATAATGATGCTTTATAGGGTCATTATCTGACGGTGTAAGGAATTTGATAATGGTGTAAGTATCTTCAGATCAAGCAGGAAATATTTTTGAAAGGTTTGTAATTGGTTGGGAGGGTTTGCAAATGATTTATGTACTGAGCTAGATATTAGAAATTAAATGATTTATTTTAAAAAGCGCGTTTATAACCGGCAAAATATAAGGAAACAGTTTTAAGAAACAAAACGTTTATAAGAAGGAATAGATAAACTGACCTAGTGTGAGTCAGACTCACGCACGAAGGGTTCCGTACAATTATCTATAAAAACGAGCAAAATATCACGTTTGTTGTGTGTGATGGAAGCCCTTCAATATTTATTTTATTCTTTGTTTTAGTATTTGTTGTTATAGCGGCAACAGAAATATTTATACACTAGCTACTGCCCGCGGCGTTGCCACGCGTGGACTACATTACTTTTCAGGTTTCTGTTTGGGTAATGGCTTTATTTTTAAAAACTGATTTTCTATCAGCCACACTGAGTTTTCTGCTCGTATAATCACTTCCACGAAGTAAAAATGACATGTCTTAATCATGGATGAAATAATTAATTATAATATTTCCCAAAACAGCGTAGGTACGCTAATTATTATCCTTGATATTCCTGGACCAATTTTGATGAAATCTCCACTCATGGCTACTTAACTATGGAAAAATTTTCGATGATATTTCGATAAGTATCATCGAACTCATGATTAATTAAAACCTATATTATATTAAAATCTAGGCTTTCAAAACATTTTTACAATAGGGCAAGGTCTGGGGGTCTAGGAAAGATACCAACCGCTAACGCTAACGCCAAACGCTAACTCGAAAATGTACTGAAATGACGTTTCGGAAATCGCTAACATTTCCGTAGCGAATGTAATTTCGATACATTTTTTGGAGTTAGCGTGAGGCGCTAGCGTTAGTGATTGTGATCTTTGCTAGACCCCCAGGGCATTTTACATAACATGTTTCGTACACAGATTAGAGAAAAAAATCTACTTCGTATTATTCCAAAGAGTATTATTATACTTCTGTATCATTCAAAGAGTATATAATTTATACGTAACGTAAGAGTATATCATTGGCCCACTGCATTAGCCTATGGTGGTAATAGTATGCATTGGCCTTCAGACCTGTGGGCCAAACATAAACGTCATGTAATGCCCAAAATAGGCGTAGCAAGAGTCAAGATTATACTCCCAAGGGTAAAGCTCTAACTATCACGGTTCATGAGATACAGCCTGGTGACAGACGGACAGACAGCCTGACAGACGTCGTCAGTCCGTTTTGGGTACGGAACCCTATTACTAAGGCTTCGCTGTCCGTCTGTCCGTCTGTCACCATCAGGCTGTATCTCATGAACCGTGATAGTTAGACAGCTGAAATCTTCACAGATGATAAATATATTTTTGTTGCCGCTATTACAAAAAATACAGAATAAAATAAGTATTTAACCCCTTAAATACTTATTGTATTCTGTATCTCTCTCATACATCAAACGTTTTTTTGCTAGTTTTTATAGATAATGATACGGAACCCTTCGTGCGCGAGCCCAACTCGCACTTGGCCGGTTATTTCTCTAATCTGCGGGCACTTAAGTATAATTAACATGTTTTATCTTGAATGCAATCGATTCATACTACTTACATATTATTTGATGGTATATCTATTTTACTCCAAAACCCCCAAACAACCTGCAAGGGCTTAAATAGAAAAACTATTGATGGTTAATCAAATCTAATAAATTGTAAAATTACATTCCACTGTTTAATGCATATTTACTACCGAAATTAACTCTTATTACTCTTTGTTCATGGCCTTACACACGTTTTTTTTCTTTAATCTGTGCCTCCAGATGGACTTTACGTGAAACATGTGAAATATTCAATAACAACACGACGAAAAATTACTTTACTTAACACTGGCTAAATACACTATGTGTGGAGCTATAATACAACATAAAAAAAATTACTGTGACATAAACTAATCGTCAGTAGCCAAAAAAGAATTCACCATGAAGCGGCCATGTTGTATAAAATGCCGTCCGGTTTCGTAATGATATTTAATAATTTTGACCAATTTTTTTTTAATGATTTTTGTATTTTAATATATCCTATGTTGTGCGCTGGTTATTTCTAAGCATATTAGTGCAACCCGCATGAAAATCAGTTCAGTATCTAGGGATTTGTTCAATAACAAACAAACAAACAAACAGCTACAAATCATTGTCCCTAGATGGCGTTAGATACGATAAATTAGAAAATGTATGGAGAAGGGCAAAAAGCCTTGTAGTCCTGCATCGCGGTTACGATATTTTTTGAACAATAGAACCTATGGGATAAATTAGATTTGACATCATTATGTGTGTGTTCCGTAGCGCATCAGAATTACACATTTATTATATGTAGGGATGTGTGAAAATTTTAGCTGTCTATCTATCAGGTCCAGAATGAGATACAGACGGACAGACAGACAGACGGACAGCATACTGACTCTTGCTACAACACAATAAAATGTATGTAGTGTAGCTCGCACAGCACGAGCTGCTAGCTCTAATATTGAAAAAAAAAATAGAAAGAAAGAAAGAAAGAAAATACATTTATTCAGCACATCACACAACACTACATCACAGATCAGAGCGATAAGACCGCCCGTTGTGACACTTAGTTTTAAGCTTGTGCGTGTACATTGAGTGTTTCTGTAAATGTGGTGTTTCAATAAAGAGTTTTTATCTATCTATCTATCTACATCACAATACACAATAAAAATAAAATAGAATAGAGGTAACTTTAACTAATTAGGTCTGCTTGTTTGTCTGTCCATGTTATAAAAAAAAAAAAAAAAAAGGTACTTATTTTATGTTTTGGCTCAGATAGGTTGGTGCAGTTGAAAATGGTACTCAAATGATCCAAGAAATAGGTAGAGTCACCATTTCTCTTATCGGCTCTTATGACATTTAAGACATAGAAGTGGGAGTTATATAATGATCATGATTGTGTTTTTTTTTTGAAAGTCACAAAAATGTCGTCGATTTTTGTTACGTATCGCGGGCGCACACCTCATACACTAACGCGGCGGGCGTCGCCCACGCGAGGCGGGGTCGCCATCTACAGTTGTACGGAGCGGGAGGAGAAATAATCGAGACGTGTAGTGAGTTCAGTCGCTGTTTATTGACTACTGTACAGTGTACTTATTACTAACATACTACTACCTATACTACACCACAAATGGCTTATTTATAAAATAGTTAAATTACTGGGAATTGTATGTCACATAAATAAAAAAGCATAACTTCCGACTTCAGTAAAACGTCGAACATCTCAATACCAATAATTACGTTGATTTCTTTCCCACAGATATATAATTCAAGTGAAACAGAATAACTCAATCGCAAAAGGGACGAAAAGACCCGCCTATGCAAATTAGTGTTCGGAAAAAGGCGAAATAAGCGAAGTTCCAGGTTTTTTGTCGCACAGATGGTCGCTGCGACAAGACGACATTGAATTGAAGTTTAGCAATCTGTGGAACAGTTGGTTTGGCCATGTGTTGGATGACTGAGGTGAAGACAGTATACATAAAGAAATAGGCATGATGACTAAAATTTTTTTATTGGATAAATTAATTATATTCCTCAAAAGATAAACATTTGTGCAAACAAAAATTAAATATCTAAAAAAATGACCAAGAAAGAGATAGCTCAAACGGCCAGTGACGGCAGAGGAAGGTCGTAATAGTACCTCATTACTAAGCTGTGGTAGTTTTTTATACAATCTCTTTGGCATGTGACGTCACGAGTAGATTTTTCATAGTAACTGTGGAGGCGCTCTGTTTCGCGAGAAAGGGACAGGAGATGCCACCTGTAGAAACTTTAAAAGCTTATTATCCCGTGATTTATTTACCGATTTTGCTTAATTTTTCAATTATTGCATTCATTTTTAATCTTCTTTATGAAAGTAATATTTACTTGTTCATTTTTAATAGTAGTCATCATGCCTATTGTACCAAAAATTGACAGTATCCTAAGCTTAGGCGTAGGTTTTTTGTTTTGGCAAAACTCGTGAAAATGCGACTTATAGTTTTGACTTAATTACAGCGCCTGTGGGGTGATTACGTAACCTTGACAGCAATGCAACAGGAGAAATTTCATTCCGAATATGAACATTTTCATACTAACTATGCACATAAACTGCGTATTGAAACTGTCAAATCTTTGGTTGCAATCAAGTTAAATAATCGCCTAGCTGTACTGCATACAGTACAGAGAAAATGCGTTTGCAACTACTAATACAGTACGGCAATTGTATTACGTAAATATTGCAACAGCAGTAGCAAAGCAACAGCAGTTAGCAATGCGACAGCGAACACTTAGGAATCAGTCGCAAGATGTCCGCTTGTCGCGCGCCTGTCGCTGAATACATTATGGCCTTTGATACTAGCGCCACTAGCAACAGAACAGCAATAGATAGAACCAAAATAATGAACTTTTTAGTTCATTGATTGCTGTCAAACGGCACTTTTCCGCCAAAGTCATGTTTGACAGCAATGATTTCGAAATTTACGCCTGTTGCAAAAGTTACGTAATAACTCCGCCGGTTTCATTCACGACATCCAGTGAATATAGGCTGGACTGCGGGGTGCGCCAAGGAGGGCTAACTTTCCCGGACCTTTTTTTAATGTTTATGTAAACGGCCTGATTCGTGAGTTGAGAGGCACCAGGATTGGATGCCACGTCGGTAATGTTTGTGTGAACAACCTTAGTTATGCTGATGACATGGTGCTTCTCAGCCCCTCAATCAATGGAATAAGGCAACTTTTAGCTATATGTGAACGGTATGCTAAGCTGCATGGACTCAAGTACAACACTGAGAAAACAGAGATGCTTGTATTTCGTGCAGGGAAGGGTCCGGAGAGACTGCCTGATGTGTTTCTGCTGGGTTCACCAGTAAGATAAGAATAAAGACATATATTATTATTATTATTATTATTATTATTAATCAGCTTCCGTCTGTTTTCTGTAACCGACTATTATTTTAGAAATTGTTATTAATTACCATCATATTTTTTATGGGAATGAATGATACGACTTGCAAGTCATTCACCTGATGTTAAAGCACAGCCGCCCATAACAGTTGGAGTAACTCAGAACTTTAAAATAATACAGTTTCTCGTGACTTTGCCATGCACACTCTATGACTGAAACATCACAAAGAGGTCACAAAGTTGTATTTGTCCAGCAATTTCACTTACTCATTAATGACATAGGTAATGCAAGTCTTACTGTTTTATCATGCTCATTTAGTTTCTTAATGATCTCCCGTGTTGTGGCTGAACGTTAACTTCACCCTCATAAATAAAAAATAAAATAACTTATTTAAATCATTTACGTTATAATAAAACAGGCCTCAAATTATTCCACATAAACAACCACATCTTGTCTCGTAAATGCATGCGTAAATATTTTTAATCTATGGTTTGTGAATAAATCACTTCATCTCGATATCGTCCGACTGAGACGCAGGTGCGCCGGCGCAGATGTTGCGTTGTCAATGATTTAAAACCGCAAATTGTAGCACTGCAGTCTACATCCGTTCAAGCACTGAGCGTAAAATATCAGGATTCTGATAAGAAGAATAATAAATGTAGACTAAAAACACGGAACTAGAAATGAGATCAAAATAAATGTTCCCCTCGCGTGTCCCGGCATTTCGTCATAAAAATGAAATAAGAATTATCAAAGTAAAAACCAAAATACTGAAAAGAGTCTAATATAAAAAAATACATTTCCATTAGTCCAAAATGCTGTTGTTTATACTTACCTATTTTCTTATTAGAGTGCACAAACCTACCAACAATATTTGTATCCGTTTTTGGCTTCACTTTTCTAGTCCTTAGCCCTGAGTCTAATGTTTTTTAGTCTGAGACGTGGCATCGGAGTAATCGATATCAAACTCCGTCTGTATAACCACGCACTTTACTGCTAGTGCTGAGTTCTTTGTTTATCATAACTTAGTGGTTAACAACTAGTAAACTAAGCTAATTAATTATTTTATCGTTAATGCCAAGCTTAAAAAAATCAAAAGGTACCTTATTATTATTAAGTTAAAAGCGGTAACGAGACAGATGCTGTTTCGAGCAGGTTATGGTTAAGGAAGTGGTGAATGAAGGCAAATTAACATGTATTTCGACTCCATTTGTGGAGGAAAGATGTTTTTGTTACGCGCCTAATTACTTAATAAACGCTTTAATGTTTGAGGAAACCAAAAATGAAACGCTATTAGCAGTAAAAACGTGAAGAGTGCTGTGCTAAAATGGGACGGGATAGCATTATTTTTTTATTATGTGGTAGACTTTCCTGCAAAGTTGGTATAAGCCCAGATAATATAATACCTACAGTACAGATGCCTCATCCCATACAACGGAATAACGCGGGCTATTTTACGAATTAATTTATTTCTGCATATCGCAAGATTGTCAAGCGACATTTATTGCGTTTGGCGAAGTGTTGGGCCAAATGAATAGACTGGACACTAACTAGTAACTCTCTAGACACGATTACTACATTTTTTTCAAGTTCGGGCTATTTTTCGTTTATACCTGATGGGACCCCGTGGTGTAAGTAAGTACCACCGCTTTGCCAGTTATTCTGTTCCCAAGCAGTAGTGTTCTGGTGTGAAGGGCATTTTAGAGATCCGAGCGATACTGCAGTCGGTTCATTCTCAGTAGATCTATCGGCCAGTCGGTTATGGGCTGCCGTGACATGAGACGACAGCGCTTAACATCAAGCAAACGACTGGCTCGTCACACTATTTTAAAAATATATTGCCCTAATCAAATAAATAGGCTCATAATACTAAATCATTCTTCAAACCTTCTAACAGATCAAATACTAAGGTTTAGAGAAAACAGTTAAAAGATGTATTTTCAGAAATCCGCACATTCAACATTCCTCAGATTAACAAAAATAAAATTCAAGCGACCGAACAATCAAAGAAAACTTAACCCTTGCACCGCGATTAGGGTCTAAAAAGCCCCCATTAAATCAAATGACGTCTTAAAACAAGAGGACGCGATACGTCCGTCAGTGTAGCGTCGACTTTAATTAATTTAATTACTCGTACATTGCTGCTCTCTGAACTTTTTATTTGTGCCATTTTGTGACGGGGAAACGTAGCTACGTTTTAGCTTCTGCAATAAAAATTAAAAGCGTTGAGTGAAATAAACCGTGATGAGGGAAGGGAATGAGATTTAAATTAAAGTAGTCAATGGGACGCTAGTTTTCCCTGGATAAATAATGTCTTGTTTACAGAGTAGGATAGAACTTTAAGAAAACGAAGTCGTCTTTACAAAATACTGTTGAGAAGTTATTACATAAATTACTGATCCCGTTATCATTTAGTTAAAATTTACGGTCACTGATTATGAAGTCTTGCATAAACCTGCGCTTCGCACATCATTCTGAGACGTCGCCACCTTAGAGCATCTATAAATGGAGATGTTAACGTTATAATTCGCAAGCACCATTTTTCTACCATTTTCTACGGGGACGAGGTAGACACGTACAGCACACACGCAAACCACTCGTGTAAAAGCACGCACACCGTTATATAAACTAGTTACGCAGTGTCTACACGCACATTATGATATTGTACATGACCAAGTAGCGCCATATGACCGGCAGAGGGGAACGCCTTGTCTTGCCACCACCTTTTTTAAACGCTCTAAGGTCGCCACACATGTGGTATGTATTGAGAAATGACATAGATTTTATCAACTATTTTATCTACTTTCTGCCCAGTCTGTTAAAATCTTTTTTTTTTCTTACACTAGGCAATCTCAGGGTTATTTCTAAGCATTAATTTTAATACCTATCTCGTTAACAAAATTTTACTCTTAAAAGAAAGAACGATACGAAGAACGTGCAAAGACTACCTACATCGTAGTGTAAGGTGTACTTATTACTACCATAAAATTGAATTACGTCTTGTCACTTTATTATAGAGAAGAGATGTAGCGTACCTACACTACTCAATAAAATAATATTAAAGTTGATAAGTTTTACACGTATATTAGGCCTAATTTTGAAGGCTTTAGTTGACAGTATTAAAAATACTAAAAATATATCCGTCTCTTACATTCCCGTCTGTTTGACAAGAACAGCAACAGTTTTAGTAGTTTTAGATCTGTCAACTAAAGCCTTTAAAATTGGCCCCATTTTGTATATAAAAATAAATTTAAAAATAAAATTTTAAATTTTAAATTTCCTTAAATGAATTCCCTTATCTTTTCCGTTTTTGTCTCTTGACAAGCGACGGTCTTAGTTCTTTTCTTAATTCTCTTTAACAAAGTTTCCAATTTGTATCCATTTTTGTTTAAAGTTTTTTAATCATTTACGACTGAAGCTCACCAAGCCACACTGAAACACATTGAAACCTCAGACTAAAACAACAATTTATGTATACTGGGTGTAATTGAATTCATTAGCATCATTTGAAACTAGGTACCTACTCCTGATACCGGTCACGTGTGGACCAAAATTTTTGAATTCTAACACATTGGTATGGTAATAATAATAACTCCAAAAAAATGGAATAACTTACTTAATCCAATGCCACAATACATAATTTAATTGGAATAATGGAGTATTGTTTTTAATTAGTGCATACAAGGTATAAAAACGTTTAAATGTATCAAAGTCATCCGAGCCAACCGCGTTAGGCGCCGCGGCAATCTTCATAATTTTCAATAAAAATATTTTAAGAATAATAGAGGGACACGAAATCTATCGCTAAATTTTGCCTGATTAATTTTATTCGAATAATAATTGAAAGCAAGCAAAACTATGTTTTCGTATTAAACCATTAGAGAAATTGAGTCATACGATCTATTTATTAGCAAATTAAAAGAATTCCTTTTAAAAAAGGCGTATTATTCTGTTGACGAATACTTAACTGATAAATTGACATAAGTCTTTTAATTTGTAATGTATTGTTTATTTTTATTAATTTTTTATTTTATTTTATTATGATGAAATTAATCGTGAACTATACTTTCAGTATAGTTTATTCGTAAAAATGTTGACTAGTTATTAAGTTCCTACTATATTATTTTATAATAATGTAATGTGTATGAATTTAACTATGTATCAATTTTGTAAACTGTTGACCTTTAACTCTGTTATTAAGAAATAAATGATAATAATGATATTCTTTTCAATTTCACTGCAATGAGTGTGTCGTCTATATAGTTTTATTCTAGTTTAAGGTTGCAGCTGTGGAGTCTATGGATGAACTATATGGTGGAATGGCGCAGACACTCGCAAGAAGTTTAATTGTATTTCTCGTGTGGACAAGACAATTACTTGGTGTTTTATTTGTTAAATGGTTGCTTTTAGTGCCTTTGGTCCGGGATTAAAAGTGGTAAGGTGACGGTAGTGTTTAATTACAAAATGGATGTTTTAAATTGGCGTTTGAATGGGAAACTCGTACCTAATCCACAACTTTTTTAGTTATAAAAATATTTTGGGATAGGTAGGATCATCTTAGGATCATAAGGGAGGTCAAAGCATTGGCTGAAGATAGAGAAAGATGGCGATTACTCCACCGACAAGATCAAGCCTCTTAAATAAGAAGAAGAAAGGATCATCTTAGATTTTTTCTAGTTAAGTATTTTGATTTAAAAATCAAACTACTTAGGTATTTTTATGTAAATGAATGAAGTGACGAGCTAGTCGTTCGCCTGACGTTAAGCGTCACGGATGATTGCACTCTCTAATTAATAGTTTCGCATGTCACTGCACTGGTTTTGATGAAGCCTTTGTCTTTTTAAAAGCATATTACTTTTTTGTTTTCGTCCGCGGTCAATGATGACCCTCGCTTAAAGAAAATCAGTTCACTGTCTCCTTCAAAACTGTACAATATTTGCTTTACATACGTGGAAAGCTATAAACAATTATGTCTATTATTTACACAAGCAACACTTTAATTTATAAATGGCTTAAGCTAAAGCAACATAGGTCCACGAAACGTTACAATTCACAGCAATCTAAATTGCAAAATCTTAGATCCCGCCATAAATCATCCAATTGTATTGGAAGACAACGTGGGTTAGGTATAATAAGCCCCACACTCTCAGGGGCTTAACTCGACCCCGTGGTACCTAATCATGGTGTATAATTGCTCATATAAAATTTAAATTCTGCGCCCAGTTACCGCCAGAAATTATAATTTCCCTGATCTCATTTAGATTTTGGAGTTTGTAAAATATTGGTATTATAAAAGACTGTTTTTGTTGCGCTTTTGGTGGGGTATCATTTAGTAGCCAAAAATTATTAATCTTGTATTTCATAACGACGTGTTAGTTATTTATTTATTTAAATTTAATTCGAAACTTTTTTTAAATGTTTAATGGCATAGTATGATTTGACAATACATCCACCACATGCACCACTCTACACCACTCGACCATACTCGGTTAAATTTAGTTCAATAAAACTCTTAGTTGAAGTTTTGAACCTATTGGTGAACTTTTGTTGACAGCCTCCGTGGTGTGGTGGTTAGGCAGGTCGGCTCATAACCCGGAGGCGGCGGGTTCGATTCCCGCGACTGGACAAGGTACTTATTTATGCACAGGAAAAATATGCAAATATTTGTTCTGTCTGGATGTTGTGGAACCGTGGTCCTCGGAGTTCCTTGGTCCCTAGACACAGGGAATCCTGGTTTTGGTCCATGATCTATGTAGGTGATCGTTGGGCGTTACTTATTTATATAATTTTTGAAATAAGAAAGAAAAAGGAAATAAATATGTTGGATTTAAAGCCGTGAACATAAACATAAATGTTTCTAGAAATAAAACCAGGCAGTGTAACCATTCCTATAGCAGAACACCTACTTAATATTCCCGCTTCGCTTCCAAAGATAAGTGAACTCATATTCGCGCGCGAGTGTGTAGTACGCGATCGTAATTTTCCATAAAATACTTACAGCAATAAAATTATAATTCTTTCGATGATTCTGAGATCTAGATAGATTAACTCTTAGAAAATCCTTAACTTAAGAAATGTGTAATAATTGGCGCTCTTATCGCTCAGAGCAATGTCTTCCAGGCCACCTTGTGTGAATTTCGCCGCCTCCCCCACCCCGCCTATAATATCTTGCCTATCCACCTAGCCTTGCTAGCGACGTTGATTGCTAATTCTTTATAATTGTGGACTAGCCTAGCCTCACTGGTTTAATTGGGGCTGGATTAAAATTAAATATATTGTTTTAATGTTTCAATAACGTAACGGTTATTTGTGGTGATTTTTTCGAATACGCTAGTCCTTTACCAGCAATTAAATTTTGTAGTTGATGCAAACTCTTCGATAGGCTTTCACGTTTTTACGAGTACGTGGACAAATACGAAGCTATCCAATCGAGACTCGAGTTTCACAATGAAATATAGTTTCGGAATTTCGGTTTAATGAAGTTTACACGATTATGGGAAATCAATTTGGCAATGAAAGCTCTATTAAAAAAGACAGTAGGTACAGTTTTAACAACCCGTGCTTGATGAAAGTCTTCCTATATGTAGTGTTTGTTGAGTGCTCTCCGACACCGGCTCAGCGACGCGGACACGTCTACCCCGGTCGACGGCTCCAGTGAGACAGAGCAGTGACGTGTGACCAGTGCTGCCAATAAAAAAAACTCTATTCCCCGCGTCAGTTTCACCAATTCCCCGAAATTCCCCGCATCTTTATGATTAATTTACCGAAACGACATTTTTGGAACAAAAACACTTTACGTTTTATACATGGTTTGTTTAATATACTACTAAATACAACTTACATCTAGACTAAATCCGTAGTCTTACTATTCACAGAGTTGCCCCCCTGCATCATAGTTTCAATTTCAATTAATTAATTGCAATTGTTTTTTTTTGTTTTTGTTTATTGTTTGTTTGTTTGTTAGTTTACATACTCTTTGCCCTCCTTGGGCCAAATCCGGAATTTCTCATGCCGGATCCATCTGATTATTTTTCCGTACAACTACACGATGCGACTAAGAGCCAAGTCCTAACTTAAGACAACTTTTCGGTGGCGCAGCGCGATGGCAGTATGGCGCCGCCCGCGGTGTTTTGTAAGCAGCAATGACAGTGCAATATGAAAACGCGAGCGAAGCGAGCGCGAAAAATTTCTGTATTTGCCACATTTTATAATCCAGAAAATAAGTATGGCCATTTGAGCAATTGATTCCACAGTGCTCATGTGCAATAAAACGCCTTAAGTTATTTGTATTTAAATTTTTGGTAAATCAATAATAATTACCAATTCTCGAATAATAAAAATAAAGTCAATAGTTAAGGAATTTAATTTATGCTGGCATATAAGCTGAACAGTGCTGCGCTGCTGGCATCAAACCAGTGTTATAAACAATTTTACAGAATTATTATGTCAGTACAAGCGCGCTGGTTTCAGATTAAAATAATGTATGTATAGAAACAATAGAAGCGCGAGCGAAACGAGGGCGAAACACTTTTTTATCTACAAAAAAAAAATTTTTGCCCTCCAAAAACAAGGTCTAAATTCCCCGAAATTCCCCGATTTTGGTCATTCCCCGCGCTCTCCCCGCTGCAACCCTTAATTCCCCGCAAATCGGGGATTTTCCCCGCAATTGGCAGCACTGCGTGTGACGCTCGCGCGCTTGAGACGAGTCCCGCTTAGGTCTCTTCGGTACCCAAGCAATACACTCAGTATAATGTAGTCTATCATTAGTCCCATACACTACACTATATATAATGTGAAATTCATGAATGCCAATCATGCATTTTTTGTTGCTTAGTTTGGGGCTAGATGGCGCTGTGTGAAATGTCCTCACATATTTATTATTTTTTTATTTTTATACTAAGTATTATAGGCACTGATTCATTAGCATCCTTTGAAACTAGGTACATACATACCCCTGATACCAATCACGCGTGGACCAAAATTTATGAAATCTAATGCATCGATTTGGGAAATGATATATAAATGCCAAAAATGGGATTACTTACTTTTCAATCAACTGCTACAGTATGAAATTAAATCATTGAGATTAAGCAAAAAAAGTACGTGACGTACGTAAGTACGACGGAATATTCATAAAAATATTTTTCTACGCACGCAATTTCTCATGTACTCAATTTATGCTCTTGATTTCAATTGCACCCTATAAAACTTCCTTGTATAAAAAACATCAATAAAATTAAAGTATACAACCGAATTGCAAATCTTCTTTTTGAAGTTGGTTAAAAACATAGGGTCTTATCCGGTACAACCGAAAAATAGCCCGAACGTGGAAAAAATGTAGTGATCATGTCGCGAGCATTACCAGTAATTAGTCTCCGCCCTAGTCTCGGCGTTGTATGGGATGAGGCATCTGTACTGTATAGGTATTATATTATCTGGGGTTAAAATAAACACAGTATAAGTAACCTTCTCCAATTTTCAAGATAAATAAATGGAAAAAGACGAAATTCTACCCCCGAAAAGGTTAGTTAATAAACGGAATGATTCCGGTGCAAAATAATTTTCCCAGAATAAAGAAGATAGAAATTGTTTTATTAGTAACTAGCTTTTGCCTGTGGTTCCGATTGCAAATACTGGGGCCAATTTTAAGGGGTTAGTGGCCAAATCTAAAATTCCTAAATCTGTTGCTGTTCTTGTCAAGTAGACGCCAAAGTAAGAGACGGATATATTTTTAGTATTTTAAATACTGTCAACAGCCTTCAAAATTAGGCCTACTAAATACTTAAATTTCTCAGGGGCTTGTAAAGGTGTTTATAGCATTACTGTGTTCCGGATGAAGGGCATTTTACCTAGTGAAATTACTGGGCAAATGAGATTTTATGACTTGATTACACGGTCTAGTGGTTTTATTACTAGACTGTGTGATGTCTCAGGATGCTGTGAGTAGTGCCACCGTAAACTTTATTATTTTATAGTTCAAAGGTGACAATGCAACTGTTATGGGCGGCCGTGTTGCTTAACACCAGATGAACGACTAGCTCGTCACGTCATTCATTCACATAATAATAAAAAGAAGAAAAAAAATCATTCAAAATAATCTGAAACTAGGTCACCTTTTGAAAAATAAGTTATTTTTTATACTATGCTACTACTATTGGCGCAATTTGACGGGCCCGATAGCTCAGTTGGTAGCATCCCTGCCTTCTGAACTGAGGGCTGTGGGTTCGATTCCTACCCAGGACAAACATTTGTGTGATGAACATAGATGTTTGTTCTGCGTCTGGGTGTTATATTGTATTCTATGTATGTATTTACAAACAAAAAAGTATATAAGTATTATATCCGTTATCTGGTTCCCATAGTACAAGCTATGCTTAGTTTGGGGCTAGATGGCGATGTGTGAATTGTCCACACATATTTATTTATTATTTATTATTTAATCATGATATTTTTTGCGGACAGATAGACAAGCAGACATAGTATGTACATAGAGAAAATATGGTTGAGCAGGATAACTCAGCTATTTGTCGACATCTAATTTGAGCTGCTGACAGCCGTCGGTAGAATAAACTCAGAGATGACCACAAAGAGTGAGAACTTAACTTATAATTCGTACTGAAATAACTGTTATAATGATATCAACCGCAAAGTTATTACTTACTACTGAATGCAAGTAAAAGTAACTACATGAATCATCATAATCAGCCTGTATATTTTTTATAATTTAATAGGCCCGCATTTGACCGCAATCTCACCTGATGGAAAGTGTCGATGCGGTCTACGATGGTACATTAGTGTAATACTGGGCTAGGGAACCCCCAGCTTCTGCAAAAACCACGCCATTTCCAGTCTTATTTCGTAGGTGCAATTTTCGTTAGGATCACGGTTTCCATAAGGGCCATACTTTGTATAGGTGGATTCTATGGAAAGAGTGAACCATATAAAAACAGTCGAGCCTAGGAAAGAGTCGACTCTACTCTATGGAAAGAGTGGATCCTATGCAAGGCCAGTTCGGAAGGATGGATCCTTCCGAAATGGCCACTCTTTACATAGGCCACTCTTGCCATAGGGCTCATTTATTCCATAGATTCGACTCTTTCCTAGGTTTATTGTTTCTATAAGGTGGACCTTTCCATAGGATCTACCCTTCCATAACGGCCTATCTTTCCATAGGGTCCACTCTTTACATAGAGTAGAGCCGATGCTTTCCTAGGGTCGACTGTTTTTATATGGTTCACTCTTTCCATAGAATCCACTCTTTCTTAGGATCCACTGTTTTCATAAGGTCCACTCTTTCCATAGGGTCCGCCCTTCCATAACGGCCACTCTTTTTATCGGATCCACTCTTTCCATAGGATCCACTCTTTCCATAGAGTCGACGCTTCCCGAGGGTTCACTTTTTCTATAAGGTCCACTGTTTCCATTGGATCCACCCTTCCATAACGACCACTCTTTTCATCGGATCCACTCTTTCCATAGTTTTCCACTATTTTCATAGAGTCCACTCTTTAGGGTCATTCGCTGACATAAAAAGAAAGAAAGTTGATGGTTGAAGTGGATAGTTTTAGTTGCTATATCCACCGCGCCCACTGTTATTTTTTGTCCGTCCGTCTAATTAACGCCACGTGTGAACAGATACACGGTAAAGGAGGGAATAATTCATTATTACTACTATTTATATCGCTTATTAGATAAATGAGTTGGTAATTATTATTAGGATCGAAATTCTACGAAATCCTTTCCTTTCCTGTCAATCGAGGCGCCCAAGAAGTAAGTTTTTTAACCCTCATGTTTTAGTGGTGTTTGGTTCCTGTGTATCTGTGGCATCGTACTACTCCCAAACGGATGTACCAATTTTTGTTTTAAAGTTCGATTTATCACAAAAAATTTCGAAAGTACTTATTCCTAAAATACAGAGGTGTTTTCAAAGGTTTAATTTTTTAATTCATGTCTCCGTCCAGTCAAAGATAACAGAAAAATCAAAATTTGAACTGTTATGTGGAAGAGTATTATTATTATCATCCATATTATATAACACACGTTAAACTTATAACACCTTTCTGTCTGGTCAGGGGCAAAAACTCTTTTATTAAAGTAAAGACTACAACGAGCGCAATTTAGAATAGAATAGAATAGAAAATATTTATTCCTGACAAAAGGCACAAAATCAATGCAAATTTACAAAGTAAGTAATACAGATAACGAGAAAAAAAAATTGTTGTTGCCCGTTGCCATGAATCGGCCCCAACTCAGGTGCTGGTCGTACAACCAGCGCTGGTCTTCCGTTGGGACCGGTTCAGTGTCGTCACGGCGCAGGTTACGTTATGTAAATCTATAAACTACCACTACTAACTATTATAAAACACACAATATTGAAAAACGGCCGTTACACACCAATACTTAGAAGAACAAAAAATATTATAATAAAAATAAATAAGGATCATCAAACAAGAACCAGGTGGTAAGTAGATCGTAAATTATTATGTTCATAAACAATTCTGTATTAGCATTATAACTATTTACATTTACTTAATGCTTCATAAAGATTGCTATAATAAAAAATTAGATTAAATATATGTATTATATTAATAACATTAAATAATATATATTGTATATATTTTCTCGCGCAATAGAATTCCCACATCAAATAGCACTCGTGTCGTGTCTAAGAGTTGCCTCCGCACTCTGATGTTCGAAAAAGAATTTCGAATAATTTCCAACACTCATATGATTATTTAATGATTTTCACACTCAAGACATTTTTTAAACGAAGTATTATTAACGTAATTACATAAATTCGTTCATTATTCAACGTAAAATAAATTTATTTTGATTGCCAACAATATAATTTCCATTTCTCTTGACCAACGCTCATTTTCATGATACACAAAATGTCTAATTTGTCCTCTCCCTTACGCATTATTACCTAAATTAGGACTGGTATACTGTTATAAAACAACAAATTATTTCAAATAAAAAAGGGCTACGTTTAGGGCCAATTTATGGTTTGAGGGTTTGGTCATAGAGAGGTCATCCAGTGTAAAAGGAATTTTATTAAGTGTCATTAGTACATATTTTAACGTTTAAAAATACAGGGGTCCTATTTGTGGACCCAGCGGGGCGTTCGAAGGTAAGGCGAGATTTTTTTATATTATACGTTAATAATAAGGTGGGAACTCGTCTGTTTATGACGGAGTGACTACAGTCCTTTTTGAACGGAACTTTCTTACAAAATTTATTACAATAATTAACTTAACGAATATGAATAACTATAATTATGTAGATATATAGATAGTACCGGAATACTATTTTTTATTCGGTGGTGCCTACTTATATTGATACCTACCTGCTACCACAGTTCTGAGCAATTCGAGCCTTCTGAAGTCGAGCACTTCCACATCGAGTTGACTACATGACGAGATCCGTCCACTACAAAAAAAAACATGCTACGCCCACTGCTGAACATAGGCCTTTCCCAGAAATCCCCACTTTGACTAGCTGTTTGCATGCATCGGCTCCCCGCAGTTTTAATCAGATCGTCGGTCTACCTATATAGTGGGGGCCAACCTACGCTGCGTCTTCCGGGTCGTGGTTGCAACTCGAAAACCTTTCTTTCCCATCGGTTATCAGTTCTACGAGCAGTCTGCCCATTGCCATTTCAACTTGCTAATTCTAGAGGTGTAGATTATTAAAGTCACAGAACTACTTTTTACTACCAAGACTGAGACTGAAGACTCATTTTTCCCATCACTAGATTTCGTAGAAATAAAATTGCTTCCCAGCTGCGTGTTAAATTGCTCTCGTGTTTGGATCGTAATGAATTCGTTACAGAATCTCTTGTTTATTTGTTGTTATTTATATAATAAGCGTCTGTTTAATATACACGCTAATACTTGTCTAAGCAAGTCAATTTTAATTTAATAATTAGATTGGAATTTAAAACGTTCTTGTTTAAATTTATTTGGATGGTTTTTTTATGAGAATGATTGACGTGACGAGCCAGCCGTTGTTAAGTGACACGGCCGCCCATAACAGTTGCAGTGACCATCGGAACGTTGAAATAATAAAGTTTCGCTAGACACTGCACTGCACTGCGCACGTCATCTTGAGACATCACACAATCTTGTAATCAGATTACTAGACTGTGAGATCAGGTCAGAAGGTCTCATTTGCCCAGTAATTTCACTAGCTACAATGCATAGAAGAAGCGTAATTCCTCTATGCTACAATGCCCTTCAAACCGGAACACAGTAGTGCTTGCACACTACTGCTTGGCGGCAGAATAACTGGCAAAGCGGTGGTACCTACCTAGATGGACTTTGCAGAAAAGTTTGCACCTAGTAGTTTGGGTGGTGGCCATAATTATTTTATCGGTATGGTAGGTACATCCACGTACATGTCGCGTTGTGTATTTTAACTTGAATTGAGAGGAAAAATTAAGGAAGATACAATTTTGAAACGTCTAGTTAGATGGACCACCTACTTGCCTACTTAGCGAGCATTACATTTTTTTTATTATACATAGTGACCTTGAATTGGTATGTTATCCCGAAAGGAGGAAAATCTACACCCCATGGTAGACAATGTTTCTTCTACGACTTTACTAAATTAATAGTTTTTCATTGAAGAAATGCTATGTAAAGTTTACGTTCGAAAATAGCCTTAGTACAGCTGGGTGGTTGAACTTCGTTCTTGACCGAGTGCACATAAATGAGTTTAACGACCTGAGTTTAGAAATGAATTTATGGTATCTTGTTAAGTCTCGTAGCGATCGCACGTGCAATATTGCGAGTGGATTTATTTTTTACCATGGAGGTTTGGAAACACCCAGTTTCAAGTAAGGCTCTCACAACTTGTAGGGTATCATGGTCCCAGTCCCCCCCATTTCGGAATAACATACCAATTCAAGGTCACCTTGTAGTCAAGCTAACATTTTACCACGGACTCACCTGATGGTAAGTGACGACGCGGTCGACGATGGAGCATGCTTGCCTGGAAGATACTGGTTCACTCTAGCGGAAGGTTGGTTTACCGCATTTTACCACTAGGAAAGTGCCTCATCCCTATCCTTATTAGTGTATAGAAAACTTTGTCTATTTCTTTATTTTTGTGTCGCTAAATCAGTAAAACAGAATTTGCACACAAGCTTACACTACTCAATCTACAGTGTACTTTTTATTCCAATATTTTTTTTGCCTGCAAAGTAAATTGAGGGGTGTCCTTATCAATTCTCAGAAGCTTTTGATGGTAACAATCTTTAGCAGACATCACCGACAGCGCCCGTTTTCAATGGAGTCACGTATCACGAGATAATAATTCAAACTAGTTATGTCGTAACATTACACCTACACTTCCGACACAGTTGAGGACAAAACATAAACAAGTATTTGTGGACATAGACCTAGGTCTAAGTCTAGGTAAACTGCATTTATTGATCTTGTACATCCTAGGATGTCCAAGATCAATAATTGCAGTTTGAGAGTGAGACAAAAAATCGAAAGAGTTTTGAACCGGTATCTTCTAGGCAAGCATGCTCCATCGTCGACCGCGACGTCCTTTACCATATTAGATGAGAACCTATATTAAAAAAAAAACATTTGTTTCTCATACATATCTCATGAACGGTAGTTTACCTATTCTCAAGCTAAATTAATCTTAAACTTAAAGGCATACGGTTCATTTTTGGACCGATAAAACGTCCTAAACGTGCCAAAAGGTAACAAAGGTACTGAACGGATCTTAGAATGTAGGTGAGCTTAGAAATTGCAAGCGCAACCGTTTTCAAGTGTACTGCGCTGTTACGCAGAAAATGTTTGAAATGTTGTATAAGTACTGTCACAGAATACAAAATAGCACTACGTAGGTTTTAGTTCAAGAGTGTTCAGGTAAATAACGTAACTTTGCGATTAGTAAGGTTTACTGTGGTTCCCTCCATACTTTTCATCATTATCAATATCAACAGCCTGAAGATGTCCCCTGTTGAACATAGATCTCCCCTGTGGAGCGCAACTTTGATTGGCTGCTCGCCTCCTGCATCCGTCGACTCCCCGTGGTTTTGCGTGGTCGTCGTTCTACATATAGTAGCGGAACGGCCTGCGTCTTCTGGTTCGTGGATCCTCCATGATGTATTTGGCACCATGAACGTATAGGTTGGTTTCTGTGTGATTTTTTCGTACAAACTAGATCAGCCCCTATAGCGTATAAGCCTCACAACCATAAATTGTATGAACTGACTTTTAACTCTAACATTATGACTGTGACAATTTTCTAGAATTCCACCTTATATACAACCAGTTTGCAAAATGAAATCTACCCGCTACCATTTTGCTCTAAGACAATTTCTCTCACAGAACACGAAAATAAGATTTCGTTTCTGAACGTCTATTACAGTAAAAATTCTATTTGCGTGGCGTCACTCGATAAGTTTACACCCTCGGGGGCTGAAAAACCCTTCCTCAAACTTTTTGCGAAATTATTTGAACAAGAATTCTAAGTCGGCTACAGGCTATCGACTGCCTACAAAAGGGCTCAAGCGAAAATAGCCCCTGGAGGTTTACGTTAAAGTTTAACAATGAAACAAATTTGCCGCAAATTGTTAAGGTTATTTTTGCTTGGGACAAAATTAAATGAGGCACAGAATACTCAATACTTAGTAGAGATAGACGTAAACTCTTATAAAAGGTAAACACTACCCGATATAGGTGCTCTTAGGATTAGCAAGTTGAAATGGCAATGGGCAGGCCACATCGCTTGTAGAACTGAAAATCGATGGGGAAGGAAGGTTCTCGATGACAACCACGTACCGGAAGACGAAACGTAGGCGTAGGCTAGGTGGGTGGACCGATGATCAGTAGGCCTAACACGAATATTTAAGCGCGCGTAAGTGTAACGTTAACGTAAAACCCCCCTATTACGATTGCGTCTGCCGCTCAACTGCTGTCAAAGTTCATATAATTTTGACTGCAGTTGAGCGGCAGACCCGCTGCTAGCTTAATCGTAATAGGGGGGCAGCTCAAATGCCATACAACTGGCTTACGTTAACGTTACACTTACGCGCGCGTAAATATTCGTGCTAGGCCTACTGGTGAAAACCGAGGGAAGCCGATGGATGCAGGAGGCAAACAGCCATTTAAAGTGGCGCTTTCTGGGGAAAGCCAGCAGTAGACGTTTTCAGGCTGTTGATGATGATGATGATGAGTGTAGCTCGGCGGTAGTTCGTACGAAAACTAATTATAATTAAGGCGTTTGATCTACTTTGAAGCAGAAAATTGAAACAAATCTTTTTGGGATGTGTCAAAATTACTTATAACTGCGCATACCTACTTCTCATACAATTTAAATTGACCTTTAAAGCAACAAAGTTCACTTGGAGAAGGCGGAGAATTGTTTCAATCTTCGCATAAATCGTAACAGCACACTACTCCGATTGCGGGATATCATTGTTTCCAATGCAAATGAATTTTTGTTAGAGTTGTCCGATTCGGATTGGAACAATCGAACAAGTTATTAATCGGAAAATCGATTAAAATAGTTTCAAATAAATTGCTTTTTAACGCGGTTTTTCGGCTACGAATGGGAGTAACATGATTTATGTTCTGTGGTAGGAAAACTATTTGTAATACATTCATTATCGTGTAGGTATCAGTAGGTATAGTTAGATAGATAGGCTGATTAGATGGAGTCAGGCCGGGTTTTTATATGACTAATTGTTTGGATAAGATGTGAATCGGTGTAAGTACAGATTATAATTCTGTTGATAACAATAAGCTGGTAGGTATACGTTAGGTATAATATTAATTTATATTAAATAGAGGAAAAGATGACACTTTGTAGACGTAAAGTAGTTGTAGACTAACTTGATAATTATATAGCAAAATCTGAAATGTAACGCGATTATTAAAAGTTTCCTAGGTAATGTAAATAACAGAAATATTATATCGACTAAATCATAATTATAATTTGTATTAAAATCAATTTCATAAAATCGTTATGCCACTTTTATTCGAATTATCGTAATCGATGTCCACCTCTAATACCAACGTGTCGTGAGAATGGCTGCGGATCCACTGTTCCCACAAGTTACGGGTTAACCCAGAGTTAACCCTGAGATGGCGCGAAAACGCTGCCGGTGGACCTTTTGACCCCCGTGGACAATTAAGTAGCGACTTCCACGTTCCGGATGAAGTACCAAGTTATTTACGGTATTTTTTGTGCATCGAAGTTTAATTTGAATGTGCCTTTGGATGTAGGAAGCAAGTAGCTGACAAAGTGTCGATCTATAAGTAGCCTATTTTCTGCAGTCGACGTCTTTCAGCTGATGATCGCGGGAGCAATTTGTGGAAATTGAGTATTATAACCATCAGACAAATTTTATACAACGCGTCCGCTCTGATTGTAAAACGATCAACGCATCTATACCACAAGGAAGTGTCATCGGGTGCCTTCTGTTTTTGATATATATCAATGACCTTCCTAAAGCCATTGAAGAAACGTGTGTATTGTTTGCAGATGATGTTTCCCTTCTTACTTCATCTCAGAATGCAACGAACTTAAACATGAAAATCACCACCGTACTTGAGAAGACAACAGATTGGATGAACGCACACAACCTTGAAATTAATTTTCCCAAAACCAAATTATTAATATTCCATCCCTATCAAAAAGCCTCACTAAATTTTAACTTCACTTTTCACAATTCACCCTTGGAAACAGTTAAAGAATTCAATTTACTTGGTTTGATTATAGACACACACATCAATTGGGAATCGCACGTAAACAAGATTATATCTAAATTATCGTCATTCACGTATGCCCTTCGTGAAGTCAAAAAGACTACTGACCTAGATACTGCACTAACCACGTATTATTCGTACGCATTTGCATGGCTCAGCTATGGCGTTATCTTATGGGGAAATAGCACAACAGCACAGAGCCTCTTCATCCAACAAAAAAAACTAATACGCATATTAACTAATATTAAACAGACAGACAGTTGCAAACCTCAATTTAAAAAACTTAAAATTTTGACATTACCTTCTATTTATATCCTGGAGCTATGCAAATTTGTATGGAAAAATCCGCATTTGTATACAAAACGAAAAGATTTACCTAGAAATATAAACCGCTCAATACGATACGAAAACCACCTAGTATTACCGAGTTCCCGACTCAAGTTACATTCGTCAAGTCCTCTCGTAATGTCAATAAAAATATTTAATAAACTTCCTGACGTGTATAAAAAACATAAAACTGACGTACAGTTTGTTAGAAACATAAAAGAATTTTTAATTAGTAAGACTTATTATTCAATTCAAGATTATCTTAATGACAAATTGTAAATTAAATTAAGTATATTTAATAACTAATGATGAGAATGACAAATAATAATGTTTAAAATTATGCCGAATATTTTGATGATGATTATTATTGATAATTTATGGAATTTGTTTTAAGTAGGTATTTATACTGCCGTCCTCTCCTCTAATAACAATTGTTGTGCCCGTCAGGGTCCATAATGATACCAATGCTTGATTACACTATCTAATGTTACATTATGGAACGCAATAAACATTTGAATTTGAATTTGAATTTGATTTGATGTAAAAGCTATAAAAAATCGAAGATTTCGACTCTATCGCGAACCATGGGCCACCTTCTTCATGGCATGATCGGCCACAATCACAGACAGAGAAAAAAATACATTGGCCACAACTTTCCTGTGCAGAAAGAGACAGCTGATAATACGATGTAAGGGCAGAATGTATAAGTTCCTCGAAGGGCAGTTACTGACAAGTGAGGAAAGTGAAACTGACATTTAATGTCAATTAAAAATAGTTCTACAATCATATAACAACTGCGTCATGATCATGAGCATTAAACAGTTCCACAATACACGGGGGGGGCGGGTTCCACAATTAACTGGAAGATAATGTTTTATAGCATTAAGTTCGCCTATGTACTTACTATTGTTGTTTGTTCAATTAAAAATTTTCCATCCTTTTCTACCATCTATCTATCAAGCATGAAACTAAAAATAAACAATGAAAGGTCCAAACTCTCCGCAGGCTCTTTCAGAACAGAACGAAGACAGTAAATTCAATGAACGACTCCATACCTGCAGCTGGGAACCTGCAAACGCTGCTTTAGTCTGCACACAACAGAAAACAAATTAAAATGGCCTCGAGCTGAAAGGACTTGTGAAGGCATGCAGATTAAAAACACTGAAAAAAACATTTTTTAAGAACAAAGTGAACAATCTCAACTCTTTTTCAGTCCGTTTCATAGGCTTCGTTTAGGAAGCTTTGTGGAAAATGAAATCAGACTTTCGCGCGCTTGGAAAATAAAGTTAAAGCTCAGTTGGTAATGATGAATTTGCATCCTGAAGGATACTCCGCAAAAAAAATCTAGTTGCTTTGTTACAAAAGCAGAGTTTGATGTACAAGTAGGCAAGAAAAGATTAGGTCAGTTCAGGTGGCAACAGATCTTGGCTAAGCTCAAGGTGCTGTTGTTGTTATTTGGGCTTAAAAACTTCGGCTCTCTGATGATAAGATTACAGTTATTACTACGAGGCTTCTAAAATTCAATGTCAATCATTTATCATAAACATAATCCTCCCCCAGGTACGATCTGAGCACGAAATAGACAATACGGACTGTGTATAACTAGACAATTTCGAAGAGCCCCGGGCGTACACGTTCTACTGTGGACCCGGATACATTAAATGAAACCAATGCTTGTATTCTGGTAGTTAGATTCCACAGTTCTTAGCCGAAACAAGGAATTTTTAGACGTTAATACAATTTGACTAGATTTTCAATGAATAATATTCCTGAATAGTACGCCACGCGGCCACGCTACTTATTATGTTGGGACCTTTGGCTTTTACAAATGAGGCTTTCAGAACACACTATCAAGGTTTTGGCGACAGAGTACTTACTAAAATATACACCATTGCTATGGTTCCAGCATGAAGTTGGAAAAATGGCCATAATTGCTCGTTTTTTAATACCAAATATCAAAAATCAACGTTTATGTGGTTAACGATGTGTTTAGCATGCACCGATAGAAACCTGTTCACTTTTTTTAATACCTCCAAATGATAGCTAGCTCATTATTAGTAGTTTGACACTAAAGTTACATAATACTCGTATAGCTGCTTGACTTTTAATCCTGGATGGTTATAAAATTAATATAACTTCGGTCTATACAGCGTCGAAAATTCGGAATACGTATTCACTATCAAAACTGTATTATGGATTGTGACAGCCAACGGTTATAGGTGCATGGTGGTTGGGAATAATGGAATTAGAGAGGGTTTGCTTTTATGACATAAATATAATTCAGTTTAGTAACAAAAGATTTCTTTTCACGACAGTATTTTATAAGGATTTTAAAATTAAAATTAGAAAGTATATAGGGCTCAGTTGGTAACCTTGTGGCGATCCCAAAAGTAATTATATCGGGTCTTCTTCCACATTACCGTAAATGACTGTAATCAATATCTATACATATAAATACCATATAATATTTATCTACTCTTCTTTATCACCATTTATGAATTGGTGAGTTGGTGGTTGATGATGAGTTGAACGATAGGTATTATCAGTTAATCGACTCTATCGAAAGCTTAGCTTAAAAATCTACAAAATATTCAAACAAATAAACCTCCTAAGATACGTTCTAAAACTTCTATCCTCCCAGGAGAGGTATTTTCTCTTTATAAAGTATATTATTTGCGTGAAATATAAACAGTCGCTATTGTCGTCGTGCACTAAGCGCTTGATGCCGAGTAATCCTGCCAGAGCTGCAGCTTTCCGTTGCGCGGCTCTTTATTTTATTTCATGCGAATTGTGTTGCGGTTGCTCTTGGATTGTGTTGAATTGGTGTCTTCGTATTTTTGATTTATGGGGTTGCGAAATTTTCATTCGTTCAATTAATTGGAGTTCATGTTTTGTTAACAAATAACATTATTTAGTCAAATTCGATGGATTAAAAACGCCTTTCACGTTTAAAAATCTATCAAGTGCCATTGCTTCGATAACTTCAAACATCGACATTTTTTTGTCCAAAACGGTTTCTTTTATTATTGATCTTTTGTTTCGTAGGAAAAAAGGTAAATAATAAATTAACATAAATAAATAAAAAATTATGCGTGGACATTTCACACAGCACCATCTAGCCCCAAACTAAGCATAGCTTGAACTATGGGGACCAGATAATTGATAAATCTCGTAAGTGGAGTGCTTCAAACATCTAACTGCATCACATCATCATTCCTTCTAATCGTACCATTTTAGGCAAAATCTCTTCTAAGGCTGAGTTGCACCAGCTTACGTTAACTCAAACTTTAACGCTAACTATAACCGTTTCACGCTTCGCGGGGCGGGCTTATGTCAAAATTTGACCGTAACTTTAACCGTGATTATGGTGCAACTCAGCCTTAGTGTAAATCATACACCAAATTCCTAACAGCTCGACCGCAACACCAAGATACAGGAGCCAGTGGCACCCTTGCGGCAATAAATCATTGTACACATTTCCAATATTAATGTCGGCTAACGATAGTTGCCGTACTCCGCACACTAAACCCGCTGTTTGTATTGTGATGGTGGAATATGGTTACGACAGAGGGTTTTGTGAAACTGGACTTTTCAAGTTCTAAACGGCTAGCAAATACTCTTTACTAAATTTTTGGATGTTCATCATCGCCATCATCATGAAAGTATTAATCAATTATTATTATCGACAGCCTCCGTAGTGTGGTGGTTGAGTAGGTGGGCTCATAACCCGGAGGTGACGAATTCGATTCCCGCAACAAGACAAGTATTTGTGCCCGAAAAAAAGCGCAAATACTTATTCTGTGTCTGGGTGTTGTGGGTGCATGGTCCTCGTAGTTAGAATCCTAGTTAGGGTCCAGGATCTATGTATGTGATCGTTGGGCGTTATTTATTTAAAAAAAAATTATTGATTATAATTTTTTTATTTTGTATTATTAGGAATGACTAAAAGCTGTACATCAAACGTTAGCTGTGAATCTATGACTAAGGCCAGTTATGTATTATTATAATACTACCTATAATTTATCTTATTGACGTAAGCAAAATTCAGCACCTTAACCATCGTTACATTTTTTATTTCACATACAAAAACTACAAGGATCCCATCTCGTACTAACTTATTATTAATCTGTTGAGCGGCAGGTTCGTAGAATTTGATTGCGCTATGTTCGATGTCGACCTTGCGTTACTTTTCTCAACTGGCTCGCAAAATTAAATTACCGTATATTTTCAACAGTAACACCTAAATGAGTATGTTAATACGGGCAACACCAAACGGCAAGTGCCTTGATTTATGACCCTGGAATATTATGATGAATGCACAAAATACAATACTGCTCCGCCCCATCACGTTTCAGAGATGATTGAAATTAATTGTTCTTGCTAAGATTTTGCATGTTTGGAAAATTGAACATTCTTGAACCATTTTTTTAGCATGTGCAAGTTCTTTACGACGGGCCCGATAGCTCAGTTGGTAGTAGGCCTGCCTTCTGAACTGAGGGCTCTGGGTTCGATTCCTACCCAGGACAAACATTTGTGTGATGAACATCGATGTTTGTTCTGTGTCTGGGTGTTATATTGTATTCTATGTATGTATATTAACAAACTTAAAAAGTATCTAAGTATAATATCATTTATAAATCTGGTTCCCATAGTACAAGCTTTGCTTAGTTTGAGGCCAGATGGCGCTATGTGAAATGTCCATACATATTTAATTATTTACAACACATGTTTACCATTACAAAAAATTATTTATTTGTTCTCCTATATTGCATACCTAAATCGGGTCTCTTAGTAGAAATACGTAAAATGCCAACAAACTGAACTAGGTACTGAGAATAAATGCTGTATCCAACTATGATATTGTAAACAGATTGACGATGAAGATGATGATAATAATGATGATGATGATGATGATGATAATGGTGATGATGGTAGATAACTTCCAAAACTAAATCGAAACAACTAATACTGTTTCATCAAACAAACAACTGTAACAAGACAATTTAAAAAACAAACTGCTCCAATGAAGAAGCCATTAGAATTTCGACTACTCATTCGTTCAATTTAGGGGGTCCATCGCACTGCTTATCTGGTAGATGTATCGAGAGATAGTTGTGTAGGTAGAGGGACTGTGGAACAACTTACTATGGCACAAGGAATGGTAACAACTGGATGCGAAATTTTAATTATGAGCTATTTTGCTCATGCTCTTTCCGATATTGGTCCAATTAAAGCGATAGGCTGGCACCTTAAAATAGACTTAGTTGCCCTCCCTATTTGGGATAATGATGTGAATATCTTTAACCTAAGATGCTCTATTAAAGATACTTGGCTTTTTGTAACAGTTGTTAAAATTAAACTGAAGGAAAGATGAAAAAAACATAATGAAAACCGACATTGTAGTAACATAAAATAGTAAACTGAGTTTGTGTTAACAGCGAACCTGTGTTTTTTCGTATGGCCCAGTCACTGTTTTTCTGTTAAGTCTCATAAAATAAACGTTATAGGTGACACAATGATAAATGAAATGAAATCTTTATTTGCTCGAATATAGGTTACATAGATCGTCACAAATTGTTCACGTTTCTATACTCAACTTTTCAGTTATGCAAATATTTGGGATTTATCTACCTAATTACAATTTTCTAAATTTGTCAAATTTAATAATACCTAAGTATACCCACATTTAACACATTTAACTTTTTATTATGATTTTAGCAGTAATACCTAAATCTAAAATTTCATATAAGTATACATAAATTAATAACAATAGAATTACGTGGTAGATAACTTGAGGTCAAACAATAGAATAAATAACAATTTACACATGAAAATTTAAATTTGAAATATTATGGCACAGATACAATATATTAATGTTAATGTTATATTTACAAATAAACACAAGTCAAATAATAAGTCAATTTTTACATATGAATTTAAACTTAAAGTAGTCGTCAACTGAATAAAAACATCTATCACACAGCCAATTGTAAAGTTTTCGGTTAAATTCTAGGTCACTTAATTCTCTATAGCTTTTTGGTAATTTGTTTTTTTTTTTCTTTTATTTTGGCTCCACACATAGTGTATTTAGCCAGTGTCAAGTATTATATTTTCATCGTGTTATAAAATATTTCACGTAAAGTCATGTCCTAGTCATAGTCATAGTCCAGTCTAAGTCAGATAGTCATAGTCCAGTCTAAGTCGTGCTCCAGCAAAGTGGTGGCAACTTTACTAGAAGCTTCTATGGAGTTTTGGAAGCAACACGAAAAGTCACGTTTCACCACATTATATCACTTGCCCTCACTCCTGCTCGTAATTCAGCACTTAATGCGTAAAACGCCACCAATTTTAAACATTAACACTGGAAAAAGCAAAAGTTTTGAAAAATAATACAATGCAACGACGTGAACTCTTCCGCGTTCCCGCCAAAACTCCTGGTAATTTGTTATAGATCTTTACTGCCATGGTGCAGCAATTCTTATCGCACAATGAAAATATTATAAAAACCATTAATTTAAATTATAACGAACATTCACAATGTATAGCTTTGGCTGCTTATAATCTGGCGGTGTGTCACAGTACTATCATGACGATACAAAATTTGTAGCGGTAAAATCATTTAATGATTTAGAATACTAACCTACCATAGTTAGTAGGTACGATATAATAATTATAATCCAAGGCGATTATAGATGAGTTTCCCAGTTTACGCATCCAGTGTTTCTATTATCATAGTCAGGGCTGCCACAACGATCTGCTATCAAGGACCGCTAATGAAAACGTAATGATGAAGCAAATTCATTTAATCAGCCCCTATCTTGAACAACCCTAGTTTTTTTAACGATTGGAACCAAAAAAAATCTAATGCATTTTCGAACGCATCAGGAATTCGATATTCATTATCATCATCATCATCATCATTAACAGCCCGAAGACGTCCACTAGTGAACATAGGCTTCCTCCATAGAGCACCACCTTGAGCGGCTGCTCGCCTCCTGCGTCTATCGGCTCCCCACGCCTTCGCCAGATCGTCGGTCCACCTAGTGGGGGCCGGCCTACGCTGCGTCTTCCGGTTCGTGTTCACCACTCGAAAACCTTTCTTCCCCATCGGTTGTCAGTTCTACTAGTGATATTATTTTGTATAAAATCCTTAGTAAAGTAAAGCCTTCGGGAAGTCCTAACATGAATAAGGATCAACGATTTTAAACTGCTAACTGATTTTAATTAGCACCTACTTTTGATTAACCAATAATATCACTTGCCTTATTGTGTGCTGCAGATGAAGCACTTAATAATGATCTACAAGGCATAAGTACTACTCACTCTGGCTTTGTAAAACCTCAACAAACATTTACGCAATGCTTATAAATTACGAAATAAAAAGAACCTAACACCATTTGTAACACAGACATACAAATATAGGCCAACTGAGTATCTAAATATTTAGGCATTTTTTTCAAAACCGAAGGAAACTCTATTTTAAATTCCTCGAAAAACCTAAAATAAAATCACACAAATTCAACAATTATATGTCATGTTTACAGACTTAACATCGTCCTCCTTACTCCGTCAAATAAATCATTCTGAATAATAATTTGAAAGGAAATAAGAAAGACATCATTAAAACACTCGCACCAATATTTTGGTCTCCCTACGGAACCCAGTCAGACATGTCATTCCCCCTCCAGACGTCAAGAGTGACTCGCCGTTTCATAACAAAATTATTTAATCAAATTAATGTGACAGACGACAGAGCCGGCGGATGTCGACTGCGCTCGCAATATGGAACATCATGGGACAATGATTTTAATAAAACGTAATAAGGAAAAGCGATATAACGTGACTCGCCATTTCGTTTTCATTAATTTTGAAACTTTTACAAACACTCGTAAAAATTACAGAATTAAAAATGATATAAAAAAGATGAAAAAAGTACGTATAGTTACATAAATGCGAAAACTCATAATTGGCCTTAAGTTATTTATACATGATGTTTTTTAGTAAGCTGTAAGTTTCCTGAAGATAATAAAGAAAGCGGACCGAATAGATTCAATTTTGAAAACAGAACTCTTTAAAAGCATAGCATATAAATAAGTAATCTAAAAAGTTAAAAGCCTAATGTTGGTTGAGAACCACTGCCAATGAATAAAAATACCCTTCCAAATTCAAATAGCCAACAAAAGAAATCATAACAAAGAGTATCTATATCCGTGGTCGATTAAGGTCAATTCTTTCCAAAGCTGGCCGATAAAATAAATACAGACAATAATAAAAAGAAAAAAGTATTGGAGGCTCGTTGAAGGCAATCCAGCGTTATGACAGGTGACGCCGCGATCAAAAGGCTAGGAACTGGCAAGTCATCGCCAAATGATTATCGGCCTCCTTGACGGCAGGCCTTCTTATTGGCTGTGGCTGCGGTGTATACGCATTCTTGTATTGGCTCCTTAGGAATTTAGATTGAGTCAGGTACCTATTTCAAAGGGATTTTAAATTATATACGAACTTTATGATTATAAACAGTCCCCATAATAAGTAACTACCTACTAATAATTATTCTTCTGATGGAGTTCTATTAAATCATCCATTATTTAAATTAAATTTGCTATTGTTATCGTCCAAAAATCATAACTGATATAATAAATAATAATAATAAATAAATATGTGTGGACATTTCACACAGCGCTATCTAGCCCCAAACCAAGCCAAGCTTGTACTATGGGAACCAGATAACTGATATAATACTTAGATCTTTTTTGTTTTGTAAATACATACATAAAATACAATACAACACCCAGACGCAGAACAAACATCTATGTTCATCACATAAATATTTGTCCTGGGTAGAAATCGAACCCACAGCCCTCAGTTCAGAAGGCAGGGCTACTACCAACTGAGCTTTCGGGCCCGTCAAATATATCTAAAGAGAAGACAAATACATAACAAAATTACTTGATCACACCCAAACTGTAGAGCTGGTGCAAACAAGTGTTGGTGCCCAAGAATTTCACGTCTGGATTAATAGGCAGTTAGGTAAATAGGCATTTATAATAACTTCAAAAGAATATGCCTAGATTAAATATTTCTAATCTCCCAAAGCTAAATCAATTATAACTACGTAATTCAATCTCAAACTTTAAGTCTCGTTCTAGATTATTAACACACAAAGTAAGTTAAAAATAGTCTCAGAATCTTAATAAACCTATTTACCCATTTCACCTTAATCAGGCTTGGAAATTCCAAAGTTTCTAATTAGTTAATGAATAACCAAAATAATCTGGCGTCTTTAGTATTAGTCATCTCTTCGCCTTTTGTCCTTCACCTTATTTACACCTCTAGGGGAAGTAAAGAATTATTGTCAGTACACAAACTCTCATCGTTATGCCTATTCCTCTTTACTACCTGTGTCTATTGGAAAAATATGCATTTTGATTTTTGTTTCTTTCTATTGAGTTTAAAATTCGCAAGAATAAGACAGGAGAAAACACTTAGTAGCTATTCAATTGTTATGCAATGCTTATTAGTAAAGCCTATTATGTTTAGCTGCACAACTACTTCCCTCCGGTCGGTTTTGTCTAGATACTTCTTGAACTGTTCATTTTCAACATTATTCGCTTCCTAATTTGCTCCACTCCAGACAACGTCATTTTTCTAAATAAAATTTTCGTTTCTCAAATCTTTCCTAGCGTCCATTCCCCGTTGGTCTATTTCTTATTTAGTTTCTTTCTCTTTCTTTATCTGCGGTTCCTTCCTATTTCAACCACTCCTGCAATGTAATTTTTCTTAATTGTAATCCTTTAAATAATAATTCATCCAAATCCCAAAGTGCCCATTCTCCATTTGTCTATTTCTTATTTTTCTAACTTATCTACTTTCTATTCCTAGCAAATTAGTGTGCATGGCATATATATAGCTATATGGCATATATATATATATATATAGCTTGTCTTTCGATGCCATTTCATAAGGGTGCTCTCTGCGTTTACTCGCTATAATCACGACATGTCTTCTCCCGAAAATGTTTATAAGTATTTTTGACTTCAAAAGTATGTTTGCAATGCAAAAAAAATAGCAAAAAGTGGGTGTATCACCTCAAGTGGATAATATTAAGTTTGCTTACCACTCGTATCGGCATCCAAAAACTCCAACGAATATGCTAATTATTCTTATTCGCCTTTTATATGGTTTTTTTTTTATATTACGGTACGTATTATGTTCGACTTTCCCGACTCTCCTACTCCAGGATCAAAAGGTAAAAAGTTCGCAGATGCCAACCAACCTTGGTAACTGGCTGACAGACTCTATTATAATAAATCCGTGTTGGCCCCGCGATAAGGCTTTTATAACGTACATCATTGTTTTCCTTACTGCAGCCCTAAATCGACTTTTTAATGAAAACACTGTTGGGAAAATTAAGCAATTTTAGAACACTTTGTGAGTTTAAGCAAGTTTACGTTAAAATTTCAGTAGCTTTTGGAAGAACAGGCGAAATTGGCAATACAAAATAAGTTAGTGAGCTTAAGGTTAAGCAATGGGTTTTGAAAGTTATAGACAGATACTGTATTTTATTCTAGTAGTATCATCATAATCATGATCATTATCATCAGCCAAAATTGCTGAACATAAGCCTCTTCCATAAGCGCTACTAGAACGGCTGCTTGCATCGGACAGTTCCTTGCAGTTTTGACCAAGACGTTCCACCTAGTGGGGAGACGGCCTTACTCAAAAACATTAGTTAGGTTATGGTTAGACTGCATAGTAGAAGTAACGCTATAATTATTTAACTATTCTTTAACCGATAGAACGTTGACGCTACAACACTTAAAAATCTTAAAATAAACGAATCCAAAAATAACCAATATGACAGTCGAGACACTAATTTTGACAATGTTCGTCAAATGAAAAATTGCACTGAACATTAATCATACAAGCAATACCAAATCTCCAAAGCTCCCAACTTAGATCAAAAAACTTTAAGGCCGACGAGAGCCAACTCCGAACTAAAACTCGCGTATAGTGCACTTCCACTAAGCATTATAAGGGCTATTACTGACGAGGCGCTCGTAAAACTGACAACCGATAGGGAAGAAAGGTTCTCGAGTGGTGACCCCGAACTGGAAGACGCAGCGATGGATGGATGCGAAGCGAGCAGCAGCTCCAACTGTCGCTCTATGGGAGAGGTTCAGGCAGAAGATAATAACGATGATGATGATGATGACTGACGAAGTGAATTTATTTAACGTGTATAAAACGCAAGAAAGAGATGACCAAAAAACCGTAATCAGAAGAGACTTAGGACATTTTCTAGTATATCTAACTCTTGGGGGATTGTGTCATCAATATGATATTTATACATGTAATACAAATAATACTGATTGACTATTAATTGTAAATTTAATTTTTATGGGTTTGAGAAAAACAATATGTTTCTGTTGGTATCGTCTACCAATTCCGAAAGCTATGTTCTAGGCAAGTTCTAGGGAACTAATATAATGTAACTTGTTATATGTCCTATACGAACCGTTACCCCCATCGAGTAGCTTCAACCTATAAAAACCGTTTATTGCTCCAAAAGGTCCAATAAATCGGGCGTGAAAAATGCCTTATTGTAACCACCCTAAAGCCTCAACGGTGTCAGGGCCCAGTGAATCATAGAAAGTAGTAGGTGAACGGTTTTGACAGGGATTTGAACTATTTTATTGGGCGCTAACACTCAGGGCAATATTTCAAGCAAGTTGGGCTGATTCCAAAGTTGGGGCTAGATTGCTGTTTTGGTTGTTTGAAGGCAATTTGAGAACCTGGAATTAACTCAAAGGAACCGAAAACGAGTAAAACATGGGGTAACTAAGTCATCGTCATCAGCATTAAGACGTCCACTGCTGAACATAGGCCCCAACAGCCACTTTGCGCAGCTGTTTACCTCCTACATCAGTCAGTTCTACGAGCGATGGCGTATCCACTGCCACTTCAACCTGCTAATTCTAAGAGGAACTAAGTATTTGATGGCTGAGTCCAAACTGTTTTAATACCAAGGTTATGTTTTAATCATACATAATAATTATATTATATCCGATAGAATAAAACAGACCTTGGTTTGTAAGACTTAAGATTTCTATGCTACTACGCTTATTAGACTTTTAATTTCGTCTTTCAAAGTCCAATGCCGGTCCAGATACTTGCAGGAACTTTAAACTTTTCCAATAAGAATTGTACAAACGCTTCGACCCGGGAACATTATGAGTCAATGATGCTACTAGAGGTAGATTTCTGGTTGAACGACTGCCGACACGTCTGGATAAAAAAGGCAACTTACGTAAAATAGGTCCAAGCCGCGGAGAGCCGATGGATGCAGAAGGCGAGCAGCTGCTCAAAGTGGGGTTCCTTGAGAGAGGCCTATGTTCAGCAGTAGACGTCTTCAGGCTGTTAATGATGATGATGAGGTCCAATATCGACTAATCATCTGTATCCGATGAGGAAAAATCTCAACATGGTCCCGATCAAGACCAAGACCACGCCCTTTTGCACGTTTCAAGTTGATTTCAAGTCACCGTTATTATCGTTCCTCTGGATCACCATTTATCATCGACCTGTGACGTATACTAAGTAGATATATATAGGTCAATAATGTAGTATCACATATTTTTGCAGTTAATGTCAAGGCCTCCGTGGCGCAATTGGTTAGCGCGTTCGGCTGTTAACCGAAAGGTTGGTGGTTCAAGCCCACCCGGGGGCGTTTTCGTTTTGCACTGAAGAATTCTTATTTTTATTAGTATTCAAAAATAAGTGGTGAATACGGAAGGTGAATTAAATACCAATAAGTCAAATGATTGCATAGAAATAAGAGTTCTTTAGGCTATACAGAACTTTGATGTTCTTTGAAGTTCGTCAACAAACTCGTACAACCCATAGATGTTTTTTAATTTTTTAATTTCTAATTTCAACAGTAAAAATACACAAACGTAAACGAATTGAAAATCGAACACTATTTCTGGAATTTTCCTGTACAATTTTCCTGCGAGAAATAAGCCACGTTTTAATAGAAATACGGCGGTAACTAGGTGGGGTCGCAAACATTTTCAATAGCTTCGTTAATGCTTTCATTGCGACGGAAACTGGGTCTTACGCGCCCCTGGCTGCCTGTAGAATTATTGTAACTATGATAAAAATGTTTCTTACCTCTGGAGTTGCGACTTGCGAGGTTTCTGTAATATAAATATTGCGATTAGTAGGTTTTCCGTTGTTTTCTCCATATTTTCATTATCATCAACATCATCAGCTCGAACACGTCTACTGCTGAATATAGGCCTTCCCCAGAGAGCGCCACTTTGAATGGCTGCTCGCCTATTACATCCATCGGCTCCCCGTAGTTTTCACCAGATCGTCGGTCCACCTAGTGGGGGGCCGTCCTACGCTGCGTCTTCCGGTTCGTGGTCGCCACTTGAAAAGTTGAGAACCTTTCTTCTCTATCGGTTGACAGTTCTGCGAGCATTCGTTAATAATGTTACTATATTCAACCAAGAGCAGAGTATTTGAGATTAATTAATACTCCAATCAACGCTATAAAGAGATTAAAAAAGAGTTTCAACTGCTAATTATGTTCCCAACCTAATTTATATTCACTCATTAACGAATCAAAACAAATATGGCGTCCAAATTGGCTGTCAATTAATTAAATGAAGCTACTGATCTAACTAACGATGAAACGATTATAGCGAACCTTGTCAAAGTACAAATTCTCACATTTCAAATCCGATTGAAGATGGATTTATATAATAATGTTACACATGGTTCTTTTAAGTCATGATGATGGACTTTAAAAATATAATTGTGTTCTTTATGTCATTATCTTTGATACAATATGATTTTTGTAGGATATGAATTTTAGCATGTGTTTCTAACTAATTATACACAAGTAAAATATTAATTACTAAAGTGACCGATGTAGCTCTTAGGATTAGCAAGTTGAAATGGCAATGGGCAGGCCACATCGCTCGTAGAACTGACAACCGATGGGGAAGAAAGGTTCTCGAGTGGCGACCACGAACTGGAAGACGCAGCGTAGGCCGGCCCCCCACTAGGTGGACCGACGACCTGGTGAGAGTCGCGGGGAGCCGATGGATGCAGGAGGCGAGCAGCCGCTTTAAGTGGCGCTCCCGGGGGGAGGCCTATGTTCAGCAGTGGACGTCTTCAGGCTGTTAATGATGATGATGACTACGTACCTGAATGCGCCCAATAGAATACCTACTTTCTTCAATACGGGTCGCTGCGCTAGTCAAAGAGCTAAGTGGTTGTAGTGTGTGAATTTGGACTTAAACCGTTAAATCCTATTAACACCAGAAATATGCGTCTGAACTACTTTTAAAGACAACCAAACAGTATAAGGTCACGCCTTCCACCATAAAGGCGCCTCAAATATACTCCAATACTACCGAACACCTTTCACTCATCCCTTCAGGCTGGCTCTTTTAAATACCACTTCAATACCACCAGCGCTACCATGTCGTATTGTCATCACATGGGAGAGGGGAACCAACCAGCGTACAGTCGTGTACTCCGTGTAGTATACTAATTTTTTTTTTTATGAAAATGTATGCCTTGTCGATTTCACCTGATGTTCAGCGACACGGCAGCCCATAACAGTTGCAGTGTCACTCGGAACTTTAAAATAATAAAGTTTCGCGTGACACTGCAGTGCTTGCTTGGCGGCAGAATAACTGGCAGAACGGTGGTACCTACCTACACGAACTTTGCAGAAAAGTTCTACCACCTAGTAAATAGCTTCAATCTCTCTTCTATCTCTCCTCGCTCACTGAAACAAAGGTAACTAATCCTAAGTCTCACTACACGCCACCTGTCTTGCAAAAACTCTCTCTTTGTCACCAAGTTATAGGAGTAAAAACCTGGACAGCACCGCCATCTGTCGGTGACAATGCAAAGATTTATTGCCCACTTTAGCCGCGAGTAGTCTGTAGAGAGCGATGGTACATAATGTAGAAGGTAGCGGGGAGAATTTTTATTTTTAGTATTTTTGTACCATAACTGACAAACCAGCAAACGGCACAATGAAGTGGTCACCGTCAACTATGGTCAAAGCAAAACCGGGGGCGCTGATAATGCATTAGCAACCCATTGATACCCTTTTTGAAGAACTCCATGTAACCCTCAAGAAAGACCGACTGCGGGTCGTTCCACGGTAATATATTTTATCCAGGCATCTGATTACGATAAGAGGGCTTGTCATTTGGCTCCCCTATCCTAGGATCCCCAGTATCTGATTATTAATTAGTATAGCAATAGTTACTTTATCACTTGCAGTGCTCTATCTAATTGTTTAAATATGCACAGGAGTAAAAATATCTATAGGAAATAGGTAGGTATTCTAAAGTACCTAATACAGAAAAAGAAGTGGTTCCATGCGTATTTCTTAAAGTAGGATGGCTGAGAGTGAGTAGGTATGATTTAGAGAGAGAGAGAGAGAGAGAGAGTGGGAGAGTATATGGAGTTTGTATGCTGAGTCGGGGCCCATTCGTGACACCACGCAGCATTGCACTGCTTGGCACTGCTTCTGTTTGTGTGTATATTGTTTTCTAATGTCATTTATGTAGTGTAATGTTGTGTGTTACTGTCACGAATAAATGTATTTTCTTTCTTTCTTTCTGTATATAGAGAAAGCTTATTAAAAGTATGGCTCAGAGAACGAGTGTGACACAAAAAGCAAGTAGGGCTCATAGAGCGAGTATGCATGGCTAACACAATTTTGTCCTCGAAACTTATGCTTTGAAAATAGTGTAGCGTAGAGTGGGTAACGTTAAGTATAGATTATACCTCATTAGCTCTCTCTCTGTCACAGAAGGCTCCTCTATACTAAATTAATTAGACTCTTAAAAAAGAGCATGCAAAAATACCTATGACGAAAAGAAGTAAGTAATGTTTTACACTCTAAAAATTATGTGTATTCCCCGCTTGTCACTTAAGCTTTGCGCCGCATCCTTAGAGCTGTCTTCAAGATTAAAATCCCGAGCATGTACCAATGAAGTCTTCTTGTCTTGTATTACTATATACCCACTTCTACGTACACATAAAATATGTTCCATTCTCTCTTTCTTTCACACATAAGTAAAGGAGACAGAATTTGTGTCCACGGTTAATAGACTATGTACAAATTGTTAGAGCTGAAACGGTTCCGAAAGGTTAAATTCATCAGTATTAAGGTACAAGTTCTTAACAGAACACTCCACCTGACACATCACCTGAGGGGTTACCATAAACACCAGGCTCGGCCTTGGTGATCGCAGAAGATCTTAATCATCATCACTGCTGAACATAGGCCTCCCCCAGAGAGCACCACTTAAAGCGGCTGCTCGCCCCCTGCATCCATCGGCTCCCCGCGACTTTCATCAGATCGTCGGTCCACCTAGTGTGAGGCCTACACTGCGTCTTCCGGTTCGTGGTCGCCAGTCGAGAACCTTACTTATTAATTTCGTATTATCGAAACGTTCATAAAACCGATAGTTTATTGTACGCTTCTACATTTTTAACCAAAAGGTTCGAAAAAGATCGTCGATAACAAAAAGGCTTCCATTAAAATTATTCAATGACGAAAACGGATATGAAACAGCGGGCGTCTTTCCCTTTTATAGTTTCTACCATGTTTTTACATTATTGATGTACGTTTTTAAAGAATTTATGTTTGACAACGCGCATGGAAGGACCTGGGTCTTAAGTTCTCAACATACCCGAACAATGTTTTCGACCAAATCTATTTCGCTGTAGCATTATCTTAGTAAGCCCAATAAGAAGTGACTTCATTAACACTTACTTGAGCAGCTAATGAATCTTGGTCCATTAAGCTTCTTCAAGTTGAAGTTTAGTGATCCAATCCGATCCTTATAGTGTTATAATGTTACAACCTTCAATCGACTGCGACACCTATTTGATATTACGGACGAACGTGTTATCATAGTTGGCAATGTAAGAAAAACATGATAGATTCTTTGTTCATAAAATACGCGAACTAGAAAAACTAGTTAAAACTTAAAACTCTACTACTCTCTCACTTCCCTTTTTTCCTCTCCCTTTATCGTTTTCACACGTACAGAATACCTGCTTACTATACAAGGTGACCTTGAATTGGTATGTTACCCCGAAATAGGGGGACTGGGACCATGATACCCTACAAGTTGTGAGAGCCTTACATGAAACTGGGTGTTTCCAAACTTCCATGGTAAAAAATAAATCTACTCGCAAAATTGCATGTGCGATCGCTACGAGAGTTAACAAGATACTATAAATTCATTTCTAAACACAGGTCGTTAAACTCATTTATGTGCACTCAGTCAAGGACGAAGTTTGATCGAACGTAAACTTTACATGGCATTACTTCAATGAAAAACTATTAATTTAATAAAGTCGTAGAAGAAACATTGTCTACCTTGTGGTGTAGATTTACTCCCGTTCGGGATAACATACCAATTCAAGGTCACCTTGTATATAATTATATAGCTCTATCACTCACTTTTTCTCATTTTCCTCCGTCTTTTATTTCTCACACGTACAGAATAGGTACCTACTTATATCACTACTACCTAATGGCATTCGGCTCCGATTACGTCCATGCTGTTAATTTTGTTACCAAACCACCAACCACCAACCTACTGACGATACTTTTCATACTAAAACCAGCAAAACAAATTTCTCTGCACTTAAAACGCTCCCAAGATTAGCTACAATCTCTAAAAATGAGCTACATAGGCAGTGATCAATCACGAACTAAGTAAAGGATAATGGTAATGATCAACAATTAATATTCAACACAGTGCGTGAGATAAGTTTACTACTAACGCCATCTAGTTTCTATTTGGAACACAATAATTACAGAAAAAAAATTATTCCTATTTAATTAGATTCTAATACTAAAATTTTATTTTTAATTTTTGAACAATTCTCTGCATCTGCATCGATGTTTTTCATTCAATGAATCCATTCAATGAGACCAACTGAATTTAAATCTAATTCCAAACAAGATGTATTGTGTGTGCGGATTATAGTTATGGGGTTGGGTTGGAAGCAATTTTTCACGGTCCATTGACCCACATCAAAAAGATATTGGAAATTTTTACTATCCCGATTTTGAAGTTTGTATGTACACAGATGGTTTGAAAAAATGCCTACAAAATGTACGAGGAACAAAAAAAAATAATGGTAGTCAAATCGTTGTTTCACACATTATGATTGTATTGTACTTCTGTTGCTGCTATAACAAAAAATACTAAAACACGGAATAAAATAATGTTGGAGTTTATTGGAGGTGGTTGTTAAGATTATTTACAATAAAATTAAATGATTAAATATATAAAAATAAAAAAATATGTGGTTAAAATTATTTTTTTGGCAATTATTAATAATATATCATACAATAATATTATGAGCGAACACTAATCAGTGATTGACTGTTGTGTTGTAGCTCGACAAAAACTCTTACACTACTGCTTAGCGGCAGAATATACCAGAAACATTCGTTCTAATCGTACCCAAGTTCAGTGAATGAAGTGCCACCGCGTGCTAACTTTACCGGTAGCGCCATCTAGTTTTATTTGAGTAAAGGTTTCAAATCATGAGATGTTTTAAATTTTTTGCTTGTACAATACAAGAATGTGAGTCAAAATAATTTTCGTATATATTACTATAAGAATATTTTACTTTACTTTACTTGAATATAACCAAATAGCTGTAAGTATATTAATTTTCAATACGAAACTATAATGGCAATGGCAATGGGCAGGCCACATCGCTTGTAGAACAGCTGACAACCGATGGCGAAGGTTCTAGAGAGGCAACCACGAACCGGAAGACGCAGCGTATGCCACCATCCGCAAAATTAACGTTTTTTTGTATGGCACCCTTAAATATTTAATTTTATTATTTTTTTTTAGTAAGTATTTGTTATTATAGTGGTAACAGAAATACATGCATCTGTGAAAATTTTAACTGTCTATCACGGTTCATGAGATACAGCCTGGTGACAGATGGACAGCGGAGCCTTAGTAGTTAGTATGCTTTACCCTTTGGGTACGGAACCCTAAAAATAGATGCAGGAGGCAAGTAGCCGCCCAAAGTGCTCGCTCTATGAGGAAGGGAAGCATTCAACAGTGGACGTCTTCAGGCTATTAATTAATGAATTTTTAATATGAGTAACCAAAGACGGGAGATAATAGTATTGGTGGGGATTTATTCTTATACCTATTATTATTTATTTCTATACCTTCTTTCTTTTTTAGTTATATCTAAATAAGTACCAAGATGCTCATTATAGTTCATGGAAAGCTACGTCGACAAAACATGGAAAATTCAAGAGGTTTCTGTTGAAAAAATTTCTATTGAAAAGCTTTCCTTGTGAAATAATGCACAATTAAATATTTCCGCTCCCAGTAAGTACAATCATTCAAAAGCATTAAAATTTTCAAAGAGTTAGTGGCTGTTGGGCTGCGTTTATACCTACCTACTACTTATGAAGCATTCACTTTGATGGCTACGAGACTACGACTCACTTTGATGCTATTCTAAAGATGATTTTTGCAATTAAAATGCAGCAAAATGAGTTCTTCAAAGAAAACAAGTCCTCCGTCCTTCCCTTAATCGCGAAAAGAAGTTTTTTTTTGTCTGTCTATTATTTTCGTCTAAAATACCGCAAAGCCTGAAAACGAAAGTTTTCAACCAGTGTGTGTTGTCAGTGATGACATCGTGATGACCTATGGCACTGAGACGTGGTCCCTTACTGTTGGCCTGATGAATAAGCTCAAAGTCGCGCAACGAGCTATGGAGAGAGCAATGCTCGGTGTTTCCTTAAAATTCCTCCGAAATGAGGAGATCCGCAAGAGAACTAAAGTAACCGATATAGCTTTCGGAATCAGCAAGTTGAAGTGGAAGTGGGTGGGCCACATTGCTCGTAGAACTGACAACCGATGCGGAAGAAAGCTTCTCGGGTGGCGACCACGAACTGGAAGACGCAGCGTAGGCCGACCCCCCACTAGGTGGACCGACGATCTGGTCAGAACCGTGGGGAGCCGATGGATGCAAGAGGCAAGCAGCCGCTCAAGGTGGCGCTTTTTGGGGGAGGCCTATGTTCAGCAGTGGACGTCTTCAGGCTGATTATGATGATGATGATGATGATTATTATTATTATTATTACAAATTAACGCATTGCAGTTAACGTATTCTATCAAAAATTCAATTTCTGTAACGATATTCCAATCGTCTGTAATGCAAAAATATAATTAGTTATGATGGCCAAAAGGAGAATGCAACCTTAGCTTAGATGGTAAAGCGTTTAAACATGTTAGTGGGTAAACGTGGGTTTAAAACCCACAGTTTTCTAGCAGTAATAATATTTTAAAATATACTTACTTTACGAATAGTAGGTATTAGACATTTCTATAAAAGTTAAAATTACAAACCAATATTATCGTTATAGTTAAAAAGAGGCAGACATATTATGAAAATCAATGACTTCGCATAAAACCACAACTCCAATCAAATAAAAAAAAAAGTCTGTCTAAAGTATTCATAGAATTCGTAATCAGAAATGAAATCTTCAATAAGAAAAAGCGTCAAAATATAAAACTACGGCTTAATATTTTAGCAGGCGACGTCCTCAAAGGGTGAGTGTAACGAAATCTTATTAAACTTAATGAACAAACTTACCGGGCGTCTCGCTTAAATTAGAGTCACTTTGCCACCGTACTGTGCTGTTAGAGATGGGGTATCCGGCAACCGGCAACTATCCAGACAAGACTTGTCCATCCGCGGGGTCTACCAGGGGGTCTAGCAAAGATCCCAAGCACTAACGCCAAACGCTAACTCCAAAAATGTATTAAAGTGACATTAGCTGCGGAAAAGTAAGCGATTTCTGAAATATCATTGCAGTACATTTTGGAGTTAGTGTTTGGATTTTTGATTGACCCGCTGATCCCTTTTCATTAGCGTTAACGCGAAACGGTAACTCAAAATGTATGGAAATGATATTTCGGATATCGCTTACTGTTCTACAGCTAATGTCATTCCAATAATTTTAGAGCTAGCGTTTGGAGTTAACCCTAATGGAATGGGATCTTTGCTAGAACCCCAGGACAAACATTTGTGCAGTTGCTTTTAAAACATACGCAACGCATCAGTGGCACGTCTAGTGTTACATTAACTATTGACTACGGTAACCTTTTACCATCAGCACCCCTATTCCCAACCCATCGACAATATTTCGATTCGAAACTTACGCTATCCGTCTACTTACATTTAGAACGAAAGAGGCAGAGAGTTTGAAGATTTCGAATCGAAACGTTTTCAATGGGTTCGGAATAGGGGTGCAGGAGGGCTTGAGGAATGCTTACCATTAAGTATCTATAAATACAACTAAAGTCTCCAATAAAACATCTATTTATCTTAAGTGTCATCATCATCATCATCATCATCATAATGATGATGTATATGATATGTATCAAAATGATGTCATCATCATCGTCAATAATGACAACAAACAACTACAACAATTTACATTATAATTTATAAGCACCTAAGCTAAACGCTTCACTTCACTACAAGCTAAGCTGATACCGAATAATCCGGCTAAACCATTGTCTACATCTCTACACTAGATACAAAGAAGAGTACGGAACTAGTCCGAATCTGAATCTATCACATCCGATTAGGATGATAGATTCAAAATTTAGGTAATCGCATGGTGTAAATTTATATATCCTATACGAAACTTTCCGAATCTTCTGATGGATTTGAGAATAGTGCTGCTTTAAGTTTGTAGGTATGCGATCGTTTCTTCTAGAGCTGCATAGCTCCTTCGAGTACTTGCCTTTGAGCTTCGTACTCGACTCTGCGATATATTTAAGATGTCGAAATTCAATTAAACTATGTATAATTTGCTATTTTTATTAGGACTATAAGTATAAAAATTGTAATAATTTAAAGGAAATGTACGTTCCAGCTCCACTATGAAGTACAACGCCCTCACAGGGCTCATACAATGAATTATTTAGAACTAGGTATTAGTTATTACGTTCATACAGTGCTCATACTACAAAAATAAATAGCACGAAGAACACAGGAGCAAATCAAGAAAGAATTATCCACTACAAAGGCCTTAAATATTATGTAAGTTCATAGTTTGCATTTGGTGAGATTTGTAATGTTCTAATGTTCTAATGATACCTACATGGAAGCAATATTTTGTGTTAAGTACTTAGTGTAAAAAGTAACTACCTACCTGTAAAGGCAATTTGTTCGTATCTATATAGACACAGCCCGTTCTTTTTGACGGCCGGCAGCTTTCAGCAAAGTTGTATTTTATGTTAAAACTTATTTCATATTTCTTATTCAAAGTTTCTTCTCGTGAAACACAAAAACGTAGATATTTTGCTGTAATAAAGAGCATTTATTTTTACTTCAGGTGTTTTGTAATAATGCTGATGAGACTTTGTCTTATTAGTTCCTATTTTAGTCAGTTGCGTTGGGTAAGAAATATTCAGCAACTTTTGTAGTAAATAACGGCTATGACCGAAAAAAAAAACATTTGAACTGTATCATGCTAGCTAGGATGGTCTATAGACTGGCTAAGATAGGTAGGTAGCGTACCCAACCATCCCAACATGCTGGCAACGTTTGCAATTCAAGGAGAAAATGTGCCAGCATGTTGCCGCACCTCTTGCTGCCCAATCTGAAACTTCCAAAGCAATCTGAACTAATTATTCCTTAATCATCATCAGCCAGAAGTCATCTACTGCTGAATATAGGTTTTCCCCATTGAGTGCCAGTTTGAGCGACTTGCCTCTGGCATCCAATGGGTCCACAGAGGTGGCCTACGCTGCTTCGGTACTTGGTTGTCATTCCTTTTTACATCGGTTGTCGATGTCGTTTCTGCTTGTGGTTCGACCTGCTTATGTCGATGATTTAGTTCTGCTGTTTTTTTAGTAATGAGTAATACCCTGATTAAAATTTCGAGCACACGAGGCCTCTCCAATCCATAGCAAATTCTGTAATTTTGATCTAACTAAATTGTGCCCTCACTCTAAATAAGATCCATTTTCTCTACTGCATTGAATTTAGCGACTGGACGAAATAAAAGGAAAAGTTTACGAAACGATGTGTAATCTAAAACTTTAACTCATGCATTTCAAGCAGCAATATTCACTACAGCATTCATTACGTCTTTACTACGTCGTAAAAACGTGAGCACGGGTTTACAGTCCTCAAACGACTTCCTACAATGTAATGGTTGTAAAACTTACCTACTTACATTGTAAGTTTAGAGGAAGCAACGCTTGAAAAGGGTTTCTAATTGCTGTTAGATGATATGCTTCACTTTTCTTATGATATATTGTATAGGTATTTACGTTTTATGTTTTTTAAATTGAAAACACTTTGAATTGTTATTTATAGATTAGACAAGGAACTAGAAAAATGTGTAACGAGAGTTCAAGGTTGGGGGAATTCAACATTTTGGAAAGTAGATGAGTTTTATTACATTTTTGACTAATTTAACAAATACCTAATTCTGAATTTGGTACCGACATTTATCATAAAAATTAAAAACAATACAAGTCTGCTTTTTCCTTGCAACTGTGATGAAAAATGACGTATCGCGCGTGTGCATAGATCATTCGTATCGTAGTGTGTTGTTGCTGCTGCTCTTTCGGATTATTTTCTCGTTACAAAAGCCCAACCTATATAAGCTCAATACCTTGAGTTCTTGCCAACTCGTTATATTTCGATACCAGGCAGTTGTAAAGCGCTAATTTAAATTTTTCCTTCCTTATGGGAAGATGTCATTGTAGACTTTTTTTTTTTTATCATCAATAGGCTAACATTTGACCACGGTCTCACCTGATGGTAAGTGATGACGCGGTCGACGATGGAGCATGCTTGCCTAGAAGATACCGGTTCACTCTAGCCTTAAAAACTCCCAGATTATATTTGTCAGGAAACAATGACGCTGGTAAGGTGTTCCATTCCTTCGCTGTCCGAATTATAAACGAAGAATCAAACCGCTTTGTAAGTATTCGAGAAATCTCTACCATATACGGATGCCGTGTTTCCGTGCGTCTTGATGTCCGGTGGTAAAATGGGGATGGGGGAATTAAGCTGTGCAATTTCATCGCACACTCTCCGAAGTGCAGCTTGTAAAAAACCGAGAGGCTGGGAACCTTTCGTCGATGCTCAAGGCTTTGGAGTTTAGCCTTTACTAATGTATCGTCGCCAATGAGCTTTATAGCCCGTTTCTGTATTGAATCGAGGGCCTCAAGCTGATACTTAGCCGAACCATCCCAGAGATGGCTGCAGTATTCCACACATGACCGGACTTGTGCCTGATATAGATCTAAGATCTGTCCTGATGTGAAATACTGTCTAACCTTCCCTACTGACTACTACAATGACATCTTATAGGGACATCTGTAACACTTTAAAAGTGCTAAATATAACATATTAGTTGTAATAAACCAGTTTTGACTTAAAGACCTACCTTGATCTAGTTGCCACAATATTAACTGTAAGACTAGAGTTATGAGAGCGCTGATAAGGGATATAAAAATTGGGTTTATTTTCTAAAAGGACAAGAACTCCGATTTATTAATATTGTAGATTAACATAACACTTATGGTACGCTTGATAATACAATTTCAGTTTTTATTTGAATTCCCATATTATTTACCTCTTATGGAAATATGAATTGTGGGTACCTACTATAATTGTAATTTCATACATGAACCTGAGTCATATGTGTTTTTTATTCAAATTAAAATGATAATGGTTGGTTCACGCGCCCACAGTTTTTTAAATAATGTTAATAACACTTGTAATATGTAACTGGTTATGGTAACGCCAATAATATACGCCAATGTGAGAGAATTACGCTTCATTTTAAACAGTATAACAAATCTATTGATTTTATAGTTTGTGTATATTCAGGATCTAGGTTATAGCCCAGATAATATAATACCTACAGTACAAATGCCTCATCCCATACAACGGAATAACGCGGGCTATTTTACAAATTATTTTAGTTCTGCAAGATTATCAAGCGACATTTATTGCGTGCTGGCGAAGTATTGGGCCAAATGAATACACTGGACACTAACTAGTAACTCTCTAGACACGATTACTAAATTTTTTTCAAGTTCGGGCTATTTTTCATTAAAATATTCAAACTAGAATCCCAGCACTGAGATAACAATTGAATAACAATGCATGTGTGTACGATATCGGGTCGCTGGGAGTTAAAGAGTTAAAACACTAAACGTAGTAATTCTGTCACTCTCCTAGTCTCCACCGCTAATCAAACAAACTCAAACTATTCATTTTTACCAATTTTCAAAATCTTCACGCTAACTTATCTTGTCACAACAACACCAAGTATATCGAGTCTAATCAGGGCACCCAGCGGCCGAGACCCGGAAAACCGCAAGATTTCCGTCCCAACACTTGTAAATAATTCCCCGGTGGATTCCTACTTCATACATTATAAATGTTCCGTTATTTACGTCCTGCAGTACACCACACAAGAAAAGGAATGGAAACAGTCGCTAAAGTCAAACGTAAATTATATTCTAATTTATTGAATAACTAAGCTAACTATTTCTATGAGTATTAAGAGTTCAAGGCAATTCTACTTTCATGGCTGAAAAACTCATTAATCCTCATCGATTTGATTCCACGTTCATTACTCAAACAGCTAAAGAATGAAATGCCGACATGGTTAAGAGAGGAGTGAAGAGCTAGCATGCTATATACATATTCCATAGCATCGTCATTTCAGGGCGGTTATTCTCTATGGAAACACAGATTCCACACGATACAAAACCACGTCGTTATCGTGTCTTGTTCAAATCGTGTCACAGCGTCAGATATACCTTCACATTACACTAAAGTTATCTTTATTTTGAATCATAGTGTAATATCTTTTGATGTGTTGATGTTTCGGAACGCGTCTCGGTAAAACATACGATTTTTGACAGGTCAAATCGCGCCAATTCCAAATTCATTTCGCGCGGTTTTGTTTTCGTTTCATAGAGAATACAGTTTTGCAGATTTCTTATGTAAGACAAGGAATTCGCATGGTTTCGAAGTAAGGAATCGATACGGAATAATGGCCCAGGTGAGGTTGTGGTCAAATGCTAGATAAGTCTGATATAAAAAGATGAGGTCCTCCCCACTATTCGCAATCTTTCTGATTAATTTAATCCATCTACTCCGTTAAGCTCAGTATAGCACATTTAGTACCGTTTATGGTTTTACACATTCGGTGGCCAAACTGGCTTACGGCTTATTTTCGTAATCACGACTTTTCAAGAAAGTTTCTTCGTGGACATTGTCTTCTGTGATGTCTTCCTGACTATAAAATGCCAAGCGAATAGTCTCTTGGTTTCTTTTGAGTTTTATTTGGTTTTATACTGACAGCACAGCTAGCCTAGCTATTTCCCAATAAATGCCTGTTGTAAGTGTGTTTCTAAATTAAACCTTTTATTCGACTTTGTACTGCATCACTCCAGCTTCGCTCCGGTTTTATTCTACGAAACGATGCAGAGAAAGAAAAATGAAGCAAGTTTCGGCATAAATAAAACTTTTACCTTGAGTCGGTTCGTGATGACGCGAAAACATTTCCGTGCATTCGTCTTATGAGCTATTTTTATAAATAAAGTATTTTAGAACGATTCTTCTAAAATCTGGCAAATAAAAGTCAAAGAATAAAATCTCAGGAAGTTTACTAATTTTTACTTTGGTGTTTGCGGTATTCATTGCATTTTTTACTTAATTGTCTACGTAGCAAAATATCCAAAAATGTTTTAGCGCCAGCTTTTACAAAGTGTGGTGTCGGTCACAGCCACTAATTCAAAACTTTCTTCATTAGAAAGTTCACTGAAAAATCGCTTGGTCTGTTAATTGCGTTTTTTTACAAACAAAATGTCCATAATCAAGATTGAAGCTTAATGATCTTTATTGCCAGAGACGTTCTAACGGTTTTTTATATACCATTTACTATATACAGGGTTACAGGGAAAATCGTGCTAGATCCGTTTAGGGCGTGGAGTACCCATCATTTCTGACTTATTTCACTATGTAACACCCTAGCCTAAACTTAACCCTTTTCGAGATATTCGATTTTTAATATTTTTTGTGAAAATTGCCGATTTTTAGGCTACAAAATTTAATTTTGTTTATTTTGTGTGTCTTATTATTATGATTATTGCATTTTTACATGTGTATTAAGATGTTTTAGGACGTCAATCATTAAAATAGTACATAAGTTAATTGAATAGACCGTAGTAGACAAGTGAAAGTTAAGAAATACAAAAAATATTAGAAACTGTATTTTTCTCTAAGGAATATCTAAATAAAATATTAAGTTGAGACTAGGTTGTTTCATAGTGAAATAAGTCAGAAATGATGGGTACTCCACGCCCTTAACGGATCTAGCACAATTTTTCCTGTAACCCTGTATATATCCAGTTGAACAATAATACAACTTACCCTCATTTATATACTTAGGCCAGAAACTCGGCATAAGTAGCTACCTTCCAAAATCTCAGATGAGAGCAAAACAGTTTAGTGGTATCATCATCATCATCATTAACAGCCTGAAGACGTCCACTGCTGAACATAGGCCTCCCCCAGGGAGCGCCACTTAGAGCGGCTGCTCGCCTCCTGCATCCATAGGCTCCCCGCGGCTTTCACCAGGTCGTCGGTCCACCTAGTGGGGAGCCGGCCTACGCTGCGTCTTCCAGTTCGTGGTCGCCACTCGAGAACCTTTCTTCCCCATCGGTTGTCAGTTCTACGAGCGATGTGGCCTGCCCATTGCCATTTCAACTTGCCAATCCTAAGAGCTACATCGGTCACTTTAGTTCTCCTGCGGATCTCCTCATTAGTGGTATCAACTTTTATTTTATTTTTTAAAATATTCTCGCGTCTATAGAATACTTCTTGCCTACTTCCGGGTAAAGCACTTGCAAGGAAAGACCTGTTGGGCCGGTGGCTCATGCAAAGCGATGAACGGTGTAAAAGGAAAGTCACTCTTATCCCTGGCCGTCACTTGGTGGAATAAGCCACCAATGAGAATGTTGTAAGTAAAAATCGGATATAAATATAAATTCTACTATATTACCTTCTGATAATTTTATTTGATTTACATTCGCCAGCATTCAAAATCTATTCACTCTGGAACTAGTTTGAAAGTTTCGCAACAACACGAAACAAAGTCAATAAAGATTCCTTAAAACAGTTTTCGTCTCTTTAATTAGAGAAGAAACTTTAGAGTGTATGTCAACGAAGTTTGTGGAATCCGCTTTGGAAGGACCAACTTCTGAATGAAGCGAGGTTTGGAATAATTTTGCGAATAAGAAACTATTTTGTATTTATTTGCACAAACACTTCTATTCACAGAGACCTAAACTATTATTGCACTCCAAGTTTCATCAAAATTCGTTGAGCCGTTTTAGCACTGAAGTCAGTGTAACGATTTCACATAAAGGTTGAAGGGGTTTCTCTGTAGGTACCTATATTTATCAGTAACACCTCTACAAAATGTGAAATGAGTTACTCTGGTGTTTCGCTGAATACAACGTAGAGCCATACAATACACAGTGTATTGCACCTCAATTGCACACAGAGCACTATAAAACGAAGAATTTAGACAAAGTATCGGTAATGCCCCTGCTGTTGCAGAAGAAAACTGCTCAGTCAAACAGATCCCCTTCTGATGGCAAAAGGGCCGTCGCGCGTCGGTCTGTTTGGCTGACCAAGAACATGCTATAAAAATATTCTACTTAGTAACTGAAAAAATACTTAAAATATACAAATAATTTCAACTAAAACATTATTTACAGAATTTACAATGTAATTGTTGTATTATATGTTATTATGTAATTTAATTAATTATTATGTAACACTTTCAGTATAGTAAATATTTACACTCAGAATGTTTAAATAACTCAACTTCATCAAAACTGAAATGGTACAGACTCAAGTTCCGCGAGAGAGTAAGACGCTCTCAAATTAAGCGCAGTTGAGACGTGACAGTTATAAAACACAAACAGCGATGCTGTTGCAGTTCGCGCAAAGCACTCGCTAGTTAAGCCTGCAGTTTATAAATAAGATGCAGCTTTTATATATTTGGACATACAAGTAGCCTAATACAGAGTTGAAGATTTTACCGAGCGAAATTGGTGGTAGATGCTTGTAGGAAAATTACAGAAGTACTTATTTAAGAACATTTTCGCATTAGTCAGCTGTTCGCTTCTGCTGCTAGACAGATCCATATACAAACGCACTTTTATAAGTTGATTCACTGAATCATTTAGAGTGCATTCGATTGTCAGAATGAGCACAAATGAACAGTCGGAAGATGGCTGAAAACATGCATCCCCATAAAATGCCACTTTGGACCCTTATCGTATACTTATAGAAGGATTTGCTATAATCATTAAAACGCTCATTAAACTAAAGATTTTAATGAGCATTTTATCTATAAATACCTGCTTAACCCAAATTGTGTTATTGAACCAATTAGGCCGCGCGCACCGCAACGTTGAATACAGAAAGCTTATCGCAAGATGACGTCAATCAGCATAAATCTCAGAAAGTAGCCCCGCAAATGGAACTGCGCATTCAAACCGGCCGTGGCACGAGCACGAGCGATTGCAGGCGAAAACGTAACTTCATAAACTCGACCGCATCGGGCGTATGATTGGCAATTTCCTACCGTGGCGGCCACCTGCCGCTCGCTCGCGGGTCGCGGACCATTTGCCCCGCGTGTGTTACCAGCCTTAATACGCGACCTTTCAGAAAATCTTTATTTTTTGAACCAGAGACATGAAATCTCGTTCAATCCACACACAGTTAATAGCATCTCTCGGACAATAACAGAAAAACAAGGAACTTTAAATACCTATATTTTAGAACTCTCTTGCAGAAAAATAAACAGCATTTAAACCAATCAAAAAGAAGACGAAGTTAGCCTCGCACATGGAGAGTGTGAGATATGGTGGGTGACATATTAATTTGGCAAGCATTATACCTATTGCCCTTCCGCGTCAAGCCATCCGTTCATATCAAATGATCTTGCTCATGTAACTACCGAAGTAGCCTTGACTTTCTCTATATGGTGTCCCAGTTAGGTATTAGTTACATATCAGATACCAACATTTTTAAGCTTAAAAAATACCATAAATAAATATAATAACCATTGTTATCACATGTCCGGCTTGCGCCGCCGTCGGTCGGTTAAAATTGAAATGAAATGAAATGAAATGGAATGGAATGGAATGGAATGGAATGGAATGGAATGGAATGGAATGGAATGGAATGAAATGAAATGAAATGAAATGAAATGAAATGAAATGAAATGATCTTTATTCCCGACACACAATATCGCGAAAGGAACAATATAACACGGAACATAATAATAAGAAACTTATATAAATATACTATACTCTTAAGCGATATTGCGCGATGCCAGGAACAGGTCCCGGCTCAGCATAGGCTGCAACAACAACCTCAGTTACTGATTTTCAGCCGGAACCTACGTCATGACACCACGGACGCAACACACCTTATACTACAAAGTACAAAACATGTTACAATAATTTACATAAAAAATAGAAAAGTAAATATAATTCAAAACAGCAGAGTACAGCAGGAAAAAAGACATTTAAAACATTTAAAACATCTTACTGGCAGCCCAGAGCGGCCGTCATATACCTATAGTAATTTTTTTTTCTCTAATCTGTGCATAATAGCTGTCTTTTGCCGTCCAAATTATCCAGAATAGCGTACCTATGTTAGCTCAATAGAATTATTAACCTAAGGGTTTTTCTCTAGACCAATCACAGAATTCCCCCTATTACATAGGTTATGTAAGAAATGTGGTAGGTAACGTTGAAGTTATTGCTTTATTTCAATTGATGGTGGCATTTTTTGCAACTAAGTATCCTGTAACTAATATGTTACTTTGAAACTGCGTAGACTTTAATAAATGTTGAACATAATTATATGAGGTGTCCAATTTATATTTATTTCGACTCTGATATATTATGTAGGTACTAGGTACTATTTGTATCTCACGATCAGCACGGCGGGCATGAGTGGTCTGTTCGCGATTGGATCTCTTTCTGATTTTGCCCTTAGTACGGATATGCTAAAATTTTAAGCAAAAAAATCGGGAAATATTTTATAAATTGTGTGGCAATACTGATATCCAACTCTTTGTTAGACAAAAATATTTTAAAATACCTTAAATAACACATATTAATCCCCAATAACTTGTGAAATAGCAACATGAGCTTCCGTGTTCGGTATTTCTAGTAATTTCAGCGAAGTTCTATCACGCAAGGTGGCATTTTCTGGTATCTTTTCACAAGTACGTCCAAGTAACGACTGATTTTAAGTTTGACAGCTGAGATCCAATCACACCCAAAGTGGTGTGTACGGTTTTGCCCTACTTTTTTTTGGATTAGGGGTCTGGATACAAAGTCTTTGAGTCCAATACATTTTTAGGACTTAGGTCTTCTCTCACAAGTAGATATGTGCGCCATACATAAGCAATGTGCGGGTTGGCAAATGACACCAAGCCCTCGAATTTTGTTGTATGCCAGTTTCTTCTCGATGATTCCTTCTTTCATGTGAGAAAAAGTCTGTGTTCCAGCAGTAGGAACGTCAGGCAGCAGGTGTGGCTTGGTAACAAACAGAACTATGACTTGAACATAAAAAAACACCTATAACTAATCATCGCACTATCAGCACTGCCGGACAGTGAGCCTTCTACAATGGCAAGGATTTGCCACCACAGAGCAATATAATTCAAATAAAAATATTCAACCCCCTGTATCTCCCCAAAGTCGCGTTATCCATCATCACGAAACTCGCGGTCACGTCCTATCTCGCGTCAACTCGCCGGTGAATTATGATGCTAAATATTAACAGTGGACAACTGCCTCCGTAACAGATGCCTGATATATTAATCATAATGCAAATGTTTGTATACGAATGTAAACATAACTATATACAAATATTGGGCCTTACAAAATGTAGACTTAAATACTGGGCTATAATGAAACTTTATGACCTTTGGTGTGATCATTGAACGTTAGATTGCAATCCAACAGGAGAAAATTCCTAATAATAAATGACCATAGTGTTATTTCATTTTCTATTATGCCTATATTATGTTCTCATTATCTCAGTTAGCGTGCAGGATAAAAACGCAAAGCCAAACTAGATGGCGCTAGTAAAAAAGTTAGCTCGCGGTAGCGTTTTGTTACACGGTTATCAGAGTGCTAACCGCGTTGTATTACACAGTTGCTCAGAATAAATAGATAATACGATAATAGTACCTACTGAACACATTTGTTCAGACTTTTTCAGCGAGTCCATGCGCAGATCGAACTGATCTGAGTACACTCCCCCCTTAGATAGGATAATACTATTGATAGATGAAATAATAAAATATAAAAATTATAAGGGTCTGAATTATTATTAAGGTGGAACGTCACGCTCAACGCGCCAAACTCAAATTTTCATGCGTTTGTTGCTAATTACAGTTTAATTACTCAACGCAATTACATGAAAACTAGTTTGCCGCAAATAAATAGAATGTATCAACAAATTATGATTAAAAGTATCACCTAAATATCATTGGTTTAGCAACAATTGGCAATTTAATTGGTAGAAAGGAAAACTGAATCGTGATCGGTAAATCGGTATGAATGGTATGAATGAACTTAGCAGATAAGTCCGTTAAAGTCCTCCTACCACCTAGTAAAAAAACCAACTGTCTACCAACTTCTCGTCGCTGTTCGAGTGAGACTCACTGACACACAGGCTACCCTGAGCCCCACTCTTACCACCTTTACAATCATAATAATATTACAGCCACACAACACAATGCCATGAAAAGACCAACTTCACGCACAATAAACAACGGAACGTGTGACATTAGTTAGTAAGACACAACGGAAAGCTTTTAATTCAGTTATAGAGGAACCCGTGACGCCTTCCACTCGCGATACTGCACCAGAGTGGGTTTGTTAACTTAATAATGTGAACAGTTAGACTAGAAGAACAGATAGACACATAGACAGAGCTGGCGCTTATAATTGCGAGAAATAGGAATACTACAACGCGAAATTACACCAATAGGCATGATGACTAAAATTTTTTTTATATTCCTCCAAAGATAAACATTTGTGAAAACAAAAATTAAATATCTCAAAAAATAACCAAGTTACAAGCATTTTAAAAACCGGAATAGAAAGAGATAGCTCAAACGGCCAGTGACGTCAGAGGAAGGTCGTTTTAGTACCTCATTACTAAGCTGTGATAGCTTTTCATACAATCACTTTGGCATGTGACGTCACGAGTAGATTTTTCATAATAACTGTGGGGGTGCTGTTTCGCGAGAAAGGGACAGGAGATGCCTCTTGTTATCACGTTACATCCGTTCCTTTCGTGAAAAAGGTAGAATGGAACGCTACAAGTTAATGAGCAGCTCCTCCCCTACCTAAACAGTGCCTAGGTTGACAGGATCCTAAGAGCTGAAGAGAAAAAAAGGAATTGGTAACAGATATTTATTTTCGTAAATTTTACAAGCTTTGTAGAAAGCAAAAAAAAAGAGTCTCTAGATGATGCGGAAGAACGCGAAATTTAAGTTGTTTACGGCCTACAAGTTATTACGGTAGAATTAGAATGTTATTGGATCCAAACAAGGCCCACTTCCGGGTCTTCAGATAAACAAAGCCCGCTTCCGGTCTTCAACGAGGCCCACTTCCGGGTCTTCAAACAAACAAGGCCCACTTCCGGGTCTTTATTCAAACAAGGCCCACTGTCGTTATAGAGACTGAGGAATTCGTTGCCTTTAGTTTGTCCGACTTCCAGAGTTCAGCGGCTAGCTCATTCAGTTATTAGCTTCTGGATCCAGAAGAAGATTCTCGTCCTTCCACCGTCGATGAAGTATTATTACGCAGCTCAGATTCAAGATGCAGGAGCAGGAGACACGCAGGTATTAGTCGTCAAAGCTTTGACGGACGACGGGCCGGAACATGGTGATGAAGTTATATTGCCACTCAATGTTTGAAAAAGGCAAGCCGGTCGTCTCACTGGTTGACGCTCGGCGATAGATTCGTCGTGGTAGATACGGCGGCCGACGGTGACAACAGATGTAGTTTCGGCGATCAGCTCTCGGCGATAGATTCGTCGTAGTTTCGCGACTGGCTGTAGCGGATGTAGCTCGGCGATCGGCGATTTGACAATGGATATGTCGTGGCGCAGCGATTGACGTAGATGGAGATTCACTTCACAATTTTGGTGTTGGATAGCCAAAGATGGTTTTTGAAGGCGTTCTTGAGTTCCCGGGCCTTGCCTGGCCCGGGAATGGCCTTATATCAATTTAGTGTTCCTCGTTCGAGGAGTAAATTGAGACTGCCATTCCATAGCGACAGCTTTTCTAAAGAAACCTCGCTAGCATTCCAAGGTTCTAGATTTTTGCAGTTTTCAAAATTTTGAATACAGAATAGTAAAAAAAATAAATCTAGAGTCAAAATACATACAATCATGGCCAAACTATAAAATACCTCACTGAAATTGACAGTAGAAAAAGAAAAATATGAATTTGAAGAGAAACTAAATTCGAAACAAAAAAAACAGTTTCAAAACAACTGCCATCCGAGCAGTCGTGTCTAGAAATCGGGCCCGTGACCCGCGCGCAAAATCGATAAAGTGATGTAAAATTTTGAGAAAAATCAAGTTTTTTTGTGCTTAAATTACTGTGAAAAGGACTGTCAAGTGCTGTGATGTGAAAGTTGTGAATGAATAATAGAAACCAGGTAATATATTATGATATATACATACATGTAGCATTACATTGTAGAAACTTTAAAAGCTTATTACTCCGTGATTTATTTACCGATTTTGCTTATTTTTTCAATTATTGCATTTATTTTAATCTTCTTATGAATGTAATATTTACTTGTTCATTTTTAATAGTAGTCATCATGCCTATTGTTTTAAACTTCAGTAGAATCAAGAATCGGGTAGACACAATTACACATTAAAGTACTTACTACTTTTAATCGTAGGTGGAAAATGTGTATTTAATAGTAAACCTTCACTGGCATTATTTTCAAGCAGCGATCAGAAATAATCATAATAAAAAGCATAAGTACTTATATAGGTAGGCTAAAATTATAGCAGAATTATCCTACGCGTAGATAAAACTGATGCACTCTGAACTGAAATGCTACGCTTTTCTGATTTCGTATTCCTTTCTTGGTGTAAATTTTTACTTGTAAGCACAGTCTTGGTTGGTTCTTCTAGTCTGAGCACAAACATTAGTTGACATAGGGCTGTTGGGGTTACTTCCTTTGGGTAACAAATTAACAAATTAGTCCTGAATCCAAATGACCGCACGCAGACAAGAGGTACAATGGTTTGTTAAGAAAGCCCAGTACTTAATGTTTTGTCTCTTTTACTGGTTAAACATGAAGACGTCCACTGTAGAATAGGCCATTTTGAGCGGCTGCTTGGCTGCTTGCTTCTTGCATCCATCGGCTCCCCTTGGTTTTTACCAGATCCTCGGGCCACCTGGTGGGGTCCAGCCTAGGGCGCGTCATCCTGTCGTGGTTGCCACTCGACAATCTCACCCTATGGTTGTGGCCGTTGCCATTTCAACTACCTGATTCTAAGAATTACTATGGATAACATTACTTACTGCTTTTGAGGAACTCCGCATTTCCGATATTATCTCGCAAGGAAATACCGAGCATAACTTTGTCCATACCATAGCTTGTTGTTTAATTAGGGATAACAGTAAGAGACTGCGGCAGCGTTGAGCCAGTTCCATAGGTCATCTCATCACACACACCGATTCCACCACCACCTCACCTCACCTTTCTTTTCAGACTTTGCAGTATTTTGGCCGAAAAGACTGGAAGTTTCCCGAACGCTACCCAGCCAATTGCCATAATAAGGACGTAGCCTTTAAATAAATCAGAAAAACATGTCACAGACGCAAACGTTTTTTTTTAAACCACTACATGTATCGGAATTTAAAGAAAATTAGACTATCATAATTATCATAAAAATACTTAAATAGCACTCCACAAAATGCAAAGGATTAAAAAAACTAAACAGTGACATGTCGTTATTTAGCATTGTTTCTAGAAATCCAAAGTTTATCCCACGCAAATATATTTCCCTGCAGAAGCAGCAAAACAAACATCCTGAAGGGGGCACGAGTGCATCCAACGCATTTCTCTAACGAACATATGCCTTCAGGCGACGCCGTGCGGTTTTCTTCCCGTAAATGTTATGAAATAAATATAGGTACCTACTGAAGGAATGACAAGGTGTATGGGGTGGATGGAAACAGTCAGAACGATAGTAAATACAGGAAAATTTATATTAGATATTTCCTCGTAGAATAAATTGAATATCGTATCTAAGGTGGTCCGAGTAACAGTAAAAAGAAAGGTCTATTTCACTATGATCACCTGGCCATTTGGCTTGATAAGTGAAGGTATAATAAGAGATTTCGCTGTTGTGTTGCTGATACCTATCCCTATTGCAAAAGACCTGCTGTTTTGAGGTGAATTGGTTTTTCAATGTTTATAACGATATTATAATTATTATCTAAGTTTTTCAAATACAGAACATCGTTATAACTTTATATTTTGGCAATGTGTGAAGGTTATCTCTACAACTATTTAATGCTACGGCTCACTATTTCACGTCCTCGGGTCAGATCATAAAGTTTTTGCCATGTCATTGGGCATTCCTAATTTTCGAACGAGCGATGTCTAAGGCATGAATGGGGGCGAGAAGTCACTGCTCAGATCTTCGAGAAAAGAAAGCGTTAGAGTGAATAAGTGTAGTTCTTCAGCTAGAAGACCTTCACGGCTGAGCATAGGCCTCTCACATAGATTGCCACTTTGAGCAGCTTGCCTAATTACTCTCCCTGCAGTTTTGACGAGGTTGTCGGTGCAGCTAGTAGGAGTCTGGACTATATATTAATCTGCTGTCTTTGGTTTGTGGTTGCCATTATAGAACCTTTCTTCCTTATCGGTAGTCGGTTCTACAAGTGATGTGGCCTGTCCTTTGCCAGTTCAATTTTCTTCAAGAACTTGTCAGTGACTTTAGTTCTGCAGATATCCTCATTTCGAATCTTATTTTGCAAGTAAACGTTGAGCATAGCTTTCTGCATAGCTCGTCATAAATGTAGGTACGTTATAGCTACAATTATAATTATTGTTTGAATAATAATGGGCAGGGACTGCTCGATATCCCATCTAACTTAAAAAGGCAAGAGACAGTCTAAAAACAAGCTCAGCTCAAATCCTTTACCTTAACCCGTTCCAGGGTCGATTCATACGGGCCATAACTCAGTGTTCCGAGCGATTAACCGAACTCAAATGTACTGAGCGAGAGAGTTAATGAAGTTCGCGGGATATCTGCCACGGTGGCTCCAAACTGGGTCTGATTGAGCTATGAATAGTGAGAATAATTTTAAGGTGAAAATTTTATAGTGAGTCATCATTTTCATCATCGGAATCAGCGTTTTGAAACCTCGTTTATGATTCGGACAGCGAAGGAATGGAACACCTTACCAGCGTCATTGTTTCCTGACAAATATAATCTGGGAGCTTTTAAGGCTAGAGTGAACCGGTATCTTTTAGGCAAGCATGCTCCGCCGTCGACCGCGTTGTCACTTACCATCAGGTGAGACTGTGGTCAAATGTTAGCCTATCTTCTATATCTATTCTATACATATAATAAAACTGTAGAAATAAAAAAATCTGTAAATGCAAAATATCGAAAAAAAAAATTACACAGGTTGGCTTGAAATTTTTTGCTGATCACGTTAAGCTACTTTTTAGAAATTTTGTCTGTTTGTTTGTTTGTTACGGCACAAGTCCGAAAATACTGAACGGATTTTCATGCGGTTTTCACTAATAAGCTTAGAAAAACCCGGCGCAAAACATAGGATATATTAAATTTTAAATATCGTTAATATTTTTTTTGGTGAAAATGATTAAGATTTCATTATGAAAAGGAACGGGATTTTAACAAGATGGCCGCTTCACGGCCTCAAGGTAAGTTTTTTCTATATATTTTGGCTCCACACATAGTGTAGGTATTTAGCCAGTGTCAAAAGGTAAGTTATATTTTGGCTGCTAACCATAGATGAGAGAAAAAAAATGTTACTCTGCTACACTGCTACTGACGGTAATTTTATCTCGGGTTTATCCGGATGCACAGATTAAAGAAAAAAACTCTGTTACTATTATGGCGCGGCTTCAAATACGCCCGAACCTTCGCTGTTTAGTTGGCGCGGAAAAATATCTCTGTTGACTATCCTCGATGTTTTTATTTGTCTGTTTATCTGTCGTTTTGAATACGGATCACGGTTGTTATAGTGGCAACAGAAATATATCATCTGTGAAAAATTCAACAGTCTAACTATCATGATTCATGAGTCCATCCTGGTGACTGATGGACAGACAGACAGACAGACGGACAGCGGAGGTTTAGTAATAAGGATTTACCCTTTGAGTACGGAACCCCAGTCATTTTTATTTCATTCTGAACAATCCCCACTGCACTAAGCAATAAGGAAGTAATTTAATGCATGTTTTTATTTACAACTTAAAAGACAAAAAACAGTAAATAACAATTGGCGCGCCTGCATTACCGGCAGTGTATCACACTTTTCGGGCTACGGCGAAATACATCGCGCGATAACTTTGTCTGCGCTTGATGCAATGCAGATTAGAGAAAAACAATGTGTTCATTATGTAAGTAAAGTACCTATACCCAAGACATACATATAGATAAGTTTTTTAGTTAATCTGTGGTCCCAACTAAAAAAGAGGATAGGTATGAGAACATTCTTGAATAGCACGACACAGAGAACAAGGAATTTAGAAAACTAAAAACTTCTTAGATTTTTTTTATAAGTTTTAAGGCTTCACGCGATATCATATTTAGCCAATATTGAAACATAACTAAATTATTATTCATGTTTTCGATTTATTGGTTTCTGGCGATGGCAAAATTCTTTATTGGCGATCTGGTATTATGTATTAGTTTTCAAAAATCTACTACGTTACCATTCGAAATAAGTATTTTAAATTGTATTTATAGTACCTATAGCTTAACCTTTAGTAAAAACATATTCAGTAATCTGTGCCTATTGACCCTTGCTTTTGCTACGCATTGTAAACCCTTTTTTATTTTGGCATTAGACAAAATTTGTATTTAGCCAATAGGATGTATTTTATGAAAACTGTTTAAAAGGGTAGGTACTTAGACTTTTTATATTTATTCATAAGGCTTCACGCGATTATCATACTTAGCCAATATTGAAGCTTACATTTTTATTCAAGTTTTCGATTTATAGGGTTTTGGCGGGAGCAATGTTCTTTATTGGCAATCTGGTAAAATGTATTATTTACATAAACTTCTACACGTTACCATTCTAATTAGGTAGATAAAATTATTTTTGCGCTACTGCTACATACCTGATCGACCCCAAGGAAGTTTTAAGGTACCAGGGGTCTAGCAAAGATACCAATCACTAACCCTAACGCCAAACGCTAACTCCAAAATCCAAATGTACTAGGATGAAATTTCGGAAATCGCTTCCTTTTCCACAGCTAATGTCTGTTCAATACAGTTTTGGGAGTTAGCGTTTGGCGTTAGCGTTAGTGGTTGGTATCTTTGATAGACCCCCTGTAGTACTTATAGCTAATTAAGTTATAGACCCATACCATTGCGACGCATTTTAAAACCTTTTTATTTTGGCATTAAAGTAAGCCGGAGGTGCTAATATTTGTATGTATTTAGCCAATGATACGAAATATTTGATGAAAAATGTTTAAAAAGGGTAGGTACCTACTTAGATATAATAATATGTAGGTATTCATTATGGCAATAAAATTGTATCCTCGAATTAACAACATGGCTTCTTCTTCTTCTTCTTCTTCTTGCATGTTGAAATAAGTTTTTAATAGTTAAAATATTTTAGATCTGTGGGCTTTTAAATAAGCCAGGGGAGCAGGAAATGATTGATTACTCGGTTACTTCAAGAAGGTTATAGTTATAGTAGCTAAGTAACTATCTTATGTGTAGGTAGTTAAGTACTCAATTCGTATGGAACCAAACTTAAGAAGGTAAAAAAAATATGGTAAATGGAACAAAATTCGCGCGGATAATATGTGAAAGTGAGCTTAACAGGATCATCGTGTGTGATTTTTCCATATTTTTCTAAACTGTACCTGCCTGCTTAGGTAGCTAACTACTACCTAAACAAAATTTACTGAAACTTGTGTTAAAGACCTGAGTGAAGTGATGATGATTTCTTTTTGTTGTAATATGAAAAGGTACTTATATAATTGTAGTTTTTTGTTTGAAACTTCTTTTACTGTTATAAATTTATATTATACTCAAAACATTTAATTTTAGGTAATGGCTAAATGGCTTAAATAGCTTCCACTCACGGCTATGCTTGCGTTATACCTATACCTATGCTAATACAGGTTACTGTGCTCAGCTTCGAAAAGATTTATTGGATTTTGTTGTTTGGTACGAAATGCATGATCTATTATTAGACTATAACGTAAAAATAACATAACACACGCGTGCGAAGCCGCGGGCAAAAGCTAGTCGATAATAAAAAAGAAGATCCTGAAGCACTACTGGCCTCCTCTACTTTGGCTGCTTGCTTGCAATATAGATAAAAACAACATGTTAAGTATGCAATGTACGTATAAAATATGAAAGGCGGTGGGGAGCCGATGGATGCAGGAGGCAGGCAGCCGCTCGAATTGGAGCTCTTTGGGGGAGTCTTATGCTCAGCAGTGAATGTCTTCAGGGTGATGATTATGATTATGGTAATGACGATGATGATGATGATGATGGTGATGATGATGATGATGACGACGATGATGATGATGGTGATAATGATAATGATGATGATGATGATGATGATGGTGGTGATGATGATACTTTTCACATACTTAGTTACTCATTCATGTGGTCTTGGAGCAAATAGGACCACCCCTCTTTCCGTGGGTTCCAAATGAACCGGCTTAAGTAATATTAAAGGAAAAGCAAACATTATAAAGCCCTTTTTTTAATATTTTGGCTCCACACATAGTGTATTTAGCCAGTGTCAAGTATTATGTTATCATCGTGTTATAAAAAATTTAACGCAATCATGTCCTAGTCATAGTCATAGTCCAGTCTAAGTCAGGTAGTCAAAGTCCAGTCTAAGTCATGCTCCAGTAAAGTGGTGGCAACTTTACTAGAAGCTTCTGTGGAGTTTTGGAAGCAACACGAAAAATCACGTTTCACCACATTATATCACTTGCCCTCACTCATGCACTCATCGTAATTCAGCACTTAATGCGTAAAACGCCACTAATTTTAAACATTAACACTGGAAAAAGCATAAGTTTTGAAAAATAATACAATGCAACGACGTGAACCTTTCCGCGTTCCCGCCATAACTGATAAAGCCCTTTGATAGCGTGTGAACATAATTTCTGGTACAAACGCGACTCACACTACTGGGGCAGGGGGTGAGGTAACAAAATGAGACAAAGTCATACGAAATTTCAAAGGACAGAGCAGGATAGAACAAAAGACACATTGGGTGTCCCGCTTCCTCTCGTAGGATTAGCAGTTGAAATAGACTACTAATTTTCGTACGAGGGGAAGTTGTATCGTTGGTCAACTGGATTTATAGATAGATAGATAGAAAATGCTTTATTGCACAAGAGTAAATCAAGTACATAGGCGAACTTTATGCTAAGTAGCATTTTCTTCCAGTGTTCACCTTTGTGTAGTGTGGAACGAGTTTAGTGCTGCTTGAAAAAGAACAAGAAAAAGAATTACCCAAATAAAATAATCATAAAAGATAGCAATAGATAATAATATGAGTTTAGATAGATAAGGTTTTAAACAAATAATACATATTAATGTCTTATATATTTTATATTAAACTTATTGCGAATTAGAATAAAATACTTATATAATAAGCTAAGCTCAGAGTCGCGCAACGAGCTATGGAGAGAGCAATGCTCGGTGTTTCCCTGCGAGATAAGATCCGTAATGAGGAGATCCGCAGGAGAACTAAAGTGACCGATGTAGCTCTTAGGATTAGCAAGGTGAAACGGCAATGGGCAGGCCACATCGCTCGTAGAACTGACAACCGATGGGGAAGAAAGGTTCTCGAGTGGCGACCACGAACTGCAAGACGCAGCGTAGGCCGGACCCCATTAGGTGGACCGACGACCTGGTGAAAGCCGCGGGGAGCCGATGGATACAGGAGGCAAGCAGCCGCTCTGAGTGGCGCTCCCGGGGGGAGGCCTATGTTCAGCAGTGGACGTCTTCAGGCTGTTAATGACTTATATAATAAACAAGGACCTACTCATTTAATAACTATTTTAAGTGCTCAATTTTTCTGACTGTTTTGAATGGATATGAAGTGTTGATATAATTTGGATTCAATGGAGTCAACGGGGAAAGGGCACAGCAGCATTCTCCTCACAGAGCATTGAAACAAATGATGCTTCGCACCGAGCGAAGCGTTTGTTTTTGCTCTGTGATTCTCCTCTATTTAAATTATAAACGACTGTAAGTAATCATCAATACGCATGCCAATTTAAGCATGGTGATTATGATAGTGGTGCTTTGTGCGGGTTGCCTGGGTTGGTGATGAGATACCTACTACAATTTTTATTGCTTACCATCATCGTATGGTGAAGTGGGAAGAATGATAAACTGGGAATGAGCAGTAAAATCAGCATTATGATAGAATGAATACATCGTCATCATCATCATCATCATGATCAAGCCCGTTGACGTCCGCGGGGAGCCTATGAATGCAGGAGGCAAGCAGCCGCTCAAAGGGGCGCTCTCTGGGGGAGGCTTTTGTTCAGCAGTAGAGATTATAGGTAAAATGATAGTTTATGAATATATGTAAGTAGTACATAGAAGAGAAGAGAATAATTAAATGAAAACGATCTTGTCTAGATAGTTTTCACCGACGGGTAAAACTTTTGCTTTAAAATTGGCCAGCATAAAAAATCTACTAAAAATAAACATAAAAAGCGCTGAATGACACTGCAGCGCTTCAATTAATCAATTAAGTAAGTACCCCAATGGTGTCTGGCCGTCGAAAGTTACTGCTAAATGAACCAGCTTAAACAGACCCCTGCTATCCATCACACTTTTTCCTGAAAAGGCGATAGCATGAGTACAGGAATTCCATGACGGGTCTAGGGTGACTGGGTAATTTCACTATGCAGGCTGTGATTGTTTTAACTTCTAAAATGTCTGCACTGGATGGATATTAAACAGAAGCAGAACATTGAACATTGTTTGTTCAATAATTTCTGAAAGCTAGATAGATAGATAGAAAATGCTTTATTGCCCAATAAATTGAGTACATAGAAACACTTAATGCTAAGTAGCATTTTCTTCCATTTAACCTTTGTGGTTGAAAAAGGAAAGAAAAAGCTACTGCCTTAGTCACCAAAGATTTTTTTTTTAAATGGCCTCTTATTAGGATTCCCTGTATTTGGAGCTCCAGGAACTACGAGGATCATGGTTCCACAACAGTGAGAACGACGTAAGTCTTTGCGCTATTTTTCCTGTAAACAAATTAATACTTGTCCTGTCGCAGGAATCGAACCCGCTGCCTCCGGGTTATGAGTCAACCTGCTTAACCACCACACCACGGAAGCTGTCATTTTAATTTGAAAGAAATTAATTAATATAAAATTGTTGGCATGAACCGGAAGATGCAGCGTAGGCCAGCCCTTCACTAGGTAGACCGACGACCTGATCAGAACGGCGGGATGCCGATGGATGCAGGAGCAAGCAGCCGCTCAAAGAGGCGCTCACTGGTGACTGGTGAGGCCAATGTTCAACAATGAACGTCTTCAGGCTGATGATGACGATGCTTAAGTTGTTGATAGTCTCCTAAAAACAAAAGACGGTTAAAATATAAAGTTATTTTTTAAGCGTATCGGACGTATAAGTAGCATCGAGCGGCGAAAGCCATAACCCAATTAAATTCATGAAAATCTAGAAATTCAAATTAAAATTTCCAAGAAACGCGCTCACCGAGTTAATTATCTAAACATTTATGCAGGTGCGCAAATTGAACCTCCGTAATGCAACAAGACAACCGAGTGATTCCATTAGTGGAACAATCATGGAGCAAATGAACCGTTCTCCAATTCATTTGAGAACGGAAGTTGGATGGAACGTACCTTCTATTTCCGCTCCTTGTTCTGAGGCATTTAGAATTTAGGATTTTAGCATTTGTTATAGCTTTTTATGCTCGTAGTTGCTATTTTGAAACATTAAGGACTGGTTTTAAACTTCAAAGGTAAGTCAATGTCGATTGTGTTGCGCAAAATCTTAACCCAAAAATTGGACAGTTCTAAAAATGTTGCTATACCTACATAAGTATTGTTTTCGGAGTTTCAAGTTTCAAGCTATCGCAACACCATTATTTTCAACATCTTTCCTAAGACAAGAATAAAATAATTGACCGTTAAAAATTATTACTAAGTATCATGCGATTGAAAGACCCTAAATATTGTTATGTTTGGTCCTGTTACTTTCAACCAGAAACCCATTCCTCCCACACCGTTTGCATCCGTCAGCTCTCCCGAACTAACGTAACAATAAAATTGTACGGCACAATAACCAGGGGCGCTGATAACACCCAAACGTGGATTTATGCCAAGTGATTTTTAACGCTTTACACGCATTTTAGTGTTGCCAGGTAGCACGTGAAAAGTTAACTACAATAAACTACTGCTGCCGTGTCGATGCCGTGCTAATTTGACTAAATTCGAAAGTGGAAATCGGTACTTATAAATTATTAGAAGATGCATAAACTATAAATGTATTATTTACATTAGACAACGCACCAGTACATATAACTATTGGTCTTGCAAATATGCACTAATAGCTGATGCACATGGTTTTATAAAAAGCATGAGTACTTAGCTACTAATGCGGATTTTAAAGAATAAGATAATTTAGTAGCAGGTTGGGTATTGGCGGGCGGCAAGCAACTCGAAGAGGCACTATGTAGATGAGGCCTATGTTCAGCAGTGGACGTGTTTGACGTCCACTGCTGAACATAGGCCTCATGTGTGATATTTCCAAATATCCGTATATTGTAATTTTGAGAACTAATTACTTTCCCGAATCATAGGGAGTGTTCTAAATACCAACGCTGGCAACACCAACAACAAACTGGTGATGTATGTCCCGTTTCGGCTAAATTTGCTCGTTGCTCGTCAGTTTTTGCCGCGGTTGTTTGAATGGCGTTATCAGTTCGCGGTTGATGGATGTAGGTTGATGCGGTTTGTTTGAATAGCCACGGGCGTTGTGTCTAAATTTTGCAGATATAACTTTCTTGGATTGCCTTCCATCATTTACGTGAAACGGTTTTCTATTCTAAGATAAGTAAAGCTGAGCTGAGGCCTGACACGCACTGACACACCGATACCCACACTGCGATTATGTTAAATAAGACATGTTAGAGATTGGATTGTCATTAGTTTTATGTTTAGAAAATATTCTTTTCTATTTTTTTTCTTCTTTAATTCTTTAGACTATTAGAGGCAGTTTTTATTTACCTACTACCATAAGAAAATTGTCTAAAATTAGTTTAGAGGAAAGAGTTGTTCTCATAGAGCAAGAAAAAAAACGTCATATTTTTCAAAGCTCAGTCTGTGGTTTTTCCTGAAAACCCCGGAGTAGGCCACTAAATTTTTTTTTTAATTATTTCCTCGGCTATTATTCTCATTTTCTCCAAAAATCGTATTCTATAGATTCGTCGCGACAAAAACAAATCCGAACCATTACGAGATTGCCCGTTCATATTCTAAAATTACCCAAAAAAAACTTCTAATAGTTTTATCTGCACGCACAGTTGGTAACATGCTCAGCTATAAAGTTGTCGTATTTATTTGCCCCTCGGGGGTGATATCCACCCCTAAACTTGAGTGACGTCATACACCGCGAGTTGCGTTTTACAACCGGCTGTAAAGTGAGTCATTGGGAATTCACTTTTTAGGTCAAAATTACGTGGAGTACTAAAATATTTTTAAGACTTCTTTTCTGTGAGTTATGGTACAGAATATGTATAACACTGTTTTAAACTTTCACAGTTGTTTACTACGTTTTTAATAGTACTTACGGGATATTTACCGTGATTAGAATCATTTTTGAGTTCCCGTAAGTACTATTAAAAACGTAGAATATATAGGTCATAAGGGTAATTTTTTTGTATAATATGAAATATAGCGTGTGGTTATGTGTATGATACTTAGGTAGTTATTTTTTATGTTGATACTGTTCGTTCTTCATCATGAACAGCCGGAAGACATTCACTGCTGAATATATTTATATGCTGCCCCATATAGAGCGCCACTATTTTGCCTGTTTGCCTCTTTTCACCAGGTCGTCGGTCCGCTTTAGTGCTGTTGGTTATCCAAGAGGGAAAATGTGACAGGCATAATTTCTACTGAACTGAATTGGGGTTTGACATAATTATTTTAATCAGGTTACTCTTCAAGTCCTACTTTCCCAATCCTCGAGGCCATCCCGGAGAACCACGAATACGATTTTTAAGTTTCTAGGTACTACATATTATATGGGGTACTACCATGGGGTCCCATCAGGTACAAACGAAAAATAGCCCAAACTTGAAAAAAATTTAGTGATCGTGTCTAGAGAGTTACTAGTTAGTGTACAGTATATTCATTTGGCCCAATACTTCGCCAACACGCAATAAATGTCGCTTGATGATCTTACGTTATGGAGAAATAAAACAATTCGTAAAATAGCCCGCGTGATTCCGTTGTATGGGATGAGGCATCTGTACTGTAGGTATTATATTATCTGGGGTACTACTTACTTTTTGAAAATTATTCCACTTACCAAAGTATCAAAAAATCATAAAAGCCATTTAAAAACCATCATAAAAATGGAATACCTACTTACCTGTTTAGATTCGCTTACTGGTGGCTTTTAGGAAACAATGGCAACATCTCTTAAAAAAACCTCTAACTTTTTATTCGAATTCGATCAACCTAACCTGTGTTTCAGCCATTAAAACTTTCCAACGAAATAAAAAAACTGGACCAATTCACTAGAGATCTTCAAAGGAAACATGTTTCTGAACGCATTTTTAATTCAAGAACCATCCATTTTCGTAAATCGAACTCGTCATCAATTAAATTACTTGCCCCCATTGTGCGTTTCTAAACTTGAGTTTCATTACCGACGTACCGCCAAGTTATCGCAGCTGAAACTCTACCTTATCTTTTAGGCGATAGAGTCTTTATTTGTACGTGTATAATAACAAGGGTACAGTGAGAATAGGGGAACAGGGGCAATGTTGGCACAGCACGAAAGTTCGGGGGAGTCTTGCGAGGGTAGGTTTTATGGTGTCTCCGGGGAGTTGTAGTGGATGCAACCGTGTCTGCATTTTGAGCGTCTGTGTTTATTTTCTTATAGGGGATCGACAGTTTGTTTTGACCGTGGAGTTACTTATTGAGATGTTATTGTATACATTAGAATATGTTTTATTGCACTACGGTCTGTTAAGTTGTAAGTACCAGAAATATGATCATGTTAAAACTTTTCCAAATAGACGTTTGGCTCGTATTTGTTTTTAATTGCTTTTTGCCTTAGGTTTATAGCAATAATTAATTAACAGTTGGTAGGTACATACTACATAGTTTCTTTGTTTTATTTGCGTAGTTTATATTATAATGTATTGCGTCAACCACGCGTAAACAAACATAAGATATATCGAATATGTACCTAGCAATATAGCACAATACAATCACAGAGCTATGAAAAAAATGACTCTTCGAGGGGAAGCGTTTTTTTTTATCTGTGTAGCGAGTATAAAATAAACCCCAACCCTAATAAGCCCATAACTTATAAAATATTTAAAGACCGTTTTGACAGTTCTAAAACCATTCGGCCTATTGCGGAGATTATCATTTCAACCCATTTTCAACCCGTATTTTCATACTTTTCCGCAATATTTTTAATATCGTCAAATTAAATTTCTTTACTCTGACAGGAGTGGCAGATCGCCAAACAATCGTCGATTGAGTACCTAATCCCAATGGTGATGGATTAAGCAGAATTCAACGTGTTCCTTCGTCCACTCAATTTCGCGACCCTTCTACGGGTATTGATGACTCTCTTAAAACTATAAAAAGGGCTTTATATACATCGAAGGGTTGCATTACGCATAAGGGATGGTGAGAGATGATCCTATGCATTTCTCGTATTTATAAATGAATAATTTAGAACTGCACTCTTCACGTTGTTGATGGAAGAAACTACGCAGGTCACAGTGAGAAAAATCATAAGATCTGTGCTTTCAATTCATCAAGACATTCACCGGATGAAAGCCGAAAGCTCAAATTCGTTGCTGGATTTGGATTGGGCATTGTTTCACTTTTTACAATTACAATCTTTAATTTGAACCCATGCTGATAAAGGTATTATGGATTCGACATTCACTCTCCACTACTGAGCAATAGCCGGTTCAAAAACTTAAGTGCCTACTTAAGCTTCTGAAGTTCAACTATGTGTGATCGTGCAACTATGTGCGAAATTTGAAATTTGTTTATTTGCTGTATTTATTTGGTCTCGATTGTTCACTATATTTTAAAAAGCACCTACCTACTTATTTTTATCATAATTGCAATCATATCTGAGTTTTCGCTATTTCACACACTTGACGGTCTTCGATATTATACCTAGACTTTTATTTAAGGCGATAAAGTTTTTAATAAATGAAATGGAACATCGAAATTGGGTATCTATTATACTTAACTAACTAAAGTAGCTATCCAAACACAAATATTCACTTCATTAGCTTAATATTTTTCAATAATAAACTTGGGCTCCCTCTTCAAAGCCTTTAAGCTAATATACCTTTGCTTTGATCAGTTTGAAAGTAAATGATTAATATGATAGGATTAATTCTACGTCAGTTGACAATAGTCCTTATTCTCTTAACATTATAACATTATACAGACAGCTTTCGACGGTTAAGTACTGAAAATTTTGTTAAAAAAGTTTACCCAATAACCCCATTATTTTTCCCATGAGCGATGCTGTCTTTGATTGCTTTTATGTTTTTGATCACAACTTCATTTTTATTTCATTAACTTCTGATAACCATTTTATGGAAAGTTAATAGGTATTTGTTAAGTACATATGTAATATATTATGTTTATTGTTTAGATATGTTACATAATTATTTTATTTGTGTATTTTATTTTGTGTGTATTAGTTTGGTTTATTTATTGTCTTATATATTTGTGTTACGTTATTATAACTATTTAGATGTCCTAAATTATTTCTAATTATTTCCCACAGTCGTTTTTTCACTAATCACTAGGTGGTAGGACTTTTTGTAGGTACCACCGCTTTGCCAGTTATTCTGCCGCCAAGCAGTAGTGTGCAAGCACTACTGTGTTCCGGTTTGAAGGGCATTGTAGCTAGTGAAATTACTGGGCAAACGAGACTTTATGGCCTGATTACAGTCTGGTAATCTGATTGCTGGACTGTGTGGTGTCTCGGGATAACGTGCGCAGTGCAGTGTCACGCGAAATTTTATTATTTTAAAATTCCGAGTGACATTGCAACTGTTATGGGCAGCCGTGTCGCTTAACATCAGGTGAACGACTAGCTCGCCACGTCATTCATTCTCCTAAAAAAAAAAAACAATAGCCGCACCCTATTTATCTTACACGACCTGGAGGACTGGTAGATAATGCTATTTAGCATTAAGTTTATCCATGTACACTTTTTTGTGCAAAAACATTAAATAAATAAATAAATAATTTTTAAAGCTTATTTTACAATTTGATTTATCTCCTCAGTTATATAACAAGCTCTATTTGAGAGTCTCAATAATAATAACTACTGTGAATTCATCTTCTAAGCCTACCAAACCGAACAAAATTAAGTATTCATAAGACAATATCCGAAATTAGCATTTCTCAATTTCAAGTATCTCATTTACCTCTCTTACAATTATATAAATTTAAAATGGCTGTTCTTGATATTCGGCGTTTATTATAACACGTTCCCATTTTATTACCGGTACTCTGTCTCATTAATAAATAGGTACTGATAGTTCTATTAATGGTTAAAAACAACGTTGTTTATAATTTATGACACAGGTAGGTAAGTACTTAGCTAAGTTATGATCTTATCTTAGTCTCATCAAGAAATAGGTGCTTATTTATCTTACTTTTGCCTGAATCTTACTGCATTAGATGCAAAAGCTTTCTGGTAAACCTAACAGCGCCAGTGACAGAGGCCAGACAGTGACCAGACAGTGGCCAGACAGTGGCCAGACAGTGACCAGACAGTGACCAGACAGTGACCAGACAGTGACCAGACAGTGACTAGACAGTGACTAGATAGTGCCTAGACAGTGACCAGATAGTGACCAGACAGTGATAATGGTCAAATACCAAAGAAGGTGAAAGAGGTTTTTAAGATGGCAACAACGAACCGGAAAAACGCGCTAGGCCGACTTCCTAAGTTACCAGGTGGGTGTACCGAAAACCAGAACCGTAAGGAGCCGTTGGATGCTAGGGGATCATTAATTTCGTAAATAACTTTCAGTTCTACACTAGAGTTTTAGTAGGTACCTACTCTTTTAGAAGCCTCAAAGCGGCTTTAAAATTCTGATGTCAGGTCAGAACCAGGCCTTGAAAAGGAAGGAAGAAAGGAAGTCAGTTGGAATGCGTGACAAAGTACTACTGCAGCTCATACCACAGAAGAAATAATTAATTTGATCAGGGCACAGCAATTCCAGTTATGGGTATTTATAGTGACAAGGTAACAAGGTTCGGCCGGTATTGTATCCTCAAGGTGGCTATAATGGCATACGAGCTTCGTACACAACATTTGGTATAGTTCCCCTAACGATATGCACAGAAGTTCTTGAGCGTTCTGCATCCAAATTACCTTAGGGAATAAACTACCACGGCCACGGGATTATGGTTTTAAGAGACTGGAAGTGACAAGAATTTGACAGAAAACGACAGCTAATAATAACCTATGTAGAAATAGGAACTTAGTTCAATTTATACAAAAGTAGACTCATGCAAAAATTTTTTTAAATTCTTTTTAGGCGAAGTATTTGACCACTGTCTCACCTGTTGGAAAGTGATTGATTTTTGTATGTCTCTTTGTGTGCATAATGTGATGATCATTTTGTGATGATTATTGTATCCGCTGTAATTTTTTAGTTTTAAACACAAAAGTAGAGCTTCTGGCACTTCTTGTAACACCTATTTTCAAGATAAGTGTCTAATTCTGCGTTCAAGGAACACAAAGGCTAACGTGTAAGCAAGGGCTAAATTCATTATTTAACTCTAAACCCATTGTTTTAGACATCCCCACCGATATCTACAACTGTTAATTTATATTTTTTACCAAAATAATAATCGTCAAGCACGGCACTGGTATAAAAATTGCTATTGAAATATTTCAGGCGTAAACTAAATAAACTAAGAGTTATCAGAATGTTCTGAATCATTGCTATTTAGTTTTTTGAAGGGTAGGCTGTAGAGATGTTTTTTTTTTCGCTCATCAAAATGAAGCAATGTGCAACAGAGACCTGCAGTTTAGTCTATAAAACCTTGAGCCTTCCAGGTGGTGATGATGAAAGTTATTATTAGGAATTATTATTATTTTGTTTATAAAAAAACATGACTAGGTGTCACAATTTGTTTTTCTACCGAAATTTTTTCTCACACGGTATTGTAAAAACAATAAACCCAAAACCTAATCCAAAAAAAGTCATTCCAGCCTGACAAAGACGTTAAGACGCGCACGATAGCTAGAAACAAACGGGAACCTTTCCAGGGTCATTAAACAGGATGCGTAATGGAAAGGGTGCAAACTGATCAACTGGAAGCATCTAAATGTTTTTATTTTACGTCGTTTGAACGTGGCGGGGACCGGGGTACGCAATACAGTGTACTTATAAGCAGTAAGGAAAGTACCAATCAAAATATTTCATTGAACTAGTCACTAACATTTACTGAAAATTTTCGGTGGTTCAGCCAAAACATATTCCGTAAAGACGGCTTTATTTTAAACGAGATTATTAGCTTTTCTGTTAATGTTTTATTAGTGATTAAAAAATGCTTGAAATTTGCTTCTTTTTATGAGAATTAATGACGTGATGAGCTAGTCGTTCACCTGATGTGAAGCGACACGGCCGTCCATAACAGATGCAGTCTCACTCGGAACTTTAAAATAATAAAGTTAGCTTTAGCTTTATTTAGCGTTTTAACTCATCATCATCATCATCATTAACAGCCTGAAGACGTCCACTGCTGAACATAGGCCTACCCCGGGAGCGCCACTTAGAGCGGCTGCTTGCCTTCTGCATCCATCGGCTCCCCGCGGCTTTCACCAGGTCGTCGGTCCACCTAGTGGGGGGCCGGCCTACGCTGCGTCTTCCAGTTCGTGGTCGCCATTCGAGAACCTTTCTTCCCCATCGGTTGTCAGTTCTACGAGCGATGTGGCCTGCCCATTGCCGTTTCAACTTGCTAATCCTAAGAGCTACATCGGTCACTTTAGTTCTCCTGCGTTTTAACTAATTAATTAAAATTAAAAGAAAAGTTAAGTATAACACTTCATTACAGTCCTAAGTAAGTAAGTACAGGTACCTATTGACTTTACCGGAATAGAATCACAACTTTGCCGAAGCAGTAGTTTAAGTTCGTCCATACTGGTATTACTGTAAATTACAGATTTCGTAATAGTTGCTAGGCACGTAAGGGGCGTCTGTAATTTGGCAAAAAGGCCAGCTTTTTGAGAAGTTTTGCGACAGTTTAATACTCTCTATTGATAGGTGGACGCCTATCTTGTTTTTTTTAAGTGATGGATTCTTGGGGTCCTAGTGATTAATCGGTTCTCTAGGCCCCAGGATATTTTTCAGAAAGGCGGTAACTACTTTGACTCTGTGATTCAATTCCCTAGAGGGCAACAAGTCATTCATTTAAATAGAATAATTGTTGATTTGTGTTTTTTATTAACATAATTAGTAGTATTATTTACCTGCTTTTACAGGCAATAAATCTTTATTAATAATATTTTTAATATGCCGAATTATTAAACACACGTCACAAGATGAAATTTGTCAAAAATTTTACCTGCTTATATTTTAAAATGGATTTTAAGATTTACGTTTGGCACTAACTTGTTTTAAGTATACATACACATAACTATAACTAGGTATCAATATTTAAGTTACGATAAGTGTAAAAATAAAAAGACAAACGTTTTAATTAATTTATACAGATTAACCTTTAAATAAATTATTAAAACAGAAATAAATTAAATTAAATTTCCGGAACCAATTAACAAAATAATCCTGGTCACAGATTAAAATTTTAATACATATAAGAATTTTTTGATTTGCATACTCTGCACATTAAATGAAGGCAAATAATACAATCTAAGTAATAAAAAAACACAATCTAAGTATTTTTGAAAGCCCTTTACTAAAAATCTACAAAAAATCTAAAAAATCCAAGCTAACCAGAATGCAAGCAATTACTTAAAAACGCAACTCGCAACGGGGGTTCAAGATGAATGCAAATAAAAGCTGCCCTCTCTCGACGGACGAGGGTAGAATTAAAAATTATAAGTTCTTCAAAACATTAGCGTTTGTAGAAAAAATATTGTTGATTCACTACATGAGCGAGCTATACTTATAGGCTATTAAGCTATAGAAAGGTATATCTACGTATATAGCAAAGTTATCTGTGGTATCTACTGGAAGTATGAACCTAATTTAAAATAAAAAAATAAATTTATATAAACAAGAAAACCATTTTTAAATACCCACAAAACAAATTGAATTAATTATATAATCGGCACAATACGTTTACAAGAAAATGATAATTATAATGCTTATGATATATTATGATTTTAGTAAAACTCATAAGTTACGCGTTCAAGAAAATACCTAGATAGAGTAAGGTAGAGTAGACTCGATGCGGATCTGGTGAAGTTATATTTAACTACTAAAAAGTAGTTATTTAAATTTCCGAGAAAACCGAACTAATGACCCGTTAAACTTCGGTTAAAGTTAAATTAACGAATCGCCGAGATATCGCGCGGAAAATTTGACGTAACACGGAAAAACTACGGCCAACCAACTTTCACAAGGAACTTGCTTTTTAATGAGAAACTACGAGTTTTACTGTTAAACTGTTAATTTCAAGATAGACTTCTGTAAGTTATTGCTGGTGAGGTTTATTTGGTTTATGGGGAAGTTAAAAAGTTTCTCTAGCTAGATGGGATATTTAGTTTTGAAGAGGAGGTGGAAACTGGACAGTGAGGGCAAAATCCAATGGATCAAAATTTATATGGGTCTGTTTACCGCTTGCCCTCTTTCTGATTTTGTCTTTTATTCGTGCCATCCACCATTCATTGATTACAACATGCAGCTACGCAGAAACAAAAGTATACTGTAAAAGGATAAATGTATTTTTTATTTCCTCGTTATGCAGCTCGTGCAGTTGTGTTTCTTTCATATAGGTGCATTGTAGTGAACTTACCAAAAATTAAACATCCAGTCACATTGAGTAGCTTTTTATTAGCAATACCTAAAGTATTAAAACAATTATACCAAATCACAAAATCTAAGCTCAAAATCAAACAGCCTGAACAAAACCTAGCTTCTTATAAAATACCAGTTCCCATCTCCTCAGCTTTGCAATCGGTGCGTCACTGTCCACCTTCATGCTCCTTCTATACTTCCTGAAGAAGTCTCCATCGACTTTGACCCTGATGGAATAAAAGAGAAAATTGGTCCGCATTTTTTACTCTCATCATAATCATCATCATCATCATCAACAACATCCTGAAGACTTCCACTGCTGAACATAGGCCTCCCCCAGAGAGCGCCACCTCGAGCTCCCCGCGGTTTTCACCATATCGTCGGTCCACCTGAGGCCTGCCTACGCTGTGCCTTCCGGTTCGTGGTTTTCACTTGAGAACCTTTCGGTCCAGTTCTGCAAGCGATGTGGCCTGCCCATTGCCACCCCAAATTGCCAATCCTAAGAGCTATATCGGTTACTTGTTATCCTGTCTCCTACAGATATCCTCATTCCCAATCGGAAAAACCGAGCATAGCTGCTCTCTCCATAGCTCGTTGCGTGATTTTCAGCTTACTTATGAGGCCAACAGTGCAAATAGGTACATTTCTGCTTCCTTCGTCACATCATCAGCTGGAAGACGTTTACTGCTGAACAAGTCTTCCCTATGAAGAGCCAGCACCCATCGCGAAGAGATGGTAGTGGTCCTATTTTTACGCCGGGACCACAATATGGCAACTACTGCGTCAGTTGAAAAATTGCAATTTCAACTAATGACTGACAATAATAATTGTCTATTAAATAGTTAGTTCCGCGGGGAGCCGATGGATGCAGTTGTGGCGAGCAGCCGCTCAAAGCAGCGCTCTCTGGGGAGATCTATGGTCATCAGTGGACATTTTCAATACGTAAAAAGTACTTTGTAGTAGGATATCTTCAGGCTGTTGGTGATGATGATGATATAAATAGTTGGGAAACGAGGCTTTTGGAATATACCTTATGTTAAAAAGCTTGATGGTGACAAATCCTAAACTTGAAGGAGTTGGGTTATTTGGCGCGAGAATGAGAAACTCTGCTAAGTATAGTTTCTCTTTCTCGCGTAAATAGCCACCTCCTTTAATACTGGCGGTGATCGTCAAGTTTTTCCTTACAACGATTCAAATTACCTTCGATCACATGTCTCCCTTGACTGTGTCGGTTCAAGGATTCCAGAGTCACTGCGGAGTTGGTTCCGTGGGTAGAAGAGCCAGCGCTTGGAGCCAAGCCCATCACTTTTGAGGTACTCCTGGATGCGGTCCTGACGCTTCTGCGTTGCTAGGAACTTTGGTGTGTTTTTCTTATGCTTGGTTTCTGCGAAAAAGGTTGTTGACAAGATGAAGACATCTTACTGGTTGTCAGTGATAACAGCAGCAGCACATAAATGCTCTACTATCTTTTCGACTTCTGTAAATTCTTAATAATTGTACAAAGCCTGTATAGATATAGATACTTATTACGTGTAAGATATAACACTCTGAAAGCATCCAAAAATCCTGGCTCTTTGATATTCTGGGCTTTGTGACGATTGCCTGACCGACTGCGGCTCCTCGACCGGGACTTTGATTGGGACCGAGATTGGGACCGGGACCGGGACTTAGATCGGTCTCGTTCTCGGGACTGCGATCTGGTTTTCGAAGTGCTTCTACTTCTGGATCGGGTTCTGCCATCGAACGGCCGGTGCTTAGATCTACTGGGTCTGGAATGAAGCCAATAAACGAATCTGTATTTGTAGGTACCTATACGTATACGTGGGGTGTACGTAAATTGATCAATATTACTGTCATTGCAATAGCAAGTTGAAATAGCAATGGGCAGGCCACATCGCTAGTAGAACTGACAACGGGGAAGAAGGGTTCTCGAGTCGTGACCCGAACCGGAACATGCAGCGTAGGCCCCCGACTAGGTAGATCGACGATCTGGGAAAACGAGGCGCTGATGAATGCCGGAGGTGAGCAGCCACTCAAAGTGCCGCTCTCTGGGGGAGGCCTATGTTCAGCGGTGGACGTCGTGGTGGATGACTGTCTTTTGCACTATCCACCTATAAATGTATACCTACCGTGCTAATGGCGTTATTGGAACGTTTTAGGCTATAAGCCTAATTCAAGTTGATCGTGGTGGAAGTGATATTGTTCCTATGTTCAGCAAAGTATGCAAAAAGACAGATGATGTGACGTTTTCTACTACAAAAAAAAAATCAAAATACGACAAATTTTTCCTGTTGCATTCCCAATCCACGTTACAAGATTAACCAGGAATATCAGCAAAAATCAGCAGCTTTAATTTTGACTAAGTATCTACCTCCAAATAAAACAGTAGGATTACCACGTAAGTCTTAGTGATCGTGTGCTCTCTTACTCGCACTCACGGACTTGTAAATTGGCGCGTGCAGGATGGCAGGCGCAGTATATATCCAAAAAACAGTTACGCGATAAGGATGATCTCCGAGTTCTGCGTGATGGTCATACCTTCGTGCGTCTTCCTCGTTCATCGATTGAAGTCCATAATACTCGCCAAACCCGTCGCCGTGGTCAGGATAGTTGCCGTCCGGCGGATGCATCGACGGAAACGGCGCAGGATACGCATACCCATAGCCTTCCATCTGCAAACATAAATATTAAAATTTCACAACTTTGAGGATAATGTTTTGATGACACTCGCGAATTTTGGTTTGTTTTTGTTTGAGCTGTCAGTGACAAGAATCAACAAGAATTTGATGAGGATTTAACCTTCTTGGTGTTTTATCAGAACTGCGGTGGGAGTGTGAACTTTTTGCTGCTAAAAAGTTTAAAATAATTTAGTAGTAGAATTTTGTATATTTTGTGTTTATACTCTAAATCCTCACTTTCTTTTTTTAAACAAGCACTATCCCAAAAAAGAGCAAGGATATAAAAGAAAAAAAATATTTAAGAATACATTGAGGATTTAACCTTCTTGGTGTGTTATCAGGTCTTTGTTGGGTGTGAACTCTTTGCTGTTAAATAGTATAGCAAAGTTCTCTGTGGTTGTTTATTCGGTATTTACAAATCTGGACTTTGACTACCTGACTTAGACTGGACTATAACTATGACTTGACTTACGTGAAATATTCTATAACGATGAAAAATTACAATACTTGACACTGGCTAAATACACTATGTGTGGAGCCATAATCTAAGAAAGAAGAATTCTGTGCCTAAATCCTCCCTTTTTTAAACACAGGTTGTTGGGTTGTTGAAAATAGTTGAAGAAAATCGAGGATTTAGAACAAAATGAAATCAAAATTTACCAGAAAACTTTTTAAAATTTTCGCACATTTTCACCCAAATAATCATTTAGTTTTCTTTTAAAACTGAATTACAAAAGATTTACTATCTTTAAGGAAACCCAAATCAAAGCTTAATAGCATTTGTTATCACTCTATCGCGATTCGTATCACTTAAAATAAGAATAAATCACTTTCAATGCATCATTATCGAGAAGATTTACGACCCCACGAAATTGGAATCGATATTAATCGAATCGGAATCGAATGAAAAAGGTTCGAGAAAGTCAAATAACTTGCCGATTTTAAGGAAAGAACAATTAAAGAAGTAAGATAAATTAGGAATCGGTGAATGCCTAATGGCTCCCTCCATTAGAGGGTTTTGAGTTTTCTGAATACTTTTAAAAAGAAATGTTTAACTACTCTCTTTTAAAGTTTGAGCGCGAAACAAAGAGATAAATTAAATGGAAGTGATCTGTCAATTTTATGAATTCTATTGTATTCCATTGTAAGTACTTTGAAGGTTACTGAGAGTGTAAACTCCGTCTCACGTTAGTTGTCCCGCGGCAATAAGTGGAACTAATTTTGAAAGTAAGTAATTTACGTCACTACATAATATATGTACCTATACAGTGCTTTATTTACTAAATATTTTAGGATCCTAATTATGCGTGGAAGACACCATATTCCATTCTTTTAAATTAAACACTTTTTTTCGTTTAGCTGCATCACTGCTTATATTTTCAAGTAACGGTTTTTCTTAGTAACCATAGAAACAACCACAGACTTTTAATATTACAAACTCTTCAAAATAAGACTGATATTCACAAATTACGTTACATTGAAATTTTGTGGAGTCTAAAATATAGAGGTCAGCAACATTCCGTAACACGAATGTGGCGACGCGGCCGCGGGACATCTTACGTGAGACGGAGTTTATCGTTTCGATAATTTTGTCTGATATAATAAAAGATTCCAAAGATATGAAATAATCTGCCCCTGTAAAATATTCCCGCGATGCTTCAATATGGAGTTTTTTAAAAGGGCATCTATTTTCTAACATAATCTATCAAAATCACCTAAAATTACGGTCTGTATATAAATAAATGTTGGAACAGACCGGTGCGGCACGATATCGCGAATTTGCAACAAAACTTACAAAAAAAAAAAACAAATGACGTTCACTTCCATTGAATCTTACTGTACACCCAGCAATAGCAGTCAGTGCTTTCCTTCAACTGCTGAGCAGCGGTCCATTCTCTGCTTACTTTTTAATATCCGCAAGTTTTCAGCTCATTTAGACGCGGCACTTTGTTATACCGATCGTTACGAGTTCTTAACTAACGCTTTCACTTTGTTTTTAATGGACGTAGAAATTAAAATTATTCAGATGGAACCTAGAATAAATAACCCAGTCCATATTGGTTTTTATATTTTGTGATTATGCGTCATCGGTCATGACTATCACAACACCGCCTAGCTCTTTTTAATACACTTCCGAAATCATTAATGTTTATCAGCAGGCAAAAACGTATGCTCAGAAGGCCTCAACACTTTGAGGCCTTCTAAGAGAGTTGTTCATCACTATTCGATTGGTGGATTCATGGAAACCTGGTATATAGAACCCACGACACCCCTGGTACCCGTTGTATAGATTTGACGACCTGCCCGCCTAGCGCACCGTGATAAAGTTTTCTCACCACTTTTTCTCGTGAGAGACTGTGACAAAACTATGGTAGCGCCTACGTGTCTCACCAGCAATGACATATTTTCTCGCGGTGCATATATGTTACATCATCTGGCGGTGTCCAAGGGCCCGTGGCACCCCCATGCATGGCTGTCCTCCGGGGGCGTCACAGGTCCGTCGCGCAAATTTCACTGCACTGCACTTTAACCTAATCCTATAAAATGTACACAAACTAACTGAACCTCAAACTGCAAGCGGCTGTAAGTACATTTTTATAGCAACAGCTTCTGAAACTCATTAAAATGTAGTTTTGAAAACGTATGAAAACCCCCAGTGGCAGCTGTGATGTTAACTACTTGACAAGGTAGATTTCCGTTGGTACGTTTTTAGTTTATGCTAGTTATGTAATAAATATAACCTTTACCTAGGTAAAGACAAAAATAACGCTAAAATTACATAGTAACTGACGTTATGTCCTTATGTAATAGGTATGATAATGTGGTACACAAAATTGCAGGGCACAGAGCTAAGAGTTGTCATGTACTCATTAAATTAAACAATAACTTTTTCAATAAGTTTTACGTGTATTTCACTTTTTTTTATTTATTTTTCTTATCAACGTTATACTTAATTAAATGATATCAATGTTTTATTATGCCCCGTCTCATTTTCGCTCATGACATTAAGCAAGTCAGTTGACTAGGACTTTTACGAATTTATTAATGTAAAATGTTCAATAAAGATATTATAGTCCTTTTAAATTTTAAATTTTAGCAACCAGCCAGCTTCCGTGATGTTTTTTTCTTTGCCGTTTTAGGCACAATGACTGCCAGTATAGCTTTTTAGCACATCGTACGCGTTTATATAAAAAAAAGAAAGCATTTTTATTAATATGTTACATGGCTTACACATTACAAATCTACCTTTTACTGACAAAATACAACTTGCACTAATTAACTGAAAGTAGGTATGACCTGTCATTGCAACCTACTTTTTTGCTTTCCACTCATAAAAGTGTACTAGCATAACTGCCACTGAGTAAGTTGTCTAAAACGCTTTTAATGTCCAGGTATAAAGTTGATATTTGCAAAAAGGGTTAAACCCTACGAAAATGAAAAGCGGAAAGTTTGTTTTTATGTTTGTTTACACGATTTTTACCTAAGACGAACTGACCATTAGAGCCTTAATTTAAAGAGAATAGGTATAACCCTGAGAATTATCCTAAAATAATTTAAACTAAACACGCTCACATATGCCATATTTCGCAGCAAACCTTGCACATTATAATTTTTTTTTTTTTTTTTTTTTTTTTTATAAATATGTGTGGACAATTCACACAGCGCCATCTAGCCCCAAACTAAGCAAAGCTTGTACTATGGGAACCAGATAACTGATAAAATACTTATATACTTTTTTGTTTGTAAATACATACATAGAATACAATATAATACCCAGACGCAGAACAAACATCTATGTTCATCACACAAATGTTTGTCCTGGGTAGGAATCGAACCCACAGCCCTCGGTTCAGAAGGCAGGGCTACTACCAACTGAGCTATCAGGCCCGTCATTGCACAGCAACACGTAATTTCCGTAATATTAGCATGATATGAAACTGCTACCGAGTCTGCGCTGATTTTATTCCACCGTGCATATTTTGCGATACATTCTAAAATGGAATCTGCGGCTATAATGGCTTGATGTAAAACTAACTTTTTGTGTTGATGTTACTTGACCATGTTGGCTGAGATCTCTCAATCACAGAATTTGCCCTACATGAGCTGTGAGTGCCAACCACGTAAGGGTTGTAAAAGGTGAATTTAAACTTATAATCCTTGTAACGGAATCATATTCAGGTTTTAAGTACGGACGGATGAATGCGGGTTCTACTGGGCTACCACAAGCTAATACAAAACCATAACTTTTCATGGCATTAATATTTCAAGGTTACAATAATATTGTTCGAATTCGTACTGTATTAGCTTCATGATTCGTACCATGAACTTATAAAGTATTCCTGCGTGTGAACGAGACATCTACATTTTTATATGACGTTATCACAGTCGCACGTCAGTGTCAACATGATGTAAAGGTATGACATGACAGTTGTATTTGAGTGAACGATTTAACGTGACGTCATCAAAACTGCTCTGGCTCTGCAACATTAAAGTACATATTCTTACTTTTATGCCATTTGTCAATGTATGATTGAAGTAATATTGAAGTAATAATGCTATAAGACCTTGTGGTGACTCCCCAGTTCACGTTCGTGATTTTTTAATCACGAACGTGAACTGGGGACTTTTCCTTTTCGTTTAAATTAATTATTGTTTGTTTATCACAAATGATTTTGTTGAATAGTTAATGGGAACAACTTTTGCAGTGAAATTAAAAATGGAAATAAAACGATGATACAAATTGGGTCAGATCATGGACGTATAATATGGGTCAGATCAATAATCTTTTAGAGATTAGATTCTTAGGTCAGACATTTTATCATCTTCGTTAAGCGTCGGGTCAAAAACTGATCTGACATTAAATCTATTCTAGAACTACCACTTACCTGTGGGAATTCTGTTACCTGCAAGAATCCTTAAGTTTCCGGGATAAAAAGTGCGTTGTATATAGCAAGACTCGCTATTTATTCAAGTACTTCGCAGATTGAAGCTTCTCTACATGTACTAGGTATTAGGTTTCTGTAGTTAGGTACACAAGAAAACTAGAATCTAGAATAGTTTTGCCACAATCCATTTGACGAGAATTACTTGGATTAGCACAAAGATACTCGCCAAGAGAAATGAGACCCAGAGGAGCAACAAATGTTAATGACTCTACCACATTACTAGGAGATCCTAAATGACTTTAATTAAATTATGACTTATTTATGGGTGAAATTAGAACAGAGATAATATTATTATGTAGAATCGTGATAGAAACCCTTACTTTATTACACATAATATGCTAATGTATATGTGTATACCGACAATCTGGTCAAAACTACGGGGAGCCACAGAGCAAGCAGCCACTCAATAATGGCGCCTATGTTCAGCAGTGGATGTCTTCGAGCAGTTCGTAAGAATGAAATGTTGTCCAAATGGCTTTCACGTCGGCTAAACTAATTTGGGTGTTTTGCACACAAACCGATTATAGTATCGAAATCAACATTAGCCTAATTATTATTACCCCGGAAAATTAAGAATGACCACAGGACAACGGTAATTTGAAGGTAAAACTGCGAACTCTTTTTAGTTTAACATAATATATAAATAGCATATTTTCCATTGACGTAAAACTCACTTAAATCCCAGTTTATAACACACATCATCAGCTTGAAGAAGTCCACTGCTGAACATAAGCCTCCCCATAAAACGTCACTATGGGCGCTTGACATAATATAAGGGGCGTTTTCCATAATTACCAAGCTCGGTAGGAAGCTTGGTCATCGCAGAAGATTTTGATGCAGGTACCGTAGGTACTAGCGATGGTAATTAATGCGATTTTGCGTAAATTTCATAAACATGCTAATTCACCAGTCTTAGCATGCTAATTGCTATTGCTATGCTATTTGCTATTGCTATGCTATTTGCTATAATGAATTGAAAAATGCAATGAAAGTTGAAATGAAAAATGAAATGAAAAAGAAATGAAAAATGAAATTAAACATGAATTGACCCTTTATATTAAAAATTAAATTAATTTAAATGAAATTTCATATTTCACAGAATTCGCAACTACATTTCATTTGCGAAATGCTAATTGAGTTTCCACATGCTAAAAATGAATGCGAATGCTAATTAATCCATCACTAGTAGGTACTGATATAATCATAGTAGGGTGAAGTTTTGCCCCAAAATTTCGTGAACTTCAATTCGCACTGTAAGATATACACTCCGCAAAAGCAGATAAAAAGGTTATCAAGAAGTGTTATTTATTCAAAAATGTCAAGTACTCTTTCAAGGTTTCACAGATAAATCTCACTCCGTATTCGAGAATCATTCTCGCGAGGCAGAATCAAACGAAACAGGCGAGATCTTGCACTTTGAAGAACCTGAGGGCTCGTCGAGAGGTTTTAACGAGACGAGCCGTTGATGGTACTTAGTACCCCTGGTGAAGTTTTGCTTCGCGAAGTGGTTGCTTATGCATATTTCTTCCACCTTTCGCTAGTTCTTCAGGTATCGATTGATCGGGGGTTGAGAACAAAAAATCTAATGCCATGAGGTTAAAAAGACGATGGTTTCTATTTCAGGTTTACGCATTGTTTTTTAATTAGGCACTTCATAATCATTTATCTCCACTGATTGTTGACCGAATTTGATAATTATTTTTTTATTAATTAGAAAGACGGTTTAATGAAATACAAGACGGAGTTTTGGCGGGAACGCGGAAAAGTTCACGTCGTTGCATTGTATTATTTTTCAAAAATTGTGCTTTTTCTTCTAGTAAAGTTCTAGTAAAGCTGCCACCACTTTGCTGGAGCATGACTTAGACTGGACTATGACTACCTGACTTAGACTGGACTTATGACTATGACTAGGACATGACTTTGCGTGAAATATTTTATAACACGATGAAAATATAATACTCGACACTGGCTAAATACACTATGTGTGCAGCCAAAATATAAGAAAAAAAAATACAAGACAGAAACCGGCCAAACAAAAACAGTACAATTTTTTTAAAATTGAAATGATCGACTTTGTCATTTTGTCGTCCACCAGATGTTTTCTTCTTTCGATAGTGGTACGAATGTCCCAAACCAAAATAAATACATAGGCGGTTCCCACCGCGGTATGAATCGCCTAAGTATTATAATAGCAGAGGTCGATTCACACCGCGGTGCGAACCACTCGTGGTGTGAAACGCCCCATTACCCATGTAAAGTGACACATTTATAAAACACTTATATTATAATAGCATACATAGCCAGTTTTTAGGCTAGTCTTGAGGGTGATGATGATGATGATAATGATGATGATGATGAAATAGCGAGTGAAGCTAAGCCAGTGGCTAAGATCTCTAAAGGTCGAATCGAAGTCGACCGCATCGGCAGGTCAGTAACTAGTAGCGATGGCAATTAATGTGATTTTGCGCAAATTTCATAAACATGCTAATTCACGAGTCTTAGCATGCTAATTGCTATTGCTATGCTATTTGCTAAAATGAAATGAAATGGAAATGAAAAATGATATGAAAAATGAAATGAAAATTGAAATGAAAAATGAAATGAAAAATTATATGAAAAATGAAATAAAACATGAAATGAAACTTTATGTTAAAAATTATATTCATTGAAATTAATTTTCATATTTCACAGAATTTTGCAACTACATTTCATTTGCGTAATGCTAATTGAGTTTTCACATGCTAAAAATTAATGCGAATGTTAATTAATCCATCACTAGTAACTAGCCTACACTAAGTATTCACGTTTCTATGGCAATGACCTATCCCTGATTTGTATTTTAGTAGGTAAAATCAAATCAGCAGTAAGAATAATAAATGTACAAAAAAAGTATACAGAAACTTCTGAACCGCTTTTGTTTCAGTAAAATAACTACGTCCCTGTCTCTAGTCCTTCTAGAACAGACCACGTCGCTGTGTTTTAAATAGGGACATACTATTCGCAACTTAAAACAGAAAGAACGTACTTACAAGCAGTATGAGAAGTTTATAGACTTCATGGTTTCACGCAAAACTCACGCTCACATCCTCAAACAATACACCAGCAGGGTTAGCACGGACGATAGACAAAATTGTCTCTCCCCTGTTTTACTCCACTTGACATGTAAATTGTATGAAGAATTTGACATAAAACAGGGAAATACAATTTTGTCTACCGTCCGTGCTAGCCCGGCAGCTCTTCTAAAACCGTGGATAATTTTGTAAAATTGAAATATTGTCTTGGTGATCGCAGTATCTTGTAATGCAGACAAAAACACCTATTCTAATAGATATTCCCTTAGCTGGCTCTTACGGCACCATTGGGAAGAGATAGGTAGGATAGTCATATTCTTAGGCCGCGACGAAATGGCTGTCCATACTGTATATTTACCCCATCCTACACTTGGCGAACTTGCCACTTAGCCACCCGCCGCTCTAATGACGCGCACTATTGTACCAACTTTCAGTCCGTATGAATGTGAACCACAGAGTATAAAATAAATGTAGTAAAAGGTGCAGCTATGGACGTAACGCACCAAATAATGATATTATACTATTCCGTGGTAATATAGCTGCATGAGCTGATTCTCATGTGGCTTAAAAAATAACAATAGTCTAAGCTTGTCTGTGATCCTAAGTGTGTGACTCGCAATGTATGCTTTAAATTGTACCAGTGTAGAGCTAATTTCTTTTGAAATACAATGTACTGCGTATTCTACACAGTCTGCCTCTGTTGCCTATGGAAGAGCTGCCGTGGTTTTTCAGCCTGTTGTTTTCATATCAGAATCCGTTGCAGTGGGCCAACTTTATAGCTGCCACGAGAATGGTAAAAAGTTCTTTGATTTCTAAATACACGCATAAAAACTAAATAGTGTTTAACTTACTTATGGGTGAATACAAAATCATATTGCTTATAACCTCAAAAAGAACCTAGAAATTCCTAATGGAAGTATAGGGCATTTATGGTCCTACCAACTTCCCCAGTTTATACATGCTGTCACTTTTTCTTTCATTCTTCTTGTTTATGACAGGCGAAATGGGTGGATTACTCAATAGCCGCAGGAGATCCACGAAAGAATTCTGGTTACAGGGGTTACTCATTTTATTTCTATATACTGCAATGCTGTGTAGTGGAGAAACTTACTAACTTGAACTTTAAACTCTACCGGTCTACACTTTAAGTTGAAAATGTGATGATGCAGAGAATTGAATATAATTTATTTAAGTTTTCCCTTATTTTTATACGCTGCCTCATCTATAGAAGCGTGGACATGGAGCACCTAAAGAATATTTCTTTTAATTATATCCTCGTTATGTTGTTGAAAGGATTTCTCAGAGATCCCAGTTTCAAATGAATTTGGGTTATGAATATCCGTGGGCCGTGTTCTATTTACCTTTTTAGTTGTACGGGTTTCTGTAAAAAATATTTTTTTTTTTACCAGTAAAACTGTGTTATTGTGGTTTAGTAGAACCCGTCTAAAATTATGTATAATTTTGTTTTTTTTTATCTTTCAGAAAAGTAAAAATATTGAGGTTTAGGTCTATGAGCTTTTAATACTTTAGCAGCTAGGTACATTATTTTGATCATCATTGATATGTGGTTCTGAATTTAGAAGTGTGGAGAAAAAACAGAGTTTTGAGTAGGTTTACATGAGGTAAATACATAAATACAATAAAGGTAAATACATTGACTAGTTCGGCAGACTATTAACCACAGAGCTCTGAAAATATGACACTTCGCTCGGGAGGCTTAGCGTTTTTTTTTGCTCTGTGCTTTTAACCTTATTTGGCACTATTCACTTGATCTCCGTTTCTTCTTTATCCATTCCGTACCATTACGCACGTATCACGACATAACAAAGCCTCCCGCTAAGGATCTGGATTGAACCGAGGAGCAACTGTGGCTACTGGGCCACCAGTGCCATTCTAGCGTTTGCAATCGCGTTTTGTGTGTCAAACGAAACCCATGTCACTTTTAACAAGAGTCTGGCTTTAGAGTTACCTACAATGTTCTGATATTTAGATTTTCTTCATTTTGTATATTATTGTAGTATTTATAGCGCCAAAATAACGCAGTACCTAAAATTTTGATAGTATTCCGGCATTATAGTCTCTATATGCCACGTAGTAAATCTCAATTAAGCTTACACATCCACTATTTATAAGCCTTTTATTGTATGTGCCCTCTGAAATAAGCGAAGGAATGGAACACCTTACCGGCGTCATTGTTTCCTTACAAATATAATCTGGGAGTTTTTAAGGCTAGAGTGAACCGGTATCTTCTAGACAAGCATCGTCGAACGCGTCACTTACCATCAGGTGAGACCGTGGTCAAATGTTAGCTTGTCGATGATAAAAAAGAAAAAACAATCCTAAAGTCTGTAGACCGTTCCACATTGTATAAGAAAAAAGTAGAAAAGTATGGAAAAATTAATAGAAAAACAAAGAAATTACCTACTCCGTAATTTTTGGCAATAATTAAATTAAAACCTGGCTTTTTTGTAATACTGTTTCCAGACAGAAAAAGGTCAAAAAGCAATAAATACAAAACTGAGTTTCTAATTAACGATACCATGCCCTAACTATGATGGATCACATCAATCCTATTGTACTTTACCCCGGTCTTATAATAAATCATTACTGGGCTGAGCAACAGGCAGAACTAATTATTTCTTGCCACATTTTTTCTTAATTTTCGCGATCCATCTCGGAATTAATTAGAAAGAGAATCCGCAACAGGTTTTGTTTCGGGTGTTTGCGAAAAACATTAAAAATTAAATAAATAAGCAAGGTTGTGTACTTAACCGATTATTTTGAGTTTTTAATGTTACATTTATTATTGACCCCGCAGCTGACTGGCCTTACAGTTGGTTGGTTGGTTGGTTGCTAGCGCTCCCTTCTGAGCTGTGAGTTGCCGGTTCTCTTCTCACCCAGGACATAAAACAAACATCAATGTTTGTTCTGTGTCTGGGTATTAAAATTGCCATGTAAAATAACTAGATGGCGCTATATGAAATAGCCTGATGTATTTTTATAGTACCTATATTAGATTTAAAAATCTACGTGCAAAGCTCACAAAGGTATCTTTTTGATGAAATGAAAGGGTACTTATAAATTCCCTACGACTCTCATTTGAAACTAAAAATGGAATTGATTGCATTACTACTTCAAAAATTTATATTAGAACTAATTTTTCATTTCAAACCGAATTACGAAAAACCAAAATCCATTTATCCGACGTTATAGCAATGTCGTTATAAAAGAAATCACGCAATTCTCTGAGCTCATTGTAAAAAGATTTAGCTACATAAAGGTCGCAAGCCTGTCTGTCCGTCTGCCTTATAAATCAGTTAAATCACTTCACATCTACGTTGCAAACTTTGCCATTAAAAACGTTTTAAAACTTAATGAAAGAAAGAAAAGTGAAGCTTAAATTTATAGTTACAGAAGTATGTACTAGGGTTTTCTCTAGTTTATTCCAATAATTCCTACAAAAGATTGAGTTTGGGGGATTTCTTTTAAATTTAGAATAACTCTCTCACCAATTTCAATGAGATCGAGACATTACCTATCGAAAATAATAATAAGATCGATCGTACTCACTACTAGAATTATAATAATTATACTTCAAAAATACCCACCAAAGACTGATGAACATTTTTAGAATTATAATCTAGAAATCCCCATTGACCACGATAATTAGGGTTTTTGGGCAAAAAGCTCCACATATCCCCATCGGGCCCGCTCTCTGTGGGGAAGTGGAAAGTGAGATGGCTTTGTCGTGAGACCTTTTTTTTTATTTTATTTTTCACCATTCACGTTTAATTAGTATTTTTCCTCGAAATAGTTGTAAATCTGCCCCTAAATTATAAACTAGGTACGATTTATTAAAGTTCATTAGTAAGTAGTAAATAGTTATCAATTTAACTGTGCACCACACTACACCGCTGCTATACCACAGCTGGTTAAGGTGAACTTTCTTTTGGGTCTATAACTGACTCTTTTCACCTTATAAGTATTGTTAAGAAAACTTAAAGCTATTTTTTTAGTTTTTCGGTCCAAAGTCTCGCACCAATCTCAAAAAACACTGTCTCTCATTAAACATAAATCTGAATAAAATCAATTTATTTAACGCTTCGCGCGTTTATCGCCCATAATAGATTACTTCTCGGAGAAAAATAAATGAATGAAACTTCCAACATGATACAATATAACACCAGTAAAGGATGTAACTACGTTTATTTTTAAATTATTTTGTTTAATCATCGTCGCATATTAATTCTGAAAAATACCTCCGAATGACGTTGCTCTGCCGAATGAGCCGTCGACAGAACGTTTCGTTTATGAGTAGTTCAACGAAAAAATCTTTCAACTACGAACGATTTGTCGATAGAACGATTTTTTCACGAGCAAAGGACGACAAAACCTTAATTTCCAAATGAAAATTATCACAATGGGCGGACTAAAAATAAATTAGGTTAAAAAAATTATGAGAATCAATTTTTCTTTTTGTGTGGTGGAAATAGCTAAATAGGATAGCGAAAATAGCGAAATAGGATAACTTGGAAATAGGAAGTTTCTCGTAGTTATTTTCTAAATTTCCTGGGTTTTATATTGTCTTTCCTTTTAATCAGTTATGATATTTAATATTAACTGCTTCCTGTAAAAAATGTGATTAACCCCCGTATTCTAAAACATTTCACCAAAAATCCTTCACTTAACTTTGAGGGAAACTCAAGGTACATCGCGACGTACCTTGAGTTGACAGTTGCTTCGCTTCCCTCGTTTGAGAAAAATTTACGCAGAAATGTCAAGTTGATTATTATTGTCATTTAAAAATACCAAAACACAAAAATGAGGTTAATGCGAGGTTGAGTCGAGTGGAGTAATCCCGTGGTAATGACTTAGAATATGGGGGTAAGTTTCGATAAAGGTTCCTTACTGCTAATTAGTTATTTGTGCCGCGTCCCAGTTGGAAGTTTAGAAAACTTATTAAGTGAACAGCGTGTGACGTTTCCGAGGGGAGGTTTCTAAAGATTTTGAAAATGAACCATTCTTTTAATTTGGGGTGAAATCAAAAAGAGTTAATTAGAATATCATAAAAGAAAGAAAATTGCCGGTTTTATTTACAAACAATACAAAGCGGGAAAGAAAACTTAATACTTTAAAAAACTTTGATTAAATACCTTTTGACACGTTAAAATAACGCTTTTCTTTCAATTTTTTGCCTTTAATAAAAAAGACTTATTAAAAACATATTTTATCAGCTAACCAAAAATTATTTTATGAAAAACAAGACGGGTTTAAAAGCTTTTTCTTGTATTTTCAGGCTGCTAGGAAATAAAAAAGATAAACGAAATTTTAATAAGTTATACTTGGTCCTGTGCGAATAAATATCCACTTATCCGTACAAGTAGGTCAACCATAACTCTTCACAATAAGATATTACATAACCAAGTATTCACTCAAACTATAGCTGAATCAGTTGTATCCATAAGAAAATCTTTTTTGGATTAGAGCCAAGGCCAAGGTCTAGGCCAGGGGTAGTCAAACTTTGCTCCGTTATAAATTAAAAACTTTTCTAACCATTCTTAACTCTTCTAGGTAAATATGTCATAAAAGATCTCAGGATCCATCAGTAGTGCGGCTTCAACACACATCTAAGTTAAGTAATTATGAGGCAATGAAATGATTGAGTTATAAATCGCGCTAGACGTGCCAGATTGGTTGGAAACAAAAATGTGTATGGTGCAATTAAAATCCAATGGTTGGCGTTGGTCACATTGGTGGAACATAGGATAATAATTTAATTTCTTCCCATATAGTGGGATGGAATAGGATGGGGTGTAATGTGTCGAATGGGGTGGGAAGATGTGTGATGTGTGGAGATGGAGTGAGATGGAGTGGGATAGAGTTGTATGGGGTGAGTACTTAGTCGCTTGCGCAGACTTGGGAGTTGGGGAGTAATGTGTCAGATGAGGTGGGAAGATGTGTGATGTGTGAGATGGAGTGAGATGGGGTGGGATAGAGTTGTATGGGGGTGAGCATTGGGCTATTGGGTCACGTTGATCTACTTACTTGCTTAGATTAAGCTGCAAATGTTGAGATTTCTTGGCCTAGCTAGACGATACCAATATAAATCAAACTTGCGGAGTCATTCAAAACAGTTCCAACTGTGCCCAACAATGTTTTACTGACAGCGCGATATAAATGGCTACGCTTTCACACTGAAGCAGTTTGGTAGATCTATTTAAAAAATGTAAAAATCTACAAAAAGCCGTATAAAAATAAGAAAAATGAAGTGGAGTGGAAATTAAGGTACCTATTAAAAATAGATAATCATGTAGAATAATTACCAAATAGATATATAATAAACTAGGCAGAAATTATTTATTTTCAAGTCATCAGTAATTCAATTAACTCAACGTGTTATTCTTTAAATAATGTACATAAAAAGTGTTTACGTTCAAAAAACCATTGCAGGTGCATCTAAGCAGGCGATACTGCTGTAAATCATAAATAAATCTTCGATTAATTCTCTACAGAACATTCTTACAAACTTTTATTAAAAAAATACCTCGTACAGTTTGGTTACGTAATTCCTCATGTAGGTACTTATCTACACAATTCAATTGTATGAATATAGGTACTAGCTATCTGAATGTAACTGCATAAAAAGGGTTTCATTATATTAGGACCAAAGCTCGACAATTTAAAAATACCTCCCCAAATCCATTGTATAAGTCACCAAAACAACAAACACGAACAAGTGCGAAATCCAAAATTAACCAATACTATTACATATATATTAGAACAGCTGCTTACGAAAGTTGCCTTCCCATGCAAAGACCGAGGACCCTACCATTCCATTGACCGAACAACGACCCCTAATTGAGTTTCGACAGCTACTTATTTACGCAAACGATTATCTTAATTGCGTTAACAGCAGATGGTACTTTTCGCACTATGGCTCATGGTCTTTTTCAAGGCCAAAAGTTGAGTCATTATAGAACCCTAAATAAATAAACCGAAGCTTTATTACAATTAAGGGGCGAGTGAACAAAAATGGTTCCTTCAGAAAAATATTAAAGTTGCTTAGGGAGTGAATATACTAATAAACTTGACTTCTAGGATTTAAAAGGACAAAAAAATCATGCCATTACTTATAAGTAAATAAATAACGCCAATGATCACATACATGGATCCTAGATCCTAGGATTCTCTGCACCTATGGACCAACGAGCTACGAGGACCATGGTCCTACATCGCCTAGCAACAAGCCAGAACCAAGTAGTTGCACTTTTTCTACGCACAAAATACTTGTGCTATCCAAGAACCCGAACAAGCAGCTTTCAGGCTATAAACGGTCCTGCTCAACCACCACGCCACAGAAATTGTGTATCGTAAATTCCCTAAACAGCGTAACATTCCCAAATATTTGAGAATTGCAATTTGTGCAAGTGGGCAATAATTTCCCCTGCATTTTCTCAATTTTCCCCTGCACGCTGAAGAGTTATGGTTTTTGAAGGGTCATTTTATTACTTCTTAAGTCACAGAGCAGGGGTGGTGGTTATTGATGGTGGTTTCATGGGGGTTTAAGTGGTGTTGCTTAATACGGGGGCGATGTGGTGCACTGTAAGATGCTTATGGTGGAATGGTTATTTGTTTTGGGAAATATTATGGGAAATAAAATGTTATGATGCAGTTTGGTTTTTATTTTTAGGTATCTATACTGAAGTTAGATGAGCAGCTACAAAAAAGGATTTGGAAGCTCACTTGCGCTACCGGCGTCGATGTAACTTTAAGTCCTGTCAGCCCCGTTAATAATGGGGCCAAAAACCCTTCCCTTTGCCCAGGTGAGCGCCGTTATTAAACGGGGTCTATGTCATTTTTTCCCATCGGTCTCGGCACCGGAACAGAATCACCGGGGCCAATGGGATCGTCTCCAAAATCACGTTAATCCTAATACGACTACTTGGTGAAAACCGTGGGGAGCTGATGGATGCAGGAGGCAAGCAGCCGCACAAAGTGCCGCTCTCTGAGGGGGTCCTATGTTCAGCAGTGGACTGTTGATAATGATGATGATCTAATCCATAGTCAATTCCATTATAAAATTCCTACACTGTCGTGCAGAAGTATTACACACATAAGCGATCGAGTTATTTGTCTCGCACGATCACGTGCCAATTTTATGGCATCGCCACTCGTAAATTGAAATTGCGGGTCGTTCACACGCCAGCCAGTGTACGGACATTGTTTCTGATATAATTTAGTGTGCAATATTTTTCGTTGTAAGTGGACGATTGAGTTATACAATAGGACCACTGTGATCGGTTAATTTTTAGACTAGAATTTTGTTCAATGAGTGCCAATAATGTCAATTTCATCGTTCTATTAGCTCTACCGTTTTAGGGTTCTGTACCCACTAACCACCACTAAGGATCCATGTCCATCTGTCCGTATGTCACCAGGCGCGATAGCTAGATAGTTGAAATTGCGACATTACTCCGTCGCAGAGGCCATGATCAAGAAATCAAGTCAAGTCAAGTCTAGATAGTTGAAATTTTCACAGATTACGTATTTATATAGCCGCTATAATAACAAATACTAACCGAATAACAAATATTTAAGGGTGCCCCCATACATCAAACGTGATTTTTTGCTCGTTTTCGTAGATAGTGGTAAGTAAAAAGAACCCTTCGTACGCGAATCCAACTCGCACTTGGCCGATTATTTAGCAGATATGTTCACAGATACGGTAGTGTATGGAAATTGATGGAACTTTATGAATATATTAGTTTCATACGCATAATATTGTTTGGATAACGACTCCAAAAATCCTAATTGATGGGGATTTATTTTATACTATCCCATTTTTCTTACAGGTTACCAAAAGCCAACATTCTTCTGTCAAAATCATACTAGAACATGACTTAGACTGGACTATGACTATGACTAAGACTTGACTACGTAAAATATTCTAAAATTCGATGAAAATATACAATACTTGACACTGGCTAAACACACTATGTGTGGAGCCAAAAAATTATCCCCAAAAAGTACTACTTCTGTATATTTCATAAACCTATATTGTATTTTCAATTGACAGTATTATTTACAGTTCAGCACTCGAAACATGTTGTTTCAAAATTTATTCACCCTTCTCAAGAACTAAGTGTGGTTTAATTTTGCGTAAATGGCATTTTGAGTTATGTATTTAGTTTACGCGACGCGACACCCTCGTGTTATTTCAGACATTCAATTATTTACAATAGAAAAGCGTTTGGTTTATTGTTAAAAATAAATAAAGGGTAGTCATAATCATAAAATACATACAGTTTTATTGTCGTATAAATAATATCAACTACCTAGGATTTTATGATTTTTTATAGAGTCACTTATCACAATAAAAAAAATTGTTTATCGAGTGAATATAATTTTATGGCCTAAATTTTCATTCTTTATCATCATCAACAGCCAGAAGACACCCACATAGGCCTCCCCCAGAGAGTGCCACCTCGGGCGACTGCTCTCCTCCTGCATCCATCGGCTCCTCGCGGCAGGCCTACGCTGCGTCTTGCAGTTCGTGGTCACGACTCGAGAACCTTTCATCCACACCAGTTGTCAGTTCTACGAGCGATGTGGCCTGCCCATTGACATTTCACCTTGCTAATTCTAAAAGCTATATCGGTCTCATTGCGGATTTTACCTCGCAGGGAAACACCATAGCTCTCTCCATTTCTCGTTATTGCGCGACTTTGAGCTTATTAATGAGGCCAACAGTAAAAGACCATGTCACATGTTTATCCTGTATGTTTGTTAATTATTCGGCAAAGGCAGATTATTATTGAGTAATCAGCAAATCATATGTTTTAACATTTAATACATTGTGTACATGTATTTCAAGTAATTTTGTTATGTATTTGTCTTCTCTTTAGATATATTTGACGGGCCCGATAGCTCAGTTGGTAGTAACCCTGCCTTCTGAACTGAGGGCTGTTGGTTTGATTCCTACCCAGGACAAACATTTGTGTGATGAACATAGATGTTTTTTCTGTGTCTGGGTGTTATATTGTATTCTATGTATGTATTTACAAACAAAAAAGTATGTAAGTATTGTATCAGTTATCTGGTTCCCATAGTACAAGCTATGCTTAGTTTGGGGCTAGATGGCGCTGTGTGAAATGTGAAAAAGTCAACACATATATAATTTAGTGTAAAAAGTTGCTTTCTGCTTGGTATGATAATCTACAAACTAGCACTAACCACACCTTTAGTGATTTGTTCCAGCTATGTATTACGTATAATTTTAAACAGATTAGGTACCCGTGAACATGACTTAAACTTATCAAATTAAAGTCTGCCTTTACGTCTTATTATCAAGAAAATCACCTCTGTCTGCCTTCAGCCCGAAATTTATAGTCCTCCGTCAAAACGAATTTTATCGAAGAAAAATACATCTTTTTCATCCCTTAGGTTTGTCAACGTCCCGAAGCGATTCGCCGAATGGCAGTCGTTTTATATAACAGTGAACGACGTAGACGATTCGTCGATCAACTTACCATTCGGTGAAATGATTTTTTATCGGAATAAGTGACGGGCGGAGGGATTTGTCGTTGCTGCGTAAGTGGAGGGAATCGGTACGTTGTTTTGGATTACTTACAGACTATTGTTATCTTTAGGTTTATACATACTTTTTTATTATGTATTAGTAGATTTTGAACGGTCAGCATCGAAAAGCTTAAAAATCTTAATTGTCCTATATCTATAAAACTTTACTACAACTTAAACTTTACAGTTACTAGAACCCAAAATTCAAACAAGGAATTGGAATGAAAAATTTGACAAAGAACATCAATAACAAGTATAAAATAAGGTTAAACGCATATACGGTATAAATTGCACTAACACTCACCCCTTTTTCCTACTAAACCCATTACAGACCTCACAATCTACGCAAGCTGGCAACGCGACAAGTGAAAAACTACGGTATTTCCCACGTTAAAACAGATCATAACTCTCGGGCGGTCGGGTCTGCATTTCCTTGTGAAGATGAGCTCGCCGCGTCTAAGAGATTTATATGCTATGGCGGAAATTGACTGGTGGCTCGCAGGCAATGTTAAATTGCGTTTTATTAATAAATGAGGTTGGGTAAGCGTTTTAAAGTTTTATATTATTGTTATATCATTCTTTGCAAAATGTAAATAATGTTTTATTTTTCAGTTTATCCACCATCGCAGCAGAAAGCAACCATCTTCTTTACCATCTTTTCACCTGTTGATTTATATCTATATTTTAACTTCTTTACTTTACTTTAACTTAATTTGTGTTTAATAGGTTACCATTATCACATTAGCGAAAAAAGCTATTTAAGCTTATATAAAAATTTGGATACATTATGGATACAAAAATAATTATAATCGATGGCTAACTCGTTTACAATAATAAATAATCATTTTAAAAAAATACCCATATTTACAATATTTTATTTCTATACAACGACAGAGCTACACACGAGTAGACCCGGCATCACACACAAAGCGTCGTGTGCCGTGCGGACGTGCATAAATTCAGCGCTCTCGGGCCATTTGTGCGTGAAATAGAAACCCGGCGCGGCATTGTGCTGGTTGTCACTTGCATTATGCGTGATGTATTAGTTGTGTGTTTTGCTCGTGTCGTGTCTACTCGTTTTCATGTCTGTAAAGTACGTTAATATTAAACTTTGTAGTAAATAAAAATAGGTATTTACCTACAGTAACTTAGCATGATGTTGTGGATTTATTTTAATGGATTATGCCCTTAAAACTAAATTCCCATACACTCAAAACCAGGTTAGTTTATAAATCCCCATCGACTTCCCAATTAATTAGGATTTTTAGCGATTTTGTCCAAAAATCCCCAATGACAACACTACTAGTTATATGATGGAGACAAGTGAACAAAAAATTCCCAAAATCGCTGTTTATTTATCCTCTATACTTGTAGCTGCTAATACAAGGAATAATATATAGGTAGAACCCTTCATAGACCATCATTATCTCAATTGTTTTCAGCCCAGATAACTCGGATCTCTCAGAAAATATGCCGCTTGAGACAATATTTTCGCTTATCTACCTAATTTATGGGCGAACTTGTCGAAACTTGGTCACTTAGCGATCGCAGACGTCGAAGATAAAATTACACTTTTGCAGCTGTAGGGCTTTGTTTCAGACGAAGTTGTTTTCGAGGTCATAAATAAGAGTATTTCGTATTCGTATCGGTATTTGAAAGAAGCTTTTTCTTTACATTAGAACTTGTCTCTGACTTGAAATATTCACTGTATTGACGTAGAAATATAGGATGATGGACATGTTTTTAGAGTTCCGAACCTAAAGGGTAAAGCGAACTTTATTACTAAGGCCCCGCTGTCCGTCTGTCTGTTCGTCTGTCACCAGGCTGTATCTCATGATCCGTGATAGTTGGTTGAAATTTTCACAAATGGTGTATTTCTGTTGCCGCTATAATAACAAATACTGAAAAACATGGATTTTATTGCTAGTTTTTATAATGGTACGAAACCCTTCGTGTGCGAGTCCGACTCATACTTAGCTGGTTATTTAATTCCTCAAAGTATTGCCTCTTACTATTTAGTGCATAGTAAAAATTCAGTAAGGAATTGAAATAGTATGGAATTTTTATTTACAATGCTGCCACTGACAAGGAGGAGGCGTTGAGTAGGTCAATTAATTTTGTCTCGTGAATTTATTTACATAGATTTTTAAATACCCCAAACTGAGGTGTCTTTGTCTACTCATACCTACAATAAAAAGTACATTTGCACATTTTCAGCTACACAAAAATCTTTTTCTCACATTATTTCAAAAGTTCTTCGCTACTCTGCTCCACTCTGGCTAACATCAATTGTAGCATACCTATACGATATACCTACCATATCCCACATGGCAGAGTTTCCTCTATAATTTAATATAAATAACCTCACATTTCTTCTCGTGCCACTTTTATAATGTACGCCGGTATGTAATGCAACAGGGGTGCTGGCAATTTGCTGGACCTTTATCGAGTTGATACAACGTTCTAGTTTTAACGTATTAGGACTACCGGTAACGGTGACAATCTTGATTTTATGATTTAGAATATAATAAATAAAAAGAATAAAAACAATTTTTTTTTATCAACGATAGGCTAACATTTGACCACGGTCTCACCTGATGGTAAGTGACGACGCGGTCGACGATGGAGCATGCTTCTCTAGAAGATACCGGTTCACTCTGGCCTTAAAAGCTCCCAGATTATATTTGTCAGGAAACAATGACGCTGGTAAGGTGTTCCATTCCTTAGCTGTCCGAACTATAAATGAGGAATCAAAACGCTTTGTACGTATTCTAGGAATCTCTATGCTGTGTTTCCGTGCGTCTAGTTGTACGATGGTAAAAAGGTGATGGGGGAATTAAGTTGTGCAATTCCGTCGCACACTCTCCGAAGTGCAGCTTGTAAAAAAACCGATAGGCTGGCAACCTTACGCCGGTGTTCAAGGCTTTGGCTTTTAGCCTTTACTAGTTTATCGTCGCCAATGAGCTTTATAGCCCGTTTTTGTATTGAGGCGAGGGCATCTATCAAGCTGATAGAATAGTTATTAACAAGGTAGCTATCTTGTTTTACTAGATGGCGCTGTGCTGTGCGAAATGTCCACCAATAATGTACCTATTATTATTATTTTTAATAATTTATGGTACAAATTTTTGACACAGTTATGGTAAATGGTTCCACAGAGCAAAATTGTATTCGTCGTGTTTCAAAAGACTTTATTTTACATTTTTTTTTTCAATTCAGTACTGAACATTGTTATAGTTTTATTTTAAGAGGTTTAGGTGTATCATATATTCCTGCTAAGATTTTGGTAGGTTAATATTTTGGCATAAGTCTCTTAATTGTTTAAAAACATTTTTGGTCAAACAATGATTTTGGTTTGAAAAAAAAAATTTAAACGTTGAAATATCAATTTAAAACCAAATTCAAAAGAATAAGAATTATAACTACACAAATACCAATCATATCTCAAACTACTCTATAGAGATACCACTACATTGTTACCCTCACGCTCGTACACGGGGGTGACAAACATGCCCCGTTCATAATCGTTCGCCGCAGACGCGTTAAACACAGGAACCTATAAAAATTGCGCAAAACCGATAAATCTTGCGCAAATATTCAATTATAGTGCGCAGTGTACGTTGAGGGGAAAGCATGTGCAGTTATGGAGGAAAGACATCTGGGGTCGAGAGGTGATAACTTGTTTTAGTCAAACTGCCTGTCACACTTGCTAGAATTACATGAGTATTTAATTTGAGACGTTGCAGAGTTGTCGGTCATAAATCCATTATTATGCAGCGCACTGTTATACCTACCACTGTTATAAACATTTTGATCATGGGGTCCCATCGGGTACAAACGAAAAATAGCCCGAACTTGAAAAAATTTAGTAATCGTGTCTAGAGAGTTACTAGTTAGAGTCCAGTATATTCATTTGGCCCAATACTTCGCCAACACGCAATAAAAGTCGCTTGATAATCTTGCGTTATGCAGAAATAAAATATTTCGTAAAATAACCTGCGTTATTCTGTTGTATGGGATGAGGCATTTGTACTGTAGGTATTATATTATCTGGGATTTGATCAAGTAATATCAGTTTTGCCGAAAAACAGTTTTACATGGGCATTCGTAAAACTAACTTTTAACACTCGTACCAAAGAGTACCTGTATAAACCAAGTATAAACTCGTACAAGCTAAAATGGTATCTATGGGAACGAAAGTTTTTATTCCCCAAGTACACTCCCAGGCATACGAAAAGGACCACCTCTTCTCTCGGCCATAAAAGCAGACTAATGGAATATCCAGGAAATGAGCAGCAGATTTCTCCTCAGTCTGCGTACACAAATGTTTGTCCTGGGTAGGAATCGAACCCACAACCCTCAGTTCAGAAGGCAGGGATACTACCAACTGAGCTATCGGGCTCGTGCGTTAGGTATAATCTGATGAAAACTGACCACTCTAGTCACCTTTCCTAGTTTATAATATATTTATGTAATATGTAATAAATTTCTTCAAAAACAAAGCCTATTTTCGTGTTCATATCGATTACAAGACGTGACCAGTGACACGCCACAAATCCATCCGTCCACTCCGCATCCGTGCGTCACGTCCGCGGCACGCAGCCACCACGGTCACGGCACGCAGCCGCATTTGTCACGCAACTCGACCGCATTTCGGAACCCATCTGTCATTGCTCTTGAGGACGACGGTTAGCAAAGAGTATAAATTCATATAAGACAGAAGTATTATTGTTTATTTTGGGACAAATCCTCATCGAATCTCAATGAATAGGCTGGTTATGGGGATTTAACGGGTATTAAAACAAAAAATTATGTCATGATATGGCACAGAATTCTAGTGTGAATTATGTTTGTCATGGTCTGTTTTAGAAGGACACCATATCTTGCCACTATAGTAGGATTTCAACACCCAATGAAAAGGTTAGACCAGCGGACTCATACTGATTCCTTCAAAAACTTTCAACGGATCATTAAATTTTGCAGACCACAATTTTCACAGAATTCAATTTCTAACAAAATTAGGTATGTATAGAAAAGTACCGCAGCGCGTCGCTTCTACCCTCGTCTTACACAATCTATGCCTACCCTAAGCATCTGTTAGGTATCCGATTATTGCCAGGCCACCGGCCGCAAGTGCTGCGTTAAAATATTACCTACTACACCGCGTAAATAAGGTCAGAAAAAATTTTCTTCGTATTTTGTAACTCTATAGTTCTATAGTTTTCGTAGCGCCACAAATGGGGTCCGACTGAAAATCAGTAATTAAGGTCTTTAGGACCTTAATTGTATGCTGAGTCGGGGCCCATTCGTGACACCACGCAGCATTGCACTGCTTGGCACTGCTTCTGTTTGTGTGTATATTGTTTTGTAATGTCATTTATGTAGTGTAATGTTGTCTGTGTTACTGTTACGAATAAATGTAATTTCTTTCTTTCTTTCTGTCTTTCTTTCTTTCTTTCTTTCTATAGAATGTACGAAACTACCAACACTAGTGAAGTTATTGAGACTTTATAACCTGATCTCACCGTCCATTTACCAGACTGCTGATGTCTTAAGATGAAGTGCGCAGTGCAGTGTCATGCGAAAATTTTCTAGGTACATACTTTTTTTATTTTAGACATGTGGAGATATTTCGGCTGAGACGCTTAATATCAGGCGAACAACCGTCACAAAATGGAATATTTGTTTTAAAAACCCAATGTTAAAAATATCTTCACCCATTTTCAAAGACGAACAAAATAGAAATAAAGTGAAAACTGGCGAAAAAACATTTTAACTTTTTTATTGCCTACAATATATTTCTTGAAATTACGTTCTGTAGATACAACCAAATAAATTCGAGTACAAACTCATACGTAAATATACGAAAACACCTTTTCCCCAGCTATTTATTAAAAGAACTAGCTACTGCCCGCGGCGTTGCCACGCGTGGACTACATTACTTTTCAGGTTTCGGTTTGGGTAATGGCTTTATTTTTAAAAACTGATTTTCTATCAGCCACACTGAGTTTTCTGCTCGTATAATCACTTCCACGAAGTAAAAATGACATGTCTTATTCATGGATGAAATAATTAATTATAATATTTCCCAAAACAGCGCAGGTACGCTAATTATTATCCTTGATATTCCTGGACCAATTTTGATGAAATCTCCATTCATGGCTACTTAACTATAGAAAAATTTTCGGTGATATTTCGATAAGTATCATCGAACTCATGATTAATTAAAACCTATATTATATTACAATCTAGGCTTTCACAACATTTTTACAATAGGGCAAAGTCTGGGGATCTAGCAAAGATACCAACCGCTAACGCTAACTCCAAAACGTACTGAAATGACGTTTTGGAAATCGCTAACTTTTCCGTAGCGAATGTCATTTCGATACATTTTTGGAGTTAGCGTGAGGCGTTAGCGTTAGTGATTGTGATCTTTGCTAGACCCCCAGGGCATTTTACATAACATGTTTTGTACACAGATTAGAGAAAAAAATCTACTTCGTATCATTCCAAAGAGTATTATTATACTTCTGTATCATTCAAAGAGTATATAATTTATATGTAACGTAAGAGTATTATTGGCCCACTGCTTTAGCCTATGGTGGTAATAGTATGCATTGGCCCTCAGACCTGTGGGCCAAACATAAACGTCATGTAATGCCAAAAATAGGCGTAGCAAGGGTCAAAATTATACTCCCAAGGGTAAAGCTCTAAATATCACGGTTCATGAGATACAGCCTGGTGACAGACGGACAGACAGCCTGACAGACGTCGTCAGTCCGTTTTGGGTACGGAACCCTATTACTAAGGCTTCGCTGTCCGTCTGTCCGTCTGTCACCATCAGGCTGTATCTCATGAACCGTGATAGTTAGACAGCTGAAATCTTCACAATTGTAAAATATATTTTTGTGGCCACTATTACAAAAAATACAGAATAAAATAAGTATTTAACCACTTAAATACTTATTTTATTCTGTACTTTAGTATTTTTTCTCTCTCATACATCAAACTTTTTTTGCTAGTTTTTATAGATAATGATACGGAACCTTCGTGCGCGAGCCCAACTCGCACTTGGCCGGTTATTTCTCTAATCTGCGGGCACTAAGTATAATTAACATGTTTGTATCTTGAATGCAATCGATTCATACTACTTACATATTTTTTGATGGTATATGTATTTTACTCCGAAAACCCCAAACAACCTGCAAGGGCTTAAATAGAAAAACTAATAATGGTTAATCAAATCTAATAAATTGTAAAATTTCATTCCACTGTTTAATGCATATTTACTACCGAAATTAACTCCTATTACTCTTTGTTCATGGCCTTACACACGTTTTTTTTTCTTTAATCTGTGCCTCCAGATGGACTTTACGTGAAACATGTGAAATATTCAATAACAACACGACGAAAAATTACTATACTTAACACTGGCTAAATACACTATGCGCGGAGCCATAATACAATATAAAAAAATTACTGTGACACAAACTAACCGTCAGTAGCCAAAAAAAATTCACCATGAAGCGGCCATGTTGTATAAAATTCCGTCCGGTTTCGTAATGATATTTAATAATTTTGACCAAAAATTTTTAATGATATTTGTATTTTAATATATCCTATGTTGTGCGCTGGTTATTTCTAAGCATATTAGTGCAACCCGCATGAAAATCAGTTCAGTATCTAGGGATTTATTCAATAACAAACAAACAAACAAACAAACAGCTACAATGATGGTTTTGTACAAAGATTATAAAGCCCGTTGATAGCTCGTGAAAATAATTTCTCCTACAAAGACGACTCACTTGCGCGGGCAGGGGCAAAGTAACAAAACGAGACAAAGTCATACGAAATTACAAAGAGCAGAGTAGGATGGAACGAAAGCCATATTGGGTGTCCCGTTTCCTCTCATAGGATTAGCGGTTGAGATACACCACTAATTTTCGTATGAGCAGTTGTATCATTGGTCAACTAGACTTATAGTCAGTGATCTATGTATTGTTAGAAAGATAAAGGTGACACTGACCTCATGTCTTTACCTTGACCATCGGCAAATATTGAATCGTCTGTCAATGGATCCCGTAACTTCGTCACAATAGAAGTTAGATACTCTCTCTAATCCAATAAAGCTTTGAAAATGTTTTCGAAGTCTCAGAATAAAAATATTATTTGGTAGTGACGTAATTGGACATTGTGAATTGGAGACTTCGCAAATTGGGAATATTACAAACGTAAGACTTTATTGTGTCTTATGGGGAAGCTTTCAGCAAACAATGTTATAGTCACGAAGAGTTACTATCATCATCATCATCATCACCGTCATCATCAACATTATCATCGCCATCGTCATCATCATCCTCATCATCAACATCATCAACATCATCACCATCATCATCATCATAATGATCGTCGTCGTCGTCATCATCATCACCAAGACGTCCACTGCTGAACATAGCTGTCCCCTAAAGTGCGCTACTTACCCCCTCTATTCATTGGCTCCCCGCAGTTTTTATCAGATCGTCGGTCCACCTAGTCGGTTGTCAGTTCTACGAGTGATGTGGGCTGCATTCCTATTGTCATTTCAACTTTCTAATTTTAGTTCTCCTGTGGATCTCCTCATTTCGGGTCTTATCTCGCTCTCTCCATAGCTCGCTGGGCGATTTACTAATAACCTTTGACTTGCCATCAGGTGGGCCGCCTGCTAGTTCGCCACTTACGGCCGAAAATATAAAAAAAAACAAAATCATCCTGGTCGATGAGGCATAGATGGACGTGCCCGTAATGTATCTATCTTCAATTTATACATCTGTGGTCCACAGTCTAAGACAAAGGTACATCAACCGAATGTGTTTGGGTCAGTTGCCTTCGCATTTATGTGAGGACAAGTTCAGGACGTTTACGTTTTAGTTCAATTCTGTATTCTTAGGAGAGCGTAAAGTATTTATTGAGTTTTGATGATCGTTTAATCTTATTATCACGCATAGTTTTTAAGGGGTTATAAAAGAGAGTTATATAGGGGCCATTTACAACGAGATGGATTTAGCAAGTTTCCATCTGAACAACTGTGAACAAGAGATCTCATGTGGCTGTGTGAGAGAGAGTCTGATGGCTCAGCGGTGCTTTTAAATCGACGCACTGAGGTTCGAATCCGGTGACAGACGGACAGACAGACAAACAGAAGGATAGCGAAGCCTTAGTAATAGGGTCCGGTCCCCACAGTTACTATGAAAACCCATGTTCTAAAGGCTACCACAGCTTAGTAATGAGGTGGTATAAAGGAGCAAGAACTGACGTCATTGCATGTTTGATCTCTCTTTCTATTCCTCCATTTTAAAATGTTTGTAACTAAGTAGGTATGTCCTTTTTTGAGATAGGTACTTATTTGATTTTGATTTGCATTTTAGGCAAATTGCCTATGGTCGGTAATGTCGGTATACTACTTGACTGAATGGTTGTGATGTTTCATATTTTGCTATATGGTTGGTTTGGCTATTAAGTCGTCTTGCTTAACATTTGTCCCGATACTAATAATAATCGAAACATCAAACTCATCACTTTTAGAGCAGTTTGTTTGCCTCAATTTGGTACATGCTAGTTGCCTCCAGTTTCTTCTATGTATGGAGTAGAGACGCAGTTACAAGTAGTCATACGATTTAATGAGGTCGTTAACTTGCATGCCGTGAATGTGCGTTTATGTGGAGTCTGAGTGATGAGGTGCATAGGAAAATATACCTTATTCACTAACCTATAAGTACTACAGAACGGTTATTGCCTAGAAGAAATAATAATTCCAGTAAAGATTCTGCATCGTATTGATTTATGTGGTGTTACAAAAGTGGTGAAAGGCATTTTGCGAACGGAAAGTTTTGAGAACGTAACAGCTTAAACTGAATAATCAATGACCGCTACGGTCATTATATGGATCGGTGACTGCAGCTACAAGAAAATGGTATCTTTACATCTAACTACTATAAGGTATCGCCACATAAGTAGGACACATCGCTCGTATAAAAATATATAAGTATTGTATCAGTCATCTGGTTCCCATAGTACAAGCTATAGTTAGTTTGGGGCTAGATGGCGCTGAGTGAAATGTCCACACATATTTATTTATTCATTTATTTTTAACTGACAACCGATGGGAAAGAAAGGTGTTCAAATGGCCACGAACCGGAAGACGCAGCTTTGGCCGGCCTTCCACTAGGTGGACCGACGATCTGGTGAAAACTGAGAAGAGCCGATGAACGCAAAAGGCAAGCAGCCGCTAAAAATGACACTCTGTGAGGGAGGCCTACTGACAGACAGTCGCTTCTGACGCAAGATCATTAAGCCAGCTCAGGAGATACCAGCACTTATACCAGTAGGTACTACTGAGAAGCAAAAGTTCGCATAATTATCTAGGCTACTTAGTCTACATTTTTAATCTACTCTCCTATTTAGTCATAACAGTAAACATAATCTTTCCAACCAGGTTGGTTCAAACACAGCAACCCCAAACACCACCCTATCCTAAAGTGGAAAGAAAAAAGGATTAGTATTATTATAATCCAGTTAGTTAATCTGCGTTTATAATCTCCTCTCATTTTCAGACATAACAGTAAACATAACCTATTCTACCAGGGTGATTCTAAAACCCATCGACCCCCACCCTATGCCAAAGTGGCGTGACTAGAAACGGTAGCGTTCTAACAGGCACTTCCATCAGCACCGTTCTGGTTATTAACACGTTCGCGCATCGTCGCACGTTTGTTCCGAACTGATATATTATTCAACCGGTTCGGTGCTTGGCTTGCCATGTTCATTGAAGGTTTTGAACTTTGGAGGTTCTTAGGCGACTATAAATGTAGGTACCTACATTATTCATCATCAAACGCCTGAAGAAGCCTACTGCTGAATGAAGGCTTCCCCCATAGAGCGCTATTTTGAGCAGCTACTTGCCTCTTGCATCTAATAGGTGCCCTCGGATTTATACCTACAGATCGTTGATCTGTCAGTCCTGGTTGTTGTCGTAAGATAATAGTCATTAAGCCAAGTCAGAAGCCTTTTAGCGGCCGGACACTTAGGGCTGACCTCTTGCCTACAAGAGAAGAGGAAGTTGGTCCACCAAAAGGAACGACAGCCTGGAAAATAGCACCATTGAAAGTAGACCGGCCCTATAGTGCGTCAGTTTGAGCAGCTTGCCTCTTGCATCTATCGGATTTCCGATTGGTTTTGACCGGGTCGTCGGTCCACCTAGTGGGAAGGGGGGGGGATAATTGAACTGTCTATCACATCTATCTACATTCCATGTAAAAGCAGTTTGTCGCTTAACCGAAATATTTTACAATAGCAAAAAAAACATGTCCGTAAAACGCTGACAAAGTATTTACTTTACAAAGTACACAAACAATCGTACACTGCCTTGCATTTTTAGTGTAAATGCGAAATTAACAACATATTATAAAAGCATAAAGCTGGCCACAGATCCAACGCGAGTCGTATCTATGAAAATTCAATTTGCGTACGTGTTTTTGCAATGCACTGTACACACTGCGGAGTGGACGTAGCATCTAAAGTGGCTAGCTTACATTGAGCCAGTTAATCGTAGCTGGATCAGCGTAAACAGACACACCACGTGATAATATAATGTAAAAAATATTTTTATTAGTTTATGCATACATACAGCATATTAAAATTTTTAAGTAATAACCTGACAAGAAAATATTTTATATTCAATTAGCTGCTGCACCTAATTTAACACGCGTTACTTATAATTTATCACATTCTACTTCCTCAGCCTTCAATGTATTAATTAAGATCACTCACAGAATGACTTGTAAAATTAGTTTACCAATAAATGAATATTTGAGTATTTGAGATCATTTCAGCTACTGATTTTGTGGAAAGGTATTAAATACACATAATTATATCCTATGAGTTACTTTAAATTTTAATTATTAACAAATATGTATCCACACACAGTCATCAAATAAACTTTTCAAATACAAAGAGAAATTGCATATAAAACAAGTTTGGTCAATGCTACAGAACATGAAATACTCTGGACTGTCGACTGGATCAATCTAAACAGGCTATTACTATTTGCATTCTGTCGAGAGCAATCTACAATGCAAACTCGTTTGTGTAATACGTCATGGGCTCCAATAGATTGTGTGCCGTTAATAGTGGCCTGAAGTGTATGTAATGGGATATTGGAATTGAATCTGCGTTAGCTTTTGACGTTAAGTGTACAGTGTTTACAAGGCGTTTTTGTGCTTTACATATCATTATCATAACTAGTATTTGTTAATATCATTATCATAACTAGTATTTGTTAATATCATTATTATAACGAGCATTCGCCAATATCATTATTATAAACTGCATTGGCTAATATCACTATTATGACTCGTATTGGCAAATATCATTATTTTAACCAGCATTGCCTTGATCATTGTTGTAATCAGCATTGGCCAATATCACTATTATAACCAGCATTGGCAAACATCATTATTATAACCAGCATTGGCCAATAATCATTATTATAACCAGCATTGGTTGATATTATTTGTTTGGTATAATCAGCATTGGCTAATATCACTATTATCACCAGCATCAGCATTTATTCTTTATCAACAAAGATCAAGGAAACCCAATAAAGATTTCCAGAGTGAGTTTATAGTTCTAGGATAGGTTATAAAGAAAATAACTAAAGATTGCTTTGAGTCTGGAGTCGACTTTTTTTGGAAATCCACCATTAAAACATTACGCCTTCAAATAAAATATTGCCACACACACATACAAAAATACACATACATAATTTTTTAATTATTTATTACTTTAATACTAGTTTTCAAAAGCAAGAGTATTTTCAGTATAATATTATAAATGGTAAATAACCGGCCAAGTACGATTATTAATGAAAAGGAGCAAAATATCACGTTTGTTGTATGGGAGCCCCTTTAATTATTTATTTATTCAATTTTTTTAGTATTTTTTGTTAAAGCGACAATAGAAATACGCCATTTGTGAAAATTTCAACTAACTATCACGGTTCATGAGATACAGACTGGTGACATACAGACAGACGGACAGACAGACAGACAGTGGAGCCTTAGTAATAGGGTCCTTTTTACCTTTTGGGTAGGGAACCCTAAAAACAGTTATTTTTTAAATATTCCGGTAAATTCAAAAAAGTTTAAGATGACCGCAATAAAATAAAGTGAATTATTATTCTAATCTCCAGCTACTGCAGCTTCTATATTTTTTAATTACCCATATACATAAATTTTACATAAATTTTACATATATTTATACATAAATTTTTCTAAATTCTTGAAAATAAATTCTCTTGATCAATTCTCAAACTTCAATATTGTCAAGGCCAAGTTCGATACAAACGCGAACACGCTGCTAATAAATAATGAACATTCGGTAACTTTATTATAATTAAGCGTATCCCGAGAGAGGGCGCGGTAAACAATAACGCGATCAAATTAGTTATATTATTAATCATATTTGGATAGGCTTTGAAAGGCCGCGTGTTGCTATGGATTAATTAATCAGGATCGCATTTTATTAGATTCTTTATTAATGTAAGCTAAGACGATTTAGAATTTTAGATATTCAAGAAATATGGTTACGTTCCACAAATCTGTAAAGCTCTCCATTAAAATGTTGTCAGACCATTGACTACGGCGTAGGCCTACGCAACGTCTACAATGCTACAACAACTTGCTACGTGATATAGAAGCTACGCGCTGTAGCTACGATTGTAAAAAAACGGATAGATTTTTTCAGTTAGACATTTTATTAGTTCGTGTTACTAATTTCAAATTCAAACTCAGTTTTTTTATTTTTCGGTAATCTTAATACAAGGTGACCTTGAATTGGTATGTTATCCCGAAAGAGAATCTGCACCCCAAGGTAGACAATGTTTCCTCCACGACTTTACTAAATTAATAGTTTTTCATTGAAGAAATGCCACGTAAAGTTTAGGTTCGAAAATAGCCTAAGTACAGCTAGGTGGTTGAATTTCGTCCTTAACTGAGTGCACATAAATGAGTTTAACGACCTGTGTTTGGAAAAGAATTTATAGTATCTTGTTAACTCTCGTAGCGATCGCATCATCGTCATCGTCGATCGTGCCATTTTGCGAGTGGATTTATTTTTTACCACAGAAGTTTGGAAACACCCAGTTTCAAGTAAGGCTCTCACAACTTGTAGGGTATTATGGTCCCAGTCCCATTTCGGGATAACATACCAATTCAAGGTCACCTTGTATACAAAGTAATTAGCATTATAATTTCGTCTGATTACAGTCAGCAGACGTGTCGCTTAACATCAGGCGAACGACTAGCTCGTCCGATGACGAACAACGATCCGGTCAAAATCGCATGCCAATGGATGCAGGCGGCAAGCAGCCACTGAAACTCGCGCTCTGTGGTCTATGTTAAGCTGTGGACGTCTTTAAATAATTATAGTAAAAAAATCGCTATTAGGACAAACAACATTCTACATCAATTAAACAAACGATTACTGAATAATAATAGAAAAATTGTTTATCTGTAATATATGAACGCGTCAAAGCTAACTTATAACATCTCAGTAAACTGGATTTCTACAACATCATTGCTACATTCATAAATCGTAAAATGCATCTTAATCCATGGTAATAAGTCATATTTTTCAATTGAAGGGTAGTAAAGTTAATTTTGTGTAACTTTGCATGCGATTGTCAATGTTTGCAATGCAGATTGCCCGGTATAGTAAAATGCAAATAATGCATGTGTAATGTGCATGACCCGTTGTGGTATTTCGTTATTTATCATACTAAGAGTGCTCCACGATTTCACCCGTAATAAAGGCGCCCCACGGTTTCACCCGTAATAAGAGCGCCCCACGGTTTCAACCGTAATAAGAGCTTTCCACGGTTTCACCCATAATAAGAATGCGCCACGGTTTCATCCATAATAAGACCGCCCCAAGGTTTTACCCATTTTAAGAGTGCCTCACGGTTTCACCCGTCTCGCCCGGTGACGCTGTAAAGGTCGGATGAAACCAATCGCATTAGCCCGTTCAAAAAAAGATGGTTTCACGCGTTATAAGAGTGCCCCATGGTTTCACCCGTAATAAGAACACCCCATGATTTCACCTATAATAAGAGCGCCCCACGTATTCACGCGTAATTTACTCATGTACTGAGCTTTACATTTTTCAACACTATTGGTTTCCAGGTTGCACCGACTGTTCACCGTCGGATTCTGCGTCATTTGTGTTAGTTTTTCGCAAAGAGTTTTTTTATGAGAATGAATGAGTGACGAGCTGGTCGTTCACCTGATGTTAAGCGATACGGCCGCCCATAACAGTTGCAGTGTCACTCGGAACTTTAAAATAATAAAGTTGCGCGTGACACTGCACTGCGCACGTCATCCTGAGACATCACACAGTCTAGTAATCAGATTACTACACTGTGTAATCAGGTCATAAAGTCTCATTTGCCCAGTAATTTCACTAGCTACAATGCCCTTCAAACCGGAACAGTGGTTGCACACTACTGCTTGGCGGCAGAATAACTGGCAAAGCGGTGGCGGTGGTGGTAATGGTGGTGGAGTATACTAGGAGACTAGACATACGAGGAAGTAAAGTTGGCATAATAATACCTAATTCAAATAATATTGCCTACCTTCACTTCGCATAATTATGCCGACTAAGCATTAGAATTCGCATACGATTGAAATGATCAGCCAGACTGAGCAAACGGATTAACTAACTTTGAGCAAACATCGGTGGAGATTGCGCTGGATTTGTATAATTAGTGATTAGTTAGAATTGCATGGAGAATGGAGATTCCTGGTTTTTATTTGAATTGGTGCAAATTCGTTTTAAATTAGTTTTTCTAGGCAAGCATGTACCACCGTAGACCGCATCGTCACTTTTCGTCACAAATGCAGTTATAAGAAAAAAGTTTTGCACTTAAGATTAATAAAAAAAAAACGTAGCAGTTTTCCGTTATTTTACTCTAAATGTAAACTTTATAGTTGGTTTCAAAAACAGTGGTTTTACATTGGACGAGTGGCTGAATCATCCATACTTAGGTTGTTTGGTGGATAAGTTCGCTAAGAATCCGCTTATGGTCCTATGCCTATAATAAGCGGATTTTTAGCGATTATTATTATATCTTTTTAAATACAAATACAAAAAGTGTGGAAAGTTTAAAGATTTTGGTAGATATCTTTAAAAAACTTCTTTTCAACTTAATAGTAAGCAGTAAATCAAGTATAGGTACAACAAAGTTACATTATCACACCCTAGAGTAGCAGCTAAAAAGTTATTTAGTCAGTTAATCGTGTTATATTAACAAAACACACAGAGCTATGAAACAATTGACGCTTCGCATGTAGAGAGAAAGCGTTTTTTCTTTTTGCTCTGTGGCAAAACAATAGAAAAAAGTTAAGTAAGTCACTTTATTGCTTTCAAAACATTAAACAAACTCGTAAAACAAAAAAGCAGAGTTGCGACCGTGACAGGACTCGAACCTGCAATCTTCGGATCCGAAGTCCGACGCCTTATCCATTAGGCCACACGGTCATACAGGATAAGGGCCAAATAAGTATTTACAAAACCATAGAAAATTTCGCAACTGTGTGACTACCAAATAATTATAATAAAATATAATGACACACATCTCCGTGAAGAATACCCAAAGGTTTTCACTTCATTATTATATGCATGGTTTTTATGTATGTAATTATTACGAGATCTTAATTTGTTTCGTGGCGTTTATTAGAAATTACCTACCCACATTGTTGTATTCACCTACTCCAGATATTTTTGAAAGAAAGAAAGAAAGAAATTTTTGCATTTAAGTAGTCCGTTTCCGCACTTTTCCATTAGCTGGGCACTCAGTTTTTTTTCCTGAAATAGCAAAAAATCATTAAAAAGGATATTATGATAAATTTGATATGCACCCGCTATCATAACTGATCTATATTCACAGACGGAATATATAACGAGACGGTTTGCTACAATTTTAAGGCTGTTATTTTATTGGTGAGCGGAGAGATTTAACAAACGTGAAATCATAAGACGTCCTCTGCTGAACATAGGTTTGGTTAGAAAACACTGTGGTGTTTACCCCTTTTTGAAATACTGTAAGTAGGTACTTATTTTACCCTTGGCACTGCGGTCACCACGTTTGGTCAAACAACGTTACGTTACTTACAATTTATTTGTATGGATCGCACATAAATAAAAGGCAAAAACCGGAAAGAGGATAAACGGCAAGCAGAACATGAAAATCGAGAAAACGCTGCTGCCCGATCCCTTGATATTTTTTTTTATATTTAAGACAAAGATGAGGTGGTCTTATTCGTACTCCAGGACCTTAAATGCCGCTTGAGTCGGTGCGGCTAATTGGTCGCGATGGCCAAATTAAAATCTTCGTAATTTCTAAAAATATAAGTAGAAATTATTTTCAAACCTAAATAGATTATCCATAAAAACAAGACCAAAGGCACATTTTTTAACCCTCTTGCGTTTACTCGGTCCAACTAACCGCTTCCGCGCCCGCTCTTGCTCCGCTTATCACAAAGCTAGTCTGGGTCGTGGTTAAGTCAAATGGAGCAATCACGTCGATACGTTTATGAGATGAGACTGAATTGACTGAATGAGACTGCGTATCGAAGCCACCAATGAAAATGTGGTTATATTGTATGGCTGGATTCCTCTCGAATAACGCTGTTTTTGCTTTGTTTACTCGTTACCATAGATTATAGTCCGGAACTTAATGAACACTAAGTAATGAACATAATGAATAGAGTTTGAAAATAATTCAGTCGGTATATGAATAAATTATTTATCATGGTCTAATGGCATTATGGATAGTTATTACACATTTCTTTATAATATATATATTTTGGATGTTTTCAAGAAATGAGTGAACAGTTTTCATATAACCACTCAGGCGCGGTGCGGCGGGCGTAGGTAGGTCCCAAAGCGCTCCTCAAATAGCGCGGTATGGTTTTGCATATTTAGGTTTATACGAATAAACTAAGCAGTGTTTTAAAATTTCAAAACTAGTTTTGATAAGTAGCATTACTTGGCTATATAAACAAATGCATTTTTACGTGTGTTGCAGTATAAAAAAATACACACAACAACACTACACATAATAATTGATGCTCCGCCGTACCTAAAGGAAATTACTCCGTCGCCGGCGCGCGCCGGCTCGGCGCGAGATGCAATTTAGACTGAGGCGTTTTTTTTTTCTCCTGAACTATAAAGACTTTTACTTTATTCGATAGTGATGTTCAACTAGTTTAAATTTTAGTCGATTTATAACGAGTGACACCTCTAAAACTTGATTGGCATCCCTAGTAGCGCAATCAGCTGTAAGCCACAATTGTGGTGGGGAGCGGTCCACGTTGCGTGATGCTGGCCGCACATGTGGTTGAAGCGCCTGAGCGGATAGGCGAGCATCCTAAATCGTTTTTAAATCCATCAATAAAAGTAATGAAAACATATTATTGCTTAGTTTGGGGCTAGATGGCAATGTGTGAAATGTCCGCACATATTTTTTTTTTTTTATTCGATTACATGTAAAATAATAAAACTATTTTAAACTTTCACGGTTCTTCACTATATTTTTATAAATAATTCTGAACATTATAAAGATGCCGTAAGTACTGTTAAAAATATAAAAAATGTAAAACAATAATTCCATAGATAAATGAATAAAACAGAGTGACATCAGTAAACCACCAAATACAATCTAAAACCTGCGCGTTTTTTCCCAACAGTACAAAGCCCCCTTATAAGTACCCAGGGATAAACCGCCGTCACACGTGTTTGTGAAATATGAGCTGGCTTTCACAAAGTTTCGGAGTAAACTGGAATTTTAAACACAACTCGGCCATTAGTGGAACAGCCATGGTGATGGATTCCAGCCTAGGTGGATTTTAAAGCTAGCTCCCAACGGATACCATTTTTCAAGAATTTCCACTTAATTCCAAAGTCATTGCAATTAATCAGAATCCCATCGGATACTACATATAAACTGATAGTACCATCATCGACATTAAAAAAGTTTAGGGTACACACACCTACAATTATAATATAATAATATTAATAATAAGACAGCTGGACGGCTGGATCAAGGGTCAGATTCAGAAGGCGGTACTCCTTGACACGGCGCGTATTGTCAGGAGGTTCCTCACTCTGCAGCCCTGACCACCGGTAGCATGGGCCCTGCCCCGCTGCCGGCGGCACTCTAGGCTTAGGTTTTTTTATATTATTTGTGTAACATATTTTTATATCAATATTATAAAAAACTTAAACTTAAGAAAAGAAAATAAATGAGTGAATAATAAAATAATTATTCAAAATTACATAAATGATGGAAATACAATAAATAAATCTTAGAAACTAAACATATGTCTTACAAAGTGAGGTGCTTGTACTAGGAATAAACCTGTGTCACAGGCGGCATTGTGCTTGTTTATTACGAAGATACTAGAGATACACGAAATTATTAACAATAGATGTTTAACATTGAAAACTGAAAATACATGCTTTTATGAAATAATTAGGAAATAATTAGTAACTTATAATTGTATAAATATTAGTGAGATTTTTTAATGGTCAGACTCACGTGTGACCTCGCAAAAGTTCATCAAACAAAATGTATATGCAAAACTATGTAGTTATTAATAAACACTTTACCCAGTAATTTATTCTCTAGACCAAAAAGTACTCATACAAAAAGTTGCCAAACTAAAAAAAAAATTAAAAAATGCATTACACGTACAGCAGGCTCTTATCTCTACATTTTTAATAAAGTTAAGTGCATGAGAAAACCATGTTTGAGCACAACACAAAACGCCATCCGGAGTTTCGCTAGGGAAACACTTTAGTTTATGCTAGAACTGGCCATGTGCTTGTTTAGCCAAGAATCTATTTATCTATATTAATAAAAGGCTTTGTTTTGTGTGACTGACTGACTGCGTAGAGTGTGGTTTAAATGGTGGCTGTGAAGTGAGAGCCATTTCTACCATAGGTACTTAGCTCTTAGAATAGGTATGATGACTAAATTTTTTTTGCATTATTTAATAATATTCCTCAAAAGATAAATATTTGTGAAAATAAAAGAAAACATATCACAAAAAATTACAAAGTTACAAGCATTTTAAAAACCGGAATAGAAAGAGATAGCTCAAACCGCCAGTGACGTAAGAGCAAGGTCGTTAATAGTACCTGATTACTAAGCTGTGGTAGTTTTACATAAAATCTCTTTGGCATGTGACGTCACAACTGAATTATTCATAGTAAATGTGGAGGCGCTCTGTTTCGCGAGAAAGGGACAGGAGATGCACCCTACAGGAACTTTAAAAGCTTATTACTCCGTGATTTATTTAAAAATAAGAAAATCGGTTGCTTATTTTTTCAATGATTGCATTTATTTCTAATCTTCTTTATGAAAGTAATATTTACTTGTTAATTTTTAATAGCAGTCATTATGCCTATTAGCGTGTTAAAATGGCAACGGTCAATGGGGAACAAAAGTTCTCGAGTGGCGACCACGATCCAGAAGACGCGGCTTAGCCCGGCCTGCGTCTAGATGGACTGCTGACCTATGGCCTTATCGCTTAAGGCTGGTGGATCGTAATCGTGTGCTCTCTTGCTCGCACTGAAGGAGTTGTGAATTGTTTGTGAATTGGCGCGTGCAGGATGGCAGGTGATGTTGATTACCAGAATGGTTACGCGGTAGGGGTGCTGGTCAAACTGCAGGAGGCAAGCAGTCGCTCAAAGTGACTCTCTGTGAAGGAGGCCTGCGTACAGCAGTGGACGTCTTCAGGCTATTGCTTATGATTGTGTGCGATAAAACTTAAAATCAAATCCTATAATTTCATCTCGAACAAATCGTAATGCAAGAGAGTAGATAAACCATTTTTTAAAACTTGTTTGGTCTAAGCTCATACATTTAATGGAGTTGCCATTAGCTGAGCTGGCTTTTAGTTCCGTGCTGCCAGTTTTTAGTTTTTCATAATGCCTATGAAAAGCTTTCTCGGACGCAACTCAAATCGCGGTATTATGAAGAGGGTATTTTTCAGTAAATTGCGGTAGAGTAGCATATATTGAAATTAAGAAAAATATGTAGATAGACGTGGGAGCAGTTAGGAATAACATTTTTTATGGGGCTATCCGCCCCCATGACTATTTGCCACTAAGAGATAGAATGGCAGACTAACGGAAAGGTATAAAAATGCTGCCTAAATACACTAAATAACATGCCATACTTTACACAAATAAACATTGTGAAACGTAAGAATAATGTGTTCTGTATTTTTGTGTTTTTTTTCTATCTATCAAGAATGAAATAGATACATGTAAATCAAGAGAAAACATTGAGTACTTGAATTGTTATTCCACTATGCAATGTTGATAAGTAAGGGGGTTAGGATCGAACCCTGAGGAAGGATATAATATAAAACTTTTTATTTCAATATAATGCAGTCTACGCAAGTACGCGTAGGAAGCAACAGGCTAGTACTTAAATTCGTTTTCACATCTTTTTTAATCGTATCACAAAGGCCACCGCGGGCTGATTCTTTTATATTACGAAGTCGAACGACCCTTAACTTATCCAACTTGTAAGTGAACTTTAATTATATCGATGTAAATTTTTAACTTTGTTCATTTTTCGCATCGCCGTGGGTCCTGAATAATACAGTGAATGTACAGATAATTAAAAGTTGGCTACTGTGGACAATGTAGTTTGCTTAGCTTAGGGCTGCTGGGGGTTGTTTTGATACGTGTAACTTGTATGTAGGGTGGTTGGAACGTGATTAGATTTTCTCATTGGAACCACTGGGAAATGAATATTGTTACCTTTGCAAATGAGTTCATATTTCCCATAGAGCATGGAAAACATATGCTTGTAATTTTTTGGTATGTGATATTTACATAATGCATACTATGTTTCATTTAGTTTTATACATTTTGCAAAGCGACCCGTAGATTTTATGTTTGCGACTGTCCAGACTTTTTGCTGCGTAGTCATTTTACGACGTAGCAATTCTGATACTTGGACTTTTTGTGATGATGACTAGGAGCGATGTAGTAATTATCCTAATTGGGTATTTTGAGATGTTGACTATATGAGATCAAGTCAAATTATGACTTGTGTATTTTGAGATATGGCCTAAGTGAGATGAAGTTATTTTGCGATCTAGCCATTCTAATACTAACCCTCAATGAAATATATTTTTACACTATCATAGAAATTTATTCCACATCGCTGTAGATTTTGCGAGTTAGTAATACGGCCTGGCCGTTGCCATTTCGATTTGTTATTCTGATATTGTAGATTAGCTCATCACTGTTATCAGAACCGACAGCAGGGCCTTTATTCTCTATCGATTCCTTACTCGGAAACCACGCGAATTCCTTGTCTTACATAAGAAATCTGCAAAACTCTATTCTCTGTGAAACGAAAACAAAACCGCGCAAAATGAATTTGGAATTGGCGCGATTTGAACTGTCAAAAATCATATGTTTTACCGAGACGCGTATGGAAACATCAACACATCAAAAGATATGACCACTTATATTTTATTCAAAATAAAGATAACTTTAATGTAAAGTGAAGGTATATCTAACGCTGTGACACGATTTGAACAAGACACGACGTGGTGTATCATGTGGAATCTGTGTTTCCATAGAGAATAACCGCCCAGCTGACAACCGATGGGGAAGAAAGGTTCTCGAGTGGCGAACATGAACTGGAAGACGCAGAGTATGCCGGCCCCCCACTAGGTGGACCGACGACCTGGTGAAAGCCGCGGGGAGCCGATGGATGTAGGAGGCGAGCAGCCGCTCTAAGTGGCGCTCCCTGGGTGGGGCCTATGTTCAGCAGTGGACGTCTTCAGGATGTTAATGATGATGATGATGATGAACCACCCAGTCATATTACGGGGGTCATTGAAGAAACGAATCTAAGGAAAACAAGAAACTTGTGTTTACCTTTTCCTCTATTATGTTTGAGTACAGAGTAAGTCTAAAATATCTCATTGGTGAAACAATAAAGAGTTATCTATCTATCTATCTATCTAAGTCAGGCAGCAATAGAAATGCTCTTATTAGTTCTTTTTTATTGGATCACGTTATTCCATTTACTACTTAGTTAAATTTTAACAAACGAACATTGTGCACGAGTGCGAGTATACTTACAATAGGTCGTAGTATATACCAGTTCCCTTCCAGTCAGACCTATCACCCAAACATCCCGTCCGTTTTCCATTACATACATCAGAAGTCAGAACCTCGCCGCACCTAAATTCAATTAATATTATACAACACAACACGGCAGTCTAAACATGATCCGACTGTGTAGAGTTGGCCGACAAGCCATAAATTTGTATGGTCAAGTGAGTTTGAATGCAGGGCAGGGGTCGTCAACAGTTATTGTGTTGGCAAAACACATGATGATTTTAGAGTAGGTACTTCTAATACTAATCGTTTTACAAAAAATATTTTAACAAGCTTTAGACAAGATGTGTTAATTAATCAGTTCTATTGCACTACTAAACTTGCATTTTTAAGTGTAGGTCATCAGTAAACGTACTGACACTTTCGCGTTGATTTGTCAGCAAATTGTATTATTATTATATTATATATAAATTCACTGTGTGAACGCTTAAAACATTTAACTAAAGCTAAAGTTGTTGTAGTTTTGATTGGATCACGAAGATAGGACGCAAGAGAAAAATTTAGACGAGTCGCATAAGATAAGATACAAGAGCCTTCCAACAGGTGCCTATCACTGTGATCATCATCATCATCATCATCATCATCATCATCATCACCATCATCAACAACAGCCTGAAGACGTCCACTGAACAACGGCCTCCACCAGAGAGCGCCACCTTGAGCGGCTGCTCTCCTCCTGCATCCATCGGTTTTCATCAGTTCGTCGAAACATCTTAAATATGACATAATATTTGTACCTTCTTATAATATGCCAATTGTTGTTCACAGCTGCAGAAGCCGCCGGGTGGACCAAGGGAGCTGTATCATGGACAATTCGATTCATGCACACAATCTCACAGGTCTTTCGTTTAGATTCACACAGAGATAACGCAACGTAATACCTCACACACAGATTAGATATTATTTAGTCCATGTGGAGTGGTAGCACGCTAACTTGATTACAGCATTTCATTGCAATCTTTTAGGAAAATTTTGAACACAACTGATGTACTATTTTTATTAAAAAAAAATTAAATCAGTTATGTTTTTATTTTATGTCAGACTATAAAAACCCTAACCTTGAGTTCTCTTTAGATGTAAGCATTTTGATAGTTTCACGTATTCACGTATCCTCAAAACAAAACACAATCAGAACGTTCTAAAGGTTCCACATCAGTCTGTTGAAAGTCTTCAGCGAACTTATTAATGCTGAAGCCTTGATGTAACTTGGTTGAAACTGCTTACTGCGTGGAACCGCTAATGCAGCCTGCATTAATCGTTGCGGCATAGGTCCTCTGTCACCGTAACCCATTTGCACCGTTCCATAAATCATACTTGGGGGTGGCAACGTAACCTGTGGTCTTGCCAAAATTCTGTTATTTTCTAGCACTGACCTGACAGACGTTTTTTAATTTACATGCCAAATAAATCTACAAAATTACGAGAAAAACTGTGTTTTTACCTTTTTTAGATCTTAAAAAACGGGTGCGATATTTACGATCAAAGTGCGTATTTCCGGCCGAAGGTTTTTAAAAACGCGGGCAGGCGTAGAGGTGGGCAATGTCGTTACTTTAAGATCGCCGTGACTGTCGTTCCGGTTACTCAAAAATATCAGTGAAATATCACTGTGATTTTGTCACGACGGTTATTTTTGAACTTTGAAGTTTGTAAACGCAATAGAAGAACGTAGGTACCATTCGTTATTAAGTATGTGTAATAATAAGACTTCTGCCATGACATTGATAGATTATTATAAATTATTATGTAGGTATTCTGTGGTGTTAACGGATGATCAAAATACACTTCAAGCTTTTACTACAATTTTACTTCATAAATAGAATAGTGCGGCGAGCCGAGCAAGTCGCCCAGCTGATGTTTAGCGCCACACATGTCCATTGTTCATAAATCCCATAACAATAAGTACAACGCAGAATAATAATTTACCGCACGTTCATTTTCCAAGTACCAGTAGAAAAACAAAATTTTAGCTATGCAAAATTCAATTCAAAACCACGATTTCTAGTATCTCACGATTTCACTAGGTGGTAGTACTTTTCTGCAAAGTTCGTCTAGATAGGTACCATCGCTTTGCCAGTTATTCTGCCGCCAAGCACAAGTGTGCAAGCACTACTGTGTTCCGGTTTGAAGGGCATTGTAGCTAATGAAATTACTGGCCAAATGAGACTTTATGACCTGATTACACAGTATAGTAATCTGATTACTAGACTGTGTGATGTCTCAGGATGACGTGTGCAGTGCAGTGTCACGCGAAACTTTATTATTTTAAAGTTTTGAGTGACTCTGCAACTGTTATGGGTGGTCGTGTTGCTTAACATCAGGTGAACGACTAGGTCATCACGTCATTCATTCCCTTAAAAAAAATCTAATCGCTCTAGGTATATTCACGGATCCATAATGATTCGAAAATAAAAATTTCCATTTCCTAGACCCCACGCGCCACGATTTTTGCGAAATTAAGTGGAAATATCTTTTACCGCTGCCTACTTTAAGTTTAATACCCTTAAACAAGAACCCATGGTTCATTTTTCAAAAGTCGTTCTTCCTAATGCCTTTTGCTTCGCCATCTCAGTCGCGCACGTGTCGTCGCGAGTATCGTATCGTCTTTCTCGTTGACCGTGACTGGAGTGACAGAGAAAAAAGCGCAGTGGCGGCCGCGAGGAACGACGTTATTTTGGAACGTCGTTACTTTCTAAAAAGTCACGGCGATATTTCCAAGCGGCTGATCACTGTGATTTTATCGCCGTGACGTTATTTATCACCCACCTCTAGGCAGGCGATGACGTCTCGCCCGTAGTCATTCGATAGCCACGCTCTAGGAGTATAGTGTTCTGTGGCCACGCTCTCGTTTGCACGAATCGCACGCCGCGGGTGACAGGACCGAGCGCGGGCGTGACGTCATATTGAGCGCGGGTAATCTTGGAAATTCAAAAAAGGGGCTCAAACTCTTCATCGTTATAACTTCGGAAATACTGCATGTATCCAAGCGAAATAAAAACTAATGTAATGTGCATGATCTTCGCTCCGATTTAAGATGTATTTGATACTGATATTTTGGCCCACTTTTTATCTTTGGTTTGGGATATAGAACTGCGTAGGTATACAATATGGAAATTAAAAACGTTTATTTGATGAAAGTCTAAACTTTGGAGATTGGAGCACCTAGAGTTTGTTAGGTGCTCCAATCGGTAATACGCTTTTTTGCAAGAATTCGTCAATATCCCACCGCCTTTTCACCAAGCTGTAGTGAGGAAGCACTGCTATGTTCCGGTTTGAAGGGTACTGTTACTATAATAAAATTACACGGCATATGAGACTTTATGACCTGATCTCACAGCCCAGAAAACTTACTATCAGGTTGCTGATCTGTTAGGATAACATGTGCAGTGCAGTGTCATAAAAATCTTTATATTTGTAAGTTAAAACCCCGTGCTGGATCCATAACTGCTACGTGAAGATTTTTATGATACTTACCACTGCCCGTTCAATTCAATTCAATTGTTTATTTGCATTCCACAATGTTGTTTAAAGATGTTCGTTTACGTAGTTACAGCTCATCATGGACCCTATCGGGCACGCAACATTAGAAGAGAGGAAGTTAGATAATTAACATTAGTTTGTCAACATTAATATGCACCTAAAAATATTACAACATTACTATTTATACATGATTTTCTTCTATATGTTTAAGATAACGTCGAATTTATTAACGTCGAGTTCCTTAATAAGTATAATTTCTGCTGCTTGCTTTCCAGGTTTAAATAATAACTGATGATTGTTTCAAGCGAAACTATATCACTGAAGTCCCAAGTTCAAACTAGCAGCAGTATCAGAATCCAGCCAGATTTTAAAATGGATGACAATTCGCGCTTTACTTTGTCCGCGGTGAGTGACTATGCATTTGATGCATCTCTACTTTGTCTCCGCTTATGGATCTTCTGCCCTCTTCACTCTATCTGGAAACCGTTCATTCATTTTCCAAACCGAGTAAATCATGTATGCATTTGGTTTTGGGAGAATACGGATGACTAGAAATGCCTTGTAATGTTGTGCACATAACCTGGTTTTTTGGTTGTGAGTTTTAGTTGTTTATTATACATAGTAACTATGTATAATGAGCTATGGAGAGAGCTATGCTCGGTGTTTCCCTGCGAGATAAGATCCGGAACGAGGAAATCCACAGAAGGACTAAAGTGAACGATATAGCCCTTAAAGTGAGCAAGTTGAAATGGCAATGGGTAGGCCACATCGCTCGCAGAACTGACAACCGATGGGGAAGAAAGGTTCTTGAGTGGCGACCACGAACCGGAAGACGCAGCGTAGGCAGACCCCCCACTAGGTGGACCGACGACCTGGTGAAAACCGCGGGAAGCCGATGGATGCAGGAGGCGAGCAGCCGCTCAAAGTGGCGCTCTCTGGGGGAGGCCTATGTTCAGCAGTGGACATCTACGGGATGATGATTATACATAGTTTGGTGACTATGTTTGCTTACTTAAAGTGTTAAATAATAGAGGTTTGGACTTCAACTTAGCGTTTGTGATGTAAGAAATAGCATGATAACATTTTAGCCCCCAGCGTAAACGAAGGTGTGTTGTAAGTTTGAGACATAGTATCTGATGTGTGTCTGTGTATCTGTCTGTGGCATCGTATAGCTCACAAATGGACGATTCAATTTTGTTTTTTTTTTTTTAATCCATTCATCCGGAGACTTATTAAAGGTTCTTTATATCAGAATTTTCTATAGTAAAATGATTCATAGTACATTTTATTCGACGTCAGATGATCCATATAAGTGTAAATCATTGATAGCTCCATTAACACAAATCTAAGGCTCAATGCCTGAAACTATGCCTGAAAATTATAATTTCACGTTTCCGTGTTGAATTTTGACTATTTTTAATGAAATATTATTTAAAAGCCACTATCCTTCATATTTTTGCTAAAAGCTCGTGAGCGCTAAAAGCTGCGCATTAACGTGCGGTTACCGTTCTAAACTGCAAAGCCGACGCTGTTTAGTCTGCCGTCAGTTCAAATGTAGTAGCTGGATATGCAGCATAATTTTGTATTATGCACAAGCATAATACAAAAATATATTTTAGTATGTACCTACGTATGTGAGGTAGGTACTCGTAGGTGCCAGAAATTCAAGGCCACCCAAACGACTCCAGGGCGCAGCATATTATAGATATTTCTAGACTTAGAAGAAAAAGCAACTCATCATCATCATCATCATCATTAACAGCCTGAAGACGTCCACTGCTGAACATAGGCCTCCCCCAGGTTGCGCCACTTAGAGCGGCTGCTCGCCTCCTGCATCCATCGGCTCCCCGCAAAAAAGCAACTACTTACTAATTATTTTCTTAAATTTCATATTTATATTCATTTATTTGCATTCAAAATTTAATAGAATATTATAAAAGCAATTCATCAAATCAATCAATTTATTTCAGTCTTTGTCCTTCAAATATTATATAGTCAAAATAAACTAAAATTTCATTTAAATTTTAATAATGTAGGTAGTCAGATATTGAAGTCTTGTTTAACATTATACTACTACTACCTACTATTTTGTAAACAGGCATTTTTGACAATAACGTGAATTTTTATTTAAAATGTTATTTTTGTTATCATTTTTGCCTTCCGAAGCACGTTAGCGCTCAATTGCACCTAAATACCACTTATTGTAATGGTCATCCACCCAAGTCGTGTTTTGAAGACTCATGCTGCGTTTGTAATTCACCTACAAATTTAACTTTAGATCTCCTATCAAAATATCGTATATTTTCTGCAGCTAATCCTTGCTCAATACAGTCATATTCTAAAACTAATCCGGCACCGGAACAGTTTTTAATACGTATTAAAACAAAGCTGGGTTCAAAGCTTCGAGTAAGCTTCGGAGCTTAAGCGAACAAGTCATGAAATCTTAAGATTAAGTGCGCACTAGCATTTTAGTCTTAGACAAAAATAACAAAAAAGACCGCACCACCTACATATTTCTGCTGTAAGGAATAAGGAAGTCATACCATTTTGCATACAGAGTATTCTCCAGCAGTGATTAGGAGAACCTTAGCCTTCAGGTATGAGAATACTGTGGACAGAATTACTACGGCTTTGATTTGACTCTAACGCTTTCGTGTGTATGGGACGCCAAAGTTTTAACCAAACCACTTACTTCAAAATCAAATCAAATATTATTTTATTGAAATAAAGGTTTTACAGTGTATAATAATGAGTCCATAGACTCCTGAACTAGTTTAACACTGTGTTTCAGGAGCCATGGCTTCTCCCCTTATAATATGTTTCACTTATAACATTTACGTCACACATAGAAATCTTTCTAATCTTTTCAAAGAAGGATGTGGCAGATCCTATATACATCTTAAGCAGAGTGCTTGAATACAACCTTTATTTAGGAAACTTTAAAGAAGCGGTTTTCAAGGTATTTTTCCATCTTTAATTGTTTTCATTTAAATGCCCTTAAAAGAGATCGGCAATGAGGTGTAGCCGAGAACTAAAGAAAGAAACGCACGGCATGTAGGTATTATTATGATCATTATATTTGGTACAATTGTCACTGGGTCCGGGCTTTCTATTAATAATTTTGTTATAGTGTTTATGGTATAAAAAAGTCCACTTTATGGTATTGGTAGTATTATAAGTATAAGTTTATTTTATTATTTCACAATATTTTTCTGCTTTGAATTTAGTAAGCTGGCTTGCATCTTCGCTTATTTTATATCTATGTTTGAGTGTAAATAAAACTATTTTGTTTTCAGTTGGAGCTATTCTCCTGCTAACTATATAGGTGTAAGCTTTCGCTGGACTACAATATTATCTTTACTACCCTCCCAATTTACTCCAGTTCATAATATAAGACACAAAGTTTCCCTAACATTAACTTCACTACTAATAAAAGCGCTGCAAAAACTTGTTTGCCCCCGCAGTGAGCGTTTACCCTAACGCCATTGTTAAGACTCCGTAGAGTACTTTGAATTAATGAGCAGTTTGAGCTCGATCGCCAGTCTGCGGCCGGCCTTAATTAATAACTAATGAAACACTCTTGAGAGAGTCTTAAAAATATTCGCTGCATTTTGAGTAGAAAATGCAAAGTGTTGTGGAGAATAAACGTCGTTTCATTTAAGATTACTTCTTAAAGGCTTGAATAAAGTTTGTTGTTGTTTGTTTTTAGGGTAAATAAGGTATAGGATGCACTTTCACATTGGGTAATGCCCGCCCTTAGGCCACGTTTACACATGCAAGACAACTTCTGCAATAAGTGTCGGACTCTCTATCTAGAACTATCGACAGTACTTAATTTACACGCGCAACGGATTGTCGAAGATAGTTGTTTGGTGATTGTTTAACATGTTCGACAATTAATCCTATGTCTTAAGTTTTTGGAATTGTACAATGCAAATGTTTTGCGATTTATACATGCACAAATCAATATGGAATTAGAACTATGGAACAAAATCTCAAAAAATATTTCTTGCTATTTTACATAAGTACTTTACATATTATTGGTGGAAACGCTCGGTTGTATCTGTAGATAGACTATAGATCCATTGATTTTTTTCTGGCAACAAATTCAGAAAGCTTTAGACACAGAGTAGATTTCTTTTCTCTAATCTGTGGCTTTAGATTTTTTGTGGATAATCAAGGTCATGGAGCTAATAAAAAAAGAAGGAGGGAATCCCGTCTGATCCGAAACTCAAGCACCCTTAGGAAGCCGGAACGCTTCGTACGTACAAGCAGAATACGCACACACTCACATCATATGCAGCCGGCATACTTTCATCTGACACACATATGTAATATGTCCGCCATTTTGGGCTTTAGTTCGATGTCAATCAAAACTCAATCCTTCTTTTTTTATTTCATCCATAGTCAAGGTTACCTCTGTGCTGTTTTTCCTCTTGTCTAAAGTATAATTTACACTAAAAAACTATCAATCCAACTTATCTCAAGATATTCATCTTATAATATCATAGTTAGAAGAAACTTCCCAGACAGCAAATAGGTCGCATTTACCTCAAACTGTCTATTTACAAAATGAGACGTAATAAACCTTGACCTGAACCTGATCTTCTCCACAGTCAAGCACTGGACAAACAACTGGGGGGTAAAGCCCACTCGTAAGGCGAAATCTTCCCCCTTATAAACTTTTTTCATTCCACCTACTTGAATAACTTTTTTCAGGCCGCTGGCAGAGTGCTGAAATATCCGGTTTTTCGTTCAAGAATCTTGTTATGGGTGAGGTCATTCAGTGGAAGTGCTGCGTTAGAGAGCTAGATTTTCATTTTTGGTGAGAAGGCTTCGTGTAACTGCCTGATTAGATAAAAATATCTAGGAATTGAGGCAAGATGATTGAATTACTGAGGAAATGTTGTAATTGCTGCAGATTAGGTTTTTATCTGTAGGTATTATATTATCTGGGGTTTTTATCAAGATTTACTAGAAGATAAAAAGTTGACATGGGTGCTGCAGGTGGTGTGTTCGCGATTTGCTCCGTTTCTAATTTATCCGTGTTGTGTATATTATGTACTTATAAGTTATTTACAATGCGCCATTCTTTAACTATCCAAACAAAACCATCGCAAGGTTTACAAATTAGCCAAATATTAACTCAAACGATGTATAGGAGTCAGCGACCCTACAGACAAGGGATCAGAAAATTAAAATAATGTTTGGACTACACGAAAACTCATTAGAAATGCATGAGAAAATGCTGGAATGAAGTTGCTCTTTTACTCAGTCTGTGGATCGTGCTCTAACTGTGGCCCATCATCTGTTATAGTTTTCATTATACTTAAAGGTGGAACGTTTACTATTTAGTGTGAAGTTCTAAATAATCACCTTTTTTTGTTTAATTAGCATTTTTAATAATATTTTTATTTTTATATACCTATGTGTAATATAGGTACTAAACTAAACTAGAAAAAAATAAAGTATACCTAAAAACATTCAAACTAAATATAATATAAAACTTAAAATAAACCGTTGGTGGAAGGAAAAGTGCCCAGAATGCTGACAGCATTGCCACGTTGAATGCCAAACTTATCTTTTGTGCAAAATAAAAGCCAGCATTCTGGTCACCTGATGCCTCCACCAAACGTTTAGCCAAGTCCCGGTACGGTATGTATACTATTACTAAAATATTGTTTTTTGACGGGGTATTTACCATGTAATTTAAATCATCATTTAATTTTTTTAATCTTGGTTGTGTAAGTTTTTATGTTATTATGAAGCTCATTTATTGAACTATATTTTTTATTATAAAATGTCAAAACGCGATAACTAACCTTTTTTTTAATGGTTACGATTTTATTTTATAATAATACTACTGGTAATTAACAATTATTGTAACAGTGTACATTATGCTGGTGTTCAATAAATAAATAAATAAATAAATAAACTTGGGTGGTTTTATTACATTTTAAGTTTCGCCAAAGTCCACCTTTTATTAAGAAAACTTCCAACACACCTACACCAGGATCAAGTGACAGCAATATTAATAAGGTATTCCCCACACGAGCACAGTGTCGAGAATTATTCAGATCACAGGATGCCCCGAGGAATGCACCGATACTGGCTGGGTACTTAGTATTTTATACTACGTGTACGTGTAACGCTTACAAGCTTTTTACTAGGTGATAGGGCTTTTCTGCAAAGTTCTTCTAGGTACCACCGCTTTGCCAGTTATTCTGCCGCCAAGCAGTACTGGGTAAGCACTACTGTGTTCCGGCTTGAAGGGCATTGTAGGTAGTGAAGTTATTGGGCAAAAGAGACTTTATGATCTGATTACATAATGTAGTAATCTGATTACTAGATTGTGTGATGTCTGAGGATGTTGTGCGCAGTGCAGTGTCACGCGAAACTTTATTTTAATGTTTCGCGTGACACTACTGATATAATTATTCGGATTATTCTGCTACTGATATAATATTTACATAAATAAATGATAGTAAATAATATATGGTGAACGCCTATAATTCTAAGATGTTGTGAACCTTGTTAGGAAAAACACAGACAGAAATAGCTTATGCACATCAACTTGTAATAAATGGGGCTAGCATACCATGTGATAAAAACCTCTAAATAAATATTGGATAAACAAAAGTTGGTTTAATTTATTACAGGCTTTCCCCATAAATGGCTAATGCCCTTTGCATGGTTAAACTTGAAGATTGATCATAATTCCTTTAAAATTAATATTTAACGATGACATTGTGTGTTGTAAATAAACGTCTATTATTAACCTTGACATCATAGTTTGCCCTACGCCTTCAATTCTCACGAAAATTCATACCAATTCTTCCAAATCACCTCCATCGCGAACGACAATTGTTAAACGTTCTCGAAAAATCCAGCTACATCTCGCGCCAAATCTCTAAAGTCTCGGCAAAGGAATGGGAAGATAAAATTCCCATTTCGTGTGAATGCTTAGAGATAAAGCGCGCACGTGTGAGCGGATGGACGCGTGACACTGACAGCGCCATCTGGTCGCGCAGAAATTCAAATGTTTGGATGAGCGCCTAATTTTGCGGATGTTGGATGTTCTTGCTAAGGAAACGTCGGAGTTTGTGCTTTTAAATATAAAAGGAATCTTTGCCATTCTCAAGTATTTTTAGTTTTTCAGAAATCATTCGGTTTCCCTGGCTCTACGTCGTGCTTAACTTTGGTCGCTCATAACACGTAGGTATTCCTAAGTTTTTTTAATGAAAATGATGATGGGACGAGCTAATCGCTCTCCTGATGTTAAGCGACACGGCCACACATAACAGTTGCAGTGTCACTCAGACCTTTGTTTCGCGTGACGCTGCACTGCGCACGTCATCCTGAGACATCACACAGTTAGTAATCAGATTACTAGACTGTGTAATCCAGTCATAAAGTCTCATCTGCCCAGTAATTTAGTTGTTAACTCTAGACCTGTACTTCAAATTTCAACGTAGATAGGTACGTTAATCGCCCGTTATCGTTGTTAATCGTTTGATGTTTAAATCTGGTGCAACCATAGACATATATATTAAGGACAGGCCTAATGACAGGTTAAAACGTCGCTTCAAAGTGGGAGCCAATTTCACAGATTGGCATCCACTAGCGCTAAGTCTGTGATGGAAGTTAGAAGGCATCGGTCGAATGTCACAAACAAAATATGCCAAGTTGTATTGTGAAGGGTTGCACAATCTATACTCAAAAGTGCAGTAAAAAGAAAGACCAAGTTTCTTACCTCAAGTAATTCAATATTCTCAATATTACACTCTGTTTTGTAACAAAATAATCGAATTTATATTTGGAATAATCATTGTAAACATAAACATTGACGGACATAATGGCAGCGATAGGCACCTAATTTTCTCAACTTGTCGTAGTTCACGCGAAATCTAATAGATGGCGCTGACTTTTCCCACGCCATTTTGACAAAATAAAATGTTCCTTCGGGCATATCCTGATATATAAATCTATGGGTGCAACATTGAATGATATTATTATGTGAAGAGACATCCATGTGGAGATAGTTTGGTACTAGCTTAATGGTCTCGCAGCATCATCTGAACATTCTTAACCGACTTATGTACCACGAAGTCTCATGTTTTGGGCACAAATAATGAAACCTTAACTCTCTATGTCTCTAGGTACTCCATGGGTTCATCATTAACAGCCTGAAACGTCCACTGCTGACATAGACCTACCCCAGAGAGCGCCACTTTGAGCGCCGCCTGCATCCATCCCACAGAGTACCACTATGAGCGGCTGCTCGCCTCTTGCATCCATCAACTTCCTGCTGCGGTTTCCACCACCTAGGTTTCACGGGTTAGAAACCCTAATATAATATCATCAAAGTGACGCTTCGTCTGTTGTTAGCCGGGATATGAACCTGCGTGCGTCAGTTTGAAAGTATAGAATAGGCTACCGCTAAGCTATACTCGCTCTCTGAGCTTGTGTGTAGCTTTCACAATTTATGATGAGGGACTGCAGTACTGAAGTGAATCATCATCATCATCATCATCGTCGTCATTAACAGCCTGAAGATGTCTACTGCTGAGCATAGGCCTCCCCCATAGAGCGTCATCTTGAGCGGCTGCTCGCCTCCTGCATCCATCGGCTCCCCGCGATTTTCACCAGATCGTCGGTCCCCTTACTAGGGGGCCGGCCTGCGTCTTCCGGTTCGTGGTCGCCACACGAAAACCTTCTTCCCCCTCGGCTTAAATGGCTGATACTAATAAGGTTATTTTATTTAGGTTACCGAAAAGAGCCCAAGCTCAGTTGGTGACCTTGGGAGAGTCTATGTCCAGATTGTCCAGCATGCGATACTAAAATATGGAGCCGAAAAAGCACTGCAAGTTATGGGCCTGCATAGTAAAGCCGTAAAGCTAAATGTCGTTGCATTTGAAACACAAGACTCTATATTCCATTTTGGAAAACGCAATTTCCTACTGGTGATTGCGTGAACGTGATTATCTTTCTAGTAAATAGTAAAAAAGGCATTCGTCTATTTAGGAAAAATTAATTTAAAATTTAAGTCGGTCTGTGCTACCTTTCGAGTTTCCAAAGTACCCTAAAATTAAAAGGTGCATTAGTCGCCAGGGGCGACTTTAATGCCGTCGCCATAAGCGCTCACACCGGATCGTGCATGATGTATTTATGGACCGAACAAATTGCACCAAAAGTTTACTGCCGTAGAGAGCACAAGTACTTAGCTTGAGTGTGCGGTAGGTCTTTGGAATTCACCATACTTTTTATTAGGTTATTTAAGTTATTAAGTTATTTAAGCGTTAGTTTATAAGTTCAAAAATGTTGTTCAAGTACAAAGTATATTCAAGTGAGCTGTGTTGGCTGTGTAGTCCCGGCGAATTGGACCACCCCATCTCTTCCAGTGGGTGCCGTAAGAATCGGCTAAGGAATATCCAGGGAACGGGCAGCAGCATATCCATTCTCTCATTTTTCATTAAAATCTGCGACTACCAAGGTACCTGCCAAGCATGGTGATTAGGCAAATCCCTAATGATGATAATGAACTGTAAAAAGTCATGATATAAACAATCGAATTTAAACTTGACAAGGTATTTATAAAAAAGTATGATATCTCCGAAGTGGTTCGTCAGTCCAAATGTACTTATTCTTACTGAACATAACTTTACCGATCTGGAGAATGGCAAAGTTTATATTCGAGTAAAGTCTGAAGACGAAGATACAACGGAGGGCAAGGATCAGAGTGGCATTACACGCGGATTTACAGGACACGCTCCGCGGGATTACGGTCATAAAATACAGAGCGGCCTTATGATTTCAGATTGAATTATATTTGAGAAGTACCTTTTCTTTTATTTATTTGTTCAAGTTTTAAAAAAAATGACAATTTAGACACTTAAAATCCATATCTCGCAACCATTCTAAAACGCGAAGGTAAATAGGTAGATAACGTCCAACGTTCACATACAGTACATAATATGTACATACATCCTAGACCCTAACTTAGGAGTCCCTGTAAGGACCCAGGAACTACGCAAGGATCATGGTCCCACAACACCCAGACATAGAACAAGTCCCATATATAGCACAGTATAGTTTTTGTTTCAATTTCACTAAGTAAATAAAAATATCAAGTATCTTTGAAAACGTCATGAAGCATTCGGCAGGGACATTTCAATCAGCGCAATAGCACTAACATAGAATCTAAGCTGGGGTGACAGTAGTTTGTGCAAAATTGAATAAAAATTTTCTAACATTGGATCACATTGTTTTTCTCTAATCTGTGCATTGGCCCGTTATCGTGGATCCCAGCTTTTCATAATGACATTTAGGTCTTTTTGAAGTCCATGCAGCTTGATTGAAGCCAAACTTCTGTTAGACTAATCAAGTGCTCTGACAACCCAGACAGAGGTTTTAGAAGCTGTTTGACATAAACTTCTACAGCAATGCTAATGAGGACTATAGAAGAACAAAATGTGTTCTAAAAACCTTATACATATTGCCTTAACCATAATAGGAGAGCTCTGTGTTAAGATGAGATGCAGGTAATAGGTATAGAGCTCTTACTCTGGTTCTTAAACGCCGAGAATTTATGACTCGGTAGTGCAGGCAGAGGTTTAAAAAGTGAATTCTGTTTCCTTCGATTCCCCGTCCAAAGAGCTTAAAGAAACTGATACAAGATGTCCTTTGAAACCAATGAATCATAGACGCACGCATGGATACGCTTCACAAATGCAAATTGTTCATCAGCTATTCAGTGTTTGGACATTCGTTATGCGCGTCCGTCGCGTTTGGACTTTACGCGGGGTTGCGTGCCAGAGGAGCAAGTTATAAGAGACATGGGTTTTAATCTCAGAATGAAGTAGAACCATTTTTTCCAAATGGTCGGTGGTAGCTAGCTAGGTAAGCACTAAATACTACACTACCTAACTTGCTATAGACGCGGTTTCATTGCATTGTTTTCCATCACAGAAAACTCATCACTCATTGCCGCAGATATCTAATACTATACAGTATTATAGCGTACGACCCAAGGATCGTAAGACAACGTTTTCACCATCGATTTGGCACTACAAATACGAATTTATGCAAAATCTGTCGCTATTTCACGAGCTAAAGCCCATCTCTCTTCATCTAATATTTTTAAATCTTTAGTAATTCACTCAATCTTTTTTCTCTTTTTTACGAGATCACCTAACAAACACGAGTACAAAAATAAAATTAAACAAGAAAATTAAATCTTATATACAATCCCAGATAATATAATACCTACAGTACAGATGCCTCATCCCATACAACAGAATAACGCGGGCTATTTTACGAAATATTTTATTTCTGCATAACGCATGTTTATCAAGCGACTTTTATTGCGTGTTGGCGAACTCTCTAGACACGATTACTAAATTTTTTTCAAGTTCGGGCTATTTTTCGTTTGTACCCGATGGGACCCCATGATACAATCTAACCTACATTGATATTGCTACCGCTTACATCATAGTCCCTCTCTCAACCAAAGCTCTGAAAACGGAATGTTTTATGTATTGAGCGTCCAAACTGTACACGTAAACGTTTGATTGACAGATTTTATTTAGATTCCGTAATAGGTCTCGTAACATATTGATAGCTTGCTGGTAGAATAGGTAAGTATGTACTTTTTTTTTTGGGCGGTAGGTGTAGAAAAAGAAACATTACATTTTTAACTCTCCTTCTTTAATCAGTGAAATAAAATAGTAAAAGTATACTTACAATATAAATGCATGCATAAATGCATGTATTAGAACTCCCTACCTGCCACTAAGCGTTATCTCCTATTGATATTAACTGTGCACTGATATCACAAAATTACCACATCACTGTGTTGCACATTTTGCCAATATGGACGCAATTCAGGAGTCCTTGAACCAGATGATGGAGAACTTCAATAGACGCATGGACACTATTGAGGGACAACTGCCGAAGAATGCGCCAGGTAGCCCCGGAAGTGTAGCTGCAGAGTTGGCTTCTTTTAAGGTATTTGCCTAGGCGTCGATGCGTGCATTACAATGCCAGATTGCAATGTTGGCTCAACAGGTTGACCAAGTTGAGATGCAGGGAAGGCGTAAGATACTGTTGCTACATGGTCTGCCTGAGGTAGATAAGGAAGACACGTCTGCGGTGGTTGTGAAGGCATTGGGTTCACATCTGAAGTTGTCCGGTTTCTGTGCTGCTGACATTAATCGATGTCACAGGATGGGTCGTGCGGCTAGCAAGGATAGGCCTCGACCTATTCTGTTCAAGTTGCGCGATGTGGCCATGCGTGACAAGATTTGGTCCTCCAAGACCAATCTCAAGGGTTCAGGCTTCACATTATCCGAATTTCTCACAAAGACGCGTCACGATGTGTTTCTTGCGGGTCGTCAGCGGTTTGGTGTTACGAAATGCTGGACGAGGCAAGGCCATGTTTTTGTCTTGGGCTCCGACGGAATTCGCCATCGCGTTAACTGCGTATCGGACCTCGCCAGCATCACACCGACGAAGGCTGTGACCGCAGCGTCTAAGGAGCCGGCGGTCTCAGCGAAGGAGGCGGCGACAGCTAGCGCAGTCCCACCAAAGACTAGGAGACCTGCGGCGTCGAAGAAATCATAATTTTTGAAAACAGTTTTATTCTCAACTGTGTCCATCATTTGTTCTTCTTGACTGGCTGTGTATAGGGTAGGTTTAACAACAATTTGTTAATTTGACTGTGGTTGTGGGTATTGCTATAATAATTTGTTATGCCTGCATTTTTCTGTGATTTTGATTTCTTGTTTTTGCAAAAATTTTATATCGTTTGCCTAGTCAAGCTGTCAGTGTCTACGTCACTGTCTAATAATAATGTCAGTGCTATCTCATAATGTCATGTGTCATGCCACTGTCAAGAATTATCGCAGAGTATAACGCTTTGTTACGTTCCGACTCACGTAACCCTAACGTAATCGTTATGGCCGCCACAGACAAAATAATAAAGTTTTGTTCTAGCGTCTTCAACCTAGCCTGTTTATATATCTTAATTTTATATTTTGAGATTATTGTTCTTATAGTTTGTTTTCGTGTTAAGCCTTTTATTGCCAGTCTTGAAAGTCTACTTTGTTTTTTGATAATTACGACACTTTGTATGTACAAATTCTGCCATATAGGCACTTTCTTTTCTTTTTTTTTCTGTTTTCACTTTGCACTATTATACAGTGTTATCACTAGTGTGTTATGTGTTAATTAATGTGTTTAATGTTATTTAGTAACTAGTCACAGTGTTTGGTTAATTTTCTTTTTCTGCTCAACTTTCCTGTTATAGCGCAACTGGCAGGTGGATGATTAGATTAATTAAATAGTTAAATAGTTTTATACACTAGGTACATATATTTAATTTATTAGTATTTATTTACATAATCATTATTTATTATAAATGTCTAATGCTAGTAGTGATAATGATGATAGTCTTGACTTTGTTTCTTGCTCGTCACGTAGTGTTGAAACTGACAGTTTTAGTAGTATGCCCACTCTATCCGACACGCTTGAGTCGATATTAAGCGACAGTCGGAATGATTTTAATGTTTTACATATTAATGCACAGAGTATTCCGGCCCATTTTCCAGATTTGCTTGCATCGTTTGATAATACCAATATTCATGCCCTACTAGTTTCTGAGTCATGGCTAAAACCTTGCCTCCCTTCCTCAATGTTCACATTACCTGGTTTTCACCTCATAAGGAATGATCGTACCGGCAGTGGCGGGGGTGGTGTTGCCATATACCTTCGAACCCATTTTCCTTTCACGATAGTAAGTATGTCGGCTCAACCACCCCCTCCAAACGCTGGCGAGCATCTTTTTATTGAGGTGGTGTTACATCACACAAAATTGCTTCTTGGCGTTTACTATTGCCCTTCACTTCGCATAAATTTCTTTTCATCCTTTGAAACTATCTTAGAAAACTTTTCTCCCACCTACGATCACACAATTATTATGGGTGATTTCAACACCTGCTTACTGAAACGGGACTCTCGAGCTGCGACGTTTGAGACAGTAGTAAAATCAGCTAACTTAACCGTTCTCCCGCTTAGTGCTACCCACAACTTCCCTAATGCTAGCCCTTCTCTTCTAGACTTAATACTTGTATCGTCTCCAAATCGCGTTAGTAAACATGGCCAGTGCGCGGCGGACGCTTTCTCATACCATGATTTGATTTTTATGTCCTACAAAATCCGCCCGCCCAAAACCAAGCCAAAAATTCTTCTGCAGCGCAGTTTTGGTGGTATGAATTTGGACAATTTGCGGCGAGATGCACGTGAGCTAGATTGGTCTGCGGTAGCAAATGGTGTCACCTTAGATGACAAAATAAATGAATTTAACCGCACGTTGGTTTTGTTATATGATATCCACGCTCCCGTTCACGCGGTTAAAATGAAACACACACCGGCTCCGTGGCTTAACAGTGAAATCCGAGCACTTATGCATCAAAAACTAGTAGCCAAAACAAAACTGAAATGCCGCCAATCTGAGGAAAATAAGGATAAATATGTCGAACGCCGTAATGTCTGCAATAGAATGTGTAGGAATGCTCAACGCCGACATATCCATAATTCTGTTGAAAATGATGATCCTTCCAAGGTTTGGAAGTTTCTCAAGTCATTAGGAGTTGGGAAATCTCGACAAGAAACTATCCCTAAAGACTTAAATATTGATCAGTTAAACCAGCATTTCTCCTCTTCTTTTCAGTTTGATAGATTCACTAAGGCTTCTACCCTTAATTATCTTTCTTCTACTCCAACTCCTGACCACCCATCTTTTGTCTTCAAACAATTTACCGATTGTGATGTTAAGAGAGGCATTCAATCCATTTCTTCCAACGCAGTCGGCAGTGATAGTATCAGTCGTAAAATGATTGTACCTATACTTGACGAAATTGTTCCTATTATTCAATACATCCTAAACTTCTCTATTTCCTCAGGAACATTTCCAGTAATATGGAAGGAAGCCCAAGTCACTCCTCTTCCTAAAAAGCCCAACCCGTCCTCTTTCTCTGAATACCGTCCCATATCTATACTCCCTTTCCTATCAAAAGTGCTTGAACGCCTAGTCCACCAACAGCTGTCCTCCTATCTTATTAATAACAACCTCCTAAATCCATTCCAATCTGGTTTCCGTACTGGACATAGTACAGTAACTGCATTGACTAAAGTTACAGATGACATTAGGTTTGGAATGGAAAATAGAAAACTTACTGTGCTATCATTGTTAGACTTCAGCAACGCATTCAACAACGTTGATTTTGACATCCTGCTGGGACTCCTTTGCACTCTTAACATATCTCCAACGGTAATTGACTGGTTTCGTAATTACCTGCAGGGACGCCGGCAACGTATACGCATTGATGATTCATACTCCACTTGGTGTGATATATCTGCTGGTGTTCCTCAGGGCGGCGTGCTATCTCCTCTTCTTTTTGCAATTTTTATAAATTCAATCTCCCAGCATCTTACTTCTTCCTACCATCTCTATGCAGACGACTTACAGATTTATACGCAGGCTCCATTGGATCAGTTGGATACATCCATCGAAGCCACTAACTGTGATTTACAACGAATTTTGCAATGGAGTAGATCCTTCGGAATATCAGTCAATCCGTCAAAAACACAAACCATTGTCATAGGCAGCTCACGAATGATTTCGAAGATTGACTGGTTCCGCCTCCCTCAAGTGGTGTTCGATGGCATACCCATTGAAATTAGTAAAACTGTAAAAAATTTAGGCATTATCATGGACAGGCAGCTTTCCTGGCAACCTCAGCTGACTGAAGTTAGCCGAAAAATCTTTGCGTCTGCTGGTTCTCTGCGCAGATTACGTAATTTTCTCCCGATTACCACCAAAACTGCTCTCGCTCAATCTCTTCTCCTTCCGATATTGGATTACGCCGAGGCGTGCTACTTGGACTTAACCGAAGAGCAACTCAACAAATTTGAACGTCTGCAGAACTTTTGCATTCGTTTCATATTTGGTTTACGAAAGTATGACCACATCACTGAATTCCGTAACAAGCTCAAATGGTTACCAATCCGCCTTCGCCGAAATACTCACATCCTTTCCCTTCTCTACAGCATCCTATTTCTCCCCTCCACCCCTCCCTACCTGAAAGAACGCTTCATATTTTTTCACCAGTCCCATTCTCGCTCCTTACGTAGTTCCGAAAACCTCCTTTTGAAACCTCCTGTCCACACGTCCCAATTCTACCACAAATCTTTTTCCGTGCAAGCCGTCATGCTCTGGAATGAGCTTCCGGTACCTGTCAGGCAGGCAAAGTCCTTGGCAATTTTCAAGACTATGGTGAAGACGCATTACTTATCCAATCTTAGCTAGTATTATATATTCTAATTATAATATTTATGTATGTTTATTGATTTTGTTTTTATAATATATATAGATAAGTATATTTGTACTAGTATGTAATATATGTAATAGTAAATATGTTTATTATATTATTAATGTAGTGTGTATGTTTATGTATGTTAGGTATGTCGTATAATATGTATTTTGTAGTTTTAGTATTTATAGTATTAATTTTATTTTTTTTACTTATTTTCATTTACTGTACACCGCCATCCTCCCTAAGTATTAATCTGTATCTCTCCATCCAAAGGTTGTCTGGAAGAGATCGCTCTAAGCGATAAGACCGCCCATTGTACTACCATTTTGTTATATTTTTCGTGTTTTAATTTTATCTTGTGTATATTTGGTGTGCAATAAAGTGTTATTCTATTCTATTCTATTCTATATAAAGATACACAACCAATGACAACAATTCACGACAACAACAACTTTCGACGGGCCCGATAGCTCAGTTGGTAGTATCGCTGCCTTCTGAACTGAGGGCTGTGGGTTCGATTCCTACCCGGGACAAACATTTGTGTGATGAACATAGATGTTTGTTCCGCGTCTGGGTGTTATATTGTATTCTATGTTTACAAACAAAAAAGTATATAAGTATCGTATCAGTCATCTGGTTCCCATAGTACAAGCTATGCTTAGTTTGGGGCTAGATGGCGCTGTGTGAAATGTCCACACATATTTGTTATTATTATTATTTTCTTATCCATTTCCATTCTCGGGTCTAGCCCGGACATTTGAGAGGCATTGGTGGGGCCGAAGCTAACACCAAGAGGCCTTTTTGGATACAAAGATAACTATAACACGGTCACACTATCCCTGGACCTGACGTCGATGGTTTGCATTTCAGCGAGGACCAGAGACAATGTGACCGTGTTTTACATATTTCTTTCTTACATGTTGGCATATTGATATAACTATTTTGTATAATATTAAGGTAAAAATATCTGGGCTATTATGGTGAACTTTTGGATGGATGGTGACATTGGGTTATGGAATGAGAGAACGGCACCTGCCAATTTTGTCTCATATCAAAATGTTTGAGGCAGGTGATGACTTGCCACCCACTAAATGGGCCTCCTGTAGTGGCTACCGCATATTGGTGCCGAGGAAGCAACATTGGTGTGGGTGGCTTAGGGTGTCGAGAGGTGTGCTGCACTTTCACTGAACGCTACTCGCGGCGTTATGCCCTTTAACACTTCCACCCTGGAGCTTAGGTTCTTAGCTCTTGCGACTTCCACCCCCAGACAGCCAGTTAAGGCAAGCCAGGGGTTAGGGGTCTCACTTAGCCCCTTGGAATCAGGGTACGCGGTGTCGCCACTCACCGACGGCTCGCCACAAAGCCGCCCCTGCGTTTTTATTATTATTATTATTATTATTAACTCTTAAAATTAGCAAGTTGAAATAGCAAAGGGCAGGCCACATCGCTCGTAGACCTGACAACCGACCCCAGTAGAAAGGAGTGGCGACCATAAACCGGCAGCATGGGCCGGCTCCCCACTAGGTAGACCGATGATCTGGTGAAAACCGCGGAGACTCGATGGATGCCCTATGCTCAGCAGTGGATGTCTTCAGGCTGATGATAAATTATTGATACAGTCAAAACTAAGATTGACTACGAAAATCTAGCAAGAAAACACGCGATTTACTTACGTAGTGTACCTTATGTAAATTAGCATGAAGCTTTCATAAAGGTAACAGATATAGCTCAAACCAATAACATAACATTCTATTATAACATTAACATAATAAAACTGATTGCCTACATAATAATATCGAAGTAGTTACAATTTAGAACATCCATCAGCTTTCAGAAGACCGTTACGTAAGTTGTAAAGTGTCATAGCATTAATCATCATCATTAACAACCAGAAGACGTCCACTGCTGAACATAGGCCTCCCGCAAGTGCGCCACCTTGAGCGGCCACTCGCCTCCAGCATCCATCGGCTCGGCCGCGGTTTTCGCCAGATCGACGGTCCACCTAGTGGGGGGCCGGCCTACGCTGCGTCTTCCGGTTCGTGGTCACCACTCGAGAACCTTTCTTCCCCATCGGTTCTCAGTTCTACGAGCGATGTGGCCTGCCTATTGCCGTTTCAACTTGCTAATCCTTAGAGCTACACCGGTCACTTTAGTTCTCCTTCGGATCTCCTTATTGCGGATCTTATCTCGCAGGGAAACACCTAGCATAGCTCTCGCTATTTATAGAATTTTTAAAATCATAATATAAAGTGAATTTCCTATAGAATAACAGCATCACAAAACGGTGTTAGAAACGGGTCAATATTATTCAATATTCCATAACTACAAGGTTCGAATCTTAACTTGTTATTCTGCCCCTTAAAAGGGTTCCCTAAAACAATCTCCTTGGAAACGTGATACTGAGCCCCATTCTATTATCTTTATTATTTGTTGACTCGATTAAATGTAATAGATTCTGAGGGCACCTTTATCTTAACCCAGTTTTGAGGGATCGGGGTTTTGGATTACACTAGGCCAATTAAAATCAAATCGGAATTGATTTTTTTGATGGAACCCGATGAAATGGCGGTGGTATTAAGTTCGTTTTGTGATTGGATTGTAGAAATTATTAAAGGATATCGAAAACCAATATAAGGAAGAAGATCACGACGATCTATGGATTTTCGGGAATATTATATTGCAGTTTCAGATGTTTTATTAAAGGGGTTGTAGTGACACTCTGAGATTCCTTTTACTTTCCTTGTCCTTGTGATCATGATGATGATGATGATGATGATTCTTCCTTGCTATTATCATTCTTCAGTTACAAGTTTGTTGGGTTCTCACATGGCTATTGTAACCAATTTTAGCTGTGAAAGTACGAGTACAAGTGCTACATGTGATGACGCCGTTTGTGTAGTTATATACGATGTTGGAAGGTGGTTTATTTTTTGCGCGGTCTCTCTATCAGTAGTACAGCATTGGTAGATATAGCTAAGCAATCGAGGTTTTTTTTTTTGTAATAAGATTGTTCACGTTTACCTGAAAAAGTTGTAGGCAATTCCGACACCTCGGAGAATGTCAAATAAAAATATTTTCTGGTTATACATAAATATTGAAGTAGTATATTTTGAGAACAAGAACACTATTTCCGTGAAAAAGATCAAATAAATGCTATAATGTTACGTTCTGACTGTAGCTATATGCTTGCCATATAACTTTTACATCTAATTACAGCCGCATATAACTTTTCTCCGTGGTCGTTCCATTTTAGTTAGCTCCGCATCTCCAGAGGCTCATTCATGCTCCCACAACCTTGGTCTGGTTCTAGTGAGATCGCAGTTTGTTTACTAACGTTCTATATTTGCATACTGTAACGATCCAGGGTGTCTCGTGACGTCACAAATATTAGAAAGTTTTCTCAATTATAAATATATTTAAATCAAATAATTTTACGAGTAAATAATAATCCACAAATAAAGCAAATATTCGTTTGATACTGCATTAACTGGTATAGGACATAGAGATAGGTGTAAAAGTAGTTATCTAAACGTAAAATGAGGTAATAGTAGAAAGAATAAAAACTCCTTAATAAAAAGGTTCATACTTAATTGCGAGCTGGCACTCTAGGATGTGTCAAACACTTTTAAAATAATATTTTCGGATTGGTTTTGACAGTTTACTTTGAAAATGAAAAAGAAAGATGGCAAAAAATATAGTTTTATCCTGATTTTATTTTTCAGGAAAATGTGTGAACGGTGCTGCGAATGGAACAGAGAGGGAAAACGGGGGATTTTCTCTTCATATTAGAAATTACCAAAATTTATAACGTAAAGGAAGATTGACAAAGATAGGTATTAACTACAGGAGTGAAGAGGTCTAGGAATTATGGAAACCTAACGGAGGAAAATATCAATCAAGAAGTTGATATGAACCGATATCAACTGAGGGAAGTTATTACATTATTTCGTAGCTAGTATTTGCAAAGTAATTAGTTTTACCCAAGATTTAGAGATGTCAGTTATGAAAATGTTCCCTGGAGAGCTTAGAACTTTCCTTGTAAGTTGATGTTGAGTGCAGATGCTTAGTGTAGAACAAGAACGTCGTGGGAAACACGCCGAGCGGGCGGATTGATGATGGTAGAAGGTTTTAATGTACAGAACGGAATGCGTAGAGCTTTCCTTGTAGATTGATGTTGAGTGAAAATGCTTATTGTAGGACAATATCGTTGTGGACATCACGCTGAGCGGATGGCCTGATGATGGCAGATGGTTTTAATGTACAGAAGGGAAATCCAACGCTATTCTTTGCATATTTCCTAGTCGGCAAGAACTTAGATGATGATGAGTGTAGATGCTTATTGTAACATAAGATCACCGTGGACATCACTCTAGGCGAAAGGTTTGATGATGGCAGGGGATTTTATTGTAGAAAGGAAGCTAGTGCTTTTTACTGCATATTTCCTTAGCTGGCAGAAGCCTAGCGTTATACACGAAGGAGATGAAAAATTTTATTTCACGCGGTGATGTAAAACATCGTGAATGCATTTGAATACTGAACTGAATATTTTGTTATAATGATTTATTGACTTAATTCTAACTGGATAATTATTGAGAATATTGTTGTAGTTCGTTTTAGTATAAGTTCATAATTATTTCCTTAGCAGGTTGTTGTTGTGATCACGGAGATGATCGAAAGGTCTTATTCTTGCACAAAGATTGAAGCATATTTTTATATATATTTAGCACACTAATGTTATCATACAACAACATACAATGTTGTCTTGGATTCAGCAAAAGCAGGTAGAGTTTTCTTTCGTCGGATCATGAAGGAAACACAGAGGTGAAGAGGAAATCTTTTCCCTATTTATTTATTGTAAGTATCACGAGCGTATTTGAATATCATTCTAGTAATTTCAAAATAGGTTCAAAATAATGTTTTCATGTGTCTATAACGTAAAAACGGGGAAATTAGATTAAGGTCTTCCGTAATAGGTAAAAGGTATTTATCTCGAACAAGTCAGTGGCGACTATGAGCTGGAAGATGCGGCTTGGACCAGTTCCTCACTAGGTGGACGCCTTCAAGATAATGATGATGATGGTGGTGATGATGTTGATGATGATGAGGTTTGACCGGGTCAGAGCGTGGGAAGCCAATGAAAGCGGAAGACTAACGGTTGCACAGAGTGGCATAGGTTCAGGATGATGGTGGTGATGATGATGATGATGATGAGGTTTGACCTGGTCAGAGCCGTGGGTAGTCGAAGGAAGCGGAAGACTAACGGCTGCACAGTGTGACATGGGTTTATGATGATGCTGGTGATGATGATGATGGTGTTGATGATAATGACATCTTCAGGATGATGATATTGAGTCTAAGATAGACAAAGATCTTATAAGATAAGATGCAATATATTTATTTATCTCAAATCTATGGGCATAGTTCAGTTTGGTGAAGTTTAGATTTGACATTGTTTTAATGAATTTTCAATAAAAACATTAACTTTTATTTTACAACTTTATAATATTTTTCAATAGTTAAGTATTGTCCTTCGTATTTATATGGGTCAAGCATAAGCAGTACCTTGTTAGTGACTCCTTACCACACGGATAGGATAGCTAATTGTATAAATTCGAATGAGAATCACGTCTTGTTGATAATTGATATCAATAATATATTTACAACTTACAATACATACACTTTGTTCTACAGATCAAACATAACTTTAGCATATTTCATTATACTGAAATACGTCTTAGATATATGGATGATTTCTATGAAAGTTCAGGAGAAGCAAAGTCAGCCTAAGAATTCATAAACGGTTCAATGTCTATAGTATACAAAATATATGCATAATATTATTATAATATCAATAAATACGGGTATGGAAACGATTAGGAATAAATGAAATGAAACGAAATGATCTTTATTTCCGACACACAATATCGCGAAAGGAACAATATAACACGGAACATATAATAAGAAACTTATATAAATATACTAATTATACTCTGAAGCAATATTGCACGATGTCAGAAACAGATCCCGGCTCAGCTCAGCATACAACTTATTATCATTGTGTAATTACTCCGAAATAAATGTCCTGAGTTTTTATTCAACATTATTAATCTCCATTTCATGTCGGCCGAATCTTCGAGAGAGGAGCAGAGGTTCCACACGGCGAGGTTGCGCATAATGCATAACCTACGGGCTCTTCTTTGTAGGACGAATCATCAAGACATGTCTGATTGTCATTCTTCGAAACTTATTTAAAAGGTCATGTGTTTTCTTATAGATAATAGTATTTAATCTCGACGGTAGATGTATTAACTCTAAATTTACGGTTTCCCAAAAATATTATATAGCTTCGTAAGTCGACTTTATAATTATTGTAAAATCAAATATTGTAAAACCAAACATGATATAAAAAAAGATAAACCCTGAGGAGTTTCTTTGGGCTTCTTCTCAATCAGGAGTAATCGAAGTTTCCGGATATATTTTTAAAACTCAAAGTTAGTTATGAACGACAACATAATTTTAATATTTAATTATTTCCTCTGGGTACTTTAATTCTATAAAATTATTTTATAATTTAAATTATAATTTAAACTATTCCGATAAAGTAAATTCTAAATTCATAATCGTTTGAAATAACTTTTTCAATAAATAATTTGAGTTTTACTTATGTTTGTTATTTATTAATCTTTAATATAGAATACAACGTAGGAAAGTTAGGGTAACGAAATCTAGACTATCATCGTAGATGGCCATTTTAATAAACTAGATTTAGGTTTAGGATTAATTTATAGTTTGGAATTGGGGCTCAGAAGATGGCGTCATGATAAGCAGAAGAGGTTTATCATGACTTCGCTAATATGTTTAAAATAGGCGTAAGGGAATGGTAGAATGGGTTGTAAGCATTTCCGGTAGGATTGATAACATTTTTGTAACTAGTGGGAATTTTTGGGCCGAATAGTGGAAGTGTAACAAACGGGAATTTTATATTTTTTAGATAGTATTAGTTAAGAGATTCTGATATATACACTTGAAGAATGTTTCTGAAGGTCAATTATAGGAAGTACTTCAGGTTTTCTAAATTAGGTTAATATGAGTTGTTTTGTGGGGATTTACGTTTAGATTGCAGTGAATAGTAGGATAATGGATATTCTAATCTATTAAATTATTCGTGTATTGATTAAGTGTTAGTAAGGAATTGTCTCATTACTTTAAAAGGATTTGGATTACTACATTATCACAACGTAAGGGTTCTACCACTATTAGGAGACGATCACTTGGCCATAACAAATCTAGAACATACAACAAACTTAGGTTAATTTTAGGTTTTTTCTATCGGTATTGATTATTGCTAGCGGTTAATTTCAATTCATACGTATATTTACATTTAGCCATTAAAGTTAGTTATTAAAGATGCAATTATAATTATTAATTAAGGGGGGATAAATAGAGGGGGAATAGGGGGGTAGGGGGGGGGTTCTTACAATACCTTGTAACTTATGTACGTTGTTGTTAATTTACTTACTATGTAGGAATTTAGAGCTGAAATACGATGGGAGCACAGAGCAAAAAAAAAATTGCATTGCTTCGGTGCGAAGTGACCGTCATAATGTTTCAAAGCTCTGTGGATGGGAGTATGGCTAATAGATTTTTGGTACCGAATGGTTTTTGGGAAGTGTTATTGGTTTTGTTCAGATTTTGTTAAACATACAAGGTGACCTTGAATTGGTATGTTATCCCGAAAGGGGGGGACCATGATTCCCTACAAGTTGTGAGAGCCTTACTTGAAACTGGGTGTTTCCAAACCTCCATGGTAAAAAATAAATCCACTCGCAAACTTGCACGTGCGATCGCTACGAGAGTTAACAATACACCATAAATTAATTTCTAAACACAGGTAGTTAAACTCATTTATATGCACTCGGTCGAGGACGAAGTTCAACCACCCAGCTGCGCTAAGGCTATTTACTAACGTAAACTTCCCATGGCATTTCTTCAATGAATAACTATTAACTTACTAAAGTCATAGAAGAAACATTGTCTACCTTGGAGTGTAGATTTACCCCTTTCGGGATAACATATCAATTCAAGATCACCTTGTATTGGTAGGATATTTATATTGTCTTTCTGTTTCAGTCTGAGCTGAAATACATTCTCTTGCGAGATAAGATACAAAAAAAGGATATCCGCAGGAGCAATAAAGAGGCAATGGACAGGCCACATCGCTGGTAGAACTGACAACGGATGGGGAAGAAAGGTTCTCGAGTTTCGATCACGAACCAGAAGACGCAGCGTAGGCTGGCCCCTCACTAGGTGGGCTGACGATCTGGTAAAACCGCAGAGAGCCGATGGATGCCGGAGGCGAGCAGCCGCTTAAACTGGCGCTCTCTGGGTGAGGCTTATGTTCAGCAGTGGACGTCTTCAGACTGTTGATAATAATGATGATTACCTATGACAAAATCACCTGCAAACCACTTTTTCAAGCCCAGACCCATGAAGTTTGATACGTGCTATGACGCCGCCTTAAGTATAAATTTTTAATAATGCTAACGTATCCAATATCAAAATTCGTTCCAATCTCACGCCGTGGAACCAAGTTACCTTCAAACTGCCTTACTTCCGAAACACGCCCTGTAGCATCGTAAACCAACAAGCCACGTACAGTACAGGCATAAAATCATAATCGCGCGCCGTTACTGACTCCGTATATGACGTCATCAGGCTCTGAGCTCTGGGGAGTGATCAGGTTTGTTAAGCTGGAAGTATCTTGGAACTGTGCGGTGTCTGTCGAAGATTTTCCTTCACTTGTATGCGATGGTATACGTGTATGTTCTATGGTATACGTATTGCAAAGTTTTATGTGAAGTGTGAAGTAAATATTGATGCAATGTGAGAGTTTTCTTGGTCTGAAAGTTTTGTATGCATATTATGACTCCATGCCGTGGCCGCGGGGTTTGCGAATAAGACTATCCCATCTCTTCTCGTAGGTGCCCTGAGAGCCGGAATATCAAGGAATGGACAGCAGCTTGGTACATTAAAATCTGCGATCACCAAGCCACCTGCCACGCGTGGTGGTTATGGTACCTAGGTAAATCCCCCTAGGAATAAGCGTCTCAAGTGACGTTTTATAGGGAAGACCTATGTTCAGCAGCGGATGATGTGATGCTATGACCTCAGCGCAGTTGGTAATAGCTCCGCCTTCTGATCTGTAGGTTGTGGGTTCAATTCAATCAATGATGAACAATGATTTTTATTCTGTATAGGTGCCTTATCTTCCTCTTTTCAACCGACTTCAGTAAATGGAAGAGGCTCTGAATTTTTTTTTTGATAGAACGACGTGAAGAGCTCGTCATTCACTTGATGTTAAGCGACACACCCGCCCATAACAGTTGTAATATCTCGGAACTTTAAAATAATAAAGTTTCACGTAACACTGCGCAGTGCGCACGTCATCCGTAGTCACATCACATCATTGGTTGTTTTTTTTTAAGCAACCCAATACACCCACCCGCCACCCGTACATAGTGGTTTTGAGTGATCATCTAAAAGGAGCTTTTATGGTCAAAAAGTGCTTTGTTCCTATTTGTCGTGGTTACTTTGTAGGTATCGGTAGTTTAAAATTATTAGTTAAAGATTTCAAAAATATTGATTTCAGGCGTTCTATGGAAATTCTCACGAACGAGGACCGAGGCTCCGTACGATCTTGAAAACCCCAGAATATCAAGTATTGCGACTATTACTAAAATAATGTGGGTTTTATTGAAATAACAAAATAATGAGTTGTCAAGTTTTCACGCTGAAGAATTAAACTTTGTTTCGGCGTGCCTCAAGTATACTCACCAAGATAAAACGAGTTGAAATTATTCCAACGGGTCACAAGAGTTCCACCGACACACGCTCTTATGAATAAAATTACATACTGTGTGATACCCACGCATGAAATAACCTGAAAATTCGGAGAAAAACACGACGGCTTTAATTTTGAAAGTAATTTGAATATTTTTGTTCTATAAGCAAAATGCGTTGACTGAATTTTCTTTGTCGTGCTTTTGAAGTTTTTTATGTGCATTTTTGGTTCAGTTTTGAATATTTCAGGTTGGTGTGTGGTGTTTACGTTTTAGTTAGTAAAAATAGAGGCTTTGTCAAAAAAACACATAGATATTAGAAATACCCATAGAACAATGAAATAATAAATGTGTGTTATGGAGTATCAAATATATTATCTAACTAACTTAAAATTTAAATCAGCAATACTGTAGTATAACTAATTAACTATATAGTTTAAAACTAGTTAGTTCTACTGTAGAATAGATAGCTACATAGATACACATAAAACATTTGATATAGACAGTTCAAATGCTGCAGCATCAACGTTCCCAATAAGTTTATTATTTACTAGCTTTTTGCTTTCCGAACAATATTTTTTGTTGTTTAGACAGTGAAAATCAAACAAGTAAACAGAGCTAGAAATTACAGTCCTTATTTTATAAACACAACTCCAAATTTTTCGGAACCGCTGACGTCAACGCAACATAACGAGACCTGCGCAAATACTGACATGGAAAATGCCAAATAAAATACTTTCAACAATGAATATCGGCAGCGGACTAACAAACTAGGGTAACCCTAATATTACGAAACTTACGCACGTTCCGGGCAAAAATTCGGCTTTCTCAGATCAACAAGAGATCTGGCTGAAAATCATCGGAGCGAAAAAACACACCGGATTCCGTGGTTATGCGGTGGTACAAGTAATACGGGGGCCAAAGTTACATTTATTAATACCGTCTTTTACTAGGTGGTAGGACTTTTCTGCAAAGTTCGTCTAGGTAGGTACCACCGCTTTGCCAGTTATTCTGCCGCCAAGCAGTAGTGTGCAAGCACTACTGTGTTCCGGTTTGAAGGGCATTGTAGCTAGTGAAATTACTGGGCAAATGAGACTTTATGACCTGATTACACAGTGTAGTAATCTGATTACTAGACTGTGTGATGTCTCAGGATGACGTGCGCAGTGCAGTGTCACGCGAAACTTTATTATTTTAAAGTTCCGAGTGACACTGCAACTGTTATGGGCGGCCGTATTGCTTAACATCAGGTGAACGACTAGCTCGTCGCGTCATTAATTATCATAAAAAAAAACCGTCTATCCCCACAAGGTACCCCCCGTTGTAGCAGATAGTAACAGAGCTGGGTTGCATTACATAGCCAAAGCCGCAGCGGTGGATGGTTTTGTCTACCACCACGACGCAAAATGTGGCCGTCTGGTAGTTATTGAAGCTTTAAGCCCTCACTCATGGCAAATAGTGGCAAACAAACACACACCCATTCCTTTTACACCTAGGAAACTGTTAGTAAGTATTTTTATTTTAATCGTCTTTGTATAAATAGCTTACTTTTGCCTACTACCTATATACTTAATATCTGTATTTATTATGGAGTATCGGGTGATCTAATATAGAATTCTGATACCAAGGCCTAGGTACCGATATCTCATTACCTATAATATGCGAGCACAGATCCTATTACACGAAAAGGAAAGTTCAAAGGCTGACTTCACCCAAAAACATGTTTTATTCATCATCTAGAAGTCTGTGTCTTGGACCGAATTGGCACCGATTCTCATCACGTCGCCGAAGGTATCCCGGTCAAAAAGTTAAGTCGTGCGTTACTCGCTCGCCGGGGCGGGCCAACATCCCTTTGAGAAATCATGGCTTTTTTAGTTACGCACCTTGTGCGTTCGGCGGTCGACGCGCTGGGATCTTTGCTGGGTATTGCGCTGCAAGATGATGGCAGCCAAGCTATGCTATATGGCTACAGCTTTCTTGGAGACATCTAAAAATTTTAAAACTATTTTCTCTCATAATTATTTTCAAAGATGAGAGGTATAGTTTTATAATGAAAAATACATAGCCCATCAGCCCAATTATGCTGTCTTTAGGTTTCTCATTGATTCATACGGTTATTAATAATTGACAGGCCCGATAGCTCAGTTCGTAGAGCCCTACCTTCTGAACTGAGGGCTGTCGGTTCGATTTCTACCCAGGACAAACATTTGTGTGACGAACATAAGTGTTTGTTCTGTGTCTGGGTGTTATACTGTATACTATGTATGTATTTACAAACAAAAAAGTATCTAAGTACTGGTTCCCATAGTAGTTCCCAAGCTTTGCTTAGTTTGGCGCTGTGTGAAATGTCGACACATATTTATTTGTTTATTTATATGAAGTAGCTATCATTGGTCTACTCTGAGGACTAGTCTTACGCTCTGTCGGTTACCAATCAAGGTTCAACACGTCGAATCACATTTCGTTAGGTTTATTTTTGTATTAAAACTTACGTAGCTCTTAACAATTCAATAAAACCTAACCTTACTTTACCGTCAAAGAAAATAACCTAAGCCATTTTACACATACCCTTACCGCTAATTTAAAACTCGAACAACAAATGAGGGTAGTAGCAATAACTAAGCTGCGCGGTCGGCGCCGCAGCCTAAAACCATCAGTCTCTCATCGACCGTCTAGGCAAGCGGACCTGCGAAGACGGCCGAATTAAAAATTAACTACCGTAAGGCAGGCATCGAATTTATCGCTGGTCCTGCTTGTTTATGGTCGGGTGGAGCTTTTAGACGATTAGTTGGCGATTGAGTATGCAAAGTTGTGGTAATTCAACCAGAAAGGTGATTTTATCTTCTCTGGTTTGTTGAAATTTCTTTTCAGTTCAGTTTTGTTTAAATTTCTTGATCACTAACACACAGTAATCAGTTTAGGTACTCATAGAAACATTGAGCATGTTGATTGAAACATTTCTTATTTTCTTTGTTTATTCTCTTCCATAGCCTAATACTTTAAGCTTCATTAAAACTATAAACCGATTATATCGGAAAAGAATTCCCCACTTACTGGGACTTTTAGTTTGATCATTTTACGTTGCTATATTGAGAGAACTTCAAAGCCACTTGGAGTATAAAACTGAATGTAATCTGTATAGCGACAGATCCACTGAGATATGCAATTGACGCCCTCTGGTGCTTTGTTGCGGGGCTGGTGGCAAAGATTAGGTCGCAGATTACAGATAAGATACTGTCTAAGTCTATCAGATAAACTGCATTTAAGTTCAGTGTTTTAAGTGTTTTATAATCTCTACGTTTTTAATAGTATCTATAAATAGGGATCTTTACCGTGTTCAGTCTACATGTGAACATGGTGTCTGTAGGTAACTGTGCCGAAACATCGGGAACTCAGAAATGATTCTAATCACGGAAAAAAGTTAATCTTTAATCTAATTCTACCTGTGCAATCTGTCTATTACATTATAAGCATGCATAATAGCTAAAAATCAAAAATACTTATCTCATTCTTGTTCTCGGTAGAAATAAAATAATTATAATATTGTATCGTGTCTTATAGTCACACTAATACAATTACAAATTTATTTATTTACATGTCAAATTATACTAATAATATACATTTAAAAAAAAAACACCTATTCGAATAACCCACCCCTAACTGTACCAGGTGCAAAGCCCACCACACTGGCTGCATTGCCACGCTGTATGGCTATGGCCAACCTTTGCACCAGGTACAAGCCGGAGCGGGAGTCACCGGGTTTTTCCCTTACTCTACGCCCTATCTCCATCACCAGACTCTTGGCCTCAGTGCCCCAACAACCCATGGTCTCCACGGTGATGGGCACGAAAATATATCATGCCTCCAATGCCGCATACTTTGAACGCTTTCTACCAGCGTGACGCGGGTCTTATTATTAATAATTAATAGTATAGGTATAGTAGGTACATTCTTTTTTTTAGTCTGGACATTTATGTTTTTGACCACCAACTCGTTTGATAGAAAGCGACTGATTTTTTCGGTGTGGCCTCGAAGGTGGAACACGTAAATCTAGAAGGCCTAGGTACCTATTCACTCTTATTAGGCGCATAAGATTTCCATTAACATTATTCTGTCACATCTATGCAGACACCATTATCACTGCGAATGGTGCAAAACGGTTAATATTCATGACAGTCTGCGGTGGATCCGAATGGGCTCACATTTTTCATGTTACCAACGTTACTGTGGTTCAACTAAGGGCAAAGTATACTCGACGAGACTGCTTCTTACTTCAATGTTGATTTTAGGTAGGGTTTGACTTTATGTGTGAAGAATTTGGATGGTAACCTTTTTTATAGTTTTAGGTACATTTAAGCTAACAGTAGGGCCAATTCTGAAGGCTTTAGTTGACAGATCTAAAAGTTTTAAAACTGTTGCTATTCTTGTCAAATAGATGGCAATGTAAGAGACGAATATATTTTTAGTGTTTTAAGAAATGACAACTAAAGCGTTCAAAATTAGGCCTAAGTAACCGTTAACCGGTGACCGGGTTGTTTAACGGAATATTTACTTATCATGATTTGTTTCGAGTTGCCGATAACTTGTACCTTGACCACCATGTCGCGCGTCGGGGAACGTAAAAGTTGCAAGCACCAGGTTCACAAATAAAGTGACCATGATCTATATATACTTACGAGTTCAATGGTCTAGGTATTCCAGTGATACATAGAAACAAAAAAAAAGTTAACGTAACAATGTAGGTAAGAATAATACAACAAATTCTTCCAAGTAGGCATACATTAGCGCATTTAGTACCAATCTTATCATGACTTGGACAGATTTGATGAAACTTCCTACCGCGTGCTATTACCGACCGGATATTACTACGGACTGGCGGAATCAGGTCACTGATCGGTCATTCGGCCAGCTCATTCGATCATAGGTTAGCGCGTTGACGATTTTGAAGGCTAAGCTCTTTCAGCACCACTGGGCCTTACCACAAATTAATACAAAACCTATAAAGTATCATGAAAGTAATGTTTCAAGGTTACAATAATATTTCTCGGATTCGTACCATGAACTTATAAAGTATTCCTGCATGAGAACGAGACGTAAGTATACATTTTTATTTAGCTTTATCACTGTCGCACGTCGGCGTCAACATGATGTATTTGAGTGAACGATTTAACGTGACGTTATCAAAACTGCTCTGTCTCAGCAACATTAGAGTATTCTTACATTTATGTCATTATCCAATGTATGATTGAAGTAATAATGCTATAAGAGATTGTGGTAGGCCCCCAGGTTAGGAGTGAAGGACGTCAGTTTGTCCCGTTAGATTTTGAATCGCCTTTATAAATAAATAAATATGTGTGGACATTTCACACAGCGCCATCTAGCCCCAAACTAAGCATAGCTTGTACTATGGGAACCAGATAACTGATATCATACTTAGATACATTTTTGTTTGTATATACATACATAAAATACAAAATAACCCCAGACGCAGAACAAACATCTATGTTCATCACACAAATGTTTGTCCTGGGTAGGAATCGAACCCACAGCCCTCAGTTCAGAAGGCAGGGATACTACCAACTGAGCTATCGGGCCCGTCAATATATATACAATATTGTATATATATTGTATATATATTGACGGGCATATATATTGTATATATATTGTATATATATATATTGTATATATAGTTCCTATTGTGTACATAACAGACGTTAAAACTATACACCCAACTAACCCTCACTCGCCACCCTTTCTTTTTTTTCCAACCCCACCAACCCCACCATCCCCACCAAAACCAAACCAACAAACAACCTTCACCAAAACAAGAGGCATTCAAAAGTTTCATTCTTTATGACTCACTCCTTCATATACACTGAAGGGCGCGTGGCGAGGTTGCAGTGATTTAAAAAGATAAATGTTTGTTCACTAATTTATTAACTATTTTCTAAGATTAAATGTTAAAACGTTAAGAATGTTGATGTTAATGTGAAGAATGCCCGTTCGCCGCGGTGGTATAAAGTGCATTGGCGACACATTGAGTTTCCATAAATTAGCTCGATGTGTCGCGCGAATAATGCTGATTCAAATGTTTGGTAATGTACCAAACATACACATTACACACCCTCACTCTCTTCCTTGCACTCTCACCACTCTCAAACACATACTCAAGCAAACCATAAAATTTTTATGTTCCATACAAATTACAGTCAAGCCATTTTTAAGAGTGGACATCTTGCCCGCGTGCTTGATTTTAATCGGGTGAGATGTACCCAAAACTCACTTTGTTCATATAAATGACAACACACCCTTCTCACTTACACAAACTCCTCTCCCTTTTTGATAGAGCGAGTTTGGGGCAGAAATGATTTCATATTATGTCTGTATAAAACTATGTGTTTCAGATGTACTTTGGCGGATATCAGGAATAGGATCAGGTTGTTCTCCTCTACAGGTCGCATTTCTTAACTGTACCTGGGGAGATTTTGGTAGTCGGTTCGCTAATCATTAGGTACCTACATGATATATGAAATTTTAATCGAACGCAGTAAAATTCGTCATACTTTCGAATCGCCGTAATTTCTATGCAGGTCGTTAGCCCACTAAGTGGCTGGCGTACCACACTAGGTGGTAGGACTTTTCTGCAAAGTCCGTCTAGGTAGTTACCATCACTTTGCCAGTTATTCGGCCGCCAAGCAGTAGTGTGCAAGCACTACTGTGTTCCGGCATGAAGGGCATTGTATCGCTAGTAAAATGACTGGTAAACGAGACTATATGACCTGATTACACAATGTAGTAATCTGATTACTAGACTGTGTGACGTCTCAGGAAGACGTGCGCAGTTCAGTGTCACGCGAAACTTTATTTTAAAGTTCCGAGCGACATTGCAACTGTTATGGGTGGCCGTGTCGCTTAACATCAGGTGAACAACTAGCCCGTCACGTCATTCATTCTCATAAAAAAAAACTACTTTTATTTTAATACCAACGCTGTGGAATACAGCAGCAGCATACAGATTTTAAGGATGACAAAGGTATATTGTATCAAATAACTTGCAACTTATGACAGAGGCTGTAGTTTAACTTATAGTCATGGGAATGGGACCCTCCATAAAAGCAAAGAGCCGACCATCGGGTAAAACAACCGAATGGCGACCACCTCTCATAATAAACTGCAAAGAATATTCTCAGAAATGTTTGTATTACACAAAAAGGTTGGAGCATAAAGAAATTTCGCACCATTTGTAAACAAACGCCAGAAATACTTAGGAGTTTTCGCCGGGTAATACACATAAACCGCATGAAATACACTGCTACCCTTTTCTGTGTCAGTATTAAGGGTGATATGGTGATCAAATATTTTTTTGCTGCTAAAACAAAAAAATATTTTAACAAGTCCCATACTTAATACAAACCTTACCCCATCTAATGTAAGAATGCGTATGACAGCTACAATAAAATAGTCAAAAAACTAATGTTGTAATCAATTACCACCCAACCGATAGAGTTATTAGCAAAAATTATCAGAATCTTGGTTTTCGTTCAGATTTTTACTATTTCAGCTTTCAAACGCAATCTTACATTAGATGGACAATAGCTCCAAAAATAATAAATTACAATAAGTAGATTCATGACTTTAATCTACTCAGTAAGTGCCTCTAGTCATCTGGTACAAACCACCGCTGAACAGATGAAATAAGTTTTTTATATTAGATAGGCTTGAGTTTGCCCACATCCCACCTGAACACCTGGTGTTAAACGACAATTCTATCGTCGATATAGCACGCTCACCTGATACCTGTTCACTCTACTTTTGAAAACGCCCAGATTATAGCTAATTGGAATCAGATTCTGGATGTACACATAAACATAAAGTCTTGTTTGCCCAGCAATTTCACTAGAACCAGTGCCCTTCAAACCGGAACACAGTGTTTTCACACATACTGTTTGGCGGCAGAATAACTGGCAAAGCGGTGGTAGGTAGGTACCTAGACGAAAATTGCAGAAAAGTCCTTTGCAGAAAGGTTTTATATGAGAATAAATGACGTGACGAGTTAGTCGTTCACCTGATGTTAAGCGACACAGCCGCCCATAATAATTGCGGTGTCACTCGGAACTTTAAAATAATAAAGTTTCGCGTGAAACTGCACTGCGCACGTCATCTTGAGATACAGTCTAACAATCAAATTACTATATTATAGACTGTGAGATCAGCGGGGTGATCACGTAACTTTGACTGCAATGCAACAGGATAAATTTCATTCCATATTTCAAAATTTTCACAGTATGCACACATACTGCGTATTAAAACTGAAATCCATACATTTTTCTGTTTCTAATGGTTGCAATCAGGTCACGTGATCGCCTAGCAGGTCATCTTTAGGATTGCCTGTGTGATGCTGATGTCTCAGGATGACGTGCGCAGTGCAGTGTCACGCGAAACTTCTCTTTACTCATTTACCCAGTAATTTCACTAGCTACAATGCCCTTCAAACCGGAACACAGTAGTGCTCACACTACGTCTTGGCGGCAGAATAACTGGCACGGTGGTACCTACCTAGACGAACTTTGCAGAAAAGTCCTTCCTACCACACCAAAGTAGGTAAAGGCAGAAATGTGGGGAAAAGGCACTCATTAAAAAAAATACGTTGTACAAGTAAATGGTGTCAAAGTGTGACGTTTAGGCTTTTGCGTTTGGTCTGATAAGTATATAGGCCACCCAGGTCAATATAACGTGTGATTTTTCAGCGTCACTATTATTATAATATGCTTGACCGGGTCGCCCGCGGCCCGGATATGAAGGCCTTTGACCGGCTCCGTCCGGATCATTGCTCGCAGATCACTACACATTTTACGTTATTTTTTATATAGATTGTTTTTAGCGTAGGTGAAAATGATGATTTCATATAAGATTTTTTTTTTTTTCATTCAATTCAATTTCATCTTACTAATATTTCTAAAATTTATAAGTATTTGATTCGTATTAAAAAAAATTGCAGTAGGTACACATGTACTTAAGTAAGTAATAACAATGGAATCATTACGACAGTAAACCAAGAAAATTTGCCTTTTTTCTCTTTCTCTCTCTCTCTCTCTCTCTCTTTCTATCCCTTTCGCTCTTTATCTTTCTCTCTTTTTTATCACTCTCCCTGCAATCTTTTTTTTTGTGAATGAATGACGTTACGATCTAGTCGTTCACCTGATGTTAAGCGACACTGCCGCCCATAACAGTTGCAGTGTCACTCGGAACTTTAACATAATAAAGTTTTGTGTGACACTGCACTGCGCACGTCATCCTGAGACATCACACGGTCTAGTAATCAGATTACTACACTGTGTAATCAGCTCATAAAGTCTCATTTGCCCAGTAATTTCACTAGCTACAATGCCCTTCAAACCGGAACACAGTAGTGTGCTGTTTTTTACCAAACTCAATAACATAGAGGATAATCTATACGAAAAACATGTGCACACATCGAAAGACGTGGCTATAAGCAGCTATTTATCTACCCATCATCACCATCCTCATCATCATCATCATCATCAACAACAACAACAACAAAAACAACCTGAAGACGTCCACAGAGAGCGCTACCTCGAGAGTAAGTATAATAGAGCAAAAAAAATATCCAACACACATACTATTCGTTTACTATTTCCAATTTTCCATAGTTGAAAGTATTGCCAGTTTTTCACTCCAAAAAACTCTAAAGAATACCTACTTTAAATTACTGGGCACTTTTCGAGTGCGATGAAAAATCGAGATATTTTTAGCTTCGATTGGATGAAAAGTTTTCGAGATTTATTCAGCGATATTTAAGTGGATGAAGCATCATTAAGGTGGTGTTATATCTGAAATGGAATTTCAGATGTAGGTAATTTATACTTGAAATGAAAAAAAATTTGGTATATTGATGATTTGAGTAGGTAGGTAACTGATGGGGAAGAAAGGTTCTCGAGTGCAGGAGGCAAGCAGCCGCTCAAAGTGGCGCTCTTTGGGAGAGGCCTATGTTCAGCAGTGGACGTCTTCAGGCTGATGATGGTGATGATGATGATGATGATGATGTTGATACCTATATAGTTATACATAATCATTGAGATCTAGTAATACCTGGTGTCTACTTAGTCATATTCAGGTGGTAGTTCTGTCCTAATAAATCATTATCATAGCTGTAGTTAGAAAAATAAATCTGCGGCAAAACAGAGACTTAGAAATATATTCAATTTTATCAATTTCAAGTTAATATAAATGTTAGAAGAGATAAAAATCTCAGCGTCATTCACGCTCAATGTACAAACACAGCCCTCGGGCGATCAAGCTTTGGCAGCGTTACACCCGGATATGAAAGATGCGCCCTTTGACCGGCCGACTTATATCCGGGTGGCTGGCCTCCGGGTACTCCGGACGGGCAGAAAATGTTACCTAAGTAGGTACCTACCGATTTATTGTATTTAATTTCTGTGTAATTATTTTAATTACTAGCTATTAGCATTTAGTATTTTTTTATGTTATGAGTGGCAAACAAGCAGCCTGATGGTAAGTGGTCACCACCGCCTATGGACATCTGCAACACCAAGGGCATTGCCGGTTCATTGTCTCACTTAAGCCATCCAGAGGCATGAACACACACAAAAAAATGGATCAAAACACAGAATTCCCCCTATTACATAAGATCAAAATTGGCCTAGCCATTTTAGATGATTTAGGTGCACGTAACGAAAAGTTCTATGTCTGTGGTGGGTCACACTCACACACGCAACGCTCAAGCTTATTAAGTAAAATAAATAAATAAATAAATGTGTAATTAAGTATTTAAATCGTGAAGTGTTAGCGTTTTGGCCTAGTCTGTAAGCAGCACTTATTTTCTAAATAAATATATAAACGCAGCATAGCGGAGGTAGGTATGTAGGTATGAAAGGAGTTGGCATGAAAATCCTCACCTTCTCTTCAATCAAGCGAGCTAAAAATGGGTAGTAGCTACTATGAACAAAAAAACTTTCTTAGAATTTCGATCGGTTTGGAATATGGGTTTGTAGTTGGTTAAAAAACAAAAAATACAAAATGTTCTCGAAAATGTGAAACAGTGCCACCTATCGTAACTACGTAGAACTTAGTACTACCCCAGATGCTCTACAAACATTTTCTTGTGATAGCAGCTCTGCACAGCCAGCTGACTAAGTTAGTATTTTAGTTATAAAAGTTTTCACTAGATGGCATAAATAACAAAAATATGTCAATTCCAATAATATTAAATTTTTCATTTCATTTTTTATTATTGTTATTTATATTACGAGGTGGCAGTTCATTCACAAATTATTATTTGTACGCTTATAGAGGTAAGAAATTGTGGCCAAACCGCCGTATCACCATGCATCATGCATGCATAATTATTTTTGTAAATGGGTATTTTACTCAAATAAAATATTTTTAACCTTATCTTTCAAAATATGAACATGGTATGAAATACAATTAAATTCGATTGAATGATACCGAAGAACCGTTCAAATAACTAACACGCAATTAAAAATGGTGTTATGGAAACACTGCAATGTACTTTTTAAGTTTTTACTAATGAATCAAAATCTTTGGAAAGTTATAATTACAGTCTTTAAAAACACGGAACAAAATATAAAAAGAATCGTTGCGACCGTGACAGGACTCGAACCTGCAATCTTCGGATCCGAAGTCCGACGCCTTATCCATTAGGCCACACGGTCCTTGTGGATGGCGACAAAATTTTCAAATATAACCAATTTTTTATCGATCGTATTTTAGCTGTCTGTATTCTGGCATGACGATAATTTATTTATTATATTACCTAGGCTAAATGTAAATGGATAGATTAGAGTAGGTACTTACTAGGTAGATTAGGTAATTATTTTCCTCCCATTCGGAATGAATCGAGTAGGATGGATAAGCAAAATAAAAGTCAGAATTCAGAATACAATGTCAATATCCCCACTTATTTACTCACCAATTTTTTTAACTAATACCTAGTAATAAGTACTTAAGTAGGTACCTACTATATATAATTTGATTCTCGGGTCTGGCCCGCACTATTGGGATGCGTTGGTGGTGACTGGGCTGAGGCTAATACCAAGAGGCCCTGTTGAATGGTAAGTAAATTTAATTATTATCTGTGGCTTAATTACTAAAACTCGTGACCTGCCTGACTCCCATACTACAATATTTGGAAGGAAATAGTTAATATCACTGTACCATTATTTATTTTGTATTCTTGTTCTTCTATTTATTTTGTATTGTATTTTTTATTTATCATAGGCACAGATATTAAAATAGTAGGTATAGGTAATAGGTAATCATTTTAATAGTAATTATACAATTTATTACAGTGCCATCTAGCGGTGAACTTTCAAACCGTTTAGATACATTAAATAACTAGTCTGTTTCCTCGCGCCAGCTGTAGAAGTAATGTTAAACTGTTGCAAGGTATTTTTGACAGATGGCGCTAAACTAAAAATTTAATTTTTTAAGTTAAATTTTCTTTCTAAGTTTTTTGTAATTCTAATAGATGACGCTAGTAGCGCTATTTATTCGGTAAACCAGAAAATAGTTAAATAAATTGATCATAGAGGCTCTTTCGGACTAAAATAAGTGAGTGGGAATGAGTATCTAGGTGGTTATTCTGACCATTATTTTTTTTCTCTGTGTTTATGTAAGGTACTGATTTTCTCATACTACGACCGTGAACACTGATTAAAGAAAAAATTGTTGTGTAGGTACCTATATCTATTTTGGTAATTTTACTTTATGTAGGTACCTACTCTTACTCTGTATCTACTGGGTCTGATATAGGTAGTATTATAAACCTACTACCTACTATGCAACGTTATAAAACTTCATCGTCATCATCATCACAACAACCCGAAGACTGCTGCATGTACAAATGTACATCCGCCTCCCACAGAGAGCGCCATTTTGAGCGGCTGCTCCTCTGCTGTATCCATCGGCTCCCCGCGGGAGAAGGTAAGACGGCTGCGTGCGGCCTACGAAACCTTCTTCAAAACACTCAGAATTTTTGTAATACGATAGGTAAGTACTAGTTAACGGAATAACTTCGCATTTTACACGATACTTACACGTAAGTACTGGTTTCGACAAAGGACTCCTGTAAATGAATGACGAAACGGTGGTACTTAGGTAGGTACTTTGTATTCTTCATACGTAGCCTTCAAATCAACATTCGAAAATATTAATTTTTGTCTAGGGTGGGATCGGTTAGGTACATTGACTATAAATCCAGTTAACCAATGATAAGTACCTACAACTTTCCCTCATAAGAAAATTAGTGGTGTATTTCAACCAACGACTGTGTCAATAATTGCGCGGTTGGAGTCAAGTTTGTAGAAAAACTACGTTCATTAACTATCTATCAACGGGCTTTTTTATCTTTGGTTGTAGGTAGTAGTAGGTGCCAGTACGATGAGTATCAATCTATTGTTTCTCATACCTCTACGCTACACCCTTACCTACCCTAATTTAAATGCTGTGCGCTTTTATATACTGGAATAAAAGTACCGACTACCGTCGTTTCCAATCCCAAAAGCCCGGATACACATCGGGCCAAAATCATTAGCCTGCTCTTGGCACACCGCACCGTCTTGAGTGCCAATTTGTCGCAGCCGAGAAACACTCGTGTTTGCCCCTTCGCCACAGACTACACACCAGTTACTGTGCCTATCACCACAGATTAGTTAACAGGTAGTATGGTTAGGCTAGTTTGGTTGGATTGCTTTCGTAGGTAGCCGTAACGACTTGCCAATTTTGTCGATGTCAAGTGTACCTACCGTTTTGCTTGGTCTGGAGTGTATTTGTCATGTATTGGGCATTGTGCATTTGGGTCGAAGTAATGGGCGTTAGTGGGCATTTTTGGGCATCGGGAATTGGGCATTATTATGTAAAATAAACAGTTCTACTACGTTGCTACCGAACAAAAAGGCCAGAGTTTTAAAAAGCTTTACCTGATGCTTTAGGTATAGATTTAATTCCCTATTAGCTCATTTTGTGAGTGACAATGTCCTCTTGAGTAGAGCTTCACGACTGAGTGTAGTTCTTTCTCATCTTTCTGTATTACGGCCTTATGAACGGTAGAGTTCCACCAACCAAAAATGGTTCTACCGAATCAAATCTACTTATAGAGATTTAGTTTTGGTCTAAGTTTGGCTTAGCCTTATTTTTTTAGAAGGTAGTAATTAGATTGAAAAAGGTCTTTTGGAGAGAATTCTTGGCTATATTAAACATGCAGCCTCTTACGGTGTGGTGGTTGCGCAAGTTGGAGCATAGCCCGGACGCTGCGAGTTTGAATCCCGCGATGGAACCTGAAATGTAGACACAGTTGCAAAAAAGTACATATTGGTGTGTGGGTGTCGTAGGACTAAGATCCTCGTAGTTCCTGGGCCACTAAATACCTACGTTACGTGTCTAGGGACACAGGAACTACGAAGACCTTGGAACTTACCAACACAGTAGGTATCTAGATACTTTAAAATTATTTCCTAATACCTGTCCTACATACAAGCTTTAGTTGTCAATAAATATTAGGTAGGTTATAGGCCTATATTAGTCTAAATTTGCTGACTAAAATTAAACACCTTAGGTAAGTACTCTCTCCTGCATACCGTTCTGATTCTACCGATGATTCGGCATCGTCTCCGAACCCAAACTATTTATACCGAGCTGTCAATTTAATGCCGATCAAAGCGCCGATCAACTGCAGCAGCCATCTGTTCCAACACAAAAAACTGAAGTAAGAACCCGCGACGTAAAAAGTTAAGTGGGTTGGCGACTACTGAATAACCTGTGGCTTTTTTTGGTGCATTCTTCGAGCCGCGGGTGGCCAGTTCACTGGTCTAAGACGATGCGAGTGTGCCAGCCAATGGGGCGATGGCGCGTGAGATGAAACAATGCCGCCTTTGTTGTGGGCGGGGCTTACATTGTTCGGTACAATGGGAAGATAGCGGGGGCCCTTTGTCCCTATTGTGTGGGCATTGTTCGCCTATTGTAAGCCATGGGTGGCGCGCGCCTCCTTGAGAGGTGTGGTTTCCTGAAAATCGTTGTTTTTACATGGAGGCCGATTGGCGAATGTGGACTGGTATGTGATAAATATGTGTTTCAGAATGCTATACAGTGATATGGAGACAACAGATTTAGTTTTTTTTTTTTGTAACATGGACAGATGAATCAAGACTGCTGGGCAAATGAGACTTTATGACCTGATTACACAGTATAGTAATCTGATTACTAGACTGTGTGATGTCTCAGGATGACGTGCGCAGTGCAGTGTCACGCGAAACTTTATTAATTTTAAAGTTCCGAGTGACACTGCTACTGTTATGGGCGGCCGTATTGCTTAACATCAGGTGAACGACTAGCTCGTCACGTCATTCATTCTCATAAAAAAAAAAGACATACAGACAATCAATCTTATGGCCCGCATGATGGTAAGGAGTTACCGTCGCCTATAGACACCTACTGCAACTCTTGAGACTGTTTATGCGTCAGCGTAAACACCTCATAAGTAAGTATAGCTCATTCCACATCCAGCTTAGAAGGCCAGGTTGGCCCTTTTCACCCGATATAGTGTAGCTGAAATACCCAATAAGAACTCGTTGGAGTCAGGTTGACGATAGCCTAGTGGTCACTCTGAGCTCCTTGAGTAAACTAGCATTACATGAATATTTCAATCAACTATAATACAACTAAGTAGGCTTTCTCGACCAACCTATACCTACTTAAAAATAGTTACCTATTTTAAGTACCTACCTACTTCACGTTATAAATCACCACGGTAAAATACTACGTAAATAAATCTGAAACATTTTCAGTTGCAGGTAATTATTTACACTTACGAAATAGACAATGTTTTGCGTCTAAAATACATGAGCAATAAAACGTAGTTCCACAATGCCAGACAACGGTATCGATCGGGTAGGGCGCCGCGGCCGGGACAAGCTCGGCTAGCGAGGAAATGTGTGTGAATATTGAATACATTTTCTTAACACCCCGCCCTTTTAGATGTAAATAACTAAGAGACTATCTTGAAGTTTTCTACCTACAATAGTTAGAAAGAAGAGAAAGAGAGAGAGGAGAGAAAGATATATCTATTTGACGAGATGAAAGAGCCACCTTTAAGTACTATTGATTTATATGGACAAGGTCCTCCACTCGGTGACGCTACAGACAAGGGCCGATAAGTTAAAAGCAAAAGTTTTAGTCTGTTAACAAGACGTAGTATAAGGGCGAAAACATCAGCTCTTTTAGATACAATAAGCATAGAAAAAAAAACTTTGTATTTGTAAAATTCATCAACTTGTTTGATGCTGTTTGTGCTACAAACATGAAGTAAGCACAAACAGCGGCAGCAGTTCAATTCTGTAAGCTCTGCACTCCTGAGTTTCAAGGCCAGAGAGAAAAGGCATAAAAAATAAAAACTTTGTAAATAAGGGTCGGTTTTTTTACTAATGGTTAAGGTAACCAATGGTTAAAACTCTAACTAACTTAACCTTAACTATTGGTGAAAAAACTCACCTTAAGTTATCGACCAAGGAAAAAAAAATACTTATACTTACTTACTGACTACTTGCTGTCCAAATATATTGATGAGACAAGGCAATGGAGACAACAGGAATAGACAAAAGTTTGTTGTGTTTGTAATTTATTCAGTGTTAGCTTGCTTGCAAAGAGTATATAATTTACTACGTAGACTTGCTTACTTGCTCCCGATGAAGTACAAAAATGTCCGGGAGCAGAGCTTTGAAACAAATGACGCTTTACACCTAGATGCGTTTTTTTTCTGCTCTGTGGGTTATATCTTCTAAGCAAGCACCACCGTAGGCTACGTTTACAGTTCCCATCAAGTGAGACAGTGGTAATTACCTACTTAAACAATAAAACAACTGTTTTCCCCTTCCATCTAACTTGGAATAACCTGAAGTTCCAGACATATTCATTCTTAGCACAATTTGGGTCTTTTTTGAACTTTCAACATTCATAATCATTCGTAAACCATTTTGAATAAAGCATGCGACAGGAGCAGGACGCAGGTTACAATGGGGTGCTACGGGGGTGCTACGGGGGTGCTCGGACCATTGTGTCGCGACAATGCACCTGCGAGCGATCCTGTAGGGTTATATCGATTTTTGGGATGCCTTAGTAGGGCGAGTGTTGGAAGACTCGCTCTAGTTTAATGTCAAGTTCTGGTGGTTTAATTACGCTATCTTCATGTGGCAACATTACATACCTGTGATGGTAAGTATGACGCGGTCGACGATGGAGCTTGCCTAGAAGGTACCGGTTCACTCTAGCCTTAAAAACTCTCAGATTATTGTTGTTATAATTGTTATAGGAAACAAAACTCGAGAACATTTGTTAATACCAACCCGCACTTGGCCAGCGTGGTGGATTATCTCGCCTAGAGAAGGCCCGTGCGTGTCTAAGTCCAAGTCCCACTATACGCTGAACAAGTGCGGGTTGGTAGATGACATAATAATGTTTTAGAATTTAGTAACTCTTGAATGATCACGATGTTTTTCTTCCCTGTTATAAAAAAGAGAACAAATCCGCAGATAACTTGAAAAGTTGTTGGTACCTACATTGAGGCGAGATTGGAAAATTGCTAGGGCAACTCGTTCTACTGAGTCACACTCGCTTTAACACTTATAACTATTCATCAATACACAAAAAAATAGATCATCCAGTGAAATTTGCAATTGATGCTTAGTCAGTTTCAAATTAGCTACAATAATGATTCTACTATTAGGTAAACCCGCAGGAGAACTAAAGAGCCCGATATAATTAGTCTTAGAATTTGTTGAAGTGGCAATGGGCAGGCCAATAGAACTGACAATCAATGGGGATAAAGGTTCTCGAGTGGCGACCACGAACCGGAAGACGCAGCGTAGGCCGGCCCGCCATTAGGTGGACTGACGATTTGGTGAAAGCTGCGGGGAGCCGATGGATGCAGGTGGCGAACATCCGCTAAAGATGGCGCTTTCTGGGGTAGGCCTATGTTCAGCAGTGGGCGTCTCCAGGCTGTTGACGATGATGGCTATTTACATTATTAATATAAATCACCATGCTTTATTCAGCGTAGTCATAAAGGAGCATGCCACATCTTCGACCATAGTACCACTTAACATCAGGCCAAATGTGGTGAGTTAATTTAACTCATAGTCATTTATTCATATAAGAAATACACGTCAAAAAAACAAAATAGGTACAACAGGTACACATTAGAAAATTCTGATTCTATGACTATCTATTTGATGTCAAAAATAAAAAAAATTAAAAATAGCAATTACAAAAATGCCATTACGAAATTTTTTTAAAAATGTCAGTATAAAATAATTTAAAATGTTCGAACATTAAACCTACTTATAATTGAAATTAAAAATAGAAATTGCAATGTCACTCCAAATTAATTATAAATAATTATTATAATATCATTTGTTCCATTTAAGTAGTGGAATTTTTTTGTGAGATTAGAAGCTATGGTATTATGCATTATGTTTAGAAGCAACACCACAGCCGGTACGGCCGGAGAGCACGTCTCGATAATAATTATAGTTATTAAAAATTCCCAACTAAAACTTTCCTTTGACAGAAGAGGGATGAGCTATCCAAATTCCTCACAAGACGTTGTCTTCTACCCGCGACCCCTACACATCCCTTTGAAGCGACCTCTTGACCTCGGAGGGCGTAAAGCCAAGTGGACAGTCGGTGAAGGACGTCTACAAAGGAGATTAACGTTTAAAGGCTTGCCATGACCTTTACGAGGTGGCCGCGTTTATGTAGAGGAACAAAATAAATGCGGCAAAAGAGGGGTTTCAGTCGTTCAAATATAGAATGAATTATAAAAACTACTTTATCCACAATTAACACCATAATGTCAGCCAGTGTCAGTGTATTGTCTCATGGTTAGTTTAGATTATACTATGGAACTTCCTTGTTCGTGGTATTTTCCCTTGCAAACTATAACATATAATAACTATACCCCAACCCAACTCACAAGGGATCCCACAAAACCAACCTTATCCAATATTTTATGCAAATGAAAAAACAGAAAAACAATTTTAGGAGCAAGCGTTTTGTAATATTCCGTTTTCAAAATATTATTTTGTATTTCCATCAAATCAAAATGTTGGACGTAAAACCTCGAAAATACTTTTTTTTGGAGGTTGAACATATTTTCACAATAAAGTATTTTGAAAGAAAGTTACAAAAAGCCCGCTCCTATAATTTTCACATCTCCTATTGTGTAGGAGTGGTAGATTCCTTAAACATAGCCACAGAATAAACAATAGTAGGTACAATTACATTCGATTACTTAAAGGTACATCTAAACTTTATGCATTAGAAACTTCTCTATTCAACAAGGTTTTTGTAACTCGTAGACCAAAGTTCAATCACAAACTATATCTCCAACTCTTTCAAAATACCAGAAACAATTCCAAAAACCACCGCAAAACCAACGCAGCACAACTAAAACAATTCAATTAATTAAAAAGCGAAGTCTCTAGAAGGAGTAGATCTCGAAGCGGTTTTAATTATTGCCCCATTGAACCCTGCCTGGCTGTGACGCCGGGTTCCGTGGCACAATAAAACTTGGTCGTGCTCAATCAGTATTCAATAAATAATTGGCCTGTATTCTAGAGGTTCCAGCCAATCAAAGTTTTCCACGCGACAATGCCCCGCTCCAAACCTAATTGCTAGTCGATGGATTTATTAAAAATATATGAAAATGGAGGAAAACGGGTCGAGGTGGGTTGTGATTTTGCTTGGAGATTCGGTTTGGAGACCAGCTTTGTTAGCTCCATGAAGAATGAAGACGACAGGAAAGAGCAAAGTTATTCAAAACCTGATGTGTAAGTAAACCCCTTATTTATTATATAAAATAAATAGGATTAAGTAATTATGTATGCTAGAGAAGAAGGTTATTATTATTTTGACGGGCCCGATAGCTCAGTTGGTAGTATCCCTGCCTTCTGAACTGAGGGCTGTGGGTTCGATTCCTACCCAGGACAAACATAGATGTTTGTTCTGCGTCTGGGTATTATATTGTATTCTATGTATGTATTTACAAACAAAAAAAAAAGTATATAAATATTGTATCAGTTATCTAGTTCCCATAGTACAAGCTATGCTTAGTTTTGGGCTAGATGGCGCTGTGTGAAATGTCCACACATATTTATTTATTTATTTATTATTTATTTATATCATTTGTTCTTATTTCTTAAGTTTACGTTTTTTAATATTATAATTTTTGTATGAGAATGAATGACGTGACGAGCTAGTCGTTCACCCGACACGGCCGATAACACTGGCAGTGTCACTCGGAACTTTTAAAATTATAAAGATTCGCGTGACACTACACCACGTACGTCATCCTGAGACATCACACAGTCTAGTAATCAGATTACTAGACTATGTGATCAGGTTGTAAAGTTTCATTTACCCAGTAATTTCACTAGCTACAACGCCCTTCAAACCGGAACACAGTAGTGCTCGCACATTACTGCTTTGCGGCAGAATAGCTGGCAAAGCGGTGGCGGGAAAACCGTCAATCAATCATTATTTTTATGTATCATATTACTCATAGGTTAGAGACCCATGAATGGACATTGGTGGAGAGGCAGACGCTATCTTGCGTAGAAACCGCCACTTGGCAAACGTAGTGTAAGACGCATTCTGAATAAGTGAAACAACGTTTGGCTGCCAGAAGCTAGACGATTATGAGCATAAGTTTGAGTTTGATAATGATGATGATGATGATAACGGAGTAAACCTCGTGGTTAAAGAAATTTGAAGCTAGGCAGCAATAAGGACTGCGATAAGTTGCGCGCTGAAACACAGGTCGATACGATTTTTTTGATATCGATAAGAAATCTACGACCACTAGATGACATGTCTATTAACTAGGATGGCAATCATATTGAGATAAGCAGGATATATACTTATTAACCTATACCTATGTGTAGGGAAAACGAATAACGATTTGAAATAAATTACCTTGGCCTCGTAAATGATATAAACTTTTTAAATATTTACACCCTCTTTCGTCCCATTTTAGATATTAAATTGATAGTTAATAAGACAGTACATATCATCAATCTTCCAAAAAACTTTACAACCTACCCTCTGAATGACCATAGACTTCGAAAATGGCGGCGGCTTATAAAGACCATTGAAAACAGACCGTTTTTTTATTCATAAAGGCTATAACAGCCAACCGTTTGCCTAATCATTGGGTGCAACTTCACACACCTGCTCGTTTATTAGAGCAATACATTTTATAAATAAAAAAATCTTTGAAAGAAGAGGAAGTGATAAAAACCTTCAGTAACTGACACCATAAACTTTCGGCTGTTTTTGACTTTGTATTTTTTTTAGTTTCATTCATAAATGTGTGAAGAATGTGATGTGTTGCATGATCGCAGAAAGGGAGCTTCAGAATTTTGATTGTTTTTGTCTGCACTTGGTGGTTTGCTTTTACTAAAGTATTCTTTGATATTATCTCTCCCCAAAGCTTACAATTTTCAAGTGGTTTCTTACCTTATTTTGTATTTTGATGAATACGTACGCTTAACATATTATAATAGAAATACGACTGGCTTAAAATATTCCCAAAACTTTTTTTTTTAACCAGCTTTGAAATTTGCATATAAAATTGTTCAAATTTGTATTTCTTATCTAATTGTTCTAATTACAATTTCCTTCTATTTTTTTTTTCAAGCCAGTACATATCCTATTGTACCTACCCCCTCTACTTAGTTTGTGTACCTACCTTCTCGTATTGCTCAAGACTCGATATAATTTATCATGTCCTCGACAACCACAGAGCAAAAAAAGGCTTCGCCATATTTTTCAAATCTCTGTGTCGACAAGAAACATTAAACATTAACAATTAAAGATATATAGAAGATAGAAGATATATAGAAGATATAGAATAAATAAATTAAAAAAGTACAGCCAAATGTAAAACCTATTATACTCCTTTTTTGAAATCGGTTGAAAACTAGCACCCTCACTAGTTAATAAATTATAGCTAGCGTAATGGGTATATAGATAACACAAGACAAAACACTGAATAGCTGTCGTACAGTGTTTATTAGTAAAGAGTTACCCAATCGCAGACCGAAGATTAAAGGGACAAAAACGATGATAAGCCTGGAATAGAATTTTCGGCTCCCATGGCGTTTTTATGGTGTTTCACTTGACCATAGCTAAATGTCATTGTCTATGCTGAGATGATTCAGCTTCTATTGGTCCAAGTGGTATTGTGGAACAAATGAACTTTGTAGGAGTAATCGAGTATTCATTCTATTAGGAGTGAAAGAAATAAGAAACTGTAAATTTTTTTCCTAGATTCTAGACCGCGTCATCTCTCACCTAAGTGAGATTGTGGTCAAATGCGGTATTCAGAGATAAAAAAAAATCAAACTAAATATTTACTCTGGTATCTTAAACATTTTTTGCCGTAGGTGCCGGTTGAGACGGCTACAAGGATATCCATGGAATGGACAGCAACATCCTTCTCGGTCTTCATTATAATCTAAGTTCTGCGATCACCAAAACGCCTGCTAGAACCTCAGAATCTCTCGTAGAAGTAGTTCATGAAATGATCCAACACTTAAAGGTACCTAGGTACTAGATAATAACAATCTCTCAGAACCTGCTAACTACTAACAAGTAACATTCGATCCGACACACATGAAACTCTCACAGAAACTTAACTGAATAGAAGATTTCGAAATACCTACACAGACCTGCAACTGGATACAAAATCCTTCGGAAAGGATTTGAAAATTACACTTTCCATCTTCTGCATAATAGATACTTAAAGAAAACAGAGACATAGAGTTCCGTACCCAAAGGGTAATGTAAACCCTAATACTAAGGCTCCATTGTCTGTCTGTATGTCTGTCCATCTGTAATCCCATGAACCGGGATAGTAAGCCAGTTGAAATTTTTACAGATGTTGTAGTATTTGCTGTTAACTATAGTGGCAACAGAAATCGTTGCCACTATAGGTACTTAACAGCAAATGCTAAAAACAGAATAAAATAAATATTTACTGGGGGCTCCCATACAACAAAAGTAATTTTTTTGCTAGTTTTATAGAAAATAGAACGAAACCCTTCGTGCGCGAGTTCGACTCGCTCTCGGCCGGTTATTAATCGAACAAGCCACAGTAAAGCATATACTAAAATCAAAGAAAACTAAGCTGTGTAGTTCTCGTGGGACAGGTGACTATTGCCCACGCGAGTGAAACCACTGGCCAGAGCTTTCCTAAGCTTTGATAAACCTAAATTCATAGATGTGTACAAAATTCCAAATAACATCCTACTGTTCAATACAAACAGACAAATCACTACTAAGTAATGAGTAGTTACCTGTCTAATATAGGTACTAATAGGTGTCGCCACGACGGCTTAGTCGGTAAACACATAGTCCTTAAGATTTTCGCAGTTAGCGGTCGAGTGACCATAGCTTAGTTGGTAGAGCGTCCAATCCGGTGAGTTGGAGGGCGTGGGTTCAAATCCCGCTGGTTGCTAAAATGTTGAGGACTATAATATCTTTATAGATATATTTTTACTAGGTGTTAGGACTTTTCTGCAAAGTTCGTCTAGGTAGGTACCACCGCTTTGCCAGTTATTCTGCCGCCAAGCAGTAGTGTGCAAGCACTACTGTGTTCCGGTTTGAAGGGCATTGTTGCTAGTGAAATGACTGGGCAAATCAGGTGAACGACTAGCTCATCACGTCATTCATTCTCATAAAAAAAAACCTAGTGTGGTTTACACTTTAAAAAATCATTCCTATGAGACAAAACCTACATTACGGAGATACAGCGTTTTGAAACCATTATGACAATCCCAAATAACACAATAATTTTCGTATCATTTGGAACATAGGACTATGACACACTGGATAAACTATTCTGGTGGGGCTTTGAGGAACTCAAGAAGCGGGACGTTCATCACATCACATCGTCATCTTCATCACCACTTTGGACACTTATCAACAATGTTTGCCTTGGCATAATCACCACGCTTAGCAGACGTCATGGTGATCGCAGAAGATTTCAATGTAGGTACCGAAGAGAATCATCATCATCATCATCATCAGCCTGAAGACGTCCACAGCTGAACATATGCCTCATCCAAAGAGCGCTACTTTGAGCGGCTGCTTGCTTCTTGCATCCATCGGCTCCCCGCAGTTCTGACCAGGTCGTCGGTCCACCTAGTGGGGGACTGGCCTACGCTGCGTCTGCCAACCGGCAGCCGTCGCCACTCGAGAACCTTACCCTATCTACCTATCTTACTTTAACCGACGAGAATAATCTTCATCATCATCAACATCAGTAGACGTCCACTGCTGAAAATGGGCCTCCGACAGAGAGCGCCACATTGTGCGGCTGCTCGCCTCCTGCATCCATCGGCTCCCCGCGGTACGATAGGTAGGTACTCTCAAACCGAACCGTTGAGAATGCTACTGCCTAATATGCCTAGGATATAATATGCCATTCTCTTTGAAGGCCCTTAGAGGTGGTCCGATATGGATAAACGCTTATTTAGAAAAAAATTGTGACGTCATAATGTGGGTTTACCATTTCATATCCAGTATACCTAGTTCTATTAGAACTGGTATCATACATCAAACTCATATAATATCTCCGAGCTGACAATAGCGCAGACGTATACCTCGCACAATGCCAACGTCGACCGAATATAATACATTGCTATTGAAATGTCGCTCTTATTGTGAACGGCACAAGTTCTGTAAAAAGATCGGTGGTTTCAGATTAATGGGGACTAAAGTTTCTATCTCGTGTGCAATTTGGATGTAAAGGAATAAATAATATTATAACTGGTATTATCAAATACAAATACAAATTAGTTTATTAACATAAATATTTTTTTTTACATTATTTTAATGAGTCCATAGATTCCCGAACTAGTTTTTAAACTGTATTTCAGGAATCAGTGGCTTCTCCCAATAGTTGAAGTAAGTATATAATATTATGTCACAAAAAGAAGGTTTAACAGTAAAATTTAGAAATTTAGAAAGAAAAATAAAACTTATGAGTACAATACATACTACGTCCATTGTACAGCACTCATTGGTAACATAGGTATCAATGTAAATGTTGTGTTGGTATGTATCTGTATATAGAATGTGTATGTCTGTATGTGTATATTTCTGGTGTAATTTTATAAGAGGGTGTTTATGTGTGTGTATGTTAGCTAATGTGAGTGTAGCGTTGTGTGTGTGTTAATGTGTGTGTGTTGTGCGTGATGTGAGTGTGTATTAGTGCAAAATAATAAAACATAATTATAATATTAATAAAGTATAGGTTATAGGAAGGTATATGAATTATAAAATAAATATATATAAGTGAAGTTTTGCTATAGGTAGGTGTGTATACCATTAATAATAAAAGCAAAAAAATAATAATATATCAGAATTGCGATGTGGAGAAAGCGTAGTGTTACGTATCTAGATGCATCATTTTGCTTTTCTCGTATTATTATACGATTGTTTTGATAGCCTCTGTGGTGAGGTGGTTGAGCAGGTCGGCTCATAACCTAGGAGCGGCAGGTTCGACAATTGTGCACAGGGAAAAAAAATCGCAAATACTAAACCTGTTCTCTCTGTCTGTTGTGGGACATGGTCCTCGTAGTTCCTGGGTCCCTAGATACAGGGAATCCTAGTTAGGCTCCAGGTTCCATGTAGGCGATCGTTGGCTGTTATTTATTTATTTATTTATTTATTTATTAAAAATTCTATCTAGCTTTAAATATACATAGTTCTATATCAATTATAGGTAACTAGGTATTTATACCACTAATCACGCACACAGTTACACGGTTTTCTAGGTTTTTAATTTTATTTAATTCAAAACATTATATATGTAATTCTACAGATATTATAATAGTATTCTACTACAATATATAATACAACAATTATTAAAAAGCACTTTTAAAAAGCATCTAAGAAAACTATTGACTGACAAATGTTATTAGACAATTAATGAATTTCTTAATGACAAGTTTTAGGAAACTGTGATAAATAAATAAATAATAAATAAATAAATATGTGTGGACATTTCACACAGCGCCATCTAGCCCCAAACTAAGCATAGCTTGTACTATGGGAACCAGATAACTGATACAATACTTAGATACGTTTTTGTTTGTAAATACATACATAGAATACAATATAACACCTTTGTTTGGATTTATAATTTATACTTGTTGACTATTATTATTGTTATAGTTCTTGACATAATTATATAATGTTGTTAAGATGACCAAGTGTATAAACTGTAACAATATTTTATTTAGGAATTTTTAATTATACTAACTTTTTTAAGAATTAATTGACTGTTATTCTATGTAGGTACTTTTTATTGAATTGCATCTCTCTCATTTTTTGCACTCCAATTTTTGGCGAAACATGATGTGACGGCTAAATACTTACCGGCTTATGGCTACTTGACAGCTTAATATCTTTTGTACGACATCATTTCATGATTGTGTGTACATTATATACTCATGTTTAGCAAATAAATTTATCTTTTACCTTTTACTTTTATTAGTTTCAGACTTAGATAGGCCTAAATCGCCACTACTCATGTGTGGGTTTGAATAAGATTGATACGCCTACTATGGATTACAATTCTATTTGTTATCTTATATTATGACTTATGTAACGGCACCATTGTCGGTAACAATATACATTCTTGAAAAACTAGTTTGTGTTATGGGAGACCTTAGATTACGGTGGAATTAGATAGAAAAATAAAAATAAAAACTGACCAAAAACCTGAATAAGTATAAAAATAAAAAAAATTGTTTCGTTTGCAAGTATTTGCGCTACGAAAAATCGTAGCACTCGTAGCACGACGTTACTAACCGTGAAACTACGTAAGCTCTAACCAAACTACAGGTAATAATCGCACTAGGTAGGTATGTTGTAAGTTTCACTTTTCTGGTAACTGTCACCCATCCAAGGTTTGCGAAACATATCTCTAACGGTCCTTTCTCCATTTAAAAGATTGTCTACAAAACATAAAACTACATTTTCATGTAGTTGCAGAGCCAAGCTTTCCTATAGCGCCACAGGTTTTAAACTGACACTAGGATTGAGCCCAAAAAGTACTTTGTAAAAGCTCAGGTTGCTATTTTTACAGCAGACACACAAGCACAGCACAGATTTAAAAATAAAAAGAGAATTAAAAACATTTTAATTTCTGCGGCTAATCTAACGAAGCTCATCCAACGCCCCAAACGGTGCGCGTGATGAAAGAATAATAATTAAGTATTAACACCACACGCGCAAGATACGGATCTCTATTTACTTATGATAGAAATGGCGTCTGCCTGTCTGTTCGTGATAAAATGAGGACTAAGGCATTCTGCGGTTTCATGTAACCATTTTCCGTAAAAACTCAATATTTTTTGTGAACAATTTTGTTTATTTTACTCTAGCTGACCCTTAAAACGTAGCATGTCTATCCACAAACAATAATTGAAAAGCCCATTTCTCACGATTTTGAAATATTTCCCCACTATTAGTTGTTCTTTCCATTCACAAATTCACGAGCTACAAGAGTAGGTATAGTCACGCAAAAACAATAAAAAAATCCATTCTCACAAGTATAAATCTTTATTAACAGAAAACTCTTGATCCAATTTCAATTTAACCTTTCAATTTTATTAATGAAAATTTTGTTTTAAGGTTCATTCGTTGAAAGTTTGAATAGTCAAATTTAAGACAGATACTAGGTGCACAATGGACAAGTTAAACTGATAACAGCCTTAGCATCAAAAAATATTTTGCTTTCTTTCATTCTTTCGTTATTTAAAAACATAACAATTTGTAGATACTTTTCTCCATTCCTTACTCACTGTTCGATTAAATTACTAACTATTATTATTTATTGCAAGCACTAATTAGCCTTCGGTAACATAACAACTAAGTTTACCAACCTGCAATTGAATTTAATTTCTATTTACGTGAACATAATTACTAAAATTGCATCAACACCTCCAAGGCTCATAATTAAATTAAAATTACAGCTTTTATCCCTAATTACACAGTTTTGATGGCTGGATGGATAATTTATGTTATGGGATAATAATTTGTTGTGACTATGCGGTAACATTCTCTAGTAGCTACTGTAGTTAAAATCTAACAGAATATAGTTATAAATAAAAGTAATACTTTTTACTAGGTGGGCATTACATATTACTGAGCAAATGAGACTTTATGATCTGATTACACGGTATAGTAATCTGATTACTAGACGGTGTGATGTCGCAGGATGACGTGCGCAGTGCAGTGTCACGCGGAACTTAATTATTTTAAAGTTCCGAGTAACACCGCAACTGTTATGGGCGGCCGTGTCTCTTAACATCAGGTGAAGGACTAGCTCGTCACGTCATTCATTCTCATAAAAAATAATAATAATAATACAAAAAATATGCGGGAAAAGCAACAACTCTGATGAACTTTTAGGTTACCTACGAGGAAACCCCGACATTTCCTTTATCAACTATTGCAGCCTTGCAGGGTCATAACCTGGAGGCGGTGGGTTCGATGCCCACGGCAGGACAAGTATTTGTGCACAGGAAAAAAAGCACAAATACTTGTTCTGCGGCTGGGTGCTGTTGGACCATGATCCTGGGTCCCTAGATACAGGGAATCCTATAGTTAGGGTCCAAGATCCATGTATGTTATCGTTACCGTTATTTATTTAAGCTGATTATCCTCAAGATAACAAAGATTTAAGTGAGCTACAAACAATCTTGATCAAATCACTTATCAAACAAGAATAAAAAATCCGTTTGGGAACTTTACATGTTAAACTTATAACTCCCCTGTTTTTATGGGGGTTGAAATAAAAAACATTCATTTAAAATTTAACACAACAAACCACATTATCACACTGTCACCCACAAATCCTAACGCCCTCAAAAATCTTTAATTTTGACATGCTGCTGTCAAATCTGCGATAGCAGTTTAGAGCGCACGCGGCGACACGTGGCGTTTGACAGTTGACAGGTCAGGTCGAAGGCTGTCAAAATAGACAAAGAATAAGGCGGAAAACGGCGGTCACCGCTTTGTTCTGCAAATTAACTTTTAAATAAGGCGACAAGTTTGCGAGTCAAGAAATTTGATCAAACCATAGATTTAGGATGACGAAAAATTTCTGTGGTCTCTGGATCGAACGCTCTCATGTCGCTTGATTTTTAAAAGAAATGTTGTTCATACATAAGTAATAAGTACTGTGGTGTAATCCTGAAACTTAAAAAAAAACATCAATTCATATTACGTCGACAGTAGTTTATTACAATGTTTGTACACAGGTGGTAGAACTTTTCTGCAAAATTCGACTAGGTAGGATAGGTACATATACTTACCACCGCCTTGGCAGTTATTCTGATAACTAATGCCGATGGGGAAGAAAGGTTGTCGAGTGGCAACTATGAACCGGAAGACGCAGCGCAGCCCTCCCCCCACTCACTAGATGGACCTGAAGTTCATATCCCGAATAATTGTGCAGCCGCTCAAAGTGGCGCTTTTTGGAGAGGCCTATGTTCCAGTGGACGTCTTCAGGCTGGTGATATACCAGAAACCGAGGTTTAGTTTCACATCTTAGGTTTCAGCTTCCAAAAATCTTTGAATAAACCACAAGACAGAAGTTCTACATCAACTCATAAATTACAAGCCAAAACTACGGCAAGTAGCAAACTCCGTAAACACATAATTTACTGGCTGTCACTCCGCACGTATTGTTAGGGGCCGCGCTGTCAATATCCAAGTATTCCATGGTTTATATGAAAAACACCCTTTGTCCTCAACCCTCTGAGGAGTTTAAAGTCCTCCCCTATTTCTTAAAGATTACCAGCTACCCCGAGTGATATTGATTATGAACGGTTGAGTTATTGACGTGTGTTTATTGTTTCCTGATTGGAGATATTTCAAAAATATTATATTATTCCGGTTCATTTCTAGATTAATGTTGTGATTTATTCATGTAGAAGAAGTTTTAAGTGTCATAGAGACCCTTTTCGGCTCACAACAGCAGTACTTTCGACGACCGTTCGATTTCCCTATATCTATGTTATGTACCATCTACATATGAATTAAATTTATAGTAGCCTCTAATCAGTGTTGCTGCTGTGGGCTTCAAATTATTTATTTTTTACATCTATTCTTTTCTCTTTATTGATGTCATACAATTATTGTAACAAACTTGTCAGTTGCAATCAGTAACTTACATGCACGTTGATTGATGGAAAACAAAGCATAAAACCTACCTAGAATTTCTGGCACAGGTTCCCTTTTTGCATCGGTGCGATACGACCTTGCCGGTGAGGTCAACGAACTCCTAGTAGGCGAGTTCAGTGAGATGCAACGCTTGAGCTGGCGCTGCACTTGGCTGGCATGCGGTGGTAGGTCTTACACTTTCCCCATGCATATGGAAGGACTATATCTCAGTAGTGCAAACGTAAGGTGACGGCTGATAGGTAAAATGTGTAGGATGATTTAAAAATAATGTTAAATAAATAAATAAATAAATAAATAAATAACGCCCAACGATCACATACATAGATCCTGGACCCTAACTAGGATTCCCTGTATCTAGGGACCCAGGAACTACGAGGACCATGGTCCCACACCACCCAGACACAGAACAAGTATTTGCGCTTTTTTTTTCGGGCACAAATACTTGTCCTGTCGCGGGAATCGAACCCGCCACCTCCGGGTTATGAGCCGACCTGCTCAACAACCACACCACGGAGGCTTTAAAATAATTAGGGCTAAGCAAAATGAGTTAAATTAAAAATCGATATTAAATTCAAAGGCAATAATATAATCAAATTGTCCTCTCAACTGGCGAGCATTTATTAGTGGTGATAATGATAATGTTATGAGTACAAACAGAACTGCATCCGACGCAGTTGTTGATTTTGCACCGTTTTGTACTTGAGCCGGGGGAGTGGTGCTATACAGCCTGATGTTTGTTTTTGAAATACGTGTTTCCGCAGCCTATTTTATAATACGGAGATTATAATGTTACAGCTCAGTGATGCCATGTAAAATTGGTAATTGCCAAATATATTAATTGTAATATTGTAAAATTTTGACAATATAAACATTTTTTGATCAAAGACCAGCGTTAAGTATACCTACGATCGCTAGGTCAAAAAATTCAGTAGTTATTTACTTGCTGTTTAAACATCCTACATTTTGGGTGCTTAGTCAATATTTTATTAAAAATAATTTTGGTAGAACTGCCAGTTCTCCTTATACCTACTTATTAGGCAAGAGAGAAGGGAGAGGGGAACACAAGAGAAAAGGATGGATGGATGATGGTGATGACAGGCAGGTGCAAGAGCACATTGACCTTTTCATCTATTAAAATTTAATAATAGAACAACTTAACCTGTTCTTAATTGATGCAACCCTAGTACACCTTATAGGTGACCAGGCGACCAGGCCTGGCTGGGTTAGGTCTGTAAACGGAATCACTTTTTCCTACTTGTTCTACCAATAAAAGTTGGTTCATAAATAGAACAACCGGGAATTATTTTTCCCACTTGTTCTATTAGTAGAACAGATGGGACTTTTTTCCTGCTTGTTCTATTGATAGAACAAATGGGAATGACCCGTTTCACTTCAGCTTAAAAATTTCATCAGCCTTTACGCACCTACTTGCTATTAGAGGGCCCCGCATTGTTTATGTTATTCCACCGTATTTTGCCGATACAAAAGACAGGGCATTTGTTTATTTTATGCCAAATCACTACCCTTACCGTGCCATAACACCGTACCAATGATATCTACCAAGTGCGCTCGCATTATTTTATATCAAAACATAGGGGAGCATTTTAGCTTATACGTAAATCGATGAATTGATTGTTAGGGCAAACAGGAATAACCCGTATCCGAGTTACAGAAGGTCCATTTTTATAAGTGAGATTTTGAGGTGACAATTATTATTTTAGCAATTCTAGAGCGACAAGTAGTTATGACAATAGGGTGTATCTTTGTGTTTTATTCCGGTTTAAAAAAGCTTCATAATATATTTATTGAACAAATAGTCTTCGTTGAACTTCAGATACGGTTTTTAGAACACATAATAATAAAAATACAACTTGAATTTTCCATATTTTTATTAGGTACGCATAATGTTCTTTAATCAAAATGTCTTTTTATAATTATTATTATTTTACAACTTAGGACATAAGATTCCATAAATTACAACATCTACCTACTTACTTACACCGAAAATATCAAAACATATAACTTGAAGGTACTAAATGCTGTCAATGACTTTTAGAGTTTTTAATATGGCAACACTATTAAATGCAACACGATATGGCTGATTTTACAAGACACCAATTATTTAATAAATAATTGAAGTTTTTGTAATATGAACGTAACAAAAATAACATAATATGTAATTAATTTGTAATATACGACCTGAATGAGCGTGATCCAAACAATTGGAATTACTATTATTCCAATAATGCGTATAATAACTACTAATATTAGAGGTGTGCGACAGTATAATATTAACTAACTATTATCGTAGAATTATTTTACAATGAAATTAAATTAGCTTAATTAATATACTATAGTACAAATTGTTATGTACACGAATATCTTTAAATCGTTGTAGTATCGGATTTATTATATCCGGACGTTGCAAAAGGAACATACTGTATATTACACCAGACCTTAAGAAAATATCAAAACAACTTAAAAAAACTAAAATAACTTTTCAACGTTGATCTAGAAACAAAGTAATAGCAGTATTTAAATAATAATTATTAACCTTAAATTAAATTGTTTGATAATTTTATTCATTAGCATAATGAATATGTTTCTAGTGCAAAATTTTACAGTTAGGTAGATACTTTTTCTAATTTAATGACCGTGTAATGGTTGTTAGCAAGCATGAATTTCTAGTCTAAAGCTTTTTTAGTGTTAGGTATATCGGTCAATGAAGTATTTTTTGTAAGGCAAAAACGAATGGCACGCAAATTTTCACAAATCTAACGGAATAACAAGAAGTATTGTTTAATATTTGACTGAGCAATGCTATATTTAGATCAATGTCCGTGATAACGATTGCACAGACAATGATCATAATAAACTTTAATAAAAAACGTTGGTAACTTGGGAGAATTTTGTCTCCTGTTTTCTATAGAAAGTAGGGGTTGTCCTCTGAGTTCTCATATTCAATAAAGTAAATTTAAAGCCTTACATAAATAAGTATTTGTACGAAGAGCTTATCAGGCTATTTTTATAAACACAAATATACAATTTTTTTTGCAAATGACTCAAATATTCCGCAGAATATCTATATATGTAGTTACCACCAGGTGAGACAGTGGTCAAATGCTATGCCTAATTTAAATTATATAAAAAAAGTATACTGAAATACAAAAAATATTTAGTTGACCCATTTACGTGTCATTTTCTATTAACAAGACGTGTTACTTATTTTACTTAAGAAATATATTTTCATGTTAATATAATTTAATTATCAATTATAGTGTTATTTTAAATTTCCAAGATTCTGAGTAATTCAAAATTGCAAACAGTCATGCCGTTTACCTATTATAGCTTATATAAATATCTATGATTTCTGAAAGTTATAATTCTTGCTTAGTCTTTATGACTAAGAATAGAATGTGTTATTTTTTACATTATTATTTTTGTATACACCCTATTATTTACACGTTTGAATATTTTTTCTGATTCAATAAGCTTAACACTAAACAAAAAATTAGTTAAGGAACTTTGGAAAATCACGTAACAAAAATTTTTAAACAAGAACATTTAAATAAAATAAGAATACCAATACCAAGTAGGTAAGTAATCCAAACCAAACATAGATAAAACAAATTCGGCGTAAGAATTATTAAACATTTAACCGAATAGTTTTCCGAAGTCTGAATATATGAAAACAAAAACTATGTCTCTATTTTTACAAAATATAAGTAGGTACATAATTTTCAATTAATCACACAACACGTAACGTTGATAACTCGTCCATTACACGGCGACACACAGCTACCAAAAACGCACAACAAACAAACAAATAACATTAACAACTGCACGCATTTACGTTTCTGGTCAGAATATGACAGTCAGCGGCCTCCGAAACTCTGTACCTCCTTGGGTTGGCTGTGTGTACTGGCCAGGGTACTGAGGCATGAGAAGACTCGATGAACCTTGATAGTATGGCAAAGATGGGGACGGATTAGACCCAGATGATGAACTGCCCTCAGTCCTGTCTTGTGCTTTTGGGGTCATATCTGGGGACTCTGCAGGCGAGCGTGGGGATAAACTTGATGGCGCTGAGTTGACGGCTGAGCTCAGCCCAGCCATGGCAGCAGCGGATGCTTCAGAGTACATCTTGCTGATGTCCATTGGATAGGACCGTTGTTGTTGCTGGTCCATGTACATGTATGCCTTGGATAAGGCGGCAGAGTCAATGTAGCTTCGTGACGGGTCGGGGTACATACCGTATGTGCGGTACTTTTCAGCTTCGAGGGAGTACTTGGACATATCCATTGATGAACCAACCTGTAACAACGTAAATTATTGTTAATCTTTTGGATGGTTACTAAAATAATTGCTTACTTATATTTAACACATAAATTCTATAAACGTCAAAACATTTACAAATCATCGCTTCACACTCAAAAGCTTTTCATCTAAATCTATACTAAGCATAATCTATCTTTATGAGAATAATTCACTGAAAATTAAATATCATTTATGTATGAATGCTTTTGAGCTTCTATTGTATGCTATTATGATTGTTATTGCCTGCCTGTAAGGTTTATATTTGTGTGGAATGTTTTGTTCGTATATTGTATTTTCCACGGTCAGACGCACAAATCAAACGTAACAAAAGCATCGAATAAAGCTTCAAATTTTAAAACTTTAATGAAGTGAGTCCTACACATTATTGTGAGGAAAATATCGTATTTGATACACACGGACTGGCTGGCGACAAATTTATTGGTGAGAAAATAGAATTGAATAAATAATTTAATTTGTTTTTCAAATCGCTGAAATTGCCTCTTCAAGTTTTATCTTTTGTAACCCTTTTTGATATTTTAATAAAATCATAACAAACAAACAAAATATTAGTAATTTTACCTACTTATATAGAAATCAAAACTTTTAGTCTCAATAAACATTAATTCGATAATAATTATACTTGAAAAAACAAACAAAAGACGATTAAATTAATTTACCAAGTGGAAATTGGAGTAGGCCTATGTTCAGCAGTGGACGTCTTCAGGCTGATGATCATGAAGTGGAAGTTCGATCATCAAACTTACATGTAGAGTTTTGGCCGGAACGCGGAAAAGTTCACGTCGTTGCATTGTATTATTTCTCAAAATTTGTGCTTTTTCCAGTGTTAATGCTTAATATTGAAGGAGTTTTACGCATTAAGTGCTGAATTATGTGTGTGGGCAAGTGATATAATGTGGTGAAACGTGATTTTCCGCATTGCTTCCATAATTCCATAGAAGCTTCTAGTAAAGTTGCCACCACTTTACTGGAGCATGATGAAAAATTACAATACTTAACACTGGCTAAATACACTATGTGTGGAGCCAAAATATAAGAAAAAAATTACATGTACAGTTTCATTGAGATTTGTTTGTAAATGGAAAGGAAGGTTTTATTTAAAGCGATTTTAAATAATACACTGCCTGTGTTATGCACAACAAAGTAATAAAAATCACCATGATAAAATTATGCCATTCCCAATGCTAGTTAAATTGTATAATTTGTGTATTTTTTATATCACACATTTTAATGCCACAAACATTTTTAGTTGATAGACCGGTCTCCGCAGTTCACTATCCAGCCGGCCCGTGTGTCACCTCCTTACTTTACAACGTACGATGCACGACCGGCTCGCGCGCTAAATCAGGATTAGCCGGACACCGGGACGGTTTACTGCCGGCCCTTACGACTTGGACACTATTTTATTGCACCGTGTATTGTAAATGGCCTTGTTATTCTTTTTTTAAATTGAAACGTGTAGATGTTTTCCGTTTTGGAAATGTTTAGTGGGAAAGGTGTGAGGTATGTAAATTGAACGGTTTTTAATGTGGATACTTTTTTACGAGTGTGGCTATTGACGCGGTGTTGCCAATAAAAATATAGTTTAAGTTGTTGGTAGAATCGGGACGAGAAAACGTTTCTTAGTTAATGTGTGGGAGTTTCTTTTATTGCCGTATTTAGATTCCAGTTTTGGCCACAGATTTATAATAATTAGTTTGTATTTTACGTGTTTTTTTTTAACTCAAGCTATTTACTTAGGTAGGTTATAATAAGGTCTCAGGTCAGAGCACTAGTAATAATTTTATTTAAAGTCGTCAGTTAACTATTTACTACCAATTTAAAAAAATACGGTTTTGGTTGTTATGCATTTGACGTCTATATTTGTCTATAGATTTTTTCTTTAATCTATGGTCTATGATACATTGGATGAATTTTTGTCTCATGTATAGTTCAAATGATAAATGGCATCAAAGATCTAATTTTTATCAAGAACTTTCTTATAGTTTATAGGTACAGCAGCTTGTTTTCAAACCAATATCGATTATTAGCGAAAACGCAACGCATCCGAATGATTTCACACCGCATTACCAGCTCCACCTCCAAACCTCGGCCACACTAATAAGCCCCCAAAATCGAAGATAAATCATCGATCAACATAATCGAATACTAAAAATCACAATGGTTCGTTAACCGGACGATTTTCGCCCAATCACTATTTTTAATACACGCAGGTAAAACGTGTTAATACGTAGATCTCTGAATGGTAGCTGATTATATTGTTCCTACCGAGTTTAGGGCCCGATTCGATACGTTAATCGAAAAAAGTGCGTTTTCATTCGATAGTGCGGGGTCTATTAAGGTGGCACAATGGTTGTGATAGATCGGGGGCCGCCGGGACCGTTCGGTAGCGAACTTTTGCCCGGTTAATTAAATGGGAACTTTTTTGGGTTAGGCTTGTATACCTGTAAATAATAATATATCACTTTTTTAATATTAATATGATACAGAAAAATAATTGTATAAAAAGATTAGGAAAGATAAGTAAAGAACCATGGAGCTATTAAAAAAAGAAGGAGGGAATCCCGTCTGATCCGAAACTGAAGCACCCTTAGGAAGCCGGAACGCTTCGCTTCATCCATGTAAAGAACTATGTAAAAAAGCTGTCAAAAAACGTTGCATATTTAAAAACGTACAGCCTAGAAAATATTTTTTTTGTTTTATTTTGTTATTTACTTGAGTAAAAGCTTTACTAATACACATTGTTGGCTTTTGTTATAATAGGTAAATAAGCTATCATCACTATTGATATTCCATATTATTACTTTATTAGTTAATATACAAACCACTCTAGCTTATTTTACATTCTAAACATGTTCCCACACAATAACGTTTATCCATTTCCGCTTTTTCTAATACTGGTGGTACTAGCTGTCACAATAGCGGTCAGCTTTTTAATTCCATTTCCTTTTTAATATTGAACTGACTTCTACTGATGCGGATGGTAGTCGATTAATTTAGTTCAATGTATTCTACAAACTATGAAAAAAAACTCAATAAAATAAATAAGGAACCAAAAATATAAACAAAACAATAAATACCAATTCAAAGATGTTATACACAATTAAATTAAAACTGCCAAATTATCGAGGTCAAAAATATATGCCACAAGCAATCAAAATATTATTTAAACAATCTTTTATAACCATTTGTACGCAACACCAAACAAAACCATTAACGAAATGGAAAGTAACGAACGAGCAGAGACCTAGACTGAGACTTGTATTGTTTGTTTCATCAATTCAATTAACTGATTGTATACCTGTTATTTTATTCGGCCATTCAAAAACTGTTTCTTAACATTGCAATAATCAGCCTTTTTATTGTTTTGTTTCAAAAGATTTGAATGCGCTCGTTTGACGAGAAACTGTTATTGTTTTTTGACATTCATCAAACATTGGAATACGTTTTCGTCATGTTGGTACTGGTTCTTTCACAAATAGAATAGTGACCATTTTGATCAATGTCAAACAGTAGTGGCGTAAGATTATATATTTTTTATTAGGTTTTTAATTGTATGGTAAACGTTATCAGTTATTTTATATAAGACCATCAGCATTATAAATTATAATTTTATGATGAGATGAGGGTTTAGCAGTTACTCTCAAAGTTTTGTCGGAAAATTAATTTAACGACGGAAAGGTTACTTTGCAAGGTTTTTAATGACTATAATTTTATTTTTATTATTTATTACCATTATAAGCTTTTAAATAGAGTTTTATTGCATCGATGACAATTACCATAAAGTTGATTAATTAAATGATCTTCCTATCTGGTTTAATCTTCCTATTTAAGTAAAAAGACTTAATAAGAAACTTCTAACCAAAAAATCCCACCCTTTTTAATGCATCATTTAAATTAATCCCAAACCAAAACAATCATTTAAAACAAACATTTATCTCGTTTCTATTTGTCAAATAAATTGATTTATAAACTCCCCATTTCCTTAATCCAATAAACCAGAAACAAAATCCACTAATACGCACCCTTAAGGCCGCCCCTTGACTGGTCAACTATAGTCAGTAAGGGCAATTCATAAAATTGCCATTCTTGATGCACAACAACATTCTTCGGTTTTCAAAGCTTGCATATTGGCACCGTCTTTTTGTAAGAACCGTTTGTTTATATAAAACGCGGCTACTTATAAACTGTCGATTTATTGCAAACGGACAATGTGTCTCACAACGATCTTAAAACGGTTGATATTTCGGTTATTTATAATTAATCGGCATCACTTCGATTTTTCATAATTGTGTACTTCTAGTGTGGTCAAAACGAACCTAACACCCTCTCTCGCTTCGCTCGTCGTCGTACGTAACCTACTGGTTAGCCACTAGTGACTCTAAAAAAACAATAAATTACAGCAAAAGTTGGTGCATTGTAGTTGCACCGCTAGGCATCGACTGTTTATAAAAAATCGAAATATAATCCGTGTTATGCAAGACAGCTTGTCAGTTTGCAATAAATCGACAGTTTATAAATAACATTTTATTTTCGTTTTTTATAAACAAACGGCTTTTACAATAAGACTGTGACACATACATCTTACAACCCTGCTTGTTTTCTTTCAGTATCTGCATAGTTTAGTGGTCTTATCAATTCAATTATTCTTGCTCTCAATAAGCTTATTAACCACATTGTATTGCGTATACGTGTATTAATTTAAAAGAATAGTGCACGACTTCTAATTAGATGAAAATAATAATGTTACCTCTATTTCTGGCATTGCAATTAACCTAAAAAGTTCTTTAACTCATACCTATTTATAACATTATTATTGTTATTATTGTGTTGGGTGGCTATATATTGTATACCTTGATGGGGTCATAATTATGTCCTGCACACACATGCATTAAAAATATGTATACCGGGTGTAATTGAATTCTTAGCATCGTTTGAAAGTAGGTACCTACTCCTGATACCGATCACGTGTGGACCAAAATTTTTACACACATAGGTTCGGTGATAATAAAATCTCCAAAAAATTGAATAACTTACTTAATCCAATGCTACAATACAAAATTTAATCGGAATAATGGAGTACTGTTTTTAATTAGTACATACAAGGCATAAAAACGTTTAAATGTATCAAAATCCACGGCAATCTTCATAATTTTCAATAAAAATATTTTGATTTACACTCTTTACTCTTTAATAATCATCTATAAATGATGTTCTATCATGGGCTCAATTTATGCTAATGAATTAAATTACATCCTGTATATTATGTTGCAATAATTAAATACTGCCAACTTGGATGAGCTTAGCTTTTTTTTCATCAGATGTGTGGCAGTGAGTTATTTTTTTTTTTTTCAACGATCACATACATAGATCCTGGACCCTAACTAGGATTCCCTGTATCTAGGGACCCAGGAACTACGAGGACCATGGTCCCACAACACCCAGACACAGAACAAAAATATGCGCTTTTTTTTTTCGGGCACAAATACTTGTCTTGTCGCGGGAATCGAAGCCGCCACCTTCGGGTTATGAGCCGACCTGCTCAACCACCACACCACGAAGGCCGTCAAATTTTACCCTTAGGTTCTCACCAAAGCGGAGAGGAGAGGAGATGTGCTGCGAAGCTGGTAGGTTATTTCCGCCTGAGCGGAGAGGAGAGGAGACGTGAGCTGTGCGTAGCAGAGATGCGAGCTGTGTTGTCTACGAAAGGAAGACGTCATGTCATTACACCCACTCCCCGCGCGCCTCGCAACGCCGTGCGCCGCTTGGCCATCTCCTCTCGTCTCTTCTCGTCTCCGTTTTGGTGGAAACCGGGCCTAAGAGATACTTTTATTGAGGCTTCCCATTCTATAGGTGTGCGGAAAAACCTCAGGAGGAAAATCACATCCCACATCTTGCAGGTTCATGAAAGGAATCGCGTCGAGCTTGCTTCAATACCGTTGATTTGTCCATACTGTTACCATAGCGAGCCCCTTAACGCATCGCCGTCACATACACAAGATTAAACGTCAAATATGGGAGCGAGGGGAAGATCGAGGAGTTTTTAAATCGGAGGGTGGAACTCGTGTCAAGTAGTGTTTAATCGCTTACCTATAGTTGTTTTGAGGGCTGGTTTACGCGGACTACATTTAAGCTATTTGGCAAAAAACTAACCTGAAATCAGGGTTATAAAAATGTCTGAAAAGGCATAGTTTAAATATAGTATATAGGCACTTATCAATCGGAGATAAGCAGCAGTGGAAGGGGAGCAGCTGCTCAAATTGGTGCTCTCTGCGGGAGGCCTATCTTCAGCAATGGGCGTCTTCAGGCTGTTGGTGATGAATTGGAGATAAGTAAATTGAGTAAAGGATTTTTGGTTTGATCATCACCATTAGCCGGAACGGAACACGTCCCTTTCCTTTGGCCGCTTATTATATAAGAGGGTTTGCTATAATCACCATGCATGTGATCGCAGAAGATATTTATGTACAGAAGGAAATGTTGCACATTCTCTGAATTTTCCCTTAGCCAGCTCTTTGGCACCCACAGGAAGTCGTATTCTTGCGAAGGCACTACGCGGCTATTTGGTTTAATACTGTATAAGTATTCATTGTAAATTTTTAATAATGCTTAAAGTTTTTAATGTTAAATTAATAAAATTATTGCAGTCCAACGAAATAAAGTACCTACTAGGCTAACATAACCATACAGTTATACGTCACAACGAATACACGCAAACGATCATGTTACCTATATTCAAAACTCAACGGTGCGGTACGTTATACCGTTGCGAGCATTTAAGAGTGGGCATCACCCTTGCAACATAATGTTTTCATTGTGAAGATGAGCTGTCATGGAATAATTAGAGCCAATCTCGAGGGTGGTGGAGAGATAATGGAATTGAAACTTTAAAACAGGATATTTAGGTTTGAAAGTAGAATGAATGCGTTTCGAAGATGACGCGATTATAACGCAATGGATTTCTAAGGTGTTCGAGATTTGAAATTGATTTTGTTTTTAATGATGGGGTGGCAGTAGCACGATTGAACGAAGAGATGCCAAATTATACGTGGGATACTATTATAGTATCTGTGATATGGGTATGGAAAAAAAAGAACTGTACCCCAGTACGAGTTTCGATAGTTTACTAAAACTTGATTCGTTTACGTTTTCTCCCATACATTTCTCTGCAGCGCCCCTAGCGGACACGTCGATGGACTAAAAATGGCAATACACATTTTAAATGGATTCGCGCGTATTCACGTATTGGAAAACTCGTACTCGGGGTACAGATACCACGTTTAATAATACTTAGTTTCTGGGGGGCAACCACAACCTCTTACAGCATTATTACTTCAATCATACATTGACAAATGACATAAAAGTAAGAATACTGTAATGTTGTTGACGTAGAGCAGTTTTGATGACGTCACGTAAAATCTTTCACTCAAATACAACTGTCATGTCATCATACCTTTACATCAAGTTGACACCGACGTGCGACAGTGATGACGCCATATAAAATGTAGACGTCTCGTTCACACGCAGGAATGCTTTATAAGTTCATGGTACGAATTCGAATAATATTATTGTAACCTTGAAATATTAATGCCATGAAACATGATGGTTTTGTATTAGCTTGTGGTAAGCCTGTTGTAACGAAATAAATTGGCATAATAATAATTGTAAAAGATACTGTGTTTTTGGAAACTGTGAATAGTTTTAGAAGAATTATCCAAACAATAAACATCATCATTTTGTTACAGTATTTTACCTATTTTTTACATTTAATTCGACAAAATGTAAAACTATTTTCCACTATTTTTCTCTCTTTGTTATAAAAATACATGCACTACTTGAAAAACCTCAAAAAAATGTAATTAATTAATTAACAAATATAATCTGGGAGTTTTTAAGGCTAGAATGAACCGATATCTTCTAGGCAAGCATGCTCCATCGTCAACCGCGCCATCACTTACCATCAGGTGAGACCGTGGTCAAATGTTAGCCTATCGATGAGAAAAAAAAAATTAGTAATTTCATGCTAGCCCAATGATTTTTCCAACCATTTACCATACATCACCATTTATACGGTCTGGTAACTAATTTTATCGACTAATTTTAACTGAATTTTTTTCATATCGTTAATAGCTGCAATTGATTAGAAAATTTGATAAGGGATATTAAACCGAGTAATATTGAGGGTAGTCATAGCCAGCATTTTTAGTTTTTACCGAGTCGATAGGTGAAGGGATAATTTGAGATGGATTTTCTTCGCACGGAGTGGTAATTTTACGGGTGTAAGTGAATCATCCCTTAACGAGAGTGATTTCACGCCGCCCCTAGTTTAGGGGTTGTTGATGCTTTAATTAAATGGTTATGGAAAGCGTCGGTTTCTTACAACGCTTAGGAAACACTAATATGTGGTAGTTTGTACAATTTAGGAATTTGAAACTTACCTTTTTTCTTAGAAGGTTGTAAATTTTTTCACATCGCAATATTATAATCACAAAAGTCTTGTTTTTATAGTACTGTCAAAAATTGGAATCAGTAATTATATCTATTTTTTATTACTTAAACCGATAATACAAATATTTAGGTATATACTATATACTTTATAAGGATTAAACCCACAATAAAAACGTAAAATTTTGTTCGTCAGTTCGCCCAGCGCACTTTTCCTGCGTTAAGAAACCAAATGGATGACTGGCTAGTGCTAAGTGGCTACTACGTACTACGTAGCTCTACCTTGCTTAGGAGAGTAGGTTCCGTACCTACTTGTAGCGGTCGGTCTCAAAAACAATTGACGTTAATTTCATGAAAAACCAATACTTTTGCGTTGGATAGCGGTTTACAGATTTTGTAACCAAGGCTATCATTAGTCCCCACTGGCCACTCGGTTCGTAACCACTGGCCTGCTTGAGAACCTCACCTGAGCATTAGGCGTCAAGGCTGCAGAGAGTGCATTCTGCTGCGCCGCTGCCGCCGCCGCCGCTGCCATGCTGGCACCGAGTGGGCCGTACGCCGCGCCGTAGTACCCACCCATGGCTTGTCCCATGCCTCCACCAGCCATTCCTGGGGACAAAATAGAAGAATTAGAATCAAAGACAATGTAGATATAGGTAGAAATAAACAACCAAACGATATGGAGATAGCTATGCTCGGGATTTCCTCGCGAGATAAGGTCCGGAATGAAAGGAAACTAATAAAGTCACCGATATAGAGTTAGTATTAGTAAGTTGAAATAGCAATGAGTAGGCCACATTGCTCGTCGAACAGACAAACGATGGGGATGAAAGGTTCTTGAGTGGCGATCATGAACTAAGACACTCAGCGTAACGCCGGCCTCCCACATAGGTGGACCGAAGAGCTGGTGGAAACGGCCCTCTGTGGGGGATTCAAGCAACAACATCATCATCAGCAACAGTTGCTGATGGTGATGATGGTGATGATGTAGGTGATAACGAAAAATCTTTAAAGTCTAAAACAAACAATCTAGGAATCTAGTGACATCGCCAATAGCATATGGCACTTTTAGTTCTGCAGCAGTATAACCATAATGATTGTATTATTAGATGAGATGATGATAACCTATTTCTCAACTATAATGTAATTTATTTCAGGTCTAAGTATATTCAATTAAGTAGGCACCTACGTCTGTTTATTCTGTTTTAATCCGTCAAAGAAGGTCCGGTTAATCCTCATACAAATTAAACGTAAATTACATTTTCCGCAATCTTTATTCTCAAGCACGTGTTTCCTATTGTTAATTAAGCTGGTATGATTAACGCTGTTTTTTCCTTTAGAGGAATTTGGCTTCGCACGTTCTGTACATTTTGCCACCTCACGTCTTCTAGTTAGGTATCGCTCTACATTTTTTTCTAAATAATTTGTGCAAAGTTGTCTATTAAAAATCTATATAACACATTTCAATAATTACGCGTAGGTAATGTTCAGCAATGGACATCTACGGGCTGATGATGAGATGAACAGACCAACAAAGCCGAAAAGAGAAAACAGCGCATCGTATCAATGAAATAGTTATCATCATCATCGTTATCATCATCATCATCATCATCATCATCAAACAGCTTGAAAACGTCCTCAGCTGGACATATAGGCCACCCCTGAGAGCGCCACCTTGAGCAGCTACTCGCCTCCTGTAACCATCTGCTCCCCACGGTTTTCAGCAGATCGTCACGTCGATCCAGCTGGGGGCCCGGCCTACGCTGCCTCTCCGGTTCATGGTAACCACTCGAGAACCTTTTTCCCCATCGATTGTCATAAAATAGTTCACACTATATATAGACAAGTTAGAATCAAGGTTAAAATAAACCTAATGAGGAGTAAATAATAGAGTAGAATATAAATTAGTTTAAGATAAAGACTTTGACCTATGTAATAGAAAGAATTTTAAGGTTTAAGACCGTCAGTCATATTTAACCATTCAGGCTTTAAGTCCTCAGTACACCCGCCCATTCACACCTTCCATCAAAATTCATAACACCGACCCAACTAAGTCGTGTTTAATAAACAGCTAAGGAACTGACCGCGAGCTAATAGCACTCGAGGGCCCGGTCGAGCACAAAGCAATAATTAATAGATGCTCGAGTCAGAGTTCCCGCATTGTGGCTGTCTGGAGCGAGCATTGAATGCGCCCGACGGACACTTCGAGGTGTGAATTAGATGGAATTCGGTAGGATAGTTTTGGTGTTCTACATTTAAAATAATTTAGTGTTCATGACAGTCAAATAATTTATTGCAAAGAGCTGTTTTACCTAAATTTAAAATTAACACTTATTTTACAGTTAAAACTAAATATTAGTTGAAATAGCAAAGCATTTTGGCACAACACATCAAACGAAAATCCCTGATCCGGAGCGTTGATTACATTTAGGCCTTCGTTCTCTATATTTGAGTAAAGTTCCGAGTTGGCTAGCCACCACGTAATGTCATTTTTAACTGCAGTAACGAATTTCAAAATGTCCGAGTAGCGCTAGCCGACCCGTAAACCAGGCTGCTACTTACAGGACACATCAGCTGCCGATTAGTACGGTTAACCGACGGCTATAGCAAAACTTGTTGCAAGCTCGCATGTGTTTGTAATTTATTATTATAGTTTGCATGCCACATATACTGAGATCTACGGAACTAAAAAGTACCAACCCTGTTGATTACGCTACTGCTATAAAAACATCGACTATTCGTTTCTATTTCGAGATCAGATACTTATGAATATAGAAATCATTGTATTTAATGTTCAATTATAATATGTTTAAATACTTATATAATATTATGATATTTTTGTTTTGTGTTGTTTTAATTTTAAACCATATTTCAGGTACCTATAGGTATGTAATCTAAATTCGTATTACATTCCTCATTACATTAATTTATTTGTTGATACCCTTTTTTGTAAAGGTAAATCCTTACCTACTTACTGTTTTTAGGTAGGGAATAAATACTCTTTGAAGGGCATCTACCGCACCGCAGCATATAGCTGGCACATAAACATGTCAAAAAAAATAAAAAACGAACCCAAAATGGCGTCACTGACAGCAGTCAGGGTGACTATTGAACGAACGAAACGAACAGTTGACGTTGCTACAGATCACCCTAAATTTTTACCCACTGAGTAGCTGATCGAAACTCTGTTTTCGTTCGTGAAACTGGGAAAAACTACTCGCCGCCTTTACGTCCCGATCAGTATTACTCACTGGCTAAGGTAATCGTAACTTTAATCGAATATAGAGAACGAAGCGCTTAATCTGATAAATATTCTGAATTTGATATTATATTTGATCGTAACTATTTTATGTAATGTTGCTGCGCAGAAGAATAGAGCATAAACGTGAATATTAAACACTTTAAATAAGAGAGCAGAGAATTATATTATAATTATGTATTTGTACTTACTGAACTGTTTTTTTGGTCCGGTATTAGTAATTTCGGTATTAGAATAGAACAAAACACTGATTAACTTTAGATAAAGAGCTTTCATTTTTTAGGATTATGTTTTGGATTTTATAAATTTGAGATAAGTGGGTAGAATGATTACATTCAATGGCATTTTTTTTATATGCCAACCTTTTCTTGTTTTAGTTTCCGAAAAGGCATCACTTCAACTTGATCTCGATTACATCCAACTCAAGTTAACAATGTCATTCTAATCTCAAAATAAAAATCACCCAAATTAGAATGTCATGTCACCTAGACACTTCTAATGTGATTATCGCGCAGAACGAACACTCGATGTCTTATCGCGTAAATATTCCCAAATAGAATTTGAATAAAAATAAATATGAGACACCCCCATTGTAGTGACGTCAAACGTGTTCTACAATATATCGTGGAGCTCGATAACTTATCTGTCTGAACAGCTCATATTTGGTACGCGTTAAAGGTGAAAATCGCCTGGACTATCATTTTCGCGGCATGGATTTTTCGAAAGGGACGCTCCTGAATTTTTTATTATATTTTATAATTAAATTCTCTGTCATCTCTTGTGGTTATTACGATGTCTCTGTCTGGTATTGGCGTGTGATGGAAATTTTCCTTCAAGTTTGTTGAGAGTTTTTAATAAATTATTGATTTTGATGTGTTTTCGATTGTCATTTTGAGTGACAGAATGACCGATCCGCTTTTTATTATTATTTTATTCCATTTTATCTTTCTACCGATAAAATTATTGCTTTTACCAGATCAAGCAGGTCAGCCTCCGTGGTGTCGTGGTTGAGCTGGTCGGCTCATAACTCGGAAGCGGCGAGTTCGTACAGAACAAGTATTTGTGCACAGGAAATACTTGTTCCGTGTCGGGGTGTAGTGGGAGCATGGCCCTCGTAGTTCCTGGGTCCCTAGATACAGGGATCCTAGTAATAGGGTCCAGGATCTAAGTACCTATGTGATTGTTGAGCGTAAAAAAAATCCTTGCTTCGGGTGATCCCAGAGCAGAGTTGCTGCATACTTCGCTCAGAAACTAGGACTCGTATTACAGAACAACACTCATCCCCGGTTTCTGTTACTGTGTTACAGTTAAAACTCATGTCAACTTAAAAATACGGAATGCTCATTGGTTGCCTGTTGATCATCGGCTGTATTGAACCAAGGAGAGTTCAGTATTTTTAAGTTATTATGTTGACACGATTTTAACTTCAAACATACGAGAAACGGCGGGTAAGGGACTGATTGCTTTACTGAAAAACTACCCTTTTCGCAACCATTCAGTGTTGCTAACCAGAAAAAATAGAGTCTACTAATTAATACTCGAAAAATATGAACAAAATATTAAAAAACCTCACGACATAAGTTTGACAATTAATTTCTTATGTATTCATTTAAATCTGAACATTTTTACAAACTTGCCTATAAACACCTATAAAACCATAAAAGGTTTGTCTTGATTTTTTTCCGTATCTTTCAAAAAGTGAAGGAGAAGCGAGCAAATATTATATTTTTTATTTCGCCTCTCACCGTGCATTATCGGACCTAAAGGACCCGGGTTCATCATCCTCGCAAAATAAATCACCATACCAGAAACACCTGACAGCACGGAAAATAACCATTTTCACGTGAAATTTAACACATTCAAAAAAGGTCCGAACTCCGAATTGAAAGGGAAACCCTAGCGAAAATCCCATTTTGGGCCCATGTCCGACCTTTTCTCCGACGGTCCCTGGGCACAATGGCCCGCTATATTTAGGTATTAAGATATTATGTTGGAAGGAAGACGGTCATTATGAATGGGGTATGAATGAGAACGGACGTATATGGATTGTGGGGGCTTAGGGAGAATCGTGTATGAAATTACACTCATTGTATCAATTCCCATTTTTATGCAGAAAATGTTTTTGTTGGTTTGTAATACTGTTTCTTGTTATGGATTGATATCAGCGTTTCCAAAAAATCCCTTTTTTAAAATGTTATTAGGTTTCTAATTCTATTTTACTTTTACAATTCGACCTTAAATTAAATTACATTTTAAGGTGTTTTTTTATGACAGGCCTTTGTCTTGCAATGGTGATTCCATAGCATAGTTCTATACTAAACATAAACATAATTTTTATTCACAAAAATATACAATACAATTACATGTCACACAGATCACAATACTTACGTCATGATTTTAGCATAGGTACCTACTTTTATATTATAGCGACACTGCTGGAAACATGCAACTCTAGCGACTTAAACAAAAATAAACATTTTGAACAAAAACTTTGAAGTCAAAGTTTGTAAGCCAACTCGGAAGCGAACTAGAAACCACATAATTGTACCTAATCTGAAACATACCAGGCACACCCGCGCAACGAACATGACCGCGTATTAAGTAAAATGCTGATGACATAATCGAGTTACTTCAGGCTGCTCTACAGGCTGTTGATGATGATGATGATGACGATGATAATGTTACTGTTACCAAAGTTACTACGCAAAGGACTCAAATTCCATATCAAAGATTCTGACAGCTAAGATTATTTGAAAAGTTGAGGCAACGAGGTATTCTAACGAGCATGATACAATTACCAAATATCCAGTTAAACAGAATGGGAAACAAACATGATAAAATGAGATAAAATACTACAAGGAAAACAAGTACTTATGTAAAATATTGGGATGCTAAAACATCTGAAATCGGCTGAAAAAAAAACTTGTAGAGGTTATATTATTATTGGACCTTCACTTCAAAAATGCTAGAGCTTGCAAAACTGATCTCTCGTGGCATGGTCTGTGAGGATTCTGGATAAATATTCCAAAGGCACCGATGCATGGTGGGGATATAAAAATATAGAAAGCAACATTTTTGCAGCAGCACTGTGGTTCGAATTTCAAAACATTCCCAAGTGAAATAATTAATTAATATTTATATTATCTTTTCCGCAGTCGCGTTGCTCGCTTAGGTGTTTAGAAACTTTTTCTTTGGGAAGCCACCAGTTAATTAAAATGAGCTTAAAATGTTGATGTGGCATTTTACAGGGCTTCGTCTGAAGTACTTACCCTTGCGTTAATTGAATTTTCTGTAGGTACTCAGTATATTGACGCTTGGAAGCGATATAAAGGGAACGTGAAAGGGTGTTTGAAATGCCAAATCAAGGAAGAAAGGTGGGTAAACGCACATCCAGAATCCAGATAATCGGCTTGGTATAGCGTCAACTCTGTTACTCACATGGAGATCAATATTATAGAGCCTTGTCTATCTACTCTGTACTTACTTTGCTCCATTTGCATTATCATCATTATCATCATCAGTCTTCAACGTCCGCTGCTGAACATAGGCCTCCCCCATAGAGCGCTACTTTGAGTGTGCTTGCATCTTGCATCCATACATCCATCGGCTCCCCACGCTTCTAACCCCTACGCTGCGTCTTCCATTTCGTGGTCGCCACTCAAGAACCTTTCTTCCCCATCGGTTGTCAGTTCTACGAACGATGAGGCCCACTGCTACTATTATTTGCATTATGCATCCGCCCAATGGCGCTGTAAAGGTCGATAGAGACCAGCATTAGCACGGTCAAAGAAACTCTATGTGTATTATTTACCAAATAAGAGCTACAGCAAGAATTTTTAAAAGAGGGTCAAAGGAGTATGAATATTTATCACAGGGCGAACAACGCATTAGTGGCACGTCTATGTTACAGATGTACAATTTTAAATAGGCTACGGTGACCTCTTCTTATCAGGAAGAACGTATGCTTGTCCACAAATAGTATAAAAAATATGATTAGATAGAGAGATAATTATTACCTAGCCTAGATAAGAAAGTGCCCATCGCCTTAGCTATCCAAAACCATTACCAGCTCGTACAGATTCCGCCGAATGACAAGCGAAATGTTCGCCGTTCGATATCGTCTCCCCAGTCTGCGTATCTCTGACCTAACAAACCGTGGTTAAGTTGATAGATTAGCTATGGTTTGTGCAAATCACGATGTGAGCGTCATTGTTTAGACGTCTTGTTTGCCGGATTCGTGCACGTTTCGGATAAATTGTGAAAATCGTGAGTAATAGGAGAGTCACTAAAATTATGGTTTTGCAAGTAAGTAAATAGTCAAATAAGTCATTAAAACTGAGACGAAATAATCAATAATATGTAGATTTGAAATTAGCCTTAGGCCTTCGTTCTCTATATTCCAGTAAAGTTCCGAGTTGGCTAGCCACCACGTCATGTCACTTGTACTTGTAACTGCAGTAACGAATTTCAGAATGTCCGAGTAGCGTTAGCCGACCCGTAAACCAGGCTGCTACTTACAGGACACATCAGCTGCCGATTAGTACGGTTAACCGACGGCTATAGCAAAACTTGTTGCAAGCTCGCATGTGTTTGTAATTTATTATTTTATTTATTTATTTTATTTATTATTATATATTTATTATCATAGTTTGCATGCCACAGATACTGTGGTTCAATTATAATATGTTAAATACTTATAGAATATTATGATATCTTTGTTTTGTGTTGTTTTAATTTTTATTATTGCGTCAAGATAAAACCATATTTCAGGTACCTATAGGTATTACTTATTACATTTCCCGTTGAACTAAACAAGGTAATCTAAATTCGTATTACATTCCTCATTACATTAATTTAATTAGTTGATACCCCTTTTTGTAAAGGTAAATCCTTACCTACTTACTATTTTTAGGTAAAGAATAAATACTCTTTTAAGGGCATCTACCGCACCGCAGCATATAGCTGGCACATAAAAATGTCAAAAAAAATAAAAAACGAACCCAAAATGGCGTCACTGACAGCAGTCAGGGTGACTATTGAACGAACGAAATGAACAGTTGACGTTGCTACAGACCATCCTAAATTTTTACTCACTGAGTAGGTGATCGAAACTCTGTTTTCGTTCGTGAAACTGGGAAAAACTACTCGCCGCCTTTACGTCCCGATCAGTATTACTCACTGGCTAGGTAATCGTAACTTTAATCGCATATAGAGAACGAAGCCCTTAGGGTTTTAAATGTACGCTGTCACAGTTGAACGCGTTTTAGATTAAAGTATTATTAGAATTGTATAAAATCTGGTTAGAAATCGTATCCTTGTGTTTATTATATACAAATCAAAAGCGATCAAATACGAAAAGCAAAGGAAAAATATAAACATAACGCCAACTCATTTCCTATAGTCATAAACCAAAAAATATTCTCTCCGCACGTCCACCATCCCCGGAGTCCCGCGACCAACTGTCATGTAAATGACGTCACGTGACCGGAAGCAGTTTGGCGTGGGGGTGGAGCTTCCGGCAACGCACGCGATTGGACACTTCCGGTGCGTAACAAACTAACGTTATATATTATGCTAATCATGAATAAGCATTTTATTGGATTATTGTATGGATTAAGTGTGTTTTGATGTGTTTTGTTAAGTAGATAGCGCTATCAAAGTAAAGACTTTAAAAAGAAAGTAAGAAAAATTAGGTTTACCTACAAGTCTACACATAAAAGTCTAGGTTTAGTAGACCGACCAAAATTGATCAAAAAACTGAAATGGAGCTACTGATCAAAATGACGACTTTTACATCCTAGTCTATAAATACAGTTAATTAATTGTTAAATTGCAAAATAGCAGAAATAGATTGCAATCTTGCTGCACAAGTTTTTGTAGGCTTGTAAAAACATTAAATTGCAGTTTCATGTTAAAATTGCGTTGTTTTTATATCAAACTTCAATGCCCCACTAAAAACAGCAGCAATCAAGAAATCAGCACTATCCAGTTAGTTTTATGAATAAGAAGACACCCCGCGGTTTTCACCAACAAAACTTCCTCGTTTTTATCCAGAAACGTCAAGTTTTTGGAGTGAACCGGGTTTTATGTTTAAGTTTGAAGTTAATTAATTCTTAAGCTCTATCTTATCCAAATCAGTTCATCTGTTTTAGAGTAAAATTATAATTGAGTAGACTTAGACTATAAAGATATATTACATTCCTTAATTTTTTTCGCAACCAGCGAGATTTAAATCCGCGGCCTCCAGCTCACCCAATCGGACGCTCTACCAACTGCGCTATGGTCACATGACCGCTAGCTACGAATATCTTTAGGACTATGTCTTTCACCGACTAATAATATATCTTTATAGGCATACTTTGACGGGCCCGATAGCTCAGTTGGTGGTGTCCCTGCCTTCTGAACTGAGGGCTGTGGGTTAGATTCCTATAAAGGACAAACATTTGTGTGATGAACATAGATGTTTGTTCTGCGTCTAGGTGTTATATTGTAAGTATTCTATGTATGTATTTACAAACAAAAAAAAGCTATGCTTAGTTTGGGGCTAGATGACGCTGTGTGAAATGTCCACACATATTATATTATTATTATACCTTACTTAATATACCAATTTACTTTAAGATGTATACGATTCAATCAATGACTCTAATAAAGTTTAGGCTGAAAAAACTGGATATAAAACAATCGAACATGAATATAGGTAAAGTTACGTCAATTAGCATTATTAATAGCTACTTAGCAATAAAATGAAAAACATGTAAAACTATTGTGCTACAGCGTGAACACGCAAATCGTCTGTAACCGCCATTGTGAACAAATACAAATTTGCATAATAATTATCGCAGTTTGACTAAAAGTTTACAATGAAACATTTGTATAAAGCAATTGCGAGACAATGAACTAATTTATGAAACATTGCTGTGTTTAATTTACATAAATGTTACGATCCAGGCACACTTGTTAAAACACTAGTGTCTGAAAGGTAATGCTTGTCAGAAATTATTTTCATTGGGTTTCGTCATTGCACGGTTAAGGCCGGTACTCACTGGTCTATTATTTTGTGACATGTCACGCATGTCAATAATTAACTGAAACCTAAAAACTGTAGGTTCGTGATGAGAGTCGTGAAATTGAACAATTACTTTTGATATGAGTTTTCGTCTGTTTTATTTAATAGTTTTTTTAATTAACTTTATTTAATTTAGCCAGTGTAAAAGCCAGTATTGCCAGTCCCAATTATTTTTATTTTTGTATATTAGTGCTACTTTATACGTATAATTTGCTATGGTATGGTTTATAATTTCAAAAAATAAAATATTAGGTATTTTATTTAGGTTATATTATAATACATTACTATCACTGTTCTTAGTGCAGTGATGTTAACAATACTTTATGGAAATATTTGATTGACGAGCAGGAATCCTCCGCATCCATAAGCCGAGCAAATACTTTCGTGACAAGTGATGCCATGTACAAATTCTTTCACATTCACAACTAATTTACGGGGCTGGCAGCGCTTTCTCTTATACACCATAACCCATGAGTATTTTACAGTAAAAAAAATTCAGATCAACAAAGTATAGTTGACAATAATTGTTATTTTTCAGTTAATAAAAAACAACCCTTGCAAGAAATATGCAATTTAACTGGTGTATGTATAAATATAAGTTATTATTTATACCAACAAAGTAAAAACTATGATCTCACTAAGTGTGACAACGATTTGCCAAAATAGACAAGTCTTGCAGCAAGTAATTGACATGTCCTTGTACTCTCAGCCTAAAATATTTGCACAATAGATAAAATATTGAAATTGTGTATTAACACTCGCATTGTATTTCGTAGTTTTGGTAAAACCGGTATGATTTAAAGATGTTCTTACTTGGAAAGAACAAATTTACCAAAACATATAGGCTCTATGTTTTTGCACATAGACTTAGACGACGTGTTTTGTGCTTTGCTTTGAGATCTTAACTTAAAATATTAAATCAAGCTGTATTGTGTTATGAATTCATTATCTGCCTATCTTATTTTTTGAACTGAAGTTAGGTGAATTGTTTTTTGCTGTTGGTAACACTGACTGTCGCATGATTGGACGAGAGCATGAGTCTGACGGTTGAGGAAAAAAAATCGATGAACAAACTAAAATACTGGACCCTCATTGGTTGCCTATAGATCATTAGTTGTATTTCAACCAATGAGCGTACAGTATTATGGTAAGTTAACTTAAAATGAGGTTGACAAACGTACAAACCGGGGGTTAATCTTTGCTTGTGAAATGCTACAATTTATATTAAGAATGAATATAAATGGAAGTTTTAAGAAAAAAACGAATATTACTAAACATTTTTTTAATATATCATTATTTTTGAGTGGCCAATGAATACCCGTCCTAATTATGCCAGGCGAGGAATAACAAACAGTATATAAATTACAATGGGCGCCATTATCTGTTTCCATAAAAACGCGCACCTGTGTCAACGTGGCCAAGTTAGCTAAGTAACTCCGTGTTACTCTAAAAAATACCTGCTTTTATGTATTGGTTGTTTCATAATTATGAACCATGACGTTAAAAATATTAACGTTTTTTTATTTCAGATATGAGATAAATTAATTGTCTTTAGTTATTAAATAAATGTTTTTAGAAATTTTAGACATTATTAAGCAAAGTTTGTACCTACTATGAAACCAGAGAACTGATAGAATATTTGGATCTTTTTTTTAGAAAATACATAGTTACATAGAATACAATATTAAGATCCAGACACAGAACTAGCACTTAAGGCAAATGTAAAGCATATGAGATTTCAGGAAAGTACCATAATAACCAGTCTTGACTACAACAACTTCAATACTTGAATGTAATGTAAATTTTACTCTGACTAAATACAACAATCACCTAGAGCCAAAAAAAATTAATAAATCTATTTTGACTCTAAAAAAGTATAAGTACGAGAACCTCGCGTTAAACATAACAAGCAACTTGAGGCAACTAAAACGATAACAGAAGTGAGCGGACTTACAACAATCAAAGTTTGTTATTGGCCAATGTGACATAACCACAGACTCATAATTACCCAAAATAGATCATTTTTGCCCAAATTGCCCAGCGTCAACAGCCGTAGGCGGTCCCGCGCGTGCGTTCTCGCCTTTAGTGCTTTTAGCGAAGTGCGCGCCGACCCTAATGTTAGCCGATGTGTCCCTGCCCTTAGAGCCTGACACGTGATCGTCGCGTGTGCACACGCCCTTTTTATTGAAGTTTTAGTTCATTACAAAATGAATGTAGGTAGAGAAATCCACTTCTTTTTTAATTTAAAATAAACGAGTAACTTGTTTTAAACTAGGCAATGCTTTTTGTTAGCTACCTATTGTTTTTTTTTAATACAACAAGCACCTTGTGATCTCAATTTACGCGTTTTCTACCCTAGTTTTTCCTGATAAAAGTTTCATTTAATGATCCTGGTAAGTAATTTAACCTAAGTGCATCCCAAAGATTATAAAGCCCGAATGTGAAAATTACTTAATTACGGAATGATATGCCGCCTATGCACAGCCGGCGGGGTTATTACGTAACTCGCAACAAGTTTGCAACAGGCGTAAATTGCGCAATCATTGCTGTCAAACATGACTTTGGCAGAAAAATGACATTTGACAGCAATCGATTGCCTAAAATGTTCATTCTTTTGTTTCCATCTATTTCTGTTGCTAGTGGAGCTAGTGTCTAAGGCCAAAGTACATTCAGCGACGGTGTGCAAACGGCGGACATCTTGCGACCGATTGCTAGGTATTTGGTGTCGCGTTGCTACTGATGTTGCAATTTTTACGTAATACAGTTGCCGGTGTCTTGCTATTCTTCCCGCACAATTTCACTGAGCTATAACTCATTTTTCTAATATTTAGTGAATTTTTTCTTTAGCAGTTTCTTCGCGGAAATCCAAAACGAAACCGACGTGGTTGCAGAGGTTAGTAGTGGACATAAAACTTCTAGTTGTCGTATGAGAGGGAACTGTATCATTGGTCAACAGGTTTCATAGTCAATGGTGCATCTAAATTGACTCATTCTTTCGACGTCCACAAAAAAATGTACGAAAATTGTAAGACCTTTAATTAGCGACCTGTACCACATTTAATTTAGTAAGCTGCCTATACGAAAATAACATCCAGACAGTCGAAAGCAAATTCGAGCTGAAGCAAAGACTTTGCTCGCTTGGTCAACACTCAACAATAAACTTAATATTCAAATGAAAATGCACACAGTAGGCCTAGCACGAATATTTAAGGCAGTTGTATGGGGCGCTGATTGAATCCCATCAACTGCCTTACGTTAACTTTACACTTACGCGCGCGTAAATATTCATGCTAGGCCTACTGGTTCAGAAATTTTCGTTATAGCGTTAGTTTGTGTATTTTCAGTGGCGTTACCAAGGCTAAAGTTTATATCACTGCGGTTATGGCTTTTCTAATAGTTATGGAATAAAAAAACTATAAAATGGGTTTCACGGAATAACTTTTCCAAGGTTTATGGTGATCATGCAATCCAGTTCTTTCCACACTGCCGTGCAGCACACCCTGAAGTTCCATGACTATGGTTATAAAACCTTTTACCAGCCCTATACTTAGAACTTAAGGCTTTGTTTATTATACCTACCATGAAAGTACATAATATATTACATAATTTTTGTAAACATATTTATACAACTGACTTCGAAAAAGAGGCTTTTAAAACTAGAGCTTTGTTTAAAACTCTATTCAAGAGCCAAAAATGCCTTCTACTTTTAATTATTCACCCCAATATTATCCACAACATAAATTCACAACTGCAATTAGTTTAAAAGCCGTGTCCGACCGCAGTGTGTCGCGACCCTTAAATAAGGGTCGGGTCACACGTGTCGTCACCGCCCACGTTTGGTTCTACCGAACCGCAGTGACACTTGGTCGTGAATCTTTTTGAAAATATTCTTATTAGGTATTACTTTTAGTCGGCTTTTGTTTCTAATCACAAACGTGTTTAAAACATTGACGTAAAATAAACTTTGCAATTAAACAATTAAATTGTTTATTTGCATTTCATTGTTGAAGGTTAAATAGGTGTTCGTAAATGAATGATCATTATGTCCGCTAATCCTTAATAGAGAATAATTAAATGTCCAGAATTTAATGGATAACCAACAGAATATTAAATTCAATGTTAAGATTTTTTATTTCAAAACAAATAACCTGACCGCGTATTTTTATTTGATAATGTCAAAAACACTCAAGCCATAAAAAAGTATAATGGTTATTTTCTTGCCTAAGGCCTTCGTTCTCTATATCCGAGTAAAGTTCCGAGTTGGCTGGCCAGTGAGTAATACTGATCGGGACGTAAAGGCGTCGAGGAGTTCTTCCCAGTTTCACGAACGAAAACAGAGTTTCGATCAGCTACTCAGTGGGTATAAATTTAGGGTGATCTGTAGAAACGTCAACTGTTCATTTCGTTCGTTCAATAGTCACCCTGACTGCTGTCAGTGACGCCATTTTGGGTTCGTTTTTTATTTTTTTTGACATGTTTATGTGCCAGCTATATGCTGCGGTGCGGTAGATGCCCTTCAAAGAGTATTTATTCCCTACCTAAAAACAGTAAGTAGGTAAGGATTTACCTTTACAAAAAAAGGTATCAACTAATTAAATTAATGTAATGAGGAATGTCATACGAATTTAGATTACATTGTTTAGTTCAACGGGAAATGTAATAAGTAATACCTATAGGTACCTGAAATATGGTTTTATCTTGACGCAATAATAATAATTAAAACAACACAAAACAAAAATATCATAATATTATATAAGTATTTAACATATTATAATTGAACAAAAACTTTTTAGTAGTCATCATCATCATAATCATAAGCCTGATGACGTCCACAGCTGAACAAACCTCCTCCAAAGAGCACCACTTTGAGCGGCTGCTAGCCTCCAGTATCCATCAGCTTTCCACGGTTCTGAGCGGACTGTTTTAGTAACTGTTTTTGACGGGCCCGATAGCTCAGCTGGTAGTATCCCTGCCTTCTGAACTGAGGGCTGTGGGTTCGATTCCTACCCAGGACAAACATTTGTGTGTGAAGAACATAGATGTTTGCTCTGCGTCTGGATGTTATATTGTATTCTATGTATGTATTTACAAACAAAAAAGTATATAAGTATTGTATCAGTTATCTGGTTCCCATAGTAAAAGCTATGCTTAGTTTGGGGCTAGATGGCGCTGTGTGAAATGTCCACACATATTTATTTATTTTTATTTTTATTAAATAAAATTATTTCTATATTCATATGTATCTGATGTCGAAATAGAAACAGGAATAGTCGATGTTATAGATGGAATAGTTGGTAGTTTTCAGTTCCGTAGATCTCAGTATTTGTGGCATGCAAACTATAATAATAAATTACAAACACATGCGAGCTTGCAACAAGTTTTAGCCGTCGGTTAACCGTACTAATCGGCAGCTGATGTGTCCTGTAAGTAGCAGCCTGGTTTACGGTCGGCTAGCGCTACTCGGACATTCTGAAATTCGTTACTGCAGTTACAAGTGACATTACGTGGTGGCTAGCCAACTCGGAACTTTACTCGAATATAGAGAACGAAGGCCTAAGGATAACCCCTAACTGTCGATTTAAAAAAACAGTCTCGCTTTAATGTCGCCCACACAAAACTCTGCAAGAAACCGCAAAACTCACTTATACCAACCCTTTGAAAATACAATAGCACTGCGCTAAGAATTTTCAATAATTTTAAATCACCCTGACCCCAGCGAAATTTGACGCACCCCCAACTAACCTATTGTCGCGTTCTCATTGACAGCGAAAACTGTCAACTGTCAAAAGCAGCGGAGACGGTTTAAACTATGCGTTTCGTTTTCGCTTACTGTGTGGAGTTCCTTTGTTGACGCGCGACGGGCGCTCAATCTCTTATGCAATGGAAGTGGTTCATTGTCGGTGATGTGTGCTGGGCTTTATGTAGGGAGGTATGTTGCTTTTCTTTAAATTACAGCATTAAGAATGTCGTGAATTTTATAATTTATTCTCACTTTTTAATATTAAGAAGTTGGTAGACTGTTTAAAAATACTATTTTGGTTGGCCACGCTGGCGGAAGGAGCGTCCGCTGAACCATCAGCCAATTACGATGGCTGCCTTGGTAGTTCCGATAGTATAATATTGAGGTTTAGGAAGGAAGTTTTGGAGGGACGACAAGGTCCAAAGAGCAGTCAATTCTGGTTAAGCAGCCGAAGCGTCAAGACGTATTATTGCTTCTGCTCGTTTATTGTGTACTGAGTGTGTACTGAATATTTATAGAAGAAAGAATACAAGGATTGAATTGAAAAGGTTCTCTGTGTTTTACTTCAAGAATAATTATATTTTCAGAGGAAAATTTTAAATATACTAAATAAAATGAAATGGAGATTAGTATTCAGACATTGCATCGTGTAAAATCTTACTGTACCTACTAATGTTTTTTAGTGATCTGACACATCTATGATAATGAATTTTATCATCATCATCATCATCATCATCAGCCTGAAGACGTGTACTGCTAAATACACTGCTGCGTGTGTGTGTGTGTGTATGCTGCATAGGCCTCTCCCAAAGAGCGCCACTTTGAGCGGCTGATTGACTACTGCGTCCTTCGGCTCCCTGCGGTTTTGAATACGTCGTCGGCCCACTAACCAAATAAATAATGAATGGTAATGAATTTAATTCTATTCTATAATAAAAAATAACGTGTGCATGCCACATCTAAATTACCAGTAGGTATACCAGTAGTAATACCATAACATTCAAGTAAGACCAAAAGGTGCTCAGTGTAAAACGGTAAGTAAACTTACAAGTAAAACATTCCTAACTCACTCCATAAGAAACTCAATTTCCGCACCAAAAATAGCACCGTTACAAATATTAAGCACTGTAAAGGGACACAAAGGCTGTTGTGTCGCCGTTATCAGTCCATTCTGTGAACGTCATCGAATCGGATCCAGCATTGGAGTTACACAATCGAGGTGCTTCGTTTGAACTAATCGAACTGAATAGCGATGTTCGGCTGCTATTAAGCCAGTGACTGCGATTTTTTATGATAGGCGACAGGCATTTGTTTGCCACTTCGGAGTGTTAAACAGAGACATTGTAGATTAAGTTTTGATAAAGACATTATTTCAGAGCTCTAGAAAACATATTTAAACTTAAACGGGGTGTTATTTTCGTTATTTTTGATCACACAAACTCGTTATATTGGCAATAAAATTGATTACTGTAAGAGTCTTTAACAGTTTGAATGTGATCGATTTTTTTCGTTCTTGCCATTCTTAGCAGCTTCTGGAATCCACCCATAATAAGATACTTGGAGAACCATAACTTTATTTTGTTTATACTAAGTTAAATTGGAAAAATAACGTGCTACATGTTCTTATTTGATCTGAGACTGAGAATAGCGCGACAACAGCCTGATATGTTTTAAATAAATAAATAACGCCCAGCGATCACATAAATATTATTATATCCTGGACCCTAACTAAGGTTCTCGTTCTCGTTCTCGTTCTCGTTCTCGTTCTCGTTCTCGTTCTCGTTCTCGTTCTCGTAACTCGTTCCACACTACACAAAGGTTAACTGGAAGAAAATGCTACTTAGCATTAAGTTCGCCTATGTACTTGATTTACTCTTGTGCAATAAAGCATTTTCTATCTATCTATCTATCTATCTAAGGTTCCCTGTATCTTGGACTCAGTAGCTACGAAGACCAGGATCCCACAACACCCACACAGAACAAGTAAGTATTTGCACTTTTTTCTGTGCTTAAATACTTGGCTAGTTGCGGAAATCAAACCGGCTACCTCCGTGTTATGAACCGACCTGCTCAACCACAGCACAGAGAATCTACTATAATCTGATTACTGTGCTTATGATTGACTTGTTTAGTCTGTACTAAAATTGTATGTAGCATAGTATTATATTGTACCTAAGTAAGGCTTAACCAATAAATGATTCAGCTTATGTAAGCACTGTTCTAAAATACGTACCTAACAGAACAAATCAAATTAAATGTCACGCAGACAATAAATTGAATAATGAACCGAAGGGCATTAAAATCGTTATAAAAATCGTAGCCAGTTTGTATTCCAATAATCAAAACCTGAGCTCTAACTTGCCCCCCATCAATACAAGCCTTACATAACTGTCTAGTAGGTGTGTTGTGTTTTAACCTACTCGCGCGATTACTGTTATGATTCAAACGAAGCACGGATCGGGTCAGTCGCCTTCTAAAAAAATATGCCTACGGTCACGATGTTTTTTCGTGACTCCCAAAATAAAACTTTGTCGGACGTAAATCGTAAGTAGTGAGAAAAAAACGCTTTTTTATGGTAAAAATTCAAATACATAGCGTAACGGTCAACGCATTGTGGTACGGGTCCGAGGAAAGACGGAACAACTGTTTTATCGCCGAGTCGTTCTTTTATTAGTCGATGTTTTCGTCGAGTTATATTTTTGTTTTATTGTTTGTGTAAATATTTTAGACCTAGTTACTATTTGTCACGATGACTTAGCTAGTCTGATATTTTTCTAAGGTGCTTTTACTGTCACGGAATAAAACGTAGTATTCAATTTTTATAAAAAAATATAAGTATACAAATATTAATGTTATAATTTGATTGTGTGCCGCTTTGTACTAGTAATAAAAGTACCAAATACGAAAGTAATAGCTCACTAGCACTTAAATAGTTTAAGTCATCATCACTTCACATCATCTGCCGGAAGACGTCCACTGCTGAACATAGGAGAATCCTATCATTAGAAGAAGGGGGTTTGCCATAATCATCACATTTGGCAGATGTTTTGGTGATCGCAGTAGGTACAGGAATGCTGCCGCCCTTTCCCTGAACATTCCCTTAGCCTGCTCTTAGAAATCCTCGAAAAAGTATACGGGTCTCCCCGTAGGGTCTTTCCTAATCCTACGCCGGGACATATTTTATTACACATATGGACGGGACCAACGGTTAATTCATTTAATAAATTATAGGTACATCTTTGTAGCTTGGCATCTATACATAGGTACCTAATTTATAATTATATAGAAATCATAAATGGTAGAAAGTAACTATGCATTTCCTAACTGATTATGAACCTAGGCTTGGCCAGTTATTCTGCCACCAAGCAGTAGTATGCAAGCACTTATGTTCCGGTTTGAAGGGCATTGTAGCTAGTGAGATTACTGGGCAAATGAGACTATGACCTGGTCTCATAGTCTAGTATTCTAAATACTAGACTGTGTGATGTCTCAGGATGACGTGCGCAGTGCAGTGCTAGGCGAAACTTTTATTTTAAAGTTCCGAGTGACACTGCAGCTGTTATGGGCGGCCGTGTCGCTTAACACTAGGTGTACGACGTGCTCGTCACGTCACTCGTTCTCATAAAAAAGTACCTACTTGATCAAGATAATTGAGTAGGTACTCGTCAGACGATCAAAAATATTGCTGGGTAGATTCAAAATCCCAAAACTGTTGCTGTTCTTGTCAGATTGACGGCAATGTAAAAGACGGCTATATTCTTAGTAAGTTAAGAAATGTCAACTAGCCTTCAAGTGCCTCTTCAGAAGAATCAGAACATTAAAATTTTTTAGTTTATTTTTTACTGTGTTCAATAAAACATCGTTCATTTTTAGTCATTCAAAATGTAGTTATTACCATGCTTTGCATTGTTAGTGATTTAAAAACTTTTTTCATATAAGGCTTGCTAACAAAGTAGTGTCATCATTATTGACGATTTGCTGGATGCTAATTATAGGATGAGGGTTGGGATATAACGATAAGAAGGTTATCGATAAATAAAAAGTACTCATATTTTTTAATTTTTAATCTATCAAACAAAAGCATTTGATTTTAAAATAATGCTTAATAAATATATTGCTCATACGACTTTTTGGGATATTGAAATCGATAATATAACGGATTGGGTAACTTCACGTAAGATATCACGGATTAGGTTTACTTTTATCGCAAATCAAATAAATTCATAGCGACATACAACAGATGACTTTGCAGCTAACTAATCAAGTAATTATGCACAAAACAATTACGATACAGTTAGTTTATGCAGCCCCCATTGGTTGGCTTTTCCCATAAGTTCCCCATAAATATGGGATTTGTAGACTTATGGTACATAATACCTAGAACAGATAATAATACTTACGTTACGACTATGACTGTAAAAGTTAATAATTATCTGAAAATACTTATATTGTATTTAGTGGGAAAATAAAGTTTGAAAGTTCCGAGTGATACTGAAACTGTTATGGGCGGCCGTGTTGCTTAACATCAGGTGAACGACTAGCTCGTCAAGTCATTCAATATAATTAAAAAAAAGAAAGCGCAAAACTTATCGCACGAGCATGATATGTAATTCGTCTGCCAGAGGGTCAGGCATTCACAACACAACCATGAGCGAGTTAGAGCATCGATTATGGTCTAATTCGATATTATTTAATCATCGATAAAAATTCATCGATACTGACTCAATGGCTCAATGACATCCCTACTCACATTATGACATTACACATGGTTGCGTGTAATCGTAATAAAAGGCGGTTTACAACACTTAATGACACCTTACAGAACAAAATGGCCGCGTTTTTTGTCATTGTAATGGTGGATTAGGTCAGAGTTACTGACGCGTTACAATCTTACAACTGTTTGAAATAAAAACTTATTGTTCGGGGAAATAGTTATTGAAGAGATTGTTGCAATTCGACGATTGCTTTAGTTATGCGGGTATCTATAGACTTTTGATTGGAAGTAATATAAACTGGACGTAGGCAATAGTTTTTGCTGTCAGAAGAACGTTTCGCGTTTCTTTGTATACAGTTCAAAAATAAATTTGGATATCTGCGGAAGATTTTGGCTCTATTGTAGTAAAGGTGCTAAAAGTAGAACAGAAAATTTTATTTACAAAAGCATGTTATTTAGCTTATCCGAAATAGAGGTGAATGTCCACCTTTCTCTCAACTGTTATTTGTACGACAGTAGTTAAGTATCTACCCTACTCTTTTTATTGGTGGTTATCTACGCTGTCATCCGACGGGTTAAAGCTTTTCATGATTCATCGCCTAATCTGGTAATAATGCCTTAGAGCTACTTCATTAAAATTTGATCATTAGCCAAGTTTGAATAAAAAAATCTTTGTCGTCATTATCCACAGTATACTCACCCTATTAAGAAACTATCATCTATATGGGGTCATACCTATTTTGGTCTTAATTTCATCAATGCATCAGCATAAAAAAAGCCCAACTTTTTAAAAATAAAATTAAAGTGAAGTTAATCTTACTCACCAGCTCTCAAAGCATCCATCGGTACACTAGGGTAAGGTATTGAGTAAGGATACCCCTCCTTCCTCAGAGTCTTCGGCTTCCTCCGAGGACGGTACTTGTAGTCAGGATGCTCCTTCATGTGCATGGCTCGGAGACGCTTCGCCTCATCGATGAACGGCCGCTTCTCGTCTTCAGAAAGAAGCTTCCATTCTGCACCTAACAAAAAAATAATCGATTTTAATCAAGGACTTACTAAATGAATCGCAATCTTTATGTTTGACTAATTATCTCCGCAGCTTATCAACTTCCAATCAAAACAAAAACTCAACAAGCAAACTTATAAAAAAGTTGAAAAGTAATTTGCCCTAACCATCGTTCATTGCATAGACAATGGCATTGAATCGATACAATATAATCGAAGGCACGAACGAGCCGTCTCCCCGATTCAAGAGACCAACCCTTTGTCTCCCCCCATTTATGGAAGGCTGTATTCATTCACCGTAGAGGGGCGCCATCGGCTATTGAAACAGACAAGACAATCCCAATTCAGGCGAGCATAAAAGCGAAAACAATGTTGCTAACATAGAAAGGAACAATCCTGCTCGAAGGACCAACTTTTGTCTCCCTCGCGCGGGTATAGGAAACCCCGCGTTGGAGAGAGATGGGGACAACAATGGCGGAAAACGCCGCCTAATGACGAATTTGCGCTTTTCATTCCGCAACAGAAGTTTTTCCCGGTTCCTCATTATTCTGTCGATACTTTGGGGTGGTCGCTATTCTCAGCTATTGTCGTATCTGAGATAGGATCGTATATTCTGCGACAAAAGATACAACAGACGAACGAACGAACTGGTTCTTTTTTCGAACAATCACGATATGAAAATACAATATTTTCGACTGCGTTCTTCGAGAAAATTAAAAGAGAGATACAGATATTACGTAGATTGATCTATTGGAGCTCAAGTGCTTGGTAACAGGATTAGTTCAAGTCGATTAGTAACTCAAGCCTACAATGAGTGACGTTGGTACAACTAATCTAATGATTCAGATTGAATTGTGTAGTAACGATAGTATGATAAATTGCTTGTAATACTACTCAGTCCATTAGAGCGTGATCTTTCATAGAGACTTTCTAAGTAGGTATTGTTATTTCTTAGAAATTAGATAGAAATGGACTGTTGTTGAGAATTAAGAACAAAATAATGTTGATTTGTTCACAAAATTGTAGGATTATTAAAAGCATGCTGGTTTCACCCGGGATTCAAAACCCAACTAGGCCAAAAAAAGGGAACAAGTATCGGTGAAGTATAATTAATAAATACTACCCGTTCCCGGATTTGGTCCATGTATTGGTTACCTTTCTAATGAATGATAATAACTCTGACTATTATAATACTAAAAAAAAAAATTTTTTTTGAAAGCTATCATTATCATTTATTTACATTATTATCTGTCATTGTGAACTGCTGCTATTTATTTTTTACTGTTACTATTCCATCCTTTTTAAATTATGTATTAGTCTATTGTATTATAATGTATATACGTATTCGGATGTAGGTATATTTATTAGTACCAAGTTAGGTAATAGTATTTTATTCTATTTATTTATCTGTATTTACTTCATCTATTAAATTGTTTTGCACCGCCGTTTATGCTCTCTCTACTGATACTGTCCATCCAAAGGTTGTCTGGAAGAGATCGCTGTCAGCGATAAGACCGCCCATTGTTGCACTAGTTCGTAAGATTTATTTTATTCCTGTGTGTATTTATTTGTGAAACAATAAAGAGTTCTCTATCTATCTATCTATCTATCTATCTATCATATTTCAAATAATCTGTATTTAACAAACATATTTCATATTAACAAAAAGTTAATGTCTATTGCAAGCAGCCGCTCAAAGTGGCGCTCTTTGGGGAAGGCGTATGTTCAGCAGTGAAAGTCTTCAAGCTGATGATGATGAATGTCTATTTTTGGTATTTCAACTAAAACTATCGGAAAGATAAGTCAAAATAAGAGTAGCCTAGCTCAAAATCACAGAAGAGAATCCGCGAACTGGACCAGTGTCTCCGCTACAACAACAATACCTAACCAATGCATCGGCAACTTAATTTGCAAGACAACACAACAAAAACAAATATATTCCGCGTGAGCAATAGTTAATGATAATATATAAGTATAGAAACTAAACAAGACGGTGTCTTGAAAGCATAATGCCGATGGCAGCAAATACACGGCTGTCTGTTTGAATTAGTATTGTGTTGAATGGGATTATGCTGTTTTAGTGATGGGCAATTGTTACGGGTAACAACAATCTTAGAGATTTTAACCACTGCACACTGTTTTCGCCAGTTCGTGAGAAATAAAATAATATGGCCTAAACAAAATACTGAATTACTTTAGATATTCTTGTTTCATTTAGTATTTAAAACACCAAATACGATGAATTAATATAAAATAACAAACCGATTTTTATATTATTGACCATAGACATTTATGTGCACTCGGTCAAGGGCGAAGTTCAACCACCTAGCTGCGCTAAGGCTATTTTTGAACGAAAACTTTACATGGCATTTCTTCAATGAAAAACTATTAATTTAGTAAAGTCGTAGAAGAAACATTGTCTACCTTGGGGAGTAGATTTACCCTCTTTCGGGATAACATATCAATTCAAGGTCACCTTGTATATATTACTTCGTTTGACTGAAATTAACCAATGTTTCATTTTACCAGAGAAGAAAGGCAAGACTAAGATTTTAAATTAATTAGTCTTGCCTTTCCCATCTCTAAAAGCCACTTTTCCCTAGCATATAATAATAATAATAATGTAGATACCTATTATTCTTAGGCACTATCTATTTTTAATAGTACTTACGGGATATTTACCGTGATTAGAATCATTTTTGAGTTCCCGATATTTTCAGTATTAGGTTGCATTAAAAATAATACGCGTCCAAAATGTGATAAGATCATATGCAGTGATACAGTGAGTGTTTATTGTCGCGAGTTACGATCGAGTACGAATGCTAATGGTACCCGCAGTAAAAGACTAAGAAAAAGGGTAGACCGTTATGTCTGCTCCTAACATTTCGAACTTTTTATCATCCACCCGCATCTTCAGTCTACCCGTGAAAATGGTGCATGTAACTGTGCCGAAATATCGGGAACTCAAAAATGATTCTAATCACAGTAAATATCCCGTAAGTACTATTAAAAACGTGGTAAACAACTGTGAAAGTTTAAAACAGTGTTTTACTATCTATTTTTCTTTTACCACTGTATTGTATTGGACACAATGAAAGCATAATTGTAATGTAAATACACGTCCACGTCGTTTAAATGACATTGGAGTAATTAATGCGTTTGCTACTTTAGCTTCGTCGTGCTGGGTAAAGATAAGTTATTGAAAACAGATGTGTGATTGGCTTGCACAAGGTGAATTGTCTGCAGGTATTTTTATTCTTAAGACAGACCACAATATAATATTTTATATCATCTATTTTTACTTGATTTATGACCATGTTTATTATTTCACATAGGTTTATTTGAGCAAATGATTATTACTTAAAAAGTACGTTTAGCTAAGATTTGCAGTAAAATGAGCTAGATTTTTATATTAATAGTTACCTTTATTTAAGAAAAGTATTTTTATTTGTTAGTTTTTTTACGTGTGTTGTCTTAGCACTCGTACAAATAATATTTAATTACTATCTATTTTTTGCGCAAAACTAATGGTTTTCGCGGGAGTAAAAAAAATGCGGTTGAAAGAAAGAGCGGTAGCTTATTTTATAAATTATACAAGGTGACCTTGAATTGGTATGTTATCCCGAAAGGGGGTAAATCTATACTTCAAGGCGACAATGTTTCTTCTACGACTTTACTAAATTAATAGTTTTTCATTGAAGAAATACCTTGTAAAGTTTACGTTCGAAAATAGCCTTAGCGCAGCTGGGTGGTTGAACTTCGTCCTTAACGGAGCGCACATAAATGAGTTCAACGACCTGTGTTTAGAAATGAATTTATAGTATCTTGTTAACTCTCGCAGCGATCGTACGTGCAATTTTGCGAGTGGATTTATTTTTTACCATGGAATAAATATAAATAAATAAATATGTGTGGACATTTCATACAGCGCCATCTAGCCCCAAACTAAGTATAGCTTGTACTATGGGAACCAGATAACTGATACAATACTTATATACTTTTTTGTTTGTAAATACATACATAGAATACAATATAACACCCACCCATATGGACGTTTGAAAACACCCAGTTTCAAGTAAGGCTCTCACAACTTGTAGGGTATCATGGTCCCAGTCCCCCTATTTCGGGATAACATATCAATTCAAGGTCACCTTGTATATAGTAGAGTCAATTCTTTGTTGATTTAAAATATCTTTGTCTTGTTCATTTTCCCTTTATCAGAAGAGTACCGCTTTACGCTTAGTTTAGGTTTAGCTTATAGATGCGACTCGGAATCCACAACAATGACGTAAGTAGGTACTAATATATTAACGTAATAGGTCGATTTCACAAGTGTTCTGAAAGCAAACCTAGTGCACTTTTAATGTGTTTAAAGTTCTATGTATTAATTGAAACTCCCCTAAGCTCCAGAAATACTATAATTAACAATTCCATCGACAAAAGACACGTGCCGATACATTACAAAGTGTTGCCAGCAACGCAATAATTATTTCCTACAACGCTGTTCGGTCGGGAAAACAATACCGCGATCGTTGGCAACACTGAACAATGATTGTCCGGTGCGCCATAGTGGAATTCGGTATAATTAGTTCGTGTTTACTTTTTCCAAACTTACTTATTTTAAAATGTTTTAGTTCCTTTAAATAAGGTTGATTTTATCCATCCATACGTAATTTATGGTATAACTGAATTTATAGAGGTCCTAAAGTTTGAGGTTTTTTAATACATACTTATATTATAATTATATTTAATTTTACGCTATTTACAATATAACAATAATATGTACAAAGTTAGGCGGGGAGCCGATGGATGCAGGAGGCGAGCAGCCGCTCTAAGTGGCGCTCCCTGGGGGAGGCCTATGTTCAGCAGTGGACGTCTTCAGGCTGTTAATGATGATGTACAAAGTTTGAAATCCTGAAAAAGCTTACAAAACCATTTCATACAAAAAAAAACATAAATCTACCAATCTTTTACTGAAAACCATCCCACCAACATAAATTTCGTAATACTTTATTTTGAAATATTATGTCGCTTTCATCATAATAATAGAACTATCAACAAAGAAATATTTATCTCTTTCACATTACAATAAATGCCTAGATTATTGAGCCATCACCGTCTCTCTCCCACAATACACAGACACATCAACGAAGACAGAGATCTTTTACATAACATAGAGGCGCATTGTTGCCAACAATCGCAAAAACAACAAACAACAGCACACGAAACACACGTTAGGCACAATAACGTTCGCAACAAAGGACTTTCCTCTCTACGTAGTATTAAAGCGGCCATTGTACCGAGAATCGGACGAAAATGCTCTTCATTACTCTGAAAGCTTGTGTGCCGTGCGACAATGGTGAAAAGAGGGGGTGAAATGGGGGGGTAACAAAGACGCATGGCGAAGGAGCGCCCGCCACCCTTTCTGCCGTAAAATTAAAATGGTAAGAAACGCTATTTAGGTCATGATTTTATTAAATGTGTTAATAGATTTTGGAGTTTGATAATGGTGGCTTTTTGGGGTGTTGAGAGCGGGGCGGCTGTAAGTGGTTGTTCGTTTGATTAGTTGGAAAAGAAAGTATTTTAAAATCAGGAATTATAGATGGATCGATCGTCTCGACGATGCGATGACGAGAGACGTTGGAAAATAGATACTTTAGAGGAATTTTAATTAGTTAGGGCTGATATAACTGATAACTGATGGGGAAGAAAGGTTGTCGAGTGGCGCCCACGAACCGGAAGACGCAGCGTAAGCCCCCCAGTAGGTGAACCGACGACCTGGTCAGAAAGATGATCACAGGGCCGAGCGGGGTATCAAACAGGATACTTTGAAAGTGGCAATGGCCACTGAGCACTGGTCTACGTTACAGTAACGTCATTACTGTTTTACCCCTGACTAATTAATTAACCATGGTTCCTTTTCAATATACGTAGCTTTTTAGACACATAAACCGCCCATCCATATGTCGCAGTTAATTTACTCCGATTATCCTCGGTCCTATGTAACCGTAGTGTTTTTTACACAGTTTTTTGTTTCGCCCCCGGTTTTTTACTCTTTAGTATCTGCTTGTCTATTGGAGTATGCATCTGAAGCATGCCCAATAGACTAGAATGCGGCTCCACAGGTTATTTATCAGTTAGTACAGCGTGGCTAATCGCTTACGAATTTATTTCAGTAAGAAAATAAGTGTACGGTGTGAATAGGGATTCTATTAAAATTGTAGCGGAAAGAATTTGGATAGAATGACTGACTATTTTATAGGGGGGGAGAGTTTTGTGCAGCTGATTGTGTATTAATGGCTTTTTGTTGGAAGAAGTGGGCTTTGTCAAGATGTTTTTCTGCAGTTTATGTTCGATAACGTTCATTTTTCTTTATCTATGATCATGAATCAGTTTGTTTATTGCTGAAACAACAAATATGAAGTACTTAAAGAAGCCACATTTCATCCATAATTATATTATGCTTTTTCGTGGAAATTCATAATTTTTCGAGATGTAAAATAAGTATCCAGTTTCTATTTTCATCAGTTCTCCGATACTTCGAGATTCCTTAAGTTTTATTAATAATATTGAATAGTTATTTATAAATTTAATTTAATTTAATTACTAGCTAATATAATCTAATTAGTCCATGATAGTAGGTACTTCACGTTTGTGTCAGTGATCAGTGCAAATGATTGTGAAGATGTCGACATTGTTATAATACATAATACGAAGTACCTACATTACATACATGATATTGAATGCCCGATGTGGGTAAACTGACCTCACGACATGTGCAATTTACCCTAGACCTAGCATTTAAATTATTGTGTCAGTTATTCAATAAACTATTCTGATTCTGATTCTAACCTAGATAGCCAAAATATGAGTCGAAGGTGACTAAAAAAAGTTAATTTTTATTAGGGAGGTGGTCAGTTTTTTTAGTTTTTCATGTTTAGCTTCAGACCTTCTACTTGTCAAAGGATGAAGGAATACAACTTCGAAGTCGGTAGATGCGTTAATTAAGTATCCATCACATACGTCTATATGACAAACAAGCCTCCTGCTTTTAATATTAGTATTGAGTATTTCTAATATACCATCTCAGTATGCAAAGCATTATTTGACGCAACCACAAAGGCATATACTACATAAGGGCGCGTTCATACCGCGTTATCTACGGCTCGCAGGCGGGCGGGCGCAACAAAAATAACTGTTGTATCCTCATTGTAGTCTGTTGTTGACTGTTGTTGGTTGTTGTCAAGGGCCCGCGGTTTAATTACTAGCTTTTTGTGGTGCTGTGTAAACGTGATATTTCGTGGACGGCTCCCGTACTATAATGGTATTGTGGTGGAGAACGGTTTTGTGTACTCATAATAGTTTTGTAGCCGCTGCTGTGGCTTTATTCTGGCTAAGTTGTGTTTTTGTTTGGGTATTATGAAAAGCTATTTCATGTACATTATAGGACGGGAAAGCTTTTCTATTCACGTAGTAGTTACACAGTTTTGTTTATTTAATATATGTCTGCTACGAAAATTAAGAAAAATCATTTTGCTTAAAGTACGCTTTAACAAATGGTGTGGTCCCGTTTGCGGAGATCAGCCCATCTCTTCCCGCGGGTACCGTAAGAGCCAGCTAAGGGAATACCCAAGGAATGGGTAACAGTATTTTCTTCGGTACTTACATTAAAAAAAAAACGATCACAAAGCCGTCTTTCAAGCGTGGTGATTTTGCCAAATCCTCCCTATGATTATCGTTCAGTGGCGTTTTATTTACCGTATGGAGGCCTATGTTTAACAGTGGACGTATTTTATGAGGATGACGCTTTAAAATTTAAAAAAAAATTGTAAAATTAATTTATTAGTTTTCTTTAGTAATAACTTTCAGCAAAGGGGTTTGCATTGAAGCGAATTTTACTTTTTCAAAGGCAAGGCAAACATCACAGGAAAGGAAAAAATTGGCTGTATTTTTATTTGGACCTCATGCTTCGGTCTGATTAAAAACCTGACGGAATGAAATTTTGACGATATTTGTATTGTATTATCTTTAAAATCAAAATGAATAAATAAAAATAATATTAACAAAGAGCACGGACAAAATGAGAATGTGACTACATAATCAGGTAAATTTAAACCAAGTACCTACCTAAATAAGTACCTAACACCTACTAGAAAATTTGAATTTTTTGGAGTTGACCAAAATGAAACTAACGAAATGGTAACTTATTAGCTTTCATCTCTAACCATTTCTTAGTTTAATCAAAGATTAGTATCCAGACACGACACGACGCGGAACACAATCAAATTACCTAAGTGACAGTTGCCTCCGGGCGCTATATCTTGCTAGGGCTGGCACCAGCAACCCGACACCTCGCTCTGAAACCTATTACAGGGTTGTGTATTTCAAGAACAATAGGCCCCCACCTTGATTAATATTAACTGAGCAAGTGAACGCCCCGGCATCGGCAGTTGGTTAATACGAATTATTGTGAGAAGGTGCATCAAACACTGATGAAAACAAACAGGGACGGACATACGGACTTGCCGTGTTGTTTTAGAATTAGTATTGAGGATAAAGTTGTAAAAGTGCTAAAAATTAGCCTATTTTGTAATAGACTATTTGCCTTTGACATGGATGAAATAAGTATATATATTTTTATGGATACGTTTCAATTTAGTAATAATTAATACCGTTATACTAACTTATTAATAGGTACATTATTAGTATTTTTATAGACTACACTTTGGACTTCATAAGGCCGCAGATTTAAATTCAAATCATAGACTATTATTATAGACTATTCAATTAAGTAGTCATTTTTACATAACAACGATTAAGCTTTTCTTTGTCATGAATAAATTAATTTTGCATTTTGTTGTTTTTATGTGATATAATAAACAAGTAGAAAAGCACGTTCATTTGATGAAGTGAATTAAAAACAAAAACGAAGACTAGATAAAAAGGCCTTATTCTTTGTGTAAATAAATACCGAGTGAATGTCAACATAAGTTTTCGTGATATCTATGCTGCAATTGCCAAAGAAACAAAGCTATGCCTTTTTAAAACATAAAAAACTTGCAAAACAATTAATATTTTCACACTATTGTTTTAACTGCAGCTACCGTGTGTATCGCTTACAAAAGTTTCCGAGCCATTGTGCGTCCAATACCTTTGTTGTACGCATCGACATTTGTCGAGCGACATGTCGATTGATTTCGTAAACAAAACCGTGTTTTGTTGTCGATTTATTAGTGCCGATGCGTAGACAATGGCAATGCGATATTGGTAGGTGGATCAGGTTGTTACGCGCACATGTTTACGTTACGCCCTTCTGTTTGTTTTGATGTCAATCAAATAATCCATGAGCATTTTAAATGCATTGTTGAACAAGATTATAATAATACTTCAATTTAGAGTTTTTCAAAACTTATTTGATATGAAAATTTAAATATGTTAAAAGTAGCTTGTAAATATTTGCTGTTTTCTTTCATTTTAAGAAAGAAAGATTGCTCTTTGCAAAGATTGATCCTTATTAGCAACAAAATTCATCGTTTTTAGGCAGTCGGTTTGATTTTGTCAAAAGTAAAATTTTACAAAATCCGGTTATTGCTTTCTTATTACCTAAATCGATAAATCTTTTCTCTAATTCTCGTGACATCGAACTTGGCCATCAGCGCTCTTCTTAAAAAACCATTCTGTTTAGGTATAGATAGGTACAGGATGGTTACACTACACTTGGAAAATAATTTGCCCAAACAAACACTGTCGAATCTAAAAGCAACATGAATTATGCAGGACTTATTCTGGGGCACAAAAGCAGACTTTTACGTTGCGCTCAGTCGTTCCACTGGTGGAGAAAATAAGGCAGTTCCAAAAGAGCGGGCATCTTAAAGTATTCCAAAAAGAAAAAAAACCCAGCCCAGCAGTGGGAACTGAGCTGATGACGACAATATAAATTATATTTTGAACTACGCGATGATAGTTTCTTAATGACATACCGGTTATCATCATCATCATCATCATCATCATCATCATTAACAGCCTGAAGACGTCCACTGCTGAACATAGGCCTCCCCCAGAGAGCACCACTTTGAGCAGCTTGTCGCTTCCTGCATCCATCGGCTCCCCACGGTTTTCACCAGATCGTCGGTCCACCTAGTGGGGGGCCAGCCCACGCTGCGTCTTCCGGTTCATAGTCGCCACTCGAGAACCTTTCTTCCTCATCGGTTGTCAGTTCTACGAGCGATGTGGCCTGCCCATTGCCATTAATGATACGTTTCAAAGTTAAATAACTTAAATAGTGTTGAGTGTTAAGCATACGGCGAATCGGGGTGAAGGATGGCTCTATATAAACTAAGAATAGACACACACAGTTCAATAACAGATGCTTCAAATGTCTGCGTCCTTTTGATAGGCGGTAACAACTACCTGCGCGCAGTTCGCGCCGAGCTCAGTTTGGTGAAAAAACGAGGAAAAATAGAAAATGGCGTTTCCTCTCCCCGTCGCCGGCAGAATGGCGGCCATGGCAGCTTTTATTTTTCCATACTCTTCCGCCCGTGTCTCCATACACTTCGGGTTTTTTTCTGTGCACCAGCATCGAGTTTTGGTTACTCTTGCCGTTGATTATTTCGGTGGCCGGTCGGCGGCGTCCCGCTGTGTCGCTTCTGTAGGTTGATTGCGTATTATTTTTTAATCTATTTCCTTTGGCAAACTCGCGCTTTTTTAAGTTTTTTTAATAAACGAGTTTGTTAATACGTTGTCAACTAAATTAATAGCAGATTTCGGTTTTTCACGTGTTAATGAAGTGGGGCTTGAATTTATGAGACAAGGATGCAGTTTTTGGATAGAAGAGTGTATTCGTTTACGCGGTCGACGATGAAGCATGCTTGCCTAGAAGGTACCGGTTCACTCTACCCTTAAAAACTACCAAAATGTACTTGTCAGGAAACAATGACGCCGGTGTTCCATTCCCTTGCTGTCCAAATTATAAACGAGGAATCAAAACGCTTTGTACGTATTCGAGGAAGTCCTACCATCACGGGTTCCGTGTACACATCCGTGCGCCTAGTTGTGCGGTGGTAATGAGGATGTGCGAATTAAGTTGCATATCATTATTAAGCTATGTTTGAATGTGACAACAGATGTCGCCTGCAGCTAATATGCTTACGTTTCGGTGATCTCAACTTCGTACCTATTGCACGGATTTTGATGAAATTTTAATTTAGTTAATTAATAGTCTCTATATTGGAGGTAAATCATAGAATAAATAAAATATGAATAAAGTAGCATTAGTCAGAAGTTAAACATAAACAAGACACGTCTCGTCAAATCAGTCCTCCCAACGCTGATCAATTTGCAATCAAAATGAGCCCTTTTGATCCCGCAGATTATGAAGAGGGAATCACCACTTTGCATAATAGTAGTTCACCTGAGACTGCTCTCGAATTCACTAGTTTCAATGGAACAATGGTACCACCTACCTATATGTAGATGATTGTCTGCGTACGTGTTGTATGGAAATTATTAGACGGTGCCTTATGTGATGATATATCCTGAATACCTACCACACTATTCATTTATTCTCATGACACTAGACAGTGTAGGTACTTAGCTAAGTACCACTTATGTATATAGGGTCGTTATATATAATTTGTATGTCCTTGGGGTTTTAGCCATGAAGTTGGTGTTCCGCATAAAAAGATTGTAAAATGACTAAAATAAATAAAAAACAAAACCAAATATTCTAGGTCTGTGGTATTTAGAATGAATACTGACTAATAGGTATGGGCCTATGACATGAATGAGATCACACAATATTATGAACATTGTTGTTTCTTTATTTAAGTACGTAATATATTGCACGTTTCATTTCTATGTACTAGGCGTACCTATTGTTGTGTTGGCTATCCTCACAGATCCATTTTATAGGATCGGTGGCTATCCAGAATAAAAATATTATTTTCTTTCTTTCTTTCCCAAAAATCTATTGCCTTATAATACCTCCCTTACTAACTACTCACCCAATCTTTTTGAAATCTCCGAATTATGCATCTTTGGGTTATCCTGCGCAATTTTCCTCCGCTGCAGCCTCGACCACACCATGAAGGCGTTCATGGGCCTCTTGATGTGTTCCTCAGGGGACTTCTTCTGCTGGTTCATGGAGATTGACCCCATGGTGCCGATGGCGCCCATGGACATCCCCATGGGGAAGGGGCCCATACTGCCACCGAAACCGGTGCGGTCGCACATCGCGCCAGCGGCACTGGAATAAAATAAAAGTTGTTTTAGATTTTTGTTGCGAGTAATTAACTATCTCTTTAAAATGATTTGTATCTAGGTATTTATACTTTTTTACTCGTTGTTTAGGTATATACAATTCATTGATGCTCATTTAAGTATAAAAAAGTAAAGATCCAAAGCAACTCATTATAAAAAAATGTCCTATCACTATAACAACCAGCGAACACCCTTAAAATTAATAACACCACCCCGCAAGGTGCTCTCATTGTAAATATAAATCCCCTACACACCACGTGTTGCAACTTTTAATATAACACGACAATTACAGCGCGCATAATGCGTGAAATATTAACGCTAAGACGTGGAAGATGATGAATAGATGATGGGAAATCGAGAACTGTTGCACGGCTTGATTTTGTCGTGTTTTAGGGGCTTTATACACGAGTTGGTTCTTAATTTTTCTACAAATCTAGTTTATTGCGAGAGCCAAAACAATATCAATGCATTTAAATTGTTTTGTGTCCTTGTAGTGTAGAGACATAGAAAATTTTCGATCTGTTCTATCTTACCTACTCATAAAATAATAATAACCAATTGACTAAGTACATTACACGAGCGAATTCGAAACGAATTCATAAAACATATTTATACTTTCGATACATTAGACTATTGGACACACCCATAGATCTATATATCAGGATATGCCCGAAGGAACATTTTATTTACTCAAAATGGTGTGGGGAAAAGTTAGCGCCATCTCTTAGATTACGCAGGAACTACGATGAGTTGGGAAATTAAACGCTGCCATTATGTCCGTCAATGTTTGTTTACAATGATTATCCCAAATATAAATTCGATTATTTTCGTACAAAACGGAGTGTAATATTGAAAATATTGACTTACTTGTGGTAAGACACTTTGTATTTATTTTTATTGAACTTTTGAGTGTAGTTTCTGCAACCCTTCACAACACAACTTGGCATATTTTCTTTGAGACACACGACCGATATCTTCTCACTTCCAACACAGACTGGGCGCTAGTGGATGTCAATCTGTGAACTTGACTCCCTCTTTGAAGCGACGGTTTAATCTGTCATTAGGCCTGTCCTTATATATATGTCTATGGACACACCAAACTAAAATAGCTTATTTAAAAAGCTAGTGTCGTTGACTGTACTTTTGGTACTTATGGAAAAGTGTGACCGAACGGTACTAGTTTTTCATAGACGTTTTTATGGACTTGTGACTGATTGGTACTAACTCTTAATGTATGAAACAGTAATTATATTATTTGTTTATTAATTAGTTTATGCAGCTAGCAATTTTTATAGCTAAGGTGTTAATTAATATTGTGTTGTTCTAAAAACCGAATAAATACTTTTTATTATTTATTTCTTTTTGTAATAGGTACGTTTTGTGCCGCCTCACACTCTACTAGAAATTGGTTTTCAGTTTCGAGGAAGTCACAAATATTTAGATTTATGTAGTGTAGAGTAGTCAATAATGTAGTGTGGAGTAATCAATTTTAAGGCTAATAAATCTAACTATAATAACAACTATTTAGGTAGGTATTAATTTATCTAACTGTAACCTAATTAAAATCTAAAATTAATCGCCATACTACATTCCAAAATCTGAAATTAATTTGAAATTCGATAATTAATTGGTATGTTTATAACCACAACTCTCATGATAGTCATGATACAGGGTGGTACAATATCATTAGAGGGTGCTGGCGAAATGTGTTCGAGACCAGGGAAAACATATGTGGTGGATTGTCACCCTATAGGGGTGAGGGGGAGTTATCTGTCTGGCTAGTCTGTTAATGTAATGGCGCAATTGGTAAAAGTTCATCATTTTGTTAGAATTTTCTACTGCTAAATGCTGAATTCCCAGATTTTTTGCGTGAGAAATAAAAGAAAATTTAAAAATGTTTTAGATTTTTAGTCTTTTTGGCTGTCTGAGACACACTTCGAGATTAAACTATAAATACTCTTTTCCATAAGTATCTATTGTGGTATTACATTCAAACAAAATTTAGGTATACTATCGTCAATAGGAAATTTTGTCTATAATCGTATTTAAATATTGTAAACAACATACATTTGCGATGGATGAACGTAAATAAGCCATTTAATAATCTAACCTCTATTCTAAAACTAACCTATGTTTCACTTAATTAATTTACATAATCAGGATCCTTATCAGTTTTTAATTATCCTATAGAGTTTTGGCGGGAACGCGGAAGAGTTCACGTCGTTGCATTGTATTATTTTTCAAAACTTTTGCTTTTTCCAGTGTTAATGTTTAAAATTGGTGGCGTTTTACGCATTAAGTGCTGAATTACGAGCATGAGTGAAGGCAAGTGATATAATGTGGTTGGTGAAACGTGACTTTTCGTGTTGCTTCCAAAACTCCATAGAAGCTTCTAGTAAAGTTGCCACCACTTTGCTGGAGCATGACTTAGACTGGACTATGACTACCTGACTTAGACTGGACTATGACTAGGACATGACTTTGCGTGAAATATTTTATAACACGATGAAAATATAATACTTGACACTGGCTAAATACACTATGTGTGGAGCCAAAATAGAAAAAAAAAATTATCCTATATTAAAACACCAGACTTGCATGTGTGTATTATTCTAATGAAGTATGCACACTAACATCTTAATGCGTAAGTGTGTGTGTAATGAATACATTTTCTTTGGTATTTATGTATGCGTTTCTATATTATCTGCACAGTCAAGTGTGAGTGTGTGTATGGAGGGGTGCCTCTAATTAAATTCAGAACTCGGATTAGTAACTTTTTAACATCAAACTTGACGTTAAAGCTTGATGTTTCGAGTCTTGCCAGTATCGTTATTCCGGGAAGTGCCTATTTGGGTCAAAAAGGGGGTTTCTTCGTTCTCGCTCTATCGTTTCGTTAGGTATGTGTCAATATTTGTCACCTGGCAACCGCGGACGGGCCGGTTTGTGTTTACATTATCTGTTATTCTTCGGTTAGTAAATGCTCCCTTATTTTTCTATTAGTATGTGTTATGGATTCCATTATGAGATGAGGTAGGTAGCATTGTTTAATAGTGAGAGTGAGGTTGATGGGTTTTTAGTAGGTTCTTAAGATAATGGTGCCTCACATAACTTTCCTGTGGTTAACGGAACTTTTGTGTGATCAACATGTACCTATCTATTTTTTTTAATACTGTAAAATCTAATGGTTCTTAGGCTAGGCAATGAGCTACCTATTGATTTTATGTAGGTATAGCATAATCTGACTGAAATATAAACTTGACAATATCTACACCAAACCTTGGTAAGTAATGGCATGGTATTATCCCTTCTCTATTTAACCTTTAACTATCCCTTATTAATACCAACAACAAAAGTGAAATAGATTATTTTTCTTTTGTTTGTGTGGCTTTTACGCCAAAAAGACACGACTGATTTGGATGAATTTTTGTTCACAGATTGCTCACCTATAACCGCATACAAATATGATATTAAACCAGAAAACTAAGAATTGTGTGGTGGGGTTTTTCATTCATCATCAACAGCCTAAAGACGTCCATTGCTGAACATAATCTCCCCACAAAAGGCACTTTGAGCAGCTGCTCGCCTCCTGCATCCATTGGCTCCTTGCGGTTTTCACCAGCAGAGCGATTATGTAAAACTTACAAACACTGGGTTGATCGTAATAGATATGCAATAGTTACATGTGACAATCGGTGATTTGCGATTAAGTAAGGGTTTTAGTTTCAATTTCAACTTTTATTGACTTTGATTGATACAGAATATCGTACATAATCGCAAAACTATAATAAATACATATTTCTTAATGAAAGTGATTGAAATAAAGGTTACATAATCATAATAACCCTACAGATTGTCGGTCCACCCAGGGGTAATGATTATTGCGTGCAAAACCGCGAGCCACCTCTAGTAATAAATTAAAAAGAGGATACCCGATGGTCTTACATGCGCACCGCGAGAAAATTGGTCGTCAGTGCCAGAGTGAGACACACTTAGGCGCTACCATAGCCTTGTCACGGTCTCCCACAGATAAAGTTTAGTGTCGAGAAAATTTTGTCGCAGTGCGCATGTTAGCCTGAACCGACCGTGTAAGGCAGGTAGCCAGGCTAACCAGATTTATCCTGAACCACAACGCACAAACATCTACAAACATTTGTTTTAAGACGCCACAGATGACGGCACCGATTTGACGGTAGCCCGTGAACCAGTGTTCAAATATTTGGCCGGAATCCAGCTCAGATCATGGGCTACTAGTTACCATACAGTAAGTGGCGGCATAATAAATATTTCATATCATAATTAGGTTCTATCTACATCATAATTTTCTCTGAGGTGTTTCCGCTGAGCTACAACATGGGGCACTTCAAACGACGGGTAAATAGAGTCCTTAAAGGTAGGCAACGCATCGGCAACGCCCCCGGTGTTGCAGGTGTCTATTGGCGACGTAACTGCTTACCATCAGGCGGGCCGTCTGCTTGTTTGTCTGTCCGTGTTATAAAAAAAAAAAGGTATTACCACCAGTCATAGCGGTTGATGATGATGATGATGATGATGATGATGATGATGAATATGTCATAATCTCGTCATCAGCCCGCTGCTGGACTAAACCTTTCACCAAGGCACGCACAAACCCTATTGACAAATGGTCTCTTTCGGCAAGGAGTTGTTATGTCCTTTTATGAAAAAAACTGTCGAAGTGCGAGTCAGATTTGTGCACGAAGGGTTCCGTAGGTACCATTGTCTATAAAAACGACCAAAAAATCACGTTTATGGACGCCCCTTAAATATTTATTTTATTTTGTTTTTTAGTACCTACTCATTTGTTGTTATAGCGGCCACAGCCACGGTTCATGAGACGTACAGACAGACGCTAGACGGACGAACAGCGGTTAATCAGTCCGTTTTACCTTTTGGGTACGGAACCCTAAAAAATTACTTTTGTTGAAAAAAAATTCATATGAAATATTATTTTAATTATATAGGCAATACACACACACAACTAAAGATCAGTCATAGCTTCTCTTTAAAATATTGCTGCAGTCTATAGGTATATAGCCTTATTAGCCTTGGACCGGCTGTTTGCACGCAACATTACCTATATTATTCTTTATGCCGTCTTGTGTTCTCGCCGACAGCAAACAATCGATCAGCATTGCGTTTGCGCAGGTTTTTAGCGCCATTGGTTTCGCCCACGATTTCTCCGGGTGACGTGATCGGTGAGGCAAAAGAAAATCGGCGTTTTCATCTTTGAAGTACATAAAACCGAGGCCTCACAGACCGATATAGACCTTAGGTGTATGTGTATGCATAAGTAATAGACCATAGGTATAAAAGTATCCTGAACCATGCTACGTGTCATCAGCCGAAACACATCCATTGCTGTTAGTGCGAGATCCCACAGTAGGAATACCTACGTCATCGAGTACCTCAATAGACTATCTGTAGATCCTTAACCGACACATAAACATGTAAAAAAACAGGTTTGCAACATTCCGATCCCACCGGGTCATAGAAATCCGATAAAATGTTGACTTTTTTTATTTTAAATATTACGTCATAAGGTTTCCGAATGAAAATCCTGAAAACAGTTAACCATTGACTAATTACGTAAAATAAAATTGGTCTGCCATCGCTCATCCTGCCGGAAGTACCTGGCAGACCCTTACGAAGTGCCTTTCACACCATTTACCTACCTCAACGATCCCCGATCAAACCTATGCCCATTAATAGCCAAGGTGTCTCTGATAATAGATTAAAAGGTCTGCCAGGTCTAAACTTGCCGGAACTTAGTGTTCAAAGCATTTGAAGTTGGATTTCCATGACCCGGCAGGACCGAAATTGGCAGACCTGATTTTTTTAAATGTTTAAGTGTCAGCTAACGATCTAATAATAAGTAGCATATTGAGGTACTCGATGACGTAGGTGTTTGTATGGATTTGTGCTGTCGGATCTCAGACTAATGTACAAAACTGTATTGCCACTTTGGACATTTATTATAATCACCACATAATGGCAGGCATTCTTGGCGATCGCAGGTACCGAGAAGAATGCTGCTGTGATATTCCCTTAGCCACCCCACCACCCGGGGGAAGAAATCAGGGCGTAGGTAGGCACTGTTCTAGTAAGTATAGGTATACTATAACGTGATGAGATGTTGCTCTTAGAGCAGTTAGAAAAAAATCTACTAGTCATTCATTAATAAGGCCGTAGGTGCATGTTGATTTCATTCGTTCATTCATTTACCGTTCTTTTTCTTAGTGAATGCCTATCACTAGTTACCATAGTGTGAGTGTAAAGATACGCGTAACCACGCTGTATTAGATAGCTGTGTGCGTATTTTAAGATGGTGTGCGGGAATTGTTATAGTGTTCGTTTACATGGATAAGTTTTTGATTTGAGCGTGTGCTATGCGTGTTTACCTCGCCCCCGTAAAAAACGGCAGAAAATATTGTTCGCGGATTAGAACATTTATAACGTTAACACTCCTTTTCTAAATAAAATAAATAAATAAATATGTGTGGACATTTCACACAGCGCCATCTAGCCCCAAACTAAGCATAGCTTGTACTATGGGAACCAGATAACTGATACAATACTTATATACTTTTTTGTTTGTAAATACATACATAGAATACAATATAACACCCAGACGCAGAGCAAACATCTATGTTCATCACACAAAATGTTTGTCCCGGGTAGGAATCGAACCCACAGCCCTCAGTTCAGAAGGCAGGGATACTACCAACTGAGCTATCGGGCCCGTCTATATGCTCTAAAGATGTTGCTATGTAAAATATTCCTATAAGTACATACGCCTTGCCTTGCCACCTCCATTCATAAATGCTCTAAGATCTAATACGATAATCTACAACCAAACTGTTGTCATAACACAAGTTGGAGTCTCCAAATAAAAAGAGGAACGTTCAGTACAGAAATCTCCCGTTTTGGAGTAATAATGTGTATTATAAACGGTTTTCCTACTAAAAAAATAGTATTTATTTATTTAGCGTAGACCGGCCCCTCAATAGAGACCGACGACCTGGCCAGAACCATGGGGAGCCGATGGATGCAGGAGACTAGCAGCCGCTCAAAGTGGCGCTCTTTGGGGGAGGCCTATGTTCAGCAGTGGACGTCTGCAGGCTGTTGATGATGATGATGTATTTATTTGTCATTTATATACTAAGGTACCTAAACTAAATACCTATAGGTACAACAGCCACAAAAACAAGAACAAAAATCAAACAAAACTTTTTTAATAATTAATGCGATGTGCATTCGGATGCCTACAAGTGTATTCGGATGACGCTAATTTTATGTAAAAAATTACGAAGATAAGTAAATCCCTCAAATCTTCGAACCCAGCGACATTTCGTGATCCCCCGCTAATTGTTTAGACAAAGAGCCAGCTTGTTGCGGCCTCTAAGTAGTTTACAGTGGTGTGTTTAACTTCGGCGCCTAAAAGCCTGAGCGCAGGCTGCGAAGTAACGAGTACCTACCTACCAATAATCTCTTTATGCGTAGGTATCTTTCAAATAACATTTAAGTACTCAAAACACCTTGCAATCCACACAAATTGTCAACTCAATCAGTTACATCGCATCGTGTGGAAATGGGTTTTTTCGACCATACAGAATTACACCGTGTGTAAGCGTGTTGTTGCTCCCATCCAACAGATTGAGGCGACGAATTGAGTGATGCATTGCATCGTATGTATGTAAAGGACTTTATACTGACAGTCTCGTGTAAGTATATTCCGGTAGACGGTTCCTACGGCACCCACAGAAAGAGCTCGGGTGGTCCTTACGCAAACTGGGATCACACAGCGCAGCATATTACTGTGCTGGAATTTATAACACTCTCTCACTCACAGGTTTCTCAAAGTTTCCTTTTCAGGCTTCATTATTTTACAATCATGCAACCATCAGGCAACATTTCTGAATTAAACCACAAGCAAAACTGGGACACCGCTAGTAGTCAATAAACCATGAATGCCATAATTATAAACCTTCAATGGGCATCTTGCACCGGGCGGCGATCACAAAGGATATCCACCACTGCATCTGTATATTATATCGTAAATATCTCTGGTAAATGTAAGGTTTTAACAGCTCTATAAAATCGGAGGTACCTTCATTAGGGCTGTCTTAACGGATTGCGTAGTTGTTATGTCAATTAGTCTGTGTCAGTCAGACCTAATTGATAGCCACTGTGGTGGTGAGCCAGAGTGGATCAGCGGTAAACTTTCGGTCTTTTAAACCAATGCGCATCCTAGTTCAACAAGCTATGGAAAGAGCTATGCTCGGTGTTTCCCTGCGAGATAAGATCCGGAATGAGAAAATCCGCAAGAGGACTAAAGTGACCGATATGACCGAAATTAGCAAGTTGAAATGGCAATGGGCAGGCCACATAGCTCGCAGAACTGACAACCGATGGAGAAGAAAGGTTCTCGAGTGGCGACCACGAACTGGATGGCACAGCGTAGGCTGACCCTCCTACTGGACCGACGATCTGGTGAAAGCTGCGGGGAGCCGATGGATCAGGAGGCGAGCAGCCGCTCAAAGTGGCGCTCCCTGGGGTAGGCCTATATTCACTATGTTCAGCAGTGGACGTCTTCAAGCTGTTTATGATGATGACGATGAATTTTATTATTTTTCATGAAATACCTACTCGCAACTCGCAACGTCATTTTACTCTGTCTAATTAGAAAATGGAGTATAGTAGGTACTTAGGTATAAAATAGTTATTTGTTATACAAGGGTGCAAAGTTGGTTTTTGGCGCGAGTACTTGAATTGCAACCTGAGCAAGCGAAGGATTTAAAGATACGAGTCGCAGAAAAACTTTGCAGCCGAGTGAAACACACAACTTTTAATCCTAGAATCCTTCGCTTGCTCAGGTTTCCATTCAAGTACTCGCGCAAAAACCAACTTTGCACCCCTGTATAACAAATATTGTTACTGGACAGTGCGATTACCTATTCTAAAAAATATGAGGTCTCGAATGAAAAAAGGAAGAAGTATTTTAGGTATATTAATGAATTTTCAGTGGACTGGCAGTTTTCAAGAAGGTTAAATCAATACTTGGCACTGGCTAAATACACTGTGTGTGTGGAGCCATTATTAAAGAAAAAAGGTTAATTTCAAGCAGACCTGTGGTTAAATCCTCGTTTATTATTGGCGAAGTAACGAATCTAGCTCTGTGATTGGCGAGAATATTATTAAATAGTAAAGTTCGAATTTTAAAATCCCTTAGCTCGCTAGCGACTAAAATGCGTTTTTGCGCCCAGATTTCGAATGCCAAAGAATCTTTCCGAGCCAGTGAGGTGAAAAATATATTTTGAGGTAACAGACGGACATAATAATATCGTATATTTTAGGCACCTAATTAATTTACTCCATGCTGAACCATAAGACGGACCCTAAGCCGTAAAACCCGTAAGTGCCGACTACCGACGGGACCCTTCCCAAAGGATAATTCACGTCAACTACATTCATCAAGTCGACGGCTCCCGATTGGATTGCCCCTAATCTGTTTGGATATCATTTTAATGTGAAAGGACTCTTATAAGATTATTTAAATTAATTGGTTATTGCGAAGCTGTTTTGTGGTAAGTGTGAATGGCAATGAATGGCACTTTTGGTATATTAATTAAAAGCATGGCTTATAGAATATCTTGGGCAGATTGATGCCTCTTAGCGAATGGCTGGTGATAGATCCATGATAGATTAGATACCTACATAGGTACCTACCGATACCTACTTACTTAGGTATTTAAAATCATTTTAATATGCACATTGTTGTATATCTGATCGAAGATAATAGTACTTTTATTTTCATTTATCAAAATGGTTAATTAATGTTGATTTGATTTGATTTTTTTTTTGTTTATTTTATACAGGGTTACAGGGAAAATCGTGCTAGATCCGTTTAGGGCGTGGAGTACCCATCATTTCTGACTTATTTCACTATGTAACACCCTAGTCTAAACTTAACCCTTTTCGAGATATTCGACTTTTAATATTTTTTGTGAAAATTGCCGATTTTTTTACTACAAAATTACAAAATTTAATTTTGTTTATTTTGTGTGTCTTATTATTATGATTATTGCATTTTTACATGTGTATTAAGATGTTTTAGGACGTCAATCATTAAAATAGTACATAAGTTAATTGAATAGACCGTAGTAGACAAGTGAAAGTTAAGAAATACAAAAAATATTAGAAACTGTATTTTTCTCTAAGGAATATCTAAATAAAATATTAAGTTGAGGCTAGGTTGTTTCATAGTGAAATAAGTCAGAAATGATGGGTACTCCACGCCCTTAACGGATCTAGCACAATTTTTCCTGTAACCCTGTATAACTGGATAGGCCCGCATTTGACTGCAATCTCACCTGATGGAAAGTGACGATGCGGTCTACTGTGGTACATGCATGCCTAGAAGATACCTATTCACTCGCGACTTGAAGAGCTCCAGATTGTACTTATCGGGAAACAAAGACGCAGGTAATGTGTCATTCTTTCGCTGATCGGGTTATAAATGTCGAGTCAAACCGCTAATATAAATAAAAGGCATTTAAAAATACAGTGTGATCACTCTAATTAGTTCTCATGGAAGTTAAAGAATAGGAGACAGGTTGACCTAGTTAAGTCAATTATGGAGTAGTTTGGGAATAAGAAAAAAGTTTTTTTCTTTTGGTTCGTATTATGTAAGCAGGTTTATTAATTAGATACCTACCTCAGTACATACTTATCCATATTCCATATAACGAATGAAAATTAAACGATCCTAGTTTATCTTAATGCCTTTGTTGCAATTTTCCAATAACTCATGCTTATTGAATAATAATCAGTCAAAATACAGTCGAACATTTTATTTTTACGCCACTCGTTCATTCATGAATCACCACAATCAAGGAAACAACCAAAATACCTACCCACTCAATTGTCATCGATCAACTCGGCAAGACCAATCGTGAAATCGATTCGTTCTCAAGTTCGTTGACATTGAAGTTATGTCTGACCTCGGAAGGCTCAGAATAATACCGCGTGCCCACACCGTCCATCGCATTGTTATTTAGAACATGTTATTTATTTGAAAGATATGATTAAACTAAGTTTTTACCTCATAAAGTGACCGCTGGCACGTTGATGTAAGTCCAGCTCCAGTTTGGGTACTTCACTCACGTGTCAGAAACTTAGTCCGTCGGCACTTCACAAACAAATATTCAAACAGAAATTACTCTTATTTAATTCTGAGACAAAGTTTTACGTCTGTTTCATTGTTTATGTAACAGTTACACACGATCGATTTAACCGATTATCGTATCGCATGCGAATCGACTCCGTACACGCGTCCGTCGCTCGCTACACACAATGGCGACAATCGACAATCGTGCCGCGAGACTGCGGCGACGGCACTACCAACAAATCGAGTGATAAATCCGACTGGCTCAGCCAATCACCGGCCGCCAATACGCCCACGAGTACCCGCCGCGCGCTCTCATTGGCCAAGCAACTGCCATTGCCTTACGGATGTTATTATGCAGAACGAGACCAATAGTTCGAAATTTGAAATAAGAATTTAAACGTTTACTAGCCGGGCGTACAATGCAAATTGGTTGCGCGCGTTGTACAGCCGTGGTCTCTTTCTGCTGCGTTGGCTTTTTTTTTTGTTCACGATGGACTGCGTGAAGCAAGAATAAGCATGACAGTTTCTGGTCGTTTCACTTGAGCCATTGTACGGCCACTTAACGTTATTTCATTACAATGCTTATGAATTATGTTAAAATGAAGCGAATAATTTATTTATTTCCACGTGTAAAGTATGAAAATATTTTCTAAAGAAATGCTTGTAAATATAATACTGAAGTTAAGAATGCTTCTTTTATGTACGAGAATAGGCTTTTTATATATATATTTTGCGTGTATGGCTTTGCTATAACTAAATGAAAACAATGATTTTAAATTGGGTATTATAGTATACATATACCTACCTAATAATATTAAATAAAAAACAATCATTAAACTTACTACATACCTATACCTACATATATGAAGTAATAAGTACACAACATTATGTAGCTAGGAAAGATTTTGTCTAATTTCTCAAGCGATCCTTCAATAGGGATTCCTTATAAGCATGATTATTAACTATATAGATGGGTACCTAGCTATCTACTGATATCTACGTAGGTACTCTAGGTACACCAGTGCTGTATCTAAGTACATCACATTACAATTCAGAACAAATTTAAATAAAATTATCATTACATGCATAAAATTAAGCCTAGGTATTTACTAGCCTATTTAGGAAGGTACCCAAAACTCTTCGAAATCTTATAAAATAGCTTCATAACAAAGTTAACTTCTTCTTTTACCAAGAATTAGGTATGTGCTACTCTATGACGAATAATCTTATGCCTGTCCGTTATTTCGACATTGCGATAAAAAAAACTTACTTTTTAACTGATATTATCCTTTAAATCACAATACATATTGATTTCTCAGCTAAAAGATCGTTGGAATAATTTAAGGTCAAGAGCAGCCACTATAAATAATTTTGAAATTTTCACATCAATAGAAATCATAACGGAAGCTAGATTGAAGAATAACAATCTATTGAACTGCATCTTGCAAGTACCTACCTACTACAATATAAATCTTCAAACGGTTAACGATATTATACTTTTTCAAAGAAATTAACATACGTCTATCACCCAAGATATGATCCAATAATTTACAATACTTGTTACATGCAAATTTTGTAAACGATACGAAAAGACGTACAAATTTTAAATTGAAAAATCCAGAAATGTCAATCGATTCGTTGATATTTAAATAAGGAATTGTCATAAAATTGACATGGCCACCGAAAAATACAATACCAATAAAAAAAATGCTTATGAATGTGACACAATGAAGGCGTTTGATAATTGAATTGTTACGTTGTGTGAAATGTTGGTAGCGCGAGGGCAGTGGGTCGCGCCCTTAGGGTGGCGTGGACTGCCGAATACAGCGCATCACAATGTGCGGTCTACAATGCAACATACGCAAATTAACTTCGTACGCATACAAATTTTACAGGCAATAAAAAATCTATTCATCGATTTTACACCCAGCACATGTGCCGTTGATAAAGAAATTTTAAATGTCGATAAATGATTTTTGCATATGACGGGGGCACGCCTCTAAAAAATGTATACACATGTAGATTTTGTAGCATGCATGAGCATGTGTACAAACGCAGGTAGATTGCAATTTTATTGCTGTGGCCACTGTGATTTAAATTAGCTTGTTGGATTCACAACCGAATTAAACAGACCGTTACAAATTCGTTTATTGGCGAAGTGCTATAAATACTTAAATTAGATAATGGTAAATGGAGATTCGTACTGAAATGGCTTTAAATGCTAATGCCTTCCATCTGACTGAACTTATTGCTTAATTTAGAGCTGACAATACAAAATACGTTATACCTAACGCTTCATTCATAAAAAAATGATGAAGGTATTAACAGAATAGTGGGTACCTACCTATAATAAAAACCATACAAAGTTCGATTTTTAATAACCATTGAAACCCAAAAAAATATGAAGTCAAGCAGATAATTTATTCACTGCATTCATTTATTATGGTAGAACAAATAGGTTCGAGTCATCGCAACACGGCAACATTACATGCACGCGCAAGTCGATATTACACAAAACATTACGCCCACTACAGATTTTCCGCAAAATCGATTCAACAACAAATAAATCGATCGATAAACTCGATTCAGCACGCCCATCACAATAAAGTAACATTAGCATACGCAACATAAAGCCGCGTTCACAAACGCAATGTCATATGTTAATGCGATTGATAGTCGATACGGATTCCATTTCGCAAATTTGTCGCGCATTGTGCCTAGTTTTGTATCACTTTTGTGCCGAGTACAAATCCGTTATCGATATTTTCATGCTAATTTTTTTATTAATTCAAAAATTGAATTTTCGCGCTGGTTCTATTGTTGCATGAATGGCCCGAACATGGCTTGAATGATTTGGAATTGATCGTTTTTTTAAATCGCTTCTGGATTTAGATGACCGACGTTTGTTTGGGAATGACAATGACTTTGTGCAAAGATGTTGCAATTCTTTGACAAGCGTCAAACGGGAGTCAATAGGGATTATCGATATTTAAATAAGTTGGCATACCGCTTGTTAGACACGACTTAACTTCTTGATTCCTATAATGCACGCATCCTGATTAATTAGTTATTAACAATAGCTCCCATCTTATGTAGTTTGGTCTTATTTCCATAAAATTACCGTAGGTAAGTAGGTATTTACACTTATTTTAGGTAGGTACTTAATATTTTACTTAATACCATTAAACTTATCCAACGGGTATTTTAGACAGGTACCGATCCGCACAGAAACTTTATAGTGAGTAAGTATGTCTTATACCTATTTTCTAGACTAAAAACGCATGTCATTCAATAAAGTAGGTACCTATATACCTACTTCAATGATATGACGCAACTATTTGCACTTCTCACACTAGTGATGGGACATGTCGATGACTTATATCGATCGATGTGGAGCTAATGGTGGATAGTTGATGGTAGTGACATGGAGTGGATTTGTCTCTGAATTGTCCAATAAGTGGTACTTAATATTAGGTGTAGGTACATTGAGGGATTGTCCTTTTTGATTGAATTTTTTGGGCTTGTTCAATACAATACAAAAATACTATATTGAACACCAAAAAAACACAACAATGCACATGATACAACATAAAGAATGGTAGAACAACGGGCGGCCTTATCACATAAAGCAATTTCTTCCAAGCTACCTTTGTATGGACAGAAATAAGAAAATCCTAAAAATGTGGTTGGTGCTATTCAATCTAAATATATACCTAAATAATAATAATATAACGCAGGGGTGGCTTTGTGGCGAGCCGTCGGTGAGTGGCGACTCCGCGTACCCTGATTCCAAGGGGCTAAGTGAGACCTCTAACCCCTGGCTTGCCTTAACTGGCTGTCCGGGAGTGGAAGTCGCAAGAGCTAAGAACCTAAGCTCCAGGATGGAAGTGTTAAAGGACATAACGCCGCGAGGAAGTTAGCGTTCAGAGAAAGTGCAGCACACCTCTCGACACCCTAAGCCACCCACACCAATGTTGCTTCCTCGGCACCAATATGCGGTAGCAACTACAGGAGGCCCATTTAGTAGGTGGAAAGTCATCACCTGCCTCAAATATTTCGATATGAGATAAAATTGGCAGGTGCCGTTCTGTCATCCTATGGGTCAGATCATAATAATCCATCAATAAGTTCACCACAATAGCCCAGATATTTTAACCTTCATATTACTGATACAAAATAGTTATATCAATATGCCAAAATGTAAGAAAGAAATATATAAGTAAAACACGGTCACATTTGGTTCTCGCTGAAATGCAAGCCATCGACGTCAGGTCCAGGGATAGTGTGACCGTGTTATAGTTATCTTTGTATTCCAAAAGGCCTCTAGGTGTTATATTCGGCCCCACCAATGCCTCTCAAATGTCCGGGTTAAACCCGAGAATGGAAATGAATAAGAAAATAATAATAATATAACTACTATTATATTAAGTTTTTAGAGTTTATGTTTTAAGAGTTTATGTGGCATCCCAGACCAATGGCCGTCCACGGCTCCAGGGAACTAACGTCATGTAACGTCATCGGGCCTCTATACCTACTTAATACATACATACATAATAAATAAATAAATATAAACAAATACTTATACCTATACCTTTGACGGGCCCGATAGCTTAGTTGGTAGTATCCCTGCCTTCTGACTTGAGGGCTGTGGGTTCGATTCCTACACAGGAAACATTTGTGTGATGAACATAGATGTTTGTTCTGCGTCTGGGTGTTATATAGTATTCTATGTATGTATTTACAAACAAAAAGTATATAAGTATTGTATCAGTTATCTGGTTCCCATAGTACAAGCTATGCTTAGTTTGGGGCTAGATGGCGCTGTGTGAATTGTCCACACATATTATATTATTATATTATATTATTATTATTATATAAATAAATAGTGACAAATTAATAGTCGGCTTGTTCCGACGTTTTTTATGATCCTTGGAGTAAAAATGCTTTACTTAGAAGATCTTGTAACTTCGACAGCTGATATTAATCTATTCCATCGTTGAGTTTTATTTAAGTGAGCCATCTATAAGAAAACTGAAATAACCACTTTTTATTAATAAATAAATAATGCCAATGATCACATACATAGGTATAATAATCTGAACACCATTATGTAAAATTAATACACATTTACAGCACCATAAATAAACAACTCAAAATACGTCCCAAATACTGAAAAGCGCTTCGCAAGACCTCTGACGGCTGTGGTATGCAACTACGCTGCCGAAGGCCAACTGCCCAGTAATATGACTGTGGTGGAGGTCTGGTGGTGTTCTCCACTCCGCTGCTCGATCAAAAGTCAAGTTTCAATTTCCATCCAGCCTCTGCCGTTTTTAAAGGGCCCAGAACAATAACCGTCCAAAGAGTATCCACTAAGCGGTGATTCCACAGACCTTCACAACAGTCCAAAGAGTATAATAATTTAAGACAGTCGACATAAACGCCACCAAGCGGCGATTGCGCGAGACGTCCACAAGTCAATTACACTTCTGCCCAGTAATATGACTGTGGTGGAGGTCTGGTGGTGTTCTTCACTCCGCTGCTCGATCAAAAGTCAGGTTTCAATTTCCATCCAGCCTCTGCCGTTTTTAAAGGGCCCAGAACAATAACCGTCCAAAGAGTATCCACTAAGCGGTGATTCCACAGACCTCCACAACAGTCCAAAGAGTATAATAATTTAAGACAGTCGACATAAACGCCACCAAGCGGCGATTGCGCGAGACGTCCACAAGTCAATTACACTTGTATTTACTTTAGTTTAATATTTAATTTGATGATAAAATAATCTTATATAGTTTACAATAATAATTAGGATTCCATGTGTCTAATTGAGACCCAAATAGTTTTTTAAGTGCACAAATTAATTGTCCTTGGATTTCAGGAATCGTACCCGCCACCTCCAGTTATGAGCCGACCTTCACAACCGCCACTCCATAGAGGCTTTCAAGATAATTTCTTCAGTAAACGGCTTCATCTCAGTATTATAAAACCCAATGGCTTTACAGAACCACACAACCCACTAATTCAATTATTTGCCAAACAGTTGATAAGCCACATTCCTTGTCACAATAAAGTTTTTAAGCCTGTCAAGCGAACTTTAAGCGAAACTGTAATAATTATAACGACAGAGTACAAAACAATTTAATTTTATTAGCTCGTTGAGGTAACCAGTCGTTTTTGCGTGATTACGATTGATGTGGTATTGTCGCGACTCCCCCTTAAATTAGATGCCTTTGATTTTCGATCGCGCGGAAGACCTGGGCTTAATTTCGGTTGATCATTTGCGCATTTTGTGGGGATTCAGGTGATGGCTTTGGTGACGCTGAAGCGTGGTACGAGTTACAGGCTACTCGCTAATAAGGTCAGCAATAGAGTATATTGGCAGTTGAGGAATACATTCATAAACGTCCTGGGGTATATCAGTTGCATTTTTAAATCTATTTCATTTCGAGAACATCATGTTTACGTTCACTGGAAGACGTTTTGTTTATTAGTCTGTAACTCAAATAATCTGTGATAAAATTTCATGAAAATTGGTTTAGCCGTTTTGACGTGAAGACCACAACATACTGACATACATTTGTAAAAATTCTAAGGATTCTTTACTTTCTTACCTAAGCAATTTTCGTTCTACGAAGGAAAGCTACGTAAGTACCATGTGCGTACGCTACGTACGGCTACGAAACCCACAGGTCGCCACTCTAAACTTCAAAAACTTCCATCATTAACAGCGTCTGATGACGTCCACTGCTGAACATAGGCCTCCCCCTGGAAGCGCCACTTTGAGCAGCTGCTCGCCTCTTGTATTCACGGGCTCCCCGCGGGCTTCGCCAGATCGTCGGCCCACCTAGTAATAATTGGGTATTCATTAATTATTTTTAATGTTTAAATCTTAAGTACACGCCGCCTATATTAAATCGCTCTGCTATAACTATTTGAACCAAAATAAAATGTCACTGATAGAGGACAATTAAATAATGAAATGTTTTTTAAGTTTCTCTCAGCACGTTAAATTTTAGACTTTAATGCACCACAATAGAATGACTTTTGAGAATTTAAAAGAACTCCTATGAATGGTTAATATTTGTTTAGGTGCACTGACAACATCGAAACTAGCTACTGTTCATTTTGTGGGTGTTAAATGCGGCAGAAAATAATCTTTACGAAACCTGTTTCATTGGATACGATTTTTTAAATTGGTTGTTATCTAAGCCCGATTAAACCAAGATCTACGAACAGTAATCTTTGTACGCACATTAGGTGGTAGGAGTATTCTACAAGCTATAGTTCGTAACTGGGCAAATGAGACTTTAAATTTCACAGCAAGAAGTTTTGTTTCTAGACTGTGCTGACGTCTCAGAATGACCTGCGCGTTGGCTTCACGCGAAACTATATTTTAGAGATTTGTCTTAACAATTTGTTATGGGCGGTCGTGACGCTTAACATCAAGCAAACACAAGCTCGTCATGTCATTCGTTTAGGTACATGAAAAAGCCATGGGCCTACGAAAGTTCTTACAGAGCGAAATAGATAATATTAACCCCTCAGTAACATTTTCACATGCTTACGAAACACCTGGCACCCTTACCAATTGAAAAAAAAACTGAAAGGCACACACGCCATTAATAAACTTCCCATACTCAAGTGACAAGTCTATTTAACAATTACCTACTTAATCTTCACTTTAACCGGACATTGCTAGAGTCGCCAAAACCGCTCATCTTAACAGAGCTGTTAAATTGTTAATACCAAAAACGGTAGCAGATGTAATCGCTCTCATGCCTTTGTACGCAATTTTGACCGATGAGAATTCAATTACACTCAGATTAAACGGATACTTCATTAAAAAGAAAGCTTACGACTTTCTTCCTTACAATTTAGTCTCTATTGACTAGATAATAAAGGTTCTTAATACCAGTTCAAACCAGATACATTAAGACCGTATTAACCAAGATAACAATCTAATTCGTGAATGCAGATTTGCGGTGCACTCAATTGATACTAGGATGAATGATTTGTATAGGCTTTTACGATTCAAAAGTACTACAAGATATATGTATCTTTCACTATACTTTAGCTAAAGACTGCCTATTGACATTGCAAGAATAGTGTCTGGCAGATGGAATAGGAATAACTGTCAATTCCTGGGAAAGTTTCAAGTGGATGATCTTTTTTGTTGTTTGACAAGCTTGTGCTTGACCGGTATCTGTGGTCTAGGATGTCACAGGCTTTCTTAGAAGGTACCCAGTTAACTCTTGATTTTATTTAAGGACTCCTTGTGCTTTACCTTCTTAGGCAGTAGGTATGCTTACTTCAAACAAGTACCTATGAAAGTGAAGTGGTATACCTTGTAAAAATTGTTGATTTCCCGTGTTTAACTTGTCAAAGAATTTACCACTATACAGTAAAAACGCAATTTATATGAATTTTTCGTATGAAGAAATATATTTCATTCAAAACAGTTACCGTTCTATATAATAGTTTTAAAGTCCCTTTATATTTCTTCGTTAAAGAGGATTTTGAGACTAACCCTCGTATTCCAAAACATTTCTCCAAAAATCCTTCACTTGACTTCTACTTAACTTTGAGGGAAACTCATACTACATCGCGACGTACCTTGAGTTGACAGTTGCTTCGCTTCTCTCGTTTCAGAAAAATTGACGCAGAAATGTCAAGTTGATTATTTATTGTCAACTAAAAATACCAAAACACAAAAATGAGGTTCATTCGAAGTTGAGTCGAATGGAGTAATCTCGAGGTAACGTCTTAGAATATGGGGGTGAGTCTCATATTATTCCCAATTGGAGTCTAAGTAACTGTACTACCTACTTTATTCATTAAATAAACATGTCAATGGACATTTAGTGGAGCACTTGACTTCAATGAAAGTTCAGCTGCTGTATGCTATCCTATTCTTCGTAGGATTACCTTTTTTCATCTCTTACAACAAAGTTCGTAATAAAGTACCCAATTTAATAAGGCCTGCACCAAAGTCGGCACTTTATTAACAAACGAATAGTTAATGTAAATACTAAGATTACTTTTACTACAATATATAAAAAAAAAACTGTTTGAAATCACGTGAAAAAGACGGATATTCTATTTTAACACCATCTATGATCCTTTCATCCAAACACATTCAAATAGCAACTCTATACACATAGCAGTCACGTGTATTTCACTTTAATTCAAGGTAATTTATTTCCAGAAAAACATATTCGAAAATGGATTTTAACACAGATAAATTGAACTTATATTGGTTTGTCACTGAGGTGGGTTTTGCGGTAAGGCTTAACTGCCGTTTATCCGTTAGTAACTAGAACTGTCATTGTATTTGATATTAGTGTGGCCCCGAGAACGGAAGCGGCCAGGAGACTGTCAAATTGTTATTTAGTCGAGTGGAGATGACACAATGCTGCTAAGTCCAAGCGTGTGTAAGTTATTCATTCATGAAACTCCTTTTTGGTAGAATGTTGGCCGAGACGCTGGTTGTCAATGAACGTTGGATGTTGACCGGCATTTGGTTGGCTGGTCAAATGTACTGTTTAATTCTCACGAAGAAAGAATAAACTATTGACTGAAGAAAAAAAATCTGAAGACGGCCGGAAGGCCGTCCCCAGTGCATTCATTCTGAGCGACTGCACGCCTCCTGCGTCAATCGTCTCCCCGCTGCTTTCAGGTGTAAGGATAGTAGGTTGGTATATTATTAGGTGCCTATAGTATGTTTGGATATTCACCTGGCTGATATGCTTCTAAAAAGGGCTTCACTTACCATTACTTTGCGTTCCATAAGGCTTCTTAATAGGTAAATGCTTCGTTGAACCTTGAACTGTGCTCCACTGAAACTTAGCTTAGTTGAACGTATGTTCGAACAGCAACTCCTGAAAGTAACAATTTGATACTTTTATACATCAAAGACAAATTCGTAGAATCTATATGATTAAAGCCATTATTAGCTAGTGACTTCTACCAGGTGACCTTCTTGTGGTTTTAGCATCCACGCTTTGTATATTTGACCGGTCACTCGTGAATCGGTTATTGACCCGAAAGGTTATAATTTATGATTACCCAATCAATCCTTTATTACCTACTAAGCGCTGTAAGGTTTAGTCAGAATTATTTTTCGAGAACTATAATAGGCTTGGGATAAAAGAAGTTCGTTAAAACTAAAGCAAAATTTGTTAAAGAATTATTATATGCAGTTTTATGTATTTTATTCCCTTTGGGTCATCAGCGTGAATATTGTGGAAATTATAGTGTCTTCTTTTAACCTCGGAAGTATTGTAGGTAAGGGTGGTTTGATTTGTTCGCCTTGAAACTAAATCACCCAAGTGAGCAATAACCACTTTTTATTACACCTAATGTGCAAACTGAGTATGGATTAAAAATTATAGAGAACTTAGTTGTATTGGAAGAATGAAAGATAAATAATAAACATCACCTTAACAATCGATCACGCAAAAAAACCATGATCTTTAAATTAATCGAATAAATTGAATCTGCTAATAATGAACCAAGAAGAAAAACACTCAAATAACTTCAACATGTTAGCAAATATTGACCTAATACTCAAACATCAATACGCAAACACTACTCTATCAGCTATTATTTTCACCGTCGTTCTTTTTACAAATCATTGAGCGGCTGTCATCGGCTCAGGCGCAGATTGTCAGCTTGCTAAGCCATGGAGTAACGTTAGACATTTCTCACGGAACTCACCGTGTTCCCTGTGACCTGTCACGTATGGACCGATATACTTGCGTATTATTGAACCTAGGGTTGTCACGGAGATGAAACATGTACCTACACACAGACAAAATAAAATAGTGAAATACAGTATTAAATCTTCATCATCATCATCATCATCATCAACAGCCTGCAGACGTCTACTGCTGAACGTAGGCCTCCCCCAGAGTGCGCCACTTTAGCGGCTGCTCTCCTGGGTCCATCAGCTCCCCGCGGTTTTCACCAGATCATCGGTCCACCTAGTGAGGAGTCGGCCTATGAAATATTCATCAACATTTATAATTTTGGTTTTATTATTTTAAGAGATAAAAACGTTTATGTTTAAGAAAAGTTGGAAGTATAAATTGCCAATGTGAGAGTCGTAAACCTGACTTCCAATCAAGTATTTATTATCATTTTCAGTAGCTACCGTATCGAGCATTAAAGATGTTTTAGTTTTCAAAATTATAAATTATCTTCGTATATCTAATAAATTATAATTTGACAAACAAGTAAGAGTCGTTATGAATATAATCCGTTCTTACGAAGCTCAACAAGCTCTATTTTAGAATGGCAAACTAGTTATTTTTATTGCGAGATTAACTGTAACTGTTTTCTCTTATAAATTTAATATGCATAGAATATTTCGTCATAAACTTTAAGATTGGGTTAATTTAGATTGGATTTCATATAAAGAAATTTCGTAACATTATAAAATATGACAAAAAATCAAAATATGAAAAGATGTTTGTGACAACCCTGCCGCAGCAAACAGGAAGTACAGGGGTGTGAGTAAGTATGACCTCAAGTTACCCATCACGCACCCTCAAACTTATTTTTCTTTATTTTTTCTAGCATTGTCGTTATCTGGAGCATTACACGGTAGTGAATTGAAATCGATTGCGAAAAAAAAACGCAATAAATATCATTCAATTGTGTTTAAAAGGGTTTTGAATTTAATATAACTTCAATTGGGGTTCAGAATTATTGTTGGAGACAAATAAGAATAGAACGAAAAAAATTCGACGTTTTTGTGATTGTCTTGGCACATTCACAAACGAATCTTCTATGGAATAAAGAACATGAAAAAAGTAAGAAAAAAAATTGCAAAACTGTAAACTTTACTTTAAATTAAAAACACTTTTTTATGTTCATCCTTTTTAAACGTCCTGGTACAAAATTACACACTTCTGTGAACAAAAGCGAATCGGAAGTACATTTCTTCTAATTTTACTGACAATTATTTATTACATTCACCGTTTATAAAAGGCCTTTGCACAAAATTAGAGATGTTCCCTAAATAAAAGTGAATCGGACGGTATGTCGTAAACCGGGTCTTAATCCTTAGTGACCACATTTCGTTGGAGATAATCTTTAGTTTATGTTACTCTTGTTAATAAATCGAATGGTAATCGAAAGTTGAATGAATAATAATACTGTCATACGATAACGGAGGTTTATTATACGAGTTATATAAACGAGTACCTAAAAAGACCTAAACACTATTTTTATTGAAATATAAAACCGTTATATTTATATTAACCGTTTGTTTGAAAGTAACGAAAAATCATCATCACATGAAGGCTGTAACGATAATATTAACAATTTATTTATATGTCAAAATTGAAATCCTGATGGGTTTCCTATTCTAAAATATAGACTAAAACCTGTAACGAAAATTCCTACCAACTTTACAACTCCTAAAAAAGTTCCAATAAGAGCTCAAAATTAAATAATAATTTATTATTAATAGACACTAATAGATTATTACGAAATTTTGAGGTCTGTTTAAGTTTCTATGAATATTAATCTAGCTACCTCTCCTGTTAAGTCTTAAATTTTATTTTAATTGCGGCGTATATGGGTTTATTTGCTATAGCTGACCCGCCGGCTTCACACGTTACTCTACTCCTGCCCTTCTCTTCTTTCTTCTGCCCTTTGCTCTTCTCCACCATACCACATTTGCTTTTTCTCTACTATTTTGACGGGCCCGATAGCGCAGTTGGTAGTATCCCTGCATTCTGAACTGTGGGTTCGATTCCTACTCAGGACAAACATTTGTGTGATGAACATAGATGTTTGTTCTACGTCTGGGTGTTATATTGTATTCTATGTATGTATTTACAAACAAAAAAGTATATGATCGTTGGGCGTTATTATTTATTTATATAAGTATTGTATCAGTTATCTGGTTCCCATAATACAAGCTATGCTTAGTTTGGGGCTAGATGACGCTGTGTGAAATGTCCATCACATATTTATTTATTTATTTTTCCCATCTCTTCTTTCTCCCAACTCAATGCTCCCAAAACTCAAAAAATCCTTCGACTTGTTTTTGCGTGATGAATTTTCATACAGACAGACAAACAGAAGGCCAGATAGACGCTAAGATAAAAACTACCTTTATTTTTGGATTCTACTTCCTAATTTTTATATATATATTTTTAATATAACACCCTAAAACTGTATTTTTTTCTAAAGTATCCTGAATATTTAGATTTTATTTGGTTACAGTATCGGTGTGCCTGTTATTAGTAGAAAGAAGCTACTTTCGCTGATTTCGGTTGCAATGTTTCGATTCATAAATATAAATCAACAGTATTTAATGGTATTTCGATCTATTAAACTGAATTGGATTATGTTATATAACGGTTTTATAATGACTTTGGCCGCTTCTGTGCGCCTTCAACACTCTCAAAATATGGTCACGGGAGTCATTTTGATAGTTGAATTATTGATAATTTCAAATCAAATCATTTATTTGCATAAAAAGAGTACATTTAGTTCTTATAATAATTATGATGATGATCATCCTAATCTACCAAATCTGGTGTGCAAATTTATAATAGGTGGTTTCTTATATGCTTAATAATTCTAAAATAATATAATACATTGTCATTACTTTTAATTTTAAATAATGCCAAATTTGTTCCTAATTATTATATTATTTGCAAGCATTTCTATAATTAAAAACGCGGCATGAACCCTTTTTTAGAAACTCTTGAACCGTATAGAAGCAGTCAGTTTTTTTCCGTTATTCCGACATTAGCCATTTCTTCAACTCCGTGCAAAACTTATAATATGGTAGGTCCACTAAGGATTGTGTGTTCAGTCTAAATAATGCCAAATTTATTCCTAATTATTATGTTATTTGCAAGCATTTTTATAATTAAAAACGCGGCATGAACCCTTTTTTAGAAACTCTTGAACCGTATAGAAGCATTCCGTCATTCCGTCAGTTTTTTTTCCGTCATTCCGACATTAGCCATTTCTTCAACTCCGTGCAAAACTTATAATATGGTAGGTCCACTAAGGATTGTGTGTTCAGTCTAAATAATGCCAAATTTATTCCTAATTATTATGTTATTTGCAAGCATTTTTATAATTAAAAACGCGGCATGAACCCTTTTTTAGAAACTCTTGAACCGTATAGAAGCATTCCGTCATTCCGTCAGTTTTTTTTCCGTCATTCCGACATTAGCAATTTCTTCAACTCCGTGCAAAACTTATAATTGGTAGGTCCACTAAGGATTGTGTGTTCAGTCTTAAACGATTTACTGCATCTACTCCACGGCTACACGACGGCTACCCGGCTAAGCGACAGATGTAATAATGTCATCATCAATATCATCGTCAGCCTGAAAACGTCCACCGCTGAATATAGGCCTCCCTCATAGAGTGCCACTTTGAGCAGCTGCTTGTCTCCTGCACCCATCGGCTCCCCGCGGTTATGACCAGCCTAGGTGGTCAGTCCACCTAGTGGAGGGCCGGCGCATCCTGGTTCAAATCCTGATCAAAATGCGAAAAAATCTGGATTCGTTTCGGATTCAATTCTGCAGAAAAAAAAACCACTAAGCACTATATATACATGCGTTACATGATAAACTTTAGTTTTATGTTGCAAACTCACATTATTTGAGACAAACATACGACGGTCTCGACGGGAGCCAACAAAAGCTAATAGCTTGTAGGTTCTGTATAATTTTGCCATAACTGTCAAATTCGGAAGTATTTTGTTGACATCTTTATTGCTCTCTGAGGGAACGAACGTTTCTCTTCTTCCTTCCCTTCTCGAATGAAAGAGATGTATAATATAAGGGTTACAGGGTGATTACTAAATTGCAATGTTAGGGGTGAAGTGGGCGGAACTGTAATGTCAGATTTAATAAATTGTGCGGAAGATAATGTCCTTCGATAACATTGTGCGAAGTTTAAAGATAACCATTTCATGGGTTTAATATCGATTTGTATTGGTAACAAATTGATTGTGACATTAACGATAGCAAACGTTAGCAGTTATTTTAAACTGTTATTAAAAGCTTTTCGGGAAATTTCTTTTTGATTAATTAAATGGAGTGAGCTGTAATTGTAATATTCTATAGTTCGTTGTTTGTTACTAGCATTGTGGCATTGGTTTATTTATACTATATTACAGAAAAATAAACAGGGGAACCACAGAACCAAAACGTCTTGAGTAGGTGAAGGTTTTACAGAGAAACTGATTTGTAAATAACTATCAGCCTGAGGACGACCATTGCTGAACATGTCGTCGGTCCACCTAGTGGGGGGCTGGTCTACGCTATGTTTTCTGGTTTGTGGTCACTAGCGATACCAATTAATGCGATCTGCTTAAATTTCATAAACATACTAGTTTTTTTTTTTTTTATGAGAATGAATGACGTGACGAGCTGGTCGTTCACCTGATGTGAACGACCAGTAGTATTTTTTTTTTATTTTTTTCACTAGTTCACAAGTCTTAGCATGCTAATTGCTATTGCTATGCTAATTGCTAAAATTAAATGGTAATGAAAAAGAAATTAAAAATGAAATGAAACATAAAATAAACATTAAATGAAATTTTATGGTAAAAATTAAATTCAAAATTAACTAAATAAATGAAAATTTCTAGTGTAGCTTTATCAACGTTCTTATCCTCCGTACATAGTACTGCTGCGCTTTTTGCCAAAATAGCCGAGCCTTCCATAGGCGGAGTGCCGGTGCTATGCCTTGATGAGGCTAGTAACGCTTGGAAAATGGCCTGTCCAGGTGAGGAATCTCCCATAAGCCCCCGTTCGCAGAGACAATGGGACGAGCCCTTATGTAAGATTGTACAAGAGTCGCTATTACGTAACAGTAACATCCCTGATAGGGCTCGCCTCCTTGCCACTAGCGAACGTGAGTCAGGTTACTGGCTACATGCTGTTCCTTCGCCCAATATTGGAACCCTCCTAGATAATTCAAGCTTTTCAATTGCAGTGGCCCTACGTCTGGGCATCTCCAGGACAGAACCGCATCTCTGTCACTGCGGGGGCGAGGTAGACCGATTGGGCCACCATGGCTTATCTTGCCGCCGCAGCGCCGGACGTCTGTCGCGCCATGCCGCCTTAAATGACGTCTTCCGTCGAGCCCTTGCCACCGTTAACGTGCCGGCTATCTTAGAGCCGAACGGTATTTCACGTGACGATGGTAAGAGGCCTGATGGTATGACGTTAATTCCGTGGAGCCGTGGAAGGCCGCTGGTGTGGGATGCTACCTGTGTCGACACGCTAGCGCCTTCACACGTCAACAACTCAGCTCGGGCGGCATGTGCAGCGGCTGAAGCTGCAGAAGACCTCAAACGGAGGAAATATGAATGCTTAGGCGATGGTTACATATTTGCTCCGTTTGGGGTTGAAACAATGGGTCCCTGGGGCCCACAGGCGCGGCTCCTTGTCAGGGAGCTGTCCAGACGGCTGGTCGAGGTGACGCGTGACCAAAGGGCTGGCGCATACCTCGGCCAACGTATCAGCCTCGCAATTCAACGAGGGAATGTCGCCAGCTTTTTGGGTATGCTCCCCGCAGAAAGCAATCTAAATTCCGTGTTTTATTTATAACAATTTTTAGCAATATAGACTTTTTTATTAGGTTTTTAGTTAGGTGTACATATTTATTGAATTAGTTTTAAAGTTATTTAAGTTTAGTTTAGTATATTTATTATGTTACTAAATAAATTGAAATGATATTTTCATATTTCACAGAATCTTGCAACTAAATTTGATTTGCGTAATGCTAATTAAGTTTTCACATGCTAAAAGTTTATGCGATGCTAATTAATCCATCAGGTCGCCTTCGCCACTCAGGAGCCTTTGTTGCCGGATATCAGTTCTGCGAGTGAATTAGCCTGCTCCTTGCTATTTCAACTTGCTAATTCTAAAAAATATCAGACTTTCGTCTTCTTACGGATTTCCTTATTTCGTATCTTATCTCGCAAGGAAACCCCAAAAGCTGTCTCGATAGCTCGTCATTTCACGACTTTAGGCTTACAGTAGGAGACCACAACTTCAAAATACATGTAAAATAAATAATCAACATAAAATAAAAAAATCACTCCGTCCGTATTGCGTATTTTACGGTGGTTCGTCTACTTTAATATTGATTTTCTAATAAGAATTAAAACATTAACACCATTACACTTACAAGTACGTAAATTTATTACGAGTAGTAAAGAGTTTCATTTGTTCCAATAAGAAATATCCTAATAATTATTTACTTACTTCGAGTTGAAGATGAATTCATTTTGGTAACAAATCAAAGTATCTTATTACATAACCTTGGTAAAAGTATGCAATGGCTCTAGATCTAAACAAAATAGATATAGAGTAAGCTTACTATTATTTTTTCATGTGTTTTTCATGCAGAGTATAATAACTAGTAATGATGGATTAATTAGCATTAGCATTCATTTTTAGCATAAGAAAACTCAATAAGCATTACGCAAATGAAATGTAGTTGCAAAATTCTGTGAAATATGAAATTTCATTTCAATTCATTTAGTTCATTTTGAATTTAATTTTTAATATAAAGTTTCATTTCATTTAGTTCATTTTGAATTTAATTTTTAATATAAAGTTTCATTTCATTTTTACATCATGTTTAATTTCATTTTTCTTTTATTTTTCATTTAATTTTTCATTTAATTTTTCATTTCATGATTCATTTCATTTTTCATTTCATTTTTCACTTCATTTTTCATTTCATTTTTCATTTCATTTTAGCAAATAGCATAGCAATAGCAATTAGCATGCTAAGACTCGTGAATTAGCAAGTTTATGAAATTTACTAACGCATAATCACATTAATTTCCATCGCTAATAACTAGTGTAAAAGGTGTAGATAAGTATTCCTTTTACAAGTAGTGGTTGTCATCAGCATCTTCAGTTTTAGATCACTGCTAGATAGAAGCTTTTCCCAAGGAGCGCCACTAAGCGCTGCATTCATAATAACTGATATATTCATTTCGTAAATAATACCTAATTATAGATGACAATTTTGAACAATTATTATTGATGTTGGTATTTCCTAAACAACTGTTACCAACCATGTGATTGCTCCACCCAGTTGAAGGCCGAAGAATAAGTAGATACGTAGTAAGAGTAGAGGTAGCTTGTCAAATAAGTTCCAATTAGGACCACTTTACTCTTTTACTCTCGGCTTCTAACAAAAGGTGTTTTGAAATAAATAACGTATTTTGTTATTTATCTTCGCGTAAATTCAATACGTAATCCGTATTTTTTGGAACTCGTAAACAAGAGGTACTTTACGACCTTGTCTCGTAAATAAAATGGTTTGCTGTCAACAGAACTTGAAAAATATTATGTGCAAGTTACGAGAATTTGGCGATTTCTTATTTATTATTTATGAACACCTTGCCGGCCTCCTTGTTTCCAGCTAACTACGATCTGGGAGTTTTCAAGTCTAGAGTGAACAGGTACCTTCTAGGCAAGCACGCACCATCGTAGACTGCGTCATCGCTTTCCATCAGGTGAGACAGTAGTCAAATGCTTTGCCTATAAAGAATAAAAATAAAAAATATTTATATACATTCGAGTTCAACATCATCATCATCATCACCACCACCACCACCACCACCACCACCACCACATCATTATCATCATCACCATCATCATCATCATCATTATCATCATCATCATCATCATCATCATCGTCATCGTCAACAACCTGAAGACGTTCCGAAGTTCCGAGTGAAACTGCAACTGTTATGGGCGGCCGTATTGCTTAACATCAGGTAAACGACCAGCTCGTCACGTCATTCATTCTCATAAAAAAAAAAAAAGGCCAACTCTAAACATAGGCCTCCCCCAGAGAGCGCCACGTAGAGCGGCTGCACGCCTCTTTGAAAAATAAAACCAACATCTCTTAGGCTGAGTTGCACCATAATCACGGTTAAAGTTACGGTCAAATTTTGACATTAGCCCGCCCTGCGAAGCATGGAACGGTTATAGTTAGCGTTAAAGTAAGCTGGTGCAACTCAGCCTTAGGTTGGGTTTTTCCACCAATAGTTAAAGGCAAACAATGATTAAAAACTCTACAGAACTTGATCAGATTATCACGAAACATGCTAAGAACACTCTTGATTGAGGGTAGGTTTTTTGATCCATAGTTAAAGTAACCAATGGTTGAAAACTCTAACAAATTCTAACCAATGGTCAAAAAGTCGTATGGATACAAAAAAACCTATCATAAGTAAGTTTTCATACCAATTTTTTTTAGTTCTGTAAGTTTATGACTTGGAAACAAAACCCGTCATAATTGGTCATAAGCTGTAAAAGCGACATAAGTCAGAAGACAACCAAGTTTCTCTGTTTATGTAAATTCAGCTTAAATTATTAAAACTTCTTAAATAAGTAATAATGTTTTGAGATCACTTTCTCATAATAATACCGTATAATAAAGTCCGTTTCGCGGATATGAAGAGTAAGGATTATGGAAACTAAAAAGATTTGCAAATTGAGGCAGGCGAATGTTAAAGAGGAAAATATTTATCACTTTTATTTCGGTGTGGTGAGCTGTGAGGAATATTTACAGTAAGAACTATTTTTTATGTGGATATTGCCTACAGCAGGTACCTACCATCTAGCCCCAAACTTATAGCTTGTTCTATGGGAACCACGAAGAGTAAAACAGGGGCGAAACCACAATCAGAGGCCCTAGCACGAACATTTACGCGGGAGTAAGGCTGACATTCAAAGACAATGCATCGAGTTTACTCCGATCGAACTCACGTGAGTTCAAACTCCGGACACGGCGAGTATACTCCGCGTTTTTAAATTCACAGTCGAGTTCCAACGTAAACTCCGCCCTCACTCCGCCAAGTAAACTCCGGCCATAGATAAGTATAGTTTGACATTGGTGACTTACACGTTGTCTTTTTTATTTGGCAGTATTATGCTAAAAAGGGAGAAAAAATAGCAAATATTGTATGAATAACTGAAATAGGAGATCAAATTTACTGGTGATCACAGATTAGAGAAAAAAACTGGTGATAATTATATACTCTTTGAAGGAGACTTTAAAAAGCGCGCCATTTCTCTTTATTTGTTTTTTCAATTATTATAATTATTATGAATGTTGTTATTTACCTAAATAATAAAAAAACGAGTGAAATTAAAACTTACAATGGAAATGGAAATAGCAATGGAAAATAAATCGTCTCTATAGTGTTCACAGTACTTGTTCACACAATCTGAGGGAGCTAATAGCTCCATACATATAAATTCTAGAAACTAAATAATAATAAATGCTTCATTTTAATAATAGAAAAGAAGAACTATGGAGCCAACTTGCAAAGCATTGATGATTTCTTCATATGTGCATGGTTATTCCTAAAAGGTACCATATGAATTGATTTTTATTTAATAAACCTAGACCTACCATTAATTTAAGATTAAATCTATATTATAGGTTAGGTACCTACTCACAAACAACTTAAAAAGGCATGGAATAATGTGAATGTGAAGCCACAAGCCGGGGAAGCAAAATCGATAATACAACAAAGAAAAGAAAACACACAGGATCTGCCAGTAAATTACTATTAGATTTTTTTTATTGTTATTTTCATTATAAATAAATCTATGAAGTAACTAATTTTATTTCGTAATTTATACGTTTTATTCAATACTAAATACATTTCTTCACATAAACCACATTAAAAATTAATTTTAAGCAGCATTGTTTTTAAAAACATGCGTGATAATAAAGATGGCGGTGCCTGAGCACGGCTCGAGTCACCGATTTCGTGGCTCAGCCCGTCTCATGCTCAGATGAGCATATACTCGTACTCCATTATGCTAAACTCGACTGTGAATGCCAATTCGATCGAAGTACGAGTCTAGACTCCAATTTTGACATAACGGAGTTTGAGTTCGAACTCGAACTCGTCTGTGAATGTCAGCCTTAGTGTAACGTTAACGTAAGTCAATTGTATGGGGCGCTGATCAAATGCCATACAACTGGCTTACGTTAACGTTACACTTACTCCCGCGTAAATGTTCGTGCTAGGGCCTCATCTCAATCTTTGTCGTAGACTAGAGAACGTTTAGAATTTAAACTAGGTAAGTGTCCTACGTTTAAGGTGTCATGATCAAATCCCGAAAAGTCACCTAATTTAGACACAAAACCTGTGAATTCCCCGGGTTTCCGGTACGTTTGTCAAAGATAAACTCACGTCGACTTAAGTAAATGGAACACTCACTCATTGGTTGACAGTTGATCATAGGCTGTCTTCAAACAATGAGCGTTTAGTATTTTTAAGTTGACATGAGTTAAATTTTAACAAACGTACTAGTAACCGAGGTTTAAAATCATTGTCATTAATCAAAAAGTACTAAATCTCAATAATTCTAGTAAAAATCAGAAAACCACCTCATAATTTACTACAACAACCCTATTTTCTTCTAACTACAATTTACAACGCAAGAAAGGGCGGGAACACTAACCGTGCCTAATTAATAGCTCTATACAGTACTACAATAAATATAACGCTAGTGTTGCCAACAATAAAATACTACGGCAATGTTGCCAACAATGAGAAAATAAAGAAACTTTATTTATAGGTCGGGTTTTAAATCTTATTTTATGGGAACTGCGGTTGGCGGAGCTTAACGGTGATTTAGCAGGTGAGGGAATGTCCTGTTCCGTCCGGTATTGTCCGGTTTCAGCCGGTTACGACTAGATAAATCATTAAATAACCAGTTCGGGATTTGCTAGGTCATTTTTGAGTGTATAAAAGTTAGGGGAAGTATGTGACAATTCTTGTTTTCGATATTTTATTGTTAGAGTACTTATAGGGATTTTGATGATCGTATGGAGTGAAAGAGACACACATTAAGTTGTTTGTTTTTTTTCTCTTCTTCTTTTTCAAAATGTGTTATCGTCAAAATCATCAAAGCAAAACTATCATACCCTATATTTAGCCACCAGTATGGTGAATAATCTACTCTACGTCCTCTGGACCCGTGTCCCAGCCGGCCTAGTACGGGCGGTAGAGACTAAAGAAAATTGTTTTTCCCCGCTTTATGACACCTTTTTAGGGTTCCAAAGGGTATAGCGAACGTAGGTCTGTTTGTCTATCCGTCTATCACCAGGCTGTATGTATCTCATGAACCGTTATAGTTAGACAGTTAAAATTTTCACAGTGATGTATTTCTGTTGCCGCAATAACAACAAGTTCTAAAAAACAGAGTAAAATAAATATTTAAAAGATATAACAAATCTGAATTTTTGGCCCGTTTTTATAGATAATGGTATGGAACCCTTCGCGCGGACCCCGAACCCAGACTCGCACTTGACCGGTTATTCGTACTGGCTCACTTGTAAAGTAGAGTAAAACAGATGAAAGCCAATTTTGTCTCTCAGCAGCACAGGAAAATTAATGGGCTCATGACGCAGATAGATCGTTGATTTAACCATAAAACTTGGCACGAACTCAAAGTATTTACACTAAGAAATATCACGCACACATCAAAATAAATAACCAAAGGATACCTTTTTAAGTGACAATGGTAAAAATGGAAAGTCACCGCCAAGGTTCCCACGTCACGGCTTCACGTCGTGGCTTTCGGGAGCGAAGCAGGGAATAAAAATGCCTCCGAGTGGACCCATCTTGTGCATTAATAAAAGCCTTAATAAAAAGGAGTCCGCTTTGCGATGCGCAGGCGCTGGTGGGCGTAGTATATTTAAAGATTACAGACAATATTTTGTTGTCGAGTGTTACGATTACTGACTATTGAAAAATGAAATATCTCAGTCATAGAATCCCGTGCGATCCCTAAAGTGTTCTACACTGATACAATCTGTCGCGGTATTTGTTGATGCAATCATTAAATTGATAGTGTGGAGGCATGTTGTGCTCGACTATCCAGCGATTTGCATCGTGTGGAGGCAGGTTGCGGCTCCCATCCAGCAGATTGAGTCAACAAATCGCGTGACGGATTGATTGCTGCGTAAAGTACTTAATCCTACACTACGCACCGTGGTTTAAACTTCGTTCGACCTCACACTAATTACTTTCAAAGTAATGTGCATGATTTGCCTTTAGAACGGTGAACAAAAACCGTATGTTCATATATCATAAATTTTGAGAAAATGTGCTATCTGCCAACTCTCACTTGGTCAGCGAGGATTATGGCTTACACTCCCTGTGAGAGAAGGCACATGTCCCAGCAGTGTGAACGTAAGAGGGTTGTTAGAGCAAGTGCAGATGCCGCACATATAACTTGAAGGACCAAGAAGGTTTTGAATAGGGTTACATTGGCTTAAAAGTCGCACCAGGAGAATGGGTTTAGACTTCAGCTCTGGATCAGTCTCTGCTCTACTAGCCGTTTTCCGCTATACACGGTTGTTCAAGTACTGAACTCTGTTCTCTTAAGCCACCCTGAGGGGACACTGTTTTTTTTTTTTTTTGAGAAATGTGGCCAGCCACTGCCACTTGCCAATTGTGTTTGTTATACCGACAACTTTGGTCACTAGTGATCATACAAAGCACTGTCCTGCCAAATAATTATTAATATCTCATATTAATAAATATCTAATAATGAAACTTTAAAATAAGGAAGAAAGTATTTTATTCAAGGTTTAGCGTATACTACATCGTTATACTCAAATATATTCATAAAATATCATTCCTCACACATTGAAAAAAGTAAAAAAGGGCATTAAAAATATATCCCTCATCGAAGATAACACTTTATAATGACGTGGGTCAGAAGGCGGTTAGAACAAACAGCCAAATACGCGCGCCATGTTTTTTCAAGTTCCTCGTTCATCTATCTCGCTTTCTCACGTTTAAACTGAAGGTGGTAGAGTGAGATGAGAGAGGGAATGATAGCCAGGTAGGTGCCGAAGTGTCTGCCGCGGCAGACATGGAGGCACCACCAGGGTTTGGTTCAGGAATGTTATGTGCTTACTATTTTGGAGAATATTTAGGCTAAGGGATGATGGTTTAGTGGTCGTTTTGGTTAATTGATTTTGGGATTCCATTCGTATCTTTAAATCTCGAACAATGTGATCAGCTCTACGTCTGCATTTCATCATCACAACCGATGATGAGTAAGAAATTGTGCTCGCAAAAGTGATAATTTTGAATGTGTTCTACACAAATGACAGTACGCTGGAAAACCACCCAATCAACGCGATGGATTTTCAAATTATAGTTCTCGCTCTAAGTACCTATATACTTGGACTGGCGCTTCAAATCGGCACACGCAGTTGTGAAATTTTATAACTATAATAGAAATCAGTAGCTACCTAGCGAAGCAACATAATTATGCATTCAGTAATCTGTGCCTATAGGTTGGTAGCTTTAGCATATATGTGTAGCTGGATAAAATAATCATTCATTACGCAAAGAGCAAAGGTTTAGTATTGGTTGGTTGGTTTTGGTTTAAGGTTTTGTTTTTTGGTTTGTTTGTTATTTCTTTTTTATTTTATTTTTAGGTTTTTTTTTGTGTGATGTCTCAGGATAACGTGCGCAGTACAGCCTCACGCGAAACTTTATTATTTTAAAGTTCCGAGTGACACTGTAACTGTTATGGGCGGCCGTATTGCATAACATCAGGTGAACGACCAGCTCGTCTCGTCATCCATTCTCATTAAAAAAAAAATTAATATGTACTACAACTACCAAGTCATTGACCGGAAACAGTAAAATGAATTTGTCAGATGTGCAAAGCAATCACCAAATCAAATTACAAGAGGGGTGCTTGGATGCGGTGTCATATCGTGACCTTCCACATATGCTACTGTTTATGTTGTATCCATGACGTGTCCAAACTTCTATTAATGGTGTTAAAAAACTACATTATTTTCTTTCTGTTAATTTTATTAGTTGATGGCAATTGGCAGACCACATCGCTCGTAGAACTGACAGTCGATGTGGAAGGAAGGTTCTAGGACCGAAGTCTTATTTGCCCAGTAATTTCACTGGCTAAAGTGCCTTTCAAACTGGAACACAGAAGTGCTCACACACTAATGCTTGGTGGCAGAATAACTGGCACAGTAGGGTCACCTACCTAGACGAACTTTGAAGAAAAGTCCTACCACCTAGTAAACACACACCTCTTCACAAACATTTTGGTTTGACACAGAATTCCACATCCTAATTTCTATTCATCAGAAATCAAAGCGATCGCAAGTGGCGTATCAAGTGGCACTTTTGATCCACATCCATTGAGGTTTTGGAACAGATCTAAAGCTAAAAGAACATAAAGCAGGTTGGAGTGCACTTCAATACATTTTCCCCGTCTTTTTTCCAGTTTTCCCGGGTGATTACTTTGGTGTCCGGCCATTTGGGAGCTATCCGAGCATTCTGAATAACTCAAAGAGATGAAATGCTATGTTAGAGTTATTATAAATTGGCTTTTGATAAGCTATGGATATGGGTTTTGGAATCTTTATACAAAAAATGTATTATATTTGAAAGTTGAAAGCTTCAAAACTGTATATCATTAATTTGAAATTTTCCAAAAAAAAAACTTACTGTAGAAAAAGAACACTAAAAATTAAAGAGTAGTCGATTGCGTATCTATGCATACTTGCATAGCAGGTTTTTCATACACCGAAACAAAGGAAAGTATTATAGGTACCAACATGGTACCTACAAAATAGTAGGTAATCAAATAACGAATGTTTTGTTTTAGGTGATTTAAACCCTATTCAACTTTAAATAGGAATAAAAAAGCACTAACAATGTTTCGGTACTCATAAGCATCTTTAAAATGCCAAAATGACACCTTTACGAATGAAGGTGGCAATTTATAAATTCTAAAAAACACTAAACCGTTTAAAAACAGAACATTCAACCCATATCATTTAGTTTCCATTGCTGCACCACAATATCCACTTAGCACAGCACTTAATGACTTACAATATTTAAATTAATTCCATAAAGACTTCAAAAGCATAACAATAACCCATAAATCCTGTCGGACTGCCCTTTAGTTCCTTACCCATAACAATTGCAGGCACCCACGTCCTCAGAATCTGTCGAACGACATGCCAAACCTGATTCAACCCTGACTTTTCAGCTGTCTCTTTCTATCACTATACCAAAGAGGAAGATGTAACATGATAACTTAAACTCGTTTGATAATCCTAGCCTCAGGTCGTTTGGTTAGGATCCGTCATGGTCCGACGCCTAGGGGATGAATGGACATTAACAAATGCGATAGACAACCCTTTTTAAATCAAAAACGTTGTTCTTGATGAATTAACGGAACCTGACATTGATGTTTACTTTTTTAATGTCACACGGTGTGTTGTGTTTGTGTAGTTTCATATCTCCTTTGATACTCAACACGGCATTTCGCCACAGGCTAAGTGCCTTTGTACTCTGATTATTCTACTAAGGCCCAATTTTACCATAGTAGCAAAATTTTATTCCAAGTATAACGCTACTAGCTACTCTCGGATACAGCTGATTGACAAGTAAAAAGGCGATTAAAAAGACGCCATTCTTATTGTATCCAAGGAATAATCTTTAAAATTGGTGGTATATGTATAATGGTTATTCTGTTATTCTCGGAAAGTTATACCTGAAATAACTTTATTCTACTTTGGCAAAGTTGGCCCTAAATATGCTACTCTAAGCTGCTACTATTGATAGGTAGGTAGATACACAAATATTTTGACTGCCATGCTGACCTATTAGACAGTCCAATGTGACAGTGTACTTATAGCTTTTGGACTCCAAATGCTACAAGTACACTTAGCTAGATTCACTGTGGTAGGACTTTTCTGCAAAGTTCGTCTAGGTAGGTACCACCGCTCTGCCAGTTATTCTGCCGCCAAGCAGTAGTGTGCAAGCACTACTGTGTTCCGGTTTGAAGGGCATTGTAGCTAGTGAAATTACTGGGCAAATAAGACTTTATGACCTGATTACACAAGGTAATATTCCGATTACTAGACTGTGTGCTGTCTCAGGATGACGTGCGCAGTGCAGTGTCACACAAAACTTTATTATTTTAAAGTTCCGAGTGACACTGCAACTGTTATGGGCGGCCGTATTGCTTAACATCAGGTGAACAACCAGCTCGTCAAGTCATTCATACACATAAAAAAGAAAAATAAAGATACATTATTATACCATAGTGCTTTCGGGATGTGAGCCTGTGACGAGCTGGCTATTCGCCTTGGAATAAACGTCATGACACCAGTTGGTATACTGCACTACGCGTGTTATCCTGAAACCATAATAAAGAATAAATAATATTAAACATAAAGAATTAACATAAAGAATTACTATAAACAATCCTAAACTGTGAGATCAGCTATTAACCTTCATATAAGTTTAAGAGTGAGTTTTCACTCACTCTTAAACTTAAAACAAAATGTTTAAGAGTGAGTGAAAATCCCGCACATTAAATAGGTCACTAAAAGTCATTCAAAGATGCAATATTTTTGCTATAGAATTCCGTCAACAGAATTTTGTAAACTGACTATTACAAATGAAGAATATATATAAGAAGAAGGAATAATAATATCTTAGTGACAACTCGGTTGTTGTTTTACGTAACTGTAGCTCCATTATTTTATACCATTCCATTCCTACGCCCATTTCCATTCCATTTCTCTCGATTCAACTGCATTAAAAAATACGGCGTTAAGTGAAATAGCTACAATATTTTTTGTCTTCCAGATCATATTACAATATCATATTACTGGCACCCAACTACGCGAGGTGTTACCAGCTCTATTGTGAGTCTGCTATGAGACCATAAACATTTTTTTACCTTGTAGGCGGTACCGGATGCATGGGAGTCTATGGTAATGCGTCTACGGTGCGGTTGTATGTATTATGAGGGTGTAGACTGTAGACTCATCCCGCATGGCAGTGTTGTTGGTAGATCCTCCTGATAAATGTCGGCTGATGATTGTACAAATGTGGTACGGTACTTGTGGTACTGGATGTTGGTGGATCAAGAACATTTTCGCTATGGGTGGCACCATAGAATTTACAAAAAAATCTGGTAGTGTAGCAATATTGTTGCGTAACTATACCCTGGGTGTCTTCAAGTCAAGGGTGAACAGGTATCTTCTAGGCAAGCATGCACCACCGTAGGCCGCTTACCATCAGATGAGACAGTGGTCAAATGCTATGCCTATAAATTATATAAAAATATTCTTCGCTATGTATTTTCTTACAAATGTATTTATGCATGTAAGTGTGTTAAGCATAGGGTTTCTTATTCTAAATTATCCATCTAAAAGTGTCAAAAGTTCCCGTTTCACTATAAACTATACCTAGTGACTACAGTAAGTTATAAACACTTCAACCCGTTATCCTCTAAAAACGTTAACAACGAGGCTTCCTAAACCTTTATAAGGATCCTCGAATTTATATTTGCAGCCGTAGAAATACTCCTTTGTTCTCCTCACGAAAATGGGAAAATTAAAACGAAATTTATTTTATCACAGTGCAAACCACGTCTCGAAAACTGAAAGCCATTCGAGTTAGCGCTGGGAGCGAGCCATTTAAACTGTCACAAAGAGCTTTGTAAAGGCGAGTCCACAATATGATGAATATATCCACACACAGTACTATCCATAATGATGGACGGAGCCTATCCTTAACCATTAATACGCAGATACGGCCAGACACGTTGGAACCGAACAAATGACTCCAAAAAAACTATAAGCATTATTTATCTATTCCAATTTTGTCGTGTGTTCGACGCGATATTAAAATACAAAATATAACAATGACACTTCATTGTTGAAAGAAGAAAAAAGATTATGAGGAAATTTATATCCACCGCCTCTTATGCGGACAATGGCTTGCGGGGCGGAGTGAAGACGCCAAAAAAAGCATCAATGAAACGTGAAATGAATAGATTTTCTGAGAAAGATTTCGGATGCTCTGGATGTAAGCCGCCATGAAATTTGCGCTTTTCTCGGTATTATAGTCATTGCACTTGAGAAACAAATCATACACAGTACAGAAATAAATAGTGGACAGTTGACTACCGTGATTCATTGTCGGTTCCGATTGTGATTTGAAATTGAAATTTAATGGAAATATGAGATGGAAGTTAAAGCCGTTTTTGAATGGTAGATTCATTCAGTTTCAAATTGGATTTTATTTTATTACCAATCACCATTATGATATTTAACGTCAGCACAAGTAACGGGTATCTAGTTCTATTAAATATCACAATAAAGAGTTTTAGAACTACTTTCGGGTGTCAATACAAAAAGTTCTAGTTTGTTTAATTATTTATTTCCGTGTTGAGTCAAGATCTTGTCAAGTGTGATCCTATTCAAATGACTGACCACTTCATCATGATCATCATCATCATCATCATCATCAGCCTGCAATACTCCAGTGCTGGACATAGGCATCTCCTGAGGTATGCCATCGAGCCCAGTCTTCGGCTCTTTCTCATCCAATTACTGCCAGACACTCGGCGCAAGTCGTCGCTTATTAAAACCTAAAACCAACATTAATCACATCAGCATTATACTTCGCTTTATTTATTGTGATAACATTATTTCAGCGATATATCATCACAGAATATATTTTATGTTTCTCAACATCGGCAAGCCAAATCTCTGGCTCTCACAGACCAATTGGCGCAGTGAGTGCAGTAGGTACCCGCTAATCCCGGGCTCGATTCCCGTCTTTGTCACCATGTCATGTGTGCACCATTGTGGTGGGTTTAATCAATTAATTTCATCGTGCTCGTAATAAGGATGATACGCGTGAGTTGATACAAATAGATGTGTTCGGGAGATCAGCAGGCGCGGGACTGGGAACCATAATATTTTGTGGCATATTTTGGCATTCTAACCCCCAGTTTCTTTAAGATTGTCAAACTTATGTTAACTTAACTATACTAAAAACTATACGCTAATTGGTTGACGTAGCCGATGATCAACAGGCGTTCAGGATTTTTAAGTTGAAATGAGTTTAATATTAACAAACGTCCTAGAAGCCGGAGTTGACGATTTGTCTATGTAGTTTTAAATAGTGTAAAATTATCTCATGGATATTTTCAGGACATAAAAGTATCTACTCTCTGTACACTTAGTAGCAGCCAAGTCGTTAAGCCAAATCAGAAGCCTTTGGGCGGCCTAAAAATTCTGACACCAGGGCCTACACGAGAAGAAGAGAAGCGGCCAAGCTCGACGAGCCGTTGGCTAACTATGCGGTCACCATACTTGGTTGGATGACCGTATAGTGTGACCTACAAAGAGTGGTAATTACTAATGAGAGCTACTATGTTTTGTGGCAAGTAAAACCGTCACGTTGGTCCCGGCTTAGGTGTCATACAAATTTTGACAACACAGTTGACCACTTATCACGAGAAGAAGGATAGTAGCTATTGTATACCTTGGTACTCTACAAAGGCATACAATCGGAAAAGTCTAGAAATGGCAAAAAAATATGTTCATAAGTAGACTCACCCATGAATTACATACATGCTGCATGTAATTGTGCCGGAATATCTCAGACTCAAACTCAGAAATGATTCCTATCACTAACATTCGCATTTATATTATTGGTAGGTTTATTTTAAATCTATAATTGCCATAATTAATAGCCAGATGATTCAGTGTTGAATTGTTACAGACTAGATCAGCAGGCTTACCACAAACTAATACAAAACCATCATGGTTCGTGACAGTAATGCTTTAAGGTTACAATAATATTGTTGAATTCGTACCATGAACTTATAAAGTATTCCTGCATGGGAACGAGACATCTACATTTTTATATAGCGTTATCACTGTCGCACGTCGGTGTCAACATGATTAACGTTATGACATGACAATTGTATTTGAGTGAACGATTTAACTTGACGTCAGCAAAACTGCTCTGCGTCAACATCACAAAGTATGATTGAAGTAATAATGCTATAAGACGTTGTGGTGACCCCCGTTTTAATCTACCGTGTCAGTCGTTTTCCCGGACGGACATATAAGTTGCAGAAAAGACACTCATTTCATTTGTTCGGTGACAATAGAGATGCTTTAATATTATTTAATATTAGACTTCTATCTTCTTTATCCCATACATTTACACTGACCCCCGAAATAAACTGGGCACTGGACACCTATCTTGTCCATTATAGGCTAAAATAAAAGACATAAAAACAATGATATAAGTAGAAAAATCAGACTCTGAAATGCTCTACCTAATCTTATATAATCCATTTGGGAAATAAAATCTTATCAGATTTTTCCTACTTCTGAATTTTAGAAATACTTACACGTGACACTGCTACTGTTATGGGCGGCCGTGTCGCTTAACATCAGGTGAACGACTAGCTCGTCAAGTCATTTATTGTCATAATAATAATAATAATAGACATAGTATTAGTAGATACAATGCGTTTTACAAGAAATTTCTATGAGTTGTAAAGTAAATATTTGAATATGTTAGCAGCTAGGCTTACAAGCGGGAAGACGAAACCATTTGTACCCACTATTATCTTGTTATCAGTGCAGTTTTGTATCGTTATTATTTACCCACATATCTTTCATATCTATTTGTTTTAGTGCGCCATTAACTACCTATTCTCCTATTATATCCCTTACTCAGTAAAATGAACTATCCGTAACGTTTTATTTCTACTGCTCTAAGTAACGTAATACGTTTTGATGGAGTTTTCATATTTGTTCGAACGTTTCATCTCACAGTGTATTATCATTATCATCATCATCATCATCATCATCATCATCATCATCATCATCATCATCATCATCATCATCAACAGCCTGAAAACGTCCACTGCTGAACATAAGGCCTCCACAAAAAGAGCACTACTTTGAGCGGCTTCTTGCCTCCTGCATCCATCGGCTCCCCGCGGTTAGCACAACCCAACCATATTTATTTCAGCCCTTTTCATAATTTCACTGGTTTTGTTCTATGTTGATAAAACAATATTGATAGGAAATACCAACCAATTTAGTTTTGTTTTAACGCCTTTAAAAACAACTTCATAGTAGCTCTGCGTCCTACCGGCATCTCAAAGCAGTAACTGTACCAACATATTCATTCACAGCCCCCGTCCTAATCCTACTTTAGAAGTTTTCAACCACAATATAAAGTTTACACTTCATATAACACAGAGAATAAATGCCTCTTTGTATAATATCCTTCTGTTAATGAAAGTAAAGGTAAGAAAAAAAAAAATGGAAGCAAGGATAATCCCGGTGCCTTGCTGTCTGGTGCTTAACGATTTAAACTAACTGCTATAGTACCTTTTCAAAGTAAGAATATAAATTGTGTCTTGAATACAACAGTAAACAGTATAAAAGCTGATACTGACAAAGTTCAAACTCCTACTCGTGTAAAAGAGATAGTTGATGAAGTATGAATAGTAGATGCTAGTGAAGAAATTATCTAAATAGAAGCTACTGAATCAATAAGCTATTTGTCGGCGTTTCTAGCAAATATAATATAATAGAGTCCTTATTGAAGTTTTAGTAGTGAATATTAATTGAAAGAGTTGTGACCGGAACTCAAAAGTACTTATAAAAATGAGAATAAAGAATATAAGAGTAAATATTTAAAGTTATTATAATTGTCAGTATTTTGTATGAGGTTAAGTAGTTCCTTCCACAAGTAGACAGTAAGGATAAGCTATTCTGTGAAATGTTATTAGAATATTTACTGAAATTTCTTTTATTATACTTAACTGTAGTAAACTGTACTGTAAAAATCGAAAAAAAAAAGAGAAAATAAACTGTAGAAATGAGAGAGACGGCAAATTGGTAAGTCAAAAGAAAAATATAAATACATACTGATGATAATCCTATATAGTAAGCTAATGTTGAATATAGCTACACATTTATTAAAGCATATTGATGTAGTTCCTATAACAGTAGGTTTGATTCAGATTTGTATGTAGGTACATAATGAAGCATAGATTTAGTGCAAAATTTGATCCCTTACAAGAACATGCAGCAAATGCATCATAGAAAAGTTTGTAAAGAATGTAACATACTTTTAGATATTGCCGGCAAAAACAGCAACTTTCTGAATGAACCTACAAAATCTCGTACAATAATAGGATTAAAAGCTGAAGGAAAGCTTAAAGCTCTGGACAAACATGAATGAAAACAGAAGACAGAAGAACTTAAGATAGGCAAACATGAACTGAACTGTCCTTTGAAAGAAAGAACCTCGGCTCTTTTCCTATTGTCACATACGAATGGCACAGTTGTAAATATTTGTGAATGAAGCTTATAGAAGAAGAGCAGGGGACAAATAGTTGCAACTGTTACAAGATGCCGAATTCAATTTGGATGTTAAAAGAGATCTTGTTGATATCGTAAAGCTCTTCCTTTAAAGTCGTTGAACTGTAGTGAATCGATTTCTACGATTGGGATGGGATTTTTGGTATTAAATCAATAAGATTGACGAACGATGTAAAGAAGAATTTTAGAAACCATTGGGATTCAAGATAGCTGACAAACCCTAAAAAATAAGTTTACGGCAATATTCAAGGTCTTTTACCGGAAGTTTTTACCTATGCTATGCCATTTCAAAGTTTAGCCACCTAATTTCAATATGAACAATTCGTACCGGATCAGAAGAGATGAAATATGGAAACTATAGAAATCATTGTCTATATCTGTAAAGATACTTTGATGCGGGTGAAGCCGCGGGTTACCTTTAGTATTAAAATTTTCACTAAAATTCTACAGAACTATTTAATTTACTTCTAAAAGTTTCCAGATATTGCCATATTGTCAAGCCACTGTTTGTCTATTTTGTAATTTTAAAGTTTCTTATAAGTAGGAACCTTTCAATAAACTGCGAACTGGTACCACTTACAGGACGTTAATGACTTCTTCCCAATAGAAATACATTCAACTTCCACATCACTTGACATCAGGAAAGGTGTTCACATCTCAGTTGTGCAACATCCAAGAAATGACCGGATATACATCAATCCTTCCAACACTACAGCATAAAGCTACTAAATTATAAATCACCTTGATTCTAATGAAAACGTTCTAAATTGTATCACTGAGTTTTTGATGAATAGCACGCAATTGCTTGATCGCTTTCATGAAACCAAAATTGTAAGAGTTGTATGGGACCGGATGTCGTGCCGCGCCATAGTTTTCGCTGTTTGTTTGTATGAAATGGAAAGATTTATATGAATGCATGTGGGGACAGTTTCAGATTGCAATAAATCGTATGCGAGGGTGGAATAGAGAAACGAGTGGAGACGACTCCATGAAAGTATTTTTAGCCTTTATATTTGAAGCAGACCTTTTTACATGCTTTGTTCACTCATTTATGGAAAAGGATTATGTAACTTTTTTTTATTTTGTTCCGTAATTCCTCTGAATTAGAATAATCTTGTTACTACTGATACCCACAAAGTATCCTAATCCCTTCCTACAGCACGTGAGCCGACAACTTACTGGTTAATCCATGTTATGGAAATGTTAACATATTAAAATTATTTTCCTTATTAATTTGAACATTATAAACTTGAACAATTAACTTCATACATCCACTCCACGACACCGCTGTCCCACCAACATCACGGAAGACGTTTATAATTTCATAATATTAAAATGTTTCACGTGATCGCAGCACAAAGAATTGGGAACAATCGATACAATAGGTGTAGGTAACAATGACAACTATTGCAAACATGTGAGATACCACACCTTGCTGACAACACAACGACACATCTACCACTTAAATAACAATTGATATACGCCCAAAATTTTCTAAGTAAAGACTCAAATTTGGGTAATTGAATTGTGCTTTTAGGTTGTTGTTAAAGAGAATTAGTTTCTATTGTCAATGGGCAAAGTACTATTGTTCCGAATAAAAGAGTAGCTAAGGATGGGCATTGTAGCTTTTGTAGCGGGTGTGTGAGGACAATGGGTCTGATCACGTTCAGTTTTGGACAATTCCAGGCGTTTTTGCAACGGGTTGCACCTTGATGAGCAGGGGTGGGCTTGGGACGCATCTTGCGTTTCAATTTTGTTCACACGAAACATCTAGAATACTTACAAAAAATACATTATAATATTATAATATTGTCATGCTTAGAGGACCAAAATGAGGAGGACAGACGAACAAAAAATGAAATGGAGCAGTATAGAATTTCACAATGCAACTTTGTGAAATTATCTTCGGCTCGTCTTCATTAGCTAAAAATCGATTAAATACGCCATACTTAACTATTATAAAATATGTTGTGAAGCGAAATCTTTGCCAACAATTTTGCAAAGGCTGCGATTGAATATTTGAGTTATTTTTGTACTTATATTGTACTTGCGTTAAGTAAACATTATGATAATAAAATTATGAGGTAGAAATTGAACAACGTGTAGGTACGTTTAATATGCACACGTTAATTTATGTTTCATTCGTTTTTAATATCCAAAATGAGATCCGCAGGATATCTAAGGTCACGGGGCATCATTTAGAATTGGCAAGTTGAAATGGTAATGGGCAGGCCACATCGCAGAACTGACCACCGATGGGGAAGAAAGGTTCTCGAATAGCGACTACGGACCGAAAGACGCAGCGTACGCCGCCCCCACTAAGTGGACCAACGACGGTAACAACAACGGAAAGCCGATGGACGTAAGAGGCAAGCAACTGCTCAGTGTTGCTCTATTCAGAGCTTAGTTTCAGCAGTGGACGTCGTCAGGCGTTTCGTGTTGTTAAATTATTTCTCTAAAATATTAACAAACGAATTCTAAATCCGCTCCTGACTAAATTAGTACCACCAACAGGGTGGTACATTGAAACTACTTGTCACACCACAATACAACGATTCAAGCGAATCGAACGTAACACCCACACTGAACAGTTTACTACCTTGTCAAAATGAGTATTTAGAAGTTCCTGTAGTAAAGCACAAAAAATGATAAGATTTAAGGGATTTGACAAGGTTCTTGGAAAACGTTAAAAACAAGATGTACCTAATATATGCAAAGTATCAACCATAAAGACATTATAAGGCACAAGGATACTGGACTGAAGAAAGTACAATGACTATCACATTTTTCGAGAATTGCATGATAAGAAAGCAAAGAATATGCTATATTTTAGCAGTGGGTGTGTATATATTCCTCTTAAAATATCCTTTTGATTTTGAAAGGGATAAACTCTACCGACCTTTAAAGAGTCACCATCATGGAAATATTTCGCTTACTGCACTTCACTTCATGATTTTGAAAGATCCTTTAGCCACAAACATCATAGACATGTGCTTTTAGCAGTTAAATTAATAAAAGCACTAAAACTGAGCTTTTTTTAATGCAAAAATGGACATAAATTTGACGACAACTTACCTGAAGGTAAGTGAAGAAATTGAAGATGGAACACGTTTGCCCATGTGATGCCCATTCACTCTTAGCTTTTAAAGACCCAGTACCCAGAAGGAAATACTGTTCCTGGAAGAGCATAGCCAAGGAATGGTCCTTTGCCATTGTTTTCCAATCCAGTTCTTTGGCAAGAACTAAAAAATTCAATTAAGCTAAAGTTATTGTGTTTTGTATTGGAATAGACTAATTGCTATTTCAAAGAGGAATAAAGAGCATTGTGTAATTTCCTGGCTTTCTATTTTTTTAAAGTTCAAATAATCGTTTCTTTATCATGTACAAAAGAAAGACATTTTACAATTCCTGTCCAAGTGTTCTGAATGTCATATTGTCTATCAATACTAATTATTTCAACTGAATGCTGAATGTGCCATGTGCACTGCTTCAGGGCATCTACATTTGTGGTGCAAGATGTAACACTGTAGCGGGAAATTGATAGACAAATCAGGTTATTTAAACTAGCATTATAACGCGTTTCACTAGGAAAGAACTGAAAAGAGCACATTTTTTTATTGCTGTCAGACTCCCTCAGCACTTATACACAATAGTAGAATAGGGAAACAATAGTTTCTTCTTTTCGTCAGAATCGTTTCTTCAACGACACGAGTTTTTATTATGTGCTTACTATTAGTATAAGATAAAATCTTCATCTACTTCTGTTAATCTTGGGATTTATGTTGTTTAAGCATTCAGGTGGGCATCAAGATGCCCTTTCCATCTTTTTCTTGGCTTGTCCAAAAAGTCGTTTTATGTCTGTTAGTGGTTGGGAACTAGCCTGTTGTTACTTTTGTCAATAGCTTTGGTGGCATACGTATGACTCAGTTCAACTTTACAATTATTTTTACTTATCGTTAGAATTTAAAAAGTTTGTGATACATACTGGTAATTGTTGCCAGCTCAAATCATATACTCAAAGTAAAATCGTTTCACACCACACAGCTTTAATCGCTAACTCTTATCGCTCTCGCTGTCCGTTTATAATGTATCCCACACAACATGGCTCGAGCCCAACAATAGTTTGCAGAACAGTTTTACATTTACAATAAACAATCCTGTGTTTTGTTGGGACCTGTAACACCATATGCATTTTTGTTCCGCTAATTCTTGCTCCGGGGCTCGCACCCTTTAGTTTTGCATATTAAATGTGATTATTCTTTTGTGTATTATTATTGTTAATGTAGCAAAAAACTTGTTATCGCTGAAAAATGTTAAAAACTCGTGTAGGTATAACTTATAACTTCTAAAGCTGTTTTTTTTTCCAATAGCTTAAATAACCAATGGTTAAAAATACTATCAAATTCTAACTTTACCTTCCTTAACTTAACTATTGGATTGGTAAAAACCAAATGCAGAAAAATTGGTTCTTACTTTTTGAAGTTTTGACTATTAGATAGTCCGTAGATGATTATTATCTAACCTCCAATATATAGACTATTCCACCTGCTTTACCCCAATAAAAACGCCAAAGAATTTTGATATCCTCACAACACCATCAATAGGAATAAAATAATACCTTCACGCTTTAAAGGATCGTCGTCATAAAAGTGATAAAAATTCCTCGTTTTTCAGTTTACCCGTCTGACCTCGAAGCCGCGGATATATAGTACTAACTACTGACGATACTGTGTCGCGGATTTATATTATAAATAACGCACAAATGAGGCTCGTTGGCTGCGCCAGCTAATCCTGATTTACTGAGGTACCTGGAGCGAGCAGTGATCGGCTAGGGACTGGTTAGGTTGGGACTGGGGGAAGAACATTAACTAGATGATTTGGAAAAGAGGCAGATAGGCGAGATCGTCAAATTTCAACAAATCCCACCTTAGTAGTGAAAACTACCAGTGCTTAACACTATTATTATAATTATTAATCTTATTTCAAACATATATAATGTTTATTTGAGTATATATTTCTTTGGTTTTTTCTATAAAGTTTCTAGTTCATCGGGACCGCACTAAAAGAAAGAAAGCTCGTCGATCTACCTAGTGGGGAGCCGGCCTACGTAGTGTCTAAAATTCAAGTCCAATTGTTTTTAGAAATGTGAAGTAGTATTTACTTAAGCAATTATAATTACATACTTATTGTATAACTTCACAATTCACATTGTACCGCGACACTTTTTCTGTTTCACATCCAGCCATGCCATACCTATAAGCTCAATCGATGTTCAAATACTGTTAAACGTCACGGTATTTAGTATAGTTGCGAGTATAAAAAGACTATCAACACAGACATTCTTTAAAATCTATAACACCTATTCAATCGCTGTGAACTAGACCTTACTCCCAGATTATAGGCTATGTTATAGAATTAAGTTTCAATTTCTAAAGGCTCGGTTACATTAACATCGGATCGACACAGCTCGCCAGTTCATAATGTCAAAGACGCGTTGACTGAACCGCTCAGCTGATATATGTGACAACCCTAGCAATTAATGCGTAGGCTATAAATAATATTGACATTTTAGTAAATTTTATAGGGTTTACGCTTTAACTGTGGAGCAGATATTATGAGGTATACGAATTAGATTTACAGCGGGAAAATAAGTGTAAGCAGACAAGGCAAGGTAGAGTTGAGAAGTGAATGTTACGTATGTGTAACGAATTACTAGTTTATTCTTTAAAATGCACCAATCACCTAAAAACCAGGATCATTAGGAAACTTAAAACTAAAAACATAACTCACTCCTCACCTTTTAATTTTTAAAGTACAGTTTAGTGCATTCCACAACAGGCCAACAAATCGGATACATCCAGAAATTATTATTGATCGTCCATTGTACGGTGCCATAACTCAAGCTCTGTCACAGTGTTTGCACCGTAACGCAAAAGCGTGAAGGTGTGACGTGTAAGACGATTACGATTGTAATGCATGATTTGATGTGATTCATTCATTACTTAAATTCATTTGGAATAAGAATAATTGATGCAGAATTAAAACACAGATTTGAGAGTTGTACTAAAACAATTGCCTATCAGCTTTTTAAAATGAATATTTATGGAAATTTCACGCTGCGCCCATCTCGCCTCAAACTATTCTATGATAGCTGATACTTACATAATATTACAATTTTACTTTTTAAATGTAATCTAGATAGGTAACTATACATTTTTGGCATCACACAAAATATATAAGACCTGGGGAGTTAATCGAAGAATCGGATGAACAGCTTACAGAATAGAAGACCGAGCTACTTAATATCGAATGATCTTACAAAGGTTAGATAGGTACTAAGTACTGCAACCTTTTGCAAGTGTTTGAATTAAATGACTGATTGTATCGTCCTGAACTGCTTTTCATAATAACAAAGAATTAAGAAAAGTAAAATATCACGATCTTCCTGTTCCCATAATATTGTCATTTTTATATGAAATGTCAGCTCAATATTTTATTCATTAGGGTACAAAATGCACATTCATTTTGTATTTTAATTTAAACACTGACTTCTCCTTAAAGTGTTGTAAGACTAATTCAAAATCACTTTACTTATATAAACCCATTCTTACACGAGGAAACCCACAGAAATTATACATTTGAAGCCACTTCAGCTAATGTAGTCTTGACCGGTCTCGTTTTCTCATGACCACACTAATATTTCATTATTAATTATACATTCCTGTACAATGTAAACATGGAGTATTGTTGCACACGCACTCTATGCATTCACTATTTTGTCTATGGTATCTTGAATAAAAATAGTGCCCACCGTGCAAACTACATTATAATACACCTAATTATGCTTTATGATAATTTTATGACGGAATTTTTTAATTTTAAAGGGGTGTATAATTTTAGTGCAAGTCAGTGTACGCGTATGGGAATTTGAATGGGTTTATGTTATAGTGATGGAATTAGTGGTGGGATTACGTTTTAGTTTAATTGTTTAGGTGTCATAAATTGTGTCATTCAAATGGCTTAAAAATAGGTAATGAGTCAGCGTTTTTAATCCCATTTTTATGATCTTGCGAATGGTCAACAGCTAACATCTTTTTATTGTGTCTTGTTTTATTATTTCTTTTTTAATGTGTCATGGTCAAAATATTAATATAACGCTAGTAACAAAACATTAAAGCTAATTCTTTAGAATTAACGTTAAATTATTCTACTAACGTAATATCTTTAAAAGTAGACTAGCATTGTTGCGTAAACTATAACTAATGTTAAAACTACTTTCAATCACATGCATATTTAATTATCGTAATAATAATGAAGCGATGAAATTTGTTGTATCATTAGTATCTTTATTCTAGCTACCTTATCTAGCTGTTATTTAAATTATTTTTATGCCTCGCACGATAATTTAATCATCGACGTTATTTCTTATACAATTTTGCTAATTAATAAATGTACTTTGCTTAGAGTTTTCAACGCTTTTATACGACTCTCATACTCCGTTGCTATAAAGACGAAAGATCGATTCACATGATCGATCGATACTTTTGTACTGACCAAACTACAAATTGCCTCCAAAACACTTTTATTTTAAAGTTCCGAGTGACTCTGCAACTGCTATGGGCAGCCGTGTCGTGTAAAACCAGGTGAACGACTAGCTCGTCACGTCATTCATTCTCATGAAAAAGGTACAGGTAACATTTTGTATGTTAATAATATTATTTTTCTATATGTAGGTAGGTAGGTACATATATAACACTATATCACACCTTACGTCCCTACTCCCTAACTGTGAATGCGTGTGAACTGCGAACCTCAAACGGTTACATTCCCTCACGGACCGTGGGCGGGCCGCCCAGCGTGATGCGGCCCGCCCTGCCATCTCAAGGCGCCCTGGAGAGGTAGGAGTGACCCTCAAACGTATTAAACTGTTCTATGAGAATTCGCTGTTGAGAAAATAAAAATAGCAAGAAGTGATATTAATTGATTATAAATTGTATATATATTTTTTTGTTTTTAGTCTAGATACTTTAAAATCAATAACAAGTATTTTTTTCTTTGTTCTTTTTGATTCCTTATACGTAGCCAAAGCCTAATAGCCAAACGTCACAGACAATATTTAAGCCTCCAGATTATCTTGGGTGTGTTATCTCAGGAGTCTGCAGCGTACTAAGAGCGTTGGATAGTTCACAAAATTCTGCAAAGTACATTTTGTAAACAGCGTTTACTATTATCCCTATAATAACACAGTTATTTTAACCTATTCTAGAGCAAAACCGCAGAAGGACTAAAGTGACCGATATAGCCCTTTAAGTTAGCAAGTTGCAATGGCAATGGGCAGGCCACATCGCTCGCAGAACTGACAACCGATGGGGAAGAAAAGTTCTCGAGTGGCGACCACGAACCGGAAGGCGCAGCGTAGGCAGGCCCACTAGGTGGACCGACAACCTGGTGAAAACCACGGGGAGCCGATGGATGCAGGAGGCGAGCAGCCGCTCAAAGTGGCGCTCTCTGGGGGATGCCCATGTTCAGCAGTGGACGGGCTGATGATGATGATGAGAGCAAAACCTGAAAAATACAAATAAATAAGGTAGTAAGTATCTAAGAATTTTTTTATGTTTTTGTCGACACAACTGCTTTTATTGTAAAATATTTGCATACTTACTTACAGTAAAAACATAATTCAAAATTATTACCATAAGCTTTACATAATTTACATTTTAATCTCTCCCATACATTACTTAATTCATCGTTTGTACCGATAAATTAAATTCTAATACATCTAATAGTGTACAACAAAGTTGCTCTTGACTCACCAGCGGGGCGTCTTCGACCCCTCAACCAACCTTAGCATGTTCAACAGTAGCAACTCTGGGCGTATCTTCACGCTGAGAAGATTGAAGACATCTACAGAATAAATAAAAGTTAGCAAGCTAAAAGTACCAAGCTAAGTACTATACAATGAGGAAGTATGAGAAAAATGGGCGGAATTCCAAAATTTAAGGTTGGTTGTTATTTTAAATTAATTTGAAATTATATGTTTTTGTGCAGCTTTGTGGGAAAGTCTAAATAATTTCGTATGAGAAATCTAAATTGTTGCAAGTGTAACCAAACAGCTGAGAAAATACTGAGCCATTGGAAAGGAACTTTTTACATAGGTAGAGCCTTTTTATCAGGCTAAAAATCAGGTTCTAAAATGTAAACAAGTGAACTTTTCAACCTCTATCTCAGACTCAGGATGTACAAAAATTCTAATGTGGTAGTAGTCTGTGGTGAGGTGGTTGAGAAGATCATCTCATAAGCCAGAAGTGGCGGTTTCGATTCCCGCTACAGGACAAGTAGGTACCTAATTATGTACTTAATTTTTCCTATTATTGACTTATAATTTATCAATTATGAATAAATATTATCATCATCATCATTATCATTAATATATTTGTGCACCGGAAAAAAGCACAAATTTTGTTCTGAGTCTGGGTGCTGTGGGACCATGGTTAATAGTAATGACGCCCAAAAATCACATATCTAGAACCTCAGGAACTACGAGGCTTGAGTTTCTAGATAATTTGATCGTTGGGCGTTATTACTATTATTATTTCAATTTGTGACAACTGTATTATACCTTGTATTAATATTTGATTTGAGATGTCACGTGTTCGGGTTGCATTAATTGCGTCATAAAGTAAGGGTCGCGCAACGAGCTATGGAAAGAGCAATGCTCGGTGTTTCCCTGCGAGATAAGACCCGAAATGAGGAAATGTGCAGGAGAACTAAAGTGATCGATGTAGCTCTTAGAATTAGCAAGTTCAAATGGCAATGGGCAGCCACCCACCTCGCCACCTCGCTCGTAGAATTGACAACCAATGGGGAAGAAAGGTACTCGAGTGGCAACCACGAACTGGAAGACGCAACGTAGGCCGGCCCCCCACTAGGTGGACCGACGACCTGGTGAAAGCCGCGGGGAGCCGATGGATGCAGGAGGCGAGCAGCCGCTCTAAGTGGCGCTCCCGGGGGGAGGCCTATGTTCAGCAGTGGACATCTTCAGGCTGTTAATGATGATAGTAAGGTTGCAAATCGTCGCTAACATCAGATGAGTTGCGGTCAAACGTTAACCCGTTCGTTAATATAAGTACGCCTAAGTATTTCAGCTTAAAAAAACAATCAAGGTATTTAAGAGTAATAAGTTACTTAATCTTTAAAAACTGCCTGCTTGGTGCATGGTGCATGGATCTTAAACAAAACCAAAGGTGAAAAAAGCTAATAATAGTATGAATATTAAAAAAGGCATATCCGGAACAATCCAAATACCTGTAAACGGCGACAAAAGGATTCAAATTGATCATAGGTTTACTCCCATAAGCTCAAAAGGGACACAAAATTCAGGTGTCACTATAAAAAAAAACCATTCATAAAATAAAATCCGTCAACGTATCAAATCTCTATCCTAAAAAAGAAATAAAGAAAGAAAAAGTGACAAAAGATTGCGCACGCAATCTAAGAATCCAATATGTAGTGACAAAAGAAGTTGTTATTTTAGGTTTGAGAGCTGTGGGATCGAATTTTACAGTCAGCGAGAGAGCTACACTTCTAATAGAATCTTGATTGATTTCCCAAATGTAATCTGTAATAGTGTCATGGGATAAATCATCTCATGCAATATGCATTATCATCGTTAGGTTGGCAAAACAACTCAACATTGACATAGCGGTAGCAAAATAACAAGTTTACCATTACAATCTGTGGAAGACACAGTTCGCAAATAGTCTATCACATTTTTTGCTTTCAACGTTTAATAATAAACGTTTCACATAATTATAAAGTTAATTGAATAAAAGAGTTAGAAAAGTAATATTTTTTTCTAAAATTAAAACAACCGTGCTTTCGGTAAGTATACCATTCGGCCTCACGCGCGATCCAACATGGCGTGCCGGCGACAGGCCGCATTGTTCAAACACAGAAACGACACAATCTTTCCTTTTCTTTTATTCTTTCCTTTATCTTTCATTCTTTCCTTTTATCTTTCATTCTATGTCGCTCACAATGGCGGCGCGCTGTGCCCGTGGCATTTTAGTTAACCACGTTTTTAGACTTTGTTTTTGGCGTTGAAACTTTTGTTCTTCTTTTTTCTGTATTTGGTTTTATGTGTTGGACAGAATGGTGGGTTTGTTTAATTTCCCTTTTGAGCCATGTCAAGCTGAGTCTATAACGACCCAAGGTTCATAGTAACAGCAAGCAGCTCCAGTTTCAATCGGAACGATTGTTACATTTCAAGGGCGCAAAGGAAGAGCAGTTATGATTGTGATACTCACAAAATCCTATCTCATATTTATGCAGTATAACAGCCTGTACAATAAAATATGTACCAAACAAGTTTTATATTAGTGTTAACGTTTTGTCAGCCTATTATGTTCTTAGGTCTCAAAAGGGGTCAATCCTTCAACATCTGCGTCCTCCGCTCGTCTAATCTCCCGATTGTGCAAGCTCAAGGCCTCGATTTGGCGTTCATTGTCACGTAACAATAGACACAATAAACGCTCGCATATTATCCATTCATATCATAACGTTTATAAATACGTTTCACGGTGGCATTGTGGACGTTGTCTCCATCTCCCTGAGGATACGGCCGAACAAAGAATCCGTCATAATGGCTGAAAGTTCGGTCCTTACAAAGCCCGTTCGCAACCCGTCATTTTCGTACCTATTGGCTATTTTATGACAATAACTCTTTGTTATTGGACGTATTGTGCCCATCGAAATTCTCGAAACTGGATTGTCTCAGCACGCTCGCTTGCTAACGAACATCGCCGCGAGCGATCCATCTTCGTGTCTGTAATGAGAGCATCTTTGTTCGCGCACATGTCAAAGATCGAAAATTGCGGCAATCACACATTTCATTGGGTAATGGCACCTGAAACAAAGCCATCTACATTACCTCCGATGTTCGAATTCATTCTCTTATGGGCATTGTTTGCTCGCGCGTTCGAGTCAAGCTGTGCGTGATAATATTTAGTTTCTTCACGAGCTAGCGAGCCATTGTCGCGTCTGGTCGGTTCAGTCACTTGAGGCCAGGTATTCATTGTGCAGACATACGGGAAACTCTAAGGTCTGTTTGTTCAATTCTCCTTTTCGGCTTCTGTGCGTTTGTGAATGGCTTCTGTTATACAAACATCACCAATTATGACTGTGTTGGTCTGTGTGCTAAGAACACCGAGTTTTGTAATGGTCGCTGTACAAAGAGACCTTTCTGGTTATTCACTCATTATTTTATCATTATTATAGCGGGAATCTGAAATAGATGAAATAGATGACTTATTAATAATTCCATTACCACAGATAATATTATAAACATGTAAGAAACAATATAAGTTGTCTAATAGTATGAAAATGAAATGGTATCGATTAAATGCATTTTCATGGATATTTGTTCGAAACCAATTACATAAATTGTTAATGAAGGCTCTATTTTAGTATCTTACAATAACAATATTTCTAAGTGACAATTTCGAGAAACACAAACATAAAATTTTTATTGCTGTCATATCTCATCAAAATATTGTGATTCAAACTCAATGTTTATAGTTTTACAATATTATATGACATAAAATGACATCAAATGAGGTGGGACGATCTTAAAATAAACATATGCGGTATTATGCCGAATATAAAATAAACTTTGACTCCAATATAGGATTAATCATGATATTTTTGTTTGTTTGTCATTGTCACCGTGTGAACCTACTTCCTAAAGCAAGCATTCATAGTGTGAAAATATAACACCATTCAGCGAAGGCACTAGTCTGGAAAAATTAACTGATCCAAAACACATTCGAAATTCAATTTTTATCTACACCAGTTTTACTGTCCTGAAAATCAGAAAACCTCTTATTATTTCCTCCGTAAGGTTTAGTACCGTGTAAATCAGTACCATAATCATTGTGAAAGTTTGCTGGTGGTATATTATTTATCTATTGTGTGGCACCCTTTGCTTTTATAGAATTAGCTTCTCTTGTCTTACGCGATGGTGGTTAGATAACGGTGGCGTTCAATAGGATTTTAATTTGATTTTCGGTTACGTTACTTTGATTTATTTGGGACGAAACCTAACTTTATAGACTTATGTTTTTTTTATTAACGATTAGCTATCTACTCAACTCCATGCAGACGATATGCTAGTAATTTAACAAGGTGACTACCAAATTCTCAATAATGAATTTGTCTGTTTGGCTGTAGTATTTGCCCTTATATTGCACCATAAGTTAGGTTTTCCGTCATTGTCATAAAAATAATAACTTTTTATACGTCTAGTATAGAAGCCAAAGTAGACTTACCCACTGTTTTGTGTTAAATTATCTATACGCCTATATATTATTAAATCATTGAAATGTATCTTAATGTTTAATTATTAACTGACATTAAGCAACGTTCAAGTTATCAGAATGAAGAAAAAACATATGGCAGCACCAGACTATACCTATAACGAGTAATGACCCTCAGTTTATTGAATTCTCAATAAACTTAACTCACCTCATTACTTTTAGCTCCAAAAGACATTATTACGACGACTGTTTCAAGTGCTATTACATCAACAATACTGGACATTAATTGTTCAATTATTTCTAACTATTGCACTAAACGGTAGTTACGTTTGTGGAGTGGCACGTGGTAACACAAAGAACCACTTCATAGGCCACTCATTATGCCTTAATGGTCTTACCTTATGTACGAAAAAAATTGACTTCTTCAGTGGCTAGCAAACTTAAAACTACCCGCGTTTTAAACAATCTCAAACGTTGTTCTTTTAGAATAGAGTTGAGTGTAGCTGTAAGGGATAAAATTGTACTGGTTGTGATGAGATGTTATTTAAATTCAACGTTTAGAGTGTCAAATAAATTGTCGACCTCAAAATTAGTTGTTCGGATTCACAGCTAGTAATTACTGTGTGATGTTTGTTTGGTATTTTAATTTAAAACGTTTTCTTTTCTATCTCTTTTGGATGGATGACTTCGTGGTTTCGGTGCTGGAGTGGTGGGGCTCCTATTTAGGTTGTAATAGGTTTTGTTTCTCGGTTAAATGTTTTGTTGCGCTTGCTAATGGTTGTTGAATGCTGACACTACCATTAAAGTTTGACGAGAACGTTTTTGTTGTCGTCATATAGAAATAAGTACATTAATGCAATATTATTGGTAAATTACGTTTCTGCAGTAATTTGTGAGTGACTGCTCTTTTTGTATTTTATTTGTTATCAACCCAATACGTTTCCATCTGCTGAGACATGGGTCTTCTCTTACATATAAATATTAAATAAATGCCCAACGATCACATACATAGATCCTGAACCCTAACTAGGATTCCCTGTATCTAAGGACCCAGGAACTACGAGTACCATGGTCCCACAACACCCAGACAGTACAAGTATTTGCACTTTTTTTCTGTGCACAAATACTTGTCCTGTTGCGGGAATCAAACCCACCGCCTCCGAGTTTTGAGTCTACCTGCTCAACCACCACACCACGGAGGCTGTCGTGATATAGAGATAGAGTTATACTTAGATAGTAGTCTTTAATCCACCACGCTGATTTACTGTGGTTTTATGAATGAAATCTGTACGATTTGTACCAGTGATAACTACAGAAATTGTGAAAACGAGCTTCAAACTGCATTTATATTTTACTCGACCGTGTTTTCAATAGCTATGTTATTCGTGTTGGCATAATTCTCTGTTTCATAAGTCTCAATGATTTAACGTTCGTCTTCCCACGCATAAACTAAAGATAGCTCTGTATAGGTAAAACATTATTTCTATAAATTGTATTAGGATGTTATAAACAGTTACCAGTCGAATTCAGCCGGCGACGCTGTGTCTGCCTCGGAACAAACCTGTTTGGACCGGCGCTCTTCCAGGGCGGTTCTCTATTGATGTTTTTGACTATTTTTCTATTGGGAGCCGCTTTTGACTATCGATGTGTTTAGATTTTTAAATGATAGTACTGGTTTCAATGTAGAGAGTAGCTTTCAACCTTTTTTGTGGTTCGTTCTTTGTATGAGATATTTGTGGTTCTGTCATTATTATTAGTGGGAGTCTGACTTATAGCCACTTATAGACAGATTTACCTACTTACTCCTGTTAGGTACCTCTATACAGTTGCTTTCATTATCTTGCCTTTTAATTCTGAAATAAAAACCAAGAAAAGAACTCAATAGCTCGACAGAAAAGCTGCTCAGTAAGACTGCGTCTTTTACAGCTATCATTTGTAGAGCCATTGTCGGAGAAAAGTTGGGACTTAGACACAATGTATTTATATTTCAAAAATAATTTCCTATTAGCTAGTTACATAATCATCCTATTCATTAATACTATAACAAACGCACTGTCATCGAAAATCCAATAAAGAAATTGAAGAAACTATTTTATACTTACATTGTCAAAAGAGCGTTCGGAAGCTCTTCTTTTTCAAAACTGCCGTATCATTTTAATCAGGTTTCAGAACGTTATTTATCATCCTCCCCCTTTCAAAAGAATATTTTTTAAATAAACACAAAGAATTCGTCAGAAAGAATGCGTTACGAAAATATGTAAAGGATTTTAAGATGCGTTCTTTTAACAGGTGTACTGGCCTTATTGGTGTTGCCGCTTCTATTAACCTTAAAAATGTGTTTATATAATCACCAATCGACAATTTTCTATTCTAAGCCTTAAAGCACCAGAAACATGGTTTATTTTTGCGTAGTTGTCAATGTTACTTAAGATTTCAAAGATAAGTTTTAGATGCCCAAACCGAGGCTTGCTCAATGAACTTTTTTTGGTGTCTACTTAATGCTATTTTGTTTTTATTTGTTGGCTACATGTGTTTTTCTATGAGGCCGCGGCACATTCCATCTGTTTAATGTACTAGCATTATAATGAGTTGATTTGAATAAAATTAATTGTAAGTCAATTAAATTATAGGAAAATGGTACCTAATAGAATTATAGGTAGGTAAAGAAGTAATGCAATTTTGAGGTTAAAATCGTAAGTATTGGCTTATAAGATAATGTAGTGGCAAGGTCCGTAAGCATTTTAAAATTCTCATTTTGTCTAATACCCACTCCATCAAAAAAATTCTAAAACATATAAAACATTATTATTTTCTAAATATATTAACCCACGTGGTAATTTAAGATACTGCTTGATACTATTAGAAGTTTTCAATATTATTTAGACAACAACACAAGAACTCTACTAAAATTTATATAAACGTTAACTTAAACTACATTAAAAACTAAATATACTAAACCTAAAAACTAAACCTAAAATTAAAACATTATAATAAATAAAAATCACAGATTATCAAAAAGACCCTTGGTGGAGGGGAATGTTCCCAGAACGCTGGCTGCATTACCACGCTGAATGGCAATGCTGATTTTTTGGGCAAAATAACAGCCAGCGTTCTGGTCACCTGTCGCCTCCACCAAAAGTTTTGCCAAGTCCCTATAGATTTCTAGGGCACCTGGTCCCCACGGTCCCATGGTTTCGACCCCAAACGGCACAAACATGTATCCTCTGTCGAGGTTTCCATATTTGCGCCGTTTGAGGTTTTCAGCTTTCACAGCAGCACTGCCAGCTTGACTTTTTGTGTCGGGAAGATGGGACGGTGCCACAGTATCGACGCAAGTTGCGTCCCATACTAAAGGCCGCCCCATCTTCCAGGGTATTAAAGTCATTCCGTCGGGTCTCTTGCCGTCATCGCGCATAAGTCCATTCGGTTCAAGAATGGACGGTACACCGGCACTGACAAAGGCCCGACGAATGACGTCATTCAAGCTGGCGTGACGAGGAATACGTCCAGCACTCCTGCTACATGCTAGACCGTGGTGACCAAAGTGGTCGACTAATTCGCCACATAGGCATAGGTGAGGAACTTGGCAAGCGGCTCCTAAACGCAGCGACACGGCCAATCGGAACGTATTATTGTCTAAAAGGTTTCCTATATTTTTTGAGGGCAAGGCTTGTAACCATAGACCGGACTCCCATCGCGATACGGCAAGAAGCCGAGCACTCTCTGCGGAACTAACAGAAGTATTTAGCAGAGCGTTCCGTTCTATCTCGCAGAGAGGCCCGTCCCACTGCCTCTGCGAATTGGGAGTCTTAGGGAATGGCTGGCTTGGACAAGCTGCTTTCCAAGTATCTACAGCCTCAGCCATGCAAGCTATTTCAAAATGTGCCAAACTGGGTGATAAAATAGCGGAGATTAGTTTTTGGGTGCTATGGACTGAAGAGAGGAAAGCCGGTAATGAAACACTAGAAATTTTCCTGATTCCTAGGCCCCCGAACCGGATAGGAAGTGAGGCCTGGCACCATGTACGATCATCAAAAGGAGTATTTAGAATGGCGGTGAGTGTATCTCTTAGGATGTTGTCAAGCTGTTGTAAAAGTAAAGGTTGATTCCAAAGTTGACAACATCTTAAGGCATACATGAATTTAGGTACAAAAAGGCAGTAGCGAATAATAAAATAAGCCATGTGTATATTAATTTTGAATAGGCGGTCCGAAACTGAACGAAAATTTTGAATTTTTTCTTCAACAAAATCTGGCAAAGCTTCATCTAAGACTGGTGATCCCAGAAGACGAAGTGAACTGTCTTTCAACACTATGATGTTTGGAGCTATTTTCTGAAATATATCTATTATGTCATTTTTGTGAGTAACTGAATTTGGAACATAGATCTCGCACTTAGAAAAATTAAGCGTTAAACCTATTGTTTCGAATTTAGATATTAACAGCTCAAAGTCTCTGGAAACAGTATTCACATCGCCTCCCAAAGTCCCGTCGTCCAGATACCATACATTGAATTTAGATTTCAAACTTTTAATGATCGGATGAATAGCTAAGCTAAAAATAGCCGGTCCAAGCGGATCACCTTGTTGGCAACCGACTTCGGAAGATATTAAGTTGTTTTTATAGATTAATTTGGAAGGTTTACCATAACATTGCCAAAGATATTTGTATAAATGAGGAATTTGGTCTTTTATTTCGGTCAAAAGAGTGCCTCTATCGACAGAATTAAAAGCATTTTTTACGTCCACCTTAAGCAGCACCTCTCCTCCTTGGTTAGATATAAAAGTTCTTAAAGCGTGAACTGCCGCCTCGCAGCCCCCGCGTGAACCAAACCCTAGTTGTATTGGTTGGAAGTATTCGCGAAGTGACTCACTGATACGTTTGCAGCATATTTTGGCAGTGAGGCGACGGTAGAAGGTACCAACGGCAATTGGTCTAATACCCCCATCTTTTTTCAGCAGTGCGCAGAGGTTTGCGCCATATAAGATTTCAAGTATTTCACTATTAACTTGCCCAGAGAGCATGAAATTGGCTAAAGCTGTTAACTGTTTTAGCAGGGCGTCACCGGTCTCCCCACTACCACCGCTAATTAAATCCTTAACATGTTGGGGTGTGAGAGCATCCAGGCCACCTGCCGAGCCGCTTGGAAAAGAAGCTAGGGCACTAGCTACATCCTCAGGCGTTGCTATAGGGATATCATCAGTCAGGTCTGGAGGTAAAAGGTCGTTAAGGTTTGCTGCTGAAGGTGGATGTTTGTCTTTTAATGCCAACAAGGTTTCAGGAGTATTGGGCGCGATCGTATCGTTGGAAAATAGGATTCTGGCTGAGCCTTTTATATCACCATCACTTAACCTGTTTTCAACCATACTGTAGGATATGGATGATGAAGGGAACTTATAATTTCGTACCGGAGTGATAAAAAAATTAGGAGTAGAATTTGAATTTAGCATTCAGTTCTTTTTAATTCTGCTGGTAAGTGATGACGTATCCAAAGGTTTCTTCGAAACATGTAATATTCTGAATGGGAAAGTTAGTAAGTGCTCCCAAGCCTCAAGCGAATTATTAGAAATCGCATTTTTCAAATCTTCAATAAGACATCGAGCTACGGATAAACGTGCTCCACGTGGTATACGACGAACTACTGGTAAATTATTTTTAAATTCACTAAGTGTTTGCCAGAAGTGCTTAGTAGACGAAGCTTGAACTGGGCAGGAATTTGAAATTAATTCGGGTAGTGAAACATCAAGAGCTGTACGGTGCGCCCTACTAGCATGGATTTTAAGCCCACGTATGCCCTTGAAAAAGCGGGGCTGAGAGCACTGATTACATTTTACAAGATTACTATTTCCCAACGACACATCGACCTTAGGGGATAAATTTTGTTCACTATTCCGATTAGCCGCATTTTGCTGAGAGTTGAGAATTGTTTGAGTGCTGATTGACTGCGGTGAAGAGGTAGGTTGCCTCGCAGGCTCCAACTCCAGTGGCCGCCTACTACGCCGCACAGGAAGTGGCGGCGGAGGCGGCAATAAGGATTCATCCTCGCTGTTTTCAGGCGTGAAATATTCTTCTCGCAAAGGGGAAACAGGAAGCATAAGAATAAAGCATAAAAAATATATATCATAATAAGTCCAAAATATCCTAAAAAGCTGTCATTGTCTGACATTTTCATGGCACATGGCACAAGAAAGTGCAGTTATCCTAGTCCGATCTCTATACTTCATCGTGGCACTTGACAGTGCTGGTTGGTCGCCTAGGTAACCGCTTTATCCCGCCGCTTTGTGTATGTCAAATTATGTAAATAATGAAATCAGCAGATTATTTTAGCTGTTATCAATCCCACAAAGCCGCTCACTTTGCACCAAAAGACATAATGAGAAACTTCCACTTCAAAGCCTGCTGAGCAGTGAATTATAGGGCTCTAGGGCTGTTAAAACTATTTTAAAATATTATTTTATGTGGAGCACAACACAATGACATTATAGTTTTTTTTTTTTTTTTTTGGTATTTTAACGTTAACAATAAGCAAAAGGTACCGGCACTCCAGATTCTTGGGTAAAAAAGGAAGTAAACCATTATCGAGATCATACCGACAAAAGAAGCCGATCATAACTCAAAACGGAAATACCATATCATATCCTGAAACTATTAAATCATTCAATAACCTTTTTCCCACTTATTTTCGTGCGCATGAGTTGATTTACGCAAAGATATGGATCAAAGTCGGTACGGAAAGAAAAAACGAAAAATATGTTTTTTTTTAAATTACCTATCTTATTTGCCCGAAAAATCTTCGAATATCTAAGCGGTATTACAAGCGAATTTACACTCTATAGCACAAAGGCAAGGTTTGGTTTTGGGTAAAGTTCACGTTTAATATTAGTTCTAAATCATTAAGCATGGTTCACATGCGCTAAAAGCAGTTCGTTTAATACCGCCCCATTTAACCGAATCGAATTGGAAGTTTGCACAACAATCGATCTTTACTCGAATCGACAGTTTTTTTTCGGTTTTTAACGCGCACTGTTATAGCATTGTTCGGGAGATAATGCTACATGTTATGAGCATTACGCTTTATGTTCGTTGTTTGCTCGCGTGGAAATTTGATTAGTTTTGTGCAGATGCACCCTAATATGGCAATTTACGCGATTTCTATAAATCATTGAAACGTATTGTTGTATTTTATAAAACTTTGGACAAAGAGTAAAATAATGACTTTGAACGGACTCGTTATTTCGGATAGCAGCTTCATAATCTTTGGCAGCATCGAAACTCACGAAAATGAAAAGTATGCTTATTACGCAAATAATATTCACCCCTTCTCATTTAAGTTCTCCTTTCTTTATTTCTTCTTCTCTTTTATATTCTATAATCTAATCTTGGCTAAGTGTGAGTTAGTAGAATAACACATGCCTTTGAATTTTGTAATTCGTGCCGGTTTCCTCGCAATGTAAGACCGTTCACCGTTTCAACAGCCAGTGCAAATTCTGTAACTTGACAGTCGTCCAAACCAGAATGCAATTCGTCGGTTTGGACACGGGCCTATCGCTGATCTAACTCCAAGTCTCTCTCTCTATAATTCAGTCTAAAAGCAAATGAAGTAATCCCAACCTTTATATTTTATTAATCTTATCGTTCGCGACAAAAATGAGCTACCACAACAAAACGAGAGGAATCATTTATCTCGACTCGGGCCCGGCAAACAACAAAGATTTCGAAACGTTTTTTAAAAAGCAAAAATATTCATATGAATTCGGTCCGATTACCGGATACGGGGCGACATGATAAAAACCCTTTTTCGAGTGTTAATACCGTGACAAATGTTGAATTTATGCGATTGTGGTGGCTGGGGCGTCCCGCTGCGCGTGCGCACCTCGCCTTAAGGCTGGTGTCAACTGGCTTCAGTATCAAATGATAACAAATGCTTTTGTGACGCGAATTGCGCAATGTTCATTTAAGTTTTTAAATCACTTGAGTATTATGTTTAGAAATAGCATTTTTTAGGTATCAGCATTTTTATTTTGACTTGAGGCTATTTATGAGATAAGTGTCGATATTTCAATATTAATAGGACACAATAAGAATTTTTTCAAACAATACAGTACAATTCAAAAACTCTATATTGACACCAATAACAAGACAAAATAATTACAAATTTTCGAGCGGGCCCTGTAGAGCTTTTTGGACCGATGAACTATGATTAAGTTTGCAGCAAGCCTTGTTGAAATTACCAGCAAAATGTAGAAAACGACGTGAAAAACTCGGTACTTATGTTTGCGTTTGAGAACCAAATGACCCCACTACACTTTTCACCCGCAGTTGGCTAGTGTGATCAAAGATTCGTATCCTAACAATGCATTATTTCATTGTCTAAAAACCTTAGTATTTCATTACATTGTAGTTTTAATTGAACTACTGAATATAGACGAATCATTTTGGTGACTACCCAAAACATAGATGATTCACTAATCACGTGGCTTCAAGTTAAGAATTTCCTAAACATGCCTCTCAACGACAGTGTATCCTAACCCTAGCGTACAGCATATCAAACACATATATCTGACATGTCGTCCCGTAATGATTCGGTTAGTTTTATTGCAGGAGCCGTAGTCGGGACGTTAGCGGGACCCTTTGGGATACCTGATATGAGGTCATGCTGCACAGTAGCTATTTCGTAAGGTGAGAAGAGAAGGCAATATCAGTCGAGATAAAAATACTGCAGTGTAAGGTACTAGCACGGGGTCCCATCAGGTACAAACGAAAAATAGCCCGGACGTGAAAAAAATATAGTGATCATGTCGTGAGCGTTACTAGCTAGTGTCCAGTGTATTCATTTGGCCCATTACTTCACCAACACACAATAAATGTCGCTTAATAATCTTGAGTTACGCAGAAATAAAATAATTCGTAAAACACCCCCGAGTTATGCCATTGTATGGGATGAGGCATCTTTACTGTAGGTATTGTATTATCTGGGGTACTAGGTATATAATTATTCTGTGGTGTAAGCCTGTGCAAAAGTTCTCTGGTCTGTAATTCCCGTGCGTATTATAACCACCTACCTCTAATTATTATCTACGCCATCATCATCAGATCAGCAGCAGCATTTAAAGACGTCGCTGAACATAGACCTTCATAGAGCCACTTTGAGCGGCTGCTTGCTTCCCGCATCCATCGTTATCATCCAGATCGCTAGTACACGGTATTTATTTACCATCCCCTAGTATATAGAAGTGAAACGTGTGGCTTTCGCGTCAAAATGGCATTGGCTACTAACAGATTTGGAAAAAGCTCGATGAAGACTTATTTATTCAATCGGTCTTTATCGATTCATTGCCACACAGATTGATCCACCATAAAAACTTCATCATAAACAACCTGAAGACTTCCACTGCTGACCATGGCCTCCTCGACAGTGCACCACTTTGAGTGGCTGCTTGCCTTATGCAACCATTTCACTCCGCGAGCAAATGGTGGGCCTTAACTTGAAAAAACAGCCAAAAATAAGATTTGAAACAGCCATGACCACTAACGTTTCCTATTATAACATTTTGAATATTAATTAATTGAGTAAATAATCCTTCCAAAATTATTCTGAATACTTTATGCGCCAAATTAAATTATTAACGAATTAATTTCGAAACTCGAATCAAAATTTCGATAGCTCAGCGGGATTTAAATCATTGATTACTAAAAACAAAATAACTTTGAATTCACGTTGACACCTAAACATTTAGTTTTACCAAATAATATATCTCCAATTAATTTTAATTCTTAATGTCAATGACATAAGTGTACAATTTTACTGCAAAATAAATTATTAATTTAATCCAGTGGCTGTATCTGTTTTAATTTATTTGTATCTGACCTTGAGTTTTGATTAAGTGCCGTGAAGGTTTCGGCGACATTTTTGAAATATTTTCTTGGCCCCAAGTTCGCGGTTGAAGGGTTTAATTTATTGTTACATTAATTATGTCAAAGCAGGTGTTTTTGTGTTTTATGATTATTACGTCGTATTTTACTAATGTTCTATGGTTAGCCTCTGTCATGTCATGACTTAAGTTGTAGGCTTTTTCAACATAATAAAAAAACTGTGAGTAACATTTTCTTCTTTTAGCAATAAAAACCAAACCTTTAAAATTATTAATTATTGAGTATTGGTATAGGTATAGATGAACGGTAGGTATAACTATTTATACCACCGTTCATCTATCATCCATTTTATGAAGGTATACCATTACTATAGGATTTGATTTTGACTTGTAAAAGTGCTGAAATTAGCCTACTTATAATAATTAGTGTTTTTTTCAGACTGTTTTACCCGGAAAGTATCCGTCTGTCAAACTGTTAAATCACCTAAATCATCGGAAAAGTCTTTCTATAAGTAGTATAGTTAGTCGCTACTACAGTACTTAGGTTATAGAGAATACGGCCATATAGCTTAGTTGGCAGAGCGTGTAATTCAGTAAGTTGAAGTGTCGTCGGAGTTTAAATACTACTGGTCGTTAAACACTTTAGGAACTAGGTGTAATTATATTGAACTTTAATTTAATTTTATCGTAAAGTACTGAAGCTCCATCTCTTCTTGCAACAAGACAGCAATAATTGCTTGCCGCTTGTCGTTATTCACTCTCAATTTTAAACATCCTTTATTACTAATCTGGCCACAATCCGATTTCACACTCAGAGTGCATCAAAAATGGCAGTTTGACATTTACGTCAGCCTCACACTCGCATCACACGAAGTGGTCCGGAAGCCGACGAGGAATGTTAATTGAAAGCGATGGAATCTTGATGAACGATCGCTACTCGATGTTATCTTGTAACAAGACATTGTGTGGTAGCATTGTGTCGAGTGTGCTCCTGGCCTTAGAATAGCGACTTCTTGTACCGCTTCTTTAAGGTAGATCTTTATTTTAGTGGTGGAGATTCGGTTAATTATAAAAGAAATGCTTTTTGTAATTGCTTCGAGTTATTTGATACGTTTTTATGGATTTTCGATTTAGTTTTAACTGCTCTCAGTGAGATTATTTTATCTGAAAGCTTTATTAATATATATACGGTCACTAGCTTAACCGCCGCGGCTTCACGCGGGTTAATTACCTTTACGTCGTAACCCTGTTACGTACAACTTGTACACCTTGGGTTACATTATTGGAGTTTTAGTACGGATCCCTGATAATTAAAAATATAATATAGCCTTTATGTCACCCGCGGATAGTGTAGCCTTCTAACAGTGAAAGAATTTTTCAAATCGGTTCAGTAGTTTCGGAGCCTAAATGTAAATAAACAATCACATCTTTCCTCTTTATGATATTGTTGTAGATCATAGACAAAAAAGACCAGTTTTTATTCAAATGTGTGTCACAATCAATCAATGAATTCAAAAACATTTTGTCAGCAATTTTAATAAATTAACACAAATATGACTCGTCATTTCAATTGTAACAACATAATTCTCCTCCAAGCTCCATCAATGGACAATTTCAACACTAACGAAACAATCTCCTTTAATCGTCCACTCAGAACCTAACAAAGACTACAATAAACGAAGAAAAACCCGTAATTACGTTCTAAGTATGATGTCAAGATCTTATGTGCTAATTGGATCAACTGAGTACAACTTAAAACACAACACAACATAGAAATATCAGATACAAAACTTTACCTTAATCCTCCAAATAATACGTCTTAAAATCGTTTGTAGTCTGGCGAGGTGCTGGGCTATAATACCATAGAGTAATAAATATACCGTAGGCGGCGATGATCGCGGTTCCAATCCTTAATTAAAAACGTTTATGGCGCTATAAACGTGTCTAAACGATACCCAGATTTATGGATACTGTCGCTTATTAGAATTGACGTGTAGATATGACCTATATAATAATGATTGTATATAGGACTTGTTTTGTTTCACCTGGCTGCCTTATCATCATCTCTCAGTTAGATTCAACTGTAAAGTGAATCGTTACAATACAATTAGTACTGTAAAGCTTTAGGATTTCAATTGAATTGCACTAGGTGATACAATGTTATGAATTTGTGTTATAAAAATAAATTCAATTGATTTAATATGTCGTTACGCCGCCTTTACATTTATAAAATAGTAATATACCTATTTTCAATGTATTTTATCATTTTTCACCGTTTGTGCAGTTATTGTTGTTTCGTATTTGACTTACCTAATTGTTAAATTTGATAAAACTCTATTAGACAAAAGAAAGGTCTATAGAAGTACAAATGTAGAGCTGAATATCTGCATGAATGGCAAGAAACAATGATAAACATGAAGTCATTAATATTATCCTATTCGCAGAAAAAGGATTAAAGTAAGTAGGTATCTCCATTGACTAAAGCAGCACTATTTTTTTTATTTAACTCATATAATATGTACCTGCACTAGTCATACTGATCTCTTCTCCCCTCAGAATCTATCACAGATTGGGAAAAAAGCTTAAATTGGGTCAAGCTCTGTTCCTTCTATCACATTCGTACATCTTCACCAATCGGACTCCCAGTAGCCCATCATTAGGAATCGCGGCGAGTTTAATTGGTCACTATATATCACTGGTCCGTCTGTCCGTCCGTCCGTGGCAACACCTGAGCGTTTTATTGAACGGTAGCAGCTATAAACTTGTGAAACACGAGTATTTTGGTTATAAATTTTATGTACGAATTGTTGGGGCGAGAACGAGAAATGCGTGTTTTGAATAGACTGAGACAGGCTTGCCTTGTAGCTGGAAAATACTTGGTAAGTAGTCAGACTTGTAAAGATGCCAATATACTTATTGGTGAGTCATGAACTCTGACCCGCTGTGCAAAGATCCAAGATTATATAAAGCCCGGTGATAGCTCGTGAACATAATTTCTCCTACAAACACGGCTCACTTGCGCAGGCAGGGGGTGAAGTTACACGTGCTAACGTGACGAAGTCATGAACTTACAAAGAACAGAGCAGGATGGAACAAGACACATTGGGTGTCCCGTTTCTTCTAATAGAATTAGGTGGAAGTTGTATCTATCATTGGTCAGCTGAATTTATAGTCAATGGCAGAAATCCACAGGAGAACTAAACTCACCGATATATATAGGTATCTACAGCTGTTTAAATTAGCAAGGTCAAATGGCATTAAGCTGACTTCGCTCGTAGAACTGACAACCATGTGGAAGAATGGTTTATGACTGGCGACCACGAATTGGAAGAGGCAGCGTGGGCCGGCCCCACACTAGTCGGACCAGTGATCTAGTCAAAATCGTAGGGAGCAGTTGAATGCAAGAGACATGCAGCTACTCAGTAGAGTAGGTAGTGCTCTATGGGGGAGACCAATAATTATGTTCAGCAGTGGACATCTTCAGGCTGATGATGATGAACTAATTATCATTAGCGACGTGTGATAGCATCACTAACCTAAGCTATCTAATAAACAATGACAAGGTGAAAATAGCTTCGAAAAGGTGATGATAACATTATCTTAACCCTGTCGGGTGATAAGCCAGCTGCTGTACTGTAATTATTTACTCGATATTTTAATTATACTATACTATTAGGTTATAATTATTGACATAAAAATAAAACTATACGTTTCTAAAGAACATAAGATTACCAATTAATAAAATATGGGCACCATTATAGTTCTATTGCAAACCCCGCAGGCTTGAAAATTTACACAGCCTATAAAATTATAGTATAAGATATATAACATTAATTGTTCAAGGACCGGAGAAGAGAGACATTCCTCTGTGACGAGGTCTTTTGTTCGTCTGCCGGTGTTACAAAATGAGAACGTGCATATTATGGAACTGCCTTATTCTGGTTAGAAAGACTTATTTATTTATTTGCTTACATAAAAACTTAGTACTTAAGTAAGAATACAAATAATAATATATTATGGTCTCTGATAAGAGGGTTGCAAAGTTGCAATTTTTTATAAGGCAAACAGTAGGGTAATTAAACTAGGTACTTAAGTACACAAACTAAGTAGAGGATACAAGTATCTTAAGTATTTACAATATTAATTATCAATATAACGTAAGCTTTCAAATTCCAAATTCAATTCAAATGGTCCAAAAAGGTCATCATAATAGATTTTCGTTTTTTTTCTGCTCCTTTTACTCCTAACTCGTTGGTATACCTATCCTACAGTCAAACTATCGTGGTTTTCATTTGAAAATATAGGGATACCTTAGAATAACTAGAATTAGTACCTAGTTATTATTAGAAAGTACTGTTTTCTGACAACCGATGGGGAAGAAAGATTCTCGAGTGGCGACCCCGGAAGACGCAGCGTAGGCAGGCCTGCAATTAGGTGGATTCACGATTTGGTGAAAACCGCGGGAGCCGATGGATGCAAGAGGCGATCAGCCGCTCGAGGTGGCGCTCTCTGGGGGAGGCCTATGTTCAGTAGTGTTTGTCTTCAGGCTGTTGATGATGATGATGATGATGATGATGACTGTTTTCTATATATTACGGTTGCAATGCCAGTGAAATTTTGTTTTGAGTCTATTTAAAGCTGCTATTGTTACTATTTCCCCAAAAATATCAACAGAATAAGGACGTGCGCGATAAAAATCACCTGTCATAAAAATCGATACGGACATCTCGTAAATAATCGAGTCCTCGGATTTGCTCCGATATACGAATATTTTATTTGGAATCGTTTATTATAAGCCAAGGTCTGCGGTTTGTTTTGCGGATTACGATGAAAAACGGTGAAAAGGGTTGTCATTTTAATGTTAGATTTAATCGATTTGTTATTCTTTACAAGAATTATGAGTATCGGGGATCAAATATAAGGCGTTATTCACGCATTCCACAGCAGTTAGCGTGTAATTAAATAACTCTTTACCTGTTATATTTTAAAAGCAGGTAATTGAATCACACTATCACACCACTAAAGTTACACATTAGTGTTTGTTTGTTCCTCTTCACGTGGCATCAACGGCTGGAAGAATTTCAAGGAAATTCAGAATCGTAATAGCTTTTATACGATGGATTGATATTATAATTATTACAACTACATAGTTTGTGTCATGATACTTACTTTTTGTACGCGAGTGTAACCGCGGGGCGCAGCTAGTATCTAATATAATACGAGCGAGTATGGATCAACAGTAAGCCGTGCGTCTTTTGAGTCATCTCATCTACCAGCCCGCACCACAGATAATATAATAACTACAGTACCCAGCGTAGCCTATACACACTCTCTCTCTCTCTCTCTCCATGTAAAAGAAGGTCCGCGTCCCAACAGTGTGATGGGAACGTATATTGGGCTGATGATGATAGCGTCTGTATTTCGACATCACCTAAAGAAGCTATCTATACCTACTCACTTTTAATTTTACGTGCCCGACAGGGTCCATGATGAACTAGGTAATAAAGAAAATTAGAAGAATTATCTATACTTAAACAACATTGAAGAATGCAAATAAACAATTGAAATAGAAAATGAAGCTTTTGTAACAAAAAATCTCAAATTAAGTGACTTAGTTTTAAATTCTTAAATAACTAAGTGTATTTTAAAGTTTCACTTTCTTTAACAGAGCAACAACAATAAAGTTTTCATTCTTTACAAAAGAAACAATGTATGAATCGGTCTCGATTTGTGTGTGATTAGTCATAAAAATAGCCGTGTGATGTGACTTATAGCCCGCCGCAGTATCGGATCGCGGCAAAGACAAAGATACGATGTGGCAAGTGTAAGTCGGCCGGTGTACTTGTGGTTCCGTACAAAATAATATGACGTACAAATTGCTATTTCACGAGCTATGGAGAGAGCTATGCTTGGTGTTTCCCTGCGAGATAAGATCCGGAACGAGGAAATCCGCAGAAGGACTAAGGTCACCGATATAGCCCTTAAAATTAGCAAGTTGAAATGGCAGTGGGCAGGCCAAATCGCTCGCAGAACTGACAGCCGATGGGGAAGAAAGGTTCTCGAGTGGCGACCACGAACCGGAAGGCGCAGCGTAGGCTGACCCCCACTAGGTGGACTGACGACCTGGCGAAAACCGCGGGGAGCCGAAGGATGCAGGAGGCGAGTAGTCGCTCAAGGTGGCGCTCTCCTGGGGAGGCCTATGTTCAGGAATGGACTTCTACGGGCTGTTGATAATGATGATGATGATTGCTATTTTGATAAGCTTATCTCAACCCATATTTTCTGGAAATGATAAATTTCCTTGAACATGTTTTCCAAGAAATATCTGTTTATGTTTTATTTAAGCCGAATATTACACACTTACTTCATCATCAACAGCCTGAAGAGGTCCACTGATGAATATAGGCCTCCCCCAGAGACCACCACTTTGAGCGGCTGCTCGGCTCCCGCATCCATCGGCTTCCCGTGGTTTTCACCAGATTGTTGGTCCACTTATTGGGGGGACCACTTATTATTCACACCTAATGAATTTTTAAGTAAACGGTAAACTGCTCCATCTTGGAACCTGTGGTCTTCGTTAAAGTGAAAAACTTGTCTTACTATTATATCAAAAAGTAAGAGCGATGTCACATGAAGACAACATTCTGAGAACCACATCGATATTTTTAGTGCTACGGAACCCTAAATATGACAAAGCGTTGGGCAGCCGCGAGCTCTTTTGTCAACATCAGTGTTGCTTATCAGGGATCATCTTAAAAGCTGTGATCTTCTTAAGAGCAGCGATCGGGAACAATAAGTGAATCTTAAACGCTGTGCTTATCAGCGATATCAAGGTTAAGGTGTGGTTCCAGTTCTACTGACGCGACTTTTTTGTCTATAAGTTAGATAATTGTGTTTGGTGCATACGAAATCCTTCTAGGTCTGTTGGTTGGTGTTATTTTTGCGTATCATTATATTTAAACATGCAGACGAGTTATTAATTAAAAAATTTGGAGTTAACGTTTCGCAAAATCTGTGATGTGTATAAAATCACTTGACAGCAAGATTACAGAAATTCAGCTTAATTTTAATACTTTAACTGTTTAATTCTGGCAGAAAGTAATAACATTATAAAAAAGGCACAGAGATAGCTGAATAATTAAGCACGTACTTACATGATTATTCAAGAAGTGTGGTTTGCCATGCAATCTGAAGTTTAACCGCAAGGACTATATACAAACAAACCTTTTATTCTGCAAGACAAAAAAGCAAATAAGAAAATCGAAAAAACCAAAAAAGAAACAGCTCGAAAATAATCATTTATTTGCTTTTTTCATTCACTCCGTCAACAGCGTTATCGGAACGATGGCTTAACTAACATCAAACTCGCCCGCTCCAATAGAACAGTCACATTCACCTACAGATATTTTCGGAAATATTTTGCGTCAATTCACCTCCCTCTTGAATATGGTTCGTGAGGCGATCGTATCACGATGACGATCGGTTTATTTAAACAATGGAATGGTGTTTGTGACATTATCTTGTATTTTCTTCAGACTTTGGACTACAAGCTTTTGAAAAAATATAGAGCAACTTTCAGGCAATGCAATAAAATGAGGACGAGGGGTAGGGCGTTGACTATAATTATATTAGAAGACCGGCTCCCTGAATTTAAAAGCATAATGCAAAACCATTTCATAAACAGGGAGATTAGCGGGGGAATATCCTCTCGCATCCTCTTTTTGTCTGCCCAATTGCCCATGTCTCTTCCCTCCCAAGTTCCCATAGTACAAGTTTTGCTTAGTTTGGGCCCAGATAATATAATACCTACAGTACAGATGCCTCATCCCATACAACGGAATAACCCGGGCTATTTTAGATTCACCAATGCGAGTGAAGCTTTTTAATGTCAATATACACCAAAATTCATTCATATAGTAGTTTCAGACATACGTTCCCCATAAAAGATGGATCTGCAGTTCTTGTATCCTCTACTTAGTTTGTGCTGCAGTTGTCCGCTTAAAAGCCATTTAAAAGCTCACTAAAAATTCATTCATTTCCGTTTGTTATTTGAATACCGAATCAATAAATGGAACCGACTCACCGCTCAAACCGTTCTAAATTCAAACTTTTCATTCCTTTTTCTTTTTATTTTCAACTCCAAAGGTTTATAAGGTGAGCTGTTACCAAAAAGGCTGAATACGCCTATAGTACGCATTGTGGCACTTTGGACCCGCGATCAAACGACAAAGACGCATAAAAATGTACTCTAATATACAAAATTATGAGCACAATTCGATTTAAGATAGCCAATTCTTATGTTGGTCTATTAAGATTCATTATCGTATGTTATATGATTTTAGAAAATGGAGTTTGAGTGGTAAAAGTAGGTTCTCATAATAATGTTATTATTTGAGTCTTTAGAACGAGTGGGTTGGTGATCATAGCCCATTCTGTTGGAAAGAAGTAAGCATGAAGATTTTATTATAATTTAAATCAGTCAAGTGCGAACACGTGCTAGTGTAGCATGGGTCACCTGAAATTAGGGATTAGAAAGGATTATTCCCAATAGTTTTTTTTAATAATAATTATAGGATGCTGAAAAATTTAGGGTTCAGTCCAATGAAATACGGATGTATTGAAAGAAAATCTGAAAATGTTTAAGGCCATGAACTATTGTGTATTCTGTGTGCTCATAATAACATCGTGCTGTAGAAGAACTAAAGAACCTTACTTTATTAACTCCATTTCTTTATAGCTATTTAGAGAAAGTTTTAAAGTATCTATTCATCTATATTTACCGTAAATGGCCTATTATACCTATTGCATGTATATTTATTTATTTTTATTTTATTTTATTTTATTTTATTTTATATTTATATTTATATATATATGTTTATATATATGTATATATATATATTTCAAAAACTTAATATATACAGAAAAGCTTTTCATTTAACCCCATTTGATTTTCAACCAATGAGGCAACTACAGGAATCATCTCTTGAACGGAACCCTAAATAAAACTTAAGCAACACAAATATTATTCGTTGTTTGATGCCCAGATCAAAGACGTAACATACGATAATTCCATAGAGTTACTATCGACAGAAGAGCCACAAAGAATATTCATAATTAAATATATATTTTACCTACACAAACGGTAAAGCGTAATAATTTAAGTAGGCTTCTATGTGACATAATCTTACGACTAAATTATGGTTAAAAGAGTTTATAGAACGAAATACTGTGGTCTTTACTGAATTAGAATTGCAGATAATACAAGAACTTGCAATAAAATTTGATTCTATGAAACCAAATAGTCGGATTATTCATTAATGTCAAACTATTATTGAAATAAACTTTTATTCATGTCTTTATTAAAAATACTATAGTCAGCAACAACTAGAGCGTGCGGTGGCAGGTCTTTGCATAATGTGTTTTCATAGAAAATAAATAGTTATACGTTACTATTATAAATATGAATGACCTGGCTATGATTCAGTAAATAGCTTATCACACAATGTACTGTAGGCCTAGCACAAATATTTACGCGCGCGTAAGTGTAACGTTAACGTAAGGGCCCCCTATTACGATTGCGTCTGCCGGTCAACTGCTGTCAAAGTTCATACAATTTTAACAGCAGTTGAGCGGCATACACGCGTCAGCAGCGCTGCTAGCTCAATCGTAATAGGGGAGCAGATCAAATGCCATAACTACAACTGCCTTACGTTAACGTTACACTTACGCGCGCGTAAATATTCGTCTTAGGCCTACTGTACGTGAATACGTTTTGTTTCTAACAGTTATGATTGTGTCTAGTCTCAATAAAGTTGACATAATAATTATATTATTCATTATTGTCGCCTCAATCAGTAAAATTTGCAGGTTGTTTGTATTGATCACGAATTTTAATTGGTAATTATAACAATTTATATGGTCTTCCTCTTCTTCTTCTCGTGTAGGCAAGTGGTCAGCCCTGGTGTCAGAATTTTTAGGCCGCCCAAAGGCTTCTGACTTGGCTTAACGATTATAGTCTTATGACAACAGCCGGGACCGCGTGCCCTAAGAAGCACGGTAGCGCTCAGTTGTAAACACAATTTTTGCTGTAGCGGTCATCCATCATAGTAATGACCGCAGCGAACGTTGCTTAACTTTACCGATCGGTTTTTTATTATGAGAATGAATGACTGAAAATTTCGCATGACACTGCACTGCGCACGTCATCCTGAGACATCACACAATCTAGTAATCAGATTACTGTGTGATCAGGTCATAAAGGATAGGAACAGCTAATTGTGTGCTTCGCTTTGGGCGCTACATTGATAAGGTCCACTATCGAATTTGCTCGCTTAACTTTAATTCCTATCTATGTCAGTTCTTAAAGTCAATGATGCTTTACATTTGAACCCAGTGTTATATAAATTGACTATTATGACTGAATTATATCTTTTGCCGGTAACTTATACAACGCGTGTAACTTTCTCAAGAGTTCATGTATTGTTATTGTTCCAGGTACCTAACTGATCAAACCACATTCCGTTGTGGATGCGGGCAGACGTTGCGTCGCCGATGCACGCGGGATTCCATCCTTTATTGTAGTGTCTATGAATGTACAGATACATTATGGTAGAATGTGGCTCTCCTAATAATTTGATCACTATACTATTATGTAAACCTACATTCTTGCAAATAAAATATTTTACTTTACTTTTTATTGTTTTATTATGTTCATCCAAATGTAAGTTTTGGAAACAGTTATTTTGATATCATTATTATTTAAAAGTATATAAGATATTTTTTTATGTAATACTTAGACTAGTTCTTCCTCAAAAAATTCGGCGACGGACAGTTTTTTTATTCCAGTTGCCCCGAGTGGGAACAAAAAAGAACAACATATAAAATAATAGCGAAATAACTCACTGCCCATGTCATCAAACTATTCAATCAAACAAAAAATTTACATATCAACCGGAAATTATGTTCCAAAAAAAGACCTTTCCTTCAAATCAATAAACCTCCTATTTTTTATTGTTCTCGCTTAATATTTTATGGTTAGCATATTTTTCAGTATCCATTCTATAACGCTAGAATATACAATTACGGAATATTACCCTCACCACTTCACCCTAAACGACGATGCCCAAAAGACTAATCGAATAATCGACATAATTATTAGTTTAAACTTTTAAACTATGTAGTATAGAACACACCACAGACGTTCCGCACACCCACTCTACACCGCATAAATATGCATTTACACGCATATTCTGCTTGAAGCGTCGCTTTTGAACATGGAATATGCATTACAGCTTTCTGTGTACTCCGTACTCCCAGCACGCATGCAAATGTTATAAATATATTATCAAAGGGAACATTTTCATACTAAAACTATTTATAACTAACCGTAAAAATAAATTTACCACAAAAGATTTAAAGACAATGTAAACAAGGAACAATTAGTGGGCAAAAACGCTCCCCGCAGAGATACCCGCATCCAAATCGCTTTCACCACAAAACTGAGCACTGGAACTAAGCAGAAGTCAACTCATTGAACAATTCACAATAATCTACATATTTTGTTTTATAAAATACAATGAAGCATGTCCTAAAAATTGTGAAATCAATTGTCCTAAAACCTCCCGCGGATTGAAACTAATAATGACAAAGAAAGATGCAACAAATCATCCTGTCCTGCAATGTCACTTTAAGCCATTTTCAACTTTATATTATTGCCTATCAAATTTGTTGATGATCAGAAATCGAGCATAGCTAATTATAGAGGGGCTGCAGCGGGAGTAATAGAGTAAAACCATGTGATGAAGTTTTTACCTTTTATTTAAGGTTTTTACATATAACACTATAATTAGGTCCTAAAATTAATTATATGTATGTGACAAGTCTCGACGATCGAGAACAAGTGCCGGGGGAGGATGATGTAAGCCTCGCGGAGCCTAGAGGGGATCGCGGGCGCGGGCGGTACGCGGACGGTGGTCGCGATCTGTCTCACGCTTTTGCTGGTCAGCGCTTTTCCATGTGTTAGTACATCTTCTCCATGTGTGCAAATCGCGCTGACACGGCGGTGACGATGCCTAGGTAGCGCGATATGCGGTACGTTCGATGTACTTGTCGTTCTACGTAACACCTCCCACCGCAGATCAGCAACCATTTCAGTACTTTCAGACTAAATGTTGCTGGATGATCTGGATTTGTGCAGGTCTGGATGCTGGATTCTCATCGTCGGCTTTTCTTATTGATTGAATAATCGTCGTGGAGAAAGCGTTGTTGATCTTTCTCTGATTTAACCAATATCTTCTGCTGATTATATAAAGATGACAAGTACTCCTGCACTGATTAATAAGATGTAAAATGGTATGGTTGTATGATTTGTTGAACTCGGCGGATTTTCAAGAGTAAGTGTAAGTTGCACTGCTATTAATTTCTTCTTGAATTTTGTTGAGTCCGTTGAAATTTATCCAATTGTTTTGTGGCAGGATATGTATCAGGTTCAGTATATTCTGGGATGTTAATGATCTTCGGTGACTGTTCTTTGATTTCATTTTTAATACTCATAGCTGCTAGTTCATCAAGTTCATAAAAGTTTTGCGATATTTTAACAGAGTACAGCGGCCTTGCAAGGTAGTGGTCTCTTCTCTTTCGTAATGCCTCGTCACATGGTTGCTTTCAGGAATATGATGAAATAGTGTTGATCGTTCAATCTTTCTATGTCTTCTTAAGAAAATGTTATCTATAGGTATTCTTGTGCATGAGCTTCCAGTGTGCATAAGCTTGCAGTTGTATGTTCTAGTAAGAAATCTTGAATGCTGTTGGTTTGAATATAATTTGATGATTGAGACTCGATTTGCATAGGAACCGGGCGTGCTACCTTCGGGCATTCAGCCTCTAATGTACACAGAATTACTCGTTGGTTGCTATGCTATATAGGTACTGATAAGGGAATAGTATGAGTTACAAGTTAAGTTGGATAGGTTTAAAAGTTAAGTTTTAGGTATATTAAGTAGAATAGGCAAAGGGATGTACTTATTGTACTTGAAGAACAAATAGGAATTTTAAGAACTACTGCTATCTTATTTTCTAAGAAATATGATCTAGTACTTATAATGCTATAATATTTTCTAAATTTCATATCTAAAATTTGATTTTTATCGGCAATTTCTTTTTCAAATAATTTTCTGAAGTCTACTACAAGGTGCCATTTTTGTCGACGGGAAGCATCAGTCTTCTTTGGTACTACGGGTACTACCGAAATAGGCGAGCTTCATGCAGAGTCGAATGGTCTTATAATGCCTTGCTAACACATTCCCAATTTGATCACTTGTGAACAAAGGGATATCTGTAGCTCTTCATACATACGGGGTTGTACATTATATTTTATTTTATTTATCTAATTTGAAATATCTTTTTGTTTTATTATATTCTAAAAATTACTTTATTTTAATTTCTTTTAAAATTTTTAATGTATCGTTTTTTTCTACGTTTTCTAATTCATTCAAATTGTTGCATTTAATTATTGTTTCAATTTTTTTTTTGTTTAAAAATTATTTTATGTGATAAACCTATTTAATTAATTTTTAAATTGTATTTAATTAATTTACTTTTTATTTTAAAGCATTAATATTTTATTTTTTCTGTGAACTTGATTTTTTTTACATTTTTAATTGGGTCATGTTATTTAGTTTATATAATTTCACAATTAATTGAATTAATCCAATTTTATAAATGATTTAATTTTAAAATGATCTGCATTCCTAAAATACAACTATAAAGTTTATTTCAGCAAATTATCTAATATCTAAAACCTATATATACCTATATATAGTCTAGTTTTAACTCTAAAAATTTATTTAATTTTTTAAATTTATAGAATTTCCAAAATCATTTTTTTTATACTACTCACTAGTTTTTTTTATTCCGTTCTTATATGCATTTCAAATAACTTTTAATTTTTTTTGAATAGTTATTTTTATATTTCTTTTTTTTTATATTTATTTTGTTTTTCAATATTTAATTTTAGTTAACATATCATGTTGATATATTGGTATTGCTTAATTTTCTACATTTTTTTATTTTTTATTTAATTAATTTATTTTCTGTTTCACTTTTTATTTTAATTTATTTAATTCATTAAAGTTTTTATATTGATTTTATTTTTATTCCAAAAATTTAAATTTCTAGTTTATTTAAATTTTTTTTATATATTTTACTTAAAAAATTTAATAATTCAATTCCAAAATTATAAAATTTCAACTTTCTTTCCTTGTTTCTTTTTTTTAATTTATGATTTAAATTTAATACTATTTAATTAGCTTTTATAATTTAATTATATCATTAAAATTGTTCATTTCAATTTTTTTTCTACTTGTTCTTTTTTATTTTTGTCATTTTCTAAGATTTGCGTAATCTTATAATTAATAAAGTATTATAATTTACTCAATTTTACAATGCATTTGATTTTAAAATTTACACAGTTTCCAAATTAGGTTATATTAGATTTTTTTTTATTTTACCGTTCCAATTTTATATTCATTCTTAAATCATCCTAATTCCCCAAAAGAATTTTGTTATTTTAAATTTATTACTTTTTTATCATATTTTTTATCCTTCTTAATTTAATTTCCAAAATTTATTTAACTTTATTAGTAATAATATTTTATACATTTCACCATTTTCAAAATTATTTCATTTATATTTTATTTTGATAACTACTCATTATATTTCCTTTTTTTTTAACTTCCTTTCAAATATTTCAAATGAATTTAATTGTTCAAACTTTACTTTTAATTTTTTTATTGTATTATAATTTTATACTTAAAAATTTAAAATTTTACAGTGATTTAACATTTTTTTGTTAGATTAAAAAGTTTTTTTTTGTTGTTACATTTTTTAAATAAATTAATGAATTTAATTTTTTTTAAATAATTCATTTAAACATTTTATTTTATTTTTATTTAACATTTTCAATTAATTTATTTTATTTTTTAAATTCAATAATATATTTATTCATTTAAATTTTTATTTCATTTTAATATTTATTCTAAAATATAATTTTTTCATTAATTTAATTTCTCAAATTAATTCAAACCTAAATCAATTTATTTTTAAAACTTTTGAATTGTTTTTTTCTTTAATTCGATCATTTAAATTTATTTCATTTAAGTACAACTATTTTTTTCAAAATTTTAATGATTTATCATTTTTATATGATTTTGTAATTTATTTAATTTTATAATACTTAATGTTTTAATTTAACAGATTATTTAATTCTTTCAATTTTTATTTCATTTTTTATAATTTATTTCATATTATATAAAATTTTATTTCATTCTTTAATTTTCGAAATTAATTTTTTTTTTAATTCATCCCAATTTAATTTTTATTTATTTCATTTATTTCATTCTTGTTATATTTAATTTATATTACCAATTTAAATATTAATTTATAAATTGTAATTAAATTTTTAATTTTCGAAAGCAGATTTTCTAATATTTAAAACATAATTTTTTTTTAATATAATTTAATTTCCCAAATTAATTCATATTTTTAAATAAATTTCGTTTTATTTATTTCAATATTAATTTTTTTATGTTTTTTTTTATTTATTTTTTTATTTTAATATATTTCGTTTTTTTTTTGAGTTCACATTTTTTTATAACATTTATCCAATTCCGTTAAATTTATGTCATTATACATTTTTCCATTTTTTTTTTTTACATTTATTTAGTTTATGTATTATTTTGCGATTTTTTTTTGCATTAATTTTTTTTATACATTTTTTTGTTCACGTGTTATTTTATTTTATTTCTAATTATTCAATTTTTTTTTTGTATTTAATTTTTTTTTTTTAGTTTTTATTATTTTTTTTTTATTTTAAAATAATTCTAATTACTAATTAATTTCGGCCATTTGATTATTTAAATTTATTTCACTTTTTTAAATTTAATTTATGTAATTATATTTAAAGTATTTAATAAGGACTTTATTTAAATTTGTCTTAATTTTTTTTTTATTTACATTTTACCGCTTTTTTATTTTATTCCGATTAAAATTTATCAAATTCATTATTCTTTTAATTTTATTATAATTAATTTTGGCTAATTTTATTTTTATTAATAATAGAAATAATTAAAATTTATTACCTATCTATTATCACTTAATTACAATAAGGCTTAAATTTTTCGTAATTATTAAAATTCCTTTTCTCATGAATTTTACATAAGAATTTCTATAATATTAGAATATATTCATTTTCAATTATCTGTTCTTGGATTTTAATTTACTTAATTATATCTTACACCAGAGCGATTCTGGGAAAGATAGATTTTAACTTACTTAAATACCTTACCAGAGCGATTCTGGAAAAAGATAGATTTAAATTTAAATTTACTGAAACACCTTATCAGAGCGATTCTGAAAAAGGTATCGTCAGGTAAAATCCTGACGGAAACTATCACTAAAAAGGGGAAGCAACACCAGAGACAATTCTAGCGTACTTACTGTATAATTATTCATCATCTTCGGTTCACTATATTAATCTTCGATTTCTTGAAAGCTGCAGTCCATAGGTATAGATGTTCGATCCTTGGTTAAGGCTCAATAGCCAATCACGCACGCGCACTGCATTAACAGCTATAATGTCCAGAGTTCACCGATTGACCTCAAAGTCCAAAAAACTGCCAACACTCCCGAGGGTCGTACGCGCACTTGACCCAAAGACTCTACCAACTGCGCCAATTATAGAGGGGCTGCAGCGGGAGTAATAGAGTAAAACCATGTGATGAAGTTTTTACCTTTTATTTAAGGTTTTTACATATAACACTATAATTAGGTCCTAAAATTAATTATATGTATGTGACAAGTCTCGACGATCGAGAACAAGTGCCGGGGGAGGATGATGTAAGCCTCGCGGAGCCTAGAGGGGATCGCGGGCGCGGGCGGTACGCGGACGGTGGTCGCGATCTGTCTCACGCTTTTGCTGGTCAGCGCTTTTCCATGTGTTAGTACATCTTCTCCATGTGTGCAAATCGCGCTGACACGGCGGTGACGATGCCTAGGTAGCGCGATATGCGGTACGTTCGATGTACTTGTCGTTCTACGTAACAAGCTTGATAGAAATCAATGTTGTTGATGTTAACAACATATAAACAATTCAAACTATATCACATTGTAATAAAGTTTAAATTTGAAAAGCAAATGTATTGGGTAGTTGCTCTGTAAAGCATAGTGTTGTTATTTTTATTTTTTAGCGCACACAGGATCATTACCAAGTATTGTTGGATAATTTCACACGTTTGACGATACTGCGGGCGTTTCGAAGAGAATTTAACAGAAATTCCGAAGAATGGACGTTGTGACTAAAGGACTGTATTGTTGTTTACAATTTTGGTTTACAGTGGCATTTTGTTATCACTTTTGCAAGAATGGTTGAAAGGAGTACCCGTGGGCTCTTACTTGGTCCAGTTTTATACCTATTTACCTTCACAAAGAAGGCAATTCGGTTCATTAAGTTCATTTAAATGAACACCTTTTCAAGAAGCAAACGGCATTCAGTACCTACTTAACTTCTACTTAAAATAATTGTGGACATTTCACACAACGCCATCTAGCTCCAGACTAAGCAAAGCTTGTACTATGGGAACCAGATAAATATGATACGATACTCATAATTATACTTTTTGTTTGTAAATACATACATAAAATACAATATAACACCCAGACACAGAACAAAAATCTATGTTCATCACACAAATGTTTGTCCTGGGTAGGAATTGAACTCACAACCTGCAGTTCAGATGGCAGGGTTACTACCAACTGAGCTATCAGACCAGTCCAATATTTGGGTATTTTTCTAGTGCCTTCTAATTTAGTATTTATTGTAATTATTTTAATAGTTGACCCTTTGTGATAATTTTATTCATATATCCACTAAGCTTAACTACAACGTCTATATCAAACATATCAAACGACCATAGACTAGGCAGGTGTACTTTTTGTCCCCCAAACAATAAATCTCTCGATTTGCTTGACAATGGCTGCGCGCGCGCAGATCCAAGGTGCATTAGTGCCTGTATCGCTGACCAATTGAATTCATTCATCATTATGCAAATGTGATCGTTTACTTTTGTAAAATCACGTTCTGCTGATTTGAGGGTTTAGGATGAAGAAAATCTTTGTATTTCTTTTAGAAGTTCAGTGATGTATTCAAGTTGTAGGCTATTGTTATATTTTAAATCTTGAGTCGTATTCTGATTTTTAACCTAATTACTAATGGTGTTTATTTATTGTTTGTGTCAAGCCCCAGATAATATAATACCTACAGTAATTAAGCTTTACGGTAGGGAAAAGCAAGCACAATAGATACATATACCTACTTTTTTAAATTTATTTTTATTTGTTTCATACACAGAATTCCCCCTATTACATAGGGTTTCATATTATTATTCTTTTATTAATAATTTCGAGTGGCGACCACGAACCGGAAGGCCCAGCGTAGGCAGACCCCCCACTACATGGACCGATGACCTGGTGAAACCCGCGAGGAGCCGATGGGTGCAGAACCCCAACAGCCGCTCAAAGTGGCGCTCTCTGGGGGCGTCCTATGTTCAGCAGTGGACATCTACGGGCTGATGATGATGATGATTAATAAAAATTTAGCATGGTTTTGGTTTGGCTCTGTACCGACATGACATTTTAATATGAAGTAGACTAACACTAGCCCAATCGAGCTGAGATTTGGTATGGACGTTTATATAGTGCCCGGACAGTATAAGCTTTTAGTTCTTTTGAAAATGATCAGATGAGGACTGTTTCAAGTTACTTTTTCCCCATAAATGTTATGGTAGGGTAGATAAACATAGATATATACTTACAAGACTTTTTGATTGATGATTCCTCTATACAGAATGTAATTTAATTCATTAGCATAAGTTGAGCCCATGATAGAACATCATTTATAGATGATTGTTAAACAGTAAAGAGTGTATGTAAATGAAAATATTTTTATTGAACATTATGATGATCGACGCGGCGCCTATCGCAGTTGGCACGGATGATTTTGATACATTTAACCGTTTTTATACCTTGTATGTACTAAATAAAAATAGCACTTCATTACTTTAATTAAATTTTGTATTGTAGCATTTGATTAAGTAAGTTATTTCATTTTTTGGAGATTTTATTGTTACCAAACCAATGTGTTAGAATTCACACGTGACCGGTATCAGGAGTAGGTACTTAGTTTCAAAAAATGCTAATGAATTCAATTACACCCAGTATATGACTTTAGAGTAGTATATATAGATGTATAACGAGCGTTATGCGTGAACTACATTGGTAATTTTATACATTGTCCTGAATTATAAAGGTGTTTTCTTCTTTAAGTACTCAAATAAAAACTTGCATTGCGTTTTTACGGTACCTAATAATTTTATATCAAATTTATCTCTGTAGAAGACATAATCAAAAAGATTCTTACTATACCTGAACTGAAGTTTATTAACACAACAATAAATGTAGAGAATTCAATATTAAATTACCTCGTAAAACCGATTCTACAGTAGAAATATAAAAAACTTAAAAGGTAAGAAAGAAAATATTCCTCGGATTAACGAAATGTACCAACAATATTCAAATAAAATAACCTCTCCCACAATCTAGTAAAAACCTCAATGAGATTTAACAAGCAAGAATAAAATATCGACTACCAACCGACTGTTGGACCACTGCCATCAGAACGAGACCTGCAACTCTTGACTTAGCTCGTTAAAAATATTCCAATGGTTCAGTCCCAAGAGTGTCAAGATACAGTGGTCAAGTATTATGCCTATTTTATTATAGAGAAGGTTTTCGTACAATTGAAAACGGCCGATTCAAATCGAAAATGTGGAAAGTCTCGAGGGGAAATCCTAAGGAATAAGGGTGACAAAGTTATATTACAGCAATACATCGTTTCTTCTTGGATTTGTTTAATAATAGAGTATTGAAAGGAGTCAAACTTCACACAAAAAATCACTCTTCCATGAATTACAATTCGGTATGTATTGTATTATATTGTAAAAAGTAATGTTATTTTCGAAAGTGGCTATTTGCTAAGTATCCGTAGTTTTAACATCATATTTATCTTATTTTATGTAAAAATACAACATCGTATATACATACAGGGTCACCTACTAAAAGTATGTAGGTGACCCTGTATTTACATAAAATCTTTTAGGTTACCATTGAAATTCGCTCTAAAATACAGATATTTTCCGTAATAAAAAGACTGATTGCCAATCTCCCTTATATGTCATCCTTATCATCAACGCTTGAAGACGTCCACTACTAAACATAGGCCTCCTAGGCCGAGCACTACTTTGAGCGGGTGCTTGCCTCTTGCACCTCACAGCTCCCTGCGGTTTTAACAAGTTCGCTGGTCCACCGGTCAACCTAGAAAACCTCAAAAACAATAAAATCTATAAAATCCTTAATTACTATAAACTGAAACCAGGGGCCGTACTGTGAGCTCTTAGCCCGATTCAAAACAGAGCCTATATTGGGTCGCTTTGTTTTTTTTGTATGAAGATTTTGACAAGTGATCCAATATAGGCTATGTTTTGAATCGCGCTAAGAGCTCACAGTACGGCCCCTGGGTGAGTTCGTGACAGTCGGAAATATTCAAGAAAAAGGTAAAACACCAAAACTGAATTTTTTGGTGACTGTTAATAATAGCCAACAAAAGTCCAATATCAACATTAAAATATATTCCGAATTGTCGCCCTGACCTTTCCTCGAGTAGACCTGAGACTTGATGGCGGTTACTTGCATTGAAGCATCTGCTTTCGATACAATTCATATGATGGACTTAAATGACATGGCTTTATAAATGAATAAATGGTTCCCAACGATCACATCCTACTCAGATCCGAGACCCTAACTAGGATTCCCTATACAGGGAAAAGATTTCCTGTGGGGAATTTTTGTTACGGTCCAGTATCTTGGATTGGCCTTGATTAAGGTTCTAGGTACCCAAGAACAGGAACTACGACCTTGGTCCGCCAACACCAAGACGCAGTAAAAGTACTTGCGTTTTTTTTTCTGTGCACAATTAGTACGTGTCCTGTTGCGAGAATCGAACCGGCTTACGGGCTATGAGCCAACCTGTTCAACTATCACGCCACAGGGGCTGTCCTATGGTTCCTCTAGTAGATTCTTTGTTGTCTCTACTGCTGGGACATGGCCTTCTCTTATACGTGGAGAGTGTTGGCAATGATCTCCACGCTGCCCAAATAAAGATTGGTGGATGACACATTTCTTCGAGTTTTATGATTCTCAAAAAAACTTTTCACGTGTTTTCTTTCACTGTAGAGTGTATGATCAGTATTATTTCTAGATACGACATACTGTAACACAAATGAAAATAAGTCAATTATTATGAAATTTTTTGTTTAACCCTGATTGTAATGTTATTTAGTAAGTCCCCTGATTTGCTTGGCTTACTGTTATCTCTATGCCGACCGTTTCCTAAATTATAAAAAATTCGGCCCAATAAGATCGTGGAATCTTTTTGACTCTACATCGAAATTCAAATCATAAACGCGAGCACCAGATCTGAAAGTAGATTTTTGATAGAATCAACAGTGGGCCCGATTTGGAGTGGTGTCGATAATGCCCCTCAGACCGCGCCCTGAATGCAAACCAAATCTCGGTTTGGTTTGGAGTCTCGGCAACGGAAAACTTATAGATTATTCTAAAGGGTTCCAAATTTGGTTACAGGATTTATATTTCGTTATCAGATTTGCCTTTCAGATTTACCGCTGAGGGAAAATGGTGTTTGTTTGCGATGGAGCTATACATAGTGGTGTCAGAGGGAAATGCTGCCAAGGACAGTTCCAGTGTTGTATATGAAAGGAACTACAATATTTTTGGTCGCTGTACTGGACAATCTATGAGCAGGAGCTATGCCATCATAATCATTATATTATCATCTCTTATAATACGCGATTAAAAATGAACGGTCACTACAGTAGATAGATAGATAGATAGATGAACACTTTATTGAAACACCATATCACGAATAATTAAAATTAAGGCAACCAACTTAACCAAAGTGTAACAATGGGCGGTCTTATCGCTTAGAGCGATCTCTTCCAGACAACCTTGATAGAAGTAGGTACAAATAGCATCATTGTCTTTAATTATTTTAATGTTTATTTAATAACCCTTTTTCTTGTTCTTTTGTTTTTACAAATAAAAGATATTTAAGGTTTTTTTATAATGTAGTTTATTGATTTGTTTTCTTCTTTTATTTTAGTTCATCAATCATCATTCATTATATTATAGGTATGAGCATGAATCATCGTAAAAATATACTTTTTATTTTATAAATTGGTTGTTTCATTTGTATAAGAGTAACACCCCAAGCAGATAAGCTAAAACTTTCTTAGCAAGATCAAAAATTTTCCAAACCAGCATTCCTTTGTCATAGAAAATTAAATTTACGACCGTATCATTGTTTAAGCACCACATTTAGATGTCACTAAAAAGCATTCCCAGTGCCGTAAATCATGAGTTCAATTTAAAAGCAGGTTTTATATTATCTACGTACACCGTTGTCTCAACCTTTAGTGCTACATAAACTTTATTGTAACAATGAACACTTGACTTTTGAATCTTACGAACCACACGCGAAGTCTTTTCTACTCGACTATCCATAAAAGAACCCTAAGTCAGACAAAAACGTTTTACGACACAGCTCGGCTTATGCTGGAGGGTTGACAAACAATTTCATAAAACTGAATTTATTATACGCATATTGTTATCACGTAGGCTGAGACGTCGTTACAAACAATAAAAGTAATTTTTACGAGTGGCAACCCTTTGCGTTAATAAATTAAAAAGTTAGCTAGGGTTGTGAAACAATACCACTTACCCCGATGCCCAGAGATCTAAGTTGTGTCGCTCCTGGTTAAGAAAAGCATTCAGGGCTGCCATTCTATTCAATGGCGGCTATAGAGACTGAACAAGTTGCGACTTGCGGCATTATTTCAATTGTTTAAAATTTTCGAAATAGAAAACTTTTAGCTCATGAAAACGATTCATTTGTTATTAAAGGAACAATCGACAATTTGTAATAACTAATTAATTAAATTGTGATTAGTTGGTCTATTTTATACTTCTACGTCCTACACCAAACTTTCTTTTTTCAATAGTCATAATCACCTCTGACTATAATACTAGACAAAAGACAAGACAGTGTTTTATCGATATAGGTTATTCATAGCACTTTTACTGAAAATAATAATCAAAGATCTGATGAGTATTTTTAGCCACGCTCAACCCTATCGTAGGGTTGTGCCTTATTAGGTGCGTACACTATACGTGGTACAGTTAGTCGAGTACCCCAAATTAATATTTGAGAATAAAATCCATTAGCGAATGATGCTTTTTACTCATTGTTTAGGGTTGTCCCATAATTTACGCGCGAAACCCGATTGAAGTCTTTTCAAAACTGCAGGGCGGAGAATGCGCATTGGAAAACAAGATTCCTTTGCAGTAAGCGAAATTAACTGCGACCATATTTTGTGAGGAATAAAGCTTAAAATGGCTCGTTTTATGAAGAATAGTTTTTCAATGTTGGCACTAACGTGTTGTCTTGTCAACCCTATGATTTATATGCGCAATTGTCTATAGTTCAATGCGTGTAAAGAGAATTTCTATTTGTACCGGTACAGTGCAGTTTTTGTAGTTTTTGTGCTGGTTTAATTTAACATTGTTATAGCGGTGGCATTTATGGCACTGTATTTATGGCGGTATTGGTCGGTTATTTTGCAAATGCCGAAGATTTACCTACCTCTGTTACCCCTATACCTATTTTGAAATTTTTGAGAAGGTATTGTTATGTTGGTAAAAAATATAAAAAAATACTTACTGCGATTTTGGTATAAAACCAGTTTGATGTCACATTTGTATTTAGTCACAGAAACTTAGTTCTAGTCGTAATAAAATCAACAAATAACCTCTTGAAATGTTTCTTAAGGCCCAGGACCCAATGCGAGCACGTTTATTGCAGCAGACGACCTTAAAACTTATTTTGTAGTAAGGAGGGTCGCTTTATGCATAGCAAAAATATGGCGTTTACGTTGCGTTGCACTTCGACTTTTCCATTTTCCGGTACAAATAATTAGTTATTAAAGAAACGTTTATTGTTATAAAAAAATTAAGCTTATAGACGGATGCATTGAAACATAACTCATCACTATGATTTATTTCAATGGGGTGTCTTATTATAAAATAACATTTTAGGACGTTTGAATGATTTTTTAGAGGTCACTTCACGATTTTTTTCTATCAAGAAAACTTTTCGTAAACGTGTTTCGGTTTCGGTTGATAGAAAGAAGATATGACCAGTATTAACGTGCAATTTTTTCAATCCTATAAATGGTATATGTTTTGAGATAATCACGTTCAAAATAGTCGATTTGGGAGCATTCAGCGCCTTAAGTGACAAACACAATAGTACAACAGTTAACAGGTAACCTTAAATATTATTGTGATTATTATTATAGTTATTTAATTTCCGACACAAGACCCATATCGACACGATACAAATGGAAGTATAATGAAAACATAGTACCTACTTAAACATGAAATAAAAATATTAAATAGTTACCTAAGTAGGTTTAGGTAATTTCCATTCATCATGTCAAGTCGATAGCTAATATTTTACCAATAGTAGTTTGTACCAATACGTGGCTATTTATAAAACTTTCGCGGACGCCTTATTAGACAGTCATCTTCATAAATAGGCACTAAAAATGACATTATAAATAATAAAACAAACCCTATCACTTTCCCATATTAAAGTTTCACCGCGTTCCAAAATCAACAATGTATCGTCATATTTACAAGTTATTAAAAAAAGAATAAATAAAGCCAAACGCACACCGGCGATCCGCAAACATCGACCGGCATTGTTTCGCACATCAGCTGTGTACATCACCGTAATGCCCATTCTATATTCATGTCGGATAATCCACACAATGACGTGTACGACGATCAAAATAACTATAAAAATACAATAAGCAGCTTATGCGTGTTGCGTGTACCGTGTGTGCGCGACTGTACAAAAAGATATTTGACAGTGCATTTGGGCCAGTGGTAGAGTAATTTTAGTTAGATCATTTAAACTGTTTCTAAACCAAAAAAACGTGCAGTTTACATAATAATGCGTTTCATAAATGTAACAATTTGACTTCACCTCAATAGGTACATAGTGAAAAATGTCACAAATATCAATAGGAATATCAATAATAATAATAAATTCTTTATTTCGGAAAAATTATATCATTTATACTTAGGTAAATGTACAATTCATTATCTGTACAAATAGAGTTTCTTTTGTTTAATTTAATATAATTATGGTGTATCTTTGTGTCACAATCTCTAACGGTAAAATTATAATATCTCTCCGTCTTTTCCCTTTTCCCTATAAAAAAAAAGTGCCACAATAAATTTTAGTTTAGCTTACGAGAATAAGAAACGGAATCCTCCCAGTCTATTATAATTATATTCTGTGATATTATAGTGAAATATACAGGATTTATTTTTGGTAGGCAATACAAAAAAAGAGTTATGTTGCAATTTTGCCTACGACTGTACATGGTACATTCGAATTTTGAACTTCGAACACTAAATCCATTTCAAAATGGCGGCCCTTTGTTACCAATTAGGTGAAGTGTACCAGTGAAGATTTAATCCTATTGGTGCTTTGTGAGCTCAATTATAAAATGCGTTTGTGCCATATTGTGCTTACAAAACGTTCATAAAATGTATTGTGCAAGCACCTTTATAGTTTATTGTGATGAGGATTATGTTTTTGGTAAATTCTAAATTGGGTCATCTTTTTTTATAATCATCTGCGAATGTTGCCTACTTTGGTTTTTTATATGGTAGTTAGCATATGCCTCAGTATACAAATATACCGTACACTTGAATATGCTTTTTCACACACAGTAAGTTTTTTGGTAAAATTCTGAATGGAAATGGTATTCCGATGAAATTATGTAATTTTTAATAGTACTTACGTGATATTTACCTCATTATGTAATGTCATAATTTAATTTATTTTTTCTCTCTTCTAATCTAATCTTTGTTTAATTTTTTTTTTGTTTAAATGAAATATTTTTCATTCTGTGTCAAAATGAGTAGTGAATATTTAAAGGTCCTCGATCGTTACTTAAGGCGCTGACAGGACCCAATGCGAGCACGTTTATTACAGCAGACGAACTTGAAACTTATTTTGTACCTCATAGGGCGCTTTATGCATAGCAAACATATGGCGATTACGTTGCGTTGCATTTCGACTTTTCCATTTTTCGGTACAAATAATCAGTTATAAAAAAATGCTTATTGTTATAAAAAAATAAGCTTATAGACGGATGCATTGAAACATAACTTATCACTATGATTTATTTCAATAGGGTATCTTATTATAATGTAACATTATAGGACGTTTGAATGATTTTTTAGAGGTCACTTCACGATTATGTTCAATCGAGAAAAGTTTTTGTAAACGTGTTTCGGTTTCGGCAGATGGAAAGAAGATGTGAATTTTTTTCAATCCTGTAAACGGTATACGTTTTGAGATAATCACGTTCAAAATAGTCTATTTGGGAGCATTCAGCGCCTTAACGTCCTTCATACCCACTGAAAAATACTTTGAAAAAATGAAAAGCTCGTAGTATTGTCTGTCAAGCAAGAACCTTTTTTTAAACTATGTTTCTATACAGCAATAAAAAATTGCCTAAAACCTTGGTTTGTGAGCCATTATGCTAAGTAGGCTTAATTAAAACCTACTTCTCAATGATTGGCTGGGAAAACGTTGTTTAGCGTAAAAAAGGTATTTAGCCTACAATAATTAAGGGGGTTATGTTAAAAAATATGTGTGGAATATGTGTGGACTATGTGGTGGAGATTTGCCACTGAGGAATGTAACCATCTCAGTAAGAAGAGCGACGTTGTTTTGTTTGTATGTTGTGTTACCCATAGAGGCAAATAATATTAGATTGGCTTTTATTGCCATCTACTTATACGATAACATAACCCAAAATATCCCAGACGTTAAGAATATAGATACACATTGTTACCGTCTCAGATTTCTTACTTTTTGTACCGACTCGTCCTGAATCTCTTTACTGATAGTATCTTAAAGCACAGTTAAAACTAGTTTCGCCACCACAACGATCGACTTTACAAACTGCCGGCAAATAATAATATGAATTCCTCATGACTAAGTTCTCACAAACTTAAATCTTTAGAGCTTTTTCATACCAGGCAGTCTACCTAGGCAGTAAAAAACCACAAAAAGCTTAAAACGGTCACTGACGTCACATTAGTCCCGCCACACACAGCTGTCCTTTATCAGCTCCCCGATCTAAAGCCGATGTTGTACTTAGCGAAAATACTCATTTTATCTTGAACAGAGATCTGGTTCTTCCCTAATCTGCTCTTTGTGCGTGTATGTTTGTTTGTGTGATAGAATGGGGGGTTCTTGTGCAATTAGAGACAGATTACCGTGGGGTGTCAATATATGATCGGCGTTATTACGGATCTCAAGATTGGTTCTTTGATCGTTTTTTTTATTCGTAGAGAACTGTTTTGTTTGGGGAAGTGGGCAATTCCTATAGGATAATGTTTTATGGTGGATAATACTTACTATTTGAATTGTTTAGGTACGCGTGTTTTATCCTCACGTCTCGGTTGACAAGCATTTATCATTATAGCATCAAATTTATAACACAACTTTGGGGGCTATTGTTTAAGTATGTTACTTAGATCGCAATGCAATAAGCGAAAACTACCCAATTTAAAAAATCGAATTTGTCATGAATATAATCAGTAACATATGAACTGCTTGTTATTATTGACAAATCTACGGGTACGAAGAACCTTCAAAGATTTCAATAAAGCTATACAAGGTGACCTTGAATTAGTATGTTATCCCGAAAGGGGGTAAATCTACACCCCAAGGTAGACACTGTTTCTTCTACGACTTTACTAAATTAATATTTTTCATTGAAGAAATGCCATGTAAAGTTTACGTTCGAAAATAGCCTTAGCGCAGCTGGGTGGTTGAACTTCGTCCTTGACCGAGTGCACATAAATGAGTTTAACGACCTGTGTTTAGAAATGAATTTATAGTATCTTGTTAACTCTCGTAGCGATTGCACGTGCAATTTTGCGAGTGGATTTATTTTTTACCATGGAAGTTTGGAAACACCCAGTTTCAGGTAAGGCTCTCACAACTTGTAGGGTATCATGGTCCCAGTCCCCCCATTTAGGGATAACATACCAATTCAAGGTCACCTTGTATTAACAACAGTCCTCCTATGCTTTATTTAGCTGCATTTACATATGGTTATTTTCTTCAAAACATCATCATCAGCCTGAAGACGTCCACTGCTGAAGTTAGCCTCCCCCGTTTATACTACAATATTTATGCTCAATATTAAATCACACAAAAATAATAGAGGCTAATTCATTTACATAAATTCTGACTCTCCATCCTTATACTATTCCCAAATAATTGTTCTGAAACAAAAATATTCCACAGCATTTCTTACGCTTGACCTATTCAACGACAAGGTGGTTGAAGGACCTACCCTCAAAATTCGATATCTATTTAAACTACAAACCAATAACCAATGATCTCCAAGTCGCCGGTCCGCGAACTTCTTTGTCCAACTCAGCCTCCATTCTCCTTAGATCTGCAGATGACAGTTCACCTAATTGATTGTTTTTTTTTTTTTTCATTTTTAGGGTTTCGTACGGAAAGTATACAAATTAGACTCAAACTGGGACTAATTGATAGTCATTTGTTTCATTAATGTACTGTTAGATACTCATATTATATCAATTTGGAGGTAAGTAATCAATATAATGACATTAATCAATTGAAGTCTGGGATAACTTATGAATTTGTTGTGCGGGTGGCATGAAGGATTAAGGAAATAGTTTGTCACGCCAGAACCTTTTCATCATCAGCATCATTAAGAGCCTGAAGACGTCCACTGCTGAACATGGGCCTCCTAAGTCTATCACAGATATAGAAATAATAATTTTCACATGTAACGCTGCTAAAAATATAATACATTATTTTTGTACAGGTCCCTTGGCCCGCAATATCAATCGCACTTGACGGCTTATTTTTATTTCATTTTCTGCTGGTTCTCCGAGACGGCCGCTTGTCCAACAAGTTGTGATTGGTAATTCAACTATTTAAATCGAGAATAGATTGAAAATATGCAAATACAGGTTCGATTTAATAGGTCTTTGGTTGGCGGTTAACTTTTTAAGAATGTTTTACTGCTTTCTTAATAAATCTTGAGACGTCTTCTGACTTGATCGAGAGTTTTAAGAAGTTGGTGATTTCACGCCTTGGTTTCGTTTGGTAACGTCTATAACTATTTACCTCATAGGCCATTCGGCATTCGGAATAAGCTTTCACAGAGGAAGTTACAATGCGTTAGATTCTGATGCTCAACGATTTTTGATTATGCTATCCTTCAGTGTTATTGTGGACCTTTCTTGCGTTGTATTAACGCATTGGTGACATTTGCGTGAATTATGTCTAAGACTCTTTTTGTTTTACCCTTCTTTTAAAGTGCTGCATGTAATTGCTCTACGGAAAAAGTAAGTTCATGGGAGTTTTCCATTGCAGATTTGCAATTGTATGGCAAGAAAGAACACATAAATCGAGTCTTGATTTCTACGACTTGTCATTATCTGGATGAGCTTTGCGGTGGCGAGAGGTGCCATCAGAACAGCTCTACATTATTGTGTATGGAGATGCAACCAATACAGTATTTCCTACAAATTTCACGCCAGAAACAAACTCACTACCCACGCATTGTCCACAGACATCTATTATAATTCGTCACACATTAAAATTCGGTCGCTAGCAATATTTTTTGCACCATTGTTACGGTGTAAATGGGTCTGACCATAACATTTTCCGGAACAAAATAATTACCTGCTTTGTATCAACATAGAAGACGTCTGGACATCACTATTATCTTACTAGTCGTTATACAACTCTCATTAGTGCGGTACTGTCACAGCACGATACTAATTTAAAAAAAACTTAATGTACCATAAGGTATACCATTTAGGGTTGAAATTTCTGTGCAAAATAACTGTTTGCCATCGGTCAACCGTACCGGCTACTCCAACTGTGTCGTTACTTAGAACTTCAATAGAAAAACAAATAGAAACTGCGAGAAATCAAAAGAAATGTCCACAAACATCTTTGTTTAAAAACAAAGGAAATAACGCATTTGTGCATTATGAAAAGAAGACAACTCTGTAACCGTAGTTATATTATGTACCACAATGGCTTTACCGAAGGACTTTAAAACAACAGCTAGACGATAATGTCTTAAACGGACTCTTTGGAATGTGTCTTTTCTTTTATAATGCCTCCCTATTGTTGTATACTGTCATAAAAATTAACTTTAGAAACATCGGCGATAGCTTTGATGGTAAAAGATATTGCCATGCGAAGCCCAACTTAAAACATCACAACTCCATCATATTGTTTTCGAATTTGGTCTGTGTTCTGAAGGATTATAGTGGAATTTCTATTGGTAGTTGTTATAAACATAGTAAGAGGTGATAAAATGTGAATCTTTTGTCTAAACAATTACAACGTGTATTGTAGCAGGCATTCATTTGTGTTTCTTGTTCTATTGATACATGTTTTTGTTGTATGGGTGTCCGAACCACATCATAAATCAGTCGTTACGAGAAAATAGTTAATTTGCATTTGTTTACCAGCCTGCTAAACGATTTTGAACCTTAAAAGTGAAGGTGTTTTATTAATAACATATTTGATTTTGTGTAAAGATATTTTGGTAATGGCATATTCGCTAAATAATGCTCTTTAATCGTGATGTTTTCATTTGCAGGCTGTGGAGTTTGATCATTATATTTCTAATTTTAGTATGATGCTCTTTGGCCAGCATTGAAAGGACTCTATAGGTTGTCGAAAATAACTGAAATAGACCAATATAGTACACAGGTATAGTGCACAGGTATCCCTCTCCATAGCTCACCTGCCCCCCTATTACGGACGAACTAGCAGCGCTGCTGACGCGCGTCTGCCACTTAACTGCTGTCAAGTTTCATACAGTTTTGACAGCAGTTGAGCGACAGACGCGCGTCAGCAGCGCTGCGGGTTCGTCTGTAATAGGGGGGCAGGTGAGCTATGGAGAGGGATACCTGTGCAAAAGAGATCCAAAGGTGCCGTAAAAAGTTTTTCCCGAAAAATAAGTAATTCTCTGCAGATACATCAGTCCATTCCACCTTGATCACCTAGGCCATAAGTGTTTATTGACGACTCTTTAGTATCCTTTAATCAGTCGTGAATATTTATAATATCAGCTAAGACTGGGTGTTCATTATACACTCCGTTCTAAGCAACATTAATTTAGTGTCAATCGCCTAACCTAGACCTAGAATCGCCTATCTAAAACCTAGGTGTACATATCTCTTTAAGATTTGCCAAATGGATATCGTTTTGAGCAAAATCATTAACGTGTGTCATTTTTTGATATTTTTTATTTATTTTATTTTTAATGGCATACTTTATTAGGTCTCTTGGTTGGTTTTTATGGTAGGTGATGGTTGAAATTTTTTCGGTTGATGATCTATCGAAGATACTCGAAATATTAACTGTGGCCGAACTGCTGCAGACTCAGAAGTTACCAAATAAGAGTTGAAGTCTCCTTGACTTGAAGAAGTCCATCTACTGAACATAAGCTTCCCTCTTAGAGCGCTTCTTTGAGTGGTACTTACCTCATTATGAGCGTTTGGTAGCCAGATCTCTTCCGGAGATCCTTAGAACCTTCTGCTCTAGCCGTTACCGTGGCCGCTACCGTAGCCACGGATAGAAGAAATGCCCGGGACTTTGGGCACTAGGAATATGTTTTACTTCTCATAATTTGATTTAGCATAATGGTAATTGGCATAATCACCACCCTTGGCAGGCCAGTAGATTGCAATTCCACGACAATGCTGCCTGAATGCCTGATCCACCATGACCCATGTGAAAAGATAGGGCCTTCCTATTTATGCGCCGAGATCACGCAGCTCAATTTAAAAATACCAAGTGGCTAACACTTGTGTGCGTATGTATGAAGATGCCACATTACCGAATATTATAAAGATGTCAGTTTATAAAAGCCGTTACTCTGAAGTACAAGAGTAAATTGGCTGTTGACCGCACAATGGAGGCTGATGACCATCCATAGTGTGTAGTTACTACAGTGACCACAGTGAGTGATCAGGTGTTTACCCGTGTAATTATACTTATTCATGTATTTGGGTATTGTTAAATGAAGCTGTCAGATGTAATCAGTAAAGACGGAAATGACTTGAGAGTTTTGGCAGGTTTCAGAGGCATCTTCACCCGATTGGCAAGCAAGGGTTACGTTTATAGTATGTAGGTATCAAGCTATGACTACCTACATGATATGTAGGTAATCATAGGTATCTTGTATGTACCTATGTTTGTAAATTTCTTTATTGTGTTGTGCTGAAATTAATTTGTTTCTTACGTTTAGTAACCGTTGTTTCTAGCACGCGTGGTTATTATTATGTTTGTCAAGACAGACAGAGCGACGTACACAACAAAGATTTACGACATCATAATCCTGTAGAGTTTATCATCATCATCATCATCATCATCATCATTATGTTTACACATTACACTCAATATATACTAAATTAATAAACTTCAAAGTCACGCAACGAGCTGGGGAGCAAGCTATGATTGGTCTTTACCAGCGAGATAAAATCCGGAATAAGGAGATCCCCAGGAGGACCAAACAACCGATAAGTATAGTTCTTAGGATTAGCAAGCAAAGATGGCAATGGACAGGCCACATCGTTCGTAGAACTGACAACCGATGGGGAAAAAAGGTTCTCGAGTGGCGACCACGAACCGGCAGACGCAGCGTAGGCCGGCCCTCGACTAGGTGGGCCAACTATCTGGAGGAAGCCGCGGGGACCCGATGGATGCAAGAGGCGAACAGCCGCTCAAGGTGCCGCTCTCTGGGGGAGGCCTTTGTTCAGGCTGTTGATGAGGAAATTAATGAAATGAAATAATATCAAACTATTATGTCATTAGAGCCGCAACCTACCCTAATTCATCCTACTTAGATAAAAATCCTTCAAAATTGTGAAGGAAAAATTACAAAGGCTGGGATAACGTATAACTTTCAATAAATTACCTAACCAAACGAACTTTTAAACAATTGTTGAAACAAATAAACCATTGTTATTGATACCCATCGCAACTTTTATCTTGAAAATTACACAACTTAGGTATATAAACTTTGTTTCGAATTTAATGAATAATAGGTAAACAAAAAATAAAAAGTTTTTTGGTATTATTATTTAACATTTTGTGTCAGAAGTTTAAGACAGTTAAATTACTTTGTTATTGTAATGTTGACGAAATATTACGAAAGTTACATATTATTATTGAAATTTTTTACAAAAATTGTGTAAGAAATTACGTAATGCTTTATGGAGAAAATTTGATCGAATGAAAAGAACAATGATGCCAAAGTTATGGACACAGAACAAAGTGTTAGAAGAGAATGGTCATTGTTTCAAGGAAAAAGTTTGCGGTTATCGTATGTACTGAAAAAAAAAACAATAACAAACAGTAGCGTAACATAATTGGAATATTAGCCAATCGCTTACATGTATGAAAAATATTACGTAAAAAAGAATCGAATTTTATACAAAAGATTATAAAAGCGACTCGGGATGTTTTTGGAAACTTTTTCTTCTAGAAATGACCTTTTAGCCTGTGGCATGACAGGTGTATATTTACGGAATCAGTTGTTTTACAGTGGTATTCATAAACAAAGGTTGAACAAACCCCGAAAATCTATCATTCCACTTTTGCCTAGATATCTCACAAAAAAGTTAAAAGAAATATTATTTTTGTATATTTTGTGGGCCTATTTTGTGTTAAATATATTATTTTAACTGGTAAATGTTGAAGAAACTGTACCGATATACCTTATTCGTATTTTAAATATCACGACACTTCACAAAATAATAAAATAACACGAAATGAAAGAAAGTGGACCGATTGGTTGACGGAATTCGGACAATCAGCATCCAGCCTCGGATCATACCACATTGGAGGCTGCTTTAATTTATGAAATGCATATATCTAGAATTTGCCGCACAGCACCTGAATCATCCTCTAGAGGAGCCCCCACCTTGACTATGAATTCCAGTGTTAAAGTAGTCACTGGTGTCATGTAAATAGCTGAATAAAAGTTCCAAAAATCCTCTCACTCAGCAGTGATCTTTGGTGACTTTTGGGGATTTCCCACAGGACTATCGTCGGCTACAAACCATCCTCGCTCGTAGAACTGACAACCGATGAAGACGAATGGTTCTCGAGTGACGACCACGAACCGGAAGACGCAGCGTAGACCAGCTCCCCATTAGGTGGACCGAAGATCTGTTGTAAGCCGCGGGGAGCTGTTGAATGCAGGAGGCGAGCAGCCGCTCAAGATGGCGCTCTATGGGGGAGGCCTATGTTCAGCAGTGGACGTCGGGCTGTTATTGTTGATGATGATATCAAGACATCCACTGCTGAACATAGGCATTCCCCATAAAACTTTACTGGATAAGGATTTTGCCATAGATAACCACCACGTTTGGCAGATATCTTGGCGATCGCAGAAGACTTAATATACCAGCGAAAAGTACAAAAGTACCTATCCTTCTGCTCATTTCCTGAATATTCCTTTAGCTGGCTCACGGTCCAGGCCATCAGGAGACTATTCTCAAACCTTGCAGTACCACACGGCGGTATGATGGATAACGGATGTGTTGCTGGCAAAACAAGGGAACATCTCTAGTGTAATAAAATCACAACATTCACAATTATCCGTGAACCCCCCTTTTCAAGTCTTTGACGTGTAACTCGCTAATCGCCTTAACTTTGCAAGAAGCTCCTTTACCATTTCCAAGTCTTTTGTTCAAACTCCACGATGCAGTGTCACTTCTTCAAACTTTTATCATCTTACACTTCCTTATTTAATACAGTGTAAGGTTGAAAACCGTGTAACATTTATCTTAAGAGCATTTTAAGTGTCTGTTTAATTAGAGTTTCTTTGATATTTGTATTTCAATAGATAATGTGGGCTTTCCAATTAGTTAATGGTTGGATTATACAGTTTTAATGAGATTGTGAGTTTTGATGGTTTTTAATTATTTTATTCACCTTAGCGGCTTTGTAGTGAAGTGATGATGTTGCTATTATTTTATTCTCTGAAAAAACAACACCGGTATCGTATACCTATTTAAAAACATCTCCAGTAAGGCATAAAGCACAAAGCAATCACAAATCCGTATTCCAGGCCTGAATTTAAACTATACCTACGTGATATAGGTATGACCAAGATTTGCTTGAAACCTGAACTATAGTATACATTTTTCTACCAGTCTATTTGCTAATTAAACTCGGTTGCCCGATCAAAAAAGCCATTGCTAATTAATATTAACCATAAATATATTAGTAAGTACGTACCTACACTAACCAAAAGTCGCTGCTTAACTAAGTAAAAAATTAAACGACTGAAAAGCTTAATTAACGCGGGCCTCGGTTTAATATCAATAATTTTTTAGTTTAAGACACCCTCTTTAGCCTTTAGGACATGAAGGTGAGAAGGCTTAAAGCAGAGTAGCTGTGCTCCATGGATGTGGCTTATTATTACGCTTGAGAAAACAAGTATTAGCTATTGTTTTTAAAATAACAATAATAACGCTATTCTTATTTCACATGTTTTTTTGGTTAGAGATAACTAGAGATAACTTGCAGGAAATTTATGACAGGTGCAAGATAATTGAAATTGATTGAAGGCACAAGACCTGTCAAAGTTGATATACAGGGTTACAGGAAAAATCGTGCTAGATCCGTCAAGGGCGTGGAGTACCCATCATTTCTGACTTATTTCACTATGAAACACCCTAGCCTAAACTTAACCCTTTTCGAAATATTCGACTTTTAATTTTTTTTTTTTAAATATTTTGTGCGTCTTATTATTATTATTATTGCATTTTTACATGTGTAATAAGATGCTTTGGGACGTCAATCAATAAAATAGTACATAATATAATATTTAATAGACTATAGTAGACAAGTGAAAGTTAAGAAATAAAAAAATATTTGAATCTGTATTTTTTTCTAACGGATATCTAAAAATAATATTATAAGTTTACGCTAGGGTGTTTCATAGTGAAATAAATTAGAAATGGTGGGAACTCCACGCCCTTAGCGGATCTAGCACAATTTTTCCTGTAACCCTGTATACTATCAATCGGCAGGGCACGTACTTCATTGAGTTTTCAACTAAATTGCTACAACTGAATAAACGTTATTTTCTTTCTTTTTTTACTATAATAGTGGCGACGTGAATACGTTACGTTAATCGAAGAAATGTATAGAGATTGGGATTACTTTTATACCTCCAAAGATACTACAAGAAAACTACAGGCAGTGCAACCGGTAGATAAGAAGTCCCGAAGTCCGAAGTAACCGAAGTAAGTAATTCGATAATTCAATGTAAACGGCTATTATATACCTGAAGTATGTTGAGGAATTTTTAATTGCTAATGGGTCAGCGTTTGGGCTTGATGTCTGGCCTGATGGCAATAATGGCGATATATCAGAGAATCAGTTCTCTGACTTGAGTGTTATATCGCAATTATCGCAATCAATGTGCGAAGAACCTCCAGGAGGTCCAGGAGGACCTTGGAGTTATAAGACCATCTCTACCACATCCAACTGCATCTACCTCCATCCCCACTACTCGAGCCATAATTGCACAAGGCGCGAGAGAGCGCGCGTCGCCACCAACGCCAACTAATTGCCATTGAAAAAAGGCGAAAGCCCGACTGAAAACATTTACCAACCACCTTTGATGTTTTTTTTTCTAAAAACCAAACTTTTTCTCTCAAAGCTTGATAAGCTACACTACGGAAAACCGGTAATAAGGCACTTTGAAAGCAGGTGTGAGTTGCGGCATAGAGATGAGTGCGAACCGAGCTTTGTGCGATCTCATACAAGTACAGGTTTTCTTTTAGGGCGTTGTAAGTGGAGGAAGTGAGGGTTCCGTGCGTATGAACTCCCTTTTGGGGCTAATTAAATATTTTTTATTTGGGTGTTTAGTCTGAGGTGTGATGTAATTGGTGAGCGGCCATGCGTCAGTCTGTCTAATGATCGTTTATTGATAAGAATACCAGATGGAATATAAATCTTGATAAAGAAACCACTGGAATCGCTACTAACATGATGTCTATTATGGATATCGTGCACAGTGCAGTGCACTGCATGATTTAAATAGGTAGTTAATTAAATTCATTTGCTTTATAATTATTTAGACTTCCGTGTAGTATTGCAATTGTAATAAGAATCCGTGACGCTAAACACCAGTTGGAATCTAACATCATTAGGATAAAAATCAAATTAAAACATTACCTCTTCGTTTGTTTTTCCTCAAAACAGCTGAACGAGCGCGAAAGTTTTCACAGGAACTTTTAAAATTACCGGTGTCAAATAAACTACTTTTACATAGGACTAAACGAAAATGAGTGACCTGCAGTTTTAAATTTATACGAGAAAAATGCAAATTTTAAAACAATTAAATATACGTTTTAGTATAAAAGATCACGAGCGTTTGAAGCTAATTCTAATAAACCCCATCAAATAACCCCAATTACGATGACTTACAAACATAACTAAGCCATAGACCTGAGGCTGCTCCCAAAGTTCACACGTTAAACGAGTCTTTCAGGTCATATGCTCGTGTAAGATTTTCCTTCAAAACCATCAAGCTATTAGCAACTCTGTCAGTTTACATTTAACGTTCATGTTTGCTTGGAAGCTGCGTAGCTGCAAACTCCTGTGATCGATTGTTAAGCCAGGTTCGACTGTGCGAACGTTGACTTGCGACGGAGGTCATACAACCTACAAGTTCTGGAAACCTTAAACATATTTGACAACTTGTTTATAGATTGTGGACTATAATATGCCATTGTTGTTAATAGAAAGCTATTAATTGGAGGTACATGGTCGTTAAACAAGGGCGTGGAGGGCGTGGAGACGAATGTTCGGTTACGTCAAAGGGTCGAACGTTGTAACGTAAATACTGACCTTAATCAATTCATTCGCTTGATAATTAATTGACTAGACTAGATAAATTAGGTGCCTAGTTTTTTAAATTTAACTTTTTTTTAATGAGAATGAATGACATGTCGAGTTGGTCATTCACCTGATGTTAAGCAATACGGCCGCCCATAACAGTTGCAGTGTCACTCGGAACTTTAAAATAATAAAGTTTTGCGTGACACTGCACTGCGCACGTCATCCTTAGACATCACACAGTCTAGTAATCAGATTACTACACTGTGTAATCAGGTCATAAAGTCTCATTTGCCCAGTAATTTCACTAGCTACAATGTCCTTCAAACCGGAACACAGTAGTGCTTGCACACTACTGCTTGGTGGCAGAATACCTGGCAAAGCGGTGGTACCTACCTAGACGAACTTTGCAGAAAAATCCTACCACCTAGTAAGACTTCTTAAATCTTAAAAACTAGGCACTAAACTTAAATCTTAAATCTTAAGTCTTCACTTAGGTACAATTCCTACTGAAGATAATGGTGGGTACCATTATCTTACATATCTATACATGCATAAACTAACAGAGATAATTCATCACAATCATCCTGAAGACATCCACTGCTGAGCAAACAAGCATAGCTAAATGGCTATAGAGCAATAGAATGCTAATTTGACCGGCTGCTTGCCTCCTGCATCCATCGGCTCCTCGCGGTTCTGAGTGCCCAAGAGGTCCAACTCTCACAAAGTGCAAATACATTGATTGACAATATCGCCAACGAAAATCATTTCCCTCTGGTGGTCCAAAAAAATTTGTACTTCAATTCAATTCACTGTAATTCGGTGTATGTTGATGAGGTAAGAAATATCAGCATAGATTCCTCTAAGAATAAGAGAACAAAATGGAAAAGGTTATTTGTTTCATTTTATATTGAAGAGGTACACGTTGCATTTCTCGCCATGCCTAATCTCCTCTACAACATCCTTTTAAAATAAGAACACGCACATATTATCCCATCTTTTGTTTTATAATGTCAGTGTAGTTAAATCTGTGAGGGGACAAAAAAAACACCAAACAATAGTTTTAACACTTCGCTTTGTCGAACGGATGCTGGCCGTCACACCTTCGCATTGTGGCCGGGTACCTTTTAAATAATACTCGTATACGCCCACGGTATACTCTAATTATTAAAATACCTGTTCCGGCTACCTTGTTAGGGTTACCACACTTTAGGTAGCTCTTGTGAAAGATTAGTCTTTCCTTGTGTTGTGTTACATGATATTACTATCTCAATTGAGAATGTCTCTGATTTATCTTGGATTTTTGAAATCAATCTTCTCGTACAGACAATAATTATTATCGGTGTACCTACTAGTAAAGATTCTTATAAGTGCCAGTGTTATTTTAAACTTAATAATCAGATATTAATTCGTATTGATAACTAATATTATCATAATATTGTCACTAAAAATATTTTAATAGCCAGAGAAGTTTGTTGAATTTTACAAAAATTCAACTTAAAATTACTTTCAGGTTTAATAAAATATCACGAATGTTCAAAGATTTTATATATAACCACAACGTAATAAACCTCATTAAGAGTAGTTATTTTTGTAGATTTTACCAAAAAATTAGCTTTACTGATTTCAATTTGTAACAGCATTCAAGTCTAGCGATACAGCCACATCTGCGCACGCGTTGAAATCTTTTGTTTGCGCGTTTGTTTTGTTTTAGAGTTTAGAGCATGGTAGAGCATCCGCAATTGATCCCCACCAAGTCTCAACTCTGTAATCATTTATAAAATTGCAATTATAAAATAAATTATTTGATAATTAGGTAGGGGTTAACATCGACTATTTTTTAAGTCGTACAGAAAAGTGTGTGCGTGTCCCGGAACTCTAAGTACTATTAAAAATATTTATAACTGCCAACAAGTTTAGAAATAAAATCAGATTAGATGTAGATGTTAAAAGTAGATAGGTGGTAACCCTACCCCCATACCTAATACCAACGAGCACAATGCAACATTGTCTTGAACACTAAACTCCTGTTCAATAGTTCCATTCTGACGGCGTTGAATAATTACTTTCCCGCTACCGTTGATATGGTAACACAGGGCAACACTATTGTAATTTAATGAGCAAGTGTTTCAATGTGTGATCGAATTCCTTATTTAAAAAAGTGTGCTGTGGTTTACCGTTGTCTTTTAAAAATGGATTGAGTTCGACCGCGTTGAACCAAAAACCATTTTGTCGGTTTGTCTTATTTTAATTATCAATTTAAATCTATTATTTTTGCATGAATATTGTTATTTCCTAGTAGTTTCCGCTTTGACAGTTATTCTGCCGCCAAGCAGTAGTGTGCAAGCACTACTGTGTTCCGGTTTGAAGGGCACTGTAGCTAGTGAAATTACTGGGCAAATGAGACTTTATGACCTGATTACACAGTGTAGTAATCTGATTACTAGATTGTGTGATGTCTCAGGATGACGTGCGCAGTGCAGTGTCACGCGTCACTTTATTATTTAGTAGTGCCGAGCGACACTGAAACTGTTATGGGCGGCCGTGTCGCTTAACATCAGGTGAACGACTAGCTCGTCACATCATTCATTCTCATTAAAAAAAATATATTTCTTAGTACTATGTTCCGTTATTTTTTTATCATTGATATGCTAATATTTGATCATGGTCTCATCTGATAGTAAGTGACGACGCGGTCTACGATGGAGCATGCTTGCCTAGAAGTGCAACGAAACGAAAGCTTTACATTTTTTGCTAAAGTGTATAATTAAGTATTAATTTCCTAAACAAAGTGTAAAAAGCAGCAACTGAATACTACTTAATAAAGAATATTTGATGTTATTAAAAGTCTCAGCTACGAACAAACTACTCTCTAAAAAACAATTGCATAGTAGTCACGTAAGAACTTATATCATTGTTATCATTTAAAGTCTCAATCTAAAAAAAGGACTAAAAAAGCTATTTAATAAATACAAGTGTGGCATTGGCATGAGTTGCTTTCGGCTCGGCTTTGGATTCGCCGCCGACTCACCGACACTATTATATCCCATTGTTTTCAAATCGGTAAAAGATCCGCCACTGGAACACTGCATTAATTACATCTAATTGAATTTCGAATTGGAACGATGACATTTGAATTTTGGCGGGATCCGTTCACTCGGTAGTGATGTGCAACAAAGAGGCCCATTGCTGCGATCGAGACCGCCCGCAGTCCCACATAATGGTACATTAGAATCGACCGACAACATCTAACAGTGAAATGTGTGTAATGAGAATTATCCGAATTGCTTCTGTTGTATCGGCAGGCTTGAGACTGATAGCCGCTTTTATTAACACCGTGAATAGCTCTTTGTAGCACCCCTCTATTCTAAAAGATTATTTTACATTGTGTTCGCCTTTATGAAGAGGAAAATAGTAATCAGTTAGTTTATTAGGTGCGTTACTTGCAGATTTGCGTCGGAACTGCTTTTATTTGAGCATACACGCGTAGAAATTATGAACAAAATTATGCATGTTCAGAGGTATATTAAGTTAGGATCACAGCATGGGGGAATTAAGCTGAGTATCAGAATCGTAATTAGCGGAAAACTGCGTACGGTGTGTACGGTTCTTTCATAAATATTCGGTGGTTATAAATCCTTAACGCGTAAGACATAGAGTCGATTATGTCGTGTATTTAATCGAGTTCTTGACAATTGAGGATTGTCTCGCGTCGCTGAGCACGTCCCTAGTGAGCCACGTGGGACGCCCTGCGGAGACGATGATTGTCGGCGAGTGTCGCTTCACGCCGGCTGGACAGCACCTAGCTTCCATATTTGAAATTTGAAACGGGATTAAAATGAAGACATTACTTCATTACATACTAATGATTGCTATTTAGCTATCCCCATTTCTGTACAATCCATGCAGGTTTAGTAATTAAAAGAAATGTTCAACCTGTAGGTACTTGATTACCAACTAGGTTCTATAATTTACAAAATAATCACTAAGGACCAAAGCAAAAATCTTTACTTTATATATATTTCTACTTTGCAGCCCTAGCATATCTATTAATAAGTTTATAATCAGCGTGAAATTGTATATTTTATTGTGCAGCGCCTTCTCATTATAGCTGGAACCTACAGAACAATGGATGGCGCTGCCGTTGAAGTGAAATCATGCAAGTCATGCAGAGGTTAGCTAATTTTAGCTAATAATTGAAAATTTGAAATGTGTTAATTTTGAATTTGGAATGGACAGGCGTGCCACGCCTTTTTAGTGGTTTTATAGAAACAAAATCTTGCAAAATGGACTCTGGATGGAACGCAAGGACAAGGCTCTATATTATACCATCAGTTGTTGGCCGTCATCAATAGTAGCTAGCTTGATTTCGTATAACACTGACTATAAATAAAATCTATTTGAAAATATTGACCCCAATTAGGCATCCTATCATTTCACCTCTTTAGTTTATTAAAACAAAAATATTGATTTAGCGGCCAGTATTCGTCTATTGAAGCAAACGCGCACATTCTAAACTCAAACGCCACAAGGGAACGTCTGTAATCGGGAGCTCGTCTATCAGAAAACATTGTGTAGCACCGACCGAAAGACGACATTTGAATGTGGAATCATAAGATGGAGTTATGCAACCTGTGCAAACTTCAACATCAAAACAACAAACGTTTTAGTCAAAACATCAACATCTTTCTTTCTTTCTTTCTTTACTAAAAAAACATGCTTTTAAAAATGATAAACAAAAATGAGAAACATGCTGAGCACATAATAGCAATCTTACGTTAGACCATAATTTAATTATGTATAATAAATACTAATATGGTTAGACTCTTCTTTTCTAACATAGATAAATAGATAAGCTCTTTATTGTACACACCAAATAATACCAAAGTAGAATAACAAAACGTGTATAATAATGACAATGGGCATCTTTATCGATAAAAGCGGTCTCTTCCAAACAACCTTTAGATGGAAGGAATGTGACAAAATTGGAATTTGTAACTAAAGTAACGAGATAATAAAACTAAAAACATCATTTCATGAAAACGGTAGGTTTTGCTAGTTAGCACAACTCCATCCCAGCTCCATTCCACATACAAACATCGAAACCTAATTTCCTGTCTGAGATACAGCGGTGCTCTAAGCCTAAAGACAAATACGTACCTGCACCACTCTCACGTGACCTCTGACCCCTCCCCTCGCTCTAGAAAGCACTTAAAGGTAAAGGGAAAAGTAATACAACCTGATAGTTCAAGTAAAAATGGTCGTCGCTCTAAACTCTAAACAGTTCTGGAGGGGTAGAATTGTGGTGAATTTGTGAAAAGGAGTAAAATTATAACTAGGTATGGCAACACTGCATGTAGTTTGGTAACATGTTACCACATTGAGTTTGTACTTCGCAGATAATATAATATTTGTTTACTTTGTTCCATTTATTGTATTCTATTTTGTTCTTATACAAATCTGCTACAAATCTTCCTTATTAACAGTAATTTCTTTTTCTTGCTACATAATAATACCTAAATACTCACGACCCTACATTGTTTTAAGAAACCGGCGAAGCAACTATTAGGTACTCGATCAATGCAATCTTTAGGCACAGCTTTCATTAGGGCCATGCCTTTTGTAATGCAGGACCCAACTCCCACGTATTTTCTAGAAGCCTTACAGTTTTGAAGTTGCAGAATTTACATGCGACGATCCGACTCCGACGACGACATTCATAATCGCTGATTTTCAAAAATATGCCGTACTCAAGAATGGTCTACAAATTTCAAAAATATACTGATTTTATTTTCGTTTCGGGATAAAATGGTATTCCTAATTCCAATACCTTATTTTATCTCCTTGGGTTAACTCTCATGATGATAATCAATCTGTCCCACAGGAATTACACAATTATCCGGGGCGGAATAACTACTTACCTACATAGGTATGTCATTTGTGTCCCTAATATATTATTATCCTAGGATAATAATATATTAGGATCTACTTTATTTCTACAGCCCTACCTACCTAGACAACAAGTTCATAACATTTATATCTCAATTCATGATACCTAAATAGTTTCCTACCACCTACCACCACAGTATATATGTATATTCTAAGTAACATTTCAGTCTCAAAGTTTTTTTCTGGAATGTGATCTCATTCAACTTTAAAAAACTATTTGGTAACTGGAACCACAGTACCTAACTATCTAATAGTGCAAGTAGCAAGCCTTCACAAAATTTGATAAGTAAGATGCGATGTTGATATCAGATTTGGTATGGGATCAAATATATCGTATCCTGTAAAAAAGACCCACCAAACTTCGAAACATTTCCTAGGAGTCGAATTCTGTCGTTTATTTTTTAAGGAATAATTAGAAAAACATTGGAAACTCTGAACGAGGCGTAACACAACGTAACTCATTTCGACTGTTTTTAGTTATTTTTTTTACCAAGTTTCGGGCTGATTCTAAGTTGGGGTATTTTTAAGGCTTCCGTAACTTTTAGAATTTGCAAAAATTTTGTTGCAATGTGATTACTTTAAATTTATGTTCACAAGTCAGAAACCTTAAAGCTGATATTGTTGTAAAGCCAATGACCGACTAGGCCAAAGTTTTAATAATTTCGTCATCAGATTATAATTTATTATGTTTTCGGCTTATGAGAATTCATGAATGAAATAACCTCCAAGATTAGCCAACCATCACGCTGGGGAGGTCCGAAATTCTACATTTTACCATAAAGACACACAGATAAAAAAGAACAGAACAGGTAAAAAAATTCTAATTTTTTCATGTTATTCTGTTTTGTAGTTGTTTGTATGCTATTATAAACAGCCTAAATAGGTACTCATTGGCTCTGGCGCACACACTCACGTAAAATCTCACGATACAATATCAACCCATACAACAAATATTATTCAAGAAAAAACATAAAATAACATAATAATTTTATTGTCAGAATCGAACGAAAAGTTTCATACCTATATTTGATTTTATCGTTTTTGTTGGACACTCTGTGCTATTGGATTTTTGTGAGCGTTATGTGCATTGCATATTGTGCCGTGTGGTAGCTAGTATAATATTGTATAATACAATTAATTACTTAATTCCTCTATCATAGTTCCATGCTTAATTTGATCCTATTCAGAAAGTAACACAGAATTTGGACAACGATAAAAAACAATTCACAACGCTCAAGAAGGTTCATTTCGCCTATTTGTTTTGTGTGTTCTAGTTACATACATACAATTGTTATCTTCTTGCAAAAAAACTATTCTCACGGGTTCTCTCCTATTCGTGTCTTATCAAATATGCATTAGACTAAAAAAATTGACACGGGTCTCGTTTTGATTGACGTAGACATCTTTTATTCAGTAACTTATGTTGGAAACAATATCAGAGTTCAGAGGTCTTTGCGAAACTTTTGTGCGCATGACCTTCTTTGTAAATATGTCATCTATTGAAAGATTTTGTTAGTCTGTAGTCTTTGTAATTCGTCTTTTGTTGAGTTTGACCAGGGTCGTAGATGAAGATGTTTGTACGAAATAACATTGTATTGCAGAAAAAAATCAAACAATATTTGTGAAAATAAGTCACTACTACGTTTGCTCTATATTTTTTGCTTTTAGTTAGTGAGTAGTTTAAATTATTTGTAATCATGTCCCACAGTCGGTCTTTCACTAGTCAGTAGCCGCACACCCACATTTATCTTACACGACCTATAGGACTGGTAGATAACGCTATTTAGCATTAAGTTTATCCATGTACACCTTTTTGTGCAAAACTATTAAATAAATAAAAATAAATAAATAGTTTCGGAGGGCACGTTAAGCCGTCGGTCGCGGCTGTTGTCGTAAGACAATAGTCGTTAAGACAAATCAGACACCTTTGGGCGGTCTAAAAATTTTTACACCAGGGCTGACCACTTGCCTACACGAGAAGAAGAAGTGAGTAGCTTACCTAAAGTATCAAGTCAACTATTAATACTAATACTCTGGTATTGACTGTAATAGGTACAGAATTGCAAAGTTTGAAATTGGGTTTTTTTATTGATTGAGGATCTAAAATATAATTGTTTCTTATCTATGTACACTAAGCCTAAAAAGCAAAATAAAGTGAGTAATAAAAAGTGAATTGTATTTACATTATCTAAAACACACGGTCGTTTTTGACTTAACTGTTACGCTGTTTTTTTTCTATTCCCGGAGAGTAAAATTAGGAAAAGGAAAATTTTGGAAATGGAAAATTTTAAAGTGAGCCAAAAACTGATTGCAAAGAGACAATTTTAACAAGTAGAAATCATCATAAAGTGCTTAGGTATAAAATATTATTAAAAAAATGATCTTAAATTAAATCTAAAACTTCAAAGCAATCCTTCCGTTTCCCAATTATCATAAGAAAGCAGATGCAACAGAAATCAACTGGCCAACGGTCCTGGGAACTATCTAGGCAATAAATAATATTCGTTATCATGCACTTATTAAATCATTCCAACCCATAAATCTGCTACAACGGGAGTGACCCACTCTCAAACTGACATTAGGCCGTGTACGCACTCCCTTTAAATATATATTATGAGCTAATAATGTATACCACAAAGTGCTTTGCATATAAATCTCCTAATTACGAGCATTGAAAGTGCACTAATCTCGACTAGGCCATTCTTTCATTTGCATAGAACGGTTTTTGGTGACAATTCTGTTTTGATTTAGGGGACCGGAATTCGGTGCTGGCTGTGATGCGGATGGATTTGGACTGTTGGTGTACAGGCGAGGACATAAGACAACGTTTCAGTACTCTAAGGGTGGGTTGCACCAGCTTACTTTAACTGCTAACTTTAAATGCTAACTGTAACCGCCCACGCTTTGCTTTGTTTTTTATTGTTTATGTCAAATAACCTTAACTGTCATTATGGTGCAACTCAGCCTTATATATGTAGGTAGGTATACTTATTTATAAAATAAATAAGAGAAAGGCCTGTTGTCATTTGGAAAGGACCGGGCTGTTTTATCAGCAGGCAATTAATACTAAAAACGTCAATTAAATTAGGTCTAATTGCTATTTTATCACAAACGTATAAAAATGTTTAACCTTCCTTATTTTTAATGAAAAAATATTTATTCTTAAAAATATGCTTAACGTAACAAGGATTAAATTCGACATAACGACAATACAAATCTTGGTTCGTGATCTTGACCTTTTTAATCCCAAAAACGAACTAACTCAAACACTCCAAAAACCTAATAAACTTTAGTCCCCGACAGTCTCAAGACACTAAACTCGTGACCCGCAATAAAATGGATTAGCGCAATTGTCCCCATTCCATTGTCCCCACGGACAATCGTGTGTCCTCGGCCTTACTCACGATTTTATTAAATATAAATTAACATATTATTACGAGTTAGCATTGTAACCGTCATAGTTTGTCCCGAGATTTATTTATGTAAACAAGTAGCTACGTGAGATTGAGTAAAAACTATTTGTGTTAAAGTATCATACTGCTATCTCATTGTACTGTGATAAAGGGTTAACTAACGAAGTATTGTAGTAGAGATGAGTTATAATACTGTAATTTTTTTATGACGAGAACTAGATTACTCGTTCGCACGTAATCTTGTCTTAGTGATTTTTTTACATCAACAGGATTGTATTCAATTAGTGTAGCTTTCTAGCTGGTAAAAGGGTTGAACATCACATCGTTTCAGTCTTTTTGGCTGAACATAAGCTTCCGATTCATCCATTTGTCATAATCACCAGTCACCACGCTTGGCAGGCGTCTTGGTGATCGTATAAATAAAGACCAAAGAGAATGCTGTCCCCTTAGCCGGCTCTGACGGCGCTCACAATCAGGTAGAAAAGTATATACATGCATGGGGTGGTCCTATTCTTATGCTAGAAACATACATACAGCAATGAGTTGCATCTTTAAAAAAAAATGAAATGAAAATCTAAAACGTAGGTACAGGTTTTGACCAAAACTATTGAAAAGAGTCCTCAAATTCAATCTTTCCAGTCGTTTTGGTCTTCTTCCTTATTTGTCGTGATCCTATGTCGCCAATTTCCAAGACCGCCACTTCCTAACTTGTTCACTTCCTGATTAGTCCTTTTCTCCATTTTCTTTTCTAACTTATCTATATCCGAATTTCACAACTTCCAAATTTAATCTATCAACACAATCCAGTACTGTCAACAGCACAAGCACCCTCAGCGCGGTTTATTTGCGAGCAGTACTACACTGCCGGACAATTAATTCGCCAATAAAATTAAGCAGTCTGTACACTTCAGGGCGTCGGATTATCCGGGGGTGTGCGATACTCCGAACAGTTTGAGCTTGGCTTTGTTTCGGATGTTTGAGTTTGTTGGTGCGTGTGAGTGGCTTGGGAAGTAGACTCTAATAAGTACTGGTTTTGTTTAATATAGAATTATAGAGTAGCTAATTTTGGACTCGATTGTATCCTAAGTTGCTGTAGATACATCTGTAGGATAGCCTACGATTGTTCAAGTTTTAAACACAAATTACGTAGTAAAGTTTTATTGCTAAACGAGCTAAGAGTCACATTCCTCGGAAACTCTTGATTTTCAGGAAAAAAGCATATTCATGTTACATTTGATGGTATAATCAATTGGTGCACAAAACCTCATCCAAAGAGGTTCACCTAGTGGGGGCTACCTATCGCTGCGTCTGGCAGTTAGAAGTCTCCACTCAAGAACCTTTCTCATCTTTCACAAGAATTTCTCAGCTGTTTCTGGTTCTGCCCATTGCTTTTTTAACCCAATGATGTTACCCCAAAACCTTAACTGTGGTAGAATACTTCTAAGCTTTAAAATTTTATACTTGTATAGAGTAATAAAGACATGGTAACCCCGATCCACATCGCACCCTTCCTCTTTTCGCAAACCATGAAGCATATTGTTTGTGTTGCCATAGTTTAAGTTACCATAAATAATAGATGCAACTGTCTGTTCCCCTTTTATTTACAGCAATTTAAAAATTCGTCTGTGAGGGAGGTATCGATCTTTTAAGAATACATTGCTGGCTCATAACTTTTATTATGACACGAACAGACAACCAAGCTGACAGCCAGCATGATGGTAAGCAGTTATCGTCATCTATAAATGATCATTAGAAAAATATCGTTCAAGGGATTTTTTTTGAATATCCATTGCTGTCTCGTAACTGAGACAAGACTCGTTCTCTCATAAATAACATTCGACTGATTTTTAAGAACGTACGTATTCAATTCGCTTCGTCTTCGTTCTAATAGCCGATTTTTAATGGTCTCTGACCAGAACAGCCACATCTACACAGTGTGCATATTTAAATATCAGTGTTTCATTAAATTATCCGCTGAAAACCTATAGAAAGAAGAAATTTAAGCAACAACAATAAAAATTAAATAATCTTAGGGCACTAGGACCTAATAATTAGGTAAGTAAATATATATCAGCTTTCCTTTTCTCTCTTATATTCTTTTTTTTACTCTACCGAGTCACATGGCGATCTATTTAGATCGAGTTCAGTGAAAGGTTTAAGTCCAGCAATCACACACAAAAAAATAAAAAAATTATACAAAATAATGAGTTTTTAACTAAGTATTACTAGCTGTCATTAGTGTTCACTTGTAGAGTCAAGAATAACACCAGCAATGGATACTTCACAATTTGATATATCCATTCTAAGTTCATTCTGTTTCCCCAATCCTGTGGGATTGCAGTAATCCGCGTCGAGGGTTGAAGATTCAATTGCATCTGATTTCGATGGATCTTTACCAACTTTTGATTATTATGCACTTAGAACGACTTAGTAGGTTGTTGATTTAGACGAATTGTCAAAACCAGCGGTTTATAAAAACTATTCCTAAACTCCGCCTAAACTAAAAGGTGACAGTTTTTGCCACTCACTTTTACGCGCTGTACCTAAGTAATTTCTATTCATAGTACCTAATCATCATCATGATGACATCCACGAAAGACATTTTTTATGACAACCCCCGAAAGTAAGTAGATACCTACCTACCTACCTACCTACATTGTAAACACTGAAAAGCACTCGAGGCTGGCTATACGCTCCTTAATCCGAGACTCTTCATAGCTGTCATATGTCCAAAAATACAGTTCATCTAGGACACCACAATAATTACCTTTCTTCATTTTTCCCATAAACCTCCTCCATAAAAGACGCATTTTGGATGCTTATCATAAGGGGTGGTTTTCCATAATCAACACGCTTGGCAGGCGGCTTGATGATCGCAGAAGTTTTACTGTACTGTACATTCAAATTGCTTGTAACAAACACATCAAAACGCATTAAAAAAAGTTCAAAACTAATTAAATTGAAAAAAAAAAATTATTCTATGTTTTTGGACCATTATTTTGAATTAACCTGTACTCTTCATTTCAATATACAAGACGTGCGGTGGTTGTTGCGGTTGCTATGGCGGCTGTGGCTGCGGCTGCCTTTGCATAACCATCCACACGTGCTGTACCAAGATCTGCTAGCCCCCAGTGCCCCAGTGTTGGGACTGTGTGGTCGGAGTGGGTGCGACAATATATTGGCGATGTGTTAAATATTACTTGTCCGTGCAGTTCCGTGCTCCAATAAAATGTTAGCATAAGCGTAAAAAAAAATACTATTGCCCAGTGCCTATTCTCTGGCTACTCCCTTAGCTGGCTCTGACGGCACCCAGGAAAAGAGATGAGGTGGTCCCTTATTATACGTAAGCATAGCTTGCTTATGTACCTATACTTTAACGGTGTCCTATTCTGACAGTGCCGGGACCAACACACGGCGGTGATCGGGTCATTCTAAGCCCAGACCACAGCCACAAGTAATAGCATCACACGAGGATTCAGCTCGTCCGATTCACTACACCTCCTCTCTATAAATAAGTCATTAGACACCGCAACTAATTTCGGATAATGGAACAGAAGAAAAGGCTTTCACGGCTCTCTTCAAATCCTCCACACTTCACCGTTCTATGAGTGTAAGATACGATTTCAATGACAATGGTCATGTACTGTGTTGCTATGTGAGTTGTGTTGAAATTGCCTACATTTCAGAAAATGTACCCTACAAACAAAATAAATGTTCGTATCCTATTAAACAAAGTAATAGAAGTATGTAGCAGTTAAAGCATGTCGGTACTTTATGTTAAAACTAGCGATATACCGTAGTCTACCTCGTAACTTCCCCTTTTTTTGCAATAGCTCTTATTCTCGGAAAATAAATTTATTTCTATAAATCGTATTGATAGGGTGGCCATATTTTATTCCTTGCCTAAGCCAGGCACAAATATTTATAATAGATAACATAAAACAAAACAAACTTTAAAAATAAAATACATCTCATAGCACCATGAAGTATTTTAAATGATAAAATCTAGTATCATTGTTTAAAAACCTTCCAAAATAAAATGTCTATCCAATCACGACCAAACTTTTCCTCTTAAATTTCCACCAAATCTAGAAAGCTCCCCTACAACTGGCAGCACCGGTCATGTGAGCGTGTAACACGTAGCTTGGTTGCCTTTGTCATTCGAAACAGTCTGGTCAGCCTTTGGAATCCCGTCTTTTGTTTCACCAGCTACCAGAGTTACCGACTTTGAAAATTAATGAGTTGTCGACGTCTCAATTCTATGTTTGTATTTGAATGCAGAGGTATTGTTTGAGACGAACTACTTCATACTTCGGCTGCTTAGGTTGCCGTCAGCGACAAAGCGACGTTTGTTGTCTCTTTGTCTGTGAATGTAAGAGTGTGTAGGTTTTGTGAGGCAGTTTCATCACCGAGTGTGCCTCTTTTGCAAATAGCTACTGGGCTTTACATGAATTTATGGCTCAAGGCTAAGTTTTGTTTTACTCGTTGCTAAGTCATGGCTTAATCTTTTGTAATGAACATTCGCCGTAATATATAAGCTAAGCTACCAAGCATGAACACTCCTAGTGGAGTAAGAGGAAATATATCGAAACTCGTTCACCCACCAGTGCAATGAGGGAAAATCTCTACATCTAATCAGCTGCCAGTGGAATGAGGTGGCTAATTACTGTAGTGTACCAAACACTACAATATTACAGAAAGAAAATTTATTGTGAACAGTTACAGAAGTTGGCAGTAATAATTAATAATATTGAAAATGGTACAGTGCTAGCCAGAGCATAGTAATTTTGTTAACAGTTTGATGTCCTCAAGTTCCAATTATAGGTTGAATTAAACCGGTGGGTATCATGCGCCGAAAGTAAATGGATGCTCATAATAACAGTTGGAATGAATGAAAGAGAGTTGTTAAGTTTCTATAAAGTTTTGTATTTAGAAAAAGTTTGGTCATACATAAGTAGTAGTAAGTCTTCTGGCCATATTTTCATATAGCCAGGAACTTTGTATGTAGGCAAATGTAGAAAAGAACGCTCTGGGGGTCTAGCAATGATCCCAATCGCTAACGCTAACGCCTCACGCCTCCAAAAATGTATTGAAATGACATTTTGGAAATCGCTAACTTTTTCGTAGCGAATGTCATTTCAATACATTTTTGGAGGCGTGAGGCGTTAGCGTTAGCGATTGGGATCATTGCTAGACCCCCTGAAGGCCTCAAAAACGCTCCACAGTGACTGGATGCAAAGAACCGAAGACGACGTACCATTTAGCAACAGAATAACCTGGGCTGGTGATTACGCTGCTGGCTTTATTGGCATGGTTCTTGTCCTATCCTTCACACGTTTGACGCAAAAACGAAGCTCACTCGAGTCCAAAGTCATCGCCTTAGAAGTTGACGAGGATATATCCATAATGTAACATTCCTCGCTCATCACGACCCTTGCATTATTGCTAGTGACTTGATCTCGCGTTGTAAAGGTGCGTTCAATCATCACACAATAGAACTTGTGTCACAGAATACCTAATAATAGTATGCTTGTGTTTCGCTGTCACTCACATATGGCTGCGACAATGTGACGCACCTTAAGCTCTGTTGTGCAACATTGTGTGTTGTGTCGAGGTGAAGATAAGGGCGATCGCAACTGTCTCGTGACTTTCGTGTACTGTTAGCAAAAAAATATTTTAATTTTTTTCACAGGAAGAAAGTGAAGGCGGATGATGTTTTTCTTCGCCGTATCAGATCGAGTGTCCTGCTACCGCTGAGCTACAACTCATACGTTTTTTTTTTGGGAGGGATAAGAGTTATGGTTGGAGGATGGGAGCGTGTTCCCAAAGTCGATGCGCTAAGTAGCCACCGTCTTCTAAGAGCATGCCAGAGCAATATTGACATTCTCTTATTAGGTTGTTTCTTTTATAGAAGTTATTATCTTAACGGGATGTTAATAACGTACCCCCCCCCCCTCCCTCCTCCTCTCTTCATTCCCACCTTCCTTTCACTTACACTCCCATCCACCTTCCATGCAGTGGGAGAAATAAGTATATAATAGCATCAAGCCCCCACACTACGCATAACTCCTATCCCTCCCAAAAAAAAATAGGAGGATGTAAAATTTTTACTCTGCCATGTTTTAGATGGCGGTGGCTACTTAGCTCATTGACTTTGGGAACTTTTGCGCGTCACTCATACATTCGGCATACATTTATCGCTTTATCCTTTCAATTCGCTTAAAAACTTTTATTTGCTATCGGTACCGCCGCATATGGGAAGAGGATTAGCGAGCAGTAACGTCATGAATACAAAATTAAAACCGTACGGGATATAACGCGAACCGACAGCGGCAATCGGCGGAGTGTTCTATTGTATAGAGTAGAGTGAATTTAAAGACGAATAACTTAAAGTTAGGTATAATAAATCGCTCCAAACTTTACACGGCAGATAAATCTGCAACTTCGTGAGTTGGTTTTCCTAATTTATCATCAACGAAAAGGCGTCATTGTCATAATTAGCTTATGACACAGGGATATTAGGTATGGATCATAGAACAAGTAACTACCTATATTCTTTGGTATGGATATAGGTATCTAGTTATAACCAGTAGGTACTATAGAGACTAGACCTAGTTTTAGTCCAAAGTGGAACCTGCTAACCAAGTTTTAACCGTAAATAGGTTTGATGATGGCCATAATTGTTGGCAGTGTGGCCGCAGTTTTTTGTAACAGTTTTTTAGAGTACGTATCTAATCTACTGAGATTTTTACATTGGTAGTTGTATCTGCTCTACCATAAATAAAACTTCAAACTAAACTAATATATCCAGATTCAAATCTATTAAAATTTGTGCGCATGCTCATTCAAAACGACTGTTTATTATTATTTTTGAGTTTTCGTTCATAGGGGATCGAATGATCCAGCTGTGCAAGACCTCTAATTCAGTGAAATATCAACAATTTAATGGGTCAATGTTACATGACCACTTTTTTTTAGATCCACTTTTACACGGCCCATGCAGTCTAACATTTATTGAGGGAAGGTTGGTCATTTTATATTGGTAGGAGTATCACCCTAGTGCAGTGGTTGAAACATTTTGATAAGCCTGCATTATATATTGTTTGTTGCGTTTGTTCTGGCTTGATGTGGGGAGTGTTAGAATAACATCAATGGGCTTAATTTTATTGTTATCGAAAGATTTTTATGGATTTACTAATCATTTCTTACATTGATTAAATATAATGTAAAAAGAAAAGCATAGAAAATCTATCCGCACAACATCTTCTCATTCTTGCTTCATCATCATCATCATTAACAGCCTGAAGACGTCCACTGCTGAACATAGGCCTCCCCCCGGGAGCGCCACTTAGAGCGGCTGCTCGCCTCCTGCATCCATCGGCTCCCCGCGGCTTTCACCAGGTCGTCGGTCCACCTAGTGGGGGGCCGGCCTACGCTGCGTCTTCCAGTTCGTGGTCGCCACTCGAGAACCTTTCTTCCCCATCGGTTGTCAGTTCTACGAGCGATGTGGCCTGCCCATTGCCATTCTTGCTTGCTTGTTCTTTATTGCTTGTGTGTTGTTGTGCTTGTGAGTGATCTTTACGTCGACAGTGATATCGATTTCGTCTTATCTTGCATTTAGTGTCTAATTATTACTAGTAGTTCTGCGAACTGTAGACTTTGCGCTCGCGAGCACAAGCGGTTTTGCAACGCGCCATGATGTATGATATTAAAATTGTATTTTCATATTATTTATTGCTGTTGCTACCTCGACAGCTTTACTGGAAAATATGGCCCGAACTCAGATGATTCCAGAAAATCTTGTCACCGCGATTCAGAAATTGGTGCTCGAAGCCATATGCTATATATGTGAAAGTCGTCGAACTAATTGAGTAGGTAATTATAATTATATACTTTCAAAACCAAAACATCCAGATACCTTACATTACTGATGTACCAACCCGTCCTGAACTCAGGACTTAGCACCTTATATTTCGACATCCTCTTGACTGATTTTATTCATATTCGAAATACTTATTTAAAATTGCATATCCACTATTTCTACCAAATATTATCAAAATCAGCCGGTAAATGGTGCCGCAGCAAACTTCCCCCCTTTTTGGAGCAAATATCTCTTAACCCATTCAATGCCGGCGAGCCTCCAGGAGGGTTCACCTTCACCGCATTCGCGGGCCCGAGAACCCTCCTCGAGGGTCCATATTAAAAATATGCTTTTTATCGTAAATACACAATAATAAAATCAGAAAAATTATTACAGCGTATAATTTAACAAGACGAATTTAGTGCACACATTGGTTTTCAGGTTTAAAAATATTTATTTTTTAATTATTTTCGGCTTCTTCCTAGGAGCCAAGGGCCCACGACGAGGGTCCTATTGTGTAATGTATGGCGGCACGGGGGGTGTGCACCATGAGCGGGGGGAGGACGCGAATGTGTTAAATCAAAAATCGCCGACGACTGAAAAATTCCCTGGACTTGTAGAACCTGTGCACCAAGTATCATCAAGATACGTTGAAAAAGGCGACCTCTACGCGAGTACGTACATCTGGACAGACGAAAGCAAATTTTGGCAAGTTGAAGCAGAGACTTTCGCTCACTTCGTTCGGTCGGTCAATTATTACACAAATAAATAAATATTGTTTTATTGTACACAAGAGGTAAAAAAGCTTACAAAGAATACAATTATTAACAAGCGGAGTGGGAAATATTAAGCGACCTATCGCAAAAAATGATCTCTTCCAAGTAAACTTTATCAAAGTGGCAATGGACGTTAACTACCTATATTGTTATCATTGCAACATAATGCAAATGGAGCTTTTATATCTTGATCATTTTTCATCTCATTTATATTTATTTTTACACCGTTTTTATTGATTGTACGCAATGCGTTGATTGGTTTTTAGCAGTTAGAGAACCGACTGGAAAATCTAGGCAAATTCTAAGATAGTTTTAATAACTATATACAAAATACAATGACTAAAAACTAAATTAAATGTAAATGAAGTAGGTACTTATCTAAAACTAAAAATAAAACTACCTAAATTTATAAAATATATTTATAAATAAAATAGCGGGTACGGTGCCCAAAAAGCTATTACCTCGTTGGATGGCCAAACTTAGTCTTTGACCGAGGTAAGAGCCCAGCTCTTTGGTCACCTATAGTTTCTATTATATATTTTTTGCATCTGTTTATCTATCCACTCTAAAATTAGTAAAATACTTCAAAGCACATATTAAGAACGAAAGAGAATGAAACCACGCGCGTTAACAAGTCTGTATTTATAAAGCCTTATTTACAAATAACTTGTACAAAATCATGTTTTATTGCATTAGTTACACAATAGCCTACACGTGTCTCCGGTATCACGTGTATCCAAGCCACGAGGCGGTGAAAATAACATGTTGTGTTTGTTAACTTCATATTATATTACGTAGTTCACAAAATTTCATTATGTTGCGAATAAAAATGATTCTTATAACAGCGATTGTTGGTATATCAATAGCTTTCCTTTACAAATAAAAAAACACATCTTCATCAGCCACTGCTTAAAGGTAGGGAACAAGCAAATCATCATAGTATGATGCTTTATTATGGACTAAGCATGCTTTCTCCACGCGCACTTTGTACTTTTGCATATGGACCGTCGATCTGGTGAAAACCGCGGGGAAACGATGGGTGCGGGAGGCGAGCAGTCGTTCAAAGTGGCGCTCTCTGCGGGAGGCCTATGTTCAGCAGTGGACGTATTCAAGCTGCTGTTGATGATGATGATGATGATGATGGTGGTGGTGGTGGTGGTGGTGGTGGTGCTGATGATGATGGTGATGATGGTGATGGTGATGGTGATGGTGATGGTGATGATGATGATGGTAATGATGATGATGATAATGGTGATGCCTTCCATATTGAACACATAATATAAACGGTTACTTGTCTCTTGCATTCAATAGTAGCAGTGCTTGTGACCAAGTAGTCGGCCGGAGGGCCGGTCTACGCCTACGCCTTCCGGTTCGTGGTCGCCACTAAAGAACCTTCCGTCTTCCTTCCTCATCGGGCGATGTGCTACCTTGGAGAGTTTGAGCACACCCAAAAATATTATATGACCTGCTGACTGAATATACAACGCATTGATATAATTACATGCAACAATTCATGAATGAAGATCGATCCACACGAATTTTACGCTACAAAATTTTCAAAAGAAATTGTAAGTATTTTCTACCGTGCACACAATTTTTATTTATTTAGTATTTTTTGACAGGAAGCTCTATATTTACCCGTAATGCGAGTACAGATGGAACAGTAGTTTAACACATGTATAGGATGTTACGTTCGATGTTTGGACTTTGCTTTTTAATAAAGATATTAGGAAAGTCGAGTATCCACAGACAAAGCTATACTATGCCAAGATATAATAATTTTTAAGCCACCCAGTTGTTTTACCCGCAGTTATCCTTTATCTCTTTTTATTTTTCCGAGGTAAAAGTATCTATGCTGGCCTTGGTAGTGTCAGCAATGTGTGTGTAAAATTTCAGCCTCAACGGTTCAGTTATCTGGTGGTTGAGCAGACCAGCTCATAACCATCAAGAAGCTGTGGATTCGACTCTGGCGGCAAGACAATAATGTATGTATAGTATAAGAGTATTGATGAACAGGTAAAAAATCGCAAATACTAGTGTACATACTGCTGTGTGTGGATGATATGCTGGGATGATGCCAGCAGGTCATAGTATGACGCCCAACGATCACATACATAGATCCTGGACCCTACCTAGGATTCTCTGTATCTAAGGACCTAGGAACTACGAGGACCATGGTCCCACAACACCTAGGCACAGAACAAGTATTTGCGCTTTTTTTTCGGGCACAAATACTTGTCCTGTTGCGGGAATCGAACCCGCCACCTCCGGGTTATGAGCCGACCTGCTCAACCACCACACCACGGAGGCTGTCGGAGGTATGTCTGGGTGTTGACTGTTGTAAGACCATCATAGTCTTCGTAGTTTCTGGGTCTCTGGATACAGGGAAATTCTCGATGTATGTGTTTGTTGGGCGTTATTCGTTTATTTATTTAATTTTTTCTCCAATATGTAGTCATTTTAGGAATTCTTTCCCATCTTTAGAGTAGCATCGCTAGCAGTACTTCGAGTGCTTTTACACAATTCATTGTTGATTCCTCATATACTGGTAGATTACAATGAGTATTATACCATTGTACCATGGAGCTTGCCTCCAAAAAGGAACTCACGATACTTTCCTCCACTTTTCTTTATACCCAATGGCATATTTGACACGTGTAAGCTACGGTTACATGTTTATTATAATGAGAATAGCTATTTATATATCTTACGTGGTTTGGGAGAGATTTTCAGTAGAAAGCTTTCGAAATTAGCAGGTATTGAGTCTTGAGTGCTTTGGAAATCATTAGAGCCATTTGCTAGCGTTATATTTATTATTACAAAACATGCATTTATGTTTAGGTAGTCTTTTTTAGTTCAGTTTTAATTTTATAATGTATAGGGGTTCCAATCCGTATCTCGAAATAAACTATTGAATTTGATTTATTGACCAATCAGAGGAGGTGAATGTAGACTTCTTGAAGAGTGTTTCTTTTAAATGTTTTTTAGAATAAGTTAATAAAATAATTTTAATTTAAGGTAAAGGAAAATGAGGCTCGAATAGAGATTTTAATTTTAAGTAAACAAAAACACTCATAAACGAATCATTCACTAAAAAATGGAAACAATGAATGTTAGCGTGATTCACTAAAACTTCTTAATACTTCGAGGCATTAAGCATAACGCTTTTAACCATAAAGGTCTTAATTCCGAAAAGTGGTTTAAGAGCCCACTAAGTTGCGAAGGCTCTCATAGCGTTTGCTCGTAAAACGCCGTGTTTATGTGTCGAAACAATGGATGATAAATAATGAAAGTTATCGGGCTATACGCTTTCGGATTCAACCAACACGGACAAATGATCTGTGGTGGAACCACGCACGTTTGTTTGACGATTGAGTCGCGCGAATTGGGCGATTCGCTGCGGTACTCTTCACTACATCTATTAATCTAGGGCTTCTATAGTTGCTAGGCTACGATTGCTGCGTTTGCAGTATCTGAACTCCACAATGCTCGTTCTATTTGCCACATTTCATGTTTCATGGAGACGTCTATGAAAGGCGAACTAGTTTCGCGAAGATAGATGACCGGTCGTAAGTGTTGGTTTTGATGAAAGTTGTTTAACAAGATGAATGTGTTGGCTGAAGAATGAAGGCTAGATTTACAGCTGATAGATTTAGTGAGGATAATTCGATTTCCTTAGCTTGGGATTCAATTAATTTTGTAGCGTAAATATGTGTCATCAGGTGGTATCTATGTAGAACCATTGAAAGCCGTGCGCGTGCCACCTATTTGCTATATAGATATAGGGGTATATGTAAGCAGTATACGCAAAGATTCAAGTTTCAAAAATACATTATTTACTAAAACCAGCCAAATCAAACTTCCATAATCGTAATATCAGACAAATTCATGACCAATATCTCAGTCTCGCCTCGCTGTTTGCGCTATTTACTGCTCTTTGCACTATTATTGCTATTTAAAGGTATTTATGCCGTTTTATGGTGAGACAACAATACGGCCAGACTTTAGCCGTATTTATAACCCGTTGTCCGCGGCTCGCTAACAATAATAATATGCGGCTTTGTCTGCCTTTTTCTCGGTAACATTTTCAAGGCATGTTTTACAATATTTGAATCGTGTTTCTAATGAAGTACCAAATGGTAAATGGAGATTCAACCGCTTATAATAATTATAACTGATAATAAATAATTAAATTATTTAAATTAAGTATCCGGCCGGCCCCTGACTAGGTGGACCGACGATCTGGTGAAAGCCGCGGGAAGCCGATGAATGCAGAAGGCGAGCAGCCGCTCAAATTAGCGCTCCCTGGGGGAGGCTTATGTTCAGCAGTGGACGTCTACGGGCTGTTGATGATGATGCTAAAATAGTAAAATTAATTAACAAGTTCATTGAAACAATCAACATTAATAACATAATTACACTTTTTTAGCAGAACTTAAGTACTCTAATATTTCCTGCCACATGCTTCTTGGTGAAGTGGGCTTAACTTTTCATTTTACCCCGCGCGTTTAACACACAAAGGCGCTGGTTGGTGCAGCCCGTCACGGATTAGTGTTCTGATTTAGTGCCCATTGAGACCTGCCCGTGACAGGTTCTATTCCTTTGCACCTTTCAGAAACAATGTGTCAAACACTTGGGTGTAAAGTGTGGGCACAGACGGCTATAAATTTGTCGGAAGAATGCGCCACTCAGACTGAAAAGTGTCTGCTGAACCGACTGACAGATTACCTAATTGGTATGCGCAAATGAGGTACTAAGACGCTCTCTATTCTGCAATAACTCTCGTCTCTAAACAGATTTTTATTTGTAGATCTATTCCTAGTTGTATCGTAAAACACTGCTTTGCCAGAGTAGCGATGGCGGTGGCGTTTTCACTAAGCAAAGATCAATCAATCAATCAAATTAATCAATCAATCATTTATTTAATTGCAAGAATACACTGTTAATTTGGGTACAAGATCATAGAGTAAGTAGTGGACACGTGGATTCAGCCTGCAAGCAAGCGTGCAAATATTAAAAAATATTTTTGTTACTAGTAGATCTCTGTACAACAACGAAGTTTAGGATGAAGAGCATTTCTAAATTCTAATTAACTAGCGTATTTTTACCTCTTATCCACTACAGATTATTTAACTATGGTTTGCTTAAGACACATTAAAGTTTATTCCTATTTGGTTCTTGTCCTATTTACTTTCGGGCATGTTTTTTATTTCGACTGTAATAAATAAATAATAATAATAATAAATACGTGTGGACATTTCACACACCGCCATCTAGCCCCAAACTAAGCATAACTTGTACTATGGGAACCAGATAACGGATAATAATATAATACTTAGATACTTTTTGTTTGTAAATACATACATAGAATACAATATAACACCCAGACACAGAACAAACATCGATGTTCATCACACAAATGTTTGTCCTGGGTAGGAATCGAACCCACAGCTCTCAGTTCAGAAGGCAGGGTTACTACCAACTGAGCTATTGGGCCCGTCAAATGTAATGCCAACGACAATGTGATTTTGGGAGTTTCAGTATGTCCAAAAGAAATTTGACTTATCTACTTGAGACCCTTTTATGAATTCCAATACACGAACTAAGATTCGAGTAAGTAATTGCTTAATTATTAAATAATTGAAATAATTGATTGACTATAAAATTGTTTTCATCACGCATTTGCACCATTATTTAAAAATCTCTCTACCTAGTTATACTTAGAGCATAAAACTTGTCTCAGTATATATCATTGTGAGGTTTGTTTCAAACCTCAATTTCATATTAAAATTCTAAAGCAATCTCTGTAATCGAAGGACATCTCCAACCGCACAACCGCTGGGCGACGTCCCTCGTAAGGATATTGAAATATCGACTCGTAAAAGTCCAAAGTCTGAACGAAGGTTAACCGATTCCTCCGAGATTGACGCGGTTGAAGTATGGCTTCATTTGTCTGACTTCGATATATCTTTACCAACACGAAAACGCCACAGTTAAAACTTCAGTCGCTTCTAATACTACACCACAAGGTTTATTTTCCAGTAGCGTCGTGTTTGTTGGCGGCAATTAAAAGATGGTTTGGAAAGGATGTTCCGAACCACAACGTTATGAGATCTTCCATCGTTTGCGAAAACAAAGATAGTTCTTGATGGTCTTTGTGTGATTTAGTGATTCCGATGTGGGATGGCCAGTGTTTCTGTTGTGGTCGTAATAATTTAGGGATTTGTATTGTTTTGGGCCGCAACGCGAACGTATTGCTTGAGCATTTACTTTGTACAAAACTGAAAAGAGTACAAGGATCCCAGTCCACGATTGGTGTCTTGCAACGGGATGCTCTCTATTTTTTTTATGAGGTTGATTGACGTGACATCTTGTCGTTCACCTGATGTGCGCGATGCCTGATGTGTGTGTTGGCGTGAGTGTGTGTGATGTTTATTTCTATCGTAACACTTTAATCGTAAATTTTAATAAGAGTTATATTTGCGTAAACTTTTAAGTGTTTAAAGACTTTTTGGAAGAGATATAAAGGCAAAATTTAGTATTTTTTGCAAAATTTATAGTGACAAAGCACGGTATTGCGTTTTGTGAAGGCATTGTTGGCGTTGCATAACTCATTTTTGTTGTTTTCGATGGATATAATAATTATCGAATGAATTGTTCTTTGAAAAGTTTATAGGTATCTATTACTTACAACCATAAAACTACGAGAAATTTGTGTCTAGGTTTATGTCGTGTAATACAATTTCTAAGATATCTATGATGCAATGGAACAAAACCTTTTAGTTGAGATAACTTTTACTTATTTTGTAAATTATAAATATAGCAAAGGTAACCCTATTTTTAAAGGCCACGTAGAATCCCTAAGCCTAAAACAATATAGCCTTATGCAAGAAATAAATATTTTAGAATATTCCTCGCGTGCTTACCTCCAATACATTTGCTGCTGTGGCATACAAAATAGCCTGGGGGCTATCACGTAATGCGTTCGTAAATATCTCGATTGTATAGTATCGTTCGACAAGACTTATATATAGTACAGAGTACCCCCGTCGCGCTAACATGAATCTATATACCTATTGAAATACACTTTGATTGAGATACAATTGTAAATATTACAGGGAAAGGGCACTAAGTTACCCAAAAATGGTCTGCTGACATTATTACTACGTAGACTAGTTAAATAGGTGTGAGTGGTAAGCTCATAGTCGCGTAGCGAGCTATGGAATTAGCTATGCTCGGTGTTTTCCTACGAGATAAAATTCGTAATGAGAAAATCCACAGGAGAACTAAAGTGGCCGATATAGCCTCTAAGAAATAGAAAGTTGAAATGGCAATGGAAAGGCCACATCGCTCGTAAAATTGGCAACCGATGGGGAAGAAAGGTTATCGAGTGGTGACCACGAACCGGAACACGCAGCGTAAACCCTCATGGTGGTGAATCTGGTGAAAGTCATGGGGAGCCGATGGGTGCATGAAAGGAGCAGACACTCAAAGTGGCGCCCTTTGGGGGAGGCCTATATTCAGGAGTGGACGCATCAGGTTGATGATGATGATGATGATTATGAGAGCATAGACACTTCATTTTTTGGAAGGTACGACAATTTCAAAACCATTCCAAGGTTCTTCTAAGGAGCTCATAAAAAATCAGTCTTTCAGTATTTCTCAGTATAATAAATTGTGAGGGATATTATTTGCCACACAATCCCCTGCGTAAGTTTTCCTCAAACCCCTCAAGGCCCAATAAGTCCTTCAACAAAACATATAAAGACAATTTCCTCTGTTCCTTTCAGCACACACGGCGACAGACACAAACAGGCCACGTGTAAAGTGCTGGGTGCACACACAGGCTGGTTTGTTTAAGTAATGGACTATGCCAGGAGCGGAGCAAAGAGTGGACACGGATTACTGTAGAGCGGCTTTTGGTGAAATTTCTAAGGTCGATGCTGAATGGCACAGTTACCCCGATATTTCCTCGCTATTCATTAGTTTTTTGGTCATTTCCAAAACCTACTGCAAACTGTTTATTAGTGTAAGCGCTTCGTTCTCTATATCCGAGTAATGTTCCGAGTTGACTAGCCACCACGTAATGTCACTTGTAATTGCAGTAACGAATTTCAGAATGTCCGAGTAGCGCTAGCCGACCCGTAAACCAGGCTGCTACTTACAGGACACATCAGCTGCCGATTAGTACAGTTAACCGACGGCTATAGCAAAACTTGTTGCAACCTCGCATGTGTTTGTAATTTATTATTATAGTTTGCATACCACAAGTACTGAGATCTACGGAACTGTAAACTACCAACCCTGTTGATTACGCTACTGCTATAAAAACATCGACTATTCCTGTTTCTATTTCGAGATCAGATACTTATGAATATAGAAATCATTGTATTTAATTACTAAAACAGTCCGCTCATAACCGTGGGAAGACGATGGATACTGGAGGCTAGCAGCCGCTCAAAGCGGTGCTCTTTAGAGGAGGCCTATGTTCAGCAGTGGACGTCTTCAGGCTGATGATTATGATGATGATGATGATGACTACTAAAAAAGTTTTTGTTCAATTATAATATGTTAAATACTTATAGGATATTATGATATTTTTGTTTTCTGTTGTTTTAATTTTTATTATTGCGTCAAGATAAAACCATATTTCAGGTACTTATAGGTATTACTTATTACATTTCCCGTTGAACTAAACAATATAATCTTCTCTCAATTCGTATTACATTCCTCATTACATTAATTTAATTAGTTGATACCCCTTTTTGTAAGGGTAAATCCTTACCTACTTACTGTTTTTAGGTAGGGATTAAATACTCTTTGAAGGGCACCTACTGCACCGCAGCATATAGGTGGCACATTAAAATGTAAAAAAAAATAAAAATCGAACCAAAAATGGCGTGACTGACAGCAGTTGAAGTGACTATTGAATGAACATAATGAACAATTGACGTTGCTACAGATCATCTTAAATTTTTACTCACTGAGTAGCTGATCGAAACTCTGTTTTCGTTCGTGAAACTGAAAAGAACTACTCGCCGCCTTTACGTCCCGATCAGTATTACTCACTGGCTGAGGTAATCGTAACTTTAATCGCATATAGAGAACGAAGCCCTTAATCTTTCTGTGTGAGAGAAAGAAAAGTTTAAAGTGTACACTTATAATTTTCTTTTTCATAATATGTTCACTGTGGATTTACATGATGTCTGAAGGGTTGTAGTTATTTTTTTTCTCTAATCTTTATTCTGAATAAACCCACCCTAGATTGAAGTCCCAATTTATTGAATTTGATTGCAATATGCGATTTTGATTATTAAAAAACAGAAACAAAAAATATTCAAATAGAGGATTGAAAATTAGTCCCTAACCTACCGAAAAAGATTAAGTTCTACGACTTTTTGTAATGACTGTAAAACTTAACAATATCGTAATGCTCAAGATAGAGGACGCTGTCGTGCATTATGTTATTTAGTACAAACCAGTATAAATCAAGTGCATAAAAATAATATTAAATAATTAAAAGCTTCAGCTCCATTCATTCTATATTCCCCGACCGCGTACTACAGAAGTCCAGTATTTTCACAAACTGCCCACTGTGTCCTTCTGGGAAGCGTCACGGGCCCACTAAGTGGGACTATGATCATTATTTGACCGAATTAACACTTTTAACCTTAACTTGGGTCCTTTGGTCCTTTAGCGTTTCCTGTCAGCCCCTTTACAGGAACAAAGTATACGTACGTAGGTATTATAGTTATCATTATGCTCATATTTTAGCTAATGAAAATTTGGAAAAAGAAGATTGAGGTGAAGATATTATAGTCCTCAAAATTTTAGCAACCAGCTGGATTTGAACCCACGCCCAACTCACCGGACCGATGTGTGATTTACACTTTAAAATCTTTCCCATAAGAATGAGATCGTGTAGCATTGGACAAATTAGGAAGAGGACAATTGGAAATGGACAACTTAAGAAATGTACCAAACCGACCGGAGGGATATATTACCGAACGACGTCCACCGCTTAACTTAGATCTTCTCAATTAAGTAGGGTTACCATTATCACTACGCTGGACAGGCGTATTGGTGATCGCATTCGATCACGTAGACCGAAGGAGAACGCTACTACCCTGGATGCTCCCTTAGGCGACTATTACGGCACCCTCGGGAAGAGATGGATGAATGTATGAAATCTTTGTTTCCTCCAAGGAGTGGTATACCATTCTCATGCCGGGACCACACTGCTAAGAGAAAGGACAAGGATATTCAATTTCAAATAGTTCATTCTTTTTATCCTATTGAGTGTCATCTACTTTCGATACCACATACCAACTACGAATCCCAAAAGCATCTGACAAACAAACGTGAAATTCTAACACTCGTCTAACAAGCGCTAACCCACCGCCCGATCTAATTCCACTCTTTATCTAACAATTATCGGGAAACAAGGCCCGTGTGCTTGGATAAGGGTAAAAATCCACTGCGGTGGCTGTGAATTGCATAAATGCTGTTGCAGTGTGCGAATAAAATTGACACAAATGAATAAATAATTTAGAAAAACCGGGATTTTAAACTGCGCGTTCTTGAACTTAATGGGTCTTTGGGTTAACACAACAAAAGTATTATAATAAAAACTGTACCTATGGGCATCTCATGGGCAAACGTGCTTCACCTAGACAACTTCGTCACTTACCTGGTCAGCTGTTGGCAAACTTATGACCATTTTAGCATAAAAATATCTAATCATTCATCATCATCATCTCATCATATAGCCAAATAACCTCTAGGGTTTCAGGTGCCTATAAGCAATGGTTTCTAGGGTTTCTGTTGTCCATATCCATAAACCAATGATCTGTATTAGCTCTGTGGGGTGATTACGTAACTTTGACAGAAATGCAACAGGAGAAATTTCATTCCGAATATGAAAATTTTCATAGTAACATCAGGAGCATCACGTTTATATCCAGTGAAACTAACAGGTTGATTATGATAAATCCTTAAAATACTCATGCACCGTGTTGTAGTGGGTTTGACCCTAATAGTTCATGAGTGATAATCATGAAGGCAAATATGGAATTGGACCGTTTTTGTGTGTAATATTGGTAGTTTTGTAGTCATTGTCTACTTAGAAGTCGTAATTTGGACCCGTTGAGATATGTTTCCAACTTGTGAATAGAGAGTAGCTAAGAGATTTTTAATTTAGGTAAATATTTAATCTACTTTTTTGCTTGGTAACAAACTGTTTTCAAAACCATAATTATTATCTGCTGCATATCAGTCTGGGCAAGGTTCTTGAGCGGCAACCACGAACCGGAAGACGCAGCGTATTCCGGCCCCCCACTAGGTGGACCGACGACCCTATCAGAAACGCGGGGAGCCGATGGATGCAAGAAGCAAGCAGCCGCTCAATGTGACTTAGTCTGGGCTAAGACTGCAACTACGTGGACACCGCAAAACATCAAAAGACACAAACAAGAAAAGACCATCAGAAAGAAGTGACAGGAAGGAGGGTAGGTTACCTTAGTCTTAGTATTTGCCCAGCAGTGGGCCGATACCGGCTAGTTATAAATAAATACCTAATAACAAAAAAGAAGTCAGTTGTAATGCGTTTGCGCATTCCCACGGATATTGTGTGAATACAAACTGATAGATGTCATCGGAATGTCAAATACGTCGAGACAACGCGTAGAGGTGGGTCGTACTAGGTAAATCGAGATACTAGGTGACTCTGTGGCTGTGACTCAGCCATACCTGTGACAAATACCTGTGAATAAATACTAGCGAGTATTTTTTACTCGCGGCATAAGTCACGTTTACAGGACGTAGATATATAATAGGTGTGTCTTTCTCTGACTCCTATGTGGAAAAAGGATGCACCTATTACTTTTGATTTGACGGCTGGCAAAACATGTCGCTGTCACACCTCCTGTAAAAAAATACTAGGTTTGTCCCTCTCTGGCACGCTACAGACGCCTTCGTGAGAAAAGGATGCACCTATTACTTTAGCACGCTCTCATAGACTCGCGCACAAGTCACAGTGTCGCTGCTCCCGGAGGTATTTTGTCGCTGTGACTGACTATGACTTTCTTTTATCAGTGACTTTTATCTGTGACGATAAATACGCCTCACGCCTAAACGCGAGCTTATTTGGCAATCGTATTAGCGTTGATGTATTGAGCCGAGTCGGTTTTGATGATCTATTGTACCATTCTACTATAATAGTACCATGACATGAATATAAAGTGTTGAAACCAAGTCATCGTCATCATCATCATCATCAACAGCTTGAAGATGTCCAATGCTGAACATAGGTCTCTCCCAGAAATCGCTCCTTTGAGCGACTTCTGCATCCATAGGCTTCCCGCGGCTTTCACCAGATCGGCAGTCCAAATTTTGGACAGCCTACGCTACGTCTTCCTGTTCGTGGTCGCCACTCAAAAACCTTTCTTCCCCATCAGTTGTCAGTTCTACGAGTGACCTGCCTATTGCAATATCAACTTACTAATCCTAAGAGCTACACCGGTCACCTTGGTTCTCCTACGGATCTCCTTATTTCAGATCTTGGCGTTTATTCTCTATGGAAACGCAGATTCCACACGATACGAAACCACGTCGTTATCGTGTCTTGTTCAAATCGTGTTACAGCATTAAGAGTAACTTTACTTTACATAAAGTTATTTTTATTTTGAATTAAATATATTGACATAAGTGGTGGCTTTTGATGTGGTTGATAATTCGGAACGCATCTCTGTAAAACATATGATTTTTGACAGTCCAAATCGCGCCAATACCAAATTCATTTCGCGCGGTTTTATTTTCCTTTCATAGAGAATAAAGTTTTGCAGATTTCTTATGTAAGACAAGGAATTCGCGTGGTTTTGAAATAAGGAATTGATACAGAATAATGGCCCTTATCAGGGAAACGCTGAACTGTCTCCATAGCTCGTTGCGAGCTAACTAATAAGGCCAACAGTAAGAGACCACATCACATCGAAATAGTACCTAACTGAAGCTGCGTCAATGTGGGTGACCTTCCCATGTTCCAGTACCCATTTACCACCCGCGTTCCTCCAACCTAACTTGACAAATACTGTACCTGCCTACACTACTCTCACGTCGAATTCCTAGCATTCCTATCGAACCATTGTGAACACGATTAATGGTCACAGATTACAAACACAAAGCCTCAACAGATGTGACGGTTCATTGAAATCGTCACAAAAGACAGTTTACACGGGCTTTATAGTAAAACATTGTTACAATGCAATGGCACCGATCGACAGTATTGTGGTAGAACTAATGCCCTAATTAATAACGGTGAACTAGTTGGATTAAGCCACGACGTTTTATTAATTTCATTTGAGTAGGTATGAAATTCGAAATTAGCTAGCCCGGTGGCTGTTTTATGTTTGTAACGCCTGTCGGCTGATGTTAGGTTCGAATCAAAAGATAATCACAGCTGGGAACAGCCCCGTTTCTACCTTAATGGCATTTGTGACAGAAAATGGTAGATGAAGTCACAATTTCACTATAAGTATTATTATAATGTAAAAAACGCCACAGCACAGCGCAGACGAAGTTACATTTAAAAAATTTGGTACTAAAAAAAAATAGATAAACAAAACAACAACAATATTATTATTAAGTATATCTAGAAAGAAAAAACCGATTTGACTTCTTGATTATGGTCTCTGCGACTAATAGTGTCGCATTTTGCCAGATCACGTACGTAGGCCAACTATTCCATAAAACGATAAATGATCGAGAATAACCTGGAACATTTCTAGGTACGGTGCAGAAGATGGGAGACTCAAACTCCGGGTTTCAATTTCAAGGGACTTTTATCCACAACAAATAAGTATCACATAAACATAGGACTATCGACATTTTAGTCGCAGTCCTTGTTATTTTGGTCCTCTCGTAAGCGTCACCAAACTCTTTCACGTCTTTTACCCTGCCGCCGTCACTGGTCGTCAATCAACGCACGAAAATAATAATAAAACCTGACATATGCCCGTCAAAAGTTGCCCCAAATCGCATCGGACCCGATGACCCGAACTAACGACTCAGACCAAAATCCAGCAATTTGTTTTGTCCGAACGGCAACGAGCAGTCACAAAGACTCAACTTCGTACCCGAAATGGACGTAACCCTCCAAACTACAATACATCGAAATGTTTTCTAAGACGTCACAGTACAATAACATCTAAAATAAACTATCATATAATATCAATAATGCGTTCACGTACGCACGGACACATGTATTTTAAATACGTATTATTTGGAACCAGTTAATAATTCTGGAAGGGTTCGGGTGGCATTGTTGACCAGTGTCTTCTGGCGCGATTGAGATTCCCATGGTTCCCTGTCCTTCCTCGCTGGTCAACAATGGTATTCTGTATCGATTGTGCCGAATGAAACAGTTGCACGTTAAATCGTTGTGACGTGTATTTCCATAGTTATGACGCGAGCGTGACGTGTTTTGTGAAATTATTTGAATTTAAATAGATTTGGATTGATGGGAGTCTTGTGATCGATTTTAACGCATGTTATAACAGCAATATTTAACATAAAGAGATTGGAAATCTCTCTAAACATTCTCTAGAACATAAATTACAAATAGAAGTACGTCAACGACATTAGATAAATCTTTCAGCGTACAAAATATATATCAAAGAACCTTTTTTATTTCTAAATACATTTCATGACAGGAAAACTTACTCTTTCTTAGACCTCCTAACACTAACTCCTCGCAAACCTCAATAAAAATTTTCAGATTACACACGTCTTGCGTGCTTTTGTCTATCATTCCAACTCTAACATCCTCAAACATATTCTGTACCTGGTATAAAATCGTAAAAGACAGCCATCAGGTCGCCATAACTTCCACTATTGTGTCGCAGTTATTAAACGTCCCTTCAATCAACTTTTACGAGCCGCATCGCATAAAAATATTTAACTATTTGTTTGCAGATAATATTAACTACAGCCATTATAAGCACTTCACAGACAAGCGATTTGCACACCTATAACTGTGTTGATAAAGTCCTAAAATAAGCTTCAATTGGGGAGCCTGAAAGGCCCTTTGATGCATTTTGGGGTTAGATTAATTAGCGCCAATATTAGTTGCGTGTTGTGTATGAATTGCAAACTTGTAAAAGTGTTTGTAATCAATGTGATTAGTTCTCAGTCGAAAGTAGTCTTGACAACAGTAAAAATTTTTTTCAACGTAATATAAATTCTGCGCTCTCAAATTGGTAATTTTCACAAAACTGTAGAAATCAATATTACTTAACTAATTATTGCATTATTTGACTACATAAATGTAGGCATCTGTGCTTGTAGAAACTAAAAAAGTCCTGATTATCCCGCACACGTAAAACATTAGCTTACCTAATGAAAGGATAGGTATTTATAGAATTATCCAACAAACCATCAATAAAATATCTAAAGGCTTTCGAACGAAATGTCATAAAGATGACTCTACCTAGAGTAATAAAACTCGTTACAGTCCATTGTTCCTTTGAAATAAATATGATAAAAGCCGTTTATCTGACGGCCAGACGTCGTAATAGGACGTTCGTCAAACAATAAGATGCAGCATAGGTACTCGTCAACGATAGACGCAAGCTATTGATGGCTTACGCCGTCAAATTGGGCTTAAATCTTTGGGGAATCAATAATGAAAGGTTACAAACAAAACTCAATAGAATAATAATCCAAAAATAGTCTAAACGGTACAGAAAAACAATAGAAGCAAACAGCAAGTGCGATTTTAAATCGGCTCACAACTTGGGCTGGTCTCACTCAGCCCTGCACCAAATTTATTTTCAAGTTCTGTGCAGAATGGACATTATGGGCGCTTACTCTTAGAATGGTGAAGGAAAAAACAGTGAGTAAACCAGCATATGCATTAAAATTTGATCATGAAACGAAGCTTGATCAATGACATGAGATCTATACTTACCAGCATGTTCAAGATTCATAGAAGTTAATAAACTGTCATCCACCAATCCTAGCTTGATCAGTGTGATGACGATATAATTATGCTTGTAATTGCAACCAAGGACGTGTTTATAGGTTAAAGAAAAAAATTTAGAAAGAAGCATTTTTCTCGAACTATATTGAAGAGAACCCAAAAATAAAATTTTCTGGGTACCTGTAGGTATAAAAAATATTGTTCCAAATTCAAAATGAATATTCTATTATTGGTATATTAGAGCCCGTGCATGTAATACCGTACTAAACAGTAAACATTGCTGCACCGCTCCATTTCAATCGATCAATGATTGACAGGCGCACAAAGGGACACTCCTTGCTGCTCCTTGCTTATCGAAATCCAGATAAGCTTACTCAGAGTTACAAAGCTCATTCTAAACTACCTACTTTAAAAAGATCTATCAAGTTTGACCAGTTGACTAACCTACTAAAGTAATGTTAGATCGTCGTGAAAAAATCAAATAATTATAAATTAAAGTTTTCAGAATGACATAGCTTTTATATATACTTATTGTCGGCTGCTTTTCACAATTACAAATTAATATTTATGATTTTTATAGCAATATCGCCTGCACAGCGTAATCTACAGATTAATTTGTAAAGGAAATATGCGGCTTGAGGGATTGATGGATGCGGGTTCAATCCCCGCTCGTGATTCTAATTTTCCCTTTACAAATCTATAAATTACTATCTGTATTACTATATATATATATAAAAAAAAAAAAAATAATATAATGTGTAAATTACAAATTATTTTGTAAGTGACGACCATGGATGAAATAAAAAAAAGAAGGATTGAGTTTTGATTGACATCGAACTGATGAAAGAAGGGTGACGGCTGCATATGATGTGAGTGTGTACGTATTTCGCTCGTACGTACGAAGCGTTCCGGCTTCCTAAGGGTGCTTCAGTTTCGGATCAGTCGGGATTCCCTCCTCTTTTTTTATTAGCTCCATGGTGACGACATCTAGTGTCTTCAAGCTACGACCAATTTCTTCTGATAAGTATACGAAGCAAAGTCAAAAGCTCTCGACTCAACGAACGTTGGCTTTTTAACGCTGTAGGTAGCAAAAAGTATTATATAGATACGGCCATCCTTATAGGAAGAAGTCACCTACCTTTGTGGTCATCTGTAGCACAAGACATGTCACTAATGCGTTGCTTATTATGACAATACTCTTTTGACTCTTGTTTTAAAAACTGAGCTCTGGAAAAGACCGCTATTGGAATCTAAGGCTCTTTACTAATCTTGTAGGTGTGCAGAAAAAAGTGAGCATAAACTGAAAACTCAATAATTTACCATAACTCTTATAAAGGGCAAGTTAGATAATGCCAGAGGTTTGGTGTGACCTCACCCAGTACTCTTTCTATATATCTCACAGTTCAAATATAACATGTAAACTAAGTGTACTTAACAAGCAAAAATCTTCAAAACTTACCCTCGCGCCCTCACCCCCTATTGTTGTCAATACCAGGCTGTCCTCTCATTCAGCGTCGTCAATGGACCGTCTACTTTAAATAGAAACTTATTATTCCCATACAAACACCATACTCATGTCAGCACAAGGGATGAATGGTGGGATGGCACCAATGCCTGGCTGACATTCTTTGTAGGGTTTGGAAGATTAATTTTGGTCTTCATTGTAGGCTGGAGCAAGTCACATTCTATTTAGGTAATATCATTTAACAGTACAAAACTACAGTGTTTTCACTCTGATAGATATATCTGTCATCATCATCATTATCAGCCTGAAGCTGAATACGTCCACTGCTGAACATAGGTCTCCCCCAAAGAGCGCCACTTTGAGCGGGGATATATCTGTAATAGTAATGTATTGTGAGTTGTCACGTAATGATTATACCGTCATGATTATTTTGGTATCTAATCTGTATTTAATTCCTCTGTTCCTGGCATGTTACTATAACCCCAGATAATATAATACCTACAGTACAGATGCGTCATCCCATACAACGGGCTATTTTACGAATTATTTTATTTCTGCATAACGCAAGATTATCAAGCAACATTTATTGCGCGTTTGCGAAGTATTGGGCCAACTGAATACACTGGACACTAACTAGTAACTCTCTAGACTCGATTACTACATTTTTTCACGTTCAGGCTATTTTTCATTTGTACCTGATGGGACCCCATGCTATAACTGACTGTCACTGTGGCGGGGCCGTTTCTACTTTTCTAGTATTGAAAGACCGCAGTTAAAAGAGCTTTTGAAATATAGCTTAAAAACTCAAGTCAAACTGTATACCTTGCGTAATCGTTCACGAAAATCCAAGTTTAAAACCTCGTCAAAATGTTACGTAAGAGCATGCGACAGATACAAAAATCATGTTAGTGGCATGTTGCTAAACGGCATTGTGGTGTATGTGCTTTGTGGCAAACAACCCCATTGTGATGGTGGTGCAAATCGACGGATAATAGCAAAGGCTTCGGCGAACACGACTAGTGGCGTGGTACGCGTGGTAGGATTACAGCGGGTGAAACGATGAACTAAAGGAATCCTTGGGCCATGTAGACAGCAGACCAAACTGTCCGCGTACTACGATTTTTGCTGTGCAATGTTCGGGAATCTTGCAATTGCAAGGATGCTTTTGGTGAGTTTAATAATGATAAAACTATTAGAGTTTCTGTATATTTTACAAATACAATGATCTAATGATACTCATGTCTAGAAACTGTTAATAAGCCATTGGCATTATACAATAAATGTTAGGTACCTAATTTAATGCACAAAGCACTTAACGTTGTAACGATCCAGGGTGTCTCGTGACGTCACAAATATTAGAAGGTTTTCTCAATTATAAATATATTTAAATAAAATAATTTTACGAGTAAGTAATAATCCAAAAATAAAGCAAATATTGGTTTGATACTGCATTAACTGGTATAGGACATAGAGATAGGTGTAAAAGTAGTTATTTAAACGTAAAATGAGGTAATATTAGAAAGCATAAAACCTCTTTAATTATATTTCATACTAAAATCGCGAGCTAGCAGTCAAGAATGTGTCAAAGATTTTTAAAAATGATTGCAGATTGGGGGTTTACTAGGAAAGAAAAAAGAAAAGATGGCAAAATATAGTTTTTTCTAGGTTTATTGTATTACTAAAAGATGAAAAGAAATCCATGGAGTGAAGAAAATCAATCAGCAAGAAGGAACGGAGCAGTTCTATTTAAAACAGGAATAATGAATTAATATTACTTAAGACCATCAGGTTCAAAGGGAAGTACTTCGCTATATTTAGTCTGTGGAAATTGAAAGGTGAAATCTTCTAATTCATTGTTTAGTAGGTGTAGTTCTTTAGTATTTGAAGATATACACGGACGGAAAATGTTTGCTGCTGAGCGAAGCGCTTTCCTGGTAGGTTGATGTTGAGTGAAAATGCTTATTGTAGGACAATATCGTTGTGGACATCACGCTGAGCGGATGATCTGATGATGGCAGATGGTTTTAATGTACAGAAGGGAAATCCAATGCTATTCTTTGCATATTTCCTAGTCGGCAGGAGCTTAGATGATGATGAGTGTAGATGCTTATTGTAGCACAAGATCATCGTGGACATCACTTTAGGCGGAAGGTCTGATGATGGTAGGGGATTTTAATGTAGAAAGGAAGCTAGTGTTATTCACTGCACATTTCCTTAGCCGGTGGAAATTTAGCGATATTCACGAAGGAGATGAAAGTTTTATTCTACGCGATGATTAAAAATATCGTGAATGTATTTGAATACTGACCTTTCATTTTAGATTTTATGTGATGATTTTTGATTTAATCCTAACTGGAAAATTATTGGGAATAATGTTGTAGTTCGTTTTAGTATTAGTCAATAATTATTTTCTTAGCAGGTTGTTGTTGTGATCACGGAGATGATCGAAAGATCTTATTCCCGCATGAAAATTGAAGCATACTCTGATGTATATTTATCACACTCATTTTATCATTCAGCAAAAGCAGGTAGAGTTTTCTTTCGTCAGGTCATGAAGGAAACACAAAGGTGGAGAGGAAATCTTTTCGCTATTTATTTACTGTAAGTATCACGAGCGTATTTGAATATCATTCTAGTAAATTCAAAATAGGTAATGTTTTCATGCGCCTATAACGTAAAAACTGGAAATTTAGATTAAGGGCTTCCGTAATAGGTAAAAGATATTTATCTCGAGCAAATCAGTGGCGACTATGAGCTGGAAGACGCAGAGTAGGCTGGTCCCATTGGGTGGACTGATAATCTGGTCCGAGTCGTGGGAAGCCGATGGAAGCGGAAGACTAACGGCTGCACAGTGTGACATGAGTTTATGATGATGATGGTGCAAGATGATGATGGTGATGATGATGGTAATGTTTAGGACACCTTCAGGATGGTAAAGACGACGATGATGATGATGATGGCGATGATGATGATGATGATGACGTCTTTAGATGATAAAGCTGACGATGATGATGATGATGGCGATGATGATGATGATGACGTCTTCAGGATGATGAAGCTGATGATGATGTTGAGGGACGAGATAGGCAAAGATTTTATAAGATAAGATGCAATATATTTATTTATCTCAAATCTATGGGCATAGTTCAGTTTGGTGAAGTTTAGATTTGACATTGTTTTAATGAATTTTCAATAAAATTTAACTTTTATTTTACAACAAATTTATAATATTTTTCAAAAAGTAATTATTGTCCTTCGTATTTATATAGGTCAAGCACAAGCAGTACCTTGTTAGTGACTCCTTACCACACGGATAGGATAGCTAATTGTATAAATTCGAATGAGAATAACGTCTTGTTGATAATTGATATCAATAATATATTTACAACTTACAATACATACACTTTATTCTACGGATCAAGCATAACTTTAGCATATTTCATTATACTGAAATACGTCTTAGATATATGGATGATTTCTATGAAAGTTCAGGAGAAGCAAAGTCAGCCTGAGAATTCATAAACGGTTCAATGTCTATAGTATACAAAATATATGCATAATATTATTATAATATCAATAAATACGGGTATGGAAACGATTAGGAATAAATTAAATGAAACGAAATTATCTTTATTTCCGTCACACAATATCGCAAAAGGAACAATATAACACGGAACATAAAATAAGAAACTTATATAAATATACTAATTATATTCTGAAGCGATATTGCACGATGTCAGAAACAGATCCCGGCTCAGCTCAGCATACAACTTATTATCATTGTGTAATTACTCCGAAATAAATGTCCTGAGTTTTTATTCAACATTATTAATCTCCATTTCATGCGGCCGAATCTTCGAGAGAGGAGCAGAGGTTCCACACGGCGAGTTTGCGCATAATACATAACCTACGGGCTCTTCTTTGTAGGAGAATTCAGCAAGACATGTCTGATTGTCATTCATCGAAACTTATTTAAAAAGGTCATGTATATCTCATAGATAATAGTATTTAATCTCGATAGATGTATTAACTCTAAATTTACAGTTTTCCAAAATGTTATATAGCATCGTAATTCGACCTTATAATTATTGTAAAATCAAATATTGTTAAACCAAAAAGAATTTAAAAAAAAAGATAGAATAAAAAAATAAACCCTGAGGAGTTTCTTTGGGCTTCTTCTCAATCAGGAGTAATCGAAGTTTCCGGATATATTTTTAAAACTCAAAGTTAGTTATGAGCGACAAAATAATTCTAACATTTAATTATATATTCTGAGTACTAAAATTCAATAAAAGTATTTTGGTAAAGTAAATTCTAAATTCATAATCGTTTGAAATAACTTTCTTAATAAATAATTTGAGTTTTACTTATGTTTTTATTTATTAATCTATAATATAGAGCATAACGTAGGAAAGTAAGGGTAACGAATTGTAGACTATCATCATAGAAGGCCACTTTAATAAACCAGATTTAGGTTTAGTATTAATTTATAGTTTGGAATTGGGGCTCAGAAGATGGCGTCATGATAAGCAGAAGAGGTTTATCATGACTTCGCTAATATGTTTAAAATAGGCGTAAGGGAATGGTAGAATGGGTTGTAAGAATTTCTGGTAGGAATGATAACATTTTTGTAACTAGTGGGAATTTTTGGGCCGAATAGTGGAAGTGTAACAAACGGGAATTTTATATTTTTTAGTTAGTATTCGTTTAGAGATTCTGATATATATACTTGAAGTATGATTCTGAAGTTCAATTATAGAAAGTACTTCAGATTTTCCAAATTAGGTTAAAGTGAGTTGTTTTGGAGCAATCTACGTATTCGATATTTCCAGCAGATATAGGATTAGCACTCATCATAGGTTCAGATTGCAAAGCTTAGTAAAATAAAGGAATTCCAGTCTACTACATTAATCGCGTATTGAGTAGGTGTTAGTTAGATATTGTCTCATTACTTTAAAAGGATTTGGATTACTACATTATCACAACGTACGGGTTCTACCACTATTAGGAGACGATCACCTGGCCATATCAAATCTAAAACATACAACAAACTTAGGTTAAACTTAGATTATTTCTAGGTTCTTTTTATCAACAACATAAGGTTAATTTTAGGTTCTTTTCTATCGATATTGATTATTGTTAGCGGTTATTTATTTCAATTTATAGGTTATTTAAACATAGGTATTTAGGTTCGGTAAATTAAAGATACAACTATAATAATTATGAATATAAGGGGAATAGGGGGGTTAGTAGAGGGGGGGTGTTACAATCAGCGAATATTTAAATTTAGGTATTAAAGTAAAGTTAGTTATTAAAGATGCAATTATATGAATATAGGGGGAATAAATAGAGGGGGTAGATAGGGGGGAGAAATAGGGGGGGGGGTTCTTACAATTTGGTGCCGTGACCAGGATTATTAATTGGGCTTATGCGACTATCTTTTTTTTAACTACGTGGCCAGAGTCGTTTAATTGGGATTTTGCGTCTTACACTTTTCTTAGACATTTAGGTTATTAAATAGTATCGGAAAGTTTGTTGTTTGTTTTGGATTTGACTTAGAGGCGATAATTTATTATCGCACAATTTGCTGTCCGTGGAAATAGGAAAGGTTTTGAGACAATTTATATAGGGGCGGTTTTAGATTTCACTAATGTTAATGATATTAGATAAATATTTCAATTTAGCTTAATAATCAATTCGTGAATTGTATCTTTTAGCTTCAGGAATATTACAGTCTTTTATGCGTTTTCGAAAAAAATTAAATTAAGCAGTTGAAGAATAACTTTGACAAAATAGATGGAAGCAGTATAATGTAATTAGGATTTACAACGGAAATCATTAATTGGTTGTAGTTTATTGGGGCGATGAAGGTTGGGATATCATCGTTAGATTATTTCAATAGGTTATGATGTAGAAGACTATGAGTAGAGGACAAACGGGATTCAAATCGTCATAGTAAACATTTGTTTATTTTAATTATAAATATTGTTACAGTTATTTAGGAAAGTGCATTAATGGCATGAGTTCATGACTAGAATGGTTCGTAATCTAATTTAGGAAAAACGTAGGATTCAATTTTCATAATTATACGGATTATGTTATTGTAAATAATTTACTCTTTTGCGGTTGACACTAGAAAAGGTGATATTATAATTTGGTAAAGACTATAAAACTTGAAGGGGCGTTTAAATCAAACTTCAAAACATTTAAAAATAGGAAATAAAATCAGTATAACGGAAATAAAACGGTGAAAATGATTCTTTTTGATGGTGATTGATCGATGATTAATATTTTAAGCTATATTACAATAATTTGAATTAATATTTACTGTTTAAAATAAATGAAGTCAAAATAGTTTTGTAAAATACAAAAAAAAAATTGGTACATTCACTTCTTTTGGAAAAAACTTTGTTATAAAAAAATATTAGCTTTGTGAAATGAAGGATTCATTATAATTTTTATCTAAAATGAAATTAAAAAGAAAAAAATTCTTTGGTCGTAATGTTTAGAAAATAATTTGGGGTTAAAAGACAAGCAAACATTTTATTAGTCTGCAATCAAGGAGGTCCTTGTCAATTCAATAAAAAGCGTGTTAGTGTGTTAAAAGGGTTTTGTTTGTATTTATGAAATGATTATAAACTAGAGTATGTTATTTGAATGGAAGAGGGGTCGGGGTTCATGAGAGATCTAATAAAAAAAATTAAATAATATACTTAATAGTGTGATAGATAGAGGGAGGAGGTTTTATGGAATAACAAAGGCTTAGGTTGCAGACAGGTTTGTTGACGATGGCTTTGAATTTTACACGACTCTACAAATGGGTTGATTATAATTTAAGGCAGGTGCTAGGTTAAAAATAAAGCCTAAGTTTATAGAAAACTGTTATAACAACCCCATACTCCACAAGAAGGAAAGATCAGATCTACTACACTATACATCCGAAATGATAGCGAATTACAGAGTGGGAAATATATGTGAAATATTGCTGAAGTCATAGGCAATGAAGATACTTTGAACTATTAAAGTTAATCTGGTTATCGAAGGGTTTTGTGGGAGGCAGCTCGGAATGAAAACATGATTCTTAGGGGTACCTTCTACTTTGAGTTATTAGGACTGACCAGCCTCACAACCTGGTTTCTTTTGGTGGCCAGGTTATCCTTGGGATAAGTTACTTTTGGTTATGATTGATGTGATGAAATTTTGGATATTGACTCATAATGTAATTCACTGTTGTTACGGCTTAAGAGGGTGTTTAAGACAGAATAATTTTGAATTTTAAATATAAATTTATAAAAGGCAAATTGATTGTCAATTCAGTATAATATTTAGTATGGTTAACTACGTTAATCTTTCGAGAATATTTTTAAGGTGAAACAACATAAATAATTATAAAAAACATAAGTAACAATTAATACTTTTCGAACTAATACGCAGTACGCTGCATATTATTTGAACATTTGCCATCGGTTTAAATATTTTAGATGCTCTCTTAAATTAAACATAACGGTTAGTTACACTACAGAACTATAATTACATTTTAAGTTCAGAGCCAAACGTCTACAAATTATAATTGCTTAATGGGGTTTAATTATAAACATAAATAATTTTATTGAAGTTTTGCTAATATTTGTGAAAATGTTTTATCTAATGAATAAAATTTTACTTCGGCTTTAAATTTAAAACGCCTGCGCAAATATTTTAGGGGCGATTGTAACGATCCAGGGTGTCTCGTGACGTCACAAATATTAGAAGGTTTTCTCAATTATAAATATATTTAAATAAAATAATTTTACGAGTAAGTAATAATCCAAAAATAAAGCAAATATTGGTTTGATACTGCATTAACTGGTATAGGACATAGAGATAGGTGTAAAAGTAGTTATTTAAACGTAAAATGAGGTAATATTAGAAAGCATAAAACCTCTTTAATTATATTTCATACTAAAATCGCGAGCTAGCAGTCAAGAATGTGTCAAAGATTTTTAAAAATGATTGCAGATTGGGGGTTTACTAGGAAAGAAAAAAGAAAAGATGGCAAAATATAGTTTTTTCTAGGTTTATTGTATTACTAAAAGATGAAAAGAAATCCATGGAGTGAAGAAAATCAATCAGCAAGAAGGAACGGAGCAGTTCTATTTAAAACAGGAATAATGAATTAATATTACTTAAGACCATCAGGTTCAAAGGGAAGTACTTCGCTATATTTAGTCTGTGGAAATTGAAAGGTGAAATCTTCTAATTCATTGTTTAGTAGGTGTAGTTCTTTAGTATTTGAAGATATACACGGACGGAAAATGTTTGCTGCTGAGCGAAGCGCTTTCCTGGTAGGTTGATGTTGAGTGAAAATGCTTATTGTAGGACAATATCGTTGTGGACATCACGCTGAGCGGATGATCTGATGATGGCAGATGGTTTTAATGTACAGAAGGGAAATCCAATGCTATTCTTTGCATATTTCCTAGTCGGCAGGAGCTTAGATGATGATGAGTGTAGATGCTTATTGTAGCACAAGATCATCGTGGACATCACTTTAGGCGGAAGGTCTGATGATGGTAGGGGATTTTAATGTAGAAAGGAAGCTAGTGTTATTCACTGCACATTTCCTTAGCCGGTGGAAATTTAGCGATATTCACGAAGGAGATGAAAGTTTTATTCTACGCGATGATTAAAAATATCGTGAATGTATTTGAATACTGACCTTTCATTTTAGATTTTATGTGATGATTTTTGATTTAATCCTAACTGGAAAATTATTGGGAATAATGTTGTAGTTCGTTTTAGTATTAGTCAATAATTATTTTCTTAGCAGGTTGTTGTTGTGATCACGGAGATGATCGAAAGATCTTATTCCCGCATGAAAATTGAAGCATACTCTGATGTATATTTATCACACTCATTTTATCATTCAGCAAAAGCAGGTAGAGTTTTCTTTCGTCAGGTCATGAAGGAAACACAAAGGTGGAGAGGAAATCTTTTCGCTATTTATTTACTGTAAGTATCACGAGCGTATTTGAATATCATTCTAGTAAATTCAAAATAGGTAATGTTTTCATGCGCCTATAACGTAAAAACTGGAAATTTAGATTAAGGGCTTCCGTAATAGGTAAAAGATATTTATCTCGAGCAAATCAGTGGCGACTATGAGCTGGAAGACGCAGAGTAGGCTGGTCCCATTGGTTGGACTGATAATCTGGTCCGAGTCGTGGGAAGCCGATGGAAGCGGAAGACTAACGGCTGCACAGTGTGACATGAGTTTATGATGATGATGGTGCAAGATGATGATGGTGATGATGATGGTAATGTTTAGGACACCTTCAGGATGGTAAAGACGACGATGATGATGATGATGGCGATGATGATGATGATGACGTCTTTAGATGATAAAGCTGACGATGATGATGATGATAGCGATGATGATGATGATGACGTCTTCAGGATGATGAAGCTGATGATGATGTTGAGGGACGAGATAGGCAAAGATTTTATAAGATAAGATGCAATATATTTATTTATCTCAAATCTATGGGCATAGTTCAGTTTGGTGAAGTTTAGATTTGACATTGTTTTAATGAATTTTCAATAAAATTTAACTTTTATTTTACAACAAATTTATAATATTTTTCAAAAAGTAATTATTGTCCTTCGTATTTATATAGGTCAAGCACAAGCAGTACCTTGTTAGTGACTCCTTACCACACGGATAGGATAGCTAATTGTATAAATTCGAATGAGAATAACGTCTTGTTGATAATTGATATCAATAATATATTTACAACTTACAATACATACACTTTATTCTACGGATCAAGCATAACTTTAGCATATTTCATTATACTGAAATACGTCTTAGATATATGGATGATTTCTATGAAAGTTCAGGAGAAGCAAAGTCAGCCTGAGAATTCATAAACGGTTCAATGTCTATAGTATACAAAATATATGCATAATATTATTATAATATCAATAAATACGGGTATGGAAACGATTAGGAATAAATTAAATGAAACGAAATTATCTTTATTTCCGTCACACAATATCGCAAAAGGAACAATATAACACGGAACATAAAATAAGAAACTTATATAAATATACTAATTATATTCTGAAGCGATATTGCACGATGTCAGAAACAGATCCCGGCTCAGCTCAGCATACAACTTATTATCATTGTGTAATTACTCCGAAATAAATGTCCTGAGTTTTTATTCAACATTATTAATCTCCATTTCATGTCGGCCGAATCTTCGAGAGAGGAGCAGAGGTTCCACACGGCGAGTTTGCGCATAATACATAACCTACGGGCTCTTCTTTGTAGGAGAATTCAGCAAGACATGTCTGATTGTCATTCATCGAAACTTATTTAAAAAGGTCATGTATATCTCATAGATAATAGTATTTAATCTCGATAGATGTATTAACTCTAAATTTACAGTTTTCCAAAATGTTATATAGCATCGTAATTCGACCTTATAATTATTGTAAAATCAAATATTGTTAAACCAAAAAGAATTTAAAAAAAAAGATAGAATAAAAAAATAAACCCTGAGGAGTTTCTTTGGGCTTCTTCTCAATCAGGAGTAATCGAAGTTTCCGGATATATTTTTAAAACTCAAAGTTAGTTATGAGCGACAAAATAATTCTAACATTTAATTATATATTCTGAGTACTAAAATTCAATAAAAGTATTTTGGTAAAGTAAATTCTAAATTCATAATCGTTTGAAATAACTTTCTTAATAAATAATTTGAGTTTTACTTATGTTTTTATTTATTAATCTATAATATAGAGCATAACGTAGGAAAGTAAGGGTAACGAATTGTAGACTATCATCATAGAAGGCCACTTTAATAAACCAGATTTAGGTTTAGTATTAATTTATAGTTTGGAATTGGGGCTCAGAAGATGGCGTCATGATAAGCAGAAGAGGTTTATCATGACTTCGCTAATATGTTTAAAATAGGCGTAAGGGAATGGTAGAATGGGTTGTAAGAATTTCTGGTAGGAATGATAACATTTTTGTAACTAGTGGGAATTTTTGGGCCGAATAGTGGAAGTGTAACAAACGGGAATTTTATATTTTTTAGTTAGTATTCGTTTAGAGATTCTGATATATATACTTGAAGTATGATTCTGAAGTTCAATTATAGAAAGTACTTCAGATTTTCCAAATTAGGTTAAAGTGAGTTGTTTTGGAGCAATCTACGTATTCGATATTTCCAGCAGATATAGGATTAGCACTCATCATAGGTTCAGATTGCAAAGCTTAGTAAAATAAAGGAATTCCAGTCTACTACATTAATCGCGTATTGAGTAGGTGTTAGTTAGATATTGTCTCATTACTTTAAAAGGATTTGGATTACTACATTATCACAACGTACGGGTTCTACCACTATTAGGAGACGATCACCTGGCCATATCAAATCTAAAACATACAACAAACTTAGGTTAAACTTAGATTATTTCTAGGTTCTTTTTATCAACAACATAAGGTTAATTTTAGGTTCTTTTCTATCGATATTGATTATTGTTAGCGGTTATTTATTTCAATTTATAGGTTATTTAAACATAGGTATTTAGGTTCGGTAAATTAAAGATACAACTATAATAATTATGAATATAAGGGGAATAGGGGGGTTAGTAGAGGAGGGGTGTTACAATCAGCGAATATTTAAATTTAGGTATTAAAGTAAAGTTAGTTATTAAAGATGCAATTATATGAATATAGGGGGAATAAATAGAGGGGGTAGATAGGGGGGAGAAATAGGGGGGGGGGGGTCTTACAATTTGGTGCCGTGACCAGGATTATTAATTGGGCTTATGCGACTATCTTTTTTTTAACTACGTGGCCAGAGTCGTTTAATTGGGATTTTGCGTCTTACACTTTTCTTAGACATTTAGGTTATTAAATAGTATCGGAAAGTTTGTTGTTTGTTTTGGATTTGACTTAGAGGCGATAATTTATTATCGCACAATTTGCTGTCCGTGGAAATAGGAAAGGTTTTGAGACAATTTATATAGGGGCGGTTTTAGATTTCACTAATGTTAATGATATTAGATAAATATTTCAATTTAGCTTAATAATCAATTCGTGAATTGTATCTTTTAGCTTCAGGAATATTACAGTCTTTTATGCGTTTTCGAAAAAAATTAAATTAAGCAGTTGAAGAATAACTTTGACAAAATAGATGGAAGCAGTATAATGTAATTAGGATTTACAACGGAAATCATTAATTGGTTGTAGTTTATTGGGGCGATGAAGGTTGGGATATCATCGTTAGATTATTTCAATAGGTTATGATGTAGAAGACTATGAGTAGAGGACAAACGGGATTCAAATCGTCATAGTAAACATTTGTTTATTTTAATTATAAATATTGTTACAGTTATTTAGGAAAGTGCATTAATGGCATGAGTTCATGACTAGAATGGTTCGTAATCTAATTTAGGAAAAACGTAGGATTCAATTTTCATAATTATACGGATTATGTTATTGTAAATAATTTACTCTTTTGCGGTTGACACTAGAAAAGGTGATATTATAATTTGGTAAAGACTATAAAACTTGAAGGGGCGTTTAAATCAAACTTCAAAACATTTAAAAATAGGAAATAAAATCAGTATAACGGAAATAAAACGGTGAAAATGATTCTTTTTGATGGTGATTGATCGATGATTAATATTTTAAGCTATATTACAATAATTTGAATTAATATTTACTGTTTAAAATAAATGAAGTCAAAATAGTTTTGTAAAATACAAAAAAAAAATTGGTACATTCACTTCTTTTGGAAAAAACTTTGTTATAAAAAAATATTAGCTTTGTGAAATGAAGGATTCATTATAATTTTTATCTAAAATGAAATTAAAAAGAAAAAAATTCTTTGGTCGTAATGTTTAGAAAATAATTTGGGGTTAAAAGACAAGCAAACATTTTATTAGTCTGCAATCAAGGAGGTCCTTGTTAATTCAATAAAAAGCGTGTTAGTGTGTTAAAAGGGTTTTGTTTGTATTTATGAAATGATTATAAACTAGAGTATGTTATTTGAATGGAAGAGGGGTCGGGGTTCATGAGAGATCTAATAAAAAAAATTAAATAATATACTTAATAGTGTGATAGATAGAGGGAGGAGGTTTTATGGAATAACAAAGGCTTAGGTTGCAGACAGGTTTGTTGACGATGGCTTTGAATTTTACACGACTCTACAAATGGGTTGATTATAATTTAAGGCAGGTGCTAGGTTAAAAATAAAGCCTAAGTTTATAGAAAACTGTTATAACAACCCCATACTCCACAAGAAGGAAAGATCAGATCTACTACACTATACATCCGAAATGATAGCGAATTACAGAGTGGGAAATATATGTGAAATATTGCTGAAGTCATAGGCAATGAAGATACTTTGAACTATTAAAGTTAATCTGGTTATCGAAGGGTTTTGTGGGAGGCAGCTCGGAATGAAAACATGATTCTTAGGGGTACCTTCTACTTTGAGTTATTAGGACTGACCAGCCTCACAACCTGGTTTCTTTTGGTGGCCAGGTTATCCTTGGGATAAGTTACTTTTGGTTATGATTGATGTGATGAAATTTTGGATATTGACTCATAATGTAATTCACTGTTGTTACGGCTTAAGAGGGTGTTTAAGACAGAATAATTTTGAATTTTAAATATAAATTTATAAAAGGCAAATTGATTGTCAATTCAGTATAATATTTAGTATGGTTAACTACGTTAATCTTTCGAGAATATTTTTAAGGTGAAACAACATAAATAATTATAAAAAACATAAGTAACAATTAATACTTTTCGAACTAATACGCAGTACGCTGCATATTATTTGAACATTTGCCATCGGTTTAAATATTTTAGATGCTCTCTTAAATTAAACATAACGGTTAGTTACACTACAGAACTATAATTACATTTTAAGTTCAGAGCCAAACGTCTACAAATTATAATTGCTTAATGGGGTTTAATTATAAACATAAATAATTTTATTGAAGTTTTGCTAATATTTGTGAAAATGTTTTATCTAATGAATAAAATTTTACTTCGGCTTTAAATTTAAAACGCCTGCGCAAATATTTTAGGGGCGATTGTAACGATCCAGGGTGTCTCGTGACGTCACAAATATTAGAAGGTTTTCTCAATTATAAATATATTTAAATAAAATAATTTTACGAGTAAGTAATAATCCAAAAATAAAGCAAATATTGGTTTGATACTGCATTAACTGGTATAGGACATAGAGATAGGTGTAAAAGTAGTTATTTAAACGTAAAATGAGGTAATATTAGAAAGCATAAAACCTCTTTAATTATATTTCATACTAAAATCGCGAGCTAGCAGTCAAGAATGTGTCAAAGATTTTTAAAAATGATTGCAGATTGGGGGTTTACTAGGAAAGAAAAAAGAAAAGATGGCAAAATATAGTTTTTTCTAGGTTTATTGTATTACTAAAAGATGAAAAGAAATCCATGGAGTGAAGAAAATCAATCAGCAAGAAGGAACGGAGCAGTTCTATTTAAAACAGGAATAATGAATTAATATTACTTAAGACCATCAGGTTCAAAGGGAAGTACTTCGCTATATTTAGTCTGTGGAAATTGAAAGGTGAAATCTTCTAATTCATTGTTTAGTAGGTGTAGTTCTTTAGTATTTGAAGATATACACGGACGGAAAATGTTTGCTGCTGAGCGAAGCGCTTTCCTGGTAGGTCGATGTTGAGTGAAAATGCTTATTGTAGGACAATATCGTTGTGGACATCACGCTGAGCGGATGATCTGATGATGGCAGATGGTTTTAATGTACAGAAGGGAAATCCAATGCTATTCTTTGCATATTTCCTAGTCGGCAGGAGCTTAGATGATGATGAGTGTAGATGCTTATTGTAGCACAAGATCATCGTGGACATCACTTTAGGCGGAAGGTCTGATGATGGTAGGGGATTTTAATGTAGAAAGGAAGCTAGTGTTATTCACTGCACATTTCCTTAGCCGGTGGAAATTTAGCGATATTCACGAAGGAGATGAAAGTTTTATTCTACGCGATGATTAAAAATATCGTGAATGTATTTGAATACTGACCTTTCATTTTAGATTTTATGTGATGATTTTTGATTTAATCCTAACTGGAAAATTATTGGGAATAATGTTGTAGTTCGTTTTAGTATTAGTCAATAATTATTTTCTTAGCAGGTTGTTGTTGTGATCACGGAGATGATCGAAAGATCTTATTCCCGCATGAAAATTGAAGCATACTCTGATGTATATTTATCACACTCATTTTATCATTCAGCAAAAGCAGGTAGAGTTTTCTTTCGTCAGGTCATGAAGGAAACACAAAGGTGGAGAGGAAATCTTTTCGCTATTTATTTACTGTAAGTATCACGAGCGTATTTGAATATCATTCTAGTAAATTCAAAATAGGTAATGTTTTCATGCGCCTATAACGTAAAAACTGGAAATTTAGATTAAGGGCTTCCGTAATAGGTAAAAGATATTTATCTCGAGCAAATCAGTGGCGACTATGAGCTGGAAGACGCAGAGTAGGCTGGTCCCATTGGGTGGACTGATAATCTGGTCCGAGTCGTGGGAAGCCGATGGAAGCGGAAGACTAACGGCTGCACAGTGTGACATGAGTTTATGATGATGATGGTGCAAGATGATGATGGTGATGATGATGGTAATGTTTAGGACACCTTCAGGATGGTAAAGACGACGATGATGATGATGATGGCGATGATGATGATGATGACGTCTTTAGATGATAAAGCTGACGATGATGATGATGATGGCGATGATGATGATGATGACGTCTTCAGGATGATGAAGCTGATGATGATGTTGAGGGACGAGATAGGCAAAGATTTTATAAGATAAGATGCAATATATTTATTTATCTCAAATCTATGGGCATAGTTCAGTTTGGTGAAGTTTAGATTTGACATTGTTTTAATGAATTTTCAATAAAATTTAACTTTTATTTTACAACAAATTTATAATATTTTTCAAAAAGTAATTATTGTCCTTCGTATTTATATAGGTCAAGCACAAGCAGTACCTTGTTAGTGACTCCTTACCACACGGATAGGATAGCTAATTGTATAAATTCGAATGAGAATAACGTCTTGTTGATAATTGATATCAATAATATATTTACAACTTACAATACATACACTTTATTCTACGGATCAAGCATAACTTTAGCATATTTCATTATACTGAAATACGTCTTAGATATATGGATGATTTCTATGAAAGTTCAGGAGAAGCAAAGTCAGCCTGAGAATTCATAAACGGTTCAATGTCTATAGTATACAAAATATATGCATAATATTATTATAATATCAATAAATACGGGTATGGAAACGATTAGGAATAAATTAAATGAAACGAAATTATCTTTATTTCCGTCACACAATATCGCAAAAGGAACAATATAACACGGAACATAAAATAAGAAACTTATATAAATATACTAATTATATTCTGAAGCGATATTGCACGATGTCAGAAACAGATCCCGGCTCAGCTCAGCATACAACTTATTATCATTGTGTAATTACTCCGAAATAAATGTCCTGAGTTTTTATTCAACATTATTAATCTCCATTTCATGTCGGCCGAATCTTCGAGAGAGGAGCAGAGGTTCCACACGGCGAGTTTGCGCATAATACATAACCTACGGGCTCTTCTTTGTAGGAGAATTCAGCAAGACATGTCTGATTGTCATTCATCGAAACTTATTTAAAAAGGTCATGTATATCTCATAGATAATAGTATTTAATCTCGATAGATGTATTAACTCTAAATTTACAGTTTTCCAAAATGTTATATAGCATCGTAATTCGACCTTATAATTATTGTAAAATCAAATATTGTTAAACCAAAAAGAATTTAAAAAAAAAGATAGAATAAAAAAATAAACCCTGAGGAGTTTCTTTGGGCTTCTTCTCAATCAGGAGTAATCGAAGTTTCCGGATATATTTTTAAAACTCAAAGTTAGTTATGAGCGACAAAATAATTCTAACATTTAATTATATATTCTGAGTACTAAAATTCAATAAAAGTATTTTGGTAAAGTAAATTCTAAATTCATAATCGTTTGAAATAACTTTCTTAATAAATAATTTGAGTTTTACTTATGTTTTTATTTATTAATCTATAATATAGAGCATAACGTAGGAAAGTAAGGGTAACGAATTGTAGACTATCATCATAGAAGGCCACTTTAATAAACCAGATTTAGGTTTAGTATTAATTTATAGTTTGGAATTGGGGCTCAGAAGATGGCGTCATGATAAGCAGAAGAGGTTTATCATGACTTCGCTAATATGTTTAAAATAGGCGTAAGGGAATGGTAGAATGGGTTGTAAGAATTTCTGGTAGGAATGATAACATTTTTGTAACTAGTGGGAATTTTTGGGCCGAATAGTGAAAGTGTAACAAACGGGAATTTTATATTTTTTAGTTAGTATTCGTTTAGAGATTCTGATATATATACTTGAAGTATGATTCTGAAGTTCAATTATAGAAAGTACTTCAGATTTTCCAAATTAGGTTAAAGTGAGTTGTTTTGGAGCAATCTACGTATTCGATATTTCCAGCAGATATAGGATTAGCACTCATCATAGGTTCAGATTGCAAAGCTTAGTAAAATAAAGGAATTCCAGTCTACTACATTAATCGCGTATTGAGTAGGTGTTAGTTAGATATTGTCTCATTACTTTAAAAGGATTTGGATTACTACATTATCACAACGTACGGGTTCTACCACTATTAGGAGACGATCACCTGGCCATATCAAATCTAAAACATACAACAAACTTAGGTTAAACTTAGATTATTTCTAGGTTCTTTTTATCAACAACATAAGGTTAATTTTAGGTTCTTTTCTATCGATATTGATTATTGTTAGCGGTTATTTATTTCAATTTATAGAATATTTAAATTTAGGTATTAAAGTAAAGTTAGTTATTAAAGATGCAATTATATGAATATAGGGGGAATAAATAGAGGGGGTAGATAGGGGGGAGAAATAGGGGGGGGGGGGTTCTTACAACGTGTTGTGCTGTTATCAGCCTCACTTGAAAACTGTTACTTCCCACTTCTATCACAAACAAGTGGCCAAATGCCTGATTTAAAAAAGTGCTGAACAAAAAACGCATCCGCTTTTAAAACGTACCCACTTACACGAACCAAAACTAAAATTATGTCGTATGTTTGCTCTTCGTGGTCATTAACAAAGAACGCTAAAAATCCGAAGTCATTAGCACATCTACTATTTGCCCAAAAACGTACAGGAGCGACAATAATATTGTCACTTGTACAAGCAGAGTAGGTATGAACATAATAATTTGTAAGGCAATTATGAGCATGAGATTTTTCACTGTTTGATGCAATGCCATTCTTACTGAAGGATGTTTAAATTTCAAATCATTTTGAATGCCTTATGTGATCTTTGTGTCGCATAGACGAGTTTTTGCATTTGGTTGCACTGAATGCCCATTGTAGGTCATTACTTTGGAGTTATTGTAAATAATATGTTACCTTCAACTATTATCTTTATACTTTTATGATCATTAGGAACTTATTTTTGTACATTAACTAAATCAAGATTTCATTAAAAAATATCTACTAACTGCCAAAACCATATGTTCGTGCCTGGTAAAATTTTACGTCTGACGTATTATTGGAGGTACCTATCTATTAAAAAGTTACGAGACATCATAATACAATTTCAATTAAACTCAGTAAAGTAACACGCGAATAACATATTATTAATGTAAAGGAAAATTGCTATCAAACATTAATCTTTAGTAAAGTAATTATATAAATATCTACGACTTATACTTTTACTTTATAACTTTTCATAATTAATACTTATTACACTAACAAATGTAACTTTCTGGTTCCCCAACTAAGTTTCAACAACTTTGCATTACCTATATCAGCGTGTATAATGAATTTATCTTTCTCCGAAAACTCTCGTACATGCTCATCAAATATCACTCAAAAATCGTCATGTTTGACATCCTAGCCATTCAATTTCAAGCTTTAATTCATTGTATTAAAGATTACATCATATATTTGGTGAGAAAAATTAACATTGCCAAAGTATTTAGTAATTAATACGCTAATTCAGTTGACACGATGATCTATGTCGCATTTTGTCATCCTTATTAAACTTTTTTGAATAATATTGAATTTTCAGCCGTGTTTGCTTCGTTATGTGATTTCGTATTTTGTGGATGACATGTCTTAAACATTTATCGTTTTTGTAACACAATTTTGCACGAAGATTATATCAAATGCTAAAACCAAATTTACAACTGCAGTGATCACTTCAGAAAATTTTGGTTTTAGTTCATATATTACGGTACTTAATACGAGATTCCACATACAATTGCTTTCAATCTAATGCTGACCAGACGAAAGCTTTCAAGCTACTCTCCAGAGTAAACAGGCTGAATGTTATTCAAAACTATTAGACAATCAATCTTGTACGTGACCCTTTTTGCATAGACCTTGCACAGCTACACCAGAAGTATATATTCATAAAAGTGCTGACTGAACTTATTATATAGCAATAGTCAATGTTTTGTAGGATATTCCGTTAGCAGTTAAATGTTTATTTTTCTGGGATTTATCAAAAGGCTGGTTCCAGCTGCACCAGATGTATATGCCCTAACTAGTCAGAAATTTCAATTTTTGGAATAGTGATTTGTAGTAGGTATCCTATTGTTTATTATCCAGCTCCAGACCATCATTTAGCCCAAAATTCCCACTGCTGGGACACGGGCCTTCTCTCATATGGAGAGAGTATTAGGTCATAATCCACCAAGCTGGTCAATTCCGGTTTATTAGATGACCATACAAATGTTCTCTTTTTTTAGCCCATAGTTATTTTCCGTGTTAATTTTTTTTTAGAATCTGACTAGTGTGGCCGTCATCTTGTCCTTCTGGTTCAACTTACCTACATCCCTGGCCGTTTAGGGATAAATCTACGAGTCATGCGTCCAGTCTCCAGAGACCAGCGCGTTTAATGCATACTTGGAGATTGTTGGGGTGTGAACGTCGATTAGGATCGGATAGGGTCCTATTGTCTGCGACAGCACGGATTTTCTTGGATGGAAATTTTGTTTGGTGTGATTTGGATATTGGAGTACCTAATGGGAATTTTGGGCAGTACAGAGAAAATGATAGTCCATAAATAGAACACTGATAATGCAGGGCTTAAAACTGAGCTGAACTAAAAAAACACTATGACGGGCCCGATAGCTCAGTTGGTAGTATCCCTGCTTTCTGAACTGAAGGCTGTGGGTTCGATTCCTACCCGGGACAAACATTTGTGTGATGAACATAGATGTTTGTTCTTCGTCTGGGTGTATATTGTGTTCTATGTATGTATTTATAAACAAAAAGGTATATAAGTATTGTATCAGTTATCAGGTTCCCATAGTACAAGCTATGCTTAGTTTGGGGCTAAATGGCGCTGTGTGAAATGTCCACACATTTTTTTTATTTTTTTTTTACTATAGCCAACAAGAATGACGAATGTTCACTCGCTTTTACAACGGTAATAAAAATAGCGCAGCGTTATGTAACTGGGCTGTTCAATAATCACTAAATTTTAGGACTTAATTATTCCAGCAGAGTGGGAACGTATGGGTTGATGATGATTAATTAATTAAATCTACGTAATATGTTTTTACCTTCAAAATAATTATATGTGCTCCTTCCATTACTACAATAATTATTTCAAGAGATTAAAAAAAATCGTTGCAGCTAAGACGCGAGTTGACCGTTTTTTTGTAGTCAAAAAAACGGTCAACTCGCGTATCAAGGGTTCCATACATAATTACAAATATGTATTCACTAATTAGATTAACTAATTAGGGTAACTAGTTTGGGAAGATCAAACAAAATACCTCCCTAAATTGAATAGTGGTTGAAAAGCTTCAGAAGTCGATTTTTGGTAAGTTTTTGTTGTTGTTCTACGTACAGAGTATGCATTGAGATATGAAAAATAAAATCAATAATACCTTTCTTGTAAGCAATTTTTAGGTCGCTGGCCGCTGTATTAGATAGATAGATAGATAGAAAATGCTTTATTGTACAAGAGTAAATCAAGTACATAGGCGAACTTAATGCTAAGTAGCATTTTCTTCCAGTTAACCTTTGTGTAGTGTGGAACGAGTTGTAGTGCTGGTAGAAAAAGAATAAGAAAAAGAATTACCCAAATAAAATAATCATAAGAAGTAGCAATAGATAATAATATGAGTTTAGATAGATAAGGTTTTAAACAAATAATACATATTAATATCTTACATATTTTATATTAAACTTATTGCTAATTAGAATAAAATACTTATATAATAGACAAGGACCTACTCATTGATGTATTTCCTGTGAAAATTTCAGCCGCTTATAGTTCTGTCAGACAAGTAGACACCGGAGGCCTAGTAATAAGATCCCATGTTTACCCTTTGGGTATACGGAACCCTAAAAATTGGCGGTACCGCAACAATTCACTCTCAGGGTTTCATATCGTTTACAAAACGGATGTGGATACTCAACGTCCACAAAAACTTACCTTTGTGACCCGACTCATAAGATTCTCAACCATAACCCATCGTAATAAGAACCTTTTTATAAGGACCGAATGATTGAATGAACCACTTGAAAACCGGATAGTTCCTACAATTTTCGCGCAAGAGTGAACGTGAAACGCACATTAATGTACTTTGTATTACTTTTTAATATAATAATAACGTATAATATGTATATGATATGTATGGAACAATGATATAATAAGCAGAAGGGACGTGTGAATGAGTTTTAGAGTGCTCGTGTTAGATATTATATGTTATTGTAAAGGGTATTGTGGGACACGTGAGGATCTCTATAGCATATACGTGGGTAATTTATTGATAAAAGACATTCTAGACATTGTCCATAAGTTCGTGTTCGTAAATTCATTTACTAACGCAGTTGTCACAGAGCTTTAGTCTGTCAGGTTCTTCATCATTTCTTTCCATACTACCCCTATCTCTTGCACTACAAACTGTTTGGTTGGCGATTGTCAAAACAGCTGAATTGATTTTGATGGAGTTTTGCGCATACCTAGTTTAACTACCGAAAAATAAAATATTTCATCAAATACTAAACTTTAGATTACAGTTAGCCCACGGGTTGCAAGACATCATAATGATATAAATACTGTTTTACAGATTTTTGATCTTTTAAAAGTGGGTATTTATCTACACTATCAGTGATAGGTACCTTTACCTACGTCAGCTGAAATACATATGTATGAAAACAGTATGATCGATGATAAAATACGCTTACCAACAATATATTAGGTACCTACAAATATGATAATGGTAAAACGCTTTCATTTACTAGAGCTTTTGAAACTGGAACATTTACGGTCCGAAAATGCTAGTTTCTGCAACAAAAACTGTAAATCAACATATGCTCGTCTCACTCAGACAAACCCACGGGCAAGTAAACTAGTATAGCAGTTATAAAAGGATAGAAACATTTGTGTACGCTGCGCTTTTAATATAGCTTATTGGTACTCCAATGAAAGCCGAACGGTTCGAAATGTTTGAATGTGATTCAGCTGATCACGTACCTGTGGGTCACGAGCTGTGGTTTGAACTGATCTAAGAAATAGATACAATAAACTCTGACACATTCCATCCGAACATCAAAATATACTTAGATAATACAAATCTTTTCAAAGAAAGGATACGTTTAAAGAAAATGTTTATTGGCACAAAATGAGAAATAAATTACACTCGTGGCGCGTGTGTTCAAAGGTATGGTCTGGTCAATGGTCAAGTCAGTTTAGCACAGAGCATTGAAACAGATGTTCCTAAATAGCTGCTATTCTCTAGCGATCTTAGAAAAAGTAGCTCTAGCAAGAAGAGGAACGCTTTGCGTCTATTTTTCCTGAAAAATAACAAACTTGGAGTCTAAATTGCAATTGCAGAATAATGCCAAAATGTAAACATGACTATTTTGCTGCTGAAAGTACCACAAGGAAGTGAAATACTCTTGAAAAAAGGCAAATAGGGTTGACTCATTATATTTACCTATATTTTCTTCCCAATTTGAGTTTCCCTTCTAATACCAAATCATTACGATTAAGTGGCTCTCACCGCGAATGCCGGCGACAACTCATTCGTGAACGATTAGCGACAACCCCGCCCGCTCCCGCCGCGGTCGTTAGCGGATGTTAACACGATTGTCGAGCATTGTCGGTAATGAGACCACTTGCCATTACCTATACACTGATTATATGTATTATAGCTTCATGTGTATGTACTTAGTTATAATGGAACATGCTGAAGCGATTTCATGGACACCGTTTGGTAACACTCGACTTCGTGCTGATCTTACTCCATTTTCTTTTAGGTTTGAAAGAAACTTCATTGACCTTAAAAGATCTGAAAGTAAAAAATGATAATTGTGAAATTAAAAAACATTTCTTTTTTCTTTTTCCCAAAATAAATTTGACAAAAAGAAAAATCTTATAAAATGTTCATAATATTTATGTAAGACCCCACAAGCAAATAAACGAACCCATTCCTAATAACTTCCTCGAAACAAAGAGCACAAAACCGGTATATTTAAACCGTGCCAAACACAATTTGGCAAATAAACATTCAGATTTACATATTGAAAGTGACAAGAGGGTTCTGCACAAGATAATAGTAATGCAAATTAATTTATAGCTAAATACAGAGGGTGGATTAAGTTTGTGAGAATTGGTGATGGTAACTCTGTGTGGTAGTGATGGATTTCACACTTTATTGAATTTAATATTGGTTTGGTGGAAGAATAAAGACTGTGATAAGAATTGAGTAGTTTTTACGAAACCAATAATGATGCAAAAAAGATAATTAAGCAAATAACACCAATCCTGTTCTGAGTATTGCTTTTATTTGGTGAAATAGGAACGCAGGCATAAGAAAACAAAACATGCTTACAAAGTTTTCAAGGAATTTTATTGTAAGTACTTACCGATTAATGAAATTGAAATAACAATGTGTTGTTGACAATGAAAAATGAAAGCATAATATTCCAAACAAGTAAGAAATCAAAGACCCGTATTAATATCCAACAATATTCCTGCACAATAAATAATGAAATTCATTGTAAACCACACTTACCACTTATAAAAGAAATACAAAGAGCCAAGCACAAAAATCTTTCTAATTATACTTCCAACACGGACACTCGAAACACATTAACTTTCAAAACCATTGAAAAGAAAAACAAAATTAATGATTGCTACTAAATTCGCAATAAAAATGCCACATGCGAGCAAATATGAGAAGGGGACAATTATAACAAATTAATAACGCACACTACCCTTAAAACTCGAGTAGAGATTTGCATTCAATGGTATTCACGTTTTGTTGCTTATCGTTCACCATTTCAAGCTACAAGCAATCTTAAATCTATGACACAAGGAACAAAATCTTATGCACAAAGTTCTGGTGGTTAATTCTTTTCGTTATCATCTGTTCCTGAAGGGTCATCTCCTGAGTCCAATAGAATTAGAACTCAAAGCCTTCGAACATAAGATTCAAATTTGTCTGTACTACTGTTTTACGAAATCACTTGAATATTAAAAGTCTTGGTAATTATTCAGGAATCCATCCATCATTAATCACACCCGAGGGTGGGTCGCAGGGAAACGTTGTAAAAATGATTGTTGAAAAGATAAATTACGGAAGACACGCCGCTTGACAGTTATTCGCGGATTGCCGTACACGAGCGTGTGTTTTTATTACAAAACAGATGCAAGGAAACTCTTTGTTGATGATATTTATTGCCGGCATAATGCCATCATTAGCTGTCGTAATTGTGAATATTTATTTGCAACGAATCGGACAATAGATACTGGATTTGCATCTCAAATGGAGTTGACGGTAAATGTTAGTAAAGAAATATGAGTTATGCAAGTGACAATAACATTATAGCATCTACCGCTCTAATATTTTGCGTGACTAACAAATGCAACATAACCGATTATATTATAAATACAACTAATTATTTCATTACATTCCTTTTACATACAGTCAATCAACACTACTTTAAGTTTAGATACTTATTAAAACAATGTCCATAGTAAACTGTGTAAATTTAAATGCAGCTTTTCAAACTATTCGACCTAGAGCATAATTCCCGTAGGGTCAACACTCTGAACTCTTAATGAAGTCCGAAGTAATCTCGAAAGCGAGAATAACAGAGCTTTCATCCTAAAACACCATAACAATGGGACAAATAACCATTGAAACACCACACAACCATTAACCCGAGCTGTAACTGTCAGCCAGAACTTTAACAATTAATACAGCACTCAATAATAGAAAATAAAGTACAATGGTCGTCACTACAAATTAATATATTCAGAGGTCAGCACCCGAAAAAAGGGAAAGTTCAGACGATTCTACTCTCAATAGCAATAATGATAAAGCTCAATATAAAGTAGTAGATACGATTACGGATTAAAATTTTAACAAAGCCATTGTAGATCATATAGCAAGCCTACGTAAGGTACTATTTCAATTAATGCAAAATCTATAAAGAGAAAAGCTTGCAAAGTTTATGCCATTACAATTATAAAGAACATAATGATCGCGATTTTTATGAGCTTTAACATTGTCAGGGATAATGCGATTCGGAGCTACGTAATCTTTCTGTAATGTAATGTTAGTTTTTGTGCATTTCTATTCAACTTTTTTATGATTTGAAATACAGAAATACACATTTTTTTTTATTCAGGCATATGTCAAGTGAACAGGTACTTGGGCAGTCTAATGAAAACTTTCATTGGAGTATTTATTTAATGTTAATCAAAGCTATTAATATTCAAACTCCTTAATTATATTAATTTGTTGACTCTGTTTTTGTGGACTCTCGCCAAGGGATGTTATACGTACGACATTCGTACGGTTTGTCATATTGTTCATCTATTGGTTATTCAAATTAAAGCAACCGACGGGTTACATACAAAAATATGTAGTAAAGAAGTTTAAAACCTATTATAATTATGTTATGTTTATTTGTTTTTTACACCAAATATTTTATTCTTGTATAATTTTGTATAATTCATTCCATGATGCTTAAACTAACATAGTAGGTGTTGCAAGTAATTGAAATAGGTGGTATAACAAATATTCAACATCTTTCAGTTCTCAACAATGTCACATTGAAGAAAAATCGATGGCATTAAATTCAAAGCACATACGTCTCAAAATAAGGGTTTCCATACGAAAAAATACACAATTACACAATAAACGTATATGCCTTATTTGTATGTGCTTATTGAACAGCTATTTTATTTCTTTGAGATTTTTAGGCTACATTCACAGGGGAGGTATAATCCTTCGCATAAGGGGATGTTTCTAATACTACATTTATTTTTCTTTGATTACATAGACGTTTTGTTTAATAAAGTTTAATGCTAACAACCCTCGCCTGCTTAAGTCTTATCCAGATTATCTAATGGATTTCTTATTTCTATTGTCAGCGTTCCATTTAATCGATCGCTATTGATCATTTTGGTTTCATTTTTATTTCTTTTGTTTTGTGGTCTCTTTCATTCAATGAAGCGACTCTATTTGCCATGTCATCTGTGAAGTAAGTCTCACCACCAGAAACTTAAACCACGAGGAGCTGATGGATGCAGGAGCTGAGCAGCCGCTCAAGGTGGCGTTCTCTGGGAGAGGCCTATGTTCAGTAGAGGACGTCTTCAGGCTGTTGATGATGATGATGACTAGTGTATAAGTGCTGGTACCCATTATAACATTCATAACGATGACAATTACAATAACAGTTGGTACAAGAGAGGTCAAATTACTATAAGTTTAAGTTCCTCGTCGAGTTACAATGACTGAACATAAAGAAATATCATAATTAATGAATATTTGAGTTTATAAAATCTGTTAATTCAGATAAAAAGAATACATAATCCACTAATCATAACACAAAGCTATATGCGCAATCATTAAACTCTATAAATAGCATAATGTAAATAGAAAATCAAAACGCGTATACCCACAATATAACAAAGCACTGATTCCCAAGGCAACTATGCAACTGTACTATTGACGAACAACAAAAAGCTACCCGTTCTTAGTTGCTTAACTAACTATTTAAGCAACACTTTGGCTTTAATTAATCCTGACATCGCCATTGTCGATAGAAATATCATTTATCACTTTCAAACTTCGAGCTATCGAAGCAAGAAATTTCGAATCACGATACTCATCGAAGAAACGCCATTGTGGCCGGCACTTTATTCACCTAGCAACACTGAGCCGAAACAAGCATCTATTGGCGCTTTTGTCTTCGCAGTGTTTTGTTTAAATGTCACATTGACAAGGCGAAATTAGTTTCGATTTATTAACAGTATAGAATTATGTTTGAGTGTATTATGTAACGTCGTAAATGCCACGATATTTTCCAATTTTAATAAGCAACACAGGGTTTCAATTATTTCCCAATGTTACTCGAACGGATTGGTTCTCCGGCCGTATTCGTCCCAGAATCGAATTCGCTCCTCACAATGCAATACATCTAAATAAATAACACGGACTTCACATTGTAATGCCGTCTCCATACAAAATATATTCCCACTACAATACGGGCGCCCGGAATGGGGAAAAATGGAGCACACTCGATCGGGAGAAAATGCTCGCCTGTACTGGCAAGACTGGGCTGATTCGAGTTCTATTCTTAAAATGAATACGTTATTTTGAAATACGTGAGTTGGAATTGATAGAAATAGTTAATAAACTATGATTTTATAAATTTCACACACAGTAGGTAAAGTACCTTATAAAAACTCAAATTTGTTTAAGAGTGTACCTATATTCAGTTAAGCTTAAGACTGATTTCAAAAAGACAAAAATAGCAAAGATCGAAGTAATCATTAGAAATTAAATTCTACACCAAAACTATATTAACTAGACAGAATAATACTTACTTAAGAAAATAATTAATTTGATAAATCAATTCTACTAGATAGGTACTCCCAAGACAAATCCTTTTCATCTTAAATCCACAGTACAAAGCGCACCAAAACCTTTTAAAGGTGGCAACTCTAAACAATGGCCGACGAACTAATCATTAATTCAAATATCGTTGGAGCCCTTTGTATTTGGGGCCACAGAACCAGCTATCATGATCAAGGCTATGTAAATAAATTTAAAAATATTCTAGTATTGTTAACTTATTATAATTATGGTTATATAAAAAGTCAGGAGTATAGAATAGAGGTATTAAAATAGAAAGTATTTCCGAGAAATTCGCACTTGATTAAGGGAAGGCATACTTTCTTCCATTGATATATATAATTAAATAAATAAATATGTGTGGACATTTCACACAGCGCTATCTAGCTCCAAACTAAGCATAACTTATACTATGGGAACTAGATAACTGATAAAATACTTAGATACTTTTTTGTTTGTAAATACATACAAAGAATACAATATAATTATAATATCTATCTATTTACCTTGGATATTCCATTTTTCATTTTTTTCTATTTTAAGATCAAACAATTGGTAATCAAAATAAGCAGCATGAGTCAATTTTATCACCGGGTGTCTTGATGCAGGTACACCTACATGACATTAGAATTTGTTCATTACTTCTTTATTATGTAAAATAAGCTATAAATCCGTTAAAGCCAGGATATTCATGCATCCTTTATTTTGCTCACGCATTGCAACATAGGTATTTAAGAATATTAAATGGTAGAACTTATGAAAATTCTAACCGTAGAATAACCTAAAAAATAGCATCACAAATGTTAGAGTTTGGTTAAAATTTTCGAAGTTTATGATTGAATGCCTTTCAAAATCTCGCAATGCTCGAGCAGTTTAGACACACGAATATTCTGGTCTAATTTTGTGTTTAATTCAAAGTCTAAAGACTTATAATTGTTAGGTCCATTCCAAAAACTTTAACGAGCCCCGCTATTTTCATAGCTCCAACAGAGCAATCTATAAAATACGAGTACCTACCTAAAACAATTGAAACGCCCGAGCAATTTTATTACTATTAAGAGTTCGGCTCATTGTTATTACTAAAATCACAGAGCTATGAAAAACAAAACCAATGACGCTTCGTAGAGGGGAAGCGTTTTTTTTGCTCTGTGACTAAAATCGAAAGCAGTATTTTCTAAAATAATCACAACACTTGAAATGTATCTCGTTCTAGTAGCCAAATATTAAAAAGTAATGTCAACATTTTTAGGCCACTCGAAAGGTCTTTGTCTTACTACATCATCAAGTTTTCGAAGCAAAGTGGCACTCAGCAGTAAATACCGCTTTTTGTAGCAATCACCCATCCAAATAGTGATCGCAGCAGCTAGTAAAGTTTCACTGCGTGCGCTGTAAAAATACCTATAGTCTTAGAATGAGGTACTATCAGTGCACTGTAGTATTATCAGAGAATTCTTGGGTGTGATACGCAAGTGTCTTACAAAAAGAAATAACGATAGTAAGAAACAAGTAACCTTTACTATCTTGATAAACTTTGTCACCAAGTTTATTATTCAAGTGCAAGCACCTCAACTCAAATAGGTCGTGCAATACTATCATGTTCAAGTTTTGGTCTACTCTCAATCTCATTAATGACTTAAAATGTTACTGTTCCAAAATTACTAATATTAACCATCTTACTAATTGACCTATGCATTACAGTGGAATAACTTTTCATTATTTTCTTTTATTTTGGCAAGAATTTTAATTTAGTATACTAATTACAAATTCGATTCGACACATAGAAACAAAACACAAAATAAATTATTCTTCCACTACCTACACAACATTTATTATAAGGGTAAATGAGCATGTTAAGGAGCAAAAGATTGCAGATAAATGAGATTAGAACGTAAATTATATCAAGACAAGACTGAGTTAAAATATCATAAATTGTCACTCAGCAGATAATTGTAGTCACTGCAAATTATCCATTCGGTCAAAGAACTCGCGTTACCTTTACTGAGAAAATTACGTAATACTGGTAGCGCCATCTAGTTGGTAGCAAACGTGTATTTATCCGTTGTTATCAACGGATAAAAACCCCGAAAGAAGTTGATAATCTTAGAATAAGTACCTAAATGCGTTTTTTTTATATTCATAATTTCATGGTTTATACTGTTATTCCTGAATTCAGGTGGTGATGTTCAGTATAATTAGCCTTTTATTTAATCAATATATTGGCTATTAGTTCTTAGTTTTTTTAGAAACTAGCGGAGCTGTGCTGTCTGCCTTCAATCCAATTCACCCGCAAGAAGTTATATTTTTTTGGGTAGTATTTTAATTTTTTTAGTAAACTAACCATGCAATATTTAAAATTCCATAATGTTTTATAAGTTGAAGATACTTAAACCAAAATGTAATTTCCGATGTTACTTTTTCACATGTTATTTCATAGATACTTAAAAGTTTCAATTAGTAATAAATCAACATTTTAATGCAATCAAATTAATTTGTAAGCTTGAATAGTAATTATAATGAAGATTTTTTAAATCTTCCAATTAAAAATATGAAATTAAAAATCTTTAAATTGGGATGTTGTATTTGATGTGGAACAATAAATTATTCTAATCTATACTTACTATAATAGTAAAAAGATTTTTAAAAGTTCAACTTCGAAACGTGCAAGTGGATGCCGTCGGCTCACCTTTTACGTTTTTACTGAGAACAATGTCAACTATACGTTAGTAATTAAAGTTTTACACCAAAATTAGTAAGTAACTAGTCATCCGTTAACCAAGGATAAAACTGAAGATACAAATCAAACAAATGTTTAAAATAAAAACCATTTAGTTTATTTATATGGCATTTAACAAAGTTTCTTTCAAATATTTATAATACATCGTTGGTACTGACATCGATATTCAATTTAAAACTATTATTTACATGTTTGATGTACTAATACTTACAATAAGACAACTAGTTTAATTACAACTAAAACTACACTTGAAACCAATAAATAAATAATTACATAGTACACAAAAACTAAAGCGAAAGGACCACGTCAGATCCTATACAGTGCCGGAACAATAAAACTCAACAAATTGACAAAACTAAGCACTTTACAACATCAGAAATTACACCAAGAGAAAAAGACCTAACAATTCCCTAAATGTAAAGACACAATATTGAAAATAATCTCTTTTTGGTACCAATCTCACTTCTCACATCTAATTATCCGACGCTATAATATTAACTTACATTCAAAGAAGCATCAAAATAAAATCACAGATAAATAAATGAATCCATTGGCTCCAAGGCCCAGCTTTTCTCAACATTATATTTATAAACCACTTGATATGAGATGCACTTGATTTATAAAAATTTCAATAGAGTTCTAAATAATCAATAAATACGTTCATACAGTTTGTTCTCCGCTTCACAGTCTGTAAACACTTAAACCAGGCGATAACCAAGAAGCAGCCTAACCTTAAGGATAGCATCCTTCAAGGCAGGCCGGTTGGTCTTCAATATATGACGGAGACCGGCCGCCTCAGCTGGTCGTCGTGTGGGCTGTGCTGCGTCGGAGATACCGGGGAGGAAGGAGCCACGCCGTACTGAGGGAACAGCGCCGAGGAGAACGGCTTCGGTGGCGCCGCCGGGGACGTGTACAGCGAGGAGTAGAACGAAGACACCACTGCGGCCGCTGACGACGACACCGTCGGCAGTTTCTCCGTCGGCGCCATCAACTTCGAGAACTGCAGGTGATCCAACTGATGCGGGAAGTACGGCGGGCACGCTGGATATGGCAAACCTTCAAACTGTCCGACGCCGGGAGCTGGTCCAGCAAAGTATGGCAGCGGAAAACTGGGAAATGCACCTGCACCAGGACCTCCTCCAGATGTAGGTGGCTTGGGCTTCCTACGTGGCCTGTATTTGTAATCCGGGTGCTCCTTCATGTGCAACGCACGCAGTCTTTTCGCTTCGTCAATAAACGGCCGTTTCTGCATCTCAGACAACAGCTTCCACTCAGCCCCTAGCCTCTTCGATATCTCAGAGTTATGCATTTTGGGGTTATCCTTTGCAATTTGGCGTCTCTGCAGCCGCGACCAGACCATGAACGCGTTCATCGGCCTTTTGATGTGTCCCTCGGATTGCGGCGAGGAAGCGGGCAGAGGCTGCGGCGCGTTCGGGTACTCCTGCAGCATGCCAGGATGCATGGAAAACGCGTACGGATGATGATGATGACTTAACGTCGACATGATTAAACTGTTATCGCTAACTCGCGATCTTTAAGAACATTAACTCTATAATCTATGGTATGGCACAATACAGTGAATAAGCACGTATGGGAAAGCGATTGTGTCGCGTCGAAGACGGGCGATAGACTGACGAGTTGTCGGCGTGCTCGCACGGATCTCGGCGCGCGGGGGGCGCGGTTTTGGGGCGGAGGCGTCGGGGCCAATGGGCGCGGCGTGTGTAGAGCCTTCGACTTCCCCACACTACGCGATGTTCTCTTTCTCTCGTATAATGGTTGTTGTATCGCTGTCTCGCGGACAATAGCCGCACCGTGGCGCGGGACAGCTGTTGGAGCGAGCTCTGGCGGCTCACTGCATGATGTAACTGCTGTAATACAACTTTGCTCTACCTTTTCTGATATTTTCCTAAATAAATGTTGATGTGTCAATAAACCAGATCTATATGGGCCAATATATATTTAACGATTCATTATATTTCAAGAAATTATACTTTTGATGTAAAACGCCTCCGTAATACCTACCTACTTACTTGAGGTGTGGCAAATGGGGATATAGAAGGTTTAACTGATACATCAGCACACCTTCTTGTTATCAATTTAGGTAAGGATTCGAAACATTTTTGATTAATAATAATATAAATTAACGTTTTTGTTTTAAATTAGTTTTCTGATCTTTTAAACACTACTCAGACTAAACTTGTATTACCTATTATTACAAGTTACCATGAATTATGGAAACTTTTAAAATATGAAAACAGGAGTACTTACATAGAAAACTACTACATATTTTTTGTAAAGTTATAGTTAAGTGATGGGCTGGGAAAGGTTTTTTGGTTATTTTTGACAACATTTTAAAGATTTAATATTGTTTTAGATATTATTATTACCAGTTTATGGTAGGATACAATTGTAAAGGTGATAACGGCGTTTTGTTCTGACAAAACTTTTCTTTTAGTGGCATTGTGTCTTACAGAGTTTGCGGGGGCAGTGCTATTGTCATAAGTAACGGGCCAACCGCCATAAAATCGTCATGGCCGCCATAAAATAACAACATCTCTTGAAGATATTTTCAATTTACTAAACAAAAGCAAATTGTTTTCTTTTTGCTTAACTTAAGCCTGACCCTGTTTCACGGGACTGTACAATTTATGATGGGATATTATAATAGAGTAATTTTTGATGTGCCAAATGGCTGAAGTAGATTTATATTATTTTAACCATGGAGCTAATAAAAAAAGAAGGAGGGAATCCCGTCTGATCCGAAACTGAAGCACCCTTAGGAAGACGGAACGCTTCGTACGTACGAGGCGGGGCACGCACACACTCACATCATAGGAAGCCGATCGCCCTACTTTCATCTGACACACATGTGTAATATGTCCGCCATTTTGGGCTTCAGTTCGATGTCAATCAAAACTCAATCCTTCTTTTTTTTATTTCATCCATGATTTTAACTTTATTATTTTGTAATGATGTAACCCTCCTACAAACATGTTCATGTCATACCACTAACGCCATCTCTGTAAAAACCACGACATTTTATTAGAAACCGTTCCGTTTAATGTTTAGCCTCTTATAAGATCAAGTTAAATCTTTTTAAGATAGATTGTGAATAATTATAGTTTTGCAAAAACCTAAATTAAATTTAAATCTACAGACCTAAAACTATTGCGGTCCTTGTCATTTCATATTTGCATCTTCTATCTCGCTCACACATTGCGACTTTTTAAAGGTACCTTTTTTATTTATAAGTATTGTTAATTTTATAGTTTTAGTTTGGTAGTAGTTTAGTTTTATAAAATAGTTTAATTATATTTAGCATCTAACACCCAGTTGCAGAAACGATCATTAGGCTTAACGGCGGCATTAAATTTAATGGAGTCCTTAAACTGTAGGGAGGACAACAGTTGATGATGATTTAAAGTTTTATTTTTATGTGAATGAATGACGTGACAAGCTAGTCGTTCACCTGATGTTAAGCGACACGGCCGCCCGGCAACAGTTGCAGTGTCACTCGGAACTTTAAAATAATAAAGTTTTGCGTGACACTGCACTGCGCACGACATCCTGAGACATCAAACAGTGTAGTAATCAGATTACTACACTGTGTAATCAGGTCATAAAGTCTCATTTGCCCAGTAATTTCACTAGCTACAATGCCCTTCAAACCGGAACACAGCATTGCTTGCACACTACTGCTTGGCGGCAGAATAACTGGCAAAGCGGTGGTACCTACCTAGACGAACATTGCAGAAAAGTCCTACCACCTAGTAAAAAATTAATTAATAATTAAGTAATTTAAAGTCGATCGTTTCTGCTACTGGATGTGTGTGTTATAATTATTATTTAATGTTACGTTATGAGTTATGAGCGTTATTGATTATTTGAAGTAATAAAAAATAGTTATATCAGTTGGTAGTAGCCTTCTGAACTGTGGGATGTGGGTTCGATTCCTACCCAGGACAAATATTTGTGTGATGAACATAGATGTTTGCTCTGGGTCTGGGTGTTATATTGTATTCTATGTATGTATTTGCACAACAAAAAAGTATCTAAGTATTATATCAGTTATCTGGTTCCCATAGTACAAGCTTTGCCTAGCATATTTATTTATTTAGTTTAAAGGTAGGTAAATTAAATGGTAGGATTAACTTAGATAACCTCAATATACATCACAAATGCTGTATAAAAAAAAGTAAAAACAGAATCCTTTATGATATCTTATTACCTAAAGGTTTTTAAGTTCTGTCGTATTTTGTATGAAAACTTGTTTTGGTTAATTCGATTTTTGTTGAACATTTTGTGAAGTTATTTTTGAGATTTTTCTATGAACTGATTTATAGTAAGTAGTAAATTCAACTGATTATGATGTTGATGAAATTCTACTATTCAATACCTAATGCGTCGGCAACATTTTCAAATATACTGCGCCAAAACCTCATCGCAGTTAGATCCTCTTAAAATATTAAAAAATATAGACTGATCCATTTTTCATTTTTCTTGTTTGCCGACAGGGCAATAAACGCGCGTTCTCGGCACGCATAGTAAACGGGCCCTGAACAATAATGTCATAAAAATATTATAATATGCCATTGAAATAACATAATAACCAGCTGTAACCAACTAAGTACTTATTATTGTTATTTGAAAACAAGAGAAGGATTATTATGGAAAGATAATGCGGAGTACACTCTGTCGTACGCCGCCAATGTTTACGTCTTACAATTCAAACAATTGCAAATGGTGGTAAATAACGGAATGTTATTATAGAATAGACACGTGTATTAATCCGATTAAACTCAATGAAGTCTTCATCATCATCATCATCATTAGCGTGAAGACGTCCACCGCTAAACATAGCGCCACTTTGAGCGGCTGCTTGTCTCTTGCGTCCATCGGCTCCCCACGGGTCTGACCAAGCCGTCGGTCCACTTAGGGTAGGCGGGCCTAAACTGCTTCTTCCAGTTCGTGGTCACCACTCTAGAACCTTTCTTCCCCAACGGTTGTCAGTTCTAAGAGCGATGTGGTCCGCCCCGCCCACTGCCACTTCAACTTACTGATTCTTAAAGCTATACAAGGTGACCTTGAATTGGTATGTTATCACGAAAGGGGGTAAATCTACACCCCAAGGTAGGCAATGTTGCTTCTACGACTTTACTAAATAATAGTTTTTCATTGAAGAAATGCCATGTAAAGTTTACATTCGAATATAGCCTTAGCGCAGCTGGGTGGTTAAACTTCGTCCTCGACCGAGTGCACATAAATGAGTTTAACGACCTGTATTTAGAAATGAATTTATAGCATCTTGTTAATTCTCGTAGCGATCGCACGTGCAATTTTGCGAGTGAATTTATTTTTTATCATAGACGTTTGGAAACGCTTAGTTTTAAGTAAGACTCTCACAACTTGTACGGTATCATTGCCCCAGTCCCCCCATTTCGGGATAACATACCAATTCAAGGTCACCTTGTATAGCTTTAAGAATCAGCAAGTTGACTTTAGTAGTTCTAATATTATTATAAGTTATATTATGTAAGAGTTTAATTTTTTTTATTTCATAAAATAAAAAATTAAATATGAATAGAACTTATACTATTATGGTAAAAATATACATTATGTCAGGTGTTATTTCGTTACATACAAGTAGGTATTGTATTACTATCAGTGATATTTAATTAAGAGAATATTAATCCATTGATACATGCAAAAGTTTATCCCAGGTAGGAAATTAGGAATCGAACCCACAACCTTTCAGGAGGCAAGGCTATTATTATACTAACTGAGTCACCAGGCAATTATCCAATAATTTAGTTGCTAATAAACTACTTACGTCGTGCAATTATAAATTGAGGGAATCATTTCCTTCATGAAAGTTGCAATTGCAAACGTGTGCCGCCGCCCGTCGGTTGTGTATGTCACCGTCTTAATGTAGGAACCGTTAGTTTATAAATAACGCGGTTATTTATAAACTGTCGATTTATTGCAAACGGGCAATGTGTCTCACAATAAAACGGACGAATTTTCGATTGTTTATAATTAATTGGTATCACTTCGATTTATTGCAATTGTATATTTCTAGTGTGGTCATTCCCTGGTGATCATAGGGCAATAAAGAGTATCCATTGATCGTCGCTGTCAGAATGAGACGCACTTAGGCGCTACCATAGCCTCGTCACGGTCACTCACGAGATAAAGTGTCGAGAAAATTTTGTCGCGGTGCGCATGCTAGCCCGGATGGTGATCATAGTGGAATAGACCGTCAAAACTAACCTAACCTAACACCTCGCTTCGCTCGTCGTCGTAACCAACCTGTTAGCCACTAGTGACTCTAAAAATAATAATAATTACAGCAAAAATTGGTGCATAATTCACAATGAAACGCTAAAAAAACCCGTTTTTTTTATAAACCGCTAGGCACCGACAGTTCATAAATAATCGAAATATCATCCGTGTTATTGTAAGACAAATTGCAATAAATCGTCAGTTTATAAATAACCGGTTTTATTTTCGTTTGTTATAAACAAACGGTTTTTACAATAAGACGGTGACATGTATTTAAAATCAAGCCATTAGAATTTCCACACACTCCATAATCACCTACGTATATTTAGGTACATCATTTTCATTAACCACATCAGGCAGACATCCGTAAAAACCCGGAAACCTCACGCGAGCAAACTTATTAATTAATTAAAGAATTACACACGTAGCATTAAAAAAATATGCAGAATAGTACATCACGCCTAATTACTTATTTCTCGACACCACCACAATGGTTTCGCCTGCAGCCATATGAAGCTTTACAGAGTAGCGCCATCTCGTTTCCGCAGTATGTAAACTGAAAGAGACGGGGGCCACTAGCTAGTTAGACTGAGCCATAGGTCCCAATGGTAACAAAGGCCGGGTTGGGCATATTATGAGCAGGCTTAATGCCTATTCGCCCCATCTTCCTATTTTAATTTTCTCAAATTTCCCATGACACTTCAACTGATATACCATTATGGTTTTGCACTTTTTTGAGGGCCTGTTTTTCCATGATCTGTTAACAAACTTAAGTACGCACTTACTTTAGGACGTACCTAAATGGGTTGCAGTAGCTACGCACGTCATAGAGAGGATAAGTGTGAACTTAGGAGCTGTCAAAGTTTAGTGCAGACGGACATGATAATAGTGCAGGTATTACGATGCTTTTCTTCCCTGAAAGCTTGAAATGCCAAAAGCCTGAAAACGTCCACTGCTGAACCACCTATTGGGAGGTTAGCCAACGCTGTGTCTTCCAGTCCGTCGTCGCCACTCGTAAACCTTTCTTCCCATTCGGTTATCAGTCCTACAAGCGATGTGGTGTGGCCTGCCCTTTGACATTTCAACTTACTAATTTTAAGAGTATACAATAATTATGATAAATCAAAGGCTAACTAACCGTAATAGCGCCAGTACCACAATGTTAAATAATTTAATAACAATTTAATAAATCTTGGAGTCGATTAAAATTGTTTATACTTCATTCAGCGAGTTCAATTTCGTTAATCTAACTAAACTATCAAATATAAGTTAACCTAGTGGGTCAGACACAAGCAAGAATTATTTTCAATTCAATATCTCCCGCCGCGTCACTAACCGTAGTTTAACCTCCCTCAGAGCTTGCCCTTCGCCGCCCACGTCCTCCCATACGAAGGGAGGTCCTATTATTTTTCAGCAAGAATGCACCCGGTTAATGCCATCCAATGATAATATAACCTATTGTCGTACCTACGGACGCGCGAAGGCAATCTGTATAATGAAACCTTTGTTTTAATGGGATTTGCTTATAGGTAGCGATTTTAATAAACTAATGAAGGGGCTTGTGACAGACGGAATGGGTAGTTATCTATAACTTTTAATGTACCAGAGTTGCCCCACTGTTTAGCTCATGGACTAAGGATGTACGAGAAAATATTTTAGGTCTTTCTGTTTGTGCTTTCGGCCACAAGTTGATTGGGGCCTCATAGATTAGTTCGTAGTAACACGGTCGTCTGTCTACAGTCTGTGTGTGATTGTGAGTACTATTTGCATCCAGTGACAATAATAATAAACATAAATGAAATCTTTATTGAACACATCTTATACAAACATTTAGGTGAAACCCAGGCTTCCAAACTAACAGTAAACTGTGCTATGGAAGCCAGTGCCCTCCCTTACATTGACATTAAGATAATGAGATAAGAAAATGTTCTAGCTTACTTATGCTAGATAATATATTGCGAGATGACAATGACAATAGTGCCTTTAGTTCTTCATAGAACTGTACTAAACGTACCATCATTTGTTCTATGTCTGTAGATGGATCCTACAGATGACGCTAGTGGAAACTAAACATATCTAATTTGTTTATTTATTACATTAATAAATTATAGTATCTACCTACTGTTACGGAGTAGATGTCAGTTAAAACATGGGCTAGTTCATAAATCCCCGTTTAAGATGGTATTTATTGACAAATTTCGACAAATTCCCCACCTATTGAATAATTAAATATACATTCTCCAATTTACACACAAATAAACAGCAACGTCTAATTGCGAAGAGTTGTCTAATATTATATGAATCACCTAATTAAGTTAACGCTTCTCGTAACTACCAATATCTCAAAATACAGCTCCAAACACTGACCACAGACGGACGTGGGTGGGATATTAACTATCTGGCATACACTGTGGAACAGTAAGGTATCTTTGGTAAAGTAAACTTTACAAAATATAAGCTTAAATGGTCAAATCACAAAGCTAGGAAATAACGAAAACTTTTTTCATTGGAACTAGCAAATTCAGGCTGAAGACAAGTATGACGCTTAATATCTTTCACTCTCAAGCCTTGAGAATGCAAAGTGCTACCCAGGCGGGCAAAAAGTAATCAAGTTTTATGCACATCTGGTTAGCTAGCACCTTAAAGTTAGAAATCTGTGGCCATCCTAAGCATTTAACTGTGTTCCATTAGAGCAAAGCATTTAACTGTGTTCCATTAGAGCAGGCTCTCTTGAGAGTAAGCTTGAGAGCAAGTTCCTAATGATGCATGCCTTATTATTATGTAGAGCACCCTTCAACCAACTACTATCACTTGTCTTAACATCATGATCAGGTGATGTAGTCAAGCGCTATTCTGCCTTGTATTAAAAAAAACACATATTGCCATGGCTACTTAAGAAGGCGACGATACCGTTTCAAATTTTCAGACTGGGTTTTTAGCGGGAACGCGGAAAATTTCACGTCGTTGCATTGTATTATTTTTCAAAACTTGTGCTTTTTCCAGTGTTAATGTTTAAAATTGGTGGCGTTTTACGCATTAAGTGCTGACTTATGAGCATGAGTGTGGGCAAATGATATAATGTGGTGAAACGTGAGTTTTCGTGTTGCTTCCAAAATTCCATAGAAGCTTCTAGTAAAGTTGCCACCACTTTACTGGAGCATGACTTATTCTGGACTACGACTACCTGACTTAGACTGGACTATGACTATGACTAAGACTTGACTTGATATATCACAAGTATCAAGTATCAAGTAAGTAGTATACCTGACACTGGCTAAATACACTATGTGTGGTGCCAAAATATAAGAAAAAAAAACTTCCAGACTGTATCTCTCTCATATCTCAAGTTTCTAATTATTTCCGTTAAGTTTTCCTTCTGTAACAAGGTGTTTTCTGTGCTGTCCATGATGCTCCTATAACCGGATGAGAGCAGTGCCCACCGGATCGAACTGGTTTCGGCCGGTTATGCCCCGATTTCGCCCCGATAACCACGCGAGCGGTGCACGTGTATACCGGTTTCAACCGCATTTCTAAGCTGCAGTTTCATTTGTAGTTTTAGTTGAAATTAGAATTTTCGTGCCAGTTAGTGCAGGCAGATGTCGACAGTAGAAGGTCGAATGCGATGCTCTATTTTGATTTGCAACATTTTAGGCATCTCTATGAGTAATACCTTATTTACGAGGTTTCTTACCCTTTTTTAATAGTATTTACGATTTTAAACGGAAAATTTTTGAGAAAATTATAATGGAAGGTTCCAAAAAGTCCATTGCTCACTTCAATATCAACGTGATTTACATAATAATTTTCATAGAAAATGCCACAGTTTTCAAAAGCTTTAATAAGGACAGTAGACATAACAGGACATCGAGCAAGGGCGCACCGGAAGGGCTCGGGGCTGACAAAGCCTGCCTTGGCCGCGGGCGTACACTAATTGTCTAAGTGCATAATAAACTTGTTTGTGCCAACCCTGCAAGACGAGTTCAGGCGCTGCCAGTGACACTCTCAACTCAACTTTGCTGTGACGTCTTAGCGCTACATTTCGGATGTTATTTCCGTATGCAATACAAACCCTTCGTTGCTTGTTCTACACTCGATTTTTGTTTCTATGACTACTGCACTAAGGTTTGCATTTTCTTGGTTTTTATAGTGTGATGTGAATTTATAGAACGTTATAGTAACACATCTTGTCACCCTTGCGCTTTCATAGTGTACTTATATGTCGCACCCTAGCTTTGTTCTCTGGGTTAATTAATATAAGTTTCTCTCGAAAATAGAACTTATATTGAGTGGATGGTAGTGTTTTTTTTTTAAATAATGTCATGAAAGTATTTCAGTCCATCTTTAGTTAGATATTGAAGAGGTTTTCGATGACTCGGCGATTCAAAGCAGTCATCTGACCACCAAGTAGATGATGTATTCAAAGATGTTTAACAGTTTTTTAACGGGCTAATGCGGTTGGTCTTTGCCGACTTTTACAGTGTCACCGGGCGGGAGGGCTCAACCGACAAAAATGGGAGGCAACTAGCTCAAGAGCACTCCTGGAGTACGAGCCTCGGATTGGGCTGTTGCCGGGATAAGAGGATCGAGAAGGCTACGTCCACTGAAAGAGTGGTACCTATGGAAAGAGGAATCTTACAGTGAGTTAACTTCCATAAAGATAATTAAAGAATGAAGGCAATCATTCATATTTAAGGTGTAATTTTGGACAACACTTATTTCAATTTACAAAGAGACAGATTACGGCCGGTAAATACAAAGTATTACGACTAATAAAGCATTGTATTCAAGCAGATGAATGATTTCGAAGAAGGTTCCTACGGTAAATCGGTCAGAAAGTACCGACAACCCAAAATACAGTTTTACTGCAACTTCAAAAAACTTCTTTATTATAAAGCAAAAAGGCTCCTTTTATCCTTGAGATATTTTTCAAACCGTTATCTTTGAAACAATGTTGTTTATTGCGGTGATGAAGACTTTTTGTTTTCCTTTTGTACGTTTGTTTGGCGGTGTTTAGTAATTCAAAGTTCTCTGGTAAACCCCTATACTTTTTGTTGTCTTTGTATTCAATGGTTTTATAACAGGGTTTGCAAACTTAGAGGAGCTTGCTTAGATGTACGAAGACCTTTTTGAGACTTTATGGCCTGCTAGATAATGATCATGTCCTAAGCCATGCCACGCGAAACTTATTTTGGAATTCCGAATGCCAGCCACCGCAACTGTTATAGACAGCCGTATAACTTCAAGCCAACGGCTAGCTCGTCACTTCATTACATAAAAAGTAACTTATAAAATTCGGCGATCATTTATTAAGATTCATAGCAAAGAACACTTTTATTTTGGTACTTAATGTCCGATTGTTCAACTATCTTTAGTCCAAGTCGTGATTATAGTAAACCCTTCTCCCTAATGGGGAGGCCTTAGTTCGTAATCTTCTGACTGATATATGTAAGGTATCTCGATGAATTTCTACAGTAAAGATCTACCAAACGCTAAAATCGTTTACTCCAGCGTACATTTAGTATCGAATCGCGATAACATATCCAATCAATTTACAAATAAGTCAGTTGCACGCTGTTGCACTAATTATGGTGTTAATACAAATAGCAGCTAGTGAACGCTGACAACAAATCTGCGATGGCGATGAACGGAATTGCCTGTTTTCACACGCGAACTAATGATTACATGTTGGTAAATGCTGTTTAGATGGGTGGGGTTCCATTGTGTTACGGCCGTATCTACGGTGTCACGTGTATCTTCATATTTTGCATGGTTAGTGGACTATTCGTCAAGTAGCTTGGTTTCTGCTCTACTGGAGTCCAGAACTTGATGCGCCAAATGCGGAAATTCAAATAATTTAAGGATTAAATTCCTCCGAAGGATTAAAACAACATGCACAGGTCACACACAGATCTGATTTGATTTAAACATAGTCTTTTTATCTCCATTAATAAGTAATTTAATGAGTATTTTATTAAACTTTAATTGGCTTGTCTTATAATCTCCGGGATCTTTCGTTGCCTACAATACTAATCGTAACGTATCGTATTACATACTACAATACAATGCAAACGCACACTCGTGGGCGTGAACAACCAAATTGCTACTTGCGGTGTGACGCGCGATCGCGAATAGTCACGCGCAAATTAGCCTGCTTGTTTCTGTCGCCATTGTGTAGGTGGCTTTATTCGCCTGTGTGCGGTGCGGCTAATACCAGGTTTCTGGTTCCAACGCTTATAGCACCAAAACGCACTTTAAAACTGTTGTTTTCTATTGTTTGGGTAGATTAATGAGTTTATAAGCAATTGCTAGCTGTTATTGAGTATGGGAACATTTTTACCTTTAATTAACAGACTATGGGCGCTTTTGAAGTAAGTAGCTTCATCTGGTTTTGGATCAGACATAGCATTCATGCACGACTGACTCAGTTCAGTATTGTAGGTTTATTTGTGGGTTAAATGCCTCTACTACCTTCGCGTGGTCAGAATCGCCCTCGTCCCAGAGCTTATCTTCAACATTACAGATAGCTTGAAAAATATGAACCTTCGATGATTTCAAATCTAGAACGATGAATAAAAATGGGCAGTGTCTGATATATGAATGAGCGGAATGCTGGAATAGTGATGAAGAAGGATCATAATTTTTATCGTCACAATCAAAGAGCAAAAGCTAGATTAAGATGTGAAGTAAAATTGGCTGCTAAAAATGCTAAATGGTGGTGAAAAATATTAGTAATGGTCTAATTTTAACGTTTTTCAAAGCAAATTCAAATAACAAACAAAATCTGAGGTTAGTTTACATTGAAAAATGGCAGGATGGAAAAAGAAAACATATTATTGTTATATTAAAAAAACCATTGACACAATGAAAATAAGAGTCAAAAGAAGAAAAATATTTAGGGCTACTCTTAGATAGTGGGCTAACATGGAAGGCGCATGTCAACAAGATAAGATCAAAACTCTCCTCCTTGATTGGGGCGCTATATGGTTGTATTCGATATCTCCCACGGCGGGTTCGTTTTACTGTTTATTTTTCCCTGGTGAAACCACATCTAGACTACCTTGTCGAAGTATGGGGTAGTGCATATAAGATTACTCTTAAAGATTTACAAATAAGTCAAAACAAAATTTTGAAACTGCTACTTAACTACGACTATAGAACATCCACTGTCAAATTATACAGAGATACGAAATTAATGAACCTATACCAAACATATTACTATAATACTTGCATATTAATAAAAAAAAATCTTATATAAAAAAATAAATACTCAAGTAACTTTTACTACAAATAGAAATAAAAAAAGAGAAATCTCCGTAATTCCGATGACATTTTTATACCTAAACCCCGTACTAATTACGGCAAGAAAAACATATGTTTTGAAGGAGCACAACTTTTTAATAAGCTCCCAAACGATATTAAAACGATAAAAAATTTCAACATGTTTAAATCAAAGCTAAAAACTTTTGTTATTTCAAAAATCTAAGTCCGACCCTGTACTTGGCAGTGAGTAAGCGCGTTTCTTACCGTCGTATCCGCAAAGATATTTATTTTTCTACCTACCCACCTCCGCAAGAGGTGCTAAAAATAGAATGAAATCTAGGTATAACAAATACACCCATTACTAAAACTCCTTTCTACTATCCTAATATTGTAATTTTCTTCTGTTTTTAAACCTATTAAGCAAGCTTCGATTGCTCATTGTTGATAATATTATGTACGTAAATTAAGTGTAATTTCTCATGCAGTGAAATGTAAATTTCTTTTGAGAAAATAAAGTTTCTTTGACCTTATTAAACCCCCCAATAATGCAGTCTTACAAAAAATAACCAGTTTATAAAAAACCGTAACTACAGCTAGAACAACAAAAACAGTTACAAATAAAAACCAGTCAAAAACAAAACACACAAAACAATTCTTATCACAAATCTAAATACAATGTTTGACAAACAAAACCAACTTGCAATCTTATCAGATCGCCTTCAAAACGTTTTCAAAAAAATATTTCTTTAGTGCTCGTTTTTAATACGATACCTTACTTGAACTGTTTCAGCTATGCTACTATAAAAATAGTAAAAAAGTATACACCTTATTGCTGTTTGTTAAAGTTCAAATTTTATTTCAGTTGGTCAAATATTGGAGGTCTCTTTATAATGGTGATTGACGAGTGTTCTAAATTCTCATGCTGAGACAAGGGGTGGTAATGAAATGTAGTCCACTCCAGTCGAGGGCACTTGTTAGCGGCTGTAATCGATATTTATGATTAGGTTTGCATTGTTGACTGAAGTGGCAGAATCTGGAATTCTAAAAATATATTACATTGATTGTGTGAAAGTATTTTCACTTATTAACAAATTGTACATACATAAAGAATAATAGATTTCTGTTGTAGACAGCTACGGTGTGTAGCATTTGCTACGACGTAGGCATCTACGTGATTTCATTAAATCAAGGATTTAAAGTTCTTTGGTGCCATAATATTTTAACCAAAATTATTTAGCATTTCGAGAATTTTGTCGGAAAGACGAAAATCGAAAACTTTTAAGCCAAATCCTATCCTGCATTACCACACCACTATGCGATCATGACTGCAACATCTTACATAACTATTTAGCATTTATATAAGCTTTTATATAACTATGTTACTGAAAGGGGGCATCTATCAGCATTTAGAATAGTCAAGTGGAAGACAAAAAATAATTCAGCATAACACGGAATCATTATTAAACAAGCAAATCACGAATTTAGTTATACGATTATTATATTACAACGATTTAATTTTGTAACATTTACTAGGTGGTAGGACTGGTAGTAGGTTCTGCAAAGTTTGTCTAGGTATACCACTACTTTGCCGGTGCCTAATTCTGCCGCCAAGCAGTAGGTTGCAAACACTATTGTGGCACTTCGGGGCAAATGAGACTTAATGATTTGATCTCGCAGTCTAAAAATCTTATTATTAGACTGTGTGATGTCTCGGAATGACGTGCTCACATGTCACGCGAAATTCCGAGTGACACTGCATCTGTTATGGGCGGCCGTGACACCTGACACCAGATAAACTACCAGCTCGCCACGTCATTCATGTTCATTTATATAAAAAAATTGGCATGAACTGAAAAATACATCTATTCTGTGTTACCTCCACAGATTAGTGAAAAAAAAAACTACTATAGTTACCTCTAAGACATAATTATACGTCTCGTTCGGTCCCCACTAGTTGACCGCGGTCAGTCTTGCGCGTTTCCATGGGGCACAAATCGAATCATCTCGCCAATTGAGTGTTAATTCGCGCACGACACCCCGTGGGAGCGGCCGCCGCGAGACGTCGACACTTGGGACACGGTCGCCATGTCTTTGTCAAGTGTGGGATATTGACGTGTAAAACTTAACTCGCTTAACATAAAGTGAACAACTAGCTTGTGACGTCATTCATTCACACAAAAAAAAACTAAAATAAATAACTATATTGATAACGATCCAGAGAAGTTCAACTATTCGTTCTTAATCGATTTAATAAAGTGGCTTACGCTTAAAAAAGAAGATCACTTTGATGATTATGGTATTAAAAACTGTGCGCTATCGTGCTTCAGGCACGTTAAGCCACCAAACAGAATATGCGACACCAGTCGCGGAAGATACAGGGTAGGTTGGTTCCCCGCTATAAGTCAACCTATGGCCTGGTCAAAACCACAAGAAGCCGATGGATGCGGGAAACCAGTAGCTACTTAAAGTGGCGCTCTATATATATATCTAAAGCTATGGATGATGCATCCTTAGTATGAAAACTAACATCCATGGAACTCCGAAATCAAGGGCATCCTACTCCACAGGCTCCCTCTAGCGTTCGTACCAAAACATATCCCCATGAGAAACCGCGGGCACTACTCGCCACTTGAAGATTTAATCGCGCCATTTTTTTGTTTTCTCTTTTTCAATTCCGAACGCCGATTGTTTTCTCTATAGAGCTTTACCGGCCAGTATTATTACAAAAAGTTTTTTCTAAAGAGTACTGAAGTGTTTTCAAGTGTCGATATTGAGAACTTCTTTGGTATTTTTTGTGTTAAATGCAATCAGGGTTGATGCTGAGACTTTGACTTTATGGTGCGAATCTTGACTTTCATATAATCGAACATGCTTTATGAAATTCATACGCGGTATAACTATGACTTGATTGTTAAGTTGCAAACTTGAAAAATATTAATACGGTGGTTCTCGATCAAGGTTTTCAGAAACTTAAGTTCGTAGGAATGTATAAATGGTTCTTTTACAATTATTTTCTCTACTAAAGGTTTAAAATATAATTATTCGCATCTGCGTGAATTTTTATGATTGTTTGTATTGTATGAGTTTCAAACTCAATCAACTCTCAACCTTTTGAATGATCATTTGTTTGTGTGTGATATTATTCTACCTTTCTCTTTTATCATCATTTCCGTTTGTCAAATAACTTATCAAAAGAGTGGGTGGTTAGGTAATTGAAAATGGTTTTTACATGTTAATTTCTTTCTGTTTTTGTCCGAAGCAACAAGCAACTGTGTTTAAAATTACGCGTTATATTAAAAGACAGAAGTCGGAAATAAAAGAGTGAGCGGCAATGAGCTCGACGTCAAAATCGCGGTCCAACGTCAAAGAGGAGATAAGCCAACTTTTGCCAATGTCCGCATATTCAGACATGGACAGATTAGAAAACCAGTATGGGCACTAGCAGACAACTGATGGGGAAGAAAGGTTCTCGAATGGCGACCACGAATCGAAAGGCGCAGCGTAGGCTGACCCCCCATTAGGTGGAACGACGATCTATTGAAAACCTCGGGGAGCCCATGGATGCAGGAGGCGAGCAGCTGCTCAAAGTGGTGTTGTATGGGGAAGGCCTATGTTCAGCAGTGGACGTTTCCAGACTGTTGATGATGAGGGGCACTTAATGCATGTACCTAAGTAGTAAGTATCCTTAGACACACAAATGCAAGAGCCACTAAATTAGAAAAAAACGTGCAGCCAAGTAAACGCTGGGACATAAGGATAGATCTAATATTAAGACAGATTACTTGAAATCATTGCAAAAATTAAATGAAATGGAATATGATATTTTTCATGCGTTTCATTAGTTGTTATTTTGTTTCAAAATTTTATCACGAGGACCGCTGGGAAACACTCTTATTAAATTCTGGGCTAATTTGGGCTTTTATTGTCTATGCTTTCGTAGTAAATGAAAAGTTATAAATTAACTAGTGCCTTCGTTTGAGTATTTTTGGGAAAAATATTTTTAATTTTTTATTTGTATTCCACAATATTGATTACCTGGTGGTAGTGGTGTTCGTTTTTAATTCTATTTTTCTTTTACAATCGAAAATATGTTAGTCTTTTAATATTGCAATGCAACGTTTAATTATCCTTTTGGTCCATACTGTCGATAAAGTACCCCGGAGTAGGGGTAGGGGTAGGAATGAGGATAAAAGTGTCGTTTTTGTTATCTGGTTTTAATGTGAAACAGAATGCATTGTCATACATTGAGTGGCATGTTTTATCTCAGTCATGAATAGGTACCATTCATTATTATAGATACATAATCAAATCCATTTTGGAATGGTTATCTATTCTTGTATTGAGTTAATTAAAATATACTCTATTAAGGTTTGATGTTGTGAATAGTGGTGGTATTCATTTGTTTTGTTACAATCATAAAACGGTTGTAACATGATCTAGTATTTTGGATTAGAACTCCTTTTTAAATCTGAGAGCAATGTTACGTTACGGTTTGTAGCATGAACCCGTTATAAACGAAGTAGGTATGAAGATTCGTGGTTTGAAGATCAGAGTTAAAATAACAACAGCATAGCTAGAAATTAATATCGCGTGGCCTAATTAGTCACAGGTAGGATAGTTTAGGACTAGGTGATTATTATACCTATCAGTACAAGCTGGTAATTATTGGTATTTTCCTGACTACCTAACTAGAACGGTATGTTTCAATTAAACAAAAAGAAACCTAACATTTTTAAGAATAACGAACAAAGGATAATACCCATGACAAAAGTAATCGGTCGTTACCAACACCATAAAGTCACCAACTCACCACTCGCCATCAAATATCAACGCATTTTTAACCAAAACTTCAAAAAGGATCTTTTGTACTCACCATTCTTTAAAAAACACCATAATTTTGTCACTTTCCATAGAATAATAAGCTTTATGTAGCAGTAATAAAGGGTAGGGAAGTGTACTTATGAGGGTGGAAGGTTGACAATGACCGCTTCCATTGGGCGGATGCAGGTTTTTTGATAAATGGCCAGCTTGGCGATTTGTCTCGTGTAGGGCGGCGTGGGCCAAAGATTACTCCTTGGATCTTTGACATTTTGAAGCACTGGGTAGATACTTACCTATACCGAGCAAGTCTAGGTGTTTATACCTACACTAAGTTGAGTGCACATTTTTAGGGTTCCGTACCCAAAGGGTAAAGCGAACCCTATTAGGAACTTAGGTACTAAGGCTTCACTGTCCGTCTGTCTGTCTGTCTGTCCGTCTGTCTGACTGTCTGTCTGTCTGACTGTCTGTCTGTCTAACTGTCTGTCTGTCTGACTGTCTGTCTGTCTGTCTGTCTGTCTGTCTGTCTGTCTGTCTGTCTGACTGTCTGTCTGTCTGACTTTCTGTCTGACTGTCTGTCTATCTGTCTGCCTGTCTGTCTGTGCAACCTAAATGTGCAAGTTTTGTCCTAATTCCCACCTAACAGAGCCTAATTGTTTTGTTAGTTAATTTTTGCCTAGCTAAATATGTAGATTGATAAACATAAATAAGTAGAAACAATCAAGTTTTTTATTTATTGGATTTACCCGTCTGGGGGCCTACCACGACCTTTTATAGCATTATTACTTCAATCATACTTTGATAAATGACATAAAAGTAAGAATACTATAATGTTGTTGACGCAGAGCAGTTTGATGACCTCACGTTAAATAAATACATCATGTTGACACTGACGTGCGACAGTGATAACGCTGTATAAAAACGTATATGTCTCGTTCTCACTCAGGAATACTTTATAAGTTCAAGGCACAAATTCAAACAATATTATTTTAACCTTGAAGCATTACTATCACGAACCATGATGGTTTTGTATTAGCTCGTGGTAAAGGCCCTGGCCTTACTTATAGTATTTACTGGTGGGGAGTCTTCAATAAAATTAATCATTTAATAAAAAAACATTAAAATGTGAAAATACATTGAAGGGCCCTTTGATGTTTGTTCTGCATCTGGGTGTTATATTATATTCTATGTATGTATTTACAAACAAAAAAGTATATAAGTATTGTATCAGTTATCTGGTTCCCATAGTACAAGCTATGCTTAGTTTGGGACTAGATGGCGTTGTGTGACATATTTATTTATTTATTTCGTTGCGGTAAATATGCGTATACTATTATTTATAACTACTCAATAAAACGAGTGAATAGGTAACGTTTTTCTCAGCCCATCGTAGGTAACTTTTCCAACATTGCCACATCTACGTCTATATACACTCTTTGCCGTCGTGCCGTCGTAGGGCGGGCAAGCCCAGTAATGGTCATAAAAGGATGTTATGATATTATATCATTTTTCCTCGAGCACAATACTGAATGTGTACGCTGCCATTTCCGGCGTCTAATGCGTTCCGTGCCGCATTAATGTAATGTCCTATCTGGTATTTTATTCTGTGGCCTGTATAAAGGACTTATTTTTGGGGAAATTGATAGAGAAATGGAGATGTTGCTGGTTATTAAAATTGATGGAGTAAGACTTATTTAGGCTTAAACATTATCTTTGATTATATGCCTGTCAGATAATCAATGGCATTGATTCAATTTTTATGCGTTGTTGGTTTATATATGGCTAAGCCTTTATCATGTTTTTTTCAACAACAACAACTGTCAGTCTCCGTTGTTGTTATGAGACAACATTCGTTAATCCAAATTAGAAACCAAGGAGAGGATAGAAGAAAGGAAAGCTTGGTACTTGGGATAGTAAAATTTTCTATTTATTTTCTAAAAGGTACTAAGTACATAATAAAATAGTATGAATACTATGAAACTGAAAAATTATCTAATTTAAAGAATTTCATAAATATTATGTCTTACTTAAGACGTCCCCGCAGTTGCACATTTACCGAGGGAACTTTTATATTTTCCGGAATAAAACTTATCTTATATTTAATCCAGTAATGTAAGCAATATCTCTGAAATCCTTACAAACAAACAGACAGATATCTCTAGAACTTTACGTTTAGATTAAAAATGCTATTGGCAAAAATCTTTACAAGTTCAATCAATTTTCATTAACTTCAAAAACATTAGACTCTATAGGTCCCATTTAAATGAATACATTGTTAACTCCCTCCAACTTTGAATCGTCTCCCAACTCGAAAATGTCCTATAAAACGTCTTAAGAACTTAATCAATCTAAAATACATTTTAGTGTCAATTCATTCAGTCGGTCGTTCGTTGTGCGGCGGGAGAACGATATTGAGACAAAGTTGTTTCTTCCAACTCAATCACTTTGTCTCTATCGTTGAATTTATTCCTTGTAGTAGAGCTGACTGGCATTGGTATTTGCAATTTTGTGAATTAGATTTCCACTTTTCATCAAAGTAGCAAGCAAGGTAATGAAAAATGTAGTACAATGGATATAGGTGCATTTTTAGGGTTTCGTAAAGTGAACCCTATTACTAAGGCTCCACTGCCTGTCTCTCTATCCGTCTGTCACCAGGCTGTATCTCAAGAACCGTATAGATAGACAGTTTAAATTTTCACAGGTGATACCTGCTGATTTGCATTCTGTTGCCGCTATAACAACAAATACTAAAAAAGAGAATAAAATAAATATTTAAGGGGGCTCCCATACAACGAACGTGATTTTTTTTGCTCGTTTTTAAAAATAATGGTAAGGAACCCTTCGTGCGCGAGTCTTGGCCGGTTATTTAAAATCCATTCAAATTGTAGTATGATAGGCAATCCCCCGGTTTCTGGTACGTTTGTTAAAAATAGACTCTTGTCAACTTTGAAATACTGACAGCTCATTGGTTGCCTGTCTGTCATCGGCTTTTTTCAACCAATGAGCGTTCAGTATTTCAAAATTGACAAGAGATTAACTTTGACAAACGTACCAGAAGCCGGGGGTTAGTCATTTAAATCCACCATCACCTTCATCATCAAGAAAATATTTTGCATCAAATGATTACCCGTAGCGGCATCTATTGAAAACGAATAGCATTAGTAAGCCGTGCTCTACCAACGCGGAGGTTGGGTGGTGGGTGAACATAGAGAAAAATAATATATGTGGTGAAGCAGGAGCGGAGGGATCTGTGTGGCTCTGTTATAGAACCCCAGTACATACCCAAATATAAGCCATTTAATTGGTGCCACACATGGCACCGTACGACGTTCGCGTGGTCAGTCAGTACTCTGTGTGAAGAGCTCAGAATTATTTCGAATGACAATTATTGTGGTGAAATCATGCCACAACACATCAGAAAAGCAGAATAAAAGTTCTGGTATGACATTATACTGGTAAACTTTTAACGTTATAGGTACTTTATGGCCCAAAACATTTCCAACACAGTTCAAAATTAGCACGAGATCTAAGTTCCAAGCGCATATCTTCGGCAGGAGATGGCTCATAAAAATCAGATATACTTACTAGGTTTTCTATTAAAATAATATTCCCAATGACCAATTCTCCTCGACACCAGTAAACTCGGTCTTCCCAACCAATGTCTCGAATGGGTTCCCGAAGGCGCTATAAAGTGGCCGTTGAAATCGCCCCCGGGATTACTGCCTTCTATAAGAAAATGGTATATTGTCTCACTCACTCTTTAAGGCAGACTGACACAATTTAGCTTTAGAAGATAAATTTATTCTTTATTGTTGTAATGTTATTCGTCGTGGACTCAATTAACACAATGACTTTTAGGTACCTACTTTTGCCAAAAATCAATATTAATATTATGGGATTAGAATTTTATTAGCAAGTTGAAATGGCAATCGATGGTGAAGAAAGGTTCTCGAGTGGCGACCACAAATCGGAAGACAGCCCAGGTCGGATCGTCACTAGGAGGACTGACAATCCACTGTGAAAGCTACTGGGAGCCAATGCATGCAAAGGGCGAGCAGCCGCTCAAAGTAGCACTCTCTGAGGCCTATGTTCAGCAGTGGACTTCTTTAGGCTGTTGTTGTTGATGATGATGATGATGATGATGAATATTCTCGATTATTATTATGGAGTACAGATTAGTAAACAAATACCAATTGGACAACGTCAGGGCGTCAAATAAATAATTTAAAGCAAGCTAATTGAAACCATACGGTGTCATGATTGATAGAACAACTTATTTGAACATCTGCCGCTGTTAGTGTTTAATTTAATTGTGTGCCTGTTTGTTTGTACTAAGGGGCTTGAGTTACGTTGTAAGTTATTTAATCTGTGGCGTGGGTGTTAAAGGGTGGTTATGTGGGGTTAGATCATTGAATGTGATTTAACTAAGTATAATAAACTGTGCTGGACAGTGTTTCCTTCAATGAATTACATATAAATGCAACTAATCGTTTTTTTTATGTTTGATAGGTTTACGTTTGACCACTATTTCACCTGATGGAAAGTGACGATGCGGTTTAACATGTAACACGCTTGTCTAGAAGATACTTGTTCACTCTCGATTTGAAGACCCCAAGGTTGTGGTTGATGAATTAGATGATAATAATGAATTGAACCTTGATGATATTATGTATAGAGATTGTATGTACCCATGGGGACGAGAAAAGATTTCTTCAAGCGAATAAGTGTGGCCCACGCGTGCTAAGATGCAGCAGCTTGTAACAAACACCAAAAAAGTGATGCACTTATTATTTAAACTTGTCTTACAATAACTATAACAGGTGAGTTGTATTTTTAGTTTCAGGCATGAATCTATAAGCCAAGAGAAGACAATGGGAAAGCTGGTCCCACTAAGTTGACCGACGATTTGGCCAGAACCGCGGGGAGCCGTCGAATACGAAAAGCAAGCAGCTGCCTTAAAGTGCCACTCTAAGTGGAAGGCCAGAGCAGTAGACATTTTCTGGCTAACTATGATATGATCATCAATTATATCATCAATCTATAAAGCCACTGTAGGATACCTACTTTTATTAGAATAAGCATTATATCATGTCCCACAGTCGGTCTTTCACTAGTCAATAGCCGCACACCCACATTTATCTTACACGACCTGGAGGACTGGTAGATAATGCTATTTAGCATTAAGTTTATCCATGTACACCTTTTTGTGCATAACTATTAAATAAATAAAAAAATAGCTCACTTTTTCCTAGAGAGTTTCTACAAAACTTGACAACGCGAACCAAATAATTCCGAGTCAACCATTCTCAACTTCAATAAATAATACCATAGTTAACTCCCTCAATATATTTGCTGAACATAGCACTGCACAGTGGGGCCCATCTCAAGGCGTATCGGACATAAGTTCCGACTCATTTGACACGTCGGCAATACTTACTCGTGAACAATTCATTTTGCGCAGTTCGCCATCATTTCGCCCCATTGTACGGGCCATTTAGGGAGCATAAATAGTATAAATAGCATAATGTTATAGGGGAAATATTTATATCTGCTACTTAACCGTTAACTTTGTTTGGTACTCGAAACAAATTGTCACAAATTACTGTTTTATGTTAATGAATTGAGTTTGCCTTTTCGAAGACGTAGGGTTTGCGAGTATGCCATTAGAAGCTTGATTTAGCGTTGTGGTAAAAGCGTGCCTTGTTACTTCTTTTTTATTTGTTGTCTATAATAAGTTTTCTTTTTCCCCACTGTGTATTATTGCAATTTTTTTCTTTCATATACTTAGTAAATTAATAAAAATAAAAATATATGTGTGTAGCTCTATTTTTAAGGGATTATTGCTGGGTAAATTTTCTTGAATTTATGTTTATTTGTTGCTTTATTTTATATACAAACTTGTTTTCACTTAATTTGCACTGTATTTTTATAGATGTAAAATTATTAAGCCTTTAAACTTTTTTAGTCTGTCAGTGCAGGGATGTGTTATATGTGCGTGCGTTCAAGGTTCAGCTTTCCATAACCATAAGATTTGAGCTAAAGCATATACATCCATCGTGAAGGATGAAGGTACCCATGTAGACTATACGAACAGACGAATAAGAGAAACAGTCGTGGTGGCACGGAGTTCAATTTTGATCTGTTGCCCACGTAATAAAACATGCATCCCTTCAGCAAGGATATTAAAAGAGTCCTCATTTATGTATGTACATAAATCTACAAAACGTTTCAACGATATCTGTAGGTAAACAACGATGCTCGTAAAACACGTTCCTAAAAAACAGTTAAAATGTTCTGTTACTATTCATACTAAAAACTGGGAAGACTGAAATCCACCACAAACAGCATGTCACAGTGTCGCACTGAAAGGTGAAAGCCCGATGTATGGATGTGTAGAAAGTTGTTAGGCGCTCTGCGAACGGTTAAAAATGCGTTAGGTGTAAAGTTGAATGGCCAAATGTCAAATGTGATGCGCAGGATGTAGAGATGCTGGAAGGACGGAGAAAAACTTTGAAAGATCATAATAACGCTCTTTTTCCGCTCTTTTTTCAGGTAGATTTCTAAGTTGAGTATTTTTTAGCAATCTCCGTCTGCACTAAAGTTTGATAGCCCTCGAAGTTCGCACTCTCTAAGATACCTATTAACCGAATGATATTATTGATTGATATTAAAAACAAATTTTTCATATTATGAGTGGCAAGCAAGCAGGCAACCAACCAGGGCGGTTATTCTCTATGGAAACACAGATTCCACACGATACGAAACCACGTCGTTATCGTGTCTTGTTCAAAACGTGTTACAGCGTTAGGAGTACCTTTACTTTACATAAAGTTATTTTTATTTTGAATTAAATATATTGACATAAGTGGTGGTAGCTTTTGATGTGGTTGATGTTTCGGAACGCATCTCTGTAAAACATGTGATTTTTGACAGTTCAAATCGCGCCAATTCTAAATTCATTTCGCGCGCTTTTATTTTCGTTTCATAGAGAATAGAGTTTTGCAGATTTCTTATGTAAGACAAGGAAATCGCGGGGTTTCGAAGTAAGGAATCGATACAGAATAATGGCCCTGATGGATCTACAACACTTCCTGCAAAACTTTACATCTTTGCACGTATTCTTTCCTTCATCCCATATTCAGCAAACAACTTTTGGCCCATTTGCAACTCATACGAATATACAGAGATATCAAAACGACAAACTTATCTTTCCCTTCAGAAAACCGCAAAAGTGTTTTAACATCTTCAGTATAAGGTTCAAAGTACAATTTGGTTTTGGAAAATGTTAACGTGGTTCGGAAAAAGCTGGATTCTCGTATACGATTCATCCATCATTCATTCTTCGTGTGCGGTGTGAAAGACGCCGTGACGATTGTGACGCTTGAGTGTGGAAACGGCAGCGCGTGCTACACGTGACGCTCTTATCACATTGTGTTAGAAACCTTTTTCCATTGAACGGTTCTTTGCCAGCTTTACAGGCTTTAGTGTGGAGTGTGAAAATCTGGATCTGTTTTGTCTTAAACCTTCTAGCTAACCCATCACTTATTCTAATAGCTTTACGGCTCAAATTTCTATAAAGTCAAAATGTATTTGTTTCATTATAGATTGTACAACAGTGACTAAGCCTAGATAGTGCTCCTGTAAGGATTTAATCTGCTGACTTTGCTATTCTTAATCCAACCTTATAGCAAGCGTTCAAGGTTTAGTTTTCTTTAAAATGTGAGTACAATCAGATGCAGTTGCGGACCGTCATTGTAGGTGCTCTTGTAGGGATGTTTAGGATGAGTTGATGCAGAATGGTGGAGCTATGGAACAATAAGATGTGTTGAAAATGTACAAATGACGCTCAAATGACTTTGTAGAGTTGTAGAAAATGCCAGAGAAAAGTCAGCACCAACCAACGCTTGTTTACCTAGTCCTTAAAATTTTAGCTACCAGCGGGATTTGAACCCACGCCCTCCTATTTACGTGATTTTAAGGACTATAACATTTATCTTTATAAAATAGTGTAAATGTGGTTTACACTTTAAGCATCAATTTCATCACCTCTTTTTAAACAATTAAAGATTTTGACGTTACCATCTCTGTATATTTATGAATTGGTAACATTTGTGCGCAATAACTTGAATTTGTTTATTAACCTTAAAAGTAAACGCCACAAGTATCAACTCATGTTTCCAATTAATAGGACCGCATTATTTAATAACAGTGTTATGTGTATGGCTCCCAGAGTATACAATCATCTGCCAAAGACAGTACTTGAAATTCAATCAAATCACATTTTTAAATCTACAGTCAAATATTTTCTATTGGATAAAGTTTACTACAGTGTTAATGAATTTTTAGCAGATAAATTTTGACTTATGCATTGTACTTAAAAGTGTCGTTTTATTTTATTGTTATTTATTGGATTTGGATTGGATTTTATTATAATTTATTGTTTTACTGGTGTACCTTTTTAATTTGATTGTATTTAATTGATATTTAATTATTGTATGTAACTATTTTAATTTATTGACATGTTTGTACTATATTTTTTGGTTAATTAAGTAGTTACATTAACGTTGCATGCTGAAAAGCAGTATATGGCGCTCTGAATTGTTTTAACATTAACACCTATATTATTGTACCCATTTACGCAATGAATAAATGAATTGAATTGAATTGAATTGAATTCAACGCTTGTTAAAGTTGAAATATCTTGACAAACTATTCGAGTACTAGAAAGAAAGAAAAGAAAAGAAAGAAAATTGTTTATTCATGGCAAAAAACAATACAAATAAAATGAGAAAACAAGACAACAACTTTAACTAGCTCTGCGCTCTTCTCTGAAGAACACGAATAATTTTCCGGCAGGAAGTTATCTTAGGCGCCCTTCTATGTAAGACAAGCGTATGTGTGGTAATCGAAGTTGCCTACCTAGAATTAACATAATGCCAAAAGATCACATACATAGATCCTGAACCCTAACTAAGATTTCCTGCATCTAGGGACCCAGGAACTGTAATTTATAAAGTACCTATTAAAAGCGTGTATGTATGTATATAGTGTGAGTGGATTTTAGTTGTCTGAGCAACTATTTAAAATGGAAAGGGCTTAAATAAACTCGAAATGTATTAAAAGCGCAGGAAATTTACGTAAACAACCTCGTCAACTCTATCGATAAATATTCCATTCCGTTTGTGCAAACAAAATGGCAATTTATAACCGAATACAGCGGGTTTCTTTAATTACTGCGCTATTAAAGCTGTTGGTGACATCGTATTTGCACTTAACTAGAGTTGTCAAAACCGCTTGTCTTTGTAATTTCGTATGACTTTGTCTCGTTTTGTTACTTCGCCCCTGCCCGCTTAAGTAAGGCGTGTTTGTAGGAAAAATTATGTTCACGAGCTATCTTATGCAATAATATAGTCAGTGATTATAAATGTTGATATTGAACCATTACTGCACAAATAAGGATAACATTTTTTACACCCAACCACGAGGACCATGCTCCCACAACACCCAGGCACAGGACAAATAAATAATTTTAAAATTAAAAGAAAACTGTGATTAAATAAAAGGTAGAACACTCTTGATCATGTTACCTAACAATAAAAGAATTATACTATGACAACGGCTATACTATGACACAGCCAGATAACTACACAGATTATAACTTGCAACATGTAATTTGCAACAGTTTGTTGGCTCACATAGCTTAACAGCTCTATGTAATTCCCAATAGCTAGAATAAAATCGAACCTTCAATTAATGGAAATCTTATTCAGCAAAAATGATTTCCCACCACGCAGCAAAGGGTGTTGAATAATGAATTTAATTAAACTGCCAATAATTGAGTGTCACCTCTGATCTTACAGTACTCTGTGAACTCTGCTATAAACACTGATCTTCATTATTCCTAGATTAAATTGGTTCATAACATTCGAAGTAAACAGGTTTGTACAAAATCGAAATTCGGTAATTAATCGTTTCTATTTTATGTTGATTAATTCAATTAACGGCTTGCTTTTGAAATCAAAGCTGAAAGGTTTAATAAACAGTAAATTTCAATAATAATGTTTATATTTAGGTTTATTCATTAACGAATATATTATTTAGAAACCTCACCAGTACTTCGGGGAGCCAATATATTTACGGGAACATCCGCATTAAGAATAATAAAATCATTATGTTTTAAAATGTAGGAGTTTTTAATGATCACCACTACTGGTATTTAGTGCCAACTACTTCAAGAATAGTTTTAAGAAAGTTTGATAGAATGGAATCAACCAATCAATTTATCATCAACTGCTCATTTTAGGTGAAATCGGGACAGCAACTTTTTACGGTTAGATTGCAAAAAACTTGCTCGGTTTTCCCTGTGAATATTTTTTAAAAGTATTTTAAGAATATAGATAAGTAATACAACCATATTAGTGCTAATTCAATTAAAACTAAAAATTACGTTAACCAAACAATATGATCGTTACCAATCCATACACCACAAGACCATTCAAAATAAAATTATTTTAGTGATTAAAATCAAACTTTGAACTTAAATTATTCACAAAAAATATTTCTATACGTCAATCAAAATTTTCCATCAAAACAAAATAATTTCGAATCTCAATGACATAAGAAAGAAAGGCCCCACGAATCTATCCCATTCCCATTGGCACCCTTTCAGCAAACATCTAAATCAATTACCAACGACAGCATCATCAATCCGCTGAACTTGTCTCGTCATCCCACGCACATTATTTCTGCTCAGCTTCCGACAGTTGCGACAGTCTCCTCGTATTGGGAGGGAAATGATGAACTGGAAAAGTGTTTTGAATCCTCGTTATGGTCTTGGGGGAGCTTGAACTGCTTTGAGATCTTGTGGCGATGCGTGACAGTTGGTTTCAATTGATTCGTGATCTGTTTGGATACTTACTGAAAATAATTGGGCTAAGATATTTTAAAAATACTTTAGAGCCGTTTTATATTATTTTGAAAATCATAGACTCTCTGAGTCAAAGCTTGATGGTACAGGTATTCCTCATAGCATGGGGTCCCATCAGGTTCAAACGAAAAATAGCCCGACCTTGAAAAACATCTAGTAATCGTGTCTAGACAGTTACTGGTTAGTGTCCAGTGTATTCATTTGGCCCAATACTTCGCCAACACACAATAAATGTCGCTTGATAACCTTGCGTTATGCAGAAATAAAATAATTTGTAAAATAGCCCGCGTTATTACGTTGTATGGGATGAGGCATCTGTACTGGAGGTATTATATTATCTGGGCCCATAGTAACAATATAGACTTGAGTATAACCTACCATGGACATCTTTAATTTTTAAAATTCTACTCACCTGAAGGATTTCGTCAAAGATTCAGTATATTAAGATCGTTAGCAAAGAAAACTGAGAGATATTCAAAGGCGTTTGCAATAAAACGCTACCAATACCGGAAACGAGAAAAAAACAATGACTGTGTTTATTATCAACTAATCCTAAAATCTAAAATGAGTATGGCTGGTTTTTCACTAAATTACTCTACTGAACTCCAAACGGATAATGGTAGGAAATCCTCGCGACTTCTCCAGGAACGTAGTGGAGATCCTGGTACGCCTTTACCATCATCTGCTGGTTTACCACTGCAAACGGTCGCGGAGAAATACTCTCGATCGAAGGCAAAGGCCTCAGATCCAAACTTGGCAAAGCTTCCTCTTTTGGCCTTATAGAAGTTGGCACGAACGTCGTCTGTGGTATCATTGGTGATGGCACTGTGTAGCTGATCATGTTGTTGTACATAACATGATGCTCTGGATAACTCGTCATCTGATAGCTCTGGTCTGGACGAGGTTCCATCTCGACAAAAGTCTCTCTGGTTGAATAAATAGCTGGGTTTGCGAACGTTTCAATCCTGTTCTTTCTCCTGGGACGATATTTGTAGTCAGGATAGTCTTGCATGTGTTTGATTCGTAGCCTCTTTGCTTCATCGATAAAGGGTCTTTTCTCGGTCTCATCCAGGCTCTTCCATTCTAAGCCTAGTCTTTTAGAAATCTCGGAGTTGTGAAGCTTCGGGTTCATCATTGATATTTTCTTCCGCTGAAGCCGTGACCAAACCATGAAGGCGTTCATCGGCCGCTTTATGTGGTAAGGATTTGAATGTCTTGATAATTTTTGAAGATGCTTAGGCTGGGGCTGGTCTATTTGGTATGCCATCGAGTTCATCGGAATCATTTAATCATTTCCTTCCAGTCAAAGAAGTTTTGCCACTGATTTCACGGCTCCATTGTTGATCAAAGGGTCAATGATTTAAAAACTTTTGTGAGAAAGTATGTTTGAAAATAGTTTATGTTATGGTGAGTATAACTCGTTCGCACCACGTCCGGGCGTGCACTGATGACCAGTTTCTACGCCAACTAAGCCTGAATGCTGTCATTAGCCAACAATGGTCGGATCACAATTGGGATGACCATTTTCCATGTATTATTTGCGGGTGAATAAAGAGCGGCGACAATGCTCTGATTGCTCTCAAATTGTCGAATGATACTGATGTATGTTTTGTGTTCGGCGCGCCTCGGTTGTCTATTAAAAAATGAAACGGTACGTTTGGATTAGAAGACAATGGAATATGGATGGACGCGAAATTGAAAGTAACAACTGGTGTTATAATAGATGCTTTGTTAGGATTTATTATCGTTGTGGTGATAAAACTATTTACTTACTCAACAAAAGTTATGGTCCAGCCAACTAAGACGATATTTTAAAAAAGAAATCCAAGAAGAAGATGAGCAAAAAAATTAGTATAAAATCAACCCTGTATTTTATCTACAATGGTTCATTTTCACCGTCATCATCAATTGTCTAATACTGCGCTGAACATAGGCCGGGAGGACCACAGAGCACACTTTGAGCTGCTTGCCATTCGCATCCATCGGCTCCTAGCGGTTTTGGCCAGATCGTCGGTCCACTTAGTATGGGGCCGGCCTATACTGTGGCGCCGGTTCGTGGTCGCTACTCGAAACCTTTTTTCCCCATCGGATGACAGTTTTACGAGCGATGTGGTCTGCCTATTGCCATTTCAAGTTGCTGATACTAAGAACTATATCGGTCACTTCAGTACTCCTGCGGATCGGATCCTTATCTCCTAGGGACAACCCACTTACCTTTTGCTATAATTAGCTTTTTTTTGTAACGCCTGGTTTAATGCGTGACTATAATGCGGATATATTGGTAAGTACTTCCTTTACTTTAAATCCTGCACCCATACGTCCAGTCACAATCACAAGGTTTCGGAAAAATTCATTCATGTTATTCAACATACCACACCCTGGTGTTTTCCATTGTAACTTAATAGGAAAATGTCAATGGATTGTCCATTGTATAGCTTAAAATTCAAAGGAGTGGCTTAGATAACCTCACATAATGGTATTCAGGGCAAACGATTTGCTAGGAATGGCTCTTGGTACTAACCTAGCCCAATCTCGATAAAAAATAATGGTAGTGCTTATCTATTTGACGTTACGTATAAATTTTGGTCAGGTTCAGGTTCTCGAGTGGTGACCACGAACCGGAAGACGCAGCACAGGTGGACCGACGGTCTGGTGAAAGCCGCGGGGAGCTGATGGATGCAAGAGGCGATCAGCCGCTCGAAGTGGCGCTCCCTGTGGGAAGCCTATGTTCAGCAGTGGAGGGTTCAAGCTGTTAATGTTGATGATAGTATCTGGTACTCAAATATACCACTAAGTGGACCAACGACCAAGTGCCAACGACGGGCCGATAGTTGCAAGACGCAGGCAGCCGCTCAAAGTGGCGCTCTGTGAGGGAGGCCTCTGTTCAGCAGTTGGTTGACCTTTGTATGACGATGGTGATGTAGAGCCCATCTCTACTATTTTCTTTCCTATCCCCACTAAGTGATAAGTAATTGGAGCTCATAGCAATTTTAATTCAGTCAATTATTCAAACCTATTAGCGATAGCAAATTAAGTATATGCAGATAATTAGCTAAAACTTGCAGATATGTACCTAATTATGGTTACAAGCAGCTAGAATCAGGTACTTAAATTTATCTGTGCTTATAGCTTATTTTTATTATCCTTTCAATCGGTGATTCTTTTAACCATAATAATCTATAGGTATATCCTATAATTAATTTATGATATTGACAACTTTTGATTTCCTTGTACCCATACAAAAAATTCAAAGATTTAACATTACATTTTTATTTATCAAAGACTATAAATTATTATAAACGCTTGCCGAGTATAATAATTATTATTCAAGATAATGCCAAATAACATTTCCATTCTATTCGTGCGTCGCCACTTTTTCTTTATTAAAGCACCCTCTACCGGTTTTATATCAAACTATTATGTAAGCAAGTTACATTGGAGAAAATAATAATTATGCGTTATAACGTTCTCGCTTTGTAGCAAAATAGGTAATAACCATGTGAGGCAGTACCACGCTTACAACACAGATGACACTTACGTTTAGTCTTAGAAAACACGCTAGATGCCGTGGTAGGTCTCGTAAAATTGGGTTCTCTTTTTTCCAAGATGAAGGCTGCTATTTTCTTCAATTCAAGTTCAACGTTTGAACCACAGATAAATAATACCTACAATAGTTTTTGGCTACTTTTCATTTGTATCTGATGAAATCCCATGGTTTGAACTAAAATAATGGCATAACAATTAAAAGTTCAAAAGTTATCAAAAGTTTGCATGTAATTTGTATGATGCACATAGATTTTTATTATGCGTCTGGGTGTTATATTATATTCTATGTATGTATTTACAAACAGAAATGTATATAAGTATTGTATCAGTTATCTGTTTCCCATAGTACAAGCTATGCTTAGTTTGGGGCTAGATGGCGCTGTGTGAAATGTCCACACATATTTATTATTTATTATTATTATTATTATTAAATTGCCGTCACACAAATATTATTGAAACAATGTATAAAATGTGTATAAAATCGTACTAATCCTTTACAGACATTATTATCCTCATCGACTTTAGAATTACCTACATTAGGTATCTCATAATATAATGTATTAGTTGCATTTTGTATTATGAGGTAATGAAATTGTAACTGCTAACGTAAATAATTAAACCTTTAACACAGACTACATAATAGTATACTACTACCGATAAAAAAATCCTAAAAACCACAACTCAAAAGGACTAAGCACCTATTACACCAACAAAGAATAAATCCGTACAGAAGAGATAACGCAAACACAGCGTCAGTTTGTAAATCACGGCCGTACATAAAAGGAGTATTTAAACCGCCATATTTATGAAAATAAGGCGGTATAAAGCTATAATGGAAAATACAAAAAGCGCCCGCCCTAACGTCGTAAGGCGGGCGGCGAGATGGCTTTTATACGATACGATATTCTCAATACAAAAATAGCTATTTGCATGATAGTGGTGGCACAACAAAATGAATATTTATTATGTAAAGTCTTGGTATCAGCAGATTTAGGTATTCCAGGCGAGTACCTATATAATTATCGTTATTGTCACTTTTATGTGATAAAACGAAATCAAGCCTAAGTTATGTAATACCACAGATATTAAAATAGTAGTTCCTGGTAATACTAATTTTTAAAAAGTTATGCTTTTAATCTGTATTGGCGATAGTATGTTTATTAATGTATATTTTTTTTTTTTATTTTTTTTTACAATTATTTATTTATTTATTTAATTCTTTATGCACAAAATGTGTACAAAGGTGGACTTAATGCTAACAGCATTTTCTACCAGTCAACCAAGGTGTGAAGAAAAGGAAGTAGATTAGGCGTGCACAAACGGATATGAGCAAAATTGCAGATCATACTAAATATAAATAATATACTTAAAGTAAGTATTAACTATTAAGATACAAGACAGTATACATACACATATAATTTTATGAATTTAATAAAATACAAACTAAAATAACCGGTAATGTTTAATTAAACAACTAATATATAATATATAATATATAATATATAATATATAATATATAATATATAATATACTACATAATAATAAATAAATACATATTCCTATATTCAGCTATATCAAGTTTAGAGACTTAAGTAAATGTTCTTTTACCTGGCGTTTAAAACTGTCCTTTACATTACACCTCTGAATCTCATCTGGTAACGAATTCCAAAGGTGCACTGCTGTGACTTGAAAGGAGTTGTCTAAGAAAGATGTTGTATGTCGTGGAGTTGCGAGAATAAGGGTGTTTGAAGAGCGGAGTTGTCTTTCATGTGTGTCTGATAGGTAGGTAAACTTGTTTTTCAGGTAAGTAGGAGCATTTGGGTCTTTCAAGACAGAAAAAAGGAGGCAGAGAATTCGTAGATTACGTCGCTCACGGATTGGGAGCCATTTAAGCTCGGCTCGGAATTTGGAGACGTGATCATACTTTCTGAGACCATAAATGAAACGAATGCAGTTATTAAGTAAGCGATCGAGTTTGTTTAGCTGATCTTCAGTTAGATCCAGGGAGCAGACATCGGCGTAATCGAGTATTGGAATAAGAAGCGAGTTCACTAATGAAATTTTTGTTTGCACGGGGAGAAAGTTTTTGAGTCGAATAATAGAGTGGAACGAAGCATAGAATTTACGAGAGATTTCTTTGATGTATGGAGTCCAATTCAGGTTTGAGTCAATTAAGATACCTAGATCTTTAACGGTTGAAGAAAAAGGGATATCAACGGAATTAAAAGAGAGAGGAAGAAGATTGGAGGGGTTGATTTTACTTAGCAGACGTGGGCTACCGACTATGATGGCTTGGCATTTATTGGGGTTAACCTTTATACCATAGCTTGCCGACCAGGAAGATAGACGTGACAAGTCGTCGTTGACGGCTTGAATCGCGTGAGTAATGTCGTGAATAGAAGCAGCACTGTATATTTGAAGATCATCTGCGTACATATGGAAACTGCTCTGCAGATGAGGGGAGAGCAGGTTTATAAATAATGAGAATAGCAGAGGAGACAAAATCCCGCCCTGTGGCACACCAGCATCCAACTCATTCCACTCAGACAACTCTTGTTCGAACCGTATGGCTTGCCTACGGCATTTGAGGTAAGACGAAAACCATTCTATGGCTGCAGAAGAGAAATTAAGTTTCGGGAGAACAGCTAAAAGAAGGTCATGGTCCACGACATTAAACGCATTACTGAAGTCGATCAGTGCCAGTACAGTCACCCGCGAGTTTTCCATACCAGTTCTGATGTCCTCAGTAACTTTCAAGAGAGCTGTTGTGGTACTATGGCCAATTCTAAATCCAGATTGGAAGGGGTTCAGGAGATTATTGTTAGCTAAGAAATCCGTAACCTGTTTATGAACCACAGATTCTATAACTTTGGATAAAAATGGAAGAATAGAGATGGGTCGGAATTCATTTGGGAGAGAAGGATTTGGAACTTTAGGGAGGGGGAGTACATAAGCCTTACGCCATTCATCTGGGTACTGAGCAGATGTTAAAGAAAAGTTTATAATGTGAGTAAGAGCAGGCAAAATTTGTTTTTTAATGTAACTTATCATGACCCGACCAATGTTATCACTTCCAATGGCTTTGGTTTTAAGTGATTCCAGAATTTTTAGTACGAAATCCTGACTGACAGTTTTAAAATTAAAGGGTTCAATATCTGGTGATGCAATACGATTAATTTCACGAATTGAATCCTGTTTAACTGTAGGACTCAACTTGGCACATGAAGTGAAGTGGGAATTCATAACATTAAGATCCATGGTGATTTTGATATTTGAATGTCTTACTTTACCCAGCCCCAGAGACCGTAGAAATTTCCAAATGCCCGCAGGTGTTGAAAGCTCTATCTGCTCAGCAATGTAACGTCGCTTCGCATTTCGAACCAGCAAATTACATCGATTCCTCATCTTTTTGTAAAAAGACCAGTTTTCATCAGACCGATCTTTTTTAAACTTACGGAACGCACGGTCTCGCTTCGTTATGGCTTTACGTATGGCTTCACTGAACCATGGAGAAGGAGGGTGTTTTATTCTAATTGAACGAATTGGAGCATGTCGATCAAAGAGATTGGTGATATTGGAGTTGAAAACTGCCACTTTATCGTTTATCGATGTTAAGTCCTCAATCTGAGCCCAGTTAACGGCAGATGCATCACTGGCAAGTTCCGGGACTTTAAGTGCCGAGAAAAGTCGCTGCCTTAAGATAACAGGCTTTGGTTTTGGTACCTTGAATTTAACCGAGGAGAAAATAAGGTCGTGATGAGAAAAGCCCGGGGCTGAGTACTGACCATGGTTTTTTACTAAATCTACGTCTGACGTAATTATAAGGTCAAGGAGAGTGCTAGTTGTGTGAGTATGGTGGGTCGGACGCAAGTCGAGCAAGTACAAGTTAAGTGACTCTATGATACTACACAATTTTAGTGACCGCCGGCTTGGGCTTAGCAGGCATGTATTGAAGTCGCCCATAAGGAGGATGTGTGTGTATTCGGACATAATGTCCTCCAAAAACGCTCAAGTTTTAAAAAATAATCTATATTTGGTGGGCAGTAGACAACGCCAAGAATAACTTTTAGACCCACATCTACTTCAATAAAAATAAACTCTGGAGAAGCACTGTAGGATGAAGAGGACTGTGAAACTATTTTGTAGGTCAAATGGCTCTTCAGGTAAATCGCTACGCCACCACCCCCCTTGCCAGTACGATCATTTCTGATCAACACAAATCCAGGTAGAGGATAAGAGGTTGAGGGAAGTGATGGTTTAAGCCAGCTTTCTGACACCAGAATAGCATGTAAGGACTTACTCTTTAAATTAAAAGTATCATACAGGTCCGAAAAATGCGCAGGGATGCTTTGCGCATTAATGTGACACGCATTAAAGAGATTTGAACACAATGAAAATTGGGATTCGAGCAGTTCATTGAGGGTCGAACCACCATCTGCACTAAAGAAAGAACCATCACTATCTGTAGCTGTCACAAATGATTCTTCATCATTGGAGGACATAGAATAATATTATGTCTATATAGATAATAATAATTAAATAATAATAGTATAATATTATGATAATAACAGATAATAAAATTACTAATAATAATAGAATAATTGCTAAAAAACAACAAAAAAAAGCCTTTTCTTGCACTCCCTGCTGGCTAGTAAAAAGTATAACAGTAGAAGTACTTATACCTAATAATAGTAATAAATAAAGATAATTACCACAGTAAGTAAACAAGGACCGTTTATAAATACAGTCACTGATCTTTGCAAATACCATTAATCACCCGATTCTACAAGCACAACCTCGCAGAGGTGGGCGTACAGAACACAACTTGGCATAATACACTTCCGCATGGGGCCAAAATTGCCTTATGAAAAAAAAAACAAATACAAGAATAAGAAAAAGTAAAACAATGAAGTGCCATGGAGGTTGTACATTCTCTCCACTATTGACCGATACTATTGCGCGACTGTTACTGTCAATTTGTTACAGCTGTCACTGTCAGTGACAATTAAAGTGAAAATATCAAACAACCAAACAAAATGTCCACGTGACACTGGCAAAATTGTGGTCACCTCTCCACAAAGGCCATTAACCAAGAGTTGAAGTTGAATTTGAACCAAACAAAATACAGATTAAGTATTGAAATGCAATAAAATATCTAAAAAATCATTAAAATACGGGTGGAGTTGAAATTTTACATTAAACACGTTACGAAAGAGTATAACTACAGCCATGGATGAAATAAAAAAAGAAGGATTGAGTTTTGATTGACATCGAACTGAAGCCCAAAATGGCGGACATATTACATATGTGTGTCAGATGAAAGTAGGGCGACCGGCTGCATATGATGTGAGTGTGTGCGTATTCCGCTCGTACGTACGAAGCGTTTCGGCTTCCTAAGGGTGCTTCAGTTTCGGATCAGACGGGATTCCCTCCTTCTTTTTTTATTAGCTCCATGACTACAGCTACAGAAGTACCAAACAAAACTCCAAAGTTCGATTTGCGATCGTTAAATTACAAGTATTACGACGTATGTGGAGACTACTGCTTGCTAAACTTGCTCTTTGTCGCGGCCCGGAGTTCTTTCTTGCGAATTATAGAAGGCTCAGTCACAGCCGCAGAGGCTGGTGACGATCCAGATTGAGGCCGCACAGTGCTGGCTGCCTTTTCCGAAACAGCGATAGGACTAGTTGAAGGAAATTTCGCCATCAACTGATCTAGTTCGCCCGCAGTAACAACGCGTTTACGATCATTGTTTGGCAGTTTTATCATAATAGCTCCGTCGCGGGTCCAGCAATGGTTAATACCGAAGTGTTTTCGCGCAGTGGCAAAGATGTTTTGACGAGCTTTGGTTAAGAACTCACTGAGGACAGCTGGGGTAGACTTCAGCCTCTTCTTTTCTTTCCAAATCAGGTTGCGAGTATTTATATCAACGAAACGAACTAGAATTGGTCGAGTTCGGTTAGTGCTACGAACACCCAAGCGATGACAAAGGTATATAGAGGTGGTTCTGACGTCTGGAAAGTTCATAGTGGAATTGATAATGTTGAGGATGACTGCAGAAGTATCTTCTGCATCTTTTTCCTGAATACCACTGAATAGAAGAGCATTACGCCTATTGTAGGTATCCAAATCATCAACCTGACTAGTGAGTGATTGGACTTGAGCCCTTAGTAATTGCAGGGTGCTCAGCACAATGTCAGATTATAGGCATAGCATTTGACCACTACTGTCTCTGAACAAGCACGCCTGAGTCTTACTAGCATTAAACCAGATTGGTATTGCCCCAATCGGAGACTGCCTGCAAGGCCAAGTTCACGCGATCGACCATGGCCTCTCTGAGAGACTGTATATGTGCACCTCTAGCTCGAGCATCGGACATGTATCTTTCTGTAACCGTGCTGTCGTCGGCGTACCCAAAGATTCCGGGTTTCAGCAAATCGTTGACATGCAGTAGAAAAATGGTTGCAGAAAGAACCGACCCCTGAGGGACCCCGGCATTGATTGCCAATTGATCAGACGAGCACCCATCAACGACTACTCGTATCGATCGATTCCTCAGGAAGTCCGATATCCATACACTCAAGCCAGCGGGTAAGCCGTATGAAGGAAGCTTGCTGACAAGGCTATCGTGCCAGACCCTATCAAAAGCCTTTGAGACATCCAGAGAAACAGCAAGTGCTTCTCCGTACTTCTCAATGGCTTCACTCCAGATATACGTGGCATACGCAAGAAGATCCCCAGTAGACCGGTTTCGGCGAAATCCGTATTGCCGATCACTGAGGAGATCATTCGCTTCCAGGTATGCCAGGAGTCTGCCATTCAGAACACGCTCCATAGTCTTGGACAGTATGGACGTAACTGAGATAGGCCTGTAGTTGGAAGGGTCCGCACGCGTTCCTTTTTTGGGCACAGGTTGCACGTTCGCAAGCTTCCAAGATTTCGGCACTTGACCAGTCTCTAGTGAAAGGCGAAATAGACGTGTTAGTACAGGCGCTAACTCGGGTGCACAAGTTTTGAGGACTATTGCTGGTATTCCATCAGGGCCACTAGCTTTATTCACATCCAGACAACGCAGTGCTCGGCGTACCTCAGTCTGACGGATGCGGATTTCTGGCATAGAGGCCTCGCACCGAGGTAGACATGGAGGTGTTTCACCAGCACCGTCTAGATGAGAATTCTCCGCGAAGAGCGTATATTAAGTAGAAAAGAAAAAAAAACAGTGCTCAGACAGGGAAGACAAAGAATAAATACATAGGCTGTCAAATTCGTAACCTTCCCTTTAGCAGTAGTCGGGTCCGCGCCAAACATTTAGGCGGCTGTGAAGTGCGCGTATCATTGTATCACTGTATCAAGAACCCCAAGCACCAACTCATTTATGCTACGTACTCTCTACGCTTCCCTATCGTAGATCAAAAATAATACAGATGTGAGGGCAGGATTTTAGGTAAGTACCTGACTAACTACTTAGAAACTTATTTATCTGTGTGCTAAGAAACCTGCTGCTTATCAAAAACATCGTGAAGTAAAAAAGCGCTTTAAGTCTTAACTTATTGTTATGGCGAGTTTTAAGCCTCAGTTTTATGTGTGGCATCGGAGGCTCCTGCATATATTTGTGTTTATATAGATTTATTGCAAGATAGTTGCCAAGAAAATGGCGGGAATACACCGAGTCTAATGATGATGCATGGTCAGTTGTGAGCTTCAGATAGCGGCTTTGTGGGACTTTTAATTGTTTAGGGGGTTTTTGTAAGGCTTGATTTAGCTGTAGAGTTTAATTAAGGTTTTTTTAATGACGCTGCAGTTAATATTCCTCTTAAAGTTATTATAAAGGATTATGGCACGTGCTGTAATTGTTTCGTTTTAAAAACTTGTGCAATTTTTGTAAAATAGGTGTTAATTTTTTTCCCTCAAGTTTAGGGTTCCATACCCCTTTCAGTAAAGTGGAACCCCTGTAAGATAATTTTGCTCTCCGTCTGCGTGTATATCTGTTATCGTGCTTTTCCTTAGGAGAGACAATTAAAATTTTTGATAATGTAATTATCTAAACGGCATTTACATTGTATAAAACTCCAAAAATATTTTTAATATAGCTAATGATTTCTAAGAACAAAACTTTCTATCTGCAAACCCTTATAGTTTTAATAATTTTCCCCACCCTGTGTAGGTACAGGTAGGTAATAAGAAGGTACCGAAACTCTCAGAGAGCGAGTTTCACTAGCTTCTTGTCTCTTCATCATCATCATCATCAGCCTGAAGACGTCCACTGCTGAACGTAGGCTTCCCCCAAAAAGCGCCTGCTTGCCCCTTGTCTCTTATATGGATGCTAAACTTAAATTATCTATTTTAAATAATCAAAGCACATAACAATACTCTTATTCTTGATAATCTCCGTTAGAATGATACGTTCTACATACACACATTCAAAGCACTCTTGTGAGCGACAAACAAACAAATACAAATAATACGAGTGAATAGAAAGGAGTGAAATGTTATTCCTTCTCTTGATATAAATATAGATCGTAAGATACACAAGGGCCATAGTTAGAGGATATCTCGTGTCGATGACGTTTCTTCCACATATATCAGGTACACAATAAATATAAAACTTTACCTGTATGCCTTTAAGTACTTTAATACCGTTTATGAACGGGATATTTACCATGTGATTTAACTTAGTTAATAAAAATATTTGAGTAATTAGTGTTAGTAAGTTAGTGACCATGAAAGTTTAAAATTTTATATCTGAGAGTTGTTAAGGCTACAGTGTACCGGTAACTTCTAGGCAAGCATGCTCCGTCGACGACCGCGTCGTCACTTACCATCAGGTGAGACCGTGGCCAAGTGTTAGCCTGTCGATGATAAAATAAAACCGGCCAAGTGCGAACCGGACTCATGCACTTAGAGTTCCATACCATTATCTATAAAAACCAGTAATGAAATTCACGTTTGATGTATGGTATCTCCCCATTGGAGCCCCATGGGAGCATATTTTATTCTGTTTTTTAGTATTAGTTGTTATAGCGGCAACAGAAATAAGTCATCTGTGAAAATTTTCAACTGTCTAGCTATCACGGTTCATGAAATACAGCCTGGTGACAGACGGACAGACAGACAGAGGAGCCTTAGTAATAGGGTACGCGTGACCCTTTGCGAGCGGAACTCTAAAAACATGAAAAATAAACCAGCGACGTGGCTCCACCTAGCGGGATAAACATGCAATCCCCATCAGTGCTGACATGTGCACCGTAATTACCGTAAATGCACCGTAATCTGGGGGGTCACCACAAGGTCTTATAGCATTATAATTATATATTAGTAATTGACAAATGACATAAAAGTAAGAATACTTTTTTTTTTTTTTTTTTTTTTCTTATATTTTGGCTCCACACATAGTGTATTTAGCCAGTGTCAAGTATTATATTTTCATCGTATTATAAAATATTTCACGCAAAGTCATGTCCTAGTCATAGTCATAGTCCAGTCTAAGTCAGGTAGTCATAGTCCAGTCTAAGTCATGCTCCAGCAAAGTGGTGGCAACTTTACTTGAAGCTTCTATGGAGTTTTGGAAGCAACACGAAAAATCACGTTTAACGACATTATATCACTTGCCCTCACTCATGCTCGTAATTCAGCACTTAATGCGTAAAACGCCACCAATTTTAAACATTAACACTGGAAAAAGCACAAGTTTTGAGAAATAATACAATGACACGACGTGAACATTTCCGCGTTCCCGCCAAAACTCGTAAGAATACTTTAACGTTGCAGAGCTAGAGCAGTTTTGATGACGTCACGTTAAATCGTTCACTCAAATACAACTGTCATGTCGTACCTTTACATCATGTTGACAGCGACGTGCAACAGTGATAATGCTATATAAAAATGTAGACGTCTCGTTCTCGCGCAAGAATACTTTATAAGTTCATGGTACGAATTCGAACAATATTATTGTAACCTTGAAGCATTACTGTCACGAACCATGAGGGTTTGTGTATACTTTATGGTAGGGCAGCTGCGCTTATTTACCACCCACCTACCGTTGAAGCTTGACAACGGTGACAAAATCTACCGTAATTTGCAGAGGTATGAATATTTATAGAAAATAACCGCCCAAGTGCGAGTCGGACTCATGCACATAGAGTTCCGTACCATTATCTATAAAAACGAGCAAAAAAATACGTTAGTTGTAGCCCCCTTAAATAATAATTTCATTCTGTTTTTTCCTACTTATTTATTTTCAGAGCGGCAATAGAAACACATCATCAGTGAAATTTTACACTGTCTAACTATCCTATGGTCACAATAGACTACTGTTTTCAACAATGCCATTTTACCATCATTTTGCGTCATGCATTGCGATCGCTAGTGTCAGCATCTAGCGAAAGGTGAATAATGTTAAAATTACACGAGAAAAACTGCGCATAATTATAAGATCTACTCAGTTACATTGCGTTAAAAAATGATCTTGCTTTCTTTGACTCATTGTCTTTCTTTGATGGGCCCGATTGCTCAGTTGGTAGTATCCCTGCCTTCAGAACTGAGGGCTGTGGGTTCGATTCCTACCCAGGACAAACATTTGTGTGATGAACATAGATGTTTGTCCTGCGTCTGGGTGTTATATTGTATTCTATGTATGTATTTACAAACAAAAAAGTATATAAGTATTGTATCAGTTATCTGGTTCCCATAGTACAAGCTATGCTTAGTTTGGGGCTAGATGGCGATGTGTGAATTGTCCACACATATTTATTTATTTATTTTATTTATTGTGTTGGTGGTGTCTTCAAGTTTAATACATTATTTTTAAGTGAATTAGCTGTTTTATTAAAAATTAGTACACCGTAATTTACACCGTAATTTTCCGGGTGCAACAACCGTTATTTCTTAAAATCTACCGTTTTTTGAAATAGGTTTCACCACCGTCCTGATTTTTGACATGGCAACACTGATCCCCATACTTATCCACCCTCTTGAGTCTCTCGATATCTCTTCCGTGTGTGTCCCGTCCTATTTCTTCACGCCTTCACTCTATTGATTCGATATTTTTATTTCCGCCGAGTACAGTCGGTCGGCGTTCGCTTTGTGCCCTCCAGTTTTACATAATATGATGTTTATCGTGTATTGTGGGAGAGTAAGCTTGGGGGCGAGATACTCGTGAGATTGAAAAGTTATTTCTTTGGGATAGGTTGGCGTTTGGCGGTTAAGCCGTTGATTTGCTTGTAGAAAATGATATGTGTAGTATTATACAAAATCTGCATAAAAGTGCGTAAAAATTATAGTAAAATTTTTGCTTGTAATAATGACCATACCTATTTAGTTTCTACCCTATGATACAAAAAAATATACTCGATCATAGAGTCAGAATAAATCATTTGCTACCTCCATGCATTATTTTTTAAAAATATTTCTAAAATCTACATAGACTTAGGGAGAGTAATAAAGTATTCTGGGTCTGTGACCAAAACCAAATCTGTAGACCACTAAAACAAAACAGGGGGGTCACCACAAAGTCTTATAGCATTATTACTTCAATCATACATTGACAAATGGCATAAAAGTAAGAATACTTTAATGTTGCAGAGCCAGAGCAGTTTTGATGACGTCACGTTAAATCGTTCACTCAAATACAACTGCCATGTCATACCTTTACATCATGTTGACACTGACGTGCGACAGTGATAACGCCATTTAAAAATGTAGACGTCTCGTTCACACGCAGGAATACTTTATAAGTTCATGGTACGAATTCGAATAATATTATGGTAACCTTGAAATAATAATGCCATGAAACATGATGGTTTTGTATTAGCTTGTGGTAGCCCAGCTGCACGTAGCACCGTAGCACGTAGCCGCAAAGCGCCGTAGCCGGCAGCTACAATATCGGCCTCTACGCTCGTAGTAGCAGGTATTAACTAATCTGTGTCGGGTAGGGAGGGATTGTCATTCTATTACTCCCAGAGTGAATAGGTGTAGTTTTCAGAGTAAATACACGGAATATATTTTGTAGTTAGGAATAACTTGACCTTAGAATAAGTGTCTATAGAACTCCACCGTACCTTCGTGAAATGTAAGCCGTTTAATTGGTGCCATACAAGTTTGATGAATTTCCCATAATTAGCTCTTTATGTTGTTCTCTCCTTTTGCCTTCGTAGTGTAGTGGTTGAGAAGGTCGGTTCACATCCCGGAGGCGGCGAGTTCGATCCCCGCGACCGGCCAAGTACTTGTGCACAGAAAGAATCGCTAGTACTTGTTCTGTGTTTGGATGTTGTGGGATGGTCCTCGTAGTTCCTAGGTCCCTAGATACAGGGAATCAGGGCCAGGATCTATGTATGTGATCATCGGGCGTTGTTTATTAATATTTTATCTTGGTAAATATAAACTTAAAATAAATAATGACTGATTAACTGATTCGCTTTAGCCTTTTTGGCAGTAAATCCAGACAAACACAAATAAATAAATAAATAAATATGTGTGGACATTTCACACAGCGCCACCTAGCCCCAAACTAAGCATAGCTTGTACTATGGGAACTAGATAACTGATACAATACTTATATATATATACTTTTTTGTTTGTAAATACATACATAGAATACAATATAACACCCAGACGCAGAACAAACATCTATGTTCATCACACAAATGTTTGTCCCCGGTAGGAATCGAACCCACAGCCCTCAGTTCAGAAGGCAGGGATACTACCAACTGAGCTATCGGGCCCGTCAAATAAATCAACAATGTCTCATACAAACATTGTGCTTCACTTAACTTTACTATGACGCGTATAACCCTACACAATCATGTTACAAGCCACCCCTCGAGTGACTGGCTCCTGTAATACCGGTTCCGTTCACGTAATATTAACATCAAGTGACATGGTTACGGCCAGCGGAGCGGATGGTGTCACCGAGAAAATTGCAAAGACGTCATGTATTAGTTAATTTTAAACGCCACATCTAATGATATTATAATGACAGCTATTTAACATGCCATTTACCTACAACAATGTTTCACGGAATGGTCCTTCACTTAGGATGTATCGCACATATGATGAATTAACTGATCCCAGAGACATGTTTTCATGTAGTTTTATATCTTTTAAGTTTGCTGTCAATAGTTTATTTAAGTAATTAATTGTGTTCTTTACTCGCTACTGCATAGTTAATGTAACGCATTTACATAGTGTCAATATGTCTATGCTTATTTAAGCTGTGTACGGTTATTATTGGACTTTAGGTTTATAATGCTGTGTTAACGTTGGTGGTGTATATTGTATCTAATAGCCTATTGTCTGTTACCGAACCAATTGCAATAAAATAAAAAGTAAAATAAATGATGGAAATTTATTTTTGATTTTTGTAGCAGTAGATACTGCTGCTGCTGTTATAGCCTGCTTAACGTAGTCCACAGATTAAATTATGAAGGAAAAATCACACATCAATCGAACACGCCATCAATACCACAACCATCAACGTCACAGCATTGCCATCGATCATCATCATCGATGAAATATGAAACGTGGCATTTATAATGAAATAACAGAATGTCTACTCTTCATCATCACCAGACTTATCACAATATTTTCACCATCGAATGGCTCAAGGGGTATTTTGAATTTTGTAAGAACCCATAGGTCTAATCAAACAAACAAAAAAGAAAAATACCGATTCGTCTCGGACCTACAATGATAACTTCCGAGTATTTTTAGCTCATGGTATTGGCTTCAGAACCCTACCATATCCCTCGTTTTGTTCTTAGCCAGTGATTTTTGTTTTTTCATTTTATTTTAATAAAATGTCTGTTCGAAAGTACGAAAGTATCAAAATAATAAGGTGTCCAGTAAGGAAAGTGTCGCAATGAAAAGAGTCGTATTAAGTAAAGTGGCGAACTAATAAACGTGGCCGACTAGGGAAAATTTCGACTAGTAACTGCACAGAGTTATGAAACAAATAATGCTTCGTGTAGATGGGAAGCGTTTTTTTTGCTCTGTGAGTAACTGTTACTGAACCTCTAATACCTATTAATTATATATCCTAAACATTTTCGGGCCCGATAGCTCAGTTGGTAGTATCCCTGCCTTCTAAACTGAGGGCTGTGGGTTCGATTCCTACCCAGGACAAACATTTGTGTGATGAACATAGATGTTTGTTCTGCGTCTGGGTGTTATATTGTATTCTATGTATGTATTTACAAACAAAAAAGTATATAAGTATTGTATCAGTTATCAGGTTCCCATAGTACAAGCTATGCTTAGTTTGGGGCTAGATGGCGATGTGTGAATTCTCCACACATATTTATATATTTATATTTTCATGTATTATTATTTAAAATCATAATAATATTCTTAACGTTTCCCCGCTTTTTCATCAGCAAATATATTAAAACAATTCAATTTATTCCCACACTGCTGCGAACATAGGCAACATCCAGCCAGCTATACTCTGGTACTGTAGCCTGCGGCGACGCAACGGAGTGGCAAAATGACATATAACAAGGTACTGTTACACTCACAATGGCAGGATGAAATTTAATAGTAGCAATATAACACAAAAGTTAAGGGCCATGTGCCTTTATTTCCAAATTATAACTAGTACATTTCTACTAACTACACCGTCGTATGTTCTTTGTCTATTGATACTCTCCATCCAAAAGTTGTCTGGAAGAGATCGCTTCCAGCGATAAGACCGCCCATTGTTGCGCTAGTATGTAAGATTCGTTGTACTTTCCATAGGGTCCACTACTTTCCATAGGCTCCACTACTTTCCATAGGGTCCACTCCTCCAGCGGACGTAGCCTTCTCGATCCTCTTATCCCGGCAACAGCCCAAGTTGAGGCTTGCACCCCAGGGGTGCCCTTGAGCTAGTTGCCCCCCACTTTTGTCGGCTGGGTGCCTTAAGCGCTTGCCCTCCCGCCCGGTGACGCTGTAAAGGTCGTTAGAGACCAACAGCATTAGCCCGTTCAAAAAAAAAAAAAGATTCGTTGTATTCATGTGTCGTTAGTGAAACAATAAAGAGTTATCTATCTAACTACTACTAATATACCACTAGACTACATAATATGATTCTGAAACATGATGGCCACGTAATGTATCGTCTATGAGTAGTTCAACGACAGAACCTTTCAATTACGAACGATTCGCCGACAAAACGATTCATTCATGAGCAAATTTACCACAGAGCCTTATACTACCTACCTGCTTCAAAAAACCTTTGAACTTTATCCCAGCCGTGCTGACAATATATCTCATCAGATCACTGGACGCTCTAGACAGTCCAAATGCCCCAGCCCACTTCCAGTAGGTAACGTACCCATACCCAACATGCTGGCAGCGTTGGACGTAGTATTAGCTACTACTTATACAATTACATTTTCTGTAGGCCTAGCACGAACATTTACGCGGGAGTAAGTGTAACGTTAACGTAAGCCAGTTGTATGGCATTTGATCAGCGCCCCATACAACTGACTTACGTTAACGTTACACTTACTATGTTGGGTATGGGTACGTTACCTACTCGAAGTGGGCTGGGGCATTTGGACTGTCTGTCGTTGTGCCAAGTAAGTATCTACTCAGCATTTAGTACACGCGACGCATCGTCCAGGTGTTCTGGTAAACTTTGTACTTTCACGATGAGTTCTGGGTTTCCTTGGATTATAATCAGCTTCTGTGAAAGTTCAAATGATGTTCCAACTTAGACTAAGCGCCATGATATCCTGCTTTTACATCTGATATAATAAATGGCTGGGATAAAACGTGGTCCACCGATCAATCCAAAGAAATCAGTACCCTTAGTACGAGTTTTCCAATACGCGTGAATCCATTTAAAATTTGTACTGGCATTTTTTTTTTAAAATCTGCTTTACCACAGACACCTAGGTCCGTGCTCTTTGTTAGTTTATCATTTATTGTTATATTTTTATTTTATTTTATTGAACAAAATATTATACAAGAGAGGACAATTAAGTACTTAACCTATTTTTTTTTAATGTTTTTTTTCGTTTTGTTTCTTTTTTCCGATTTGTGCATACACCGCGAGCAGACCAGCTCCCGCAAGCAGCGCCCGTTCACGAGCTTGACGCATGCGCCAGCCATCGCCCTCCTCAACCATTTTTGAGGGAAGAGGACGACCCGACGCACGACGCCGCCGCAAGAAGAAGCTTTTTAGTGAGTGTGAGTGCTCCCGGTGTACACACAATATTTTTAGTTCATCAACGTGTCCGCTAGGGGCGCTGCAGAGAAATGTATGGGAGAAATGGGAGAAAACGTAAACGAGTCAAGTTTTAGTAAACTATCGAAACTCGTACTAGGGGTACCGAACGAGATATTGATAAGGTCATAACCCAGTCACTACTTTGTATGAAGACAAAAAGGATAAAATAAAGATTTAAAGAGAAAGATATTAATTTTCCTGTGAGCGTTTCGATTTTTTATGTTTGGAGTGTTGCGTTGGCGATACCACATTGAAAGAGCTTTGTAAAACTTTCAAAAAAACGAAATAGTTTAAAAAAAAGATAATCATTAAATAATCAAGCAGTATTCACTTTCGTGCTCGCCTGTACCTCTCGAACACACAGGTAAGTGGATCATTCGCGGATGCTCTGTTTCAATTTCACGGTCTCTCGCCTCTCGAACAGCAGTGATGTTCTACAACATTGTGTAGTGGACTATACCTGTGTTTACATGCTACCACAACATTTGTTATGTACTGGCCGTCTACCAAACCAAACACGGGGTTCCGTGCCAGCTTTATGTTCTTTTGAGTTTTTAGGTTACTAGACCTAGGTAGAACACTGTCGTCATCATCATCATCAACAACAGCCTGAAGACATCAACTGCTGAACATAATTAATATTGGCCTCCCCCAGTGAACGGCACTTTGAGCGGCTGCTTGCCTCCTGCATCCCCCCGCGGCCAGTACCAGCGCTGACCAGGTGGTCATTCTCCACAGTGAGGGGCCAGTCTACACTGCGTCTTCTGGTTCGTGGTCGCCTCTCGAGCTATACCTTACTGAAAACTGACTCTGCGTCACCCTTTATAGGTCTAAGTATCCATCAAAACGGATATTATAAAAAATAAATAAAGATTATGCGCAATGCACCTAATTTAAGTGGACACTTATTTTTATTTCTTCATATAGTATTTGGTGTCTTCCTTTAGTAGCATGACGTAGGAGTAGTCCCAAGAAAAAGTTTTGAAAATTTAGCCCATATGGGTTTAAATGAGGTGGTAAAACTACGGGCTAAGTTTAGTTCAGCAGCGTAGGCCGGCCCCCACTAGGTGGGTCGACGATCTGGTGAAAGCCGCGAGAAGCTGATGACTGCAGGAGGCGAGCATCCGCTCATAGTAGCGCTCTCTGGAGGAGGTCTATTATCAGCAGTTGTCTTTATTTATTTATTTATAAATAGCACAGCCACATCACATATATTAACTTAAAACTACACATACAAAGTTAATACAAATAGGACTGATATATGTGACAAGTACGGCGTGCATAGCTTTGGCCACATGTACTCATGAAACAGAACATAAAACCATATAAAAAAAAAACAGATACAAAATTGAAAAATAAAGAAAATTACAATTTACACGGAGAACTATGCGTTTGTGAATAAATGAATATTTTACGTTTAAATACTGCAAGAGAGTTACTAAAGATATCTTAGTCACTTATTTTTGTGTTATAGTCGTTGTATTCGGCAGATATTCGTGAGGTGGGACTTTGAAGACCAAGATTAGTGCTTCAAGCTGTTGATGATAAACTTTAGTTTGCCATAAGTTGAAAACAAAACCTTCCATTTACAAAATTAAATAGTTATTGTAACAATTTATTTACGTGTAAAGGCCAGCGCACACTAAAGTTCTATTGGAGTTTAACTATGAATGGGGCGGCCATTAGTGGCCATTCAGGCAGATTGTCCAACACCACAGGCTGTCTCATGCAAATAGATCCATGTGTTTAGCATGCAGGAGGTATTAGACGAGGATTGTGTGCGGAATTGCGGAACCATAGCTTGAGAAGTAGCAACCAAAGAGAATAACCCTATCATATAACCGCTATCAGAACTATTTTCATGCCTAAACCTACGATACAAGATTAATTTCTTAGCGTCCAGGCTATACCTTGGTTTGTGATCTGTGTCATATAATTATGTAAATGTAAAAAATAATTGTATATTTTCGTGAATAAAAATTATGCTTATGTTATGTTGTAATACCAGTGTTGTGTGGCAGTAGTGTGTTTATAAAAACTAATAGGAAACTGAGATAAATATGTTCTACGAAAATAAATGTCATAAATTTATTATATTTATTCAGATTAACTTGTACAAGAATTTTATGTTGTGTATGTGTACAGTAGAATCTCGGATCCTTTCTTCAGGAAAAACTGAAGATATTAAAAAAATATGTAAATACTATTAATATTACTTGAAACTTTTGAATATTAAAGTCCACGTCTTTCAAAATTTCTTCAAACTAACTCGAAGCAAACGACATTATTATTTGAATTGTTTAACTATATGTTCGTCGGTTTGCCTCTTTATTTTGTTAATATTTTTATTATTTTTGTGTATTCTAATACCTATCATGTGCCAGGTTGAAATGGTCAGAATAATTAAGCCCTTTAATAAAGATAAAAAAAAACTCAATACAATAAAAATATTTGTACATTATTGAACTCAACTTGTTACAATTTCATGAGTCAACATCATCACTATCTATATCCTTAAAAATCAACTTAAATTAAGGAAACAAAGAAAAATTCAAAGAAATTGTATTTCTAGATGCAGTTATCACAAAACAACATTAATTATTTGGGAGTCGTTTTCACACAACTTGTATAAAAGAAACCGCAAAGACATGTTTGTTATAAAAGTTACTCTAATTTTTAGATATTTATAATGGTGGATGTTTATAAGAAACTGGAACCACTAAGGCGAGAGTCCTTTACCTACTATATTTTGTCCTATATATTTTCATATTTTTTTACTTATGTTTATTCAAATAAAATAATTGCTCCTGAAATATTTTACTTATCAGTAAGTGTTAAATAAATGTGTTATTTCTCTTATTTAAGTAAGTGTATTTAGTTATTTTTAATTTCTGTAAGGTATATATCAAATTAAATATATTAATTTTTTGACGATGTTATTCCATGCTATGTTACATTTTCTAAAATAGTGCAGATGGCTACAGAATTACAGTTCTCAATTTATCATATAAACTATGTATATAAACTTTATATTAATTCACACATCAAAACGAAATCAGCCAATGTGCGCCGCACCTAACATATCGATAATTAATTCCCACAGGCGACCCACACTCGAGCCGAGCTCCGCAGCTTCGTGCACAAACCGAATCTCCATCCGATTACCGTCGGCCGCGTTCTTTCCCCTCGCGCTCGCGCCAAGATTGCGGTTTAAAAAGAAATTTAATCGTCCTAATAAACATGCAAACAAGAACGCGCTGGCTACCTGTTGCAAGCGCGCGAGACAAACGATTTCTCAGCCAATCACAGCCCAGCGGCCGCCCACGACGCCCTCTCATTGGCTCCCCACGCCGCAGGGGGGCACAGGGGGGGCACGAGCCAGAGGTCTCGCTGTTAAACATGACACTGGTAAGAAAAGCGCCGCATTGAGCTTTCGGGAAGCTTTTCACGGCGCGCGCGGAAAATACCCCTAATCGCTACGCTTAGAAAATTAATTATTTAAATTGACTTTTACTTTTATGGCATAAAATAATCGAATATTTAAATTTGGAAACTTTTTAATTATGAAAACTAAAATTTGTGTTTTGATAATAAAAACAAAAGTTTAAATTTCGAATTAGTATTAAACCGTTAAAATGTCAAACATGTCCGTGGGAAAAGCGCCAAACGAGCATATCAAGAGGCCTATGAACGCGTTCATGGTATGGTCTAGGGGGCAAAGAAGGAAGATGGCTCAGGACAACCCAAAGATGCATAACTCAGAAATATCTAAGAGGCTGGGAGCAGAGTGGAAGTTATTGACAGAGATGGAGAAAAGACCATTCATAGATGAGGCAAAACGATTGAGGTGAGTTGAAGGGATTTTTTGTGAGTGTTAGGAATTATTTTCCTTATTTTTATTTGTCTATTTTTAATAAAGTTAATAGCAGTACAGTATTACAAAAAAATATTTTGTCTAACAAGAAGCTATGTTTGACTGTCTTAGCAATTAAACTGTAATTAAGACAAATGAGGAAATAAAGTAATTACTACCTAGGCACCTCCACTTACTATTATTTTAATGAAATGTGTACCTAACTAAAATAATATCTTCTTATAATAGTGCATCGTACATAAAATAATTCTGTGTCTAATTACTGTTATTGCAAATAAATTAACTTCATTTCATCTCACTAAAATTCATGGAAAGGTAAAAATATATACATTGTTTTACATATTTATTTGGACGTCTAGCTGATTAATAAATTCTAATTATTTTTAATAATAATAGCAACAGTGATATAACAAAAATAATAGATAATAAAATAGGTAAAAATAGACGATTTCAAGGCCATCAAATTGTCGTTTAGGAAGACAAGGTCTTGTTACCAAAACACAATAATATTATAAAAATGTTTTGAGTAGGTACTTATTAACAAAATGTCACTTCTATTAAATGACACCTCTGCAAAGTAGCCTTTTTCCAGAATGTTACTTGTACTCAACAGCACTATAAAGAATATTTTTAAGCTTTGTTCATTAAAATAAAGATTTCTTAAGTTAATCTCTACCTCCCACAGTGAGATTGTCAAGTCAAGCTAATCTCCACACCACAAACACGCTCTCAAAAGCCACTTATTTAACTTATGCATCTTTTCATTATCATTTTAATTTGATACCTGCAAGCAAACAGATTACAAAACGTGCACCTGTCACTATAATGTGAGAAAAGGAGATAGAAACAAAAAATAATCTTAGATCATTAAAAATACTACCTTTGTTGTTCCACTGAGAGTGCGAAGTGCAGTGGTGTGATTAACTAAGTAAATAAGTAAATAAAGTCGCCGGATGTTTAAGTGGCTTATCTATGCTTAGTTGTGTGGTTTTATTCTGTGAAACTTGATTTTTTGATTCAGTGACATTCTAAGTTTGATTTCTGGTGTGTGATTTCTACGATTGCCTTATATGAGTGTATTAAAAGGCGCTTGCTAAACTCAACATGCACACAAATTTGTTTTTTTTCTGTGATGATAATTGTTTTGTTGAGTTGTTATTATGATAATTTGGTTATTGAATTAAGCTGACATTCGTATTTCCATTCTATACAGGATGTAATTTAATTCATTAGCATAAATTAAGCCCACGATAGTACATCATTTATAGATTATTATTAAAGAGTAAAGAGTGTAACTGAAAATATTTTTATTGAAAATTATGAAGATTGCCGCGGCGCCTAACGCAGTTGGCACGGATGATTTTGGTACATCAAAACGTTTTTATACCTTGTATGTACTAATTAAAAACAATACTCCATTATTCCAATTAAATTTTGTATTGTAGCATTGGATTAAATATTACTAATTAGTATTATTAATTAGTAAGTTATTCCATTTTTTGGAGTTATTATTATTACCAAACCAATGTGTTACAATTCTAAAATTTTGGTCCACACGTGACCGGTATCAGGAGTAGGTACCTAGTTTCAAAGGATGCTAATGAGTTCAATTACACCCAGTATTTTGATATTTCTTATACCCCAGATAATATAATACCTACAGCTTATACCTAGTGAACATTTTTTTTGTTTAATTATGCTGGTTTTTGAGTCTAGACGTTTTTAAAATTAAAATACAACTTCAGGTCCTGAAAACTGAATAAATGAAATCGAGTAAATTAAAAAGTTTTGGTTTGTTTCTTATTTATAAGCCATCAATTACCTACAAAGCCATTAATATTTTCAAGAAGATAATAATTTACTCTATTAAAGAATTCTTGCCAATTTGGTTATTTAAGTTACAATGAGGATAAACTTTTTAATCAATATTGCAGCATTTATAGCTCTTAAAGGAGTTTATTTATTTCTACGAAGTTCTGCGAAGGGTCTACAAATTTCCTCCAAGGTTTTCAAAGTCCCATGTGAATTGGAAGGGTTAAGCGCAGACATATTTTTACTGAGTTATTGCTCTAATTCTTTTCTTGTCTCACTTTATTTATAGGCAGTATAATAGACGTTTCTAGGCATCTAACCTGTGCATTTTGTGAAAATAGTAAATTAGCAAAAATTTTGAACTCTACTTAGCTAAACATTGAAATTTGTATATGTTGAATGGATAATAGATAGACAGTAAGTAGTGTGCAATCATTACCGTGCCTTTTTTGAATGGCACTGTAGCAATATAGCTAGTGAATTTACTGGGAAAATGAGACTTTATGACATGATGCCACAGTCTAATAGTTTATTACAATAACTTATTAATAAACTGTGCCGATGTCTCAGTAATGTGCAATTTGTGCAAACAGTGTCTCAACTTTTTTTAGAGCTCTCAGTGGCGTTGAACCTCTACGCTTCACATCAAGCGTATGACGAGCTCGTTACATCAATCTTTTACATAAAAAATGCTATAAATATTCCTATAACCGAATAAAAACAATAATTTAGAATGGCGCGAGGTCCGTGTGCCAGCCACTAGTTGTCATATCCCACTGTAGTAATAAAGCCAATGCTACGAACCCTATAACGGGAACATGAAGGCCCAAATCTCACAGTACTCAGCTTACAAACAATCAGAGATCGCTACAAATCTATTGAATAGTGCCCACCCCATTGTGGGTGACAATTATCCCGGTATAATATCTTGCATTGTAGGGCGTGCGTTATCTGCCCGCGCCAGGGCTATAAAAATAAGCTTATGTCTCTACTCTAACTCGCTTTGAAAGATGCGAACTGTATAAAGGTGTTGATACATGGGAATATTCCTATGTCTGGTCCACTGCTCAGTTTCTGCGGCCATCCTAGTTTTTCTTTTTATAACACACTTAATTCGCTTCTTTAGGAGCCTATATCTAAGGAAAACGTGTACAAGCATTATAGATTTTCTCTGTGTAGACATCATCATCAGCCTAAAAACTTCTGCTGCCTCCCCAATAGAGTCCTACTTTGAGTGGCTGCTTGCCTTCTGCATCCATCGGTACTCCTTGCGGCTATCATCAGATCGTCAGTCCAACTAGTGGGGGCCTACGCTGCCTCTACGGCTCGTGATCGCCACTCAAGAACTTTTCTTCCCCGTCCGTTGTCAGTTCTACGAGCGATGTAGCCCGCCCATCGCTACTTCAACTTATTAATTCTAAGAACTATATTGGTCACGAAAATGTTAACTCTTCCAAACATACTAACAGCTCTATATGAATCAAGAACAAAAGCCAACTAGAATTAATTTGAAAGGGTTGGGTTTATTAACAGCGAGCGCGGCGCATACACTACACGTCTACATCTGTTTGTTATATCTTATTAAACCATTGTTTGTTAAACTATAGGGCGGCTAAAGATGTTTTAATAATTTATTTTATCTTTGGTTTTATTATCCTGGTGAAAGCCGCGGGGAGCCGATGGATGCAGGAGGCGAGCAGCCGCTCTGAGTGGCGCTCCCGGGGGGAGGCCTATGTTCAGCAGTGGACGTTTTCAAGCTGTTGATGATGATGATGATGATGATTATCTTTGGAATGTAATAAAAAAGAGGTGGTTGGATAGGAACCGAACCATTGAAACTGTCTCATGGAAAAGGCCCTTATACTATGATATGAAAATAAACATGGGGAATTATTAGTTCTCTCCAATAATTACATATGCATAGATGAAATACAAAGGTGACTAACTAGGTGATAGGACTTTTCTGCAAAGTTCGTCTAAGTAGGTACTACCGCTTTGCCAGTTATTCTGCCGCTAAGCAGTAGTGTGCATATGTGCAAGCACTACTGTGTTCCGGTTTGAAGGGCATTGTAGCTAGTAAAATTACTGGGCAAGCCAGATTTTATGACTTGATTACACAGTCTAGTAATCTGATTACTAGACTGTGTGATGTCTCGGGATGACGTGCGCAGTGCAGTGTCACGCGAAACTTTATCATTTTAAAGTTCCAAGTGACGCAGCAAATTTTATACGCGGCCGTGTCGCTTAACATCAGGTGAACGACTAGTTCGTCACGTCATTCGTTCACATTAGTGGCACCTATTTACATCACGTCATCGCCAGCCTTTTGCGTACTTTTGCTGAACATAGGCCTCCCCCACACAGCGCCATTTTGAGCGGCTGCTTGCCTCCTGCATCCGTCGGCTGCCCACGGTTTTAACCAGACCGTCAGTCCACCTAGTGGGAGGCCGGCCTATACCACCGGTCTTTCGGTACGTGGTCGCCACTCGAGAACCTTTCTTCTCCATCGGTAGTCATTTCTACAGAAAACTCCAAGCATAGATCTTTCCACATAGATTGCTGGGCGACTTTGAGCTTAGCAATGATGCAACAGTAAGATGTTACTTATCTATACATATAATAAAACTGTAGAGATAAAAAAATCTGTAAATGCAAGATATCGAAAAAAAAATGACACAGGTTGGCTTGAAATTTTTCGCTGATCACGTTAAGCTACTTTTTAGACATTTTGTCTGTTTGTTTGTTTGTTTGTTTGTTTGTTTGTTTGTTTGTTTGTTTGTTATGGCACAAATCCGAAAATACTGAACGGATTTTCATGCGGTTTTCACTAATAAGCTTAGAAAAACCCGGCGCACAACATAGGATATATTAAATTTTAAATAATGTAAATTTTTTTTTGGTGAAAATGATTAAGATTTCATTATGAAACGGAACGGGATTTTAACAAGATGGCCGCTTCAAGGCTTCAAAGTAAGTTTTTTTTTTTCTTATATTTTGGTCCACACATAGTGTAGGTATTTAGCCAGTGTCATAAGGTAAGTTTTATTTTAGCTACTAATCATAGATGAGAGAAAAAAAATGTGCTCTGTGCTACTGACGGTCATTTTATCTCGGGTTTATCCGGATGCACAGATTAAAGAAACAAAACTCTGTTACTATTATGGCGCGGCTTCATATACGCCCGAACCTTCGCTGTTGAGTTGGCGCGCAAAAACATCTCTGTTGACTATCCTCGATGTTTTTGTAGCGCCCGGACACAGTCAATTTGTTTGCCTGCTGCGCGACCGACGTGGGCTAAATAAAATGGAGGAAGCAGTACTAGCGTTATATTGCATGTCGGCGAATAAATATGTTTTACTAACTGTGAGAATATTATTTGCGATTACAATAATATATTTTAATAGTTTTAATTTATAATTCCTTATCAATATGAAGTAAAACCAATTTTTTTTATTTGTGTGTTTATCTGTCCCTTTGAATACGGATCACGGTTGTTGCCACTATGGCAACAGAAATATACCATCTGTGAAAAATTCAACTGTCTAACTATCACGATTCATGAGTACATCCTGGTGTCTGGTGGACAGACAGACAGACAGACAGACGGACAGCGGAGGTTAAGTAATAAGGATTTACCCTTTGAGTACGGAACCCCAATCATTTTTATTTCATTCTGAACAATCCCCACTGCACTATGCAATAAGGAAGTAATGTAATGCATGTTTGTATTAATAACATAAAAAAACAAAAAACAGTAAATAACAATTGGCGCGCCTGCATTACCGGCAATGTATCATGAGTGCATCACACTTTTCGGGCTACGGCGAAATACATCGCGCGATAACTTCGTCTGCGCTCGATGCAATGCAGATTAGAGAAAAACAATGTGTTCATTATGTAAGTTGCTATACCCAAGGAAGTCATATGTATTGCATATAGATAAGTTTTTCGTTAATCTGTGGTCCAAACTAAAAAAGAGGATAGAACCTTTTTAAATATGAGCACGCCATAGAGAACAAGGAATTTCGAAAACTAAAAACTTCTTAGACTTTTTATTATAAGTTATAAGGCTTCACGCGATATCATTTTTAGCCAATATTGAAACATAACTAAAATTATTATTTTTTAGATTTCGATTTAATGGGTTTTGGCGAGGGCAAAATTCTTTATTGGCGATCTGGTATTATGTATTAGTTTTCAAAAATCTACTACGCGTTACCATTCGAAATAAGTATTTAAAATTGTATTGTATAGTGCCTATAGCTTAACCTAGTAACATATTCAGTAATCTGTGCCTATAGGTTCTTCATTTATTGACCCTAGCTTTTGCTACGCATTGTAAAACCTTTTTTTTTGGCATTAGACAAAATTTGTATTTAGCCAATGATAGGAAGTATTTTATGAAAACTGTTTAAAAGGGTAGGTTCTTGGACTTTTTATAATCATTCATAAGGCTTCACGCGATTATCATACTTAGCCAATATTGAAGCTTATTTAAATAACATTTTTGTCCAAGTTTTCGATTTAAAAGGTTTTGGCGGGAGCAATGTTCATTATTGGCGATCTGGTCAAATGTATTATTTACATAAACTTACTACACGTTATCACTCTAATTAGGTAGATAAAATTATTATTGCGCTACTGCTATATTCTTGATCGACCCCAAGGAAGTTTTAAGGTACCAAGGGTCTAGCAAAGATACCAACCACTAACGTTAACGCCAAACGCTAACTCCAAAAAGTACTGCGATGACATTTCGGAAATCGCTTACTTTTCCACAGCTAATGTCATTTCAATACAGTTTTGGAGTTAGCGTTAGTGGTTGGTATCTTAGCTAGACCCCCTGTAGTACTTATACTACGCGTTTTAAAACCTTTTTTATTTTGGCATTAAAGTAAGCCGGAGTGCGATATTTGTATTTAGCCAATGATACGAAATATTTTATGAAAAATGTTTATGGGTAGGTACGTAGATATAATAATATGTAGGTATTCATTATGGCAATTGTATCCTCGAATTAACAACAACATGGCGCGTAACGTTCGTTTTTGACTGTTTTTTTTTATTTGTTCTTCTTCTTCTTCTTGCATGTTGAAATAAGTTTTTAATAGTTAAAATATTTTAGATCTGTGGGCTTTTAAATACACCACGGGAGCAAACAATGTTTTATTTCTCAGTTACTTCAAGAAGGTTATTGTTGTAGTAGGTAAGTAACTATCTTTGTAATGACGATTTTACCTACTTCCTCACTTTCATCACTAGGTAGGTACGTTGAATGTGCAGTGGGAATAAGAGAGCGTGGAAAATAGTGAATATAATAATAATTATAACTTTCGATTCTTTAAGGAGTGGTGGTTTAGTATTAGTAATTCCTAATTAGTATTAAGAAAATTAATTATGTACGCATCGTACAGGTAAATGCATATCTCCAGCAATTTATAAACTTATTATGGACACTGGCTAAGTGTAGGTACTCAATTCGTATGGAACCAAACTTAAGAATCATCGTGTGTGATTCTTCCATATTTTTCTAAACCGTATCTGCTTAGGTAACTATACTACCTAAACAAAATTTACTGAAACATCTGTTAAAGACCTGAGTGAAGTGATGATGATTTCTTTTTGTTGTAATATGAAGAGGTACTTATAAAATTGTAGTTTTTTGTTTGAAACTTCTTTTACTGTTATAAATCTATATAAGACTCAAAACATTTAAATTTAGGTAATGGCTTAAATAGCTTCCACTCCACATACAGGTTACTGTGCTCAGCTTCGAAAAGATTTAGTGGATTTTTTGTTTGGTACAAAATGTATTATCTATTATTAGACTATAACGTAAAAATAACATAACACAAGCGTGCGAAGCCGCGGGCAAAAGCTAGTCTTTGATATAGGCTCTGTTACAAACTACACTAGATCGGTAATAGTATGCAAGCTAATTGCCTTAGACTATCTAGACAGGTAGATAATCAAAGCTAATTGTTTTTGTCTCATACAAAAGACATCAACGCGATCCACGTCATTAAATTACTCTATTCAATATCATCTACCTATTATATTTCCCGTTTCTTCACATGTCAAAGTTAGTATCAATATAAATTTGGTATCAGCTTTATTCAGGCTTATAAAAAACGCTGTTTATTTTCTTATACATGTACTTATTTATGGGGAAACACATTCTATAAACAAAATATACTTCTTCTTCTTCTCGTGTAGGCAGAATTAGAGCAATAACTCAGTAAAAATATGTCTGCGCTTAACCCTTCCAATTCACATGGGACTTTGAAAACCTTGGAGGAAATTTGTAGAGTAGAGATACACAATCATTTGCGTACACAATAAAAATTTCTTTTATTAAAACACATGATGATATCAAAAACACAGACGGTAGATTACATTCTTTATACATATCGCTGAAGTATTTTTCCACAAAATCAATTGTGGAAAATCAACAATGGTCTACAATCGCACATCATACTACCTACTACAGTATTACAACGAATTCCATTGTATGTTTGTTTATTTCTGCCTGTATATTGTGTGATATGATAACAGCAATGGAGTGAACACACCCTGTTGATGTATGTGAAACACACAGACATAATACTATCTTACGGTATAGTATTAAATGTCTGTGGAAACATCACCCAGCCTGGAGTCCAACTATAATTATATTTTCCTGCATTGTGTCTGCATTACAATAATTTACTCAGACCTCGAAAACGATTAATTCTATTTTATTCGAATAGGAAAAATGATCAAGTAAATATTACTTTCATAAAGAAGATTAAAAATGAATGAAATAATTGAAAAAATAAGCAAAATCGGTAAATAAATCACGGAGTAATAAGCTTTTAAAGTTTCTACGGGAGGCATCTCCTGTCCCTTTCTCGCGAAACAGAGCGCCCCCACAGTTACTATGAAAAATCTACGCGTGACGTCACATGCCAAAGAGATTGTATGAAAAGCTACCACAGCTTAGTAATGAGGTACTATAACGACCTTCCTCTGACGTCACTGGCCGTTTGAGCTATTATATATTAGCTCTTTCTATTCCGGTTTTTAAAATGCTTGTGACTTGATGGTCTAGCATGCGCACCGCGAGAAACTTGTCGTCGCTGTTAGAGTGAGACACACTTAGGCGCTACAATAGCCTTGTCACGGTCTATCACGAGATAAAGTGTCGAGAAAATTTTGTCGCGGTGCGCATGCTAGGCGGGTTGGTCATTTTTTTGAGATATTTAATTTTTGTTTTCACAAATGTTTATATTTTGAGGAAAATAATTAATTAGTCCAAAAAAAATGTTTAGTCATCATGCCTATTGTAAATTTTCTTTAGTGACTAAATAGCATGCTAATTAGCGCCTTCACAAAAACTGCCATACGCTTACACAATATTCAAAGCTATGCACGCCGTATTTGTCACATATATCAGTCCTATTTGTATTAATTTTGTATGTGTAGTTTTAAGTTAATATATGTGATGTGGCTGTGCTATTTATAAATAAATAAATAAATAAATAAATAAATATCTTTTTGTCATTTACTTTAGCGGGAACTGAAGAAAATCGAAGTTCTTGGGTTTACTTGGGTATTTCTGTATGTTCTGTATTTACATACGTGTTTATGACCAAATGCAATCTACTTTGGGCGACAATGCAATGCTCCAATTCTTCAGTTGCATACCTCGTCATCATCGTCAACAGCCCGAAGACATTTACTGCAGAAACATAGGCTTCCCCCAGAGAGTGCCACTTTGAGCAGCTTCTCGCATCCTGCATCCATCGGCATAACCACCGCTTTGAATGAAACCGTTAGGGTACTCGTGGCCTCGTAAATATTTCTACTTGAATTATCACCTCAATACTTCTTTGAATTTCATACCAGCACTACTACTTATCCATATTATATGTCTCAATTTTGTGTCTATTCTGTTTCCCTGTTCTGTTATCGGTCAACAATGGTCAAGGCGCTCCCATGTTTGTATTCGTGCTTACTTTTTATCATCGTCTTTATTTGATTATTGTATATAATATGATCGTATAGACAGATATGCATTTAGAAGGATAACGGTGCGCCGAAATGAAGACCACACTTGTGTGATAAGTAACCTTTTGTGTGTGCGTGGACAGGAAGATTTAACTCTGGCTCTTAAAGAGTAAAAATGCATGTATTTAGTTACTTAGTTAATGAACCTAGGAATAAAACCCTTTTAACTTTAATCGTCATCATCATCATCATCATCAGCCTGAAGACGTCCTCTGCTGAACATAGGCCTTCCCCAAAGAGCGCCACTTTGAGCGGCTGCTTGCCTCTTGCATCCATCGCCTCCCCACGGTTCTGACCAGGGGGGTCACCACAAGGTCTTATAGCATTAGATAGATAGATAAACTCTTTATTGAAACACACAAATTATAAACAAAAGTACAAATTTAACGGTAGTGTTACAATTGGCGGTCTTATCGCTTACTTCAATATTTTTTCAATCATACATTGACAAATGACATAAAAGTAAGAATACTTTAATGTTGCAGAGCTAGAGCAGTTTTGATGACGTCACGTTAAATCGTTCACTCAAATACAACAGTCATGTACCTTTACATCATGTTGACACGCGACAGTGATAACGCCATATAAAAATGTAGACGTCTCGTTCACACGCAGGAATACTTTATAAGTTCATGGTACGAATTCAAATAATATTATTGTAACCTTGAAATAATAATGCCATGAAACATGATGGTTTTATATTAGTTTGTGGTAGCCCAGCAGGTCGTCGGTCCACATAGCGGGGGGCCGGCCTACCTAATATTGGTATTAGAATTGACAATAAGTTTAGCTATATTTGCATCTAGGAAGTCATCATCATCATCATCAACAGCCTGAAGACGTCCACTGCTGAACATAGGCCTCCCCCAGGGAACGCCACTTAGAGCGGCTGCTCGCCTCCTGCATCCATCGGCTCCCCGCGGCTTTCACCAGGTCGTCGGTCCACCTTGTGGGGGGCCGGCCTACGCTGCGTCTTCCAGTTCGTGGTCGCCACTCGAGAACCTTTCTTCCCCATCGGTTGTCAGTTCTACGAGCGATGTGACCTGCCCATTGCCATTTCAACTTGCTAATCCTAAGAGCTACGGCACTTTACGGCATCTAGGAAGTAGTATACGATAATCAAAGCGCCAAACAACAAGCTTTGAACTTTTTTCTTAATCAGGAAATTGATGCAATATTCTTTAATAGAAGAAAGGGTTAGTAAAAAAAAGTCGGGGTAAATATCCCAATTATTTCTTTAATTTTTTTAAATAAACATGTAAGCTGAAAAGTTCCGTAAAACTGGTTGCTTAACAGTGCTTTGAATAGTTCGTACAAATTCTCATTATGCCAGCTTGCTTCACTTTATACACTAAATTACCTGCTATGCCGACCAATAAGCTTTCTATACTTATTGCTAAGGAAGAAAGGATAAGGAAATTAGGCTAGCATTATGCCAGCTAACTTTATCAATAAAACAAACAAAAATTGAATTAACACTCTCAATATAACTTAAAACAAATAGCCACAATGAAACGGCAGTGCAATATAACATTATTATTTATGCAATAAAGTGTGCAATTGTCGCGCCTGCCCACCCTTAAAACAACAATGTACACTCAACAATGCGCGGATTATTGCATTGTGCCCGCACAATCGGCTATCATTCCGTACCACATCACTATTCACCAATTCTTTACAAAGAGAAACAAACCCTAACAACTCAGAATAGAATTGAAATCGGCTTGCATTTGCGTGTAGTTGAAACTTTTAGAGATGTGACAGAGAGCGACACTGTGTCCGATTATGTGCGCTTTGTGACAGAATCGCGCGATTGTCAGCGAGACGATTGTAATTACTCGAGTGGTGGACGCGAGAGGAGGGGGTCAGTGCTGAGGTTTTCGATCACTGTTTTTTGAATGCGACGCGGATGAACCTGAACTATGATTAGGAGTTTGTTTTGTTTTGGAGTTATTCTACAAAAGACATTTCTCGACATTGATCTATGAAATTTTCAATTATTATTGAAATGTTTTAAAATTGCATCAAACTTCTGATAAAATCTCCCTCGCTTTCGACTTCTTTAGTTTGATAATACAACTTTACACCATCTAGGTAGGTACTTGGTATAGGCCCAAATAATATAATACCTACAGTACAGATGCCTCATCCCATACAACGGAATAACGCGGGCTATTTTACGAATTATTTTATTTCTGCATAAGGCAAGATTATCAAGCGACATTTATTGCGTGTTGGAGAAGTATTGGGCCAAATGAATACACTGGACAAGTGGACACTAACTAGTAACTCTCCAGACGCGATTACTACATTTTTTTCAAGTTCGGGCTATTTTTTGTTTGTGCCTGATGGGACCCCATGGTATAAGTAAAATAAGTTTCACGATTCAAAACATAAAAAGACATTTTGTGAGGACGAAGTCGGTACCGGAAACTTAGCAGCCTATTGATCAATGATTGTTGTCACCAATATATCGGAAACGCCATTCTACTTCTCCGAAAACACAAAACGAATCGAGTTCGATGACCGGAGCACTATCAATTCGTTCATTACTGTGTTTGGCGTTCAAATAAATACGATAACGTCGAAGGAAAATACAATATCTTGGCCGAGAAAAAACTGTATCTCCCCGGACTTTTTTATCGATAACGTTTTTTGGTGCGATGTTTTTCTTCGGCCTTAGTTAATCGAATTCGGTAAACATGTCGATATCATTTTTGATATGAGTGGACAGTGTTTGTGGTTATTGAGTAAGATAGGTGATATCTATAGGAATGGAAGTATATTATTTTATAACAAGAGGAGTGTGAAGTAGTTTTTGTAGGTATTTTCACGAATGAGTACTTTGAAGTAGGTGCTTATTTCTGCTGCTGAGTCAAGTCAAATATAGACTGCTATAGGTACCTACATCATCTGAGCTGGTTTTGCACTTGTTATTTAACACTAACTATTAGAAGAAGAGATTTTGGCTTACAAAGCCAAGTATTTCAATACATTTTTAATAATTCTTTTGATTCATATACTGATAATGCTTAATATAATATTCATAGACGCTTTGATAAAATGTTATTTATACGTCCTAAATATTACGTGGAGCCATTAAGCATGATTTTTAGGTAACACTAACCTTGGGTTTGATTTAATCCTGCTAGTATCCTCAAAATACATAAGTATTCCATATAGAGAATTATATTTGTCATTGCAGAATAATATATTATACCTACAATAGTTTTTTGGTCAGTCTTCATAATAATTGAGAAACTATAACTTCAGTACTAATTTTTGGGTTTGTAAATGGTTTCTAAAGTCAATTTAATGTGTTTTTACTACGTGGCAGGACTTTTCTGCAAAGATCGTCTAGGTACCACCGCTTTGCCAGTTATTCTGCCGTCAAGCAGTAGTGTGCAAGCTCTACTGTGTTTCGGTTTGAAGGGCATTGTAGCTAGTGAAATTACTGGGCAAATGAGACTATGGCCTGATCTCACAGTCTAGTAATCTGATTACTAAACTGTGTGATGTCTCAGGATGACGTGCGCAGTGCAGTGTCACGTGAAACTTTTATTTTAAATTTCCGAGTGACACTGCAACTGTTATGGGCCGCTGTGTCGCTTAACACCAGGCGAACGACTAGCTCATCACGCTATTCATTCTCATAAAAAAAAATATCCGAAGCATTAAAACTCAATTAATTCTTCTTTCCAGGGCACTACACATGAAGGAGCATCCAGACTACAAGTACCGGCCACGACGGAAGCCGAAAGCGCTCGTCAAAAAAGAGCCGAAATTCGGCTTCGGCATCGGCAGTTTAATGGCGCCCGTGCCTCGACTAGTAACGCCCAACGTCCCACACCCGATGTCTCAGATGCCGATGCCGCATCACCTGATCCATGATAAACCAGATTTGGGCAGAGCACTGTTCCCGCCGCTGCCGTACCCATTCTACCCATTCGCGAAGATCCCATCGGATGATGGGAAACTGGCGGCTGAGCTGGCGCATCTACAGGTAATTACAATGAATGTATGTATTTTCTGTACAGACACACCCACTAGTTATTAGTGCTATGAGATAAAGAAGTTTCAATGTCTTACGAAATGATAGATAACTTTCCGAGTTACAACCTCTATGTAAACTTCCATTCCAAGTCCAATAGCAGTATCTGCAGCTCTATAGCAATTCAGTTCCGATTTCGCCAATAAACATTCAATCTTTTACATTCATTATTTAGATTTCGATACTCCTTTTTACAAAGGCACCTTCACACAACCCTCATGACATCCACAGGCACTCTATGGCGGAGCACTCTACAGCAGCGCCCTCTACAGCAGTGCATTATCCCCGTGCGGTTGCCCCCCTCGCCGCTCGCCTTCCCCCCCTCCTGACGTCAAACGCCCCGTGGCGTACGTCCTGATGAAGAGTGACGAGGAGCCACCGCAGCACGTCATATGAAGGCCGGTCGCGCTCCCGGCACGGGCCTGGCCCCACTGGGAGCACGCCTCCACCTCTGCACAGGATCGGGAGGCCAGCACGCCTGACAGTGTGTAAGCGCATCACTAGTGAGAGTAGTGTTAAGACTAACGTGCGCGTCACTAATGAATGCCATAAATAGTGTGTCAAGACAACTGCACATTGCACGTCACTATTATAGTAGTGTAGTGCTAAGACAACCGTATACGTCACTTGTGCTAGGTTATAAGTGCACATACGAGTGCAAAAACAAAATATGAACTATGAACGATGGTGTCGTGCATTTGATTGGCTGAAACGTTTTGACTATGCGCTTGATTACATTCAAGTGTGAACTTTCCAATCGATATCACTGAATATTCGATCAATAATAAAAGTGATCATAGTGCAAGACTGAAATAAATGTGGATTAATCAGTGATTGTGATGACTTTTAAAAGTGATATATACTTAAAGTTGGCGGCATGTAAATAAAGTAAAACAAACTTATTTTGTGCAATAGTTGTGCAATTATCTTAAATACTTATCTGTACCTACTTATATTAAGTAACTTTTGAGGGTTCTTCTCTTTTTGAATAGATCACATATCATAGAGTATAATCATAGATGAGTAAAATAGATACAACTTGTAATTTTAACCACAATCAAAATTCTTAGCACCTACTTACTCACTTTTATGATAAAAGTTAAACTGTTAGTTATACCTACTGTAAAACAAGTTATATACCGTATAAGTTATGTATAAGTTCCGTTTATCGAATAAAATCAAGTCTGTAATTTACAATTATTTCAGTAGCTAACCCGTGTGTGTGGGGGAAGATACGTATACTTTTCAAACATGTTCAATTCAAACATGTTGGTATACCAACAACATATACCTACAAGGTGAATAATAATTGGTATATTATCCCGAAGGGTGGAAAGACCCTGTTACAAGATGTAAGAGCGTTTCTTGAAACTGCGTATTTCCAAACCTCCATACTAAAAAATAAATGCACTAACGAGTAGTAAGCCTACAACGCAAAACCTAATCCACGAAAGAGTAAGAGACACAAATGTACATGTGATCACTACGGGAGCTAAGAAGATACTAAAATTAAATGAATTCATTTCTAAACACCGGTCGATAAACTCGTTTGAGGAATTCGGTCAAGGACGAAGTTCAATTACACCCAGCGCGCTTCATAGCGTTTGGGTAAAATTATAACGTAACCATTACACGGGATTTCTTCAATGAAAACTATTAATTTAGAAAAGTCGTAGAAGAAATGTCTATCTTGGGGAGTAGATTTACCTCCTTTCGGGATAATATGCCAATTCTAATTGTATACGTATGCAAACATAAACATAATTTTAACCTGTGTATCGTACAACTATGTTATTACTTTCACTAAATTAACTATACCTACCTACCTGCTGCATAGTATAATACTTAACATATACATCTTGATAATTCTTTCTTTGCCAGTTTACTGTATATTTCAAATGTTTTTAACAATTTTTTGTTATTATTGTTGAATTTTATTTTTAATTACTTTGTCTTAATTATTAAATGGTACATTCTACTACACAGAGAGCGTAAAATGACAATTTTTTTATGTTTTTGTTATGATGATTAATTGCCTATTTCTAATAATTGTTTTTCGCGTTATGTGTTATGTTTAATTTTAGTATGTATCTATTATGTACCTACTTTGCATTATTTTATGATCCCACCAAAAAGCGAGTGCATTTATGATTTTTTTCATGTATAAAGTAGTTGTAAGAATTGTTTGTACACTGTAAAAGTACGAATTTATTGTTGAAAATACACGTTTATTGTTATTAATATTTAAGTTTTGTTAGTTTTCTTGGTTAGACATTAAGTTTTATATGGTCCAGTTATTTTTGAATGAAATAAAACAATGATTGTACGTAATGTTATGCTTTATTTTCGTCATGAAATATATAACAGTAATGAGTCACAAATTTAGCTCTTAGAATTACCATGTTGAAGTGGCAGTGGGCAGGCGACATCGCTCGTAGAACTGATATCCGATGATGGAGAAGAAAGGTGTTCGAGTGACGACCACGAACCGGAAGACACAGCGTAGGCCGCAGCCTCTCGCTAGGTGGACCGACGATCTGGTCAGAACCGCAGGGAGCCGTTGGGTGCAGAAGGCAAACAGCCGCTCAAAGTGGCACTCTATGAAGGAGGCCTATGTTCAGCAGCGGACGTCTTCAGATCATGATGATGAGGCACCATGTAGTTTCTAATAAACGGTTGAGAAACTAAATCAAATGAATAAACAGACATAAAAAATTGATATTATACAAAATATTTTTATTAAGAGACGCTTATAGTTACTTAATTTTGATAGTATTGCCACAGATGATGACAGAATGATAATCATATCGTACAATCTACACAATAAAATTGCACCATGATACTTAAACGCATTTTTCGATTCATTTCACAAAAGAAAAATTGAAAATAATATCGGTATGAGAGAATTTTTAATTTTACTTTTACCCAACCATCTCTCAATGTTTTAAGGCTTAAACTTAAGCAAATATTTCAAAGTCCATTGCCTATTCATAACTTAAATTAAACTGAATCAGACATGTTTTCGTGCCCTCCATATCCACTGGCAGCTCTCGAAAAGTCAGCGATGCGAGTATTTCTTTAAAAACACAGGGTGTGCCTAAAGGGAGGGGGTGGAATTTAATCTGTAACACTCGATTATCGTGAATAAACACTTGAATTGTAACAAAGGGCGCAGATGTCGGCGCGATGGAATCATGTTGTTTTAGCTAGAGACAAAGAATTGGACTTCTTAGTTAACTGTATAATTTACTCAGCGAAATACAATTAGAGTGAATATTGTTAGAATGAGAGAATACAGTTAGGGCCTTGCTTACACACTAACCAATAAGAGTATATCTATAGTAGCCTGATAGCTTAGTCGGTAGAAGCTCTGCCTTTTGAAGTAGATTAGATTCCCACCCGGGACAAACATTTGTGTGACGAACATCAATGTTTTGTTCAAATTTTATAGTTTAAGAAAGAAGACCTTTGTATGTACACAGTTATTACACAATATAGTTTATTCTATTCTATTCTGTGTCTGGGTGTTATATTGTACTTTTTTTTTTATGAGAATGAATGACGTGACGAGCTGGTCGTTCACCTGATGTTAAGCAATACGGCCGCCCATAACAGTTGCAGTGTTACTCGGAACTTTAAAATAATAAAGTTTCGCGTGACACTGCACTGCGCACGTCATCCTGAGACATCACACAGTCTAGTAATCAGATTACTACACTGTGTAATGTGTATTCTATGTGTTGTACTTTAATTGTGTTTGTGTGTGGGGGAGTGTGTGGAATAAGAACTTATAATCTTTCTCTTCCTAGATATTTTTAATAAATCGTTTTACACATCTCAACTGTTATCATAATTTATTTGAACTCTGCACATCGTAGTGTCTGATAAAACGACTTTAAATCCAAAAATTACGACCTAAAGTATTATCGCAAAATGATTTTTATTGTTGTCTAATAAAAGAACAATAATGCAAGTTTATGTATAAAATGCCCTCATTTCAGCGATTAGAGACGACGGCGACGGTCGGGCTACAAAGTGTAGGGGTGTTAAATGCCCTGCAGAGATGATGGTATTCAATGACATATCGATGACCAATAAACTAATGGTGTAAGTATTTTGACTTCTTGGTTTATGGCTTCTGTGGCTAGCTGTCACAATTCTGCCATGTAAGTATTTTGTCTGTAACGCAAAATGAGAAAAGTCAATGAATTGCCTGCGAGTCGATGCATCGCTCCAATTCAAATAGATAAAGGTAATTTTAAACGCTAATTTCTGAGCTATGATTGGTAGAAAGAACGCGAAATACATGCACGAGGAGTTTCTTTTTATGAAATCGTTCACCTGATGTCAAGTGACACGGCCGCCCATTACAGTTGCAGTGTCACTCGGAACTTTAAAATAATAAACTTTCGCGTGACACTGCACTGCGCACGTCATCCTGAGACATCACACAGTGTAGCAATCAGATTACTAGATTCTATAATCACTATCCAGGTCATAAAGCCTCATTTTCCCAGTAATTTCATTAGCTACAATGCCCTTCAAACCGGAACACAGTAGTGCTTGCACACTACTGCTTGGCGACAGAATCACTGGCACAGCGGTGTTACCTACCGCTAGGAGTATGACTTTTGAAGCAACGTACTTTGAAGGTGAGATGGTCCGCGGTATGGAAAGTTTAGTGGTTTAATAGTCATTGAAAATATCCTTTATTTTAGCTTGTAGGTACGAAACTCAAGTTTATGTTATATAAGCAATATGACGATTTATTTACAACTTTTTTTAAGTAATTAAACTATTAAGTAACATTTAACAGTTTTTCCGTCATTTATTAGCTGACCGTTTATTTATTACAGAAGAACATACTAACCTCAGATCGCTGAGCAGAAAGAATTTGAGGTGCTCCCCGAAAAGTGCTTTCATTCAATGACGGGTCACTTGTCACTTTCACAATAATTATACCTACCGACTCAACTTTTACATTTACAAAACAAAACTGTTTTATCTTGAATTTTCCTACTTCTTTTAAACATTCTTGCCTTGTCTTCTACCCCTACAGCCACCCTAACCACCCCAAGCAAACACCCTTTACCAGCTAATTGCGGGGCGGCTCCATAGCACGCCGTAAATCTGACGATCGCCACTTAACCCCCTGATTTGTATCGAAATTATCGTCGTGAAGTTTTTTTTATCTATTTTAGGGGACCGATTTTTATTCTGGTGCGTTAATGGTTTGTGAGTTGATAAGGGTTTATTTTTTTCCCACAAAATAATTATATATTTAATAGATATGCGCACCGTGATTTTACTCGCAGTTATTATAACCTAACTTGAACTTATTCTAAGCAAATAAGATTATTGCGAAAAATTTCTAATTGTGTATTTTTATGGTCACAATTAATATTTGTTGCTAATCTATAACTGGGACTTTAAAAAAACCTTTTTTTAACTGGCTAATGCTGTTGATCTCTACCGACCTTTACAGCGGGGCGGGCGCCCCTTTGAAAAAGCAGAAGTTTGTTTTTCTACTATCTAAGTATTGGTGCAAAGAAAAATAAACCTAGAAAAATAGAACAATGTGGGGCCAACCACAACGTCTTATAGCATTATTACTTCAATATTACTTCAATCATACATTGACAAATGACATAAAGTAAGAATACTTTAATGTTGTAGAGCCAGAGCAGTTTTGATGACGTCACGTTAAATCATTCATTCAAATACAACTTCCATGTCATGCCTGTATATCATGTTGACACTGACGTGCGACAGTGATAACGCCATATAAAAATGTAGACGTCTCGTAGACGCAGGAATACTTTATAAGTTCATGGTACGAATTCGAATAATATTATTGTAACCTTGAAATAATAATGCCATGAAACATGATGGTTTTATATTAGCTTGTGGTAGCCCAGCATCACACTGTGCTGTGTGCTACGCAATTTTCTATCTGTTACGTTAATTAGCTCTACGTCGTAGCGCATCATAAAGAATTGCTACTATTTCGTAGAGCGTGTCTACTAGCTACGCGTTTAAATTAATGCTACGTAATGCGACGTTTTATTTAAAAAAAAATCTAGTTCCACTCCTGTTACTAGATGGCGTAGTAACGACGTATTTCAAACATGGACGTAGTTTCAAACCACGGAGTACAAGAAAAAGTTAGATTCAGTTGAGTGGATCATAGAGTACGTTGTCGATTTGTCGATAGAAAGCCATTAGAGTTATTATGCCTTCCACAAAATAAGGATAGAATACTAAACTCGATACATAATTATCTCAACAATGACAGAACGTAAGACCCCCATTTTAACGCCATCTATCATGTCTTTATTAAATTACAGCTTTTTTTTTTAATTAAACGCCTCATTGAAACATGATTTTCAATTATGATTGGAAATAATCAAGACGTCAAGGGTTGTTGGTGGTCACCGTCGCTTATGGACATTTGCATCCAAGGGGTGAAGAACCGTTGTCGATTCGTTAATGAAACGACCTGCTTTACTCGATCTTTCCTCAAAGTTACAGTAAGAAGAGAATATAGCCTTAAATTGGATTGAAATAATCGGAAATGAAAGTTACGCAAATGAATGAAATCAATACGTATTTAGTAAAATCCAAATAAGTTAAGAGTTTCGTAATCCAGCTATAACCAAAATCTACAGGACAGACAGACAGCTCAAACTGTCGCCAAAGTTGTTTTCCCTGTTAAGCCTAAATTGGGAAAAAGAAAACCGCAGAATGACGTTAAAAATGCGCGCCGGTGGACGCGATGCAATCTGCCTGCGGGGGTAGACGGCAGATTGGAGTTATGCTGGAATGCGATTATGTAGAACGATATTATAAAAAAATCTGGGAAAATAATTATGATTTTTCCATTTTTTTCCATGTTTTGAAGCAAATTAAGAAAGGTAAACTGTGGTTATATGTGTGTGTGTTTGTGTTGTCTTGTTAACCGATTTTTATGTTTTATAGTTAAGTTGTATTACCGAACGTGAAAAAAAATAAAAAATAGTTTTTTATTGCTCTGTGGGCCGTATAATAAATACTGTATAGATAGTTAGATACGCAAAATATCCATCACACAACAATCAATAACCTACATTTCTACTGATTGTACGTCCCTAGTACCTAGTAATCTTGTGGAGAAAGTTTGCACACTTCAATGCACACCATAGGGTGGCAATTAGAAAATTAACATAGGTAGTATTGCATATTAAAATAACCATTCCTCCAATAAATAAACCAATATTTCCCAACCGCCTCCAAAACGACATATTTCAGCTGTAGACGCAGATACTGAATATGTAAATCAGCAGTACGGGCACAATGGCCACGAGCATCGGGCAATGGACAGTAACCATTGGCAATTTGCCGCTTTACCCGACTATTTGATAGGCGACCGTTCATCGTTGATGCTGGATTACGGAGATATGTACGGTAAATGGTGGTTTTACTACACTCTTTGTTTGGGAAGGGAATTTGATTCAAGAGCAGCCACGTTTTTTTAGGAATTGAACTTTTACAACTGACAAATTTGTCATCGTCATTACCATTATCAACATCAGCCGGAAGACCTCCGCTGCTGACCATAGGCTTCTCCCAGAGAGCACCACTTTGATCGCCTGTTCGGTTTTATGCAGAATGCAGATCGTCAGATAATCATTTTAGACTACATTATTACATTATATTATTATGATAATATTTTTTTTAATGATCATTGTACTTGTACTTGATCAGTGATCGTTTTTTTGAAGCGTGGCGTGCTCGAAGAATAGCTTCTGAGAAGAAAGTTACCGTGTATCTACTTCAACCCCTCCACAATCATCTTCAAACAAAGAGAAATTTATAATCATCATCCCCTTACATCAGGAAAAAATGTGGTCAAGCGCAAGCCTATCTCATATAAGAAATCATACTTTCACATGGCACTAAATTTTTCTTGACCAACATGATCATTAAAAAGTTTGGCCCTGATTTCTATCGAGTCCATTTTCTGAAATGCATTGCTCTTGCATTAATTACTACAGAGTTTTTTATACTATTAAGTACAATCCATTCATAATTTACCCAAAGAAATGGAAGCCTCTAAAAGCTCACGTTCTTATCGGGTAACAAACCTCAAAAGCAACCCTTTACAACTAACATTTTTACCATTTCCCCAATCAAACATCGGACGAGCGGCACGGAATCACAAAAGTAATCGGGAATCGAACCCCCGACCCCCGATTCTGATTCCACGAGCATCGCGACGGACGCTCGGGGCGGCGCAAACAAATAACCCGACACTGACTACAGAAATCGCTATGATTGAAAGCGAGGCGCTATTCCGTCTCCTGATGGACATGGCAATAGACTTTTTTGTAGTCAGATGCATGATTTATGTAATGTAGCTAAATAGTTTGTTTATGAACTCTGTGTGAATGGAACACTAAAAAAAAGTAATTTAGTTAGAAATTTATAATCTCCGATACGATATTCCCTTCATTGACGAAAACGGCTAAACGTTCTTAAACTGCTAAACAGATTTTCTTCATTACAGCTAATAATTTGTCTTGCCTTTCATTCATCCGTTTCGGAATTGCGATGCTTCAGGCTGACACACATTAAGGGCCTTACTTACAAACGCTGCTTAAAGTTAGCCAATGCTTAAAACCTTCTGATTTGAAATGTCACGCGGGAAAACGAGACGGAACATTTAAAACACTGACTAAATTTAAGCGGCGTTTATAAGTAAGGCCCTAAACTTGCAACAGCCATGTATTGATTGAGATATTGATTGGGGCCTAAAAAACTAAGTCACATCACAATCACATCACCTTACTTTTAATGTTTATCATTAAAGTTAAGCAACGTCCGCTATGGTCACTACTTGAACACCATAAAAAATGGTACTTATTCCCGTCAGAAGACAAGTCGCCTTTGGCCTTGGCCAAGAGCTGTAACCACTTTCACGGAAAGAAAAAGACCAAACTTTTCTCCTTAACAGCAACACTATAACCATACGTAATGAAGCATCAGTAACATGCCGGTCACGCGCGCAGCAGTGCGACACAAAGGCGTCAAATTTGCACGTCGCCACTCCGTTTACGCGCCGTACAGCATTCATCGCATTCACTCGATGTATACGAAAAATTGCCATTATGGATCCGCCGGCATGACACCCCCTGTGTTGCCATTGTGACACTATTTTAGGACGCAACTTTGGACTGAATGCGTGATTCTGTAATTTTCGTGTTGATGGAAATGCCTAGGCTCTATAATAACAGTAGTGTATTATAGGCTTAATTCAACGCTCATTATCTTTTAGGCAAGCGTTCACAATCGGAGACTGTGTCATTTGTTCCATCATTTTTTATCAATGTTTTGTCCATAAACAATAAAAAATGAGTCCTCAACCTAAATACCTAAGGATACCGTAGGACAAAAATATCCCAAGAAATCGTTGGCGGCGCGCCTCATAATTAATTATACCTACCTTGGCATCGCTATAAATCACAAGCGTAAATTATACCTATGATACAAACTTATATTACAATATAATACAGTACAATAATACTTTATTAAAAACCAAAAGTAACCAATAACAAAATAGCGGTAGAATAACGGGTGACCTTAATTGCCATATCGCATCAATTAATTTCTCCCAGGCTAGGTACCTTTGGTTGTATAAAATGTAGGACTCAAATCTATTTACCCTAAGTCCCACTTTCTAATTAATATTTGTAAGTAAATATGTCTCTTCCCTTTTGCGGAAGGCCAGAAGCATCTCTGATTATTTCCATTATTCGTGTTAGATTTAAAAAAAAATGTAAAATTGTATAAATCTAATATTAGGCTCTATTATGTACATAATACTATGTATGTTCTTATGTAAAGCAACATAGGAATCACTAATGTAGACGTAACATTAGTCTGACCGACCTCAGTTTAAAGGTGACCATGACCTTTAAAAACATACAAACGCGTAAAACAGCTTGAAGAACTACCACTGATAAGTCTTATTTGCTCTCACATCTACAATAATCTTTGGAAAGGAAGCGGTTGACGATACGATACGATAGTGTCACACAAAGAAGCTTATTTCCGCTCTGACTGTACCTACAAAAGGCAACAATGGCTTTTCTATCCTTTGTACGAAAAATAACTTATTTTGAACCTTATTTCTGTTGTAATAAAAGCTAAATTCAAAGTAGAGTTTATGGAAGTGTTTGTATAAGTGAATATCGAAGAAAATAAAAACTGAACAAATATCGCGATAAGGTTTTGTAAGGGCGCGAGGTCGACAGTCAATGACGGGTGTGAATGTTATTATTTCGTTATTTCAAAGTGAGAATATTATTTGCCTAAAACTTCGTAGCATCTGTGAAGACTTTATAAAGTAAATGGTCGCCAAATTATTGACTCCAAGCCTAATTTCTTTCTTATCTATGAGAAGAGTTCCAGTGGAGTTAAATAGTGGAGTATTCGTTGAATATGTGTTTAAATTGTAGAGTCCACACTCTACAGATACCTTTGTATAGGTAAATTGTACAAAAATGAGTTGTCTTTTGGCTAACTAGGCACCCGCTTTCATATCATCTAACGTAAATTTTCAGCGCATAGGTCATTCTGATAGGCATCCAGAATTAGAAAAAATCACCAAAACATTAACTTTTGAACATTTGGTTTGGTTTGGTCCGTTTTCATAATTGAGTTACGTAACTAGCTACGAAGGCAGAAATACTTTTCATTATTTTGTAATCAATTTACTAAACATCTCCCAGGATTGGCCTATCTGCACGCAACTCAATGCCCGACGGAAGAGCGCCAGCAAAAACCGACGTGGCGCGATAACAGCAGACAAAAGCACCTAGTGTATTTAACAATGGTTCGTTTGTGACGATTCTTCGCACAATGGCGGGTGCAAAACGCTCGGTAATTCGATAGAGGACGCCTTTGTGCCCAACTGTGGGCGTGTAATTGAGTTGCTGCGGTGTTTGGATCTTCTGTTTTTGTGCGTGATGTTTACTCTGTGTAATTAGCTTTTTCATTTGAGGTGTGAAGGTTTGTAATAGAGTATTTGCAAGACTAATCTTCTTCCACTGGAACGAGCCCAAAGAGCTATTCTAAAGGTATCGTTGTTTAAACCATTTCTCTATCCAACAGTTGACCTTTATAGGGACTGACAGGTGTTAACAGTACGGCAGTTATTTGTTCAACAAATTATTCTAAAGCAACATAGAAATTTCCCGTTAGATTCAACTTTGACTAAAAGACGCAAAGATCTAGTTTATGACGTTAAAATTGTTAAAACAACATTTGCTAGAAGGTATGAATGCTACTTGAGTTGCTACCTCTACAATAAAATAAGCAAAGATGAGACCATCTACCAATTGTCGAACTTTATCTGTAAAACAATAGTTATTAAGTGGCTCAAAAATCTCGATTATCATAAAACGGAAGACTTGTTCCGAATATTAAGGTAGACCGCGCCTAGAACTGTATTTGTAATCATATTATTAGAAATATGCATTTGTTTTTGAAGTATAAACATAATATATATATATATATATATATATATATTATTTCGCCTTTATCATATCTGTGTGATACACACAATAAAAATAGATAATTCACAACTATCATGTACACAGGTAAAACTAAATGCGCACGCACGCACTAGTTCTGCGATCTTACATACTATTAAATATATCTAAATACCAATTGTCTCCACCAGTCTTACTTCTATACATCTTTTAAATTTTGTGGTATTAACCATTACTTTGTTATTGTGAGACCTGACTGATATTTGGTTAACATTAGTGTGATTATAAGTAAGACCAATGTTAAAATTCGAAAGGGAGGGTGAGGACGAGTATTTCATAACACGGGGCAACCTAGTATGAATGCTAGTCCTTCATCTACACTCATGTTTCTTTTAAGTATAATTCACTTTGTAACAAAATAGTATATTACCTACCTACTGTTATAGCGTGTTCTAAAAATGTAAAAAATCTATTCTGTAATATGCAAAATTTATTTGTAACATTTATGTACTTTACTTGGAAAATAAATATTTATCTTATCTTATCTTATCTAATACCTCTTCGAATTTTGTCATTGCACTGCAAAATTGTTCTTCAATTTTTTAATAAGTAAAATGTCTCTAATGTTAATTATCTAAGCTCTCTTACTCTTCATACTAGCCACTTCTAAAACCATTTATAGGCTTGACTTCTATATGTATAATTAATCGAAAACAGGTAGGTACTAGGTAATAATAATAGCGCCTCGTGGTTTATTTAACACGTTTATCTTAGAAATTTTATATTTTGACTAGGGCATTTGTATTAATCCAAGTAGCAATCAAAGGTATAAGCCATCACCAACCCAAACAACCATTTTTAGTTAGAAGTGCTATGTGATACTTAGTACCTATATGATTGAGTAAGTATACTTAATTAGTTTTAAGGTTAATAAATAAATAAATAAATTAATTAATTAATTATCAGAAGGCCAACTCTCGTAAATCAAAACGCTCAAAATATCCACAGTCACATGTCACATTGCACATTTGTGTATTTTCCGAAAAAGGCAAACGGTCAATTTTATAAGTAGGTAAATACCTAAACGTGTCGAACCTTTAAATAAACTATTAATTCCTACTTACTACATCTAAGTCACTTTCAAAAAGCTGATGTGTTTTCCTTTCCAATAAACAATTTGGTCAACAGAGCTCCCCATTATGCCGTCAGCTCCTAAGCAGTTCCACACGAAGGCACAACCATCGCTTCGACTAACGCGAGCGGCTCACAAAGAGTTCATAAGCATACGCGGAGCCCTAATCGGATAAAAGTATAAAAGTCCCAACGCTCCCGTTGTATCGGGACGGCATTTGAATTTGGATGTGAGAGCACTGGATGGTGCAATCAATTTTATAATACTGATAGATCATGGAACCACCATCATCAACATCAACAGCCTGTAGATGTCCACCGCTGATCATAGGCCTCCCCCAGAGATCGCCACATTGAGCGGCTGCTCGCCTCCTGCATCCGTCGGCTCCCCGCGGTTTTCACCTAGTGGGAGTTCTGCATACGCTGCGCCTTATCTTAGATCATAGAATACTGCAGTGTAATGTGTGATGGTAGCCTAAAAGCGTGGTAGGTTATTTATTTATTATTAAATTATTTAAATCAATGTTGGATATTACAGGACTAAAAAAACGGCCAAGTACGAGTCGGACTCGCGCACGAAGGGTTCCGTATGATTATCTTTAAAAATGAGCATAATAAACACGTTTGTTGTATGGGCGCCCCCTTAAATATTTATTTCATTGTGTTTTTAAATTTGTTGTTATAGTGGCAACAGAAATCCTCACATCGTCTGTGAAAATTTCAACTGTCTAACTATCGCAGTTCATGTGATATCTGGTGACAGACGGATAGGCATGGGTTTAAACCATATCCAGTCATTAATTATTTAGAGCGACGGACAACAGCAGCGTCCCACAAAGTGACCAAGCCACGCCACAGTGCCCGTGAATGGGACGATCTAGTATGAATAAAAAGGCAGATATTGGGACTGCGCGGGACGGGGCTTAGCTTTGGAGGCTTTACTGCGATTATGTTTGTGAATGGGCTTACATGCTTGGGTAACTACATATCCTAAAACATGTTAATATTCTTTAGATCGAACCTAATTTCTTTCATAATAGCAGATTTATAATAAGACTTTTATGCAAGACTATACATCCAAAACCTAAAACTGCTTTAGGCATATTGAATTTAAAAATTTGATCAGAATTTACGTACCTACCTATACTTACAAGCTCAAATAAATGTAACATATTGTTATACAAATAAAATTAAATTCTGCTAGTAAAATAAAACTCTACTAATAAAATTCAGCAGGTGTATAGAAAGGTGTAGGTAGGTATAATTTTCTTCCCCGCTCTGTAACATTTCCTTTTTGATTAAAACGTCTCCAGACAAACTCCCTCACTTCCTCAAATTGCTATTAACTCTCCAAAGCAATTGACCAATCCCCGCGCAAACAAAAGGGTCTCAACTCAACCCAAACACCGTACAATATAGATCTTGTTTCTCCCAAAGAATGCCGACATAAATAATGGCAGTAAATAAGAGTAAAATATTGAAAACTGTCATGGCGGGCAGAAAGGCGCGCGAAACTTTATATCCTTGGGTTTCCGGCCGCCAGCGCGCCAAAATGGCAGAACGGATATTCGTGTATTGGAATTCTGAACACAGACCGATCGCCCTTTGCAAAGCTAAGAATAAAATAATCTGGCTGGAAACAATACTTATTTAAATTTCGATTTTGATTTTTCGATTTGTCTAGCACTATGAATAAGCTTGTGTCCTGCTATTTTTTATTGCATAAATTAATAATATTCCTCAAAAAATGAACAGTCGTGAAAACAAAATATCTCAAAAAATGACTAACTTTAAAATACAGGAATAGAAAGAGACAATTCAAACGCGCAGTGACGACACTTCCTCCACCTACATAATACCTCATCACTAAGCTGTGGTAGATAGATATACATACAATCTCTTTGGCATGTGACGTCATATCCCAAAGTTACATAGTAGCTGTGGGGATGCTCTGTTCTGCGAGAAAGGGACAGGCGATGAAACTTTAAAAGCTTATTACTCCGTGATTTATTTACCGATTTTACTAATTCTTTCATTTGTTGCATTCATCTTTGACCTACGGTATTAAAATAATAATTACTTGTTAATTTTTAATAGCAGGGCACAAGCCTATTGGGTAGGCATGGTCGTAGTATCCATGTGGGTAAGCAAACCATAGTCTACTCTACCTAAGAGAGGCCATTATTTCAGCATTAGCATTAGCTGTGTCAGTTTGAGCATTAGTTTTCTTTTTTATTACCTATTATTAGAACCTATATTTTCAATGCGCAAAATTATAATATGTAGGTCACACTAATTATGATATTATAATCTTGATCGTAAAAAGTAGGAGTCTTTGGATTTGAGGTGTTATTTTCTGGTCACCTATACTAATTATAAAACTGGCGCCCAACATGGAACTCGTCTTATTATTATCGTCATATTTTAGTTAAACGCTGCCAGTGCAGTGCAGTCTCTTACCAAATGCCAACTAGTTAGCTGTTGGTAATCTTATCTAATTTCTTTAAATGATGAATCGATGTTTTTAGATGAGAAGTAAAATCTAATAGTACTAAGATTAAATAATGACGCTCAACCAGAGACTTTGTCACTAAAATAATTTTAATGTTTAGATTTTTTTCATATTTTTTACAGGGTAAGCATTTGACTACTGTCTCACCTGATGGAAAGCGATGACGCAGTCTACGATGGAGCATGCTTGCCTGGAAGGCACCTGTTCACAGTGTTCACTCTAGACTTGAAAACTCCCGATAAATATATTTCGAGGTTTTAATAGTTTTACCGGCCGGATAGCTATTATGTTTAGCGGAATAATTAGAATGTGATATTTTCATCACATTCTAATGATATTTTAGATAAACGCTGGGGTATCTACTTATTATTTTTATCCGGAATCCTTCGCGGCTTAGGTACCAATCTCATACGAACATAGTGATTTCATTCAATTTGTTTTCCATCTTCCATCCCAAAGCGTAATAATTTGTTCCTATTTGTTTGGATCACACGATCCGTCGTCTGCCGAAAATTCATTTAGATAATCCTACATGAGCAAAACTTTAATTAAAGACCTACCGACTAAAAAATGTTTAGATTATTTTTATGCAGGCAGAAAATATCATTTACACTATAAACAAAACGTCATTATCTAGGACCTATTCGATGGCCGGAACCGCAGGGGAGCGCGCGGCAGATTTGAAATTGGAACCAAATAGGCGTTAAATGGCGGCGTGCGCTGTCATAACGTCATTTGGCGTTCATCAGCGGGCGAAACAGCATCTCCGTTTGGTGCACGTTTTATTAGCGTAAGGAATAGCGGGGCACAGTGACTCGGAAATTGAGATTTGCATCGGGGAATATACCGGGCGCTGATTGCATTTTCTTTACAGCTGCAGCGTCATTAAATTTCTCTTGGAGGCTGCGACTGGAGCGCTTGGTTTAGTTTAGCTAAATTTGTGCTCTGTCCGTAATTTACAGTATAGTATAGAGATGACAGCATTTAGATCGGCTTGAGTCGGGATAAATGTAGTGTTAGTGACTTTCTATTTAGTAGTAATTCTATCAAGTCAGAGCCCAGTGGTAATCTGTGGTAGGAATCCGAGTGTCAAATACTTTATTACTACTGTTACTCTCCCCAATCATCTCTACGTATTCAGCACGCGAGGTACCAAATAAATCGCGGCTTTCTGATATAAAATTCAAATGAATCACATTGAGAATGGAATCACAATTCGAGTGATAAAGGAGAATTCTCTGGCAGCCATCAGCCAACCTCATTACTTTTCGTATAAAACGTGACGCCCGTGAGGTTTTCTTATAAATTTCATTACCTTAAGATCGATTCTGAGGCAAGAATGTGGCCCTTACTATTTGTGAAAATAAATGGATGGCGTTATAAAATAAAGTAGACAGGTAAGTGTTTCTGTTTTCCAGACATTTATGCACAGGTAGGTACTGCCGAACACTGCAAAAACTCGCAAATTCATACATGTGCAACGCATACGTGTTTTGGGTGAGGTTGAAGCATTATGATTTAGTTTTCAAAGAATGAATAATTATGAACTTTCAGTTCACCTACTATTAACGATTTAGTCTCTATTAAAAAACTACTTTTCACTGGTAAGTAGGTGCCCAAAGAGTTTTAGGTACTAACCAAAAAAAATGTATACCTACCAAATTCAACCCCAGGGGAAAAGATTGTCAACATTTTAGAATTTCAATTTGTTTTCGATAGTTCACGGCAAATAAGCATATTTGGTTTCGTCGCGGCGAGGTGTGATACGAGACAATTTAATTTGTACAAAATGTATTCAGAGACGGGAGCTTTAGCTTGGGTTTCGACATACGAAGGTGGAGACGGGTCTTCGATTTACAAAACCACTAAAAAAATAATTTCAATAAAATACTACCTAGCTTTTTTTCTACGCGTTTTATCAAGTTTACAAATATACGACCCACTAGGTTTATTTTCAACAAATATAAAAACCTAACTTTGTAGCGTAAAAGCAGGTCAGCAATGTAAATTTAAGTCACCTAAGTATTTATTTTTCAAGTAGGTACCTACTTACCCTCCTACTTGACTTATAACTATTTATACTCGGAATAGGCATGATGACTAATTTTTTTTTTTGATAAATTAATTATATTCCTCAAAACACAAACATTTGTGAAAACAAATATTAAATATCTCAGAAAATTACCAAGTTACAAGCATTTTAAAAACCGGAATAGAAAGAGATAGCTCAAACGGCCAGTGACGTCAGAGGAAGGTCGTTATAGTACCTCATTACTAAGCTGTGGTAGTTTTTCATACAATCTCTTTGGCATGAGACGTCACGAGTAGATTTTTCATAGTAACTGTGGGGGCGCTCTGTTTCGCGAGAAAGGGACAGGAGATGCCTCCTGTAGAAACTTTAAAAGCTTATTACTCCGTGATTTTTATTGTATTTACCGATTTTGCTAAGTTTTTCAATTATTGCATTCATTTTTAATCTTCTTTATGAAAGTAATATTTACTTGTTCATTTTTAATATTAGTCATCATGCCTATTGTACAGATGTACACAAGACCGATGACAACCCTTAGAGCATTCTCATCTTTTATCATTTAGTCACAGTACCATCGCAACTGTTCGTCGTAAGTATATCTAAGTACTTATATGTACTTAATCCACCTAAGTACATTCATTAATTAGCTAATGACTCAAAACTCGTCAGCCTATCATTATACAAAATTTAAAAGATGATTACGATTCAATAACACCCACAATACACAGTTAATAGGATTAAAAAATTGATTATACCTACAACAAATTGATGGCAAACGTCGTCGCTTTACTTAAATGCCACTCGAGCGAGTCAACAAGCCGGGTGGAATTAAATTAAGTGAAAATTAACGTTTTACCTGTTTTATTTACAAGTGAAATGGAACGGTGATGCGTTCCGTTTCACTTGTAATTTTCGATTGAAACGAAAATTACAGTTACTTACATTATTTGAAGTAAGTAACTATTTAGTTTTTTGAAGCTTTGTAGGAAGAATAGGGTGACCACCCTTTCGTCCTTAAGCTAAATTGCAAAAAGATGAGAGATATAGGGAACATAATTATAACCTACTAATGATCTTGATTTTGTATAGTCAGTAGGTGGGTCGTTCTCATTGTCACGATTCTCGTCGTCACCTGTGTGTCAAATTTTATTTATATCCTTTCGACGACGAGACTTCTGTTTTCTATTCTATTCTATTTCTAGGAATTTCAAATGTACTGTAACAAAAATACTTTTTAGATTTGCACACTTGCAAGCAAGTTGAACACAATATGTCTATATTTATGTTATTTTAAGACCTTCCTTGTGAATTGTGCTTGTGTTCTCGCAAATAAATATTTGATTGATTGATTGATTGACTGATTTGTGTACCTACATATTTACTCGTGTTATCATGCGCTATCAGCTATTTTTACATTAATAGTTGAATTAAGGACTAAATAAAATTTGACACGCAGTTGGCGATGAGAATCGTGACAATGAGAACGACCCAGGTACATTATTAGTACCTATTTATTTTTTACATTATACCAGTCCTTTCTTGTTGTGTAGGCAGTATGTCTGAATTTTCAAGCAGGGGCAGGGGTTTTAACCGTGTCTTATATACGACAACTACTTACCTTGCGGAACCGATAACTTATACTTATATAACGTGCCCTCCAAAGCACGGTACGGTTGACCTTAGTTGCAAATACCTACTATTAGCAAATACCTACTTATTATTATTTTGTAGCGGTTGCATACCCAAGTGACGACCGCAGGGAAAATTGTTTAGTAAATTTTAAGTAATAAATATCACCAAATTAATCAGGAAAAAATTCATAGTGATCGACCAAATATTCATTAACCCCTCATTTTCCAGTTATCGACCGAAAAATCGACGACAAACAAACATAACATCAGCCCCTTCTAGAAATACCACAGCTTAATAATCAGTCACATTAAATGTTGCCAGACGTATAATTCTCCCGGTCTGTTTGCGTAACACCGAACTCAGATTAAACGGGTGATAAATAAATACTTAACGTTTTAATCCATTTGCCGGAGACGATCTAATTCTGTGATAATAAAAAATGGGAAGAAAGGAGCGCGACAATGAAGACCGCAGAGAGCAGCGGAATGGTTTTGATACTTTTGCAAAACCTCTATGCAACGCACTCTACATTTTTATATTCATCATCATCATCCCGAAGACTTCTACTGCTGAACATATTCCTCCCCCAGAGAGCGCCACTTTGAGTGGCTGCTCGCCTCCTGCATCCATCGGCTCCCGCGGTTTTCACCAAATCGACGGTCCACTGAGTGGGGGGTCGTAATTTATTAGTGTTTACTTTAATTTATTGTTAATTATTCATTAACTAAGTAGGAACATGCAGGAGATTTTTTTCCAAAAAAGATACTGGTACATGTTCTATCTCTATATGATATTAAATAATCTGGCTATGATTTTTCCACTATGAATTGATAACAGGGTTTTATTTGTAGGAATTTATCAAAAATGAGGATAGGTGGCTCGTTCTCATTTTTACGATTCTCATCGTCAGTTTCATGTACAATTTTATATCGTGCTTATTTCAAATATTTTTGTACAGTATATTATAGCGCTTTATAAGACGAGTAAATTAATATATAAGTTAATCAAATAGAAAGTCTTGTTTGGGTGATAAATGGTTTTGAAATTTTAGAGGCCACGAAAGCGACGCATCGGATCATGAAAATGACTCGGTAACTTTACAGCTATCATTTTCTCACGTTTTGCTACTGTTTATAAGACTAAATGTTCATAAAAATAACAACGTAATCTTGTTTTCATAATTAAACTGGCAAACAAATGGTATTAATAACCAAAACTATGTATATTATTATTATCAGTTCGGTCCTGAGTTTGTTCATCCTACGAAATACGAATACTAATCCACTTAACTACATATTATAGGTAATAAGCCTCTGCTGACAAAAAACAGATAGTTATCGTATTAATAGCTTTATTAATTAAGAAGCATCATGAGTATTTAAAAAGTCTATTTATTTATGAGTTGCGTTATTTTTTCAATAGAACAACAACCTTCACTACAATAGAAATAATCTATACTTATATTATAACGATTTATATATAAAAACAAATCTCACTACAAAAGACAATATCTGGCACATCTTTAGGTACTCTTTTGGATTAGAAACTCCTGATTTCGTGATTTTTCCATAAACTTTTAAATATGAGCTTTACGTGTTCGGAGTCGGGCCTACGAGCAAAATAATTAAAGTATGATTGAAATGTTGGCAGGGGGGGCCAAAATGTACCTAGTAGGTACCTACCTCCCTACCTAGTACCTATATATGTACGTACTTACGTCAAGAATAGGTAGTATTGTGATATTACGTGACGTTATTAATAATTTCAGAACCTTTTGGTGATAGTTCCTAATACCTACATACTTTAGGTACATAATATCCGACGGTAAACGTGTGTGGAGAAAAGTGTTCATAAAATGTGAACTTGGGCTATAGGTACCTTTTACCTAGCTACTACCTACCGGAATCTTCGCAATAGGCTGCTTCTCCCGGAAACCAGAAAAATGGTATGTAACCATAATCTTTTAATCTACTACCTACCAAACGTAGGTACTGTTACTAGCTCTTCCCCTTTAGGTACCTATTATTAAACATAATACAATGCTAGTTTCGAAGGAAGGTTCTCCCAACTTGAGAGTTACTAGGCTACCACGGTCCAGATCACCCCTTTTGGCGATAACATGACATACCTACCAATTCGAACTCATCCATTTTTAGGCTATGATTATTAATCACAATGAATGATGAGTGAGTTCGAATTGACCCATATTTTCTCGATAAAAACACGTTTACATAATTATTCAAAACACTATCTTACATCTGTCATACTACAATAACTAAAATTGTTTCAATAAACTCACACCAGTCGCTACATTTCTAATTAAAAGAATGCATAAAATCAGTTTCATAGACCAAAATCAGTTTCATGACTAAAATGCCACGAAGTTTATGACACGAAACTGACGAAATTATCCCTTTTTTGTAAAATTGCTGCAAAGTTAAGTGTATCGATTAAAATCAAATACTACATAAACATCTCGCACATTTTAGGGTTTCGATGAGCTAACTTTGATTTCAATTGCTGAAATACAATGCCCAAAAAATGTAGTGCACGTGTGATCGGTAAACCTATGAACAAATACAAGCTTACCGATATTTTTTTTTCCGGCACGTTGAGCCTCACGTCTTACGTCTGCGATGCCAGTACACGACTGACGTTCGACCGGACCACACTCAGTGTTTGGTTGCTGATGTTTTGTTTAACAGGCAGCCGTTATATCACGCGAATTTAAAGAACCCATATCCGCGTGACCGACGCGTATGTTGTTTTAAATTGAAAATAATGATGAAAAGATTTATTTTAGACTATTTAGTGTAAAGTGTATTTAATTACGATAATTTTAGTATATGTTACATACAAATACAGTGAAATTTGGTGAAGTGGTAAGCAAATGTTTTACTGCATCGGAGAGTGTGACACGATGAGAACACGAAAAATTACCCCGTTTTTGACCATTTCGTGTTAACTTAAGGTATTATTTTTGCTTTTATTATGACAAGCTTTATTTCTGTTGTAGCCTAATAGATGTTTCATCATTTAATTCACAAATTCTGTTTGTATCTTAAGCCGTTTAGGAAATATAACCTCGTGACCATCAAATTTGAGCATCGATGAGAACTACCCAGGTATCATTTTCGAGGAAACAAAATTTTAAAATGACTAGCCTCCAACATTTCGTTTAATAGACCTATAGAAAAAATATAACCCTATTTAAAATTTTACTATACTATAACATAAACAAAGCCATAAGTTACTTTAGCTTTCCCCTTTAAAGGCAAAATTTTCCTCCAAGAATAAGAAGTAATAAGCAGTTTTCTTTCGCGCCAAAATTGTCTCCATAATAGCGCCGGCGGAAAGATAGCGCTCCGCCATAAAAAGAGATAAACGACCTTACTCTCTATTATTTTTGTGCTTTAACAAAGGCAATGTGTGCACCTGCCTTTGTCTCTTTCTAACCCGTTGGTTCCATACCCTTCTGTCTCGGATACGAGAGAAAAACAAAAAAGTATCCTCCACCCCCTCTCAACGTTAATGTTCGTTTTGTGGCAAAGGAGAACGAGCAAGGAGCCACCTTAACTACTTGAAAAACTTAATATAATGTCAATTAAAATTTTATTAAAACGTCAATTCAAGCGCTCTCGAATTCGTATGAGCGGTTTATTAATATTTTAATAAATCTCGAGGTTCATAATGGAAGATACTTCGGTAATTATTTTTTATATTGCTTATGATGGAGCGATATTTTTTGCTTAGAAAAGTAGATATTTACTTACTCTGCTATTATAGACATTTTGTTTTATGAGCTTGTATGTACAATATAAAAAAATCGTAACATTTACAAACCTGAGCACAAAATAAATGAAAAATAATCTTTATGAAAACGAATTGATAATGCTATAAAACTGGCATAAAAGCGAGAAGAGGCTACAAAAAAATTTATTGCTCGGCAGTGTGAGTGCGACCTCTTTGTTGTCATTGTGTTGCCATTCTGCGGCGACAATGGCGCGCTGTTTTGGCGGGAGAAAAAGGCGGGAACGGCGTTATCATCGGGCGCCATTACGGCCGGCTTATCAGCGCCGCTTCCGCGCAAGACTTCGCCCCTTTTTCTTTTACGGTCACGTCTGGGACCACTCAGGTGGAGATAGCTGTTCTACGTGTTTGTTTGGAGGTGATGATTTGTTTTATATTGTTTCAGTCTTTCGGGCTGAGATATAAATATTTCTATTGTTTGAGAGTTTTATTACCTATATAATGTATACATCTTTAATACCTTTTTCTTTTATTTTCGGCCGATTTCCCCATCATTTCTGTGCTCTGTGCGTTGTATAAAACTTGATTAATAAAATAAAAAACATTTGACTCTGTGGTGTGGTGGTTGAGCAGGTGGGCTCATAACCTGGAGGCGGTGGGTTCGATTCTCGCGACAGGACAATTACTTGTGCACATGAAACATAGCTCAAATACGTACTTGTTCTGTGTCTCGTCATGGTCTTAGTTCCTGGGTCCTTATAGATCCCAGATATCTACGGAGAATCCCAGTTGGATCCAGGGCACCCTATGTGATAATAATAACGCCCATCGATCACATACATAGATCTTGGATCCTAACTAGGATTTCCTGTATCTAGGGACCCAGGAACTACGAGGACCATGCTCCCACAACACCCAGACACAGAACAAGTATTTGCTGTTTTTTTTTCTTGTGCACATATACTTGTCGTGTCGCGGGAATTGAACCCGCCACCTCGGGTTATGAGGCGACCTGCTCAACTACCACACCACGTAGGCTGTAAATTGATCATTGAACGTTATTCCCATCCCAGATAATATAATACCTACAGTACAGATGCCTCATCCCATACGGAATAACGCGGGCTATTATCAAGCGACATTTATTGCGTGCATGACAGTGAAGTATTGAGCCAAATGAATACACTGGACAATAACTAGTAACTCTCTAGACACACTACATTTTTTTCAAGTTCGGGCTATTTATCGTTGATACCTGATGGCCCCCCATTAAAAAAAGAATAGAACAAAAGTCGATAATAATTATGCTAGCTCCTTATTCAGCACAAACCGTCGACTTTCGCTAAATGCTCACTAAATACTCCATTGGAGTCGTGAAAATGAAATATAAAAAGTGCTTTCAATAAACAGGATCATTAGGGGTGAGGGGTGAAGCAGGGGCGGGACGCTGAATGAGCTAATTAAGGCGCAAACGAAAGAAAACCCGAAGAAAAGCTGAGAAAACTCGGGAAAACAAGAATATTCCGGGGACGGGGCAGGGTCGAACTCGGGCTAATAACAATTTGCGACAAATTTTTGGCATGCTGTAGGTACGTACCTACATTATGGAACAAGATATTACTTCTAGTAAGTTTGTGACTACAAAGTATACGCTAGTATTTGCGTACTGCTCTTGTTTGTATTGGAAGAACTAAGTACTTAAGTAATAACATTTATTTCCAATCTACAGCTACGAGAGCAGTTTCCTAAGGCTGCGTTCTGGCGTTGTATAGGTACTCAGGGTGGGTTGCACCAGCTTACTATAAACTCTAACTATAACCGCCCACACTTCGCCGGGCGGGTTATGTCAAATACCTATCTGTCAAAGTAACTTTAACTGTGATTATGGTGCAACTCAGCCTTAGTATAGAATGAAAAACGCGTCACAGATAATATAGGTAGTTACATACGTAGGTAGTACCTATTAGACAAAAAACCACTCTCCCGGAAGACCGATAGCAAATCGACCCGTATTTTCCTTTTCCTAAGCCCAGCCCTGGCTCAAGACAGGGTCCGCGTTTCGTCTGAATGGTCGACTAACAAACTCTTTCACAAAACACAATAATTACTTTAAGCCAAATAAAAAGTGCTTTCTTTGAGCGGACACAAGCGCGTTGATTTCACCTTAGCACCACTTCACTTTTATTACGTTTTTCTGCCGTGCCGGGCACAAAGAGCTCTTTATTTTATTATTATGGGGTTAGCTGAATGCTGCCTCGTGAATCTCGCGATTTTCTTTATGCTAAGTGATAGTGTGCGAATTTGCCTGTGAATACATAATAAGTATGTGTGAAAAATGCCGCGTAAGACGGGTTAGGTATCCCTAAGGTAAGCTACTATACAAGGTGACCTTGAATTGATGTGTTATCCCGAAAGGGGGTAAATCTACACCCCAAGGTAGACAATGTTTCTTCTACGACTTTACTAAATTAATAGTTTTTTGAAGAAATGCCATGTAAAGTTTACGTTCGAAAATAGCCTTAGCGCAGCCGGGTGGTTGAACTTCGTTCTTGACCGAGTGCACATAAATGAGTTTAAGAATCCCTTATAATTTTCGCGCGCTGCAAGTTTAGGCAAATAGTATGCGTGTGTACGCTCGAGCTGTATACTTTCGTAGTGTGCGTTGAGATGCGACGACGTAGCGGGAACAAAAATCTTGGTCCGACATTTATCACGTAACATTGTAAAAACTATGTCGCTTAGTATCTGCACTAGTGTAATTATGACGTTCTATATTTATTACATTATTTGGTACAAATATAGGTATAATAACTAAATTGGTGAAGTTTGGTTAGTCTAACAATAATTTGGCATCAATTATGATGTTTCTTATATTATTTTTTTGTGAAAATAAATTACGTGACGAGCTAGTCGTTCATCTGATGTTAAGCGGTGCGGCTGCCCTATTTAACACAATAGAGTCTTCTACTCAACTTCAAAACAGTTTTAAACTGATAGGAATCATCACAAATATATGCATCAAATGTTATTTCCCGGAATTACAGTCATTGGGCCTTATGTTCCCATCTTCTTCATCAATCAATGACGAGGTTAGTGATTTTTGGCGGTTGATGCACTTCTATGTATGTAATTCTCTGCAAATATAATAAAACGTTAGAGAATGCAACTCTCAAACTCATAACAATTTTTATGATAATAAGTGTTCTGCCTAAGGAATGCAAGCGCCTTTAGTGTTTTTTCAATTCTTTTCTTTTTATTAATAACTTTTCCGTAATGTGCACGTTTTCGACCCATTTTCTAAAAATAAAACATACGTTTTAATAATAGTTAACACAATGTTTACGTGTAATAAAATCATTAATTACGAAAAAAAAATACTGTATCAATGTATCAAAACAGGTTAGTCGCGGTCTATAAGCATGCGTAATCCGATTATTTACGTAAGGAGCGGCACTGATCACAGCGTCACAGGTTCGTCGTCGAGAAGCTCTCGGGCGCGACTGAGTGTAGCTTGCTTGTGCATCGTCTTATATCGTATTATTTCAATATTTTATTACCAATAAATTTGTAGTCTAAAATTAAATAAAAATATGATGTTTGGTAGATAACAACCTGTTCTTTCATAATTTATCACTGTAAATTGTATTTATACTTTAATTATACGTGTAAATGACGGTTATACGCACTGTTTTTTTGGAGATTTTCAGTGTTGAACTCATTTTTTTTAACACACTTAATGGATAACTTTAAAAAAATTATTTTGACTGTGTCCTTGTTATATTTATCCCCAGTATGTACAATTTTTCTCAGATTATTATTCGCTATCAGTTATCTAGAAACGTAATTGACAAACCTACCGTTTCGTGATTTCGTAAAAACGTTAGTTTTAATTTTATTTTTCATAAATTATATTGAGCAGTTATCACAGTATTATTTTGTCTACGCCCTAGATAACTACGCGATTTACTATTATACTTAAGGAAAATTTAAGATGTCTCATAGGTATTGAGAAATCAGTTCTGAAAAAGTAGTAATATTTGGAACACGCCTAGAAGGGGCTCTTAACGACCTGTGTTTAGAAATGAATTTATAGTATCTTGTAACTCTCGTAGCGATCGCACGTGCATTTTTGCGAGTGGATTTATTTTTTACCATGGAAGTTTGGAAACACCCAGTTTCAAGTAAGGCTCTCACAACTTGTAGGGTATCATGGTCCCAGTCCCCCCATTTCGGGATAACTTACTAATTCAAGGTCACCTTGTATACATAGCCTACTGCTAGTACCTACTTATATGGGTATAAGTACTGCAAGGCGAACAGGGTTGACTATTTACAGGCTGTAATCGACGTTTTCTTTTCCGTGATTGCCACTTGGGCCATCCATATCAGTGGGCTGTTGCGTGCTGTGGGAAACTAACATTATTTTTCAATTTAGGTATTTATTTAGGTTTAGACATTAAACACTTTATAATTTTATATGCTTAGTTTAAATTTAAATAAAAGTATTCTGATATTAAATTATATAAGTAAGTGATGAAAAGAGTAGAGAATTATTTGGAACCTTATAAGTAGGTAGGTACACCTACGTGTATATACCTAAGTACCTACCTACTAGTGATGGATTAATTAGCATTCGCATTAATTTTTAGCATGTGAAAACTCAATTAGCATTTCGCAAATGAAATGTGGTTGCGAAATTCAGTGAAATATGAAATTTCATTTTAATTAATTTAGTTCATTTTGAATTTAATTTTAAAATAAAGTTTTATTTCATGTTTCATTTAATTTTTCATTTCATTTTTTCATTTCCATTTCATTTCATTTTAGCAAATAGCGTAGCAATAGCAATAAGCATGCTAACTCGTGAATTAGCATGTTTATGAAATTTACGCAAAATAGCATTAATTGCTATCGCTACTACCTACTACCTACTGTCACTCTTCTGTGCCGTAACCGAAGTCTTAAATTCTGTTACTTTACCCAACTTACAAGTTACAAGCACTAACAAATCAAGTCAAAGTTAAACCATACGCTAATGAATCCGGCTAAGTTATCTCAGCTCCGCGTTAACTAACATAACCAGTTAATGCAGATATAATTAATGAAACAACTTATAAATGCGTGTTATGTTAACAGACTCTAGCTCTACGAGATGCTACACTGATGGTACAGCGTGGAAGTGCTAGAAGTGTCAACCACCCAGATAAAAACTTACAAGTAGGTACTTATTTTTTTGAACCGGCCCGTCTGTGTTATATTTAGTCATTAGCAGTAAAGAAGCAACATTCTCTATGGTTAGATATACATAAATAAATATATATGTGTGGACATCACACACAGCTCCATCTAGCCCCAAACTAAGTAAAGCTTGTACTATGGGAACCAGAATACAATACTTATATACTTTTTGTTTGTACATACATAGAATACAATATAACACCCAGACACAGAACAAACATCGATGTTCATCATTTGTACTTATTGTAATATTGCTTATGTTACGTAGCTAATAAGCCTTCTATCATAGAATTATGTAAATAGGGTGAATTATGTGCTTTCGATGTACCTACTGTTTTTCGTCTAAATGTAATAAACTTATTCTTATTCTTATTCATCACACAAATGTTTGATCTATCGGGCCCGTCAATCTACAGACTACAGAGTTATATTTGCCTACTTACAACTGATCGCTACCTACTTTGGAGTAAAGGCACGTTAAGCCAACAGTCCCGCCTATTATCGTTAAGCCAAGTCGGAATGATACTTATGCCGGTCTGCACTAGTTTGACTACTCCCCCCCTTTCTCTCTCTCTCTCTCTCTCTCTCTCTCTCTCTCTCTCTCTCTCTCTCTCTCTCTCTCTCTCTCTCTCTCTAGGACCTAGACCTAGAGTGGGTCTAGGATATACCCAAACGCGTCGCAGAGGCACGTCGAACCGGGGTAAGTGCGAACATAGCAGTTGTCAGCTTTAGTGCAGACAGACCAAGTAGGTAAGGGGGCCAAGTGAGTGGTGACAAATGATGTCCACTTAATTTAAACACGAAATGTGTCTAGATGCTTGAACGAGTACCTATTAAGCAAAAATCCAAGGCACATCCAGGCGACTCTAGATCGCTGTATCGCGAAATTTCTCGCGGCGCGGCGCCTGCCTCGCGAATCACCGCTCAATCTAAATTATTGTGCAAGTTACGAACTAATCTTAATCAGAGCAGGCAAGTTTTTCAATAAACCACGCTTATCTGTGACGGCGGCGGCTAATAAATATACGGTAATTAGGTGCGAGCTGGCGGCTGAAGTTACATAGGATTATGTGGGAGTTTTAATTAGGTTTAGGTTATTAAAAAGATTTAAAGAAGCATAGGCGTACATGTTTGCACTGCAGTGAATTCTTTATCTGACATAGCATTCAAGTGAGTCTCTACCGGGCCTCTACTTACGTATATGGATTCATTAACAACTTGTTACCTACCTGCATATAATTACCGAAAAGTAGGCAGATGAAATTAAAATTCTTGGAGACTGCAGTTCAAATTATTCTACTTTAAGGAACCGAATGTACGTAAACTTGTTTTTCGGGTGTGGCCGCCATTGTGTTTGCCGCAGACTAAAGCTATATGTACTAGGCCTGTCTGTGTGCTTGGCTACCTCGATAGACAATGTAGGTATATAACATGTTAAAGAACCGATTGTAAATACTTAGTAAATGTCACGAACAATTAACTCCATCACACCAATATCTAACAAGGAAGTGAATAACGGCGACCAAGCAGATGATATCAACATTCAATCTCCTGCGAGGCGCTAATCGGCGACCGTCGATGGCTACCTAGAAAGTTAACCCATCAGTGGTAATTACACGGCAGACTGCTGAGGTTCTACGTGTTATTGGATGGTAGGGGCGGGAAAGGAAAAGTAATTTGACATTACGGTAGATCTGAAAGGGCTGTGGTATATAAAATAGTAAAGGAGTTGGCAAGAAGACTCCAATGTAGGTATCAGTATATAAAATGTACCTTCTAGCTTTTTGAGTTGAAGACCCACTCTAGCATTCTTCTCGGCGTATTAAAATCTGCGATCACCATGCCACCTACCAAGAGTGGTGATTATGGTATCTATCCAGGGCCATTATTCCGTATCGATTCCTTACTTCGAAACCACGCGAATTCCTTGTCTTACATAAGAAATCTGCAAAACTGTATTCTCTATGAAACGAAAACAAAACCGCGCGAAATGAATTTGAAATTGGCGCGATTTGAACTGTCAAAAATCGTATGTTTTACCGAGACGCGTTCCGAAACATCAACACATCAAAAGATATGACCACTTATGTCAATATATTTTATTCAAAATAAAGATAACTTTAATGTAAAGCGAAGGTATATCTGACGCCGCTGTGACACGATTTGAACAAGACACGATAACGACGTGGTTTCGTAGCGTGTGGAATCTGTGTTTCCATAGAGAATAACCGCCCAGGGCCTCTAGACAAAGTCACATTCCATTAGCAATATCGCTAATCACCAAGTTAAAAATGTATGGGCATGACCACGTGACATATCGATAGCTTATGTCATTCCCAAACATTTTGGAACTTAAGCGATATCGCTAATGGAATGTGACTTTGTCTAGAGGCCCAGGCCCTTCTATGATACGCGTCCAGGCCTATGTTCAGCAGTGGACGTCTTAAGCTGTTGATGATGTTGAGTATAATGGTCGCATAACCTTAAGGAAGTATGTACATGAGAAGCTTTGTAATTTAATGTCAGTAGGTATCTACAGGGTGTAATTGAATTCATTAGCATCCTTTGAAACTAGGTACCTACTCCTGATACCGAATTTCTTTTTTGAGTTCTAACACATTGGTTTGGTAATAATAATAACTCCAAAAAATGGAATAACTTAATCAAATGCTACAATACAAAATTTAATTAAAATAATAATTTACTGTTTTTAATTAGTACATACAAGGTATAAAAACGTTTAGATGTATCAAAATCATCCGTGCCAACTGCGTTAGGCGCCGCGGCAATCTTCATAATTTTCAATAAAAATATTTTCATTTACACACTTTTACTCTTTAATAATCATCTATAAATGTTGTACTATAATGGGCTCAATTAATGCTAATTAATTAAATTACATCCTGTATATTCCTGTGTCAGTGAAAAAAACTCACAAATTTTATAATCCCGATTTATTTTCAACTATAAAATCAATATAATACAAAACCATCAACAAAATATACAAATAAACCACGTACAATAAACAGTAAATTACGCTATATGCACCAATAACAACCTATAACTCGAATCACAGCGAAAAGCTTGCAAGCTGCAGGCTTTAGAATCTTAAAATTAATATCAAAGACCTGCATGATTATTATGCCAACTAGCTATAAAAATAAAAGACAAAATTAATATTCTTTTAGAAGCCTTTTAAGTACTTTGGACAGTAAATTATAATATCCCTTGTTTATGTTTTATATTTGCGTCTACGCTAAAGTGACCCTTTGCCTCTGCTGGTGGTTTGCCATCAGTCTTTGTTCTGGCGACAGCGACTCCCCTCGGAACCTCTTGTATCTGAGATCAAACAATATTATCGGCATCTAGCAGCGCTCCGCGGTTTCACCCGCGATCCTACAGGAACAATTCCCGTTGTCGGGATTAAATACTAGCGTATGCTTTAATCCGGGGTATATGCTACCTCCATATCAAATTTCACTCAAATCCGTCCAGCTGTTATAGCGTGAAAGCGTAACAAACATACTTACAAACTTACGCATTCATAATATTTATTTTATAACTGAATAAGCCCGCATTTGACCGCATCTCACCTGATGGAAAGTGACGATGCGGTCTACGATGGTACATGCTTGCCTAGAAGATACCTAGATGTTAGTGTGATTAAACGTAGGCAGACCCCCCACTAGGTGGACCGAGGACCTGGTGAAAACCGCGGGGAGCCGTTGGAAGCAGGAAGCGAGCAGCCGCTCAAAGTGGCGCTCTCTGGGGGAGGCCTATGTTCAGCAGTGGACATCTACGGGTTGATGATAATGAAGGTTAATAACTAGCTGCTGCCCGCAACATCAATTAAAAGTTATCTAATGCCCTTTCCCAGGGTTTAAACTCGGTCACTGATTTTTTTGTAATAAGTATTTGAGGCTGTTTTGACTGCAACTCTCCTGATGTTAAGCGACAATGTGGTCGACGATGTAGAAGACGTCGGAAGACGCAGCGTAGGCACTAGGTTAAAACCGCGGGGAGCCGATGGATACAAGAGCCATGCAGCCGCTCAAAGTGTCGCTCTAATCGGGAGGACGATGCTCAGCAGTGGACGTCATGAGGCTGTTGGTGATGATGATGATGATCCCAACTTACATCATATCGTAGAACATCCTCTGTTCCGGTGAGAGCGAAGGTTTGGTTTCCTGTAAGGCTGCATCTATGTCATCCTGGTACACCACGACCGCCTCCATCTCTTTGTCTTTACTCGTTTCCTAGAAAATAAAATGAGCTGAATCATAATACGTTTTCTGTCATCCAATCGGATGATTCTAGTTTTTGTCGAACTAGGTACATCGATAGCTGTACCAAGTTTGTCAAAAACTGATATTTAAGCCTATTATAATTGGCGGAAATATCAGCTAACATATACTTAGAGCATTTAGAAAAGGAGGTGGCAAGGCAAGGCGTTCCCCTCTGCCGGTCATATGGCGCTACTTGGTCATCTACAATATCATAATGTGCGTGTAGACGTTGTGTAACTACGCTAGTTTATATAACGGTGTGCGTGTTTTGAGATGGTGTGCGGCGTGCGTTTACACGCGCGGTGTGCGCGTGTGCTGTACGTGTCTACCTAGTCCCCCGTAGAAAATATCAGAAAAATTGTGCTTGCGGATTATAACGTTAACATCTCCATTTATAGATGCTCTAACAACATATAGCACAAAACCATACAGCCGATTCGAGACTCACATCTTTTTGTAAAGTTACATAAAAATGATATATGAGGTGGCATAGTATTGCTGGTAACATGGAGTACATCACGGAAATAGATAATAATTATACTTACACTAAAAAAATCAAAACCAAACCATATTCTTTTTTGAAAAGTTCCGAATATTGGAATATCACCAGGTATGAATATCTTACCAGCTGCTTCTCAAGCCGTCCGAGTTGCGCTGTGACCAGTAAAGACTTCAAGTCGGCGGGCGAGTAGCCGTCAGTCACTGACGCTAGTCGCTTGAGATCCACTTGCTCATCTACTACCACACTCTTCGTTAACGTTTGGAGGACTTCGTAGCGCTCCTCCTGTGATAAATAGTTATTCTGGGTAAGGGAATGGCTTGATACATTTTAATTCTATTTCTATGATGTTATGTATGAGTGGGTAAGTATTGAATCACCATCATCATTATCTTGTTAGCTATTGATCTAGCCTTTCAACCATCACATCAGCACAGCCCTACAAGGCCAGCCATTTGCCCTGCCCCTATCGAATGCCATCTTACACTAAGTTTCAAGACGCGGTCTTCACTAAGTACACGTTTGCCCTATCGGTTGTTAGTTTTGCGGAAAATATGGACAGCCCGCTTCAGTTTGCTTATTCTGAAAACTAAACACTGTACTTATGTATAGTCACTCATGACGATAAATCACGATTTTCGTCAGAAATCAGTCAACTACCATCTAAACACATTTACTTAAAAATTAACTCAGTAGCACCATGTCGTCTGCATATAACTAATATTTCAATAACAATTCTATATTCATCGGCTCCCTGCAGTTTTAACCAGATCATCGGTCCACCCAGTGGAGGGCCTACGCTGCGTCTTCCGGCTCGTGGTCGCCACTCGAGAACCTTTCTTGCCCATTGGCTGTCAGTTCTACGAGCAATGTGGCCTGCCCATTGCCCGTTTTGCTCTCCTATACAAACACACCCACCTGCGTGCAGTTGCGCTAGGGCTATCTTCTAAGCGTTTGTTTAAAATTATAACGTAAACTTTACATTACGAAGGAATGAAAAATTCAATGAAACACTAGTAATTTAGAAAAGTCGTAAAAGAGACGTTGTCTACCTTGGGGTGTAGATTTACCCCTTTTCGGGATAATATACCAATTCTTACTCGGATTATATAATGTAACGTATAGTGTTGCACAGATGCATGTTGAGCCGTCCCACAGAGCTATGAAACAAATGATGCTTCGCCTATAGATAGAGACGAAATTAATCATATTATTGCTGCCAAACTTCGGTACGGGGTACTCTTCTGTGTCAGTTTGATATTATAGGGTAATTTCGCTAGTTTCCGACCACTTAGTGGTGTTGTCAAGTTTAGGATGCATAATAAAATGTACCAGTATCATTTTTTGACTTGATGCTACTAAGCTACGTTTCAAATATATATACTCTATATTTTTATCAGATTATCAATAATTTTTTATAATAACCGACCCTTTTATAAATATCTAAACCAAAGGCTAATAGTAACTATTTTGCTAGTTTTCGATCACTAAATTATGTTTACGACCACTTTTTCGCTAGTTTCCTACCACTATAAATTGAAAGACGTAGGTGCCTGACTGCTTGTGGTAAATAAATGATAGAAACAATGATCAGAAAGGCTTCTTTAGATCCTCTGTCTTGTATTTTCATGATTTCTCCAGCTTTGAGGCACTTACTCATATAAAAAAGCATGACCTTTTTTCTTACTGAGACCGCCAAAAATTATTTAAGGATATGGCTAAAATATCAGCTATAACAAAAAAAAATTGGCTAACGTAGTTTATAAACATCGTTATGTTTACAAGCTAAATACGCTACTTTTTTTGTAATAAAGCCAGCCCACATTAGACCCTGGGCGAGAAATATTCAATGATAGTTCGATCAGTTGGTCACGCCTATTTTGCGACCACCAGCATTAATCGTTTTTTTTAAATCGTGTCTGTTCTAATTAGTTAAACTTACAAAGTAATCGACTATTTGTGTACTTTTATATGTAAATAAATACGTATTTATAATGTTTTTGATATAGTTTGCTTTTGCGGTCGAATAGCATTTTTCTGCAGCTGGATTAGTTTTCGACCACGAGCGATTTTGAGTATCTGTAGTTTTTAAACCAGATGGTGGATAAACGTGGTCGAAAACTGGCAGTTAAAATGTATGTGCTTTTAAGTTTCAAAGCTTTAAAATAGAATTGGGGATTTCTCGTATAATATTTGTTACAAAACTGAACCTATTTGGACATAAGATGTGTTCACCGCAAGCTTTTTATTTTTGTATTTTTTCATCAAATGTACATTAAACGGTCGGATATAGGAAGTGGTCGCAAAACCGGCGAACTTACCCTACGGCAGAAGTACCGATAGTGATGTAATGCGTTGGTTAACCTTATAATTATCGACACATCGATAGTTTCTATTATGCCATCCGGAAATTTGTTACAATAAGTTTTAAATGTTTTCAATTTATTTTGTGGTTAGATTGACTTCTACTAATTAAACTTTTAATATCTTTTATGTTTATTAGGTTTCCTACAGATCCTAATATAAAAGATAAATAGATATTCGCAACTGGACAGTGCAATTGGTTTCCTCAAAAACATGATACGGTTTGCTCTCAGAATTTTGAAGCTGAATGTTTTATGAAAATGTCTAACCATATACGTTTATATTTTGACGCTATTCCCACATTGAAACTCTATCCTATTTTTAACGAGGTACTAGGTGGACCGATGACCTGGTGAAAACCGCGGGGAGCCGGTGGGTGCAGGAGGCGAGCAGCCATTCAAAGTGGCGCTTTCTGGGGGAGGCTTATGTTCAGCTGTGGACATCTAAGGGCTGATGATGATGACTATAATTTCTCTTATACGCATTTATTATTTGATGAGGACATTATAATGATGTGGCGTGCTCGCCCATGAAAGAGTTTTCATGTAGCCTCCATGGAGCTATTAAAAAAAGAAGGAGGGAATCCCGTCTGATCCGAAACTGAAGCTCCCTTAGGAAGCCGGTCGCCCTACTTTCAGCTGACACACATATGTAATATGTCCGCCATTTTGGGCTTCAGTTCGATGTCAATCAAAACTCAATCCTTCTTTTTTTTTATTTCATCCATGGTAGCCTCATAGAAAACCATTGCTCTTGGTTGCTAAAGACAACTGATCTCGTTGATTCTACGGAAGAATCTACGTCTTAGTCGATATTGAATGAAAAAATTCACTTGCTTTTTATTTTGTAAACAGCTGTAAATTAAAATATACATCGCATGGTGAGCTGAAAAATTACCTTTATTTACTGCCAAACTAAGGACCTCCTTCTATTAAATAAGTGTTTACCTACAACACCTCAATGATACTCAATATTATTATTATTTTTCCTAAAAATTCATCTGAAAATTGTATTTTCAGATGAATTCTATCAAAAAGAAACATGACGCAACAAAATTGATGAATCATCAGCAAAACGTGTTACCTATGTATTTGGAGTTTTAATATATTATTTCGTTTTATAACTTGTTATGTTTCTTCTATTTCAAACTTTAGTTTATAGATATAATAATACTATCACACATCATCAGCTGGCAGACGTCTACTGCTAAACATTGCCTCCCCCATAAAACCTCACTTTGGACGCCTATCGGATTTGCTTATAAACTTAATCTTTATAACCATAAACTGACGATAAACTACCTCTATACTTACACACATTACATTTGCCATAAAATAGGTGAGGTGGACTGTATATCCGTGACGCGAACATGACGTACCAATACCAATACCAATACATTCAATTTTATTTATTTTAGATTTATACCGGTATGTTTATCGGCTGGCCATTGTCGACCCGGAATAGAGTATAATAGAATAAAATAACACTATTACACATAGAAATACGCACAAAAGGCACAAAAGATATAGGTAGGTACTAAAGTGTACCTAATGATACAATCAGGTAAGAGGTACCTTACCGCGTACTTAACTCATATCAAACTATCGATAAAAATATATCGACTCAACCCACAGCACGTTTTGCTGACAGCAGTGGCACTAATGACAAGACAATTGCTATATATGTCATCTGCGCAGGTAAACCATAGAGGTTTCATTGTAATACCTGACACGCTTGAATTGTATGAGAAGTGTCGAAAAGGCGCCTCTATGTAGAGGGAAGCGTTTTTTTTTTTTTTGCTCTGTGAGCCGTCCGGGGCGGAGTAGAGCGGAGTCGAGCAGGTCGGGGCGCGAGGAGGAGCACATCACGGACCAGGGGTCTAGCAAAGATCCCAAACGCTAACGCTATCGCCAAACGCTAACTCCAAAAATGTATTCAAATGGCATTCGCTGCCAAAAAGTTAGCGATTTCCAAAATGTCATTTCAGTAGGTTTTAGAGTTAGCGTTCGGCGTTAGCGTTAGTGGTTGGTATCTTTGCTAGACCCCCTGAAGTTGGTTTACCATGCGGATTGTATATAAGCAACTTATAGCGATCGAGTGGGCGTAGCCCGATGCGCTTGTCCGACCAAATTCGCACCACATTGGACACCACTCTGTACGACGCCATAGGCGTCGCTGAAGATAGTGAGACAGTGACATCATCAAGGTCATGGAAGGTGGAGGTCACGAGCTACAGACATGAGGAACGCGAATCAAGGAGGGTGGGGAACTTACAGTATTGGGCAGCGTGGTGCAGAGATGCGTATTGAGCCGGCCGGGGCGCAGCAGCGCGGGGTCGAGCAGGTCGGGGCGCGAGGAGGCGCACAGCACGGGCCCGCGCGCGCCGCCCTCGGCCCCGTCGAGCCGCGCCAGCAGCTGGTTCACCACGCGGTCCGTCACGCCGGTCGAGTCGTGACCGCGTCTGCATCGGTTCACTTTTACTGTTTAGATACTAACCCCCATATTCTAAGTTGTTGCCACGAGTTTACTCCACTCAACTCAATCTCGACTTAGCCTCATTTTTGTATGTTTGGTATTTTTAATTGACAATATATAATCCACTTGACATTTTAGGGTCAATTTTTCTTAAACGAAAGAAGCGAAACAACTGTCAACTCAAGGTACGTAGCGATGTACTTTGAGTTTCCCTCAAGTTAAGTGGAAGTCGAGTGAAGGATTTATGGTGAAATGTTTTAGAATACAGGGGTAAGGCTCCGTTGTCCATCTGTCACCGGGCTGTATCTCATGAACCGTAATAGTTAGACCGTTGAAATTTTCACAGATGATGTATTTCTGTTGCCGCTTAAACAACAAAAACAGAAAATGGATAAAATAAATATTTAACACACAACCTCACTTACAACCAACGTTATTTTTTTTTTGCTCGTTTATAAATAATGATACGGAACCCACCGTGCGCAAGTCCGACTCGCTTTTGGCCGGTTATTACACACATCATCAGCCCGAAGACGTCCACTGACGAACATAGGCCTCCCCCATAAAAAGCCCTCCCCAAAGAGCAATTACTGAACTAGATCTGCGGATCCAGTTCAATAATGCATTCAGGGCGCAGGGGGGGGGTTGTATCTGCCACAGTTCTACAGTGCTTCAGTCATGTTTGCCGATGCGCGAACAGATAGCTTTAATGCCATGTGGCGCAAGAAGACCGCCTCACTACCCAGCAGAGTTCGCAGCAACAATAACATTCTGAATGTTATTGTTAACGATTGTCCTCTGATGTGGGCACTCACGCAGAGAACTATGTCACTTTTAGATAAATCTGATGACAACGCAATTTTCACTTACTTTGGCGCTATGCTGTCGAACTCGTCGAAGAAAAGTATACACGGCCGCTGCATATCTGCCCTGTAAACAAAAAAGTGGTATCAACAAAAATCCCGTAAATAAAAATCTAAATACTGTGACAAATGTGATAAGTGCAAAATTGTAATTCAGATTAGGACGCAATTTTTGAACGCTCTAAACTAGACCTAAAAACAAAATTATACTAAGTAAGTACCAAAAAACTTCAAATAAGGTATAGAAATAGAACTTAAAATAACACTTTTTGGTGGAGGGAATAGTGTCCCGGTTGCTAGCAGCATTTACCATCTTGAAAAGCAATGCAAATTTTATCTGCAAAACATCCCCAGCATTCTGATCACCTGACGCCTCCACCAAACGTTTGGTCTGGCTTAGTAGCATATTTTAGTAATCTGTACTTTTGCTTCGAACACATCAGTCATCCTCTCATCGATAACTTACTTGTCAAACACGTCTCTAACGGCCGCTTCACTCTGCCCTATGTACTTGGAGAGTAGCTCAGGCCCTTTGACAGTGATCATGCGCATATTGTGCATTCTGGCCAGACACGAGCCGATGTGAGACTTGCCGGTGCCGGGCGGGCCGTAAAGTAAGATGCCGCATGATTGTGACGGGAACAGGGCTGGGTACTGTTGAATAAAGAATGAATAAAATAGGTACAAATAACTTGAAAATTGTAAGCTATGGGAAGGGACAATGCATCCTATATCCTAGAAAGAAATGTACACTAATAGTGTGTAGCTAGTGCGCTATTTCTTTTTATTGCACAAATAATTAATATAACCTACAGTGCAAATGCCTCATCCCATACAACGGAATAACTCGGGCTATTTTACGAATTATTTTATTTCTGCAAAACGCAAGATTATCAATCGAAATTTATTGCGTGTTGGCGAAGTATTGGTCCAAATGAATGTACTGGACACTAACAATTCAATTGTTTATTTGCATTCCACAATGTTGTTTAAAGATGTTCGTTTACGTAGTTACAGCTCATCATGGACCTTGTCGGGCACGCAACATTAGAAGAACTAGTAACCCTCTAGACACGATTACAACATTTTTTTCAAGTTCGAGCTATTTTTTGTTTGTACCTGATACCCCATGATATTACTAAATAAATAAACAGTACTTTTAAAATTTAAAAATACAGCAATAGAAAGAGACAGTTCAAACGTGCATTGACGTCAGTTCCTGCTCCTTCATAGTACCTTATTACTAAGCTGTGATAGCTTTACATACAATCTCTTTGGCATGTGCCGTCACAACTTGCGTTTTCATAGAGAAGTGTAGGGAAGCTCTGTTTTGCGAGAAAAGGACAGGCGATGACCTCCAGAGACTTTAAAAGCTAATAACTCCGTGATGGCTTACCAGTTTTACTAATTTTTTTCAATCATTGCATTCGCTTTTAACCTACTTTGTGAAAATGACATTAACTTGTTAATTTTTAATAATAGTAGCCATTAAAAATGTTTCTTACCATTAAAGGCCAGAATATACATTCAGTGAGAGTTTGCTTGACCTCCTCGAGTCCTCCGATCGGACCCCAGATATCAAAAGCGCTGGTTTTCTCTATGTCTTTAGTGATTTCTTCCACGAGGCGAGGTTTGGAATCCTCCGTTTGCGATTCTGGAAGTGAAAGCTGGCATGAAATGAAATAAAATATTTTTGACATAATTCGAAAAGCGTTTAGTTCTCGATCCCATGATAATAAATAAATAAATAAATAACGCCCAACGATGCATACAAAAAAATCTGGACCTTAACTAGAATTCCCTGTATCTAGGAACCCAGGAACTACGAGGACCATGGTCCCACAACACCCAGACACAGAACAAAAAATTTCGCTTTATTCCCTGTGCACAAATACTTGTCCTGTCGCGAGAACCGAACCCGCCGCCTCCGGGTTATGAACTCCTGCTCAACCACTACACCACGGAGGCTGCCGAACGTAATTTTTAATCAACGTTTATAAATAAGCTAAACAAGAAATAAATAGCGCTGTCAATCTGGTTATAAATAAAATAAACTGTCTGTAAAAAAGATCGTCGTTTTAACAAAGAAAACCATAGAAAATATATAAAACCATGATTCGGTACCAACTTTTCTTCACCGCCTTGAATATTTTCTTGTTGAGGTAGTCCGTGATTTCCCTGATGCTGTGGCCGGCGGTGTCCATCGCCAGTTTGATGACGTCATCGTCTCCCACCTCGAACTCTTCGCGGATTTTGTCGTTGAGCAAGTGTTTAAAGAGATCTACCCTTTCTTCCTGAAAGAAATGCATTTCCTTTGAAATGAAGCCAACTCTTTCTGAAATCTGACGTCTATTTAGTTCGCCAATATTAGTACCTGTTCCAGGTCTGGCATATTAAAATGCGCTGTAAACATAGGTTTCCCGTTAAACTGCCGTAACGCTGGATGCAAGGCTTTCATACTGAGTGACGTCATTAGAACGCTCACGCCTGAGCACGTCTGCAGAATGTGCTTTATTACTACTGCTAATCTGAAACAAGACGGGTTTAGTAGGCTGGTAAAGTACCTGGGTGAAGAGCTTTGAAGGTTTATCATTGTAAGAAAAATGTGACAGGTATTTGAAAAAACCATATGTCTGAGTTAGATGGCTGTAACCTTTTCTGTCAGTAGATAAAACCAGTCAGTTTTTCTGTACTGCAACAATTTTGGTAATGGTAACATCAGATAAGCACTGTGCTTTTCATGTACTATGGTAGCATCAAATCAGTATTACAACCTATCAGGTAACGTCAGAATTGTACTGCAACCTTTCAGGTGCTACGGTAACATCAGAATTGTACTGCAACTTTTCAGGTACTATGGTAACACCAGAATTGTACTGCAACTTTTCAGGTACTGTGGTAACATCCGATCAGGCTTACAACCTTTCAGGTACTATAGTAACATCCTACCAGTAGGACAACCTTCCAGGGACTATGGTAATATCTTTCCTGAATTATGGCAGCATCAGATCTGAAGTGTAATCTTATTGCCACTATGGTAACATCAGATCAGTATTGCAACCTTTTAAGTACTATGGTAACATCAGATGAGTACTGCAACCATTAAGGTATTATAATAGCATCACATCAGTATTGTAACAATTTAGAACAGACAGAACAGACTTGTAATATTTTGAATTACCTTTGGTAATAAGCTATATCTTGTGGAGATAGTCCTTCCATATTAGGGGGCACCAGTGAATCAACATCGTCACATATCAGCACCGCCGGGCTGTGCTGCTGGCACATCAGGATAGCTTTGCTGAGGACTTCAGGGATGTCTTTACGACCACGGAGAGATCGACAATGGAGGATGTGAGACCACACTGTGAGTTCTTTTTGTATAATGTGGCAGAAGGCTGATTTACCAGTACCACTTAATCCTGAAATTGTCTACTGTTAATTTATACCCTTCACATTGCCTTCACATTGATTGAATGGCCAGTAATGGCAATAATAGCTGTTCACTAGTGCTAGTAAGAAACAAAATAAGATACATAGTTTTGATCAACTGTAGACTGTATGGAGGTAAATTTTATAAGCGCTTAGACTGTTATCGTTGTAGATCATGTACTGTATGTTTGTTATACTGAAGTAGTGGTTATGTATTTTATTTTGGCCTATGTAGTTAGTATAATATATTTATACCATTTAGTTGTTAGATAATAATAATATATAATATGATGATACTATATAAACCAAAAAAAGGCTAAAATGTTCAACTTACCAGTAACTAAGACATTACTCTTGATTTCAGAGGCACCTTTGAAACTAGCCTCTCTATGTATCTCAAAATAAATATGTGAAACGACTTTTTCCATAAGCATCTCAGTGGACTTCATTGCTCTACAATAATTCTTATAATCATAGTCTAACTTAGAAATAGCATGTTTTGGAAGCACCAGTTCAGTATCGAGAAGACATTTAGCTGACACTGAGCAGTCTCTGAAAGATTCAGAATTGAGCATTGTGTATTTCAGTTTTTCCGGTTTCAGTTTAAATTGCAAATGGCCACTAGTGATTTCCGTGTTTTGTTTCACCATATTGTTGTTTATTAAGAACTTTTTACCGGAATGTGTGTTTGTTATCACACAGTTTTTGAATGTTTCTATCACATCCGTTTCAGATTGTACTTGATCTGAATATGTGACTACATCTATATGGTCCGGGTGGTCCACTTTGTCTCCTATAAAAGTTAAGATGATTCTCATTCCGTTTTCTACATTTATAATTGTGTTTAATGATTTTGGTATAAGTACAGTCGGTATACTTCTGTTGTATACTTCTCTACATAAACTTCTGAATACAACATTATTTACTGGCACTATTTCTACACACAAATCTTCAATGTTATTGTTATTATTTGCTGACTCATCTTCATCCTTAACTTCTTCTACTAAAGGAATGTTTTTCATTGTAGCTAAAATAACTGTAGCTTCCTTGTACTTCTCGTCAACTAAATCCTCATGCATAAAAACTGTGTATGGGTGTATCAAATTCTTTTTCCCATCACTATCAATGGGTATTGCTCTTAGAATTAATTTTTTTGGAGTATTTAAGTAAGGCTGTAGCATTCCATCATTGATTAATGCTATACTTTTAAACTTAGATTCATTTTCTTTAGGCACATTGTCAGAGATATATTGTAGTCCTTGATAGCTGTTGAAGGCATCTATTTTGACTACAACCTGGCTGTGATTGGCCAGGATTCCTGTTTGTTTTGGTGTAAAGATAACTGGTATTGAAGCTGATATCCACACTATTGCTTTCTGCCGCGCGACCACTAGCCTCAGTTGGTCCAAAATACGCATTTGGAGTAGTTCCACATTGTGTTCCTGGAAAAACAGGCAGCTATACAATTTGAACTTGAATTTGTATATTATCCGGAAAGGGGGTAAATTTACTCCCCAAGGTAGACATTTTTAGAACACTTTTCTAAATTAATAATTTGAAGAAATGCCATGTAAGTACTTTAAACAAAACTATGAGTTAAAGAACTATAATACCAAGATCTCTTGATCATCAGGGCTATCAGTGTCTATGTACAGGTTATCCAGCACTTTCACATCACTATATGGAGACACGAAGACATCAGTACCCTCGTCCAAACCCAATAATCTGCAGTAGACAGGATTGCAAGCTATTTGCCCTTCAGGAATGCTGACGTTAAACACAACCCATAGGTAAATGGTCCTGTCTCGGCTAAGTACTTGGACACACAGATTCTGAAAACAATCATGAAATGAAATTAGAGTAGTTAGGCAGAAAAATATAAAAAGTTTAATACGGTGTTGTCTTTAAATACAGAATGTGATCCAAATTATTGCTGGTAGTGGCCTAACGAGTTATAATATCAAGCTAGCTTATAACGCAAACATTACCCTTTCTACAGGTGATAAACATTTACGTAAACAAAGACATAACCTCGAAATATTATTTGTATTTTTAGCTGAATTAACTACATAATGGGTCGAGTATTACCTGCTCATTGTTGGTGCTGTACTTTGGACTAATATAAGCGAAACATGTCTTTTCGTGAGTGAAGACCAACTTAAGTCTTGCTCCTCCCAACATTGCTCAAGTAAAGCAAACGAGTAAAATCCACTATACAATACTGTTTTGGTAAAACTGAATGCTAGCAGTACATAAATAACCGATGTAATGCGTGAATTATTATTATAAGTTACAAAAATTAAACATAAATAACGCTTGACATTGAATGAATTTTAAAATAATTATTGAAAATTTGATAACTTTTTTTTGTTTGGTTTGGTTAGAAAATAATATACTCTTTGGGTTTGGTCTAGGCGTGAGGCGTATTTATCGTCACAGGTAAAAGTCGCTGATAAAAGAAAGTCACAGTCAGTCACAGTGACAAAATACCTCCGGGAGCAGCGACACTGTGACTTGCGCGCGAATCTATGAGAGCGTGCTAAAGTAATAGGTGCATCCTTTTCTCACGAAGGCGTCTGTAGCGTGCCAGAGAGGGACAAACCTAGTATTTTTTTCACAGGAGCTGTGACAGCGACATGTTTTGCCAGCCGTCAATTCAAAAGTAATAGGTGCATCCTTTTCTCACGAAGGCGTCTGTAGCGTGTCAGAGAGGGACAAACCTAGTATTTTTTTCACAGGAGCTGTGACAGCGACATGTTTTTCCAGCCGTCAATTCAAAAGTAATAGGTGCATCCTTTTTCCACATAGGCGTCAGAGAAAGACACAGCTATTATATATCTACATCCTGTAACTGTGACTTGTGCCGCGAGTAAAAAATACTCGCTAGTATTTATTCACAGGTATTTGTCACAGGTATGGCTGAGTCACAGTCACAGTATCACCTAGTATCTCGATTTACCTAGTACGACCCACCTCTAGTTTGGTCATTGGTGATCGGTAGGACGACACTCGACAGTGGGCCTAGCACGAATATTTACGCGCACGTAAGTGTAACGTTAACGTAAGCCAGGTGTATGAAGCGTAGCGTTATATACTCTTTGGTTGTATGGCATTTGATCTGCCCCCCTATTACGAGCAGGCCCATTCAACTCGTCATACATTGGATGGTAATAGTAGGTGGGCATGCTATAGGGATCCCAGTATAACAAAAATATTTTTTTATTTTATTTTAGATATGGCAACAAAATGATTTTGAGGTTATAATTGCCACCGGTCTCGTGTTGCTTTCTTTTCGTGAATTTTCAGTGCTTCTTTATTTAGCGTAGAGACTCTTTTTGTGTTTGTGTATTGTGATGTCGTATTAAAAACAATGAAGGAAAATAGCCGTAAATGTGCTAAATGCAATGCATCATCAGCGAAAGAGCCAAGTCTGGTGTTGCATCGATTTCCATAACCCAGCCCTACCAATGTTCAACGGTAAATTACACAAAACTCATACAATATAATTTGAGGTTATGTATTTATTATTGAGTTCATTGTGGATTTGGAATTAAACATGTTAATTAAGTTTTGCAGAGTGCTATCATGGGCAAAGTTTTATATTAAGTATTTCGTATTATGTTTTTTTTTTTAAATAAAATAGCTCTCGATTCATTATTCACAATGTCATGTATGCAATAAATATAAAAAATTATAAAATCCTATGCTTTTATTTTTGCGAATTGATGTAGTTTTGTCCCTATTATAAGATAGTTTATCTGATAATACAATGGGGCTGCTCTAAAATTAATTACTATTGACATTAATATATTAATATCAATAGTAATTAATTTTGGAACAGCCCCTTTTATCAATTCAAATCTATACGAACATTTGAATTTTCCGCCTTTTTTAAGTTTCCAAAGGGTCCCACTAAAGGCGCTAGTATTGAATTTCATAACCACTTTTTTGTATGAAGATGCCATTCTTCTCCGCTAGGAGTAATAGTATTCTGTGATTACGAGTGAGCTAGCATCGCTGCTGACGTGCGGCTGCCGCTTAACTTCTGCCAAAATGTATGAACTTTGAAAGCAGATGAGGGGCAGACGCAGTCATAATAGGGGTATCTTGGGGGGGGGACCCCCAGGGGGTCTAGCAAAGATATCAACCGCTAACGCTAACGCCAAACGCTAACTCCAAAATGTACTAAAATGAAATTAGCTGTGGAAAAGTAAGCGATTTTCAAAATGTCATCCTAGTACATTTTGGAGTTAGCGTTTGGCGTTAGCGTTAGTGGTTGGTATCTTTGCTAGACCCCACCCATCCTTGGTCTGAGCGACCACCACAGACCTCACCACAGACGTTTTTCTCTTATCTGTGACGCGACTGACAAAGCTTTGATGTTGACATACTTTTTTGTGCAATTGGATGCGTTCCAGTTTGAGTTATTTTCAATATATTCGTTATTTTGTTATTTTCACTGTTAAAAACTCTCAAGGCGCGTCCGCTGTGCTATGTTTTGAACAGTGTTAGGATATTTGGTATCAAGCCTTTTTATAGGTAGTACGTAACTTCTTTATTATGCGCCTGTCTGTCAACGATGAAAAGAAAGCAATGTAAATAGAGCTGTCAGATAATATAGCAGAAAAAAATTAATGTTCGGAATGTTTTAGTTTTATTATTGAGAAGATTATATTTATTTGTACAATGGAGAAAGGCGATTTTATTCCTTAGGTAATGATATCCCGGAAGACTCTTTACATTATATATATGTAAAAGGTTATGGGCGATAAATATAACGTGAAGAAAATTGTGGGAGGTTCATAACCCGAGGATACACAATAGGGGTGAGACATAAAAATCATCATCTATTTTTATCGAAAAAATGGCATCGCCGAATTTCCCTCAACTGAATGCTGATAATTTTAGTAATTGGCTATTCAGAGTAAAAGTACTGTTGGAAGAAAAACAATTGACAAATGCTCTAGAAAAGACAGATAATAAAATAGCAAACTCAAAAGCCAAAAGCATATTGATACAATGTATTCCGGACAAATATTTGAACTTAATAAAACATTGCGAAACAGCCAAAGATATGATCGTTCTCACAAGTACATTTCAACGGAAAAGCATGATTACGGTGATACAGCTACGTAGAAAGCTGCTGAATCTGAAACAGTCTCCAACAGAAAATTAGAAAACTATTTTCACAAATTCGACTGCCTGATTGATGAGCTGGAAAGTGTACAAGAATTATTGGGAGAAAAGGATAAAATAGCGTGTTTGTTAACCGGCCTCGACTCAAAATTTGACACAGTGATTACGGCAATAGAGTGCAACACCGATATAACTGGAAGAAGTTCAGATATGCACTTGGAATTTGTAAAGGCACGTCTCCTAGATGAGGAAATGAAAGTAAATGAAAGGAAGAACAATGAGAACATGACTGAGACTGCTTTTGTCATCTGCTACTACTGTAACAAGCCGGGACACATAGCGAGAGACTGCTACTCTAAGAAAAGAGGGCAAAATACCGGTAGATCGAGAGGATACCGAGGAACTGCGAGATTTTCGCAAGGTACAACACGAGGCTATCAAGGGACCACACGAGGCTATCAAGGAGCAACACGAGGCTATCGAGGAATGCTACAAGGCAATGAAGGAATGACAAATGATTAATCAAAAAGCAGCGAGGAACTATGAAAGAACGTTGTTTGTTCAAAACATTACCCGTCCGCTGTGACTTTAGCATGTTCAGTAAACATAGTTCAAAACCTCACATTAGAAAAAATGAGCAGCGACGAGGAAGACGTGAATGCTGTTTTGGCTGTGGTCGATTTAGTTCTTGGAAGAAGAAAAGAAATAGATTTCATGTCAGACCTTACTTACAACAATGCTCTTTCAACATATTAAGAACTACAAATTGAAAACAGATTTGGTATAAATGCACTCAATAGTTACAACAAATAACAAAACACTTTCATTAATATTTTGAAAACTGTGAAACGTCTTCCTACGTCAAAATCGAACATAAAATGAACAATTCCCCCCGCTCCCAGACGAACGCAGGGGATGTTTTCCACAAATTCCGGCTTACACGTTCAAGTGTATTTGCTCCATAAAACACTCAGGCCACGCTATTTTATGTTCGATTTTGACGCAGGAAGACGTTTCGCCGTTTTCAAAATACTAATGAGTGTTTTGTACTCCGTAGTCATACTATGGAGTGCATTGTGGAGTGGAATCCAGAGGCAACACTGCAATTATTATTGATCATGTTGATACGTGAAAAACCTGAGATTTGGACCTATTTAAATAATATTTATAAATAATGTATTTAAATAAGACCTAAATCTATTTCTTTTTCTTATTCCAAGAACCACCAAAACCAAAACATCGTTCACGCCTTCCTCGTCGATTCTCATTTTTTCTTATGTGATGTTTCGAACTTTGTTTACTGAACATTGCTAAAGTCGCAGCGGACGGAAAATGCTTTGAACAAAGACTGTTCAAGAACAATATTCTGTTTAAAACATGGTGCAGCGAAAGCGCCTTCACGTTAATTTAGTCCAACTGGAACCCACCCTTAATGTATGCGTACAGCAGTGTGGTCAACGTAGGCGATATATCGCCATTTAGGCTACTTAAGACTAGGAACCGGCGACGTAATAATCCGATTGGCGACTGGTCGCCTTTTAGGCTACCTCAGGGACATGTCTGTAATTAGTGACCAATTTTCACTCTTAGGCCACTTCTTGTATGTCTTACTTTGTACATGTCACCGACTTTTTGTAAGAACCGTTGTTTATAAAAAAACGTGTTTATTTATAAACTGTCGATTTATTTTAAACGGGCAATGTGTCTCACAAGAAACGGTGGATTTTTCGGTTATTTAAAATTAAATGGCATTTTGTTTTATTGTAATTGTGTATTTCAGTGTAATTCTAGTTTGGTCAAAACTAACCTAACACTCCTGCTCGCTTTGCTCGTCGTCGTAACCTACAGGTTAGCCACTTAAAAAACAAAAAGTTACAGCAAAAATTAGTTCATCAATACGGATTTGTTTACAGTTAAACGCTACTAAGAACCGTTTTTTTAAACTCATCGCTGGGCACCGACTATTTATAAATAATCGAAAAATCATCCGTGTTATTGTAAGACCAATTGTCAATTTGCAATAAGTCGACAGTTTATAAAAAACCGGTTTTATTTTCGTTTTTTATAAACCAACGGTTATTACAAAAGACGGTGACATACATAATATTTATTCCTACGAGTTATTCGTGGAATTCAAAGACTTCCCACGGCTGCTTTATGATTAGAGACAGATTTTCTGTTCTTGACAAGGTCCTTGAGGTCCACAAAACTGGCTGAGGATCCATTTTGCAAACGAATTTCGGGATGAAATTTATCAAACTTAACAGAAAACGGACCAAAAACTCACAATAAAATTGTACAAACACAGGGAGAAGAACATTGGCGTCTGAGAGAGAAGGGAGGGGATAGATATGGGAATAGGATGAATGGGTGAAGGTACAGGGAGGCAAGTGCCCCAGCACCTCCAATCATTCGCCGATGCATCCATTCATCCTTTTCCCTTCTCTTTTTCCCCCTCTTCCTTCTTTCCGCCTATAAAAGATAGGGCGGGTCAGCTATTAAAAATAAAGTGCGTCAAAAACGACTATTTTATTTCATTTTACGATATTTACGGGCTTAGCCACTCAGGCGCGGTGCGGCGGGCGTAGGTAGGTTCCCAAAGCGCTCCTCAAATAGCGCGGTATGGTTTTGCATATTTACGGTTTATACGAATAAACTAAGCAGTGTTTTAAAATTTCAAAACTAGTTTTGATAAGTAGCATTACTTGGCTATCTAAACAAATGCATTTTTACGTGTGTTGCAGTATAAAAAAACACACACAACAACACTACACATAATAATTGACGCTCCGCCGTACCTAAAGGAAATTACTCCGTCGACGGCGCGCGCCGGCTCGGCGCGAGATTCAATTTAGACTGTGGCGTTTTTTTTTCTCCTCAACTATAGAGACTTTTACTTTATTCGATAGTGATGTTCAACTAGTTTCAATTTTAGTCGATTTATAACGAGTGACACCTCTAAAAATTGATTGCCATCCCTAGTAGCGCAATCAGCTGTAAACCACAATTGTGGTGAGGAGCGGTCCACGTTGCGCGATGCCTGCCGCACATGTGGTTGAAGCGCCTGAGTGGCTAAGCTACTTTTTTAGGCGACGGAGCCTGAAATTCGGCTACTTTAGGCTGAGAAAAATGGCGATATTAGTCCCGTCGTCGTTGGCAACACTGGCGTACAATGGAACGTCACAAAAAAACCTTCGCTCTCTATCATTGGTCAGTTTTGTAAACCAATAAAAAATCAAAGCAGCCCAACGGTTTTTGACGACGTTTTCCAGTCCGGTGTCTTGCTAAAATTTACCAAAAATTTGAGAAACTGTTTATGAATTGCGAACAATTATCGTCCCGTGAATATTCCAAAGCGAATAGAAGTTAACTAAAAACGGCTGCCGCCGTCCATTACTGTGAGTATAATAGTAATATAAAGTAAAATGATATTTGACGCTTTGATGTTCGCTTGTTTTGCCTCCATTTTTGGACGTTGACGATTTAAAATGTATGTTTACGTGCAATTTTCGGATAACTGTTGTAATAACATTTATTATTAGTGGCAGAATTGGACGGGTTGTTTTCACCACGATTATTTAGTGCACGTGATTGTGGGATTTGTTTCAGCAGAGCAATAATGGCGCCAACAAGGTTGGCAACCAAGCCGATTCCCGTCAATGAAAATTTGAATGGTATTTTGAGCCATGGTATTACGACGAGGAGTAAGCAACTAGCTTCTCTGAAGAATCACAAGGATATTCTGAAAGTTCCAAATAAGAGGAAAGCTGACAGTCCTCTGAAAGATGCAACGGCCAAAAGGGCGGCTTTCGGGGACATCACCAACGCTTTCAACAAATCCTGCGCCCCACAAGAGAAAGACAAAGTTATGGTTCTAAAGAAAGTAATGGTCGAGACTAAAATGCTCCCAACAGTAAAGGTTGGACTTTTATATTGATACTTAGATTAATTAGGTAGCGACAATAAGAGTATTGAGGGTACTTGATGGTCCAATCCAGCTTTGCATTATTATTCAGACTTATTAGCTACCTAGGTTAAAATGTTATTTAGACTAGTGAAATTACTGGGCAAATGAGACTTTATGACCTGATTACACAGTGTAGTAATCTGATTACTAGACTGTGTGATGTCTCAGGATGACGTGCGCAGTGCAGTGTCACGCGAAACTTTATTATTTTAAAGTTCCGAGTGACACTGCAATTGTTATGGGCGGCCGTATTGCTTAACATCAGGTGAACGACCAGCCCGTCAGTCATTCATTCTCATAAAAAAATAAAAAAAAGAAAAAAAAAAGACTATTACATAAATAAGTATGTGTGGATAATGGTGGATATTTCACACAGCACCATCTAGCCCCAAACTAAGCAAAGCTTAGCATACTACTTCTTCGCAGCAGAATAATTTGCAAAGCAGGCGACCCTCCCTAGATGAACCTTGCAGTAAATTCTTACCACCCAGTTATGACTGTCCTAAAATCAAAATGTTTTATTGCAAATAGGCTATTCATAGCACTATTACAAGTCAAATGTTAGGTACCTAAATTAAATAATTAAAATTACAAAGTGCACAAATGTCAAATTATAATAAATTATAAATAACAGGTTCCTTCACAATTTATTGCATAAATCACTTGCCTTACTCATATCCGTTTCATAGGTTGAGCATGCATAATTAACTGAAACTGAACTTTATGTAGAATACATAGATATACACAGATCAATAATGGTAGAAAAAGTAATAAAAATAAATAATTACAATTATGGAAGCACCAACTGCTATCTGTGGCAATGTAAAAAATTTGCACAATATGTTGGATACGTTTTAGTGTGAAAAAAGTAACCTGTGTTTCCCTAAAATTTAATCCATCTCCATACTAATTTTCATCAAGTTTGGTCCAACATTTTGGTTTTGAAAAGGCAATAATCCTTTTCAGTTGTTAGTAGGTTCTTGTCCTGAAACTAAATGAAGTTATAAGTACTTATTATATTAGCAAAATCAACCTACTGACCTACATAACAAATTACTTTTATTGCTATTTTTATTAGTTTGTTGTTATGTTATGAGTTATGACTATTATGTTAGCTATCCCATAAGTTTTATTATTAACCTTCCTGGATAATGATGATCTAATAATACTCAATACTCATCACTCTGAAAGTCTAAAATGCTGTGACTTGATGATATGGATGTAATAGTCTGTATTCTGTACTGTCTCCGTATTGACTAAGTGTCTAATAGTCAATACACAGGCTGGTAATAAGCTAGAAACGTAAGCTATCAATACCTCTTACATTTCATTTTGAATAGAAGTTGGTACTTCATGAAGAAACAAAAGGCTGAAAAGGTTATTGACACCCTTGTTAATGGTGGCACAGGGTGGCAACATCAGGGCACAGAGTATGTCATAGAACTTAATTTTCATCAGGGTGCTTTTACGTGGCTTAGGTATAGTTACCCTTTTGATGGGTAATAAATAGTGATTTATGTATAATAAATAATCATTGATAACTGCTTTCTATCAAGTACAAAGTTTGAAGGTATTGCATTCATGTTTTAGAACATCAAGCCGACCAACACAACAGTCCATGGTAAGACATCAAAGACCAAGTCCTTACAGCGAGTGGCAACCAATGCCATTGAATCTATGCAAAAGCACTTTGCCAAAGACCCACCCAAGCCGATTCCTACTCGAGCTCAGAATGGCATTCTCAAAAACATTGAAAAGAAGGACAAATCTCTCAAAGATCAGAACCAGAGTCAGAACTCTGCTAAATCAGCTCGGAGTGATATGTCCGAGCCATCTTTGTATACAACTGCTTTGGAGAATATGTAAGTATTTATATAAGTTTCCAGAATTAAACCTCAGTATAAACTGACTCTATTTATGAATGTTATTCACCCACACACAGCACATTGCCTTACTACTGACTTTTATTATTATGTAGCAACAGTCTAAAAATGCACATTTTGGCAATGACTTCCTAGTCTGGAGCTGGATTAGGCACAATCACAATAACACTCCCTTTCAGCAGCCCATCTGAAGTCACAAAGGAGGCATACAAGACAATTAGCGAAAAGCTTGACAAGGTGAACCTCGATGATTCGGTGAACCGTTCACTAGATAATGAAACTGAGACACCTCACGCGCCACCAGCAGGTGTCCCTGACTTTGACCTGGAGAACTGGAATGACCCATTCCAGGCATCTCATTATGCTATGGATATCTTCAACTATTTAAAGGGCAGAGAGGTAGGTCTTTCTTATTGAATTGGCTTTGGACCATCTTGATATGTAACAGGCACATGACTGCGGTTTTAAAATTATTTATCTGTGATGGATCTAAGCCATAACAAAATCTTTAATGACAATTAGCTCAACAAGTTGGTAAGCTGATCTGTAGGCAGGCAGCAGCAGTGGGCAGGTCAATAATTGGTAATCTCTTTGGGAGAATAAATCATTTGTGGTGTCAATGTGTTTTGGCATGGAAACCGAGAATCGGCAGATAGGGCGTGGCGGGACGGAGCGACGACATACGCAAAGCAACTGGAAGAGTAGGGTTGTAATGTCTAGCCGTAGAGAAGGTCAAGCTGATGATAAAATAAAATGACAACTGATTTGAATTGAGTCACAGTCTAATGAAATTAAAATTTTCCATCTTTTTCATTTTCTATTTATTTGAAGAGAAGAAGAAGATATACATGTGAGGTTCAATGGACCAAAGATCATTATCATCAAAAGCCTGAAGACGTCCATTGCTGAACATAGACATCCCCAAGAGAGCGCCTGCTCGCGTTCTGCATCCATTCGGCTTCCCCCGGCTTACACCAGATCGTCGGCCTACACTGCGTCTTCCTATTTCCGATAGGATAGGTATCTAGTCTTCGCCAAACTCAATGGCGGCTGTGAAGTCGGCGCGTAACGCTGCGCAGTATCAAAAATTAGATGTGCGCGGGAAGAGGTAAGTGGAGTGCGCAGCGTTGGGAGGCCTTGCACCGCACTTCACAGCCGCCATTGAGCTTGGCGCGAACTCTACATATAGCTCTTAGAATTAAGAAATCGAAATGGCAATCATCGCTTGTAGACAAATGATGGGAAAGAAAGGTTCTGGAGTGGCGACCACGAGCCGGAAGATATAGCGTAGGATCAAGGATATTAAAGTTAAATTAGTCCCTGATACAATAATAAGGTTTTATATCAACGTGAATGACTGATAGCAATGTTATCACTTCAGCGCCTATTCCCCATCGACGACTACCTGTCGCGCATGAAGGGCATCACGTCATGGATGCGCGCGCTCCTCGTCGACTGGATGGTGGAAGTTCAGGAGAGCTTCGAGCTGAACCATGAGACCCTCTACCTGGCCGTGAAACTCGTAGACCTGTTCCTCACAAGATCCACCAAGCGGCAGCCAATAGAACAGCATCTGACGAAGGAGGAACTGCAGCTGTTAGGAGCTGCAGCGTTGTTCATCTCGTCCAAATTTGACGTGAGTATATGAGCTATTTGTGTTGACAAGTGTGTAAAACGTGGGTGTAGTAAATGTCTGTTTATTTCTGCCTTCTCGGTTGGTCACCAGTCCCCTCGTCTACTGTGTCGAACTGTTCCGCAAATAGAGGTACCATTTGTAATAAAATTGTTGGTAGATTTTATGCTGTAGTTAACTGCGGATCCTTACCCCCTTATTCTAAAACATTTCACCAAAAATCCTTTACTCGACTTCCACTTAACTTTGAGGGTAACCCAGGTACATCGCGACGTACCAAAAATGAGGTTAATTCAAAGTTGAGTCGAGTGGAGTAATCTTTTGGTAACAACTTAGAATATGGGGATTAGACTCTATGCAGTAGTAGTTTAATTAGTCTATTAGTTTGGTAGTAGTTTAGCTATTTTGTACTTTTATCAGTTGTATGTAGTTTGTGTATACTCAATTACTCACTCACTCACCATCAACAACCTGAAGGCATCCACTGCTGAACATAGGCCAATGTTGAAGACCAAGGAGAATGCTGCAGCCCAAAGTGCAAGTTGATGGATGACACTGATTCTTGGTCATGCCAGTTTTTTCACGATGTTTTCTCACCGTTATAAATGCGTGTAATTTCCGTACGTAACATAATAGTCTTTGTTGCGGGTTGTCGAACCAAGGCCCGTTGGTTAGAATGTCGCACGGGCTACCGCTAAGTTACACGCGCTCTTTTACTGATAATATTCCTCGAAAGAAACGAAACTAAAATATATTTATACGAAATATATTTTGCCTGATCCAGTTCGCAGTAGCTTGCCTTCTGAACTGTAGGCGATGGGTTCGATTCCCACCTATGACAAACATTTGTGTGATAAACATAATATGGGTTTGTTCAGTATCTGGGTGTTATATTGTATTATAAGTATGTATTAACAAACAAAAAGTATATAAGTATTCTATCAGTTATCTGGTTCCTATAGTACAAGATATTCATAGTTCGGGACTAGATGGCGCTGTTAGAAATGCCCACAACTTTTTCTATACGACGTTTAATCTAAGGGGTATCTGTTTAAAAAGTTCATCATCATCTATTCCAGGAGCGTATCCCGCCTTTGGTAGATGATTTCCTGTACATCTGTGATGGCGCGTACACGCTGAGTCAACTGCTCAAGATGGAGATGAATATCCTGAAGGTTGTGGACTTCGACCTCGGGATCCCGCTCTCATATCGCTTTCTGCGGCGGTATGCGAGGGTAAGACGGATTTGAAAACATAGACATTTTGAACTCTCTCTTTGAACTTTTTTCTCTGACAGTGAAAGCTTTTGAAAGGGCTGAACAAACTTCTATTTTGAGTGGGAAATCTTAAAGATGGCCTGGTTGCTTTGGACAACCATGTTATGTGGAATTTGTATCCACTTAACTTCGCCTTCCTCGGTGCTTTACAGAAGGCCCGGGATCTCCAAATGAATGGTGTTAAATCTTAGAGCATTTAGAAAAAGAGATGGCAAGGCAAGGCGTTGCCCTCTGCCGGTCATATGGCGCTACTTGGTCATCTACAATATCATAATGTGCGTGTAGACGTTGTGTAACTACGCTAGTTTATATAACGGTGTGCGTGTTTTAAGATGGTGTGCGGCGTGCGTTTACACGCGCGGTGTGCGCGTATGACCGCGGTGTGTGCTTGCGGATTATAACGTTTTAACATCTCCATTTATAGATGCTCTAAATGTTGAATATAAATCTAAGCCAACAACTCTGCAAGTCTACATCAATTATTAATGTACATTGCTACTAATCTACATTTTTGATAGAAAGAGACGTTGTGTTTATGAAGCTAGTGACGATGACTCCCAGTAGCGTTTTAACAACTAAAAATAAATCGATATGCTAAATTGATTGAAAGAAAAATAATTTATTTGTAACTGGCAAAAATTATACATGGCATAAAAGAAGGACACTTGATTAATCTGCCACAAATCGGCCCCAACTCAACATGGTTCTAGTTCTTACGAACCGGCGCTGGTCTTCCGTTTGCTAATTGCTAAATTTGCTGGATCGCCGAATTTTAGGTACTAGTTCTAAGATCTATGAAAGCCGTTTACAAATTCCTCATCTATAATTCGGACAGCAAAACAATGGAACACCTTACCAGCGTCATTGTTCCTTGAATAATATAATCCGCGAGTTTCTAAGGCTAGAGTGAACCGGTGTCTTCTAGGCAAGCAGGCGCTATTGTCGACAGCGTCGTCACTTACCATCAAGTGAGACCGCGGTCAAATGTTAGCATATCGTTGATAAAAAATAGGTTTCAATAGCTAGGTTGTTGTGTAAATGTCGCTTTATCCACAGTGCGCACGAGTGTCTATGCCCACCCTTACTCTAGCGCGATTCGTGCTAGAGCAGTGTCTATTAGAGTATGGACTGATAGAGTACTCCGATAGCAAGATGGCAGCGGCGGCGCTATACCTCGCTCTAAGAATGAAATCGCTCGGGCACTGGACAAATACGCTGCAATATTACACAGGTACTTAATATAACTGTTTTGATTTGTACCTACCTATACGCTTTTTTAGAATGAATTGAATAGGAGAGATTTCAACATGAGTGGTGAGACTGAATAGACCATTGCTTATTAATGGAATAACCAGCTATGTTTTAGACCTAATAGGTGCTCAACTTTTTGGTAACTGCAAGTTTCGTTATGGTGCCATTAATTTATCTAAAAGAAGAGATCTCTTAGATTTGCAGTTCATATACAAAATTCTTAGAAACCAAATTGATTGTACACTGCTAGTCGAAAAGGTCAAGCTGAGGGTGCCGTCTAGATATCCTCGTAGTAAAATAAAATTGTTCTCTGCACCGTTTAGAAAAACAGTTCTAGGTAGTAACTCCACCATCCCGCGTTTAATCAAGCTTGTAAATCTTCACGATAAAATTGATATATTCTGTGACAGCTTGGCACAATTGCGTTCTGAGGTCGCAGGTTTTTAGTTGTATATTAGTATGCAGGCACTTTGAAGTTACCCCTAAGTAGGAATAATTCGAGGTCTTTCAGACTGCTGTGTTACATGTTATATTGTTACATAATTGTAAGTAGGTAGGTATTTGTTGTAAGTTGCTTGTAAAGTGCGAAGGATAACGGACATGAGATCGCTTGTCAGAAGTTTGAACAAATCATGCTCTGCCATAGGGCCGTGTATGAAGGCGGGCTCATGCCCTGCTTGTGATTCGTGTTTTTTCCTTTGCATTAAAATTCTATTTGTTAAAATATTACGTTTCATTTTCTTTTCACCTTTAGTGTTTAACTATATGTAGTGCAGTATTATTACACACTTTATACAAGTTATATTATAGGTGCATGCGGTGTCTGCCTGTAATTGGTTGAGCATGTAGTTTAGATATCTTAAGTGACTTTCATTAGCATAAGTTCATGTTTTAACTGTTGGCGGACCTAAATAAATAAATAAATAAATCAGTTCGGGTCTATTTTACGCCATCTCTATTTAATACTGCCGAGAATGGACTCATTATAAAGAGACGATAATAGTATTCGACTGCACAGATATGTTAGGGTCACAGTACCATGTTCGGGACCGCGTTAACGAGTGATTTGTACGAAAGAATAATGCACAGCGCCCCTAGCGGCGAGTTTATGAACAATGTGTTTTATTTGGAGTTTTCTCATCCAATATTGCGGTCGTCATACGCGAAACTCCCATTAGGCTTACATTTCTGTCAGCTATGTTTTTATTGTATTTTACGCTTCATTTTCCAGGATATTGCCTGAAAGACATCCTCCCCGCCGCAATGGCACAGAATGCCATCTTACACAAGAAGCCAAAGTCTGCGATCAGCACCGTCAGAAACAAGTATTCTCACACGATATTCTTCGAAGTAGCCAAGGTTCCCCTCATTGAAGATTCAGTGCTGAACAGCTGAGAATTACCCGGTGGCACATTACAGTTAGTGAGGAATTTACTCAGGTGGGTCAGAGTTATCTAATTTCTTATGTGTACATAGTTTGCGGCTACACAAACGAGTGGTACAACCTACGCCTAATAAATTCAGTGTAATTTAGGTCACAAAACATGTAAGCACGTTTTTTCAACTAGATGTTTTGTGGCCTCTATATTTGCTACAAAGATATGAAACCTGAAACTGTAAACTATTTTATTTATAGCAATTTTGCTATGTGTATTATTATATGTATGAACAAAGCTGAATTGTTACAAACTCTTGATTTAATTATACCTATTGACAGGTTTCATGTCCATCAACATCTGCTACAATTTTTTTATGTTTTTTTATTGTTGAGTATTTATTTGCGTTAGGCTGCATTTCCACATGCAATAAGCATCTGATGTGCATCTATCAGACTGCAGCATGAAAGTTTGAACTATGTAATGTAGTCAGATAGGGGGTTGGACACTTCTTGCAGAAGTTTTCTTGCATGTGTAAATGCAGCTTTAGAGTCAAACTCACTCGTCTTTGTAGCTGTATCAGAAATGCAATCAATGACTTGTATTACTTAATTTGACTTAATGTTTGTGGTTCATGGAAGATTTTTGATATCAAAGTTGTTGACCAGGTTTCTAAGTAGGTAAACATTCTAATTTAATGATGAGCAAGCATGTATTCATACTTATTCGTTTAGTAATTAATGCTGATGTCCAGCTAAGTGACAGTAAAAATGTAGAAGTAATAACCCAAAAATGATGATTGTGAATATTCCTTGTACTTAGCTGGTGTGAATGTGTTCACATTGCATTTAATAATTAATATATTCTGCAAAGGAGTCCTCTACTTTCAATCTTATTGCAAAAGAGCATTATGATCTGTTTTGGTTTTAATAAATTATTGTAAGTCATACACAGTAAGGTGCCACGTTGGCTTTAGTTACATAGTAAGTAGTTTTGACATAGTTGTAATAATAGGTGACTTTAATATGCCCATATTTCAGCACTAAACTCGACATGAATCTTTGCTCAAGACGAGATTTCATACACAAAATGATCACATTAATAGTGAGTGAAATCTCTACTTGACCAACAATCGACGATTGGGCATAGTTCTGTAATACGGATCGTAGAATATGAGTACACTGCCATTCACTAGGAAAATTGAGTCGATAACTGAAAAGAGATCAGCAACAATCACAAAATATTGTAATTGTTGTTTCTATAAAAAAAAATGAGAGAACTTAATATTTTAACTGCTAGATCTTTAAAAATCGACTAACTTTTATCCTACAAAAATAGGTAGTAAAATTAGCAATAGTGTTATTGAGTCGAATTGTTTTACGTCTGATAGACAATGGTTTTGAGATGTTTATGCGATGCTAATTTCGGTTTAACTTTAACTAAGACTGAATTTGTATGACAATGAAAAATTTCAGGTATACCTTACATACCTCAACTAGAGATTATTTTCTTGCAAAATTTGTGCCATGCAAACATGGCAAACTAAATAAGACTAGAAAGACGAAAGTTATCTTGCGATATCAAAATTTGATGAAGCTTTGAGTTTCTTCAGAAATCTCGTTTGCACAAACATGATTAATTGTTTATAAACCAAAATCGCAGTTTACCGTCTATAGGGAATTTATGTACCAAAAATATAAAATCCATAATGCTGTATTGTAATACCGTTTTCTTGACTGCTGCTTAATATTTAATTGTGCTGTCTTCCTATAGTCAAATTAAAGGTTTCTATTAAGCTTGCTATGGTTTCAGGGCCGCGTCTAGTGTTATGTAGATCTAATACATTATTTAAGAACTAGGCTAATTTAGGTGAATAATTAGCGGTGCGGCCCACGTAATTTTTAACGAAGTACTTTTTGGTTATGGTAAAGTCTCCAAAATAATGTTTTACTCAGTGGCGTGTAACAGTTGTACATCTGATATGAGAAAATTGTTATTTAGATAATTTACATCAAGTTAAACGTAATTTCAACGGACAAATTAAGAATGTTGAATATAATTATTAAGTATGGATTGAAATCTAATCCAACCTTTAATACGCTTAATTGCTTAAAACGGTTTTATTGGTAATTTTTAGGTGTTTAATAATTGTGTATTGCTACTTCGTTAAGTACAGCCAGACAAAAGTATCTGTGCCTTGCCGTGCCTCACGTCTATTCGCGAGGTTGACTGATCGTGCTCAGATATTTTTGTAGCGGAGTGCACTATCAAGGCGCCGGATGATGACGTTTTATACATAGCATGTATTATTGGCAACCTTTGCTAATACTCTTTTAAATGTAATTATTATTATTAATAAAATTTTGTAAGGTTTTAATATAATTAATTTACATAACTATTATTGTGAGATCATTCACATCACCCTGTCTTATGTTTTGTAATTTATCACATTTTAAAGAGTACAAAATATTGGAATGTTATAATAATGTTGTTCGTTTAATAGTAAGTTTTAGAATAATTTCACTTTGAATACTGTTTTTTCTTGATAATTTTGTCGTCAATTATACAAGGTTAATGTAAAACTCCGACGTGTAAATAAAAGTGATTTTGGTTTGGTAACCATTTGTTTTTGTATGATTTCAGTTAATAGACCTCAGGGTAAACTAGGTGTTTTTGGCACGTTCCCTGGCGCAAAATATAAAAATTAAAAATAAGTTAATTTTAGTTTTGATTTTTTTTAATAATAGTTTTTGAAATTCTATTGAAATAAACTGCAAGCTACCTAGAAACTACCCTCACAAAATTTGAATGTACCGATTTTACCGCTGTGACCACGAGGATACGCAGTCATCTAGCCAACTTTAGAATGGCAGTCTCGTTTCGTTGACATCACTGTACAAGTAATTTCTAAAAAAGGACATTTCTATAAATAAAACTAAAAAAGGACATTTCTATAAATAAAACTAAAAAAATATTAATTCAGGTTGTGATTTAATCACACATGAAATGGTTTTGCAGTAGTCACAATACAAAATTCACTGGCTACTTGATACACATATAAAAATTACAAAAATGCCTACTTTTATTGCAATTTGATAAGTAAACGTGAATGCATACAGAACAAATATGCATGAATATATCGACTTGGCCTCATTGTGAGCAATAGGTGGGGGAAACGATTCTGTAAGAGCATACTATCAGTCCTAGGTTTATTCTAATATGCGGTCAGCAACAAGAGCTTCGGTACTAAGACAATTTACCCTGTAGACTGTACAGGGTAAATTGTCTTAGTAGGAGGTAAACAGTATATCGTATAGTTTACCCAACAATAATTTTAAAGGAAATAATTTTCGGCGACCAAAATATTTCAAATAAGTTATAGACAACTAACTCTGATCCTATAGAATAATTCATAATAGGTACATACTTTACCCTACTTTAGTACTATGGATTAAGCAGGAATTTAAAAAACCGCTTAGTACTCAGATCCAGCGGCCAGCGTTTTATGTGACGGAAACTAAAATAATTTTGTACCTTTGAACACAAATAAATTAACATTTCTTTAATTTTACTACTAATAACGCCCGGTAGTAATAACCAATAACGATCTTGAAAGTGATCGCAGTCTTCGATTGGCTGTGGTTATAATTCTAACCATTGCCAATCCAAGACAGCTATACTTTGGTCGTTGGCATTTTCTGGCTTCTCTACAGATTGACTGGTGCTCTGAGGCCTTTCGCATTTTAATAACAACTATTTCATATTTACATTAAAAAGACTTTTTCCCACCGCAACGAGCATAAAACTACATTAGAAATGCAATAATACGGCTTGCACTAGTGCATATACAGTAGTAATAAATATTTTATTACTTTAAAATATATGGGGTTATAGTAAACTACCAACATTAAATTTTTCTATTACTTGATTAATGTTTCATTTAGGCCCGATTTTACCAAAGTAGAACAACGTTATTCCAAGTATAACGTTCCGAGAATAACCGAGTTACACGAATATAACTATTATACCAATTACTTTGAAGCTGGATACAATCAGGATAGGGCCTTTTAATGGTCATTTCATTTATCAATCAGCTGTATCCGAGGGTAACAATTAGCGTTATACTTACTTGGAATAAAACTTATTCCACTTTGGTAAAATCCAGCCTTAGTGTAATAATATGAGATTATCAATAATTCATCTAACATTTATCTCTTTCTTTTTCATTCTTACGCAATTTGGAATAAAAATACATAAGCAATTAAATTTCGAGAAACATTCAAAGCTTCAAGTACATAGTATTTTGAACTAATTCAAGATGATACAAGTATGTTAACCGAATAGCGGTTATACTAAACTTGGAAGCGTCAACACATAACATGCTGCACTATGTAGATAGGAACCATACTGGTTTACTTGTCAAATTTTGGATAAAACTTAAATGACATTACAATAATTATAAAGGAGCCTGTTAACATTATGATAAAAAAAAACACGAAGATCAAACAAAACGAACAACGGCGTGTTGTCGACAATTTCCATATAATAATCTTATCCATAAGTTATATACAAATACAACGTTCACGAACGAACGTGCCTAATAATATTTACAAATAGTTTGGATACTTTGGCTGTCGATAGGGCGACTATATCGTGTTCATTCCTCTACAAAAATGTATCTAGATAAAATTGCTTTAATGATCATAATCATCATTATCAGAAAACCTAATCATAGATATATGATAACGATTATCTGCAATAGGCATGATGACTACCATTAAAAATGAACAAGTAAATATTACTTTCATAAAGAAGATAAAAAATGAATACCATAATTGAAAAAATAAGCAAAATCGGTAAATAAATCACGGAGTAATAAGCTTTTAGAGTTTCTACAGGAGGCATCTCCTGTCCTTTTCTCGCGAAACAGAGCGCCCCCACAGTTACTATGAAAAATATTCTCGTGACGTCACATGCCAAAGAGATTGTATATAAAGCTACCACAGCTTAGTAATGAGGTACTATTACGATCTTCCTCTGACGTCACTGGCCGTTTGAGCTATCTCTTTCTATTCCGGTTTTTAAAATGCCTGTAACTTGGTAATTTTTTGAGATATTTAATTTTAGTTTTCACAAATGTTTATCTTTTGAGGAACTAAATAAATTTATCAAAAAAATTTTTTGTCATCATGCCTATTGAGTTGATAGTTTAGGTACTAAGGTATAAGGCCTTTGGCGCCTAGCGTACTCCGCATTTTAGGCAAAGCTCGATCTGGGCCCTGTTTCATAAAGCTACGTTTTGTACTTGTAGTAAAAACTGGCAGCACCACAAATTCATTGAGTACGGCGTTTTTTACAGCTAGTAGTCAACAGTTGTGTTGTTTTATAATGCTAGAAAACATCAAAAGGCAACATTTGTTGTTTTATTGCTTTATAAATCGTCACACTCAATTTGTTTTTGTAGTGTTGCCAACTTTTCAGTACAAGACTTATAAGCTTTATAAAACGGGGCCCTGCTCGCGTAATGCGTCAGAAGAGCACAGTTATAGCGGTAGAAAGAGAGGTACTTATTTAAGGCTTGTAGCGCTGTGCGAGCTGAAATGCACTTTATTACGTGATAGCAATAGTCTCTATTTATTCAAGTGATATTATGGAGTGAGGCTTCTGTACTACTTTTAAGTTTTCTATGGCATACAAAATACCAAGTATTAAATTCAACATTCAAGCAATTTAGTGATTACAATATATCTAATTATATGTATTGCATTGGAACAAACACAACATGCACCCTATAATATACAATAGGTCCATTACAGATCCTTAAATAATCAACTAATAGCTGATACACAATATATGAACCATTACAGGAACTTGAAATGTAATTTTAAGCGTATAGACAATATTTATAAAGGTTATGTCGATAATACAACAGCTACAAGTCTATAGGATATTGTGATAATGAGCAAGGGAAAACTATGGTGTTAAGAGTTTAGCCAAATCTGTTGTTTAACTTTGCATAATCATAATCAGATATTGCACACTGCACCGGTAATATTTAGTATAGAAAAAATTGTTAAAACCACCAAAATAATGTCTATGAAAGATAATGACTTCTCAAATTTAACATCTACATACATAACATATTATGTCTTGTGGCAAGAATTTGGTAGGCAAACCGACTGAATTATAAGCAGACTACTTCAATCAGCAATATGATAACTTGATAACTAACAGTAACAGTACCACAATTTTCCCAGCTCCGCCTGAAAGAAATAGTCTACGCATAAAATTACAAGTCAAAATTCAGGTGCACACGTAATATTAGCTAGGGTTGGGAGACTTGTGGTTCTCTTGCGTCGATTCATGCGGTGAGTCGACTTCGCTCATCGGTTGGGCTCGGGGTGACACTGGCCTGAAGGTACATTCAAGGGAGTCCGAGTCCGGAGTCCCTGGAGTCGAGGGAGTCAGGCGGTCTGTGCACATTCTTTTGGAAACTGGGGAGTCGGCCTCGTCGCACCGCCGCTTGGCGACGATGTATGTCGGCCGGCTCACTGGACTGAAGCTTGACGCTCGGATCTGTATCGGCGATAAACTCCGCCGTGTCGTGTACTTTCTGGTCGGCGACGGTGATACTACTGGTGAAAACCTGGAACGAAAATACACTAATTTCTACAGGTTTTGTGCCGAGTCCGGTTGAGAAGTTTGGTAATTGAAAAAGTTCATCTTCCCCGAACATCGAAGACGTACTTATTATTCCTGTTTGCCCCACGAAGGGGGCCGATTCCATTAGCCTCCTGCCCCATTATAAATATAACATCAACCACAACAACTGGTGAGCACGTGTAGGCATTAATTGTTTACCCTATAAAAAAATGTATCCAGTAGTTAAGTGTTTATACATAACATTAGAGGTTTAGTGCATAAGATCGCAGAGTGCAGAGTCCATGTCTTCAGTATGACAACCCAAATCTCCCCCTAGCGTAGTTAGGTATTGTCACAGTTCCCATAGACTATTATGGATCATATATAAATCACTGCATCTAAAATCATCATTACCTTACCTATATGTATACACATTCACGTCTTCAACCGAACAATACAAAATGTACCTACATAAATATTCAATTATAAAACTCACAAGAGCTCGCTTACGGGTATTTTCGTTTTAAAGGCGGCGCTGGTAGCCAATAGATACAAACAGTGAAAGAATTTCTTGATTACGCTAAGCAGGCGATACTGCTAAGTATAATAATCGGCCAAGTGCGAGTCGGACTCGCGCACGAAGGGTTCCGTACCATTATCCACAAAAATGAGTTAAAAAATCACGTTTGTTGTATGGAAGCCCGCTTCCATATTTATTTTATTTGGTTTTTTAGTATTTGTCGTTACAGTGCCAACAGAAATACATCATATGTAAAAATTTCAGCTGTCTAACTATGACGGTTCATGAGATACAGCCTGGTGACAGACGGATGGACAGCGGAGCCTTAGTAATAGGGTCCGTTTTACCCCTTGGGTACAGAACCCTAAAAAGGCTAGTTAGATGCCGCTAAGCAGGCGACACTGCAACAAAATGAATAAATATTATAGGTACCTGGGCGTCCTAGTGGGCGAGTTGGCGAGCGCTCCGGCGACCAGCGTGAGGTCCTCGCAGGACTGTCCCATCTGCATCGCGGAGTGCACCTCACGCTCGTGAGCCACCTCGCGCGTGTTGCTCACGTCGGCGCACTCCTCCAGCCGCAGCTGGCTCACGCGCGGCGCCATGCGCGGACCCCACGAGTTCTGATACAATATACTCTGCTTAATAGATATGTCACCGTCTTATTGTAAAAACCGTTTGTTTATAAAAAAAACGCGGTTATTTATTAACTGTCGATTTACTGCCAACGGGCAATGTGTCTCACAATAAAACGGTCGATATTTCGGTTATTTATAATGAAAGAAAGACTCGTGTAGGCAAGTGGTCAGCCCTGGTGTCAGAATTTTTAGGCCGCCTGAAGGCTTCTGACTTGGCTTAACGACTATTGTCTTACGACAGCAGCCGGGACCGACGGCTTAACGTGCCCTCCGAAGCACGGTAGCGCTCAGTTCTAAATACCAACCTTTGCTGTAGCGGTCACCCATCACAGTAGTACCGCAGCGACCGTTGCCTATAATAAATCAGCATCACTTTGTTTTTTCGTAATTGTGTACTTCTAGTGTGGTCAAAACTAAGCTAACACACCTACTGCCTAGCCTACTGGTTAGGCACCAACTGTTTTTATAAATAATCGAAATATCATCCAAGTTATTATAAGACAGATTGTCAATTTGCAATAAATCGACAGTTTATAACGAACCGGTTTTATTTTAGTTTTTTTCATAAACAAATAGTTTTTACAATAAGACGTAGACAGATTGTACACGCCAAATGATAAAAAGTTAAAATAATTACTGTGGTTAATTCAAAACATATGTACACCTACGCGCAGTTTGCGCCATTTTTTTGAGATCTCTAATGTAAGCATCTATGTGCGCGCACAGTAATGGGGTCCCATCAGGTACAAACAAAAAATTGCCCGAACTTGAAAAAAATGTAGTAATCGTGTCTAGAGAGTTACTTTTTAGTGTCCGCTGTATTCATTTGGCCCAATTTTTAGTTCATCAACGTGTCCGCTAGGGGCGCTGCAGAGAAATGTATGGGAGAAAAGGTAAACGAATCAAGTTTTAGTAAACTATCGAAACTCATACTAGGGGTACTGTACTGTAGGTATTATATTATCTGGGGTATAACAAAACAAATATTAATCATCATCATCAAGAACCTGAAGACCTCCACTGCTCCATACAAAATAGGCCTCTCCAGAGAGCGGCGGCTCCTCCTGCATCGATCGGCTCCCCGCGGCTTTCGCCAAATCGTCACAACTTAATAATAAGTAGGTATTCATATTTTTTAGTATCATAAGACACAGAAAAGGTTGAAGAGGTCACCATTATCATATCGTACAGCAGCGTTTGAATCGGTTAGCTTTAGTGACGTAGCGCCCCCTCATCACGCAAAAAAGGCCGCAGAGTTCACGAAGGTGTGTTTGAGCAGACAGGATGTTTAGTAAATTGTAGAAACTTACCGTAACATTTCCAGGGGGTGTCAACGGACTGTAGCTACCGCTGAACCGACGCGTGCGCGACGGATTGCTCGAGAACATACTGAACACTGAGCTCCTGGAAACCAGAACATAGCTTTATTTATACTTATCACTTATCAAAGCCTGTTGCTCTGAACCCTTTAGGTAAGGGTTTTACAGACACAACCTCTTTATTTTTTTTACCAACCTTGTTGCAAACAACAACCTAAGCCCTTGAGCAGATGAGGGACTATTGTCAGGACAAAACCACTGACTCATCAAAATAAGTCCCCGAGGACTTCCTGCGGACTCATGACTTCAGGCAAATGTTCTAAGATTACATTGTGTCGTAAATTACTTGAAGTTTATAAAAAAGAAAAGGAAGTACTACTGTGTTCGCTCGCCGAGAACTAAAATACGCTGTGTGTTGATGTGTTCTAGGAGGATCTCTTTCGGGACTACCCTTTTGGTTGTACTTCTTGTCCCTTGTGAGGGTAATGTGGGTTATGTAATACAGTTCTAAGCAATCTTTTTGCCAAACAAAAAAGCTCTCTTCTGTAGTGTGTAATGTAGTGGTACACATTGGAAATTATTACTGATATTTGTTGATGCAAACATTTACTATGTAAAACTATGTAAGTACAATCTGGGGCTTCTGGAGCTCTTCAAGTCGTAAGTGAATAGGTATCTTCTAGGCAAGCATGTGCCACCGTAGACCGCATCATCACTTCCCATCGGGTGAGATTGCGGCCAAATGTGGGTCTAAAAAGTTATAAAAAAAAATGTTTTAGGTATAAAAAAATATTGAATTGTGCTGTGTGCTGCTGTAGTTGCAATATCCACCAAAAACAATAATATCACTTGACTCATGTTGCATGTGGTTGCCGACTATTCAATAAACATTCCAATGAGTGTACAATTAAAATATGCACATAATATATGAAATATGTACAGTGTACAACATACACAACAATTATATATGTCTGTATGACCTCTTTCAAAATACGCCTACAATATGACTTCTATGAGAAATTGAACACTGAAAATATTTTACACTATAAAACCTTTTGAGCCTTCTTTCCAGTATTATTTTAAATTGGACTCTCATAAGCCTATTTAGAAAACCTGTTGATTTGATTATATCAAGGAACAATGTCAAAGATATTGTACATGCACAGCCATGCCTCATCCTGTATGTATGAATCTAACAATTTCTAAAACAGGTTCACTTAAATGTTGCGTTTTGGAAGAGACCAAAGGAGTTATTATTATCTGCTTAGCAGAAAGCAAAAAAATTCAGTAACTTTGATGTGAAGATGGTAAATTAATGTCTATACAGACATGCCCATGCTAGACAGACCCTTGCTTAGTGTGTATTGTGAGCGACAGAAAGAATAGCCACACAAATATACTCTTACAAATGCAAGGCACAAAAACTGTAAAACAGGCATGTCAAGCTTGCAGCCAATACCAATACTGATAAAATGAGAAGACTAACACCGAATTTCAAATGTGTTTTCATTTTTAGTTGTTTAGGGTCTTCTCTTGATTCGAGTTTTCACTTGCTTGCACATAGATGTCACAGAAGTAAAATTAAAACAAAAAATATGGGTTTTGCGCCCACTTTTACTCCGATCCATTATGCATGCAGCTCATCAAGACTTTCACTTTGGCATGCATGCTATAGAGGCATAGCTTAAAAAATTCTATTATTATTATAGAGGAAATACAATAATATTTCCTGTAACCTACCACTAAACCATTAATAATTACCACCATAAAACTGTTCGGTAATTAATATTCAATAGTGTTTTATTGCCTACCATTCAATTTATCTAATAATTATTATGACTCTGTTACAAAATACATCGATTATAAAGTCAACAGCAAAAATATAGAACACCCCTCTCGCTATCTTACTTTAAAATATCACTGAATAATCATTTATAATTTCACATTGCAATAATTATCTCAGTGTGATAACTCCATGTAGCATTTATCAGCTTCCAATGTTATGTCCTGCCTGATACTACAGATATTATAATAGTATGCTGATACTAAAGCAAATAACTGATATTTTCTTGTAAATTATTACTGGCTTATATTTTCACGCTAAACTTTTAGGTATGTATATTTTAGCTAACTAGTTATGAAGTTTTTTAGGAAATGATGACCAAAATGTGGTTGAAACTAAACTACCGAATAGTGTTTCTATGGATTATTTTTCCCTAGTTAACAAAATAGGCACATCTATTCGTAATTTATGGCACAGTTAGGTAGGTAATGTAAAATATAAATAGCTAATAATGGCAGTAAGCACAAGCACATTCAGTACAGCAACAGATATAACTAAATAGAACAACCAACTTGTCAAACTGACTATTGCTAATGTAAACACACCAAAAATCGCCATCAGGCCTACATAGTTTTTAAAAAAAGCGCCGCTCTACCTTATCATAATCATGAATACAACACTGTGCCATACTAAAAACGGCCAGAGCACCCACTGACGACCTCACCAGCTGTCAAAAATAGTAAAACAGCGTAGCAACAACCATTATCGCAGAACGAGGCGTCAACTTTACATAGTACTTTACCTCGGCGCAGAGTGGGTAGTGGGCGAAGTCACCGACGTGGATGGCACCTCATTGATCAGAGGCGCACTGTTGCACCTTTTCAGTAAGTTAGGAGCATCAACATCCATTATCATAAAGCCACTGACGTACTATGTAGATATATGCATCGGGCTCGCCGACACGATTAGCCCTCTACGTTTATGTAACACTGGAAGTGCACTTGCATACAATCTAACAGACAACTCACGCTACTATAGCGACTACATAAATGTTATTTATTACGCGTAAATGAAAGAATAATACAAAATAAATCTAAAATACGCTACTCGAAAAGCTAAAAAGTGTCTCGAAGCTGACCTGTCAAATCGCCGATTCTGATTTGCAGATGCGTTCAAAAATTACCAAAACCATAGATATTCAATTTGAATCAAACTAACGTTAACTATAGTAGAACTCCAAATGGTTTACTTAACTGCTAACTATTGTAAAAAATGGTTTATACAATAAATGGGAGGATGGGATGGATCAAGTCATAGTCAGTTAAGTCAGTAGCTATCGTGAGCCGTGAGCATTAACTGCCAGTACAGTTGGCATTTCGAAACGGTCGTTTTTTGTTTGGTAAACACAAACTTGGAATCAGCATAATCAGCATTGTTCATTGATAAATAAGTATTAAAATTCCATAGTTATTCCCAACTATTAAGTAGCAGTGTTTCATTAAAATAATAGCAGCACACATGCCCTCTACCATGGCTTGGCTATACCTTGGCTTGTGTGTGTACGCACAGCGATGCATCGGGCGCAGACGAAGTATTGACACACTGCCGGTAAAGTGGCGCGCCGATTGTTTTTCAACTGTTTCTGCAGTTTTTTGTATTTTTTTATATAAATAAAAACATGCATTAAATTACTTCCTTATTGATAGATAGATAGATAGAAAATTCTTTATTGCACAAACAACAATAGTAGGTACATAGGCGAACTTAATGCTATAGAGCATTATCTACCAGTTAACCCCGGTGTATTGTGGAAGTGTTTAATGCGGTAGCGCAATATTGAAGCAATATAAAAAGTATATTTTATGTATGTCAACAGACAAGAAAAACAACAACAACTTATAACTAAAACTCTAAACTGATGGACGTATATAAATAATATATAACAAATACATGAAATAAATAAAATACATATAATAATATCATACACATATAATACAACATGGTAATAATAATAATATACTTATAATTAGATGGATTGCTTTTCACGATTTAATTTTGGAGAGTGAGGTAGAAGTTATACACTTTGGATTGCTTAGTGTAGTGGGAAAAGTAATAACATAGCACTGCACTAAGTTCATTTTTTGAGTTCTATACTCAGGGGGTAAAGTGGACCATAGTACTAAACCTCCGCTGTCCGTCTGTCCGTCTGTCCGTCTGCTACCAGGATGTATCTCATGAATCGTGACAGTTGAAATTTTCACAGATGATGTACTTCTGTTGCCGCTACAACAACCGTGATCCGTATATAAATGGGATAGATAAGGATAGATCATATTGATAAGGAATTTTAAAATTAAAATTTATAAAATTTATTTTTGTAATCGCAAATAATACTCTCACAGTTTGTAAAACATAAATATTCACCGACATTCAATATAAAGCTACTGCTTCCTCCATTTTATTTAGCCCACGTCAGTAGCGTAGCAGGCAAACAAATTGACAGTTTGTCCGGGTCTGCGCCCGATGCATCGATTTACGCACACACACTAGCGTTCAACCGCGAACCTTCACCGTTTACCTTTAGGTGTGGCCAAGCCAACATAGGGCATGCGTGCATGCTCCGTCAAAATGGTGTACATAGAGGCACTATGTCCACCATTTTGACGGAGCATACAGCTAAGCTAAGCAAAAAATATTCAAGACGAATATTTAGTAGATTTGTACTCTTAGAGCATCTATAACTGGAGATGTTATCGCTATAATCCGCAAGCACCAATTCCTGCCAATTTCTACGGGGGATAAGTAAACGTGTAAACGCACGCCGCACACTATCTTAAAACACGCACACCGTTATACAGGGTTACAGGAAAAATCGTGCTAGATCCGTTAAGAGCGTGGAGTACCCATCACTTCTGACTTATTTCACTATGAAACACCCTAGGCTAAACTTTACCCTTTTCGAGATATTCAATTTTTAATTTTTTCATTGAAATATTTTGTGTCTTCTTATTATTATTATTATTGCATTTTTACATTTGTAATAAGATGCTTTAGGACGTCAATCATTAAAATAGTACATAAGTTAATTGAATAGACCGTAGTAGACAAGTGAAAGTTAAGATATAAAAAAAATATTAGAAACTGTATTGTTTTCTAAGGGATATCTACAAAAATATTATTAGTTTAGCCTAGGGTGTTTCATAGTGAAATAAGTCAGAAATCATGGGTACTCCACGCTCTTAACGGATCTAGCACAATTTTTCCTGTAACCCTGTATAAACTAGCGTAGTTACGCAGTGTCTACGCACACTATGATATAGTAGATGACCAAATAGCGCCATATGACCGGCAGAGGGGAATGCCTTGCCTTGGCACCTCCTTTTATAAATGCTCTAAGATTTGTACTCGATTTGTATCGAATGGCAAAACTAATTTTGAAGCGTTCCGAATGCATCTTCTTCTATGAAAAAAAAAATTGACGCAGTTGTCAATGGTGTATCTGCCGTGACAGTTACAGCATATGCCAATATGACAGTTGACACTGACAGCCAGGTAGGGTAATAGTGTTCTGTGGTCTAGCCTGTCAAATGTTTGTCATTCATTTGGCACAATAATTATTTGTCAAAAAAGAAGAAGACCAGACCCCCCTTCAAAATGCTCCAAAACTCAACTCAAAACAATAATTAAAATGTTGTACAACTACAAGTAACATCCAGGAATTAAATTCGAATCAAATGTATTTACGGAGAAAGTAAGACATCCATCTACAAACCAAACTATGAAACTACTCACAATTAGCAAGAATTCTCTATCAGCTTCTTAATTTTTCAGTGCGATTAAAAAATGCTTCCTAGTCGTCATAGTATATGCTATGTTCTGCGAGTTTTTTATATACCGCTTGCAGCCGATGCATTGGGCGGACCTGAAATGCTCTGAAGGAAATACGTGCACGAAGATACTGTTCATTGCAGACCCACAAATCCAAGGAGACCTGGCTGTTCCATGGCCTCTATACCATCTATACAACTGGGACAGTGACCGGTAAATATTTTCAGTATCACTACACATTTCTATCATGGTAAATAATACAATATTTCATCAGATAGGAGAACCTAAGCTAGAGCAGGTGTATTGTAGTGTTACGAACTCTTTCATATTAATTGTCTATACTAAAAGTGGCAAATTTGATGCCGTCATTCACACTACAAATTTTATTGAATTAAAGCCTATATTATGGTTATTCGTTTCGTTTCTTATCATATCAATTTAATTCAATAATAAAAACGTAGGCAAACGTGAATATTAGCGATGACTTCCATAGAGCGTCTACTGAGACCGGAAAAATTTGATATTGACCCGGGTACCCCAGCCGCCGACTTGAAATATCGCTACTGGAAGGAAACGTTCCAGAACTACCTTGAAGAAACTGATAAAACGGAGGTATCTGATTCTATTAAATTAAAAATACTGCTTAATAATGTATCGCCAAACGTATACTCATATGTAAGAGAGGCTAAATGCTATACGAATGCTTTGATTATTTTGGACAAAATATACCTAAAATCAAAGAACGAAATCCACGCGAGATTCGTGCTCACATCAACTAAGCAGAAACCTGACGAATCAGTAGCGGACTATTTACGCACATTACAACAGCTAGCGTACGATTGCAACTTTCATTCTGTAAGTGCCGAGGAATACAGAAACGAATATGTACGCGACGCATTTATTGCCGGGATCAACTCTCAAAAAATACGGCAGAGGCTACTCGAAAATTTAACCATAAATTTAGAAGACGCGCTCAACCAAGCGACTTCGCTTGAAATGGCAGAGAAGAATGCCAGTGATTTTAAATCTAACAATACTTACACAACAACGGAACTAAATCAAATCGATATTGCTGCAGCTCGTCCATCACCACCACACAAACGATGCTACTTCTGTGGTGGCAATATCCACCAACGCACGAAGTGTCCAGCATTTCACGCCACATGCTCAAACTGTCAGAAAAGAGGTCATTTTTCGAAGGTATGTCGATCACAAACCGCGGCTTACTTAGAAGCAGGTACATCGGCAATGCAGTCGGCTGCGTCTCCAGCAAGTGTGAGTAAAGCTACAACCACTATAACCGTAAATGGTTATAAAGCCGATGCTTTGATAGACAGTGGTAGCTCAACGAGCTTTATAAACAAGAACTTGGCTCAACTGCTTAAATTAAGGAACTATCCATGGAGAGAAACTATATTACTGGCATCCAAGAAGAGTACTTCGAACGTCAATGGATTTTGTTACGCAAACATCAACATAAACGAGCATAACTATAAAAGGAAATTATATATCCTTGAAGACCTATGCGCTGACGTTATTATTGGCCACGACATTTTAAGCGAACATGCATCACTACAAATCGAATTTGGGGGACCTGCAAAACCACTCAAAATTTGCAATGTTATGGAAGCCACGGTACCTCCAGTGCCCCTTTTTGCTAATCTATCATCTAAAATCAAGCCAATTGCTATAAAGTCAAGGAAATATTCAGAAACCGACAATCAATTTATCAAAGATGAGATTCGCAAACTCTTGGAAGATAATGTTATCGAGCCATCTAACTCACCTTGGAGAGCCCAAGTCCTAGTCACAGGAGGGACAACACACCGCAAACGTCTGGTCGTAGATTACTCTTTAACAATCAACAGATTCACTGAACTGGATGCCTACCCTCTACCTAACATTGACTCTATAGTAGCAAAAGTAGCAGAACATAATTTTTTTAGTCAAATTGATTTACGAAGCGCTTACCACCAAGTGCCAATTTTGACAAGCGAAAAAAAGTATACCGCTTTTGAAGCATGCGGAAACTTATACCAATTTACACGTATTCCTTTTGGAGTTACAAACGGGGTTGCCGCATTTCAGAGGACTCTACACTACATCATCGCTAAAGAGAAGCTGACAGGTACTTATGCGTACCTTGATGACGTTACCATATGTGGGAAAACAAAAGAAGAACACGATCGCAACTTGGAACGATTCAAAGAAATTGTGGCAAAGTATAGTCTTACGCTAAATGAAGACAAATGTGTATATGGTCAAAACTCTATTACGCTACTAGGATACACTATTGAAGGTAATACTATCCGCCCAGATAAAGAACGTCTCGACCCTTTGATGAATCTACCGATTCCGACAGATTCTAAATCTCTTAAACGAGCTCTTGGAATGTTCGCCCATTATGCAAAATGGATTAAAAACTTTTCAGAAAAGGTCAACCCTTTGATAAAAATCACTGATTTCCCTTTGCAACAACATGCAATTGAATGTTTCGAAAAATTAAAAACTGACATAATGAAATCAGCATTAACTGTCATCGATCAAAATGCAACATTCACGGTAGAGACGGATGCTTCAGAACATTCCATCGCAGCATCGCTTTCCCAAAATAACCGCCCAGTTGCCTTCTTTTCTCGCTCACTAAATGACTCAGAACGTCGCCATTCTTCGATTGAAAAGGAAGCGAGTGCTGTCGTCGAAGCATTGAGAAAGTGGCGACATTACCTTATCGGAAGACATTTCCTACTGATAACCGATCAAAGATCTGTCTCATTTATGTTCAATCAATCGCAAAACAGTAAAATCAAAAACGAGAAGATAGAAAGGTGGCGGCTTGAACTATCAAATTACAAATACGACATAATATACCGTCCAGGAAAGGAAAATGTCACTGCTGATGCTCTTTCTCGCGTATGCGCCAACACCTCTAGCAATAGATTGAAAGAGTTACATTATATTTTAGGACACCCTGGTATAGTAAGGATGACACACTGGGTACGCTCTAAGAATATGCCTTACTCGGTAGAAGATATCAAGAAGATGATAACAGAGTGTCGTATTTGCGCGGAAATTAAGCCTAAGTTTGGGAAAAAGCACGGTACTCTAATAAAAGCAACCGCGCCGTTCGAAAGACTCAACATTGATTTTAAGGGACCGCTACCTACTAAAACTCATAATCGCTATATCTTAACGATAATAGATGAATTTTCACGATTCCCATTCGCTTATCCGTGCAAGGATGTGTCCGCTAACACAGTTGTAAATTGCTTAAAGGACCTATTCAAAACATTTGGAGCACCGCAATACATACATTCCGATCGCGGGGCGGCTTTCATGTCCAATGAAGTACGCACATATCTAATATCTAACGGTGTAGCATGTAGCCGAACCACGTCCTATAACCCCCAGGGAAATGGGCAAGTAGAACGCCTGAATGGAACTTTATGGAAAACAATCAAGCTGTTTTTAAAGACCATGAATCTAGACACAGATTGTTGGGAACAAGCCTTGGGATCCGCACTGCACTCCATCCGTTCGTTACTATGTACAACAACTAATGCCACACCTCATGAAAGATTATTTAACCATCCTCGGCGCACACCTAACGGAGATTCTCTACCAACATGGCTCATGGAGTCAGGTCCGGTACTAATGCGGAATAATCTAAAGAAATCTAAATACGATTCTGATGTAGAAGAAGTAGAGCTATTGGAAGCCAATCCATCTTATTCTTACGTAAGATTGCAAGATGGTCGCGAGACTACAGTATCAAATAGACAGCTCGCTCCCCTCCCATCTCCACATCTAGAGATTCAAAGTGATCAATCCGAATCTGACGACCACTTCGAGGATGCTGAGGATGGAGCAGGAACAGGAACAGAAACTGTCCAGAATGAACATTGTGAAACCTTAGCACCTCGTCGTTCATCTAGGGAGAGAAGAGCCCCTGTCCGCTTTCAGGATTATGTACTCTAACGGGGAGGGGGTGAATGTAGTGTTACGAACTCTTTCATATTAATTGTCTATACTAAAAGTGGCAAATTTGATGCCGTCATTCACACTACAAATTTTATTGAATTAAAGCCTATATTATGGTTATTCGTTTCGTTTCTTATCATATCATGTATAAATCTTGATTTTGGTCAAATAAGGAGTTGAGATAATTATAATCAGTCACATTTTTATCAAAGCTGACATACATGTATGTTACGGTGAGTTAAATCTTCCTTTGATACTGGTAAAGATAAGAAAGATTAAGAGGCTTGTTGTTAATATTTGAAAAATGTATTTTCTCACATAGCAATTGAACTGGGGTTATATCTATATCAGCCCCAAGTTTTTGGCTATTTTCCTGTGTATTATATTATTGAATAATATTTTAGCACCCAGTTGAAAATTCAAATACTGAATAGTTATTATAATGTGACAAAATACTTCTATGCTTCTGCCTACAGACTATGGGAACTATAATTTCAAAATCTTGCTTTGTGTCATTTTAACATTTTCAACCCAATATTTGAATGTTCCAGATACTTAAAATCAACATTTTCAGTAGTAATCAAGCATTTTAAGCCAGATGTGCTGGTTTATCTTGGAGACCTCATGGATGAGGGGTCCATTTCCACAAATAAACAGTTTTATGGTTACTCCAAGCGACTCTTTGATATCTTCAAGGTTGATTACTCTGTTGAGGTAAGATAATAGATTAATTGAACTGGTTTTTTTTATTCCATCTGGCCTAAAGGCTTCCAATCGGCTATTCATAAACCTTGAATGCTTCGTGGAGGGACTGTTGTCAAGTTTTAATCTGTATTATGTTGTCTTTTACAGACAGTGGTGCTTCCAGGCGATAATGACATTGGCGGTGAAGGAGAATCAGTGAAGAGTAGCAAGCTGAGTGACTTTGAAACAATATTCCCCCAACCCCATGTGATCTCATTCAATGAAATCGATTTCTACAAAGTTAATGGAATGACAAATTTTTACCCAAAATTGGTAGTGAACAGTACTGCTAAGTATAAAATTGTAGTCTCCCATTATCCTGTCACTACAAGACAATATTTTGGAACCAAGGTAATCATAGTCCATTCTGAAATGGCTGCTCTCAAAAGCTCAAATTATTACATGCTATCATAATATTATACAAGTATGTTCTAATATTAAAATAGCTAAATAGAAATTATGTCACAGCCTCTCAGAGATAAAAAAAAGATGTTTGTATTTTTGTCATTACAGGTTAATGAACATATACATCCTAATATATACTTCTGTGCGCATGACCATGTATCTAAATACATAGTAAGGAACCTAGACCTCTCCCATAGAGAAACATATTGGCTCAAAGGAAAAGAGGTTCTCAATGTGCCATACAGTAAGCAAACATTGCATGAAATCTACGTACCTACATGTTCATACAGAATGGGCACGAGGAAGATTGGCTTTGGAGCTGCTGTCTTAGGTAAGTATAGCTCTAACATAATAATTATTTTTTGAAATATCCCTTTCCTCCTTTCTGTACATAATTACGAGAATAAAATTCTCTATCTTTCATTTCAGATGTTTTGCATAAAGATATGACATACACAGTATTCTGGTCACCAGAAAGATTTGTATACCTGTTCTTTTACCTTATTCTTCTAATAATCCTTATTGTGTTCTGCTTAACTTTCTGTGTGACCAGGCTGTTCCATATGTACAGAGCATATAGACAACCTAAGGCCTTATGGAATAAGGTGCCACTTCTAGGGAAAACCTAGCAGCGATCATGGAACATCATAACTGAGTCACTGCACTTGTTTACGTTATGTTTGAAATTACTATATTAAATTAAAAAAAATTGATCACACTGGGTTATTGTTTATGCTTGTAATGTATAATATGGCGTGCCATGCGCGATGTGGTCCTGGGCAAATCCACCGTTTTCTATTTGACAGTTTACTCCACCAGAACTATATTTTGAACTTTTAGCTTCAAACTTATCAATCATCACTGGCAGGAGTTATTTATGTTGTCATTGATTTTTTCAGTATAAGATTACTCCTTCCTAATTTATAAAGAGAATGCTAGAGATTGGAGTTTGGCGTAATTTATTTAGGTAATTATTGTAAGCCTGCCTGAACCTGTGTGTATATATATATGTCATTAATGTATATGTAAAATACATAGAACGGATGTTGCTATTATTTCTTTCCAAAGTTAAATGATGGTTACAAGGAATTCTTAAGTTTAAAGTTGTTAAAATCCATATTTTTTTGTTTCTATCAGATTTTAATTGTATTTTTTACTACTTAGCATAATTAATAGGGTTTGATATTTTATGATCCTTTAAGGATTAAGTTGATGGATTAAAATTTTTCGTCACTTTTAAGTTATTGTTTATTGGAGAATATTTAAGTAAGAAAAGTAGTTTTTTATTTAAAACAATAACGCATTTAATAATTGAGCTTGACAGTTTTTAAACTCGTATTTTATAACTACAATGAACAAAGTAAGTAATATTATTCAAATATTCAGACATCTAGTAATAACCTACCAATAATTTCTTAGACATTCCCTTATTCACTTGTATTATGTTACGATATGTTTAGATACCTACCTACACAAAAGGAATATCGTAAATAATTAAGACTGCATTTACATAGTATTTAATAAATTTATAATTGAAGACTGTGATTATTATAGAATGAAAATATCATAAAATTGCAATAATTAAGGAATTACCTATACTTTTAGTATATTATTATATTAGGCTTACATTCAATTTATTGTTATTATTAATTGTGCTATATTTGTGATCTTTCAAATATAACAACTAAAATTAAAATTTTAAATCCATGTGTACTAGCATTACTTACATTTTAATACAATTTGTTCTTAATATATACAATAAATTATTGTTTGTTAATAAATCTATATTTTTATACCTTTTGTCCTCAACCACACAGTAAAAACCAAAGCCAAAATCATGTACACATTCAGTATTACGAAAGTAGTTATTTTTGACTGAAATAATGTCTGTATTGATAAATTTATAGCTCCTGTTAATAGATTGGCTATTAAAAAGTAGGATAGTCCATTGTTATTTACACTCTCAATAATCTTTGGCTCTTGCAGAGTACTCTGTTCATCTTGCAGTATATTCTCAATGTAGTATAATATGGTGAGAACTGTGACTAAAGTTGCTTCTAAGAAAACACAGTAAGCAGCATTAGCTAGTGTCCTGGATATAGGTCTAAAAATATTAACAACATACAACAAAGCCCAGAGAATAGCTGACTCCAGTATAAGTAAAATTTGAACAATATTTATACTGACAGAACTGTATTTAAAAACTCTTATATACAATGGCAATTTTGAACTTAAAAGCTTTTTAATGTGTACTGCAAACAGGTATAATGAGACGTAGCCAAGACAAGAAGAGATACCTTCTCTATTAGCATCTATTAGTGTTTCTCTCAGTGCACTACTGAATACCCATTGTTGAACACCTGTAAATAGCACACACTCATGTATGAATAGTAAAATAAAACTGTACCAAAAAGCATTGATATTAAAATACAATATTACAGTAGAAAACAATTTACAAACAGCTAGAGTGAAAAAGAAATTCCAATGTACTCCATACTCTGTTACATGCTCTTGATAATCCAGTTGTTTTACAGAGAAATATCTTGCAGTACCTAAAAGTACTAGTACAGAAATAAATTTAAAATTACCTTTGATGATCTGTATGAAACTATGTTTTTGTAGATCTTTATGGACAAGTCCACTCATAAGTACAAATAATCCTACTCCAGTATCCATTAGACTGAAACCAAATCTCTCAGTCTTAGCTAAGTGACGAGGAAAGTCTCTAAAATCTACAGCCAATATAGCGCAAACAGTAATTATGTATGTCAATCCTCTTATTATAGATATTGAATATATTTTCTTATTTTTTACATATGATTGTGGTGTCAATTTGTCTTTTTCTGGATAATGTTGAAAAATTTCATATGTCAACATTATAGTTATAACAAAATTTAAAAAATAAATGTAGTTAGTCAGAATAGTATGAGCCAATATTAGAGGCAGTACGATAACTATGTATTCGTAGAGATACTGACTAGATTTATAATTTCTTAACCTTAATGATGAGTAGACTGAACATTGCACTGTGAAGAATATACAGAAGAATACGTGAGGTGCCGACGAACCGTGGTTGTTCTGCATGAAGGACTCGTGGTATTTCTTGTACTCTGTTGCGTTCAGTATCGCGATTTCTTGTTGGATATCCATTATTTTCTGGGAGATAAGGCTGTTCCGGTAAACTCAATTCGAACTCCAATTATCTGCGCTTACTGATGTATGCGGATGTAAAAGTGTTGCAGGAAGAAGCTAATTGATTGGACACAAATTTCATGATAACTGATTAAATTATATAAATGGTAAAATTAATAAATTCTTACGAAAATAAATACCAAGAAAATACGAATACGAAATCAAGATTCAAAATAAAGTACTGTCAAAACAAATTTGACATTGATGATGGCAGTTGTCATTTTTAAGAAAAGTTGAAATGAAAACGTTCCGTTCTACGCAATAATGAAACCTATACTCGCTTACATACTATTTCAAATTATCGTAGTACATATAATTATACGCATAGGTATGTAGATTATCCACTGACCTCTATAATACTGTATTTTAGAGTTCAGTGAGATTATCTAACGAATTAAATTTTTGTTCGGCTGGGAAAAAGAAAACATCGTACTTTGTTCAATACTTTATTAACCTTAGTCAGTTCTAAGTACCACAAAGACTAGCTTAAATCTAATTTGTGACTTATTACTTACTTAGTACATAGATATATTCTATGCCTAAACAGCGAATACCTAGTTATTGTACACAGACATAAATAAATCTTATCTTATATGAACCCACCGGATCGATAGCACCTTTGCGAAACCTATATTTACAGTTACAAGTTACAACTTATTTATAGGCAGGTGAAAAGTGAGGGTAAAATAGAGAATTTAAAAGGCGGTTTTAAAAATCGAAGTCGTAAGGGCGCGTTGGACGTCTCTGGCCGAGGGGGATGTTGACTTCTTCAGCTGAACGGAACACCTGTTGGGGCTGTTGCGGTCTGGGGGAAGGACGCGCTTGGAGCTGCTGCGGAGCTGGCTGGTGGCGCTGGGGCTGTTCCTGCAAATTACAAATAAGAAATTGACTATACATACATATTTATTAAGTACCTACCTATAGCTAGGTATATAATTTATGTACCTATGTATTATATACGTAAGTTTTCTTCAAGAAACTTTAATTATATCTGTAGAAAGAAAATACTAATCGGAGCGAAGTAATAAATAAATAATAAATAAATAAATATGTGTAGACATTTCACACAGCGCCATCTAGCCCCAAACTAAGCATAGCTTGTACTATGGGAACCAGATAACGGATAGAATACTTAGATACTTTTTGTTTTATAAATACATACATAGAATACAATCAGAATCAGAATAATTTATTGGATAATTGATACAATGATATTTGGCTAGGTCTAATTGCACAATAAAGTAAGATCAATTTACCCACATCGGGCATTCAATAATATTGGAAACATGACAATATCACTCAGACACAGAACAAACATCTATGTTTATCACACAAATGTTTGTCCTGGCTAGGAACCGAACTCACAGCCCTCAGTTCAGAAGGCAGGGTCACTACCAACTAAGCTATCGGGCCCGTAATATTCATTGCTTGTGCATAACTATTGGTTATGGTAAGCCATCAGCATTCCGCCAACGCAAGGTTCAAAGTATTTTGGTTATTAGCAAAACTTGCCTGCTACCGCAACCTTATCGCAAATACTTGCCCTGACTACAGAGCTGGCTTGATTCGTCTTGAGTTAAAAAACAAATCTTTCTAAGCAGGAAGGTAGGTACCTCTTCTTCCTCTTCATATCTGTCGTCCCTGTAGACCTCCTGCGGGTAGTATCTGTCGGAGTACTTGAGCGACACGTTGGGCTTCCTCTGCACCTCCTCTTCATTGATCGGTCGGTACAGGTACTCGTTCACAAAGTGGTACTTGGACGACTTCTGGCAGATGTTGTCGTGTGTTGGTGGCATGCAGATTAGGTGGACCTGAACGATAGACAATAATTAATTAAAGTTTATTTTCGGGCGCTATGAAAATCTGCAAGCTGGATCACCTGCGGCAATCATATCAATACCTACTGTTTCTTTTCGATCCCTTATAGATACTACTATTTTCAAGTTTGCAGTATTATAAAAGCAGTTCCTCGATGCATCATAGTAACGTTGTTTAGGTCTATCAAGTTATCATAATTTTATGATTAGCTAAGCACTTTCACTATGAAAGTGAATTACCTAAGAGCGGGCAGTACGTAAAACGGGGCTTATAATATTGTGATAGCCATCTGTACTAAAGTTAGGTGACTCCTAAGCTTGCACTTATCCATCTATGGTATGCGTAGTATGAATTTGGATATGTCACAGGCTGTGGTCACAATACGGGAATAAGTGCTAACTTAGAAGCTGTCAAAGTTTAGTACAGACAAGGATTAGGGTTTCAAATATTTCTATAGCTTTCCATGAATGAATAAAATTAATTAGGCCTGCAAAAAAGCCTTAAGAAAGGCTCGCTACAACCATATTAGCCGCATTGGGACCACTTGCTTCGTATCCTGCGGGAAGTAAAGCGTTTTGGTCCCTGGCTAAATCGGTTGAGGCGAACTTTTGCCGCCCCTCGTTGCCCCCACTAATAAAGCCTGATGGGTCACTAGCTCATACAGCAGAAGAGAAGGCAAACTTGTTTGCATCTCTCTTCGCTGAATCTTCTCGTCTAGATACCGCTGGTGAAGTACCTCCTAGTCTACCAGGTTGCGAGACATCAATGTCGGAGATTCGTATCCGCCAGACTGAGGTGCATAAAGCGCTACGTAATCTGGATGTGAACAAAGCTAGTGGCCCTGATGGGATCGCAGCCATAGTTTTGAAAACATGCGCGCCTGAGTTGACTCCTGTCTTGACACGCCTTTTTCGTCTTTCTTTAGAGTCAGGATATGTGCCTAAGTCTTGGAAGAATGCTAATGTGCAGCCCATGCCTAAAAAAGGTAGTCGTGCCGACCCTGCTAACTATAGGCCAATATCAGTCACGTCCATTCTCTGTAAGACTATGGAACGTGTTCTGAACAGCTGACTCCTGGCATGCCTAGAAGCGAACGATCTCTTGAGTGACCGGCAGTACGGTTTTCACCGAAATCGGTCCACCGGAGACCTTCTAGCGTATGCCACGCACACTTGGAGCGAGGCCATCGAGAAGTATGGAGAAACGCTTGCTGTTTCTCTTGATGTCTCGAAGGCCTTCGACAGGGTCTGGCACGAAAGCCTCATAAGCAAACTTCAGTCATTCGGCTTACCCGCTGGCCTGTGCAAATGGATTTCAGATTTCTTGAGGGAAAGGTCCATACGGGTAGTCGTTGACGGCTGCTCGTCAAATCTATTAGCAATCAATGCTGGGGTACCTCAAGGATCGGTACTTTCTGCAACCCTCTTTCTGCTGCACATAAATGACCTGCTGAAACCCGGTATCTTTGGGTATGCAGATGACAGCACGGTTGTAGAAAGCTATAAGTCCAGTGCTAGGGCCAGTTATGCTGAAATTCAGGCACTAAGAGAGACCATGGTTGAGAGCATGAACTCGGCCTTGAATGCTGTCTCTGCATGGGGCGAGGCAAACTTGGTTAAGTTCAATGCTACCAAAACCCAGGCATGTCTCTTTTCCGCAAAAAAAGAGTCCGTTTATGATGGCTCCCACTCTCCGTAACATTCCGATACCGATTTCGGATCACCTAGAGCTTCTAGGTATGACTCTGACCGCTAACCTTAACTTTGGGTCCTTTATAGAGTCCAAGGCTAAACTAGCTGCCAAAAAGCTAGGCGTTCTCTCTAAGGTCAGGCAGTACTTCGCACCGGAACAGCTTCTTAATTTGTATCAAGCTCAAGTTCGATCAGGCATGGAGTACTGCTGCCACCTGTGGGATGGATCTGCTAAGTACCAGCTGGAAGCCTTAGAGTCTATCGAAAAACGCGCCAAGAAGCTCATAGGCAATGAATTGTTTGAGACTCGGCTACAGAGCCTCGACCATAGACGCAAAGTTGCCAGTTTATCGGTCTTTTATCGAGTACATTTTGGAGAGTGCGCACTGGAGTTGCATAACTTGATTCCGCCATCACCGTTCCACCATCGGACAATCAGATGCACGAAAAAACGCCATGGTTAACATCCCGCATGTGCGAACAAAGCGATTTGCTTCCACTTTTATCATGCGAAAGCCAAAGAGTGGAACGCCTTGCCAGCGTTTGTATTTCCCGAAAATTACAATCTTGGAGTCTTCAAATCGAGAGTGAATAGGTATCTTCTAGGCAAGCGCGTTACATCCTAGACCGCATCTTCACTTACCATCAGGTGAGATAGTGGTCAAGTGCAAGCCTATCCATTAATAAAAAAAAAAAAAAATTATACCTCCTATTTAAAAAACTAATTACCTGGTGGAAAGAGAAGCCATCGGGACAGACCCACGAGTGCTTCACATTGTCCTGGCAGTAATGGAACACTTCACAGTTCAACTCCTCGTCAGCGTAGTATCCGGTCTGCTTGCTCACGCAGTTGAACTTGGACTGCTGCAGCAGCTGGGAGAGACGGTCAGGCTCTTCCTTGTCCTCTGCGTCTTCTTCTTCTTCCAGCTGTTGCTGGGTCAGCTGGCTGGGACGCTGGTCAGGCTGAGGATTGAATGATTTGAGATGGTTAATGGATTGATAAAAATTAGAGGTATTACCTAATGATCTTTTCTTCTAATGCTATACGTTTTCGGGGGTGCTAATACTACCAATTAACATTCTTTCAGATAGGTATTATATATCATACGCTTTTTAATACCTACTTACAAAAAACCCAAGACTACGCCTATAACTAAGTAGGTACGGATGCTCTGTCACTATCTTTCTGATCTCACACCCATACATAGTTATAAGTACAAGTAAATATACCCCTGACTGGTGATGCCGATGATGCTGAGCTAATAACCAGAAATACAATCAATCAACCATCGTTACTGTATGATAAAAAAACGGCATTAAAATCAGCCCACAGTCAGCCTGTTGGCTATACGCAGCCAGACCTCAAACGCATACTTACTTATACAGGATGTAGTTTAATTCATTAGCATAAATTGAGCCCATGATAGTACATCATTTATAGATGATTATTAAAGAGTAAAGAGTGTGTAAATGAAATAATTATTATTAAAAATTATGAAGATTGCCACGGCGCCTAACAAAGTTGGCACGGATGATTTTGATACATTTAAACTTTTTTAGACCTTGTATGCACTTATTAAAAACAGTAATTCATTATTAAGTTATTTAATTTTTTGGAGTTATTTATTTATTTATTTAGTTATTATTATTACCAAACCAATGTGTTAGAATTTAAAAATTTTGGTCCACACGTGACCGTTATCAGTAGTAAGTACCTAGTTTCAAAGGATGCTAATGAATTCAATTACACCCAGTATACATTTTTTTAATAGTTTATAGCATAACATTTCACCAATATCTCACTGTCTCATTGTTGACGTCGGGCTTAAAAATATGCTGCTGCATTACAAAATATTAACCTTTCTATGCGGAGTCCTGATCGGCTGCCTCTGTTCCTCGACAAACTGTTGCTGCTGCTGAGGGTGTTGCTGAAGCCTCGCGGGCGCCGCGTACTCTTCCTGCTGAGGGCGCTGGTAGCCGGCCAGCTCGGCGAGCGAGGGCGTGGGACGGAAGCCGCTGGGCAGCGCGTTGTATGCTGTCGGAGTGTACGCTCGAGGGCGGAGGTTGCGGGATTCCTGATAAATAGATCAATTTGTTTTATAAACTGACTAAAGTGATCTTTGTCTAGTGGGAAAGTAACAGAACGTGGGTAAATGAAAGGCTGAAAGTTATAATAATAAGTAATGGTTTTAGACACACATGGCGAAATATTGAAGTCACGCAGTGAGCTGTGGAGGAGGCTCTGTGTTTCCCTGTGAGATAAGATTCGATACGAGGAGATCCGCAGGAAGACTAAGGTGACCGATATAGCACTTTGAATTAGCAACCTAAAATGGCAATGGGCAGGCCACATCGCTCGTAGAACTGGTGAAAAAATCAAATTAATAATGACTGTAATTTCTTTAAAAATAAAGAACGGTATTAACATAGCTTCGCTAGGCGAAAGTAACAAAAATGTTTAGTAGTCCAATTTGGTCTTTCCTCATCGATTATTTATTGCGAAAGCGCTTCCTACAATAATACCAATACTCAATACAAAATTACATAATTTACGTAATTATCGACACATAAAGGCTTAATATCGAACGCGAGCAACATTGCAAGCTTAGAGAAAAAAATCGTGGGTAACACGTTTGTAAGAACGCGTTCGTGCGAAACGACGCGACGCTGTAGGTATAATAATTATACATTATGTTCAGGAATTATATCATCACGAAGATCCGATAGAACGGTGTTAAAGTGGTCAATGAATGAAGGAAACATGGATATGTGGGTAGAGTTACAAATGTAACGAATTTTTCGACGCCTACATAACAGGTTTGTTCCAATTTTAAATGTCCTTTCATTCAATGTAGGCCTTGCCCAAATTACCCATCAAGATCCACCTACTATTATCCCACCCGATAGAGCCATTGCAGCAGTCTTTACGATCAACTGCTGAAAAGATTTGCCTTATTGTTTTACGACGTCAACCTTCTCATTGGGTGGTCTTCTACAATCTTCATTGCTGAAATAACCGTCACCAACTCACCAATCGGTTATTTCTGGGTATTTGGCGAAATGTATTCCTATGACCTCCACGGGTAGAAATGAGCAAGTCACTATAAGCTGGAACTTGAACGGCAAAAAATTTCATTATTAATACCTACACCGATTTCAAAACGCCTGAATATGAGATAACGGCTGATTGAATAACTGAATGATAGTACTACCCACATAACAAAAGAATGCAATTCGATCATCGTGGTAGGTATGAATGAAGCTTGAAAACCCGACGCGATTCGAATTTCGATAAAGATTATTCTGAATGCACGTGCACGTGTAGCAAGCGTGTCTGTTTCATCCGTGAAATGAATCGTGCGATCTTTGCATTTTTCTCACGCAATTACGCAAATAAAACATTAATTCACAAACGCGTGAAATCTAGATCATTGGATAACTCGATCTGCATTAAAATTATGTTTATTTGATTAATTAATCATCTTCCAATTTCTTTGCTATTACTTGTACTTACCAAGAATAAATTAGAAATTATAAGTATACTAGATACATTCCCTCCAAAAAAACTCAAAATGGCGTAGCTTTATGTGATCAAAAATCGTGTAAAAAGGAAGAAATAAAAACAAAAAGTTAATGAGTTTGCTTTCGACTTTCACTGTTTCACTCTCGCGGCCTTGCAGCGGACATTGACGCCTAATGGTCTAGAAAAATTGCATCGGAGGTTGTAACGAGATTGTAACACTCTCGATTTCGGCTACGAACCGCTTTTTGGCTCGAGCAAGCGGGTAGGTTTGTCGGGAAATGGCGTATTATTTTCCAATGTTAGTCAAACAATGTATAGCTTAAGAAAAAGTGTGGTAAGCTTCTGATATTTGTTTAAACTTTCAGATTATTATAGGCATGTAATCCATGGATTACTTTTAAGGCCTCTTGGGACCTTTTTTGGGGGTTTTTAACCCTACACTATAATAGGTACCTAAAAATTAAATTGGTTCAGTAGGGTAGGTTAAAGTTCTTGATTATTAAATGCTATTAAATGAAATTATTTAAAAGTAAATTAATTTCAGTGAAGGTTACAAAAATGCCGCTGGTCTATTACACCACTCGATAAATCTGATATATCACATCACATAATAGCTAAATAAGTAGGTAAGTACCTACCTTTATCGATAGCCCATCAGAAAGTAATTCAATGAACTAAGTATAGACGTCGAAGTGAATGCATATAAATTATTCGATTTCGATAAGTATCGATTCGTGTCTCGATATATCGATAAAATCGTGATACTTAATCGTTAATTCCTTATTACCGGACGCTACTGAGATACCTATTTAAAATTAGAAGAGCTCGTAATTAAGTTTGATAAAATCTTTTAGTTCATGTTATGTTTTGTATCTGCGCCTATTGTTGTTTAAAGAACACTTGTCACATCTAAAATTTTAGATACCAGCGCGCGTTGAAGTCTTTTGTATGTGAGTGATGTAATTGTAAATGTAAATTTACCATTCTAGAAGGTATGATCTAAAATAACATAATATTTTTGGAAACAATTAAAATAATACGTTAAAAATAAAAAGCTTAAAGTGCGCGTTGGTGTATTTTGGTCGCGCACGATGCATCTCGTATACAAAAGACTTCTACGCGCACCTTATTCTTTTTCTTTTTTGATGGTAGGTAAGTAATTTTTTTTATGTATGTACTTAAATCATGTGTCGAGCTTGTTGTTCACCTGATGTTAAGCGCCACGGCAGCAGTGCCACTCGGAACTCCCATTAATTTTATTAGTTTCTATAAACACATCAAGTTAAAACTGTTTACCTCCTGGTCGAGAGCCAGCTCGTCACTGTCCTCGTCTCCTTCCACTCCTGCATCAGGTATGCTGTCCTCATCCTCTGAAGCGAGGGCTGCGCCTAAGACCATCAGTGCTAATAGATACCGCCACCTGAAATCAAACATATAGTACCATTAGTATACGACATCGGGGAATGAATAGATACGAATTACTAAGCTAAGCCGACGATCTGGGGGAAGCCGCGGGGAGCCGATGGATGCAGGAGGCGAGTGGCCACGCAAAGTAGTTCTCCTTGGGGAAGGCCTATGTTCAGCAGTGAACGTCTTCAGGCTCGGTTAATATATAAATATTTGTTTGAAAGTATGTTTGCTTGATTTTCATTACAAAATGGCAAACCGATTGGGGTGAAATTTTGCACATATCTAAAGAGATGGGATAGATACCTATACCTACCTACTTTACATTTGAAAGATTTCCTCGTATCCGTTATAGAAGTAAGTCATGCACGAAGTAAGTGTACGAATTAAATGAAAATCTGTATTGCAGAAGCCATCCATAAAGAAAACGCGTTAAAACAAACCACATTTTGGCAGACGATGACAACACCTCGACATTTACGCGTACTTAATAAACTCCGTGCATAAAGCATGTGCGAAGCCGGTTTACGTAATGGAGTAATTTCTCCAAAATGGACGCTGTAGCAGGGCCCAGCTGTTGTGCAATGCGTAGTCGATTTAATCCGATGACAGAGGAACTGGTTCGCAAAGATTATTAGACAGGTGTTAGGAGCGCTAACTACCGACTGTCTGAGACCACATTTATTTCAGACGTACCGTTTGTACTGTGGCCGTGTGGTAAAACCACAAAGCACTAAAATAATTACACTTCTATATAAGCATATCTTTTTCGTGGTTTGTGGGTAAAGCGAAGGTGCTAAGCATAAAATGACAAATTGTTATGGTTAATGCATAGGTAAATAGTGATTATGGCAAATCCTCCCTATGATAAACGTCCAGTGGCGTTCTATGGGGGTGGCCATGTTCAGTAGTTACCTTATTTTGGGTTGATGATGGTGATGAAATAGGGGAAATTATGTGGGTTAATAGAGATTGCATGACTTCTATTTAAGATAGGTACGAAATTATTTGATGAGTTCTATAGAATTCAGGGCACTCATAGTTGTTTAGACTTAGCCTAACCTCATTGTGTCTAGATTCATACACTTTTCTTGCATGCAATAATGTGGTCAAAGACTCCATGGCAAGAATGTGGTCGCAGTCAAGTCCGAATAGCTATACCAAATATTATGTACATACAAAAAAGTGCAATAGAACATTTGCGCGAATGATACAAAAACTTACGGAGCTCTTAATTCGAATAATTTGTGAATCATTTGAAACAGCTAAAAACCTCAAGTTTTTCATTTGGGAAAACACTTAGACCTATGTATATAAATGCTCTAAGGGGAAAACATGACTGCACATGTTATATTATTTTAGGTATAGATTCCTACTTCAGATACGTACTTTGGATTTACCCAAAAGTTCCATACTAATGTAATTTTTCTAAACGTTATTGAGCCCATTGAGCCAAGTCTGAAATAATTAGATTGATTAAGTTATTAACTATGTAGCTACATGGTGTATGTTTGAACCCCACTATAGGAGATGTAGGCCAGCGGCGTATGAAACATATCGTATTACAACATATGGTGGGCAAGGGTGCGGTCGAATGATATTTACACTTACCATAATTAAGTGCGGAAAGTTGTTCCATTGCCCGGGTTTTACTTGTTGCGAGATGACCGTATTCGTTACTACCTACCTATGTTGTGACATAATATGTCTTAAGTTCGTCCGACTGCCGAATATAGGTAGAAGTAGGAAGGCAAGACAGGTTCACCAGGTTTTTGCAAATAAAGAGGTCTGTTGAGTTTCATTTTCCGAAATATAGACTTTATTATGAATGCTCATAACTGACCCTAAAAGAAACTCTTCGCTAGGAAAGACGGGGATAATCTAGAAAAGCTAGTAGTGACCGGCAAAGTGGAAGGAAAGCGATCGCGTGGGCGTAGCCCGATGCGCTGGTACGATCAAATTCGCACCACACTGGACACCACTCTTTACGATGCTACACGTCGCTGAAGATAGGAGGAGATGGCGTGACATCATAAAGAAGGTCATGGAAGGTGGAGGTCACGACCCTCAGACATGAGGAACACGAATCTAGGAGGGAGGAACTGACTCTAAAATACTCAATCCTACATAGCGTATGTGTAATAAATACTTAAGTGCGTAATTTAATATCTATATATTCCTCTATAAGTACTCTATATTCGTGGCATTCAAAGTAACAAGTAAAGTTAGATATTATCATGGGGTCCCATCAAGTACAAAAGAAAAATAAGCCGAACTTGTAAAAATGTAGTAATCGTGTCTAGAAAGTTAGTAGTTAGAATCCGGTATATTAATTTGGCCCACGCCAACACGCAATAAATGTCACATGATAATCTTGCGTTATGCAGAAATAAAATGATTCGTAAAATAGCCCGAGATATTCCGTTGTATGGGATGAGGCATCTGTACTGTAGGTATTATATTATCTGGGTTATTATATACTTAACTAATGAGTAGAAGTTACAAAACAGTGAAAATACGCATTTCTAAATTTCAGAAATAAAAAAACCCTGAATTTATTCTAGTTTAAGTGAAATATCAGTTTTACTAAAATACGTATAATAAAGTAATAATTTAAGTACTAATTGAAGAATACGTTTTTATTTTAAAATTAAGTTCTAAAGATCAGGTCTTAATATTGAGCCTGGCCTTTACAAATAGTTTGCTTTATTACCAAAACGTGTTAGATATTGCTTATATTAATTGCAATCACAGGTTATTATTTATATTTACATACAAATACGTAAAAATAAGGAAAAACATTAAAATAACAATACAACTATCGTTTTTATACCCTTGCTAAGTTGCTATAAATAGGAAGGATTTTGTAGAAACAATGTCATTTTGAAGCTATAGTTTTGATAACTATATTACTATGTAGTTGTCGAACAATTTCTATAATTTCTGGGAAACGTTCCTAAATATTACACCTCCTATGGCATAGCTAAGGGCGATTAACTACCTATTTGTATAAGAAGAATAAGATCATAAATTCATACTACATTAGGCAAATGAAACCCATATGAAAAATCACATTAACAAAAAAAAATCATAATCATCAAATGACAATAAAAAGTAGCAATTAATCATTTCCATGCCCAGACTCTTAAAGCAGTCATCAACTGTTGAACAATTTCTGTTATTTATGGAAAACGTTGCCAAAGATAACAAATAGAGCTGAAAAGTCACAAGTAGACAATCAAAGTGGAGCAAAATTCCAATGCTTTCTCCATCGAAATCATCCATTCGTGAAATAGAAAATTGCGTATTTTCGACGCAACAATATTAAACTGTAGGCAGGTGTAATATTAACTTTATTAGCCAGGAGGTAACAGAGTTTAATATTACTAAGGCTGATTGTAAGCTTTTGACAATCTGAAAGGCTGAGTCAGGAAAATGGACCGTAGGTTAAGCTGCGCGCACGTATGCAGTAACTAGTAGGTAAGTAGGTCTGTATCATGGCCCCATGGTTCAAACTATTTCAATGCATTAAATTACATTTAAAAGGGATGTAGAAATTCCGTTTGAAAATCTTGCAAACCGAAACGAGTATCGCTGTGAACCTGTCCGGATCGAATCAATCTTCCTTCAAAAAGCTAAATTACGGGTAACCTACGCACATCATTAACAGCCTGAAGACGTCTGCTGAACATAGAGCCTCCCCAGAGAGCGGCACATTGAGCACTTATTGCAATCATAATATGGGGCTCTTTCTTAAACAGGAATTAATTGTATGAATCTCTCAATATCCGCTGTGTCAACTTTATGCGCAAGCGCACACGCCATGGCACTACTTTGGTCGGTATCGTTCTACCGGCTTATTTCATTGTCAAGTATAACGCAACATTGGCCCACGACTGGCATTACAACATTAATTGAAGTTTTATTGTTTCCACAAAATTCGGCAATATTTACGAGTTTATGAGCACCGTTTATTTGGTTTTAATTGAATGTGGAAAGTAGATGCACGCGACAAAGTAGAGCTACTGTATGGTACAATCGTTCATTTTCAATAGAGTTGCAAAATTTTAATCGTCTCTTCTTCAAAACATCTTTTTAATTATTGTTAGCTGAAAAATGTAATGGGCAATAATTTCTTTAAGTGGATATTCCGTGTTGGTTATATTTTTGTACCTGTTCTTTTCCCCTCGCGTGTGCATTGACATTGATCTAATACCTGGGCTAAAGGAATATTCATAGAACGGACAAAAACACTCTCCTCGGTACTTTAAAATCTTTGATCACCAAGCCACCTAAATGGCCTCCTCCCTAGTCCTTTGTACATCATTTTTGTAATAGGTATAACCAGTAAAACAATTAAATACGCTAGGTACTATAGTGTTGTCATTTACAGCTGTGTTGAAGTTGAAATTAGTGGTCATATAAGAATCTAAAAGGACATGAGGTCAATAGGCAACACCGGTAGTATTGCTATAATGCTAGATTTATGGTAACTTGATACTTTTAGTTAAGCAAAATTTAAATGGCAACCTAAAAGCCTTTACTCAATTGATTGTAAACAGATTTGTTGTCAATTTTCTTGATACTTGCTTGATTGAGCCTACAACATTATGTCAGCATTTTGTAATAGGTGACTCGCAAGTCGTAACTGTGAGCCGGAGCTTACGGAAGTGCAAATAATTATTACATTGCAAGACTTGAGCGTTACTGACTTGCTGACTCATTGAACCTGATTTATGGTTAAATGATGTTATAATGTCCCTAGAAATATATAAAAGTGAAATTTTGTCCATTTGTTTGGTGTCCTGTCGCGCCAAAATGGCAGTTTGCACACTAGTTGCTAATATGACCGAGATTAACATTTTCAATTTCGAAAATTGAAAGCACCTGCGCTCGGAAGCCGTCTACCCCCAAATAAAAACTTTTATACGTTAGTTCAGGCAAGAAAGTCTCCAGCGCTCATGTCTGAGAGATTCGCCATCATGATTTAAAGTTAAAGGATACGGTACAGAAAACTATCGTGAAGACTAAGAACTACAAAACAAAGATATTGCAGCCGCTCATATGTTTCATCGAGGAAGTATTTCAGCGTCTTTAAGTCCTAGCAGCTGCACAATCTTAAACCTATAAAAGCTGAACTGGACTTTGTATAGGCTATGAGTTCCTTACGCAATTGAAAGTGAAATCCGGATAATGTCGCGTCAGCACGCGAACGTCCGCAAACACCGCTACTGTTTGATTTAATACATAAATATATCTCTGACACGTCCAATGATTAAATATTCTGACTTTTTGGCCAAGACTTGTTTGCTGTGAGGAAGTGGATTTCTTTGTTACGTCTCGAGATAAACTTAAGATATATATAAGTTAACTCTAATAAATACCTAAATGATGAGAAGAACATAATATACTTGAAAAAAGACATTGAAGTGTCAGTACTAAAACAGCACAGTATGTTTAGTGGTATTTAGGTGTTGGTAACCCTAATTTATACGCGTAAATTCCCGTCAGAATTCTTAGTTTTCTCGGGGTAAGAAGTATTCTTTGTGTTTTAGTTTAGTTTTATAAATTAGTTTAGTTGTTTAGTGTAATAGTTTAGTATCTGAGTGTTTTTTATATTATTTAATGTTATCTTCTTTGTGTAAAATTGTAAATATCAGTATTTGTGTACAAAATTTCATACAAATCAGTTCATCTCTATACTTTTATACATTAAGTTGGGATAGTGTCTGGATTTAGTTAAGCCTTTTTCAGCCCTATATTTCATGTCAACGATCATGTACTTGATGTTTTTAAATTTTATACAAGTTCAAATCACTTGTTTTGATTTATTCACCCTTTTTGTGTTATTGTTTATTCGCATCTTCACCAAATTATTGAACAGTATTTTATGAACACCTCAGTATTTAGGTATACAAACAAACCTTTTCGTATATCAGAAGGCTAATTAAGATAAATTGATGCACGCCCATTTATATTTATATTCAAACATTATCGACAATGCTCCATCATTAATCTCGGCTATCTCAGCTGTCTCAGGTACATTAGTTCAGGCTACACTGACAAGGGTCAATGATGCAAGCAACTGAGCGACTGCTGACTGGAAAAAAGCTGCTCCTAAAACTGATTCAAGATTTATTTCTTGTGACAGAAACCTTTTCAGAATGGAAACTTATGAACGTTTTGCCTTACCTAACTTACCTTTATTTATATTTAGGATTTTATAGCAGTAGGTAACGCCTGCCAGCGTAACAATTATATCCCGTTCGTGATTTAAATTTTTCCTTTACAAATTAATCTGTAGGTTACCTTTATTTGTTCCTAACCATATTTATGCCACTTTTTAGATGACAAATATACCATCATTTAAAAATGGAGTAGGTTAGAGGTTCTCGGGTGGCGACCACGAACTGGAAGGCGCAGGGTAGGCCGGCCCCCACTAGGTGGACTGACGATCTGGTGAAAGCCGCGGGGAGCCGATGGATGCAGAAGGCGAGCAGCCGCTCAAAGCGGTGCTCCATGGCCTCCATGGGTGAGGTCTATGTACAGCAGTGGACGTCTTCAGGCTGTTAATGATGATGATGATGAAAGATAGAGTATAATTCCAGCACAGATCATTTAAGTTGGGGTTGTTCTTTTCAGCTGAACTCTCGTCACCGGCTCATCAAATAAGTGTGCCAATTGGCATCCTATGACCACGTTAATTATTTTTATGTAGAGTAGAACCCATTCACACCGAGCAGTCGTTACTGTAGATATCAGATAATGTGCGCACACGCAAGAGAGCGCGACATCTGGGCTACTTTACAGTTTGCTACGCGTGTGACCGCTTACAAGGCGCACCCATGCAACTCACCATAGGTAGGTATTTATATAGATAAATGATAATTAATCTTATTCCTTTGCAATAACGTACACCTAGTGGTAGCATATTAGTGGCACAGGAGCTTACGAATGTGCGCAGGTGTTCAAACGAACGCACGAATTATTTGCGTGACACTAGGTATTGCTTGTTAGGACAAGGACTCCGTAGCTTTCACAATACCTAATAGGTGTCTTGGCTTTTAGGTACCTCCTGCAGCGTTGATTGTAAATCCTAATCAATCTACATATTAGACACAATGGTATTTGAACAATAGCGTAGGTAGGTACCTATTACTTCAGCCTCTATTAGGTAGGTATAAGCGTACTGCAGTTCAAATATTAATGCTATCAGTGCGTAAACTGAAACAATCAATTGAATATTATTCATACTTATTCTTCTTTTAAACAAAGCATGGGTCCCATCAGGTAAAAACGAAAAATAGCCCGAACTTGAAAGAAATTTAGTAATCGTGTTTAGAGAGTTACTAGTTAGTGTCCAGTGTATTCATTTGGCCCAATACTTCGCCAACACGCAAAAAATGTCGCTTGATAATCTTGCGTTATGCAGAAATAAAATAATTCGTAAAATAGCCCGCGTTATTCCGTTGTATAGGATGAGGCATCTGTACTGTAGTATTATATTATCTGGGAAACAAAGATAACAATATAAGTATGTTTGGGGTTATTTTGATTGTCCAGAGCTAACTACTTTACTCTACAGACCTTTGCGTAGGTACTATTATAAAATCTGTATGCCTTTGCTTAGGTTCAATACCAATACAATATAATATTTACTTATACTTAATACTTTTATTGATAAGTAGACGAGAATGGAATTACGGCATGTAAGTATATGGGAATCATAACTATATCTACCTACCTAATTTATTTTATTTTTATGAAAGTCACCCTATATAAAACCACAGATATTATAATAGTGATAAAACCCAGGGGTCATTCATATTTGACACCCACGCCCATAAAAGGCACGGCACCTAAACCAGATAAATATAATAAGTACTACTTATAGGTATATTTGTACCTAAACGAACACCAACTGACTCATAAATTAAGGAAAACATGTTCCGCCTAAAACCCAGTATATCTCTCCCAAAATATATAATCCAAAGTCAATAAGGGTATTGACTTGAATTATTATACATAATTCTGGGACCCCTTGCGGGCAGGTAGAGTTCTAAATTTAGGAATGACGTTAAGGATATTATGTATAGATGGTACTTTACTTAAAATAACAACGAAGTAATAGCTATATTACCATACCAATAATAGTGATACTTTTACCGAGGTAAAACTAGCGTATGAATAAGTTTTCGTAAATTAGCTCACATAAATAAGCACTTATATTAAGTTATGTGTCATAAAATTAAAATATAAGCGTTGAGAAACTAATGAAATGTCAGGCCAGAAATCAATTACAACAATTAAGCAACATCCGCAATTAAGGAAAACATTAAATTCTAGCCTGAATCATGTCAAGATTATCCAAAGCTTCTCCTATCAATATCTAGTTCTAAAAATGACATTAGATCTTTATAGATCTATAGATCTTGATAGCTCGACATGTGTGTCAGTGTCATCGCTGATGGCGCGCGATCAACGCGTGCGCATTGCTCAAGCCAAATTGATCAGCCTTTGTGAATTTGATTTGCACTTGATCGCGAATGGGCCCATATATTTTGTTTCGTAAGTTTAATTGCGTACTTTAAGATAAGTATCTAGATGTCAAGAGTGTTTAGGTATAGTATAGTTAGCTGATAGATGCTGATGTAGGCAGTTTAAACCATTTACAATATAACATTATGCTGAATTAAGTTACGAGTAATTTTAAGTACCTTATAACCGTTTGGATGTCTAAAGATTGCTTGGCTTGTCCTCTATGGTTAATTATAAAATAATAGAGACATTTTTCCGGATCCTTTTCAAGGAAATCTGTATTAATTACAAAATATCATACCGGATAAAACACTTCCGACATTCGTTTCCATACCCATCAAAATGAGTCTTGAATACAGTTTCACAAATTGTAAGAATTTTGGGTCATTGCATTAGAAATCCAATGCATATAGTACCTGCTTCCTGGCATTCCGAAAGCTAAGTCTTGCTTGTTAATTAATTATTACCTACGTATAATTATAATAACATAATTATGGATTACACGCAATACCGAAAGTCTCACACGCAAAGCACAGCGGTAATCTGAAATGTTAGTTCACACTACATATACACCCAGTTAAATCTTATTTCGCTGTTTTAACCAAATATACCTAACATCATCACTAAAACTTTGGATGGATTTTACAATAAATTTTTGATTCAAATATGTGCTTTTATTAATAACCATTCATATACTTACCTATTTGAATTAGCGTTCGAACAATAAAAAATTACTTAAGTAGGTACTTATGAAAAATAGGTAGGTAGGTAAGTACATTTGCAGCAAGTAACTTTTACAATGCATTTTTAAGAACATAATAATACATCACTGAAATGGACTAATACCTATTTACGTTAATTAAGTTTTTAAGTAAGTAATTACATTTTCAAACGTAATAATTAATGCATCTGCTGATCATAACGCCTTATAATTCCTACATCGCGTAATAAACTGCATTTTATAAAACAAGATCTGCGTTAAGATATCGTCGTAGTCAGTTGCATCATACGTAAGCTGTGTGAAAAATGAAAACTTGTTACTCTCGCAAGTTACGCATTTATTCATAACAAATATTAATTACTTATCCGGGTCTGGATTGAACATGGCGAACTTATCGCCAGGAATAGCTTAGCCTATAGAACTGAAACGATTGCCTTAAAAAGTTCCTAATGGAAAAATCGTCAGGAATTTTAATGTACCTACTACATCTGGAAAAGTGCTCCGGAGGGCTTAGTGCTTAACCATTTTCTGATATACGATGTAGACAATACTGATGCTTCAGAAAATGTACAGCCAATCTTAATACCTCAAGAAAATATTACAATAAGCTAAACTATTTTCTAAAAGAGGTCAGTATAGGTCAATTCTTATATCTACTGAAGGACCGTGAAAACATATTCACTCCATAACAATAGCATGCTGTATGTTTGGTAACTCCATGACATAACGTAGAGACAAAGGCATCCATTACAGTGGCTAATTGTTATAAATTCAGCATGAATATTAGTTCAGCACCAACTAGCCAAAGCTAATTTCTTGAGTCAGAGACAATGGCGAGAACACTTTAACTTGAGCTTAAGAATATTGTGTTTGGAATAAGATTAATAAGACATTAAATTAGCTACTTTACTTATAACATAAGTAAATATTAAGTCAACCCTTAAAAAGATCGGTTAGCTTTAGCCCTAACGCGATGTAGTCATATACCGTTGGTGGTAGTGACATATCGACCTAGTCATACCTGCTGATTTAGCCATATTGAGACGTAAGTAGTCCAAAAGCTCCTATTCCATTAAAATACTGTGATGGCTAAGTTAACAAATTAAGTAAGTTAGTAGATATCATGCGGAAGAGCTTTCATTGGATTTGCAAAATTCACTAAGTTAAGTAAGTTCGGAAGCTATAGGCCTAAAGGTATTAGTTATTTTATCTATCTTACTAATCGAGCATAAGTAAATAAGTGATAGATAGATAGATAGAAAATGCTTTATTGCACAAGAGTAAATCAAGTACATAGGCGAACTTAATGCTAAGTAGCATTTTCTTCCAGTTAACCTTTGTGTAGTGTGGAACGAGTTGTAGTGCTGGTTGAAAAAGAATAAGAAAAAGAATTACCCAAATAAAATAATCATAAGAAGTAGCAATAGATAATAATATGAGTTTAGATAGATAAGGTTTTAAACAAATAATACATACTTTTTAATAACTTACATATTTTATATTAAACCTATTGCAAATTAGAATAAAATACCCATATAATAAACAGGGACCTACTCATTTAATAACTATTTTAAGTGCTCAATTTTTCTGACTGTTTTGAATGGATATGGAGTGTTGATATAATTTGAATTTGAAGATTCCCATTGATGAGGCTCTCCGGATTTCCACTGGTAGTGAGTTCCAAAGACGAATAGCAGTGACAGTGAAAGAGTATGTGTAAAAGTTAGTATTATGCTGGGGAATGGTGAGTTCAAGATGATAGCAGCTGCGCATAGGGCGACCACGCGATGAGAAAAGAACAAAACGTTCTCTGAGGTACTCAGGAGAAAAAGGGTTATTGAGAATGTTAAAAAGAAGACAGAGTATATGGGTATCACGACGGTATCGGATTTTGAGCCATTTAAGCTGAGAGCGGTAGTATGAGACATGGTCATACTTACGCAGTCCATAAATATATCTTATACAGAGTGATAATAATCAACTGAATGTTTGACACATGTTAAAACTTAAAACATCTTGCCTGCCTTACCTATACTTTACTTAACGATGTTCAAAGGAAGTTATCTTGCTCATAACAGTTATGTCATTAACTTAACTGCTTGGTAGACATCTCCTACATAAAAGTTACAAAAACGGCACCTAGACGAAACTTCACGGTGGATACTGCGTATTGTGTGCGCAAGGCTTGCAGCAACCGTGTAGGTTTGCATACGAAACGTATGTAAAGCTGAACTTGTTAAGTTATAGCTGTTACGCAACGCAACGCAATGAATCTACTTTCTTTAATGAGGCACTGGGCGGTAGTTTGTAGATCGGGTGTTATGTTTTACTGGCATAATTGGGTGTCTATTATTTTTATGCCAAGTAATTTGAATGTCCCAGTGGATCCAAGTCGTGGCAGCCGAGTGGACGGAGAGAATTGATTTCATCGAAGGGGTCCAGTAACAGGTTTTTTTTTATGAGAATGAATGACGTGACGAGCTAGTCGTTCACCTGATGTTAAGCAACACGGCCGCCCATAACAGTTGCAGGTTGTCTATTTCCTGATTGGCTATACGCTATTTTTGCTGATTCGACACATTCCTTACTAGGCACTTAACTATTTTGATAACGTTTTTCACCCAAATATTTTGGACATGCGCACTTATGACATCAACTACCTATGGTTCTATTAATACCTTCGACTGGTTGAAGTGGTTGCAGGTTGAGTATTTAATTCATGCGCAGAAGTGTTTTAACACTAAAGCGGACATACGTTTAACAACAGTCGACATCTCATCTCACTGATGTTAAGTGACAAAGTTGCCTAAGGTAGAGCACGTTTGCCTATGAGATAACCCATTCACTCTTGACTTGAAAGTACCCAGCTTACCTATACCCAGGAAGAAATTCAATACGGTACTATTTTTTTTCCTTTTTGCTATAAGATTGCACTTTTATACTAGTTAAGATAGACTTTGCAGGACCTAGATTGACATCAAAAAGATCTAGATATAACAATAGCAATTTTCAAAGTTATTCGATAGTGCAATAATATTTTACCTTGTAAGTACTTTTTGTTATAACTGAATCAAAAGCCTTGAAATGAATCTTAGATTTGGACTTGTCGGAGGCGTTCGCGTGACAATACATTTCACAACATTTCTGGTAATGCAAATTTTATTTGTTATGCTAAATCGACTGTTTGTGACTACAAAAACCTAATTAAAATATTGCAAGTTGCAAGTGCACTTTTTCTGTGAGCTATTTGGGGTGGAATAAAGTACTTATACTAGAATTTTTCCTATACGCCTGCCTGCACTAAAGTTTAACACCATCCTAAGTTTGCACCTGTCCCTATGACTGACCTACTGCAACCCGATGCAGTACGGTGCGATTTTGACGGTACGTCCCATAGGTGCGAATTTAAGAGCTTACAAGTGCATACTGGCATTTGTATTCTATGACTGACTTAAATCTTACGTAGTACGTAATAGTAATATTAATATGAATATATTCTGTGGTACTTATTGGTACCTCGCTATTTCGTAAGAATATTTTTTTCGGAAATACTTTTAATATGGATTATGCAATTTTTCTTTTCTTTCTTCTTCGTTATTATTTCATTCTTATTCTTCATTTTTTTAAATTCTATATGAATAATGAAAATCCAACAATAGAAGACTGCTACAACATAAAAGCCTATGTGGATATTTAAAATCAACCTATTTTTGATTTAAACAATATTTGGTAGCAAACTACTGCGCGCCTTATAGGAAATGTCACCATACTTAGTCGTTACGTGTTATATATTAGCACTAAACCGCTATTTTAATGTGCATATACTTAGTATAAGTAATAAGCTCAACCGTAGGCACATCACTCCAGTTGATACCTATGTAGAGATACGTGGGAAAGTTAACATTTTTTACTGCGTTGTATTAGAAACTTGATATAGCTTCACCTTGTAAGAAGACTGCAACGAGAGTGTTCCGAAAATGCAATTTTCTGAAGGTAGGACTAAAAGCTCACTTAGTTACTACTTAGTTATTTTAGTATTACTAATTAATAAAAATATTTACTTACCTCATTTCCATTTTTGTTCACAAAATGTGGTGTCCGAAAATTGCAACACTGATGAATGGCAGTTTGAACGTGAAAAAAGGACGCGATACGGCCGAAACGCAGCAACGGCCGATGTAGACAAGACTGTTCGAGCGCAGTGCTTTCACCCGCCTTTATAACTTGCATCGCGCCCGCCGCGTCGGCAGCGCCCGGGGAATCGAAGAAATGAAACCGTTTGGCAATGGTACGCGAAACCAACAAAAATACTGTAAAACGTGAATTTATTTTGCCTCAAATTCTCTTTTGTCAACCGATAAATGTGTTTCGGATGTCGCTCATAAATTCGACGCATCGATAATTACCAGATCTAATTCGCGGTCGTAAAAATCGAAAGCGGTGAAAGATGCGATGATCCGCATAAGCGTAACATTACAGAGTTGTTGTTTGACAATTCATTCGTTTCGGTAAACAAACCAAAAGTATTCGCATCGAAAAAATAAAGCTTGATCATTTTATATTTTTATTTAACATGCACAGAGCATTGAAACGTATGACGGTCGCTTCGCACCTCGAAGCATTTTTTGCTCAGTGGAAGCATGCGTTTATAAAGGAAGTTAGCCCATCCCATAACAGTTTGGCATATACCTAAGTACATACACGTTTTTGCATGTATTGTGCATTTAACCCTGCCGGCATATACCCGAGCACCCCAGCTCCTTAAAATAACAGAGTGTGGCTGTAGGCTGCTGGCGCAGCTGATGTAGTGGCACTAATGTGGTTTTAATCATCGGTAGGCTAACACTCGGTCTCACCTGTTGGGTGTAGGAGTGATGATCATGAGGCAGATGATGGGAGGCGTACTACTTACTAAACTTGTAGTAACTGTTAGGTATTTATTCTGGTGGCACTGCGCTGCACTGCATTCATCGTGCGTACCCCTCTAGAAGTGCACCACATTATTTCTAGCTAATATTTTAGCAGCTAAACAACTGTGAAGTTGAGAAGTAATAAGCAGTGAAGAAAATAATGAAACGCCCAGGATTTCCGCGTGGGCAGCATTCCATGGATTTTTAAATTACCAGATTTCTTACGAAAAGGGAGCATTTAGGCGTTAGCATAAATTTAGCACTAGATGGACCGACAGCCTGGTGAAAACCGTGGGGAGCCGATGGATGCAGGAGACGAGCATCCGCTCAAAGTGGCGCTCTCTGGGGGAGGCCTATATTCAGCAGCGGACGTCTGCGGGCTGTTGTTGTTGATGATGATGATGATGATAAATTTAGCATTTTTGCTAAACTATTTCAATAAATAAGTAGTTAGGTTTCAGCGAAAGATTTTGCTCAGGGTCACTGTATAGATATATTTCAACAAGCCTACTTCCGTGTCAACTAATAGGTATAAAATTTTAAATTTGAAAGTAACTTTCAGTAAGTATCGCTGTCTCTACGTGTCTGTGTTTCAAGTTAAATAACCTTTTATCAACTAAACGGCTGAAACGTAACTACTTGGGTTGTTCCTGCCTGTCCCTACATGCAGTCTCCTGATTTGTATTATAGGGATAGTACACCCGGGGTTGCGACTCTGATACTTACTTCAGGAACTCAAACAAGCAGCGTTCGCTGCGGGAAAACTAAAGTGCGCAAAATCCAATTTTATTCACAGAGTGAAGCAGTGACGGACAAACGGATTTTTATTGCTATCGTTTGTCTCCACGCAACTTAGCTGTAGCGTATTTAGGCAGTGGTGTCAAGTTTACAATTTTATTATGTAACCTACCTACATAGGTATTAAAATTGATTAAAATGCCAAATTTTAAAATTCGCTAAAGGTTAGTGTAGCTCACGTATGTACGTACCTATATCCTATTATATGACATGTGTGACTTCATTAAAATCACGAACAGCAGCTATGGTGATATTTCACATCACACATAATCAGCCTGAATACGTCCACTGCTGAACATGGCCTCCCCATAAAACGCCAATGGATGCTTATCATAAGGGAGGGTTTGCGATAATCACTACGCTTGCAGGCGGCTTGGTAATCGCAGATTTTAATGCATCTACAAGAATGTTGCTGCCCATTCTCTGGATATTCTTGGCCGGCTCTTACGGCCAGTCACGGCATTCACGGGAAGAGATGGGGTGGTCCTATTCGCACATCGCGCGGCGCGCCGCGAGCACACGGCATCATTTCACTGATCAATAAATCTTCTATCTAGAGGTATTTACTCTTTACCCAGAGTCAAACAATCGAATAAAAATCACAGTTACAACGATTTGTATCCTTTACTATTTTTTTCAATAATGATGGACTTACGAGCGCCTACAGTAAAAAATAGCAAAGAGATATCTAAAGCTCTAAAATCTTCAAAGTTTATGAAAAAACTTCTTGAACTTCTGTAATCTTTAGTTTGAAACACGTTTGAACAATTACGATTTAGCTACGAAACACTGGGATCAGCAGGTATGCAGGGTCATAGATGTAAGACTTACAAAAACGTTTGTTCCTTGCGTTTTTCCCAATAGGTGGAAGGATCTTCACTTTTAGTTTCCATTCTATAAAGACATCTACAACACGGACAAAAGTACAGACGAAGAAATCTTGCTATCTTAGATTTTGTACTGATATCTGAATACATTTCGTGTTCTTTCAGATAATATTCTGTTGTATTTTGTCGGCTACATTTGGCGTCGTAACTACCCGCATCGTGGCTGAGCGTCTGATCATTGGGACTGTTCTCTTCGATTTTGGCTTGGTTCTCGGTTACATGGTCCTGACCCAGCTCCCAAGAAGTCAACGGCAGCAGATACTCTTCTATAATGCTGTGCTTGGAAGGCGGCTGCGACTGTCTTACAAGAGTAGCCAAGTTCACCATAGAGGAGCTATCGGTTTGGTGGAGACCGTCTCCGAGAATCACATTCCCGGCTTTTTCCTTGAGGTCATTTCTCGTCAGACACAGCTTCATCCTCAGAACTGTTATATCAGAGTCACTCGGCCACGAGATCACATCTGGAATTGGGCTTTTATGGCGCTTTGACCTTGATTTATTTATTTTATTCTTCTCTAGGCTATCTGGCTTCGTCTTCGATAAACCAGACTCAAGACTTTTGGCTAAACTAGCGCAGACCGTGCTCCCCGCCTCGGACGGTAAGTTAAAAGCTACTTGCCTTACTGATGTGAAATTTCCATTTGCTTTTTGGATGTCAATAATATCTTCGATTTTCCTAATCTGCTCATTGTTTGTGGAAACGTTAGTATTCATTGTAAAGTGTTTTTTTGAACATTTACTCTTTATAAATTTTTAATTATATTAAAACAAAAATTCATTCAAGTTGGTTTTATTATATACTCCATAGAGAAAATAATCACTTCGTATATACTCTTTGGTTGGTTTCTTTCAAATATGACCAAATATAATATATAGATAATATAATATATAACTGACATTTGCTGACATTTGACAGTTTCTGATAGCCTCCGTGGTGTGGTGGTTGAGCACATATCATGGAGGTGGCGGGTTTGATTCCCGCGACAGGATAAGTATTTGTGCACAGGAAAAAAACAAGCGCAAATACTAAACTTGTTCTGTGTCTGGGTATTGTGGGACCATGGTCCTCGTGGATCCTAAGTCTCTAGATACAGGGAATCCTAGTTAGGGTCCAGGATCTATGTATGTGATCGTTGGGCGTTATTATTATGTTCTAAGGTCATGAAATATCGCACAGATGAACATCAAAACCTCTTCCTTTTTTGGAGTCGGTTGTAAATTGCCATAATTACGTAAAATGGAACGTATATTTGCTACGTTCAAAAATCATCTACTCTGGGCGCGTTCCAGTTGCACTAAAATAGAAAAATAGTGTTATAATTTTTGTCGTATACTGTGTTTTTGACCTAGTTTTCTTTCCAGGGGGTCTACCAAAGATCCTTTTCCATTCGCGTTAACGCTAATTACTGACTCCAAATCTATGGAAATGAAGTTTTGGTAATCGCTTACTTTTCCACGGCTAATGTCCAATAATATCGCAATACGTTTTGGAGCTAACGGAGAGATGTTCTAGATCCCCATTGTACTAAAAATGCCAAATCATGCCACTTTTTTCCCAGCCACCATAATCACGAGATGTTTTAAGCATGCTAATGACCGTTCGAAGTACCTAGAAGCAAAAAAGTGGGATGGTGGACCCTACGGAAGCCGGGAAACTGCTAGGCAGAAGAAAGTATTTTTCAGAATACAAACTTTTGCCGGGCAATGACAAATTAGTCACGCGCCGCTTCAGGTTTAGACCTCGCTCGTTCAACAAAAAAATTAATAGTGATATCTCACTAAAATAATAAAGTTCTGTAAAGATTCAGCTTACTATCAATTACAGTTCAAGGGATACAGCTGGTCAGCTGTTTAGCGGTTGGGGATAGACAGATAGGCACCAGAGGCTTAGTAAAATCGTGCTACACCTTCGACCACAAATCATTGGTTCCCATCAGCTGACCCTGAAACTGATGTCAATCAAACATGGTAGTGGTAGTCGTTGAAAAAAAAGTACCGTTTTAACCCTTTGGGTGTACAGAACCCTAAAAATTACTAAAAATTGACATGCATTGTTATATTTGTCTAATAGTTGTAGTTCAGTTCTACTTTCTGAACGCAGCCTAATTGTAGTCTGTCATCCTTCCTTCAAACCTTCATAATAATTCGTCTCTCAACTAGTGTGACCATTTGTGGCAGATTGCTGCCATTTAGTAGATTTGTCCCTCAAACACTGTGGCCGTTGCCGAACGCGATGGTGTAACGTTATGCAAAAATAAAAATCTTACTCTTTTTCTTTAGAAGTGTTGATACTAATCTGACACTTTTTTATTTTACATGTAACGTTTTATCCTTACAAATCTACTTTTCATCTTCCCTAAAATTTTAAAAGACGGTGCATTATATCTGGCTGTTTTCATTATTTGGTCATATTTCGGCAAAATATGCTATTTAGGGCAGAATCTGCCATGCCATTTACAGATGGTCACACTGCTGTAAACTGTCACTGTCACTGTCACTGCCAACGTCTTCCAAGTTCCATCTCAGCTCGCGAAACTCGGCGGAATTCGTAATGGTGTAATGTTTTCGGTGGATTAGTTTATAACATTCTATCATGGATTATAATAATACAGACGCTGATAATATCGGCGAAAAGCTAGAATACAACGAAGACCATTCTTTAAAGCGGAATAAGCAACCGTTCGACTTGAATCACGCCAAAAACATTGATGACATATCTACTCCTTCCGAACTGAAATTCGACCAAGGTATTGTAAACAATTCGTACGACTTTCTAATTACTTCCTTGATTTATAGTTTCCTCGTCTATCGCACTTAGTCGCTGGCGTAATTTTTATTTATAACTTCGTTTTAAACTATAGAATATACGAGTGAAAGTATTATGTAGTTATCGCCGCGTCATGTTCTTGATGTGCCATTTCATTCAGAATTCGAGTTTGAGGACCCTGAAATCACTGAGAAGAAGAATGAAATCGAAAAGTGCCTAAGCGACCCTGATGCAGTCAACTTGGAACAATGGCAGAACCTGGCTAAGAGTAAAGGAGGGTTGATCCACGGTAAGGTTTTCAAACTTGAGTGCACCTATAGTTGTTATCAATGTAATTCTCAGTCTAATAGGTACATTAAATAATGACTCACTCTTATCCTATCCTACTAATATTATAAATGTGTGTGTTACCACAGTGCTAATACAAATGGGTGAACAGATTCTTATGACATTTGGTGGGTAGATAGTTTAGCTCAGGACAGGTATTGGTCAACTTCAACTCTTGTTTCACAGCTTTGTGGAGGGACCGCTACAATTTTGGAAAAGCAACAAATTTGAATTATTGTCAATATTTAAATGTAAAGAATAATTAGTCTCTCACAGATTAAAATTAAAGTGTTGTATAAAACAACAAGTGAAGTGTTGACCACTGATGTGCTTGTCATCAGCCCAAAATATTCCTACTGCTAGGAACAGGCTTCCTCTCACATAGAGAAAGTGGGCCATAATCCTCTATGGTGGCTAAGTGCGGGTTGGTGGATGATAAATATTCTCTGTTTTTATGATTTTTGAACATGCATGTTTTCCTTTACCATTGTCTAAACTTCAGCATTTATAAAACTGGACTGTTATCGTTATGTAATATGGTTCCATATGGTTGAGTTGTAATTTGTAATCTCCAAAATTTGTTTGGTATCAGATGAATACAGAAGAAAGATTTGGCCATTGCTTGTTGGAGTTACACGGGATGAAATGACCGAACCACCATCATTAGATGAACTCTCTACACACATTGAATACAATCAGGTAAGAATCTTCTTATTTTACAATATTCAAATTTACTTTGTTTCATGGTTTTGGTCACAACAATTTGGATTTGTTAATTATCTGAAATAAATGGAATTGATTTGATTATAATAATATGGCAGAGCAGTCATCTAAGTTGATGGACCCGATAGCTCAGTTGGTAGTATCCCTGCTTTCTGAACTGAGGGCTGTGGGTTCGATTCCTACCCAGTACAAACATTTGTGTGCTGAACATAGATGTTTGTTCTGCGTCTGGGTGTTATATTGTATTGTATGTATGTATTTACAAACAAAAAAGTATCTAAGTGTTATATCAGTTATCTGGTTCCCATAGTACAAGCTATGCTTAGTTTGGAGCTAGATGGCGCTGTGTGAAATGTTCACACATATTTATTTATTTATTTATTTATAAAGTTACACAGATACCAAACCCAGTCATGGCCTGCCTTAGACCTGAGTTGTAGCAAATTACAAAAATTGCTGCTCTTAGTACTACGTTTCAAGGTTTCGTCAACTTTAGATTCCAATTACATTTTCCAGGTGGTACTAGATGTGAACCGATCTCTAAAACGCTTTCCTCCAGGCATTCCTTACGAGCAGAGAGTTGCGTTACAAGATCAGCTCACAGTGCTCATACTCAGGGTTATCATGAAATACCCACATTTGAAGTACTATCAGGTATGTTTTCCACTTTATAGTTTATTGGTTATTTCTTCAAAAGTGAACTCAATAAAAATCTTTTTCTTTACAATTTAATCTGTAAATTATCCTGAGCAGGCGATACTGCTATAAAAATCATAAATATCAATCAAAACATTTTTTTATACTACCAGATACACAGATTTTTAATATTGTCTTTTTTGTAATGAAATGAAATGAAATTGTTTATTGAAATTTGGTACAATTGGTTGGTTGATGACAGATGAGAAAAACAAAAGATCTGCATATTTAACCAGAAACTGGCATACAAAAATTAAATATATTGTGTTTATAATAATTAATAAGTAATACAAATCATCTTTATAATAATTAGCATTGAGCACCTAAATCCCTACGTTATTAAATACAATATTAATGAAATTTCAGCAATTATGTTATAAAATTGAATTATTCACAATTTGTCCATAATTAAAATAAATTACAGTCAGAAATATATAATTAATGTTAGTAATTAATAATAATAATTAATAGAGACATCCACCTTAGCTTAGCATTAAATTCATTTACATGTTTTCTGATTAAAGAAAGGGAGCTCACATAGTGACATATGAGTGTTGTTATAGACTTTAATTGAAGTAGGTGCAATTTAATAAAAATAATGTGAGTCAGAGTCACTAAAATTACTATATAGCTTATGACTAGTAAGTCATTTTAATAACTTGTGATAACGGCTAAGGAAAGTATATATCTAAGAATCTCAAAACAGTTGCAAAATACAAAATATGCAATATGTGTTAGGCCAGCAACGGCTTCCATACACTTAATGTTCAAAATCAGCACTCAATTTTATTGTTCTATTGAGTGCAGACAATGAACTAGATGCTGCTTATCATGCCGACCATGTACTTGAAATGTTTATGAACTTGCCATTGTCCCAGTGCTGTCATGTTATCTGTTATGCAACATGGTAGCCACAGCTGAGCCGAGTTGGTCAACAAATATACATTGTGGTTTTGCTGTGGTCTAGTTTTATATTTCATATCATTTGACTTCAGATTTCAGTGAATTGAATACAAAATATTTTATGATCTAAGTAATCAATCTTGATTGGCTTCACAACTCATGAACTCAGTGGCTTTGCTTTCTGTACTTGTGTAGGTTGTGGGTTCAATTTAGTCACACCCAGGACAAAATTTGCTTGATGTTTGTTCTGGCTTGGTGTTATAATAAGAATTTCATCATTATCATTAGCTGTCGATGTCCGTAGACGTCCACTACTGAATCCCTCATAGGGCGCCTATGTGCCTAATTCATCAAACGGCTCCCCGTGATTTTAGGTCGGCAGTCCATCTAGTAGAAGGCGCTAAGTCTACGCACTTCGCTGCGTCTTTAGGTTCGTGACCATCACTCGAGAACCTTCAGTTATGCCAGCAATACAGCTTGCCTATTCTCATTTCAACTTGTTAGTTGCTATAAGTTATGGGCAGCCCTGACGCTTAACACCAGGCGATCGACTAGTCGTTGTGTCATTCGTTTACGTAAAAAAAGTATGTATTGTGTAAATGCTTGATCCCTAACTTCCATTGTAGGGGTACCACGACGTAGCGATCACACTCCTCCTGGTGTGCGGAGACCGTGCGTCGTTCCCACTGCTGTGCCGGCTGTCGCACGGGCCGGGCGCTCCGCTGGCGCCCTTCATGCAGCTCACCATGCAGCCCACGCAGCATCGGCTCAACTATATGCTGCCCGTAATACGGAGGGCTGAGGGGGCTCTGGCTGACTACTTGGACAAGTTAGTTGATATTCTGTGGTGTTTGTGAACTAGATAGAAATCGGCATAGTCTTAGGATGTACCAGAATCTTCTATTTTTCCCGCGCATCGAGATTTTTTCACATTTTTTGAACATATTATTGTAATATGATGATTTTCCTAGACAGATTTTTCGTGAGTAAATTCACTTCAAAAACGTATTTAATATATATGGATTCAGGAATGGGCCGTGTGCTACCGGCACTGTGAGAACAGAAACACTTCATCTATTCCCGTGGGTGCCGCAAAAGTAGACTAAGAGAATATTCAGGAAATAACCAGTAGCAATCTTCTCGGTACATTAAAACCTGCGAAAACCAAGCTGCCTTCCAAACGTTATTATATGGCATAGCAAAAGCATATAGATAAGCACCCAAAGTGCTGTTTTATGGCGCAGTGAGTTGTGATCATCAGTGGACAACATCCCGCTGTTATGATATAAAACAAATTTGGTAAACTATAAACTGGTAAGCTGTAGATTTTCCTTTTCGGCTTGCATTTGACCACCACTTTTTAACGACTCAGAGCGGGTGTGGGGACAATGTTCGCACTGCCGTGGTACCTGACATGGTTCGGGCACAGCCTGAACCGGTACACGGATGTGGTGCGCCTGTACGACTACTTCCTGTGCGCGCCGCCGCTGTTCCCGGTGTACGTGACCGCCGCGCTCGTGCTGCGCCGGGCGCCCGAGGTGTACACCTGCGAGTGCGATATGGCCATGCTGCACTGTATGCTGTCACGGGTGAGTTGCTAACCTTATTGTGCAAAACATCCAACATCCCAAACGGGCACAAAATACCCCAAGTGAGCACAAAACACCCCAAGTGTGCACAAAACACCCCAAGCAGGACTTCAATGCAGGCTATATTCATGAGTAGTCTGAAGACTTCTAATTTTGCCGTATTGAACATATGATGATGAATATTTTGAATTCAAAGAAAGCGCTGATTTGTGCAGCTCCCAACTGTATTTTAGGCGTCACTTTTGGTTCCAGTTACCAGATGACTTGCCGTTCGAAGACATCCTGGTGACAGCGAAAAAGCTGTACGAAGACAACGATCCCAGCGGGCTTGAAGATGAAGTGGCCGCTTTGGAAAGGAGAGAGTGAGTTGGCGTTTAATTTTTTTAAGCTATAAGAGAAACCTTTTTTTCAGCATGTTATATCATCTGCTGACACTCATGCTCGTAATTCAGCACTTAAATAAAACGTTACTAATTTTAATCATGATCAAATTCCATACAACTAACTTACGTTAACGTTACACTTTCGTTTAAAGATTCGTGCTAGGCCTACTGATGACAGACAGCGGAGCCTTCGTAATAGGCTTCGATTTGCCCTTTGGCTATGGAATCCTAAAAAGCACAAGTGTTGAGAAATAATAAAGTGCAACGACAGGAACTTTAAAGATATTATAGTCCTCAAAATTTATTCAAAAAAGCGCAAATACTTGTTCTGTGTCTGTGTACAATGCACTTCAAACCGGAACACAGTAGTGCTTGCACACTACTGCTTGGCGGCAGAATAACTGGCAAAGGTGGTACCTACCTAGACAAACTTTGCTAGAAAAGTCCTACCACCTAGTAAACTGATTGATTTGAGGGCTATAATATCTTTATAGATATACCCTAAATGCGGTTTACACTTTATAATCATTCCCATGACATAAACTTTCCGCAGCCCCGCCAACCATGTATGTTATTGTTCCAGAGAGGAGCAGCGCCGACTGGACGAGGAGCGCATGCGGCGCCGGCAGCTGGCGCCGCGCGGGCGGCCCGCGCCGCCGCTCGCGCGCCGCGTGCGCGCCGCGCTCCGCCGGCTGCCGCTGCCTCAAGCCCTGCTCGCCACCGCCACCGTACTACTCGGCGTCTACGTCTACTACCGGCCCGACCTCATCTTCGCCAGGTAGCGCCACGCGTACCAGTTCGTTCTCTTCACGCTGTAGGCGGTGGCTGCTAGCGGCGCGACGATGCTCACTTGTTTACACATGCTGACGGACGCCATCTTGGAGTTTGGGTGCTAGTGGTGATGCTCGATTGTTTACACATGTTATGCTTTAACCCTTTCCCCCCGGGGTAGTGATTTTTAACGAATTTCCGCTTTTGAACTTTATTTTCATAATAAGGTAGGTAAAATTAAAAACACAGATTTTTTTTAGATTTTTATTATAGTTAGAAGTACTATTTCCAAGACCTAGACTTATAAGTACCGTCAGGAACTTCGTGTTAACAGAGTGGTAGGAACTTTGATTGAAACTACAAAAATAATGAGATCCACTATTGACTTAGCAGTAATTAAATTAATGACTTAAGTAGTAGTAATAAAAAAAAAAAATTACAGGTTAACCTCGTGGTATTCAATAAAACAATTTTTCTTTTCGTTTACACACAAAAACACGTTGCAATGCGAACATTTACTATGAGGTTTCGACTGAATCTTCTTCAAACTACAAACCTCACACCTTCCCCTGTTCTCTACAAACGTAGGCCAATGGATGCCTCTGTTACCTAAGCGTACGTCTTTTATAGTGGAGTAGTCAGATTTGCGTCTTTTGGAAGGGCCGCCTTTTGCAGTATTGTCAGTAGAAGTCTTCCTTTTCTGACTAGCATCTTTCATTGTCATCAAGCCTTGAGTAACAGAACGTCTAAAATCTTTTACGGTAGTCTGTTCCATTATAAGTCCATGAATGACATATGCATTGACAAATACGATGTCCAGAAGACCCCAAAACAATCTGTGCCACCATTTCGGAGATTTGCGATCTATACAGTAAAGGGCTCTCAAACGATCAGCTGTATCTACGCCGCCCATATACATATTGTAATCTTTGACAGCTATAGGGCATGTAATGGCTGACTTGGTTCCATTTTTTTCTTTACGTGACACAGTTGCCTCTTCGTTCCCGTGAAAATTAGACACTAAATGAACCATTTTATTATCCTTCCATTTCCAATATCCAATGTCTAAATTTGAAAATCGATGATCACTATCGCCCCTTTTCAATTGAGAATCAGCGAGCATATTTCCGGGCAGTCCTTTTCTGTTACTTCGGATAGTTCCACATGCGTAGGTGTTTTCAGTTTTCAGTTTCTCAAGTAAAGCCACAGACGTGAAAAAATTATCAAAGTAAACTACCTTCCCCTTACTCCAATCTTGTTCCGTTAACTCCAAAACTACTTTCTCTCCTAATCCATAGCCGGTAAATTTTGTGTTCAGTTCTTCGTCTTTCCCTTGGTAAATTTGAAACTTCTTTATATACCCCCTCTGGTCAGCAAGACACCACAGTTTGTACCCCCTTTTTATGGGCTTCATAGGTAGATACTGTTTTAACACAGACCTACCTTTGAATTTAATCATGGACTCATCTACACTCAGTTCGCGAGTACCATGATAAACCATTTCAAATTTTTTATTGAGTGCATCAATCATTGGTCTAATTTTATATAATTTATCTTTGCAGCCTGAAGGCATTTTGGAGCTATCATTGCAATGCAGATGAGATAAAATAATAGCGAACCTGTCTCTAGGCAAAGTCTTGCAAATAAGCGCGTTGTTGAGATCAGGTGCCGAAGAGTAGTGGTCTCTCCACGCCGGACGAGTATTGTAACCCATAAAAAAATTAATACCTATAAATGTTAGGAGTTCCTCTTTTTTTAGGTTCAATACTTTGCTTTTCTGAGTAGCATAAAGGTTACTTTGGTATACAATATTGTCAACAATGTCATCAATCAATACTAAAAATATATCAGTCGGTGTGGTACAGTGAGCAAACCAGTCATCTACTACTCCAGTATCCGCAATGTATTCCGGTAAAGATGTACTTAGGTCCCTCTTTTTCCATTTACGGTTTGGTTCGGGTAATCGCTGGTTAGTTCGGTGTGAAGAGTTATTTGCAGATGGTAGATCAGGCTGAACACTAGGTGCAGGTAATGAAGATGTGGGTACCTGATTTATTGGGTACTCCAATACATCTTCATTTGACGGCGACGACGGCGGAACTTCGGCCAAAACATCTTCTATAGCTCTTTCAAAAATTTCATCGAAACCTCTTGGCGAGGGTAGTTGAACATTTTCCACTTCATCATCGGACACACCTGCATCAGACGCTTCGTCGCAGTCCGGAAGCTCTTCTAATAACAGGGCTTCAATTAGAGCCGTATTGTTTTTAATATCCATCTCAATTCCTAAAACAATAAAAACCTTGATTAGAACAATAATAAAAAAAAAATAACATGGGTTTATAAAAATAATAATAAAATAAAATAACCACTTCATCGTATACATGTATTATAAAAAATCATAATATTTGAGACTAGAATCACCTGACGGTACTTTTAAGTCCGCAGTAGTTTTTATCAAATATTCGTATGAAATATCGTGATAATACATTATAACAGCTTTTAGAAATATAGCCAATGATATAAACAACGTAAATAGTAAAAAAAATAGCACTTACCTGTGATATTCTACTTATAAAACTTTTTTTATTTCACTGCACAACGAAATGAAAAAACGTTCGACAAGTTGTGACAAGAATTTCAATTTTTACGCCAATGTCGCGCGGTAATTCAATTAACGCGCTGTGATTGGCTGACGGAAACGGTACTCTAAAGGATCGTCAGTTGCCGTTCACGTAAAGTGTTTTCGTACTAAAGATATTAGACGAAAAATGTGGTGGTACTTCTAAGTACCGTAAGGAGGGAAAGGGTTAAGTGCGCTGGGTCGGACGCCATTTTGGATTTTGGGTGGGCGATGCTCGATTGTTTAGGGGTGTAATGTGCTCACGGAACTTGATGCAACCTATAAAATCAGTTTGTTTACAGTTTCAATATTTGTAGTTTGTTTGCATAGTAATTTATGTATTAGGAATTAAATTTCTACTGTTTCATTGTAATTGAAATTCCGTAATACCCGTTACAGGTGTGTGTTTTTTGAGCTGGCAGATAAGCTATAACACCACACAATAATTCGTATTTTATAGCTCAAATGGACATGATAGTGCCCACTTGTTTTGCTAAGCAATTACCATCGCCAGTGGACATCCGCAGCACCAGCGCTATTGATGCATTTCCTACCATATGAGACTTGTCACCTATATCTTGAAGTACCTCATTATTCATAGCCGTTTACATGTTATTATTGTATCCAAAATCCAAGAAGGCCCGGACATTTACGCTTATATCATCTAACACCCAAAGTCATGTCGGATTTTTAGTACTACCTTCCTATTGAATTTTAGTAAACTGTTGTAGTATAATTGATTTTAATCTGAAGCTTGCTGGCCATGTACTTATACTGATTTTATTTTAAATAAAAAAATTAATGACATAGTGATACAATGATTTACTAATATCTAAACTACCTAAATATGATTTATCACTTACGCAATGCTTTCTATAAATATATTTGTAAATCAAAAGAATCTCATGACATATGTAAAAGCAATTTTATTATTAGTTTTTCATGGGGCATGGTGCTTGGGTAGTTATATCGTTGCCGTCGCTAAGCCGCGCCTACAGTCAGAGCGAACTGAAAAATGCTTGTTGAGGTTGTAAGGGACAATCCATGTAGCTTTATGGACAGTGTAAATGTGTGGGTGTAGGATTTTCAGTGTAAGTGAAAGTAGATGTGTCACGTGGTCACGATGTGTGTTTATATATAGCTTAAATACTATGTATGTATGTTGGGTTCGTGTATCTTATTATAACCAACATAATTGGTATGTTAAATTTACAACAAAAATTTGGCTTTGATTTGAATTTGCACCTGGTGCGGCCATTGATCTTTTGCAGAGTTATGTACATTTAACAAATTCTACTAAAAGGGTGTGATTAGCCATCATTTTCATTGTAAAATTTTATGTCATTCAGTTTTCATTAACAAGATTTTGCGTTTTCGATCATTTAATATTTGGTTAAATTTTGGATTATGATTTTAATTTTTTTATTTTTAGTTACAACCCTATTTATTTTTTGTTTGAGTGATTTCCCATTGAAGGGCTACCCGTAAAGTGAAAATGGAAGATTTTGCAATGAAAAGACATTTTTACGATGATTGTGTAGATGTGTAGAACATATTATGATTTGGGATAATATTGTGTAGACATAATTTTGTATGTATTAATAAGACTTAGGTATTTCCCAATGCCTTACATTAATGTAAGTGAGTGAGTCTTAGTGATAATTAGCGATTGATTAAATGCAAGGAATGATATAATAATATAATTGACTGCTAAGCTCATTGGAATGTTATTGGTGCAATTACATATTAAGGGCAGAAAAGTAGAAATATAATGTGATAATTCACATTAGCATTTAGAAGCGATCGAAAGTTGGAAGATGTTAAAAAGGAAATAAAATATTGCTGCCTATCGCTTTTTCTAAATGGACGTCATTCATTTCATTGAGGATGTCATGTTATACTTAGGCGGTCAACATACCTAATTTTAGTATAGTAGAAACATGAAAGTAGTTTGTTCAGAATTACTAAGAGAATAAATTGGTATAAATTTACACCATGTTACATGTGTCCCAAAATTGTCTCAAAAACAGTGCAATTTGTACACAATAATTAGCAAACAAGCCACTTTGTGTGCTGCGTCCTTGATACTTTGTGTTAGTTTTGGATAATCCTCTTTTTATTAATTAAATTAATTAATTCGTGTGGACATTTCACACAGTGCCATCTAGCCCCAAACTAAGCATAGCTTGTACTATGGGAACCAGATAACTGATACAATACTTATATACTTTTTTGTTTGTAAATACATACATAAAATACAATATAACACCCAGACACAGAACAAACATCTATGTTCACACAAATGTTTTGTCCTGGGTAGGAATCGAACCCACAGCCCTCGGTTCAGAAGGCAGGGATACTACTACTTTTTAAATCGCTAAGTATGTATTTGTTATAATTTATTTGGTTTAGATTTACGATAAGTATGTATGCTTGTTATTCCAATATTTTTGTATATAACTGTGAGAATGTTACTAAATGTATTTTGTATTGAATCAATTTTGCATTATTATTGAAACCAAAATTAAATTGTGAAAATTCGGATTGAAGGCTATAGTTATATTTTAACTGTTTGTATATTGTTTTGTTAAAACATGTGATATTTCGTTTATTTTAAGCTTAAGTTAACCTGTTTAGCCATTCCTCTCGACATAGCTATCACAGTCAGTAATATTGTGACGAAAATTGTTAGGACTGGAGGAAAATGTAAGCATTTATTAATGTAACTGTTAAAGTTAATTATTCATTAAGTAATGTTCGTGTTCATTTTGTATATTATCGTTTCATTTATATTTAAATATCAAAAAGTTGCTACATTTTTGTGATTGATAGATCTTGATTGTTTATAAGATGAATTAAATCACATGATTAAAAAAATATGTAAACTAATATCACAGATAAGAGAAGATATTCCGTTGACTTACACTGACTCTAGACTGTCCCATTAATACATTATAAGTAATTTATTGAATCCTGGGCCTTGGAAAATTAGAAGTTTAGTAAAAGGTAAGGTCAGTAGCGAAACAATATTAGTATTAGCATAGAGCTTTATAAAGGGCTGAATTGTAACCTATATTTATTTGGTATGTTTGCACGTTTGTAAATCGGTTTTATATGAATGTATAAATTTGTACACAGCTATGCTCATTTTTAACTTATTCTATAGTGAGAGGCCTTGTTTTATCATTGCCATTGTTGCGATTTTAATACTGTAGTTAATACTTGTTGCAAATTAATGATAGAGTATATAAAACTGTTGGTATACATATAACACGAATGTAGAGATTTAACCAAAAACTAATTGCGCTATCCTTCCAATATTGTTAATATTTATTGATGATCGGTAATGGTAAAACAGGCCTTCAATGTAATGCAGATGGAAGTTGAACAAAATGAAGTTCCGATTACATATTTATTAATTACTAATGTTGCATTTTACTGTCGTGATATCAGACCCCCTGATTTATTCCTTGTCTGGTATTCAGGAAAAAGTATGAATTAATTTGTAAAGTAAAAATTAGAATCACGAGCGGGGATCTGTAGATTACGCTGAGCAGGCGATACTGCTATAAAAATCATAAAAAAAGTATGAAGTTCTGTATTCATACAAATCCTGTAAGGTATAAGCTAAAACTTATTCTAAGATGGAATAAAAATACGTAGCGTATTTTGGCAATAATTTATTCGGTAGTAGACTTCGTACATAATATTATGTTATATATTAAAAATAAGGTAAAAAAAAGAAATTATTGCACCATCATATAGAACAATAATTTGATCACTCGAGTAAAATATAATAAAGACAAAAATATTCCATTTTCAGATTTTTGATTCCACAGGTACACCCTTTACTAATAAATATTGTATAGCGAAGGAATAATTATTTAGTGTTTTCTTTCTTTCTAACACGTTTGAAATTAGCAAAGATAAAACGAGAAAACACTAAGTAGGTATCCCTCTTTTATGTAGTGTTTATTAGTAATGGGAGATTGGAGTTTATCCATTTGATAAAATACACATTAGTAGCACTTCCAGTGCAAATGCGTGCAATATCCAGTACAAACTGTGTCTAGTTAATAAATGTTATATCGGCAGATACGTTTTTGTAGAGTCAAATACGCAGCTAGTGGAATCCCATATTTCATCGTAAAGTATAAAGAATTATAATTTTCTAGAGAGACAAGTTCACCATTATCACAGCCATAGCTTGGCTTTGTTTCTAAGTATTCACACTGAAGAATGTTGGTTACAAGTAAAACGCACCTTAAACATTAGCATAAATGACTGAGTTTTGACTAAATGCTTATAAATAAGACTATAAAGTTAGAGAGCATTGTAACAATTTTTTTTTGAGTTAGTACAATCTATTTTACTAACAATATTTTTAATTACAGTTTTAATTCAACACGTCCATACAATTAGTAAAATAACATAAACGGAAGCTCAGAACAGTCATATTATTTCTATGTATTGCTTGAAATTATGTATAATATTTATATCCGTCATCTGATCAACATTTGACAAGAACTTAATTTCCCCAGCTCTATAGGTTGAAACAGCATAGAGAAAACAAGGAGTAGCGATTCCGCTGTTATACAAAAAAACGCAAATAAAACTGATTGAAAATAACCTTAATTCTATACACAATCATATTGCATTACTTTAATAAATTTTAATAACAAATTATTAACTACATTTACCTGCTGCCATTATCAGAAATTATTATTTATTATTATTCCATCCCACAATTCCGTTCAGAGTTGGTCAATTAACATTCACAATTGGAAAGTTTCTGCTTCAAAATCTACGCTCTCTGTCTCCTTCGTCTATATTGGCAACGAGAGATGGAGCATAGATTACGAATCTTTTTCGTAATCATCTGGCAGACGGAGAGCTTTTGATCGTCTCACCAATAAAATATACAATATGTAGGAATAAAATAAATCTTACGTACTAGTGTAACGATGGGCGATAGATATTCGAGTAGTAATGCGCGTGCGCTTGCGCACATGTCGGTATCATAGCCCGAACTTCATGAGGGAATAACTACATTAACTATTCATAACTACATAACTATCATCAACTCTAATTCTAATCATCTAAGGAAGCTAGTCCTAGAAACAGCTGATAGTGGAGTAGTCTCAATATGTAAGTACTGTGAGCGCTCACTGCTTCATCACAATGTCGATGTAGTCTATAACTCTCTGGTCGTGGAGTATCTGCAAATGCTCCGCGTTAGGTAACGGGATAGCTTTCACCGGTTTACCTGAAAATACCGAGGCAAATATGTTATTCTTTTTATGCACCATTAGTCTGGAGAATGGGGATCACGTCATAGAGCTTTATAAAGGGCTGAATTGTAACCTATATTTATTTGGTATGTTTGCACGTTTGTAAATCGGTTTTATATGAATGTATAAATTTGTACACAGCTATGCTCATTTTTAACTTATTCTATAGTGAGAGGCCTTGTTTTATCATTGCCATTGTTGCGATTTTAATACTGTAGTTAATACTTGTTGCAAATTAATGATAGAGTATATAAAACTGTTGGTATACATATAACACGAATGTAGAGATTTAACCAAAAACTAATTGCGCTATCCTTCCAATATTGTTAATATTTATTGATGATCGGTAATGGTAAAACAGGCCTTCAATGTAATGCAGATGGAAGTTGAACAAAATGAAGTTCCGATTACATATTTATTAATTACTAATGTTGCATTTTACTGTCGTGATAGGATACTGATTTATTCCTTGTCTGGTATTCAGGAAAAAGTATGAATTAATTTGTAAAGTAAAAATTAGAATCACGAGCGGGGATCTGTAGATTACGCTGAGCAGGCGATACTGCTATAAAAATCATAAAAAAAGTATGAAGTTCTGTATTCATACAAATCCTGTAAGGTATAAGCTAAAACTTATTCTAAGATGGAATAAAAATACGTAGCGTATTTTGGCAATAATTTATTCGGTAGTAGACTTCGTACATAATATTATGTTATATATTAAAAATAAGGTAAAAAAAAGAAATTATTGCACCATCATATAGAACAATAATTTGATCACTCGAGTAAAATATAATAAAGACAAAAATATTCCATTTTCAGATTTTTGATTCCACAGGTACACCCTTTACTAATAAATATTGTATAGCGAAGGAATAATTATTTAGTGTTTTCTTTCTTTCTAACACGTTTGAAATTAGCAAAGATAAAACGAGAAAACACTAAGTAGGTATCCCTCTTTTATGTAGTGTTTATTAGTAATGGGAGATTGGAGTTTATCCATTTGATAAAATACACATTAGTAGCACTTCCAGTGCAAATGCGTGCAATATCCAGTACAAACTGTGTCTAGTTAATAAATGTTATATCGGCAGATACGTTTTTGTAGAGTCAAATACGCAGCTAGTGGAATCCCATATTTCATCGTAAAGTATAAAGAATTATAATTTTCTAGAGAGACAAGTTCACCATTATCACAGCCATAGCTTGGCTTTGTTTCTAAGTATTCACACTGAAGAATGTTGGTTACAAGTAAAACGCACCTTAAACATTAGCATAAATGACTGAGTTTTGACTAAATGCTTATAAATAAGACTATAAAGTTAGAGAGCATTGTAACAATTTTTTTTTTGAGTTAGTACAATCTATTTTACTAACAATATTTTTAATTACAGTTTTAATTCAACACGTCCATACAATTAGTAAAATAACATAAACGGAAGCTCAGAACAGTCATATTATTTCTATGTATTGCTTGAAATTATGTATAATATTTATATCCGTCATCTGATCAACATTTGACAAGAACTTAATTTCCCCAGCTCTATAGGTTGAAACAGCATAGAGAAAACAAGGAGTAGCGATTCCGCTGTTATACAAAAAAACGCAAATAAAACTGATTGAAAATAACCTTAATTCTATACACAATCATATTGCATTACTTTAATAAATTTTAATAACAAATTATTAACTACATTTACCTGCTGCCATTATCAGAAATTATTATTTATTATTATTCCATCCCACAATTCCGTTCAGAGTTGGTCAATTAACATTCACAATTGGAAAGTTTCTGCTTCAAAATCTACGCTCTCTGTCTCCTTCGTCTATATTGGCAACGAGAGATGGAGCATAGATTACGAATCTTTTTCGTAATCATCTGGCAGACGGAGAGCTTTTGATCGTCTCACCAATAAAATATACAATATGTAGGAATAAAATAAATCTTACGTACTAGTGTAACGATGGGCGATAGATATTCGAGTAGTAATGCGCGTGCGCTTGCGCACATGTCGGTATCATAGCCCGAACTTCATGAGGGAATAACTACATTAACTATTCATAACTACATAACTATCATCAACTCTAATTCTAATCATCTAAGGAAGCTAGTCCTAGAAACAGCTGATAGTGGAGTAGTCTCAATATGTAAGTACTGTGAGCGCTCACTGCTTCATCACAATGTCGATGTAGTCTATAACTCTCTGGTCGTGGAGTATCTGCAAATGCTCCGCGTTAGGTAACGGGATAGCTTTCACCGGTTTACCTGAAAATACCGAGGCAAATATGTTATTCTTTTTATGCACCATTAGTCTGGAGAATGGGGATCACGTAGTAATAATTACACCTGAACGCTATATCGTGTTTCAGGGAGCAGTTGGGCATAATTAACAGAGGAAGACTTCGCACTACATAAAAATAAATTACAATTAAAATCTGCACACATAGAGCCACTCTCGTTTGGCAAGGCTCATAAACGCGTTACCTGCGTTAGACCAAGCTAGATGATTGCGTTAGGCTTGTCAAAATGTGTTACCTGCGTTACAGCTGGCAAGATGTGTTACCTGGCGTTAGAGCTGGCAAGATGTGTTACCTGGCGTTAGAGCTGGCAAGATGTGTTACCTGGCGTTAGAGCTGGCAAGATGTGTTACCTGGCGTTAGAGCTGGGAAGATGTGTTACCTGCGTTACAGTTGGCAAAATATGTTACCTGCGTAAGAGCTAGCAAGATGTGTTACCTGCATTAAAGCTGGAAAGATGGTTACCTGCGTTAGAGCTAGCAAGATGTTACCTGCGTTAGAGTTGGCAAGATGTGTTACCTGCGTTAGAGCTAGCAAGATGTGTTACCTGCGTTAGAGTTGGCAAGACGTGTTACCTGCGTTAGAGTTGGCAATGACCCGTCGCTTGCGCCAGTGTTCGCAAGCTGCCAGCGAGCGGAGGTTGACGGTACCGTCGCCGTCTCCCGCCGCCAGCGTCGGGTACCCGTCCAGCCACTTGCCCGGCTTGTACACCAGTCTGGACGTCACGTATACAATACTTAGTGTTTAATACTATAACTTGTATACCAATGGACTAAACATTTTCGCAATAACTGGGCATGCGACAGATAGATAAACTCTTTATTGAAACTCAACTTTATAAATACTTTACTTCTTTAGCCTGGTCATTGCGATGAAAAAATTTCGCAATTTTGCCATAGAGTGCGATTTAAACTCAACGGTGGCTGTGAAGCCGGCACGAAATGATGCGCAGTAGCAAAAATTAAATGTGCGCGGGAAGAGGGACGCGGTGCGCACTGCACAGTATTTCTCAAATCAAATTAAATTGCTTGGTGAGATAGGTAAACAAAACAATTTGTGGTCCAAATAGTAAAAGTAACATAACATGCATGATATAAATATATACATTACCGTTCGACAGTGGAGATATTATAACCGTAGATACAGTGAACCTCAACACCCGGCGCTGTAAACTCCAGGATATATTTTTCAACGTCTTTTCTCATTTCCCACGCGTTTGGTAACTCCATGTCACTGGAAAAAAATTGTAAACAGTTGAGGAAATCGTTGCAAATTAAACAAGTCTATAGTAACATGTCGTATAAGATATTTGTAAGTAAAATTTCGTGCATGCCTCTCATAACATACATACCTAAGTTAGATCTGGCAGAATGTGTTACCTGCGTACCAACCAAAGTGGCTAGATATTCACCTGAAGAGTTTCTCCAGGTCTTGTATGGTGTAGTTGAACTTGTCGGTCTGCACCAGCACCTCGTCAGGTTTCCAGAAGAGCGGCGAGGGCAGCAGCCACGCGAGCGACGGACACGTGATCTGCTGCGTGCGCATTATACTCTCACGCAGCATCCGTGACCCGAGGTCGTCGCCTGAAGGGCAACTTTAAATTAACTTAGAACCATCCTTCCCATCCTTAGCATGTTTGTGAAACAGTAGTCTATATAGCTTCTAAAGAGAGAAAGAAACAAAGAAAGAAAATACATTTATTCAGGACATCACACACATTACAGACAACGTGAAAATACAACAGAGAACAAAAATAATAGGTAGGTAGGTACCATTGTACGATATATGTTGCGTGACGTCATGATATAGATTCCGACTCAGCATGCAATCAAGGTCTTGCGACCTCAATAACTGATTTTCTGTCGGGATCCATCATCAAAAACAGCGAAGAAAAAGATAGCAACACATTGTAATCTTGTGGGGAATACCGATGCCGAATGTTTATCAAGAGTTCAGGGCCATTATTCCGTATCGATTCCTTACTTCGAAACCACGCGAGTTCCTTGTCTTACATAAGAAATCTGCAAAACTGTATTCTCTATGAAACGAAAACAAAACCGCGCGAAATGAATTTAGAATTGCCGCGATTTGAACTGTCAAAAATCATATGTTTTACTGAGACGCGATTCCGAAACATCAACACATCAAAAGATATGACTACTTATGTCAATATATTTTATTCAAAATAAAGATAACTTTAATGTAAAGTGAAGGTATATCTGACACTGTGACACGATTTGAACAAGACACGATAACGATGTGGTTTCGTATCGTGTGGAATCTGTGTTTCCATAGAGAATAACCACCCAGTGCGTTCAGTAGTTGATAATGATGTCTTGAGCAACGATTCAGAGGGTTGCAGTGCAGGTCCAGTTTTTGATAAAGCGATCGATGTTAGGGGTACCACCCCAGCTTTCTTGTTTTGGCATGACATGGTATAAAACAAACCGACGAATTTAATACCTCCTCTTTTTTGAAGTCGGTTAAACAAAATTGTGGTGGTTTTATTTATGTTTATGACTTATTTACAAATACGTTTATAATTTTGAACGTTTATAGGTAATTCGGGATACTCCCCGGATGCACCGATCCAGGCCCTCAGAAACATGAGAACGGCCACGCCGTGCGTGCCATTACTGTGGATGAACCTTTTAGATAAGCCACTTTTTCTGACCTCTCGCTTTCAAGAAATAATTATAAACAACGATAAAGTAATAAATCTTTATATACTATTATCATTATCACAGAATAGTAAATTGTATTTACGTATTACTATTGTATATTTTTATACACAATAATGATTAAAATTATACGTAGTTTGCGAAACTTCAAAGTATAAATAAGTTAATATAAGCTACGCATCGTGACAGGCATAGGTAGGTAGGTGTAGTACCGATCATTGATCACATTACCACTTTTAAAAAGTGTTAACGTATAGGGTGTATGTAGGTATAGGCGATTGTGGTTAGGGTATTATTAGGTTGTGGTATTATGAAAATACTAACCTACCGTGGGAACAAAACTTGAACAAAATGTTGTGAGATGGGTGGGACCACGGAATTGGTAAGTAATATTTAATCAATTACCTACTAACACATACAGAAGTTACAGAACACAATGTACGAAAGTTTATAAACTCGTTACAACGTAAAATGGATGCAAACTGTGGTAACTATCGATGACGTAAAAAATTTAATTTAATCACAACTACTTATTTAAATGTACCATCCTCAGATTTCGAAACAAAAAACGGTACTAATAAAGGCGGAATGTTTGTAAACTGTTTTAATGTGTCAATGCCGCGTACAATCATTGTATACTAGCTGAATCACGGCTTAGAATGGGGGCAAAGTATATAGGGAGAAATTAAACAAACAAAAACTGCATGGAGATTGGAGCATATGGAGCGGTAATACAAACATGAGGCAGACAATAAGAGGAAGTAGTCACGCAAATATGCGGCTATCGGCATGTTTGTGTGATTGTTTATTCAGTTAGAGACAGCACATCGTGTTTTGATAACACTTCTTGTAGCAAAACATCGCAATTTATATGATTATTACATTGGGATTGTTTTGTCAGTCTTTATTTACCGTTTCGTCGCTTTTTTAATGTCTGCAGAATTGGGCTCCAAATGCGATATTTGATCTGAAAAGCATGAGCTAAATAGAATCACCGGTAACAATATCGATCGTTCCAACCACCAACTCCTTGACTCATGGGAAAAAAAATTTACCAGGAACATATGCAATTCTTTAGCGCGCAATATTTGTAAGTGCAATATCAAAACACGGAATATGGATAAATTAAGAGTGAATGGGTAATGGGTAGGCATAGTATACCTACAGTCTACATACTACCACAGTTCATTAATACTTATTAATGGTCTTTGATGCTAAATCTGTCTACTGGCCTGGAATGGGTGCAGGAGGCGAGCAGCTGCTCAAAGTGGCGCTCTGTGGGGGAGGCTTATGTTCAGAGGTGAACATGTTCAGGCTATTGATGGTGACGATACTACATACCTATAGCAAACACCTTGATAGCCTTCACAGAGCCAGCCCAGGGGGTAGAGAGGGAGATCATCCTACGGATGTACTGGTCCTTCCAGGACTGCAGCTGCAGGCGGAGGAAGTGCGAGGCCATGAGGCCGCCCATGCTGTGCACGATCAGCGTCACGGGAGTCTTGTTGTTGGCGGCGTACGTGGCTTCCACCAGGGTCTTGAAGTTCAAGAAGAATTCGTTGTTCTCATCTGTGGGTGAAATATTATGTTACATGTAGGTAACTCTTTTGTGCAAGTCTGTATATCGCAGTTATTAGGTATTTTTGTGACCTATATTCGCAGAAGCATAAATGTGATGGGTTTTTACAATCAAAGAATGACGCGACCTCATTGCTTGATTTTAAGCACTATGGCCACTCATAACAGTTACAGTGCCAAAGAACTCTAATTTATAGTTTCTGCAATGTGATGATCCTGAACTTCAAGGATAGTCAACAGCGAAGCTTCGCCATTCTCCTTTAGGTTTGGCCGCACCATGAGACCAGTCAGCACAGTTTGGTTTTAAGGTTGTTTAAACTGTGAGATCAAGTTATAAATTCAAATGACTAACTTACCTCTAGTAACTTTAACTATAAATTAATAACGTAAAGAGGTGAAAGGTTGTCTGTTTGTTTATGTGGCCTTTTCATGTTGTTATTCAAGTACATTTGAGTTATCAAATATATTATAACAAATACTTAAATATTCTGTTATTGTGCTAGTTAACCATCTTTATGATAAATGATAACAATGGAAAACTGTATTTTTAAGAAATAAATAATCAATAGACATCCTCTATTTTTTAACAGTTTATCCAATATTTATCATTTGATTGACTCTTCCTTCTATAAAATAATTATGAAACAATGATGCCAAATAATACATATATATACATTTTCATAAACCTACCTAAAAATGCTCTATTAAATTTTTCATAAAAGTAGGTATTGCTGTAAAAATTAGAATTTCTTACTTGGTGCTTTCCTGAAGTCGTAAGGTGCTCCAAGAATAGAGATGTTCCTCTTAAATCCAAGATTGGCTACTAAAGAGTCTGCTATTGTATTGAAGTATGACCCGGTCTTGTCATGGGATGGGTCCAGCCACTCCACAGGTTCCGACATGCCCCACCCAGGGATCCTTGTGTCCACCCCATCAGGGTTTCTAGTAGTTCTGGTCACATTGTCATATTCCAGTCTCAAGTTGTCTACCCAGCAGTCAATAACGAAAGGCACAAGTAGTTCTAGGTTCAGCCAAATATTGAAGAAATCGTTGGAGGTTTTAGCACAGATGTAATGGACAACCGATGTCTTGTTTAGTTTTGCTTCTATTTGGGCACCTCCATCGCCTGGTACTGTTGATAAATGGATTAAATTGGGTGTTGTTTGTAACAGCCAATGTTATAAATATATAGACAGTTACTGCATATGATTAGTTACTGTCAGATTATTTAGCTGGTAAAAACTAAACTGTTTCACATAGATTCTTATGGAAAGAAAGTTCAAGACCAATATGCATGTAATTACTGAAACTGTGTTTGTAATACAAAGTTTGCACTATCTGACAAAGCAATAAACTAGAAAGTGAATAATCATAATAAAAACACAAATAGAATAATGAAAATACTTACTGAAAATGACTGGTGATAATCCCAAAGAGTTCTGAGCAAGGATACCGTAAATGAATAATATTTTAAGACTTATAATATTACCAGACATCGTACACTTATATAAAAGAATTAATATACAGCTGCACTGCGTTGTCTACAAGACGATGTGTGTTCGCGAACTGATTTCCGGCTAGTTTTACGCAGTTCCGTTCAATAGCGTAAAATCATTGTATTGTATACTCGCTCGAGTTGTTTGCCTCGAACTTCTTGCTTCAGTCCGACTGAGTGCCGATGCCGAGTGCCGAGCTACGGTGTGGCTGTGACGCACTGCATCAGATCAGACAGTATCGTACGATGTTTGGTTGTTGTGTTATAGAGGTCATTAGCTATGTTGATAAAGACAAAGCAGACGCCCGCTCGATCAGCTGGGCTGGGAAGTACAGCGCCTAGCGGTTTTTATCTTGAGAAATAAGAACTCTTACGAAGGAAGATAAAGACACGAGAGCAAAGCAAAGAGTATAAATAACTGTCCTTGCACGAGAGCACAACAAGTTAACAATACAGACTAGATAATTATATTACTAAATACTCAATGAATATCTCAGGGAGCATGAGATATTTGATCAATATATTTTGATAAAAAACAAAACGAAAACACGCAGGACAAGAACCAAACCAAATAAAATATTCAAACTTCAAAGGCGAGCGAGATTAGAGAAAAAGGCAGTGTTGCCAACGGTGACGGGACTAATATCGCCATTTTTCCCAGCTTAAGAAGCCTAAAGTAGCCGAATTTTAAGTCCTGTCGCCTAAAAAGTAGCCCAAGCCTCAAACGTTAAAAATATCGTTTTATAATGTTAAAATGAAGTAAAATAGTAGTTATTGACGAACTTTCTTTTTAATAGCTGATATTTCAGACCTTAAGGTGGCTATAATTTTTATGAAAGGTGTTTATTTACGATTTGGCTAATTTAAATGACTTGTCCCTGAGGTAGCCTAAAAGGCGACCAGTCGCCAATCAGATTTATACGTCGCCGGTTCCTAGTTCTGAGTAGCCTAAATGGCGATATATCGCTTACGTTGACCACACTGGGAAAAGGAGAAAAATGTCTAAACTCACACACTACTAAGAGATATGTCTAGACTGGCATGGACAATGACATTATGACGTCTACGGACATTGGGAAATTGTGGCATCTCCACTCCACAAAGGCCATTAACCAAAAGTTGAAGTTGAATGACATTATGACAGTTTCTGACAGTAACATACATGGATATGATTCTATGTTGATGGTAACATACAACAAAAAGTGAAATTTTGAAACAATATTGCGCAGGCGCGAAATGTTTCAAATGTAGAAAATGGAATTGGAAATGGGATTGGGTTTCTCTTTTTGCACTAAGTTGTATTTTATTTAGTTATTTTTAATTTTATTTAGTATTTCTACCAATCAATAAGCTAAAATGTTTGGGAAAGACTATATCATGGGAACAAAAAGAAGCGCTATTCGCTTTCTTTTTAGAAATTGAAATGTTTCTGCAGGTAAGTGAAGTGCATAAAATCAATACCATTACAATTAAATTATGTAAACTATTTGTACGTTTTAAGTTTTTTTTTCTTTTTCTTTCAGGGTCGTGTTATAATTGTTTGGTTAACTTGGCTTATAGCAGGGATTTGTGGGGTCATAATTTTGTTAGTTGTTATTTGTTATTGTCGCCTAATGCCTCGCCATCAGAAATCGTTTGGTAAGTATTTTACAGTTTAGATTTTATGTAACTATAAAACTTTATTACTAAGCTAAATATGTTTTTTTTATTCATAATAATCTATTAAGACAAAAATCTAAAAAGAAACTCATATTTATTTACTAACTAGCTGACCCGCCCCGGCTTCGCACGGGTTCATTAACAGCCTGAAGACGTCCACTGCTGAACATAGGCCTCCCCCAGGGAGCGCCACTTAGAGCGGCTGCTCGCCTCCTGCATCCATCGGCTCCCCGCGGCTTTCACCAGGTCGTCGGTCCACCTAGTGGGGGGCCGGCCTACGCTGCGTCTTCCAGTTCGTGGTCGCCACTCGAGAACCTTTCTTCCCCATCGGTTGTCAGTTCTACGAGCGATGTGGCCTGCCCATTGCCATTTCAACTTGCCAATCCTAAGAGCTACATCGGTCACTTTAGTTCTCCTGCGGATCTCCTCATTTCGGATCCTATCTCGCAGGGAAACACCGAGCATTGCTCTCTCCATAGCTCGTTGCGCGACTTTGAGCTTAGTAATGAGGCCAACAGTTAGAGACCACGTCTCAGTTCCATAAGTCATCACTGGCAACACACATTGATTGAAAACTTTTGTTTTCAGGCTTTGTGGTATTTTGGACGAAAAGATAGGTCGAAGCTTCCCGAACGCTGCCCAGCCGAGTTGGATTCTTCGGGCGACCTCTTTGTCGAAGTTGGACCTACCCAATTGGACAGTCTGCCCTAGATAGACGTATTTGTCGACAACTTCGAGAGTATCGTTCCCGACAATTACCGGTATAGGTGGAACATGGGCATTTGACATGATTTTCGTCTTGTCCATGTTCATCTTAAGACCAACCTGTCGGGAGACTCTACTGAGGTCGTTGAGCATGGTGCTGAGATCATCGAGCGACTCCGCCATTATGACTATATCATCGGCAAAACGAAGGTTAGTGATATACTCGCCATTTATGTTGATGCCACATCTTTTCCACTCCAAGAGCTTGAAAACATCCTCCAATGCGTTTGTGAACAGTTTCGGAGAAATAACGTCTCCCTGTCTCACGCCTCTCTGCAATGGGATCTGTTCCGTACTCTGGTCTTGTAGTCGGACTGACATAGTGGCCTTACTGTACAAACACTTCAGCACTTCGATATACCTATAGTCAATTTGGCATCGCTGTAAGGACTGCAGCACCGCCCAAGTCTCGATTGAATCGAAGGCTTTCTCATAGTCCACAAACGCTAGGCATAGCGGCCGATTATACTCTTCGGTCTTCTGTATAATCTGGCGTAGCGTATGGATGTGGTCTATGGTGCTAAAGCCTTTTCGGAAACCGGCTTGTTCGGGAGGCTGGAATTCATCAAACCTGCGTGCGAGACGATTCGTAATGACCCTCGAAAACAGCTTATACACATGACTCAAGAGCGAGATGGGCCTATAGTTCTTCAATAAGGTGTTATCACCTTTTTTGAAGAAGAGCACCACCACGCTCTTGTGCCATGCCTCCGGCGTTGTACCTTCAAGGATGACAGAATTGAATAACTTCTGGAGGACTATAAGTACCGGTCTACCACCCGCTCTCAGAAGTTCGGTCGTAATTCCATCCTCACCTGGCGCCTTGTTGTTTTTAAGCTGTTTGAGGGCCATTCTAATCTCGTACAGGCTGACGTCCGGGATATCTTCGGTATAGTGTCGGACTAACTTGGCTCTGGTGTCCTTAGCTGTGTTAGTAGCGGGCTCACGTGTCGATGTGTATAACTGTCCATAGAAGTTCTCAATCTCTCTCAGGATCTCAGGCTTGGATGAAATGACACTACCATTCTCGGTCTTCAGTTTTGTCATTTGGCTTTGCCCAATAGACGAATCTTTTGCGAACACCTTAGAGCCTTGGTTCCGCTCAATTGCGGCCTCAATACGTGAAGTACTAAAAGCACGCAAGTCGTGTCGCATGGAACTCCAGATACGTCTATTGAGTTCACCGTAGGCTGACATATCAACTGAAGACTGTAGTTTCATTTCGCTCCGGTCTGCCATTAATTTAAGAGTGTTTCCTGAGAGTTTCTGAGTCCTCTTTCGGCGTTGGGTCTTGAAGAACTCAGCTCCAACAGCTTGGACAGTTTCCACCAACCCGTTGTTCAACTCGTCCACTGTGTTGCAATCGGCAAGGCACTGGAAGCGATTTTGGAGTTCCAGCTGAAAGCCTTCGGGGTTTTGGATTTGGACAGGGTTTGGACGGAGCGTAGACCTCACCAGACGCGACCTTTCAAGCTTGACATTGATATTCAATGTGCCTCTTACAATACGGTGATCGCTACCGGTTTTCACCTTGCTGATCACAGAGACATCATCGAATATTCGCTTCTTGGTCGTCATCATGAAGTCTATCTCATTTTTCGTGGAACCGTCGGGGCTTATCCACGTCCACTTCCTGGATGGCCGCTTCTTGTAGAAGGAGTTCATCATAAAGAGGCCCTCCTTCTCCATGAAGTCAGCCAGCCTTTGTCCCCGAGGGTTCCGCTGCCCGTATCCAAATGGCCCCACTCTCAGCTCATCGCCATTCCTTGTGCCCAACTTCGCATTAAAGTCTCCCATCACAACGGTGAAGTATGTTTCGGAAGTATGCATGGCTTCGGATATATCCTCATACATAGCTTCTACTTCATCGTCGGAGTGTGCCGAGGTCGGTGCGTATACCTGGATGACCTTCAACGAATACCGTTTGGTTATTCTGAGTATCAGGTACGCTACCCTGGTCGACACACTGTCGACTTTGATCACGTTGTTGACGAGAGACTTGCGGACGAGGAACCCGACACCACCTTGGGAAAGTTGGTCTCCGTCCCGGTAGAAGAATAAGTTACCGGAATTTAGGATTATCGTGTCCTGTCCCTGTCTTCGGACTTCTGACAATCCCATTACATCCCAGCGTAACTTACTCATCTCCTCCTCCAATTCGACCATCCTTTCGTCAGCCCTCAACGTGCGCACGTTATAAGTTGCCAGGGCCAGGGGTCGTGTTTGGTGGGGTTGGTAGCCGGGCGTCTTCCGGTGATTTTTCGCACCCCCTGCCCTGCCGTTACCGTGACCGCTACCGGAGCCACGGGATAGCAGAGCCGCCGGGGACTGGGGGCCGTTATTGTTTGTGCTTGTCATTAGGGGGGGGGGGTTTGCCATAATCACCACGCTTGGCAGGCGGCTTGGTGATCGCAGTGGATTATGATGGTGGAGACCAAGGAGAATGCTGCAGCCCATTCCCTGGATGTTCCCTTAGCCGACTTTTACGGCACCCACGGGAAGAGATGGGGTGGTCCTATTCGTAACCGGGACCACACGGCGTAACCGGGACCACACGGCGTTAATTAGCATAAATTATATATTCTTTGTTAATTAGTTTTAAGTCTTAGGTCTGTTTATGGGTAGGGAAAGGTAATAAAATCACTATTTGAAGAGGACAAATGGATGGCAATAGAAGGGAGGCAGGCTGGGCCCTTCGCCGTTCCATCAAAAAGTTTAAAGTGGTGCTCTTTGGGGAGGCCTATGTCTAGCAGTCGACGTCTTCAGGCTGATTGATGATGATGATACTTACCTAATTAAATATAGGTAGGGTGTAATGTGGTACAATGAAATACCAAAAATTCAGTCTCGTATATTTCTCGTTTTTGTAGATATGGATTCCGTTTTTTATACGAAGGGAGTCTACTTCATTAGGTATATTGTGGCATATATAGTTTCGTTGATAAATACATACATAACGAATAAGAAACTTTAAAAAAAAAAATGGATTTGTTTCATTGTGTTCACTATAGCGTACACAATGAAACGCCGTGCGTCCAACAGTGAAACACGCTGTGTCCGATAGTGAAATACTATTTTTAACAGTAACTTCTTTGTATTTAGTGTGGTCATTGGAACAAGTAATAAGACCTATGTAATAGGGGGAATTCTGTGGATATAAAATGTATGTTCATCAAAAACAAAAGGGTTTATTAAAAAAAATTACGCGTCATTCACAATTTTAAAGCTACCTTTAGGTTTTTCTTCAGGTAGTAGGTATTATTTAGTTATTTAAAGATTTACCAATCTAAAAGGCATGTCTTATGTAAAATTATTTATATACTTGATAACGACAATTAAAAACTAGTTGCTATGTAAATAATAATAATAAAGTAAAATAAGCTTTTCATTAGCTTGTATTGTCTATTGAGTTTTATAGCTTTCAGTATAATTTCAGAAGAATGGTTGCCTTTCTTAGTGCAGATTTACTTCGCACCTGAAGAAAATAAATTATAAAGTACCTATACATACTTATTACTTGTTACCTACCTACCAGTGATTTAGTATTTAAAACATTATTATGCTTGCATAAATGTTACATGAGTAAAATCATAGCTAATGGATGAACTGCATTGATATTTTTGAATAATACACAACAAATCACTGTTTCATTGTATCCACTCTTTACCTGTGTCAATGTTGGACACCGGGGGTATTTTCTATAAACCCCAAAATGTAACCTGCCAAAATTGAACAGTTTAATAGGTGGTCTAGACGACGTGAATCTATGATACATGTTCTAAGCAACGTAGTACTCAGAAAAACAGAATTAACAATAGTATTTAACTAAAAAATCAAAGAAAACTAAAAAAAAAACTTATTTTTCTGTCAAAAAAACCAAAATTGCTCCGGAAACAGTCGTGTTATAAGTGGCGCAAACGCAAACTAGGGAAGCAAGGGGGCGTACGAGGCTGTCTGGACTAGGTATACTGCACCTTCCAGGTTCCAGCAACCTCGCATTTCATAAATATGGCGATGTTTCACTGTGTAGTGTGTACGACTGTTTCAACGCTGAACACTCGAGCCTATTTACTACTGTTTTGTACGCCCTATCTATAGGCAGGCTAAAGTCGTCGTGATACCGCCTATTCTTGGCGTAGTCTTTAGTAGATTTTTTCTTTCCAGTAATAATTAATATTACTTGTAAGTAATGATTATTTTTAATACCTATTACAGATGAACAATATCTCAAAGAAACATATGCAATCAAGGAAAATCAAGAATATACACACAGTCGAGATAGCTACAGAGCAGTAAAACATGCGGAGGTGGGTGCCTACACAAAATAATGAATATTACCTATTAAGGTCCTATTTGTTGTGACTTTTGAACAGTCTCACGAAAGTAATTTCATTCGAGTGAAAGCAGGCTTTCGGGGAGCCAATGGTGGTTGCAGCAGTAGGCTCTGTGATAGAGGCCTATGATCAGCAGTCGACGACTTCTCGATCATCATCAACAGACTAAAGACGTGCATTGCTGAACATAGGCCCCCAGAGAGCGCCACCTTGAGTGGCTGCTCGCCTCCTGAAACCATCGGTTCCTCGCGGCTTTCACCAGGGCCCGAAAGCTGCTATTTCAATTGTCATGATGGTTTATGAATGGTACCATATAATGATAGATTTTTACACTAATGGTAGTCTACTCATAGTTTGTGTCACGACGACAGATTTTGACACTAATGGTAATCACCTTGTGGGTTGTAGACCACCATTAGTGGCAAAGTCATTATGGTACGATTCATGAACCATTCTGGCACAAATGAAATAACAGACTTTGGGCCCTGATCGTGGGTCCCCTAGTGGGGGGGGGGGGAGTTTACGCTCATGCTCCTTACGCTCCTTGATGATGATGACAGTTATTAGAACCCCAGTATCGCCACAGAATAGATATACAAGGTGACCTTGAATTGATATGTTATCCCGAAAGGGGGTAAATCTACACCCCAAGGTAGACAATGTTTCTTCTACGACTATACTAAATTAATAGTTTTTCATTGAAGAAATGCCATGTAAAGTTTACGTTCGAAAATAGCCTTAGCGCAGCTGGGTGGTTGAACTTCGTTCTTGACCGAGTGCACATAAATGAGTTTAACGACCTGTGTTTAGAAATGAATTTATAGTATCTTGTAACTCTCGTAGCGGAGTTTTGGCGGGAACACGGAAATGTTCACGTCGTTGCATTGTATTATTTCTCAAAACTTGTGCTTTTTTCCAGTATTAATATTTAAAATTGGTGGCGTTTTACGCATTAAGTGCTGAATTACGAGCATGAGTGTTGGCAAGTGATATAAGTGAAACGTGAGTTTTCATGTTGTTTCCAAAATTCCATAGAAGCTTCTAGAAAATTTGCCACCACTTTACTGGAGCATGACGTAGACGGGATTACGACTACCTGACTTAGACTGGACTATGACTAACACTTGACTTTACGTGATATATTCTCTAACGATGAAAAATAACAATACTTGACACTGGCTAAATACACTATGTCTGGAGACAAAATATAAGAAAAAAAAAACTGTCATAGCGATCGCACGTGCATTTTTGCGAGTGGATTTATTTTTTACCATGGAAATTTGCAAACACCCAGTTTCAAGTAAGGCTCTCACAACTTGTAGGGTATCATGGTCCCAGTCCCCCCATTTCGGGATAACATAATAATTCAAGGTCACCTTGTATAGTAGTACGGTATCGGGTACACCAGGTGCACGCGGCGCGCGGGCCGCGGCCCGTGAGCTACGCGGGCGGGGGCGGGGGCGGGGGCGCGGGGGGCGCGGAGTCCCGCGCGGCGCCCCCCGCGCGCCCCCACGAGCCGCGCCCCGCCGCCCTGCAGTACGCCTCCAGCGGGAGTGAGTATACGTTAGGACTTGGGAAAGTCTGAAGACTAGCATAGGTACAGTACCTATACAATACACCATTAAGACTCTGACAGAACCCAAAGCGAGCACGTTTATTACAGCAGTCGAACATGAAACGTATGTTCTATTAAATAGGGTCGCTTTATGCTTAGCAAAAATATGGTGATTACGTTGCGTTGCACTTCGACTTTTCCAATTTGCGGTACATAAATTCGTTATAAAATAAACGCCTATTTTTATGAAAAAAATAGTCTACAGATGGATGCATTGAAACGTAACTCATCACTATGATTTATTTCAATGGGGTGTCTTATTAGAATATAACATTTTAAGGCGTTTGAATGATTTTTTAGAGGTCACTTCACGATTTTTTTTCCATCGAGAAAACTTTACGTAATCGTGTTTTGATTTCGGCAGATGGAAAGAAGATATAACCTGTATTAACATGCGTTTTTTTCAATCCTGTAAATGGAATACACTTTGAGAAAATTACGTTTAAAATTATATGCAATGAATGTAAAATAAATGGGTAATTTTATTTTTCACGTTTCCACGATGTCAGCGATAAATCACACAGGGGCGGGGGTTAAATAAATATAAAAAATCATGGTACTTATTGAAATACACCGAGTAGGGTTCGAACTACGAACTATATGCAGAGAAAAAATCAACACTTTATTAACCAACTTAATAAAAGGAGTCAGTTCAGTATTAGTCAGTAGTCCTGTTTCAGTATTTAAATAAATATTGTATACCTCTTTTACCCCATGTTAAATTTTTTAAATTTGTTTTTAAATTTTTTTAAATTAAAAGATAATTTGATTAATTTGTTCTGTAGTGTACCGCGGGGAACCGATGGATGCAACAGGCAAACAGCCGCTTAAAGTGGCGCTCTTTGGAGGAGGCCTTTGTTCAGCAGTGGACGTTTTCAGGCTGATGATGATGACGATAATGTACCCAAAGGGTGTTAGTGAGTAGTAGGTACCTACCTATATACTCACTGACATGAACCCACCCTCCTTTATTATGAGTAGGTTAGGGGCCCGATTCTTGAAAGAAATATGTTGTTATGTGGTCATCTCATAAGAAATTCGGAGAGTAAAATATACGTAAAATAATATAACATTTGGTAATTGGTAATGGTAGTGCTAGACGAGCTAGAGAGCGGTCACGCGGCCGACGCCCTGAAGACGCGGTCGCTGCCCGCCTTCCTGCGCCCCAAGCCGCGCCCGCTCTCCACGGAGGACGACCTGCACCACCTCTATGCTAAGGTGCGCACTTCTCAGTAACCCGGATTATTCCGACACAACAGTTGCGTTGTGTCGAAATGGTCCTTCTCACCCATAGTCATATTCCTCATAACTGTAACATTGTGTTACTTATACCGTTTTGTCTTGGGGGGACCGATCAGCAAAGCTTTTGCGTTTGCTGATCGGTCTTCTCATGCGCATTTGTCTCGGTAGTGGTTTTATAATTTTGTTTCTCTGTGTACACATAGTCTTAAGTTATAATCCAGATCGTATTTAGGTGTATAATATGTTTGAATAAGTCATTGATTGTAATTTGTTTTGTGTACCTATAAATAAATAAATAAAATAAAATATACCGGTACGCGGAGGTTGGTTCCTACACCCTACACTTTCAGGGTATGTTTAACAGACAAGACCTGTTTAAACACACCCTGAAAGGGGTCTACAAACAAATCACCTTGTATTTCAAGATATTATTGGGAGTAGGTAGGTTAGGTACCTACAGTGTTAGACGAGCTAGAAAGCAGTGTTTTCAGAACTGAACTGATCTTTATGAATTTTTGTGACGATGCTTATCTATGATAGAAAGCATCCTTAGCTAATACCTACAAAATATATCTATGTACTCGCAGCTTTTATTTATTTATCAAAGAACACAGCATATATGCTCCTAAAAAGCTTGAAAGTGACTAACGGTAAAGTAATGGAACTCTGTCGGAGTCTACTCGTGGGTTAGTTTTAAAACCCCCTAAAGAAACGATTTTAACTACCATAATTATATCAGTTCATTTCAATATGGATTTTGACGTCAACACAACAAAAGTCTCATTTAAAACTTTAAGGTACTAAATGACTGCATTATAATTGTCATTGAGCAGGTGAGCCTAAGCAAGAAGTACAAGAGCCGCATGCGCAGCGAGCACGCAGCCATCATCGCCCTCAGCAAGTCTCACAGCCAGTTCCTCGACGCCGACGCCGTCATCGTATACGACCAGCGCACTGCGCTCTGACCTCATACCTGCCTACTGGCTCTACTTGACACATTCACACATTTCTTTTAAATACCTACATATTGGCTTGACACATCTGATGATAAGCGACGATGAAGCACGCTCGTATATAAGAAACTAGTTCTTTCTTCTCTTGAAAACGACTAGATTAAACCCAAATGTCTCCGAACCAAAAATGGGCTTTGAAATGGGGATTTTCACATTATTTTGCATTCTTTTTAGATGTCATATTGAAAAGTGATGCTCAGAGCTGGAACGCGTCTGCAGAACATTAAAATCAACAGGGTTTTTTGCCAATCTTAGAGAGAATGGCTGTATGTATGAGAACGTTTGTGACATCGCTGCATAATTATTGGTGACCCTAGTTCTAATTTTTGACCGGTAGATGTCGCGTCGCTAAATAAATCGTACTCAAAAAAATACTAGATCGGTAAAGAAAAGCAACTAAAATAGATTAAACCGCACACGACTTGCCTAACAAGGAATTTAGTAAATAGATTTTAATGTTGAAGACATAATCGACTTCTTCTCTTGGAGAACATTATCTCACTCCACCACCAACATATCGAATCAGTATTATTAAACCATTGTAATAGAATAAGAGAATATGCGCACAAGTATGTACTTATGTATAATTTACCTATCAACCGTACCCTTATACTCTAAGACCGTACCTATGTTACTTATGACACTTTAAAAATACTGAGGTAATCAGAACTATTGTGATATGTCAATAATGGTGTCGTAAAAACATAGATACTTACTTACATTAATTATTAGTTATAATAAATCTTCTATGCGTTTGTTAAAACACATTGGCATTGTGATTTGAAATGTGTGATAAATTAGAAAATCGAAATTGTGGCCTATTTTATACTTTTGTAAGACGTACAGTCGCATTCTAAAGCAATCTTGTCATAAACACATATAACCTGGTTTCCGATACCCAAAAAAATAGTAGGTACTATTGTTGTTAATTAATTAGTTTACATAGTTAATATCACGCGACTGTACTTCTGCTCAATTTTATTTATTTAATCTGCTCATAATAATTCAAAGATGTTTGTATGCCTAGGATAATTTTAGTAGCGAAATTTTGATACCGAAATGTTGGTATTTATAGGTTAGCTTGTTAATGTCACTGCTCAAAATAATATGGACAGTTTCAGGGAGTAATTAGTAAAGGACCGTTAACAGAATGTAGTTAAACCAAACGTTTTTTGAGTTAGTTAATGTTTCTCGTTATATTCGTAGTTTATTGCTAAATAAAGTTTTTTACAACCTTGAATTGTATTTTAAATCAAACATTATGATTCATTATGTTTTAGTCTTTATTATTATTTGTCTCGTAGAAACAAATGACAACATTTAAAAAATTGCCGGTAGTCAAACTTAAATTGATTTGCCCTAATTAAATATATTAGATACATTAGTATTGAAATATATGCAATTGTATACATAAATACAAAGTAGGTACGTACTTACACTCACTACTACACACTTAAGTACGTTAGGAGTCTGCTAAAAACCTACTAGCTACATATGTTTCAAAACACACCAGAGTAAGGTAATTCGACCCAGAACAAGAGCTCCGTCCGTCTCTTAAGTGGGGAAAATAAAATGATAGATAAATGATAAGTAAACGAAAAACTTAGGCTAGAACAGAATTATAAAAAAATGAGAAGTTATTTGCGGAGCTGTAAAACTCCAGGGGCCCCGTTTTATAATGCTACAAATCTTGTAGTAAAAAACTGGCAGCACCACCCACATCTATTGAGTACGGCGTTTTCTACCGCTACAAGACGACAGTGTGTTGGTTCATAATGCTAGAAGACAACCAAAGACAATAATTGTTGTTTTATGTATAACAATATTAAGAAAAGAAAAGATTTGATTGTTTGTTCGCTTTATTGCATGCATTGAATTTTGTAGGCTCCAAAACTACTGAACCGATTTGAACAATTCTTTCACTGATGGGAAGCTATGCTATCCCCGGGTGACATAGGTTAAATTATATTTTCAAAAAATTAGGGAGCTTTACTAAAACTCCAATAATATAACCCAAGGTGTACAAGGTGTAAGTCACAGGGTTACGGTGTAAAATTAATTAACCCGTCCGAAGCCAGGGCGTTTCAGCTAGTAGCTTTTTAAAACGTCACACTCAATTTGTTTGTGGTGTTACCAACTTATTACGCTGTGGTCACTACTATGATAGGTCACCGCTACAGCAAAAAGTTGGTATTTAGAACTGAGCGCTACCGTCCTTCGGCGGGCACGTTAAGCCGTCGGTCGCGGCTGTTGTAGTAAGGCAATAGTCGTTAAGCCAAGTCAGAAGCCTTCGAGCGGCCTAAAAATTCTGACACCAGGGCTGACCACTTGCCTACACGAGAAGAAGAAGAAGAACTTATTACTACAAGTACAAGACTTGTACCTTTATAAAACGGGGCCTTGCTGTCGGCTCATGTTCTGCAGTGCAGTGCCCCGAGGGCCACAGAAGAGGGAACAGTTAGTTGTAGGTGCGGAAGCAGGCGAGCGTGGGGTAAGTCTTGAGGCGCAACAACTCGAGCTGCGTCTGCAGCATCACGACGGTCGTGTGGTTGGCTTGCACCTCGCGGATCAGCTGGCTGCGCATCATCAGGGTGTCTAGCCTGCAAGTATTATATACTAGTGGGAAAGAGAACTTCTTTTTTAAGGTTCCGTACACAAAGGGCGAAAGACTCCGCTGTCCGTATATTAACCATTTCAATATTATCGTTTTACTGCTTTATAATTTCAAGAAGGATGAGAAATTTCATGACCTATGAATGATAGTGGCTTAGCATGGCCCTACTGAATGTCTCCAGTACACCTGCTGCTGTCTTGTCAGCTGCCGGAAATTATAATAGCTCACCTCTTTTTGAAGATGCGTCGGATGCGTATGGGCTCGAGGGGATCTTCGTTGAGCCGCTTCTCGGAAACCTGCAGGTTCAGCCTCATGATGAGCGTCTCCAGTTGATTGTTCAGTCTTTCTATTGTACTGATCTTCAACTGCAATACGAAACATAATATTTAGTTAAAAATACAATCACCAACTACAAAGTGAAGTGAAATGTACCAGTACTCAAGATGATACTTGTCTTAGCTAAATGTTATGTTATGAATTATTAACGGGGGGGACGGCGCGTACGCAGTCCCCACTACCAAAAATAACGCGTCCGAGTTATCCACATTAGGGATAATCGCAGAGGTCAACCCTACCGCAGTGCAATGGTAGGGCCTCGCTCTGGGGGAACCGCCTTCTTGATCACGGTGTCCCCTACGCCAGGTAAGTATGATTTATATGGGTCGCTCGAGCCGGCTCATGGTTTGTTGGAGAATCTTGTCACCGCGATTCAGAAAAGCGACGTCTTGCAGTAAAGCGACGCGTAGCGGCGGCGTGCGGAACTACGAGGCCATGCCCTCGTAGGTATAGGTGCCCTCGGCTAACGCGCGCGATACAGCGGTAGAGTGGAGTGGGTAAAGTTCACAGATACTCGATAGATGGCTTTAAAATCAACTATTGAATGTATGCTAGAAAGAAAATAAATGTCAATGTGTTTTTTAATTTACTTCTGGCGGCTCCTTGTCATTCTTATTTATTATGAAAGTGCTGGTTATAAAACAATTTCAGCGAGACCTAAGTAGCTGTTTTATTTATTGGTAGACTTGCTGTGATTTCCTACATTGAACCAAAATAACTTTGATTATTTGCCATTAATTACCCTTGTCACAAATATTATCACCCCACCCACCACGTATTAAAAATAAAATAAAATGCATTATCAAAATACTACTGACAAAATTACCCCAACTGCCTCATCTACATAATTTTTTCACAGTTTTTTTGTATTTATGCTTATTATTGAAGTGAATAATGGGTGTTGATGTCGGCGATCTAAACTGTAAGGAGCCAAATAAAAATTAAATAAATAAATAACTCCCAACGATCACATATACAAAGATCCTGGGCCCTAACTAGGAGTCTCTGTTTTAGAGACCCATCATGACAAACAAGTTTAGGCTTTGCGCTATTTTTCCTGTGCACAGAAACATGTCCTGCCGCGGGAATCAAACCCGCCGTCTTCGGGTTATGAGCCGTGCTGGCGAACCAGCACACCACAAGGGCTGTCACAACGATGACAAGGGTAGTGACCTCCAAGTCCTCGACGCGATGTATCTGGTCGGTGAGGCCCTTGTTGACGGCGATCTTGGACGCTTCCATCTCCTTCTCCATCCGCACGAACTCTTGCTCCTCCGTGTAGCCCAGCTCCTTGTTCTTCAGGTACAGCTGCAGCTCTTTCGGGATCTGGGAACGATAGCTCGCTGGTCGATCGGATGTGTTGGACAAAATGCTATATTTTATTTTATTTATTGAGCTAGACCAAAAGCGTGGTGTAGGTAAAATGCATCGAGTGACCAACCCAGGGTGTTCCTCGATGGTAGGATGTAAAAGGTGTGTGTAGGTGTTATAGACAGTGCGGATATGTCGTACAGTGTACGTCATATTAGGTAACTACTATTTTAATATCTGTGGTCATACAGACACCGAACCGTTTCGTTACAAACAATGTTTTAAAAATGGCATGGCCAGCCCAATATATTACTTGAAATATTATAATATTGTTGATATTGTAAGGGCCAGATAATAGATACCGAAAGCACTTAGCTTAAATACCTATAATAAATATCGGTGATCGCAAATGTTTATGGTAGTAACTAATTGTGGTTATTATTAAAACAAGCACCATGAGAGAAATGGTCCGAAAACGGTAGATACTTTTACTGCTGTCCTATCCTCAGTGAAATTTCGACATGACAGTAAATGTAGGAAAACAATATTCCCTACCTTTTGTCAGAACCGTAAATGTCGCGCGTTATTAGAGTGGCTGTGGGTTCGATTCCCATCCAGGACAAACATTTGTGTGATGAACATCAATGTTTGTTCTGTGTCTGGGTGTTACATTGTATTCTATGTATGTATTTACAAACAAAATGTATCCATGTATTATATCAGTTATGTTCCCATAGTACAAGTAATGCTTAGTTTGGGGCTAGATGGCGCCGTGTGAATTGTCCACACATATTTATTTATTTTATTTTATTATGAGATGCGAGCGTTACCCTGAGCCGTCGGTAGGAGTAGAGCTCCTGTTCCATGTGCCGCAGCTTCATCTTCATCTGCGCGTGCTCCCACTCCTTGGCGAGGATCACCTTGCGGAACTCCATTTGTGCACGCATCATGCGCAGCTTCAGGGCGCCCACTTTCTGTCAGGACAAACGGGGCTGGTACTGGCGTCCGGCTAGTACCGTCATGTGTCGCATGGACATCGCACGTTAAGGGCTGAGGGTGTCCATTCATCGCACAGATCAGTCATTGCACAGATTCGGGCGTCAGCGAGCCGAATCTATGCAAGTTAAAAGTCGGTATTTATAAGTCACAGAAGGTAATACTATTACTTTAAATTGAGGAAAATAAGGACATTGCTGGTGGCAGTTCTATAACAACTGAAAAGACATATCAAAAACAAAACCATAACAAAAAACATGTAAAAAACAAATTACTATAAAAAAAGAGGTGCGTTCAGCACAGTATTTATTTAAGTGTGTTATAACAATTATAACTATCGACAAGAACAAATTCACAGACTTGGCATCCGTAACTTCGTACCAACCAACTTTTAGGAGCTTTTCGAACAGTTTGTGATTAAATTAGCTTAGAATTATGTACAAAACAATAAAGTTGTAATAAAATTATACCCTCACCAGTATAAGATTGTTGATCTTCTCGACATCTTCCCTGGGAATGAGCGTGGCATCCTCGTAGTCTTCCATGTGGCCCGTCGTCACGATCTCCACCTGGCCCGCCGGCAGCACCAACTATGATAATATGGATGGCTATAGCTGTCAAGCCATTTACACTTTTTTCTTTTAGACGTTTGGCCACATTTCTTCTGATGGTAGGTGCAGATGAACCCGAAGGTGGGACAGTAAGTGGTTGTGGTTTGCCGAAATAGGGACAAATATAGGGATCTTTTTAAAAATAGGAGTTTAGCCGAGTTCATCATACTGACAATAAGTAGATCATACTGAGAAATGCTTGCATGATTTGTATAAACCTATTTCCACATTGTTAGTAACACTCATACTTACAGAACACATGTTTCATGAGACAAGAATGTAAATACTTATGACTTTTATAGCAGTATCGCCTGCTCAGCGATACAGGAAAAGGTGAAGGAAAAATTCGGACATAAGACCACTTGTCACGGTAGCTTAAGTAAAGCATATCCGGCTTGAGGGATGGATGGATCCGGGTTCGAGTCCTGCTTGAATGCATGATTCAAATTTTGCATTTACAAATTAATCTAAAGAATGTAAATGTCAAATTACAACCACACCGATTGACTTTAAAACACGACAGCTGAACTTAATTCTTGAACGGCCTACAGTGCGACTGCCCTTCCGTGGCCGCAGCTCGTGAACGTTTCTTCCCCATCAGTTGTTTGGTTAGTTATGATGATGATGACCTGTATAGTCTTGTTCCTGGCAGTAAGCTCAACCACCTCCCGATGCCTGCCGATGTTATCGTTGGTGCACGCGAGCTGTACCTTCCTCGCTTGTATCGCCTTACTCCACACGTTGTATGCGCCGTCCACGTAGCCCATCTCTTGGGCCACGGCACGCATCTATGGACACGTATTCACAAAATCAATACCACGTTTTTTCTATTTTATTTATTGTCTTATTTAACCAGTGTCAAGATTACATTAACAAGTCAGTCTAGTTTAATCAAAGTCAAGCAAGCTCCGCCTGATTCACTGATGAAAATAGGCCTCGCTCATAGAGTGCTACTTTGACCCGCTACTTGCCTGCTGCATCGAACGGATCCCCGCGGTTCTAACCAGTCTACTTAATGAGGGGCCTACGCTGCGTCTTCCGGTTCATGGTCCCCATTCGAGAACTTTTCTTCCCCATCGGTCGTCTGTTTTGCGACCGATTTGGCCAGCCCATTGCCATTTCAACTTGCTAATTCTTCGTCGGTGACTTACGTTCTCCTGCGGATCTCCTCATTTCGGATATGATCTCACAAGATAACCCCAAGCACTTTATTGCGTTGTAGCAAAAGTAGTTATTTACATAAACGTCTTTGCCGGGTGATTCTGTACCTGTGTAATAAGTCTTTCTGTGGTTTCTAGGTAGTGCAATAGTCAGTCGCTACTCACCCGTATCTCGTTTTCAATCTTTACGCGGCGCAGCTTGCACATGGTGGTCCACAGCGCCTCGTCCATCACGGCCGGCATGTTGCTCAGCTGGTCCAGCTGGTCCACCCTATCCACCCGGCAATAAGGGCTATTATATAACAATATACAGTTTATGGACAATAAGGTTCCAACTAGCCACCTAATGTGGCTCGGTAGGGGTATTATAGCTGGCAAGGCATATGTAACAGTTCTGATTTAGTTGAGTGACCCTATGATCCGGACAATAAGAACTATTAAAGCAAGAGAAACGCTACGAGAAATAAAGAACTTTCACACATTTTAAGTACGTAACATAAACTAGAAAACTTCGAACATAGAAATTACAATGCATTTAATAACTCATTGAAAACGTTGAAAATGGGCTAGCACTAGCGGTCTGGCCCCATCACTTGTCGTGTATACAGAAATGTACTCTTTGCATCCGGCATTCCATTATTAATGTTGTAATGTACCTAATTAATTCTAAAATTTAACCATGTATCTGTGTCTGAGTAATAAAAGTAACCAGTGAAATAAAGACTTATTTATTCATCTCAAAACTAAAAGACCTTTCCATCAAAAAGTCCAGATGCGAAATTCGGCCGCTGCGATGTACAGCTACATTAACTGTTAAAATCTAAAAGAAACCCGTCGTCAACATTATCATAAGCCTGAAGACGTCCACTGCTAGACGTAGGCTTCCCTCATAGAGCGGCTGCCTGTCTCCTGCATCCATCGGCTCCCCGCGGCATTGACCATCAGGCCGGCCTTTCACCTAGTGGGAGGCCGGCCTAAGCTGCGTCTTCCGTTCGTGATTGACACTTGAGAACCTTTCCAGAAAGTTCATGAAAGTATCCCGTAAACAATATAAGTCACCCGCGGCAGTAGTCGTTGCAGTCGGAGTGCAGCAGCGGCGGCCTGACGGCGGCCAGCACAGCGCCCGCCAGCTCGTACAGCACGGAGGGGATCATGGTGCTGCGCTGCTGCCACTTTGGGCGCTTCCTGGGGGAAGGGAGCTACGTCTACAACTCACATCATAGACAGTAGGTGCTATTGGGCCTTGCAGTTTTGCCAGCGTTTCTTTATTCTATTCAAGTGATTTTTCAAAAACCTTTTCTTGGTATACATCAACAGCCGAAGGGTGTCTACTGTCTGATAATCACCACGCTTGGCAGGCGGCTTCGTGATGCAGTAGATTATAATAAAGAGCGAAGAGAATACTGCTGGACATTCCCTGGTTATCCCCTTAGCCGGCTCTTACGGCACCCACCGAAACCGACAGACAAATTAATTAAAGTTTCACATCAACAGCCTCAAGACATGAGAACAGACCTCCCCTATTAAACGCCTTTTTGAACCCTTATCAAAAGGTTCAAAAGGAGGGTTCGCCAAAATCACCACACTAGGCAGGCAATCAACAAGAAGCCGTAAAGTTACTATAAAATGAACGCCATAAAATTAAGAATAGTTTTTTACTAACTTGAAGAACTTGAAGCACTGGTCGACAATAATCGGTGAAAGGTCAGCGAAGTGATTCTTAAAGGATCTCTCGAGGAATTTATCCTTGAGAGTGAGAGAGTCATATGCAGCCTGACACTCGGTGGACTGTTCCTGAATGGACGCGAACTCGCGGTTCAGGACTTCCACCTCGGCTTCGTAACGAGATATTTGGTTCCTGAAAATGTGTAGATGGGACATTCATCGTTTGGGGAAGCTTGAGCGTTGTTGAAGCTTCAGTGGGACTATTTTACAAGTGTCATGGAAGCAAGGTGCAAATTGCATGCAGCTTGAGTACTGGAAACGTAAGCCTCCATGCAAGTACCAAACTGCATACAATAGTTATTAGCATTTCAGAATTTAATAACTTGCTCAATGGAAACGCGGCGTTAGTAGACGATGGTTATAAACAGCTGTAATCAGCTGAGCAGTTTTAGGACAAAAATATCAATAATATTATTGCGATCACATTACAGAGTCTAAAACTCTAAACTAATGAGAAATATTTGCTCCGTGATTGAAGTCAAAGTCCTATAATATTATTTGGAATTAGAGATACCCCAGTATCACTGGTTGTTTACAGCAGGTGTGTAAAGTTTAATTTTAATTTTGCTGAATAATGTGTGATAAGTATTTCGTCTATATCGGTCTAGCGCAAATCAACAAGCAAACAAACAAACATGTAACGAAAGACCTACCTAAATAAAAACAATTACTATTAACAGTAAACTCACCTCATGTCTTCAAGCTTTTCCGACATTTCTAATCGGTCCAAGTTAGTTCTTCGAAGACGCATCAAGTTGAGGTTTTCTTGTCCAATGTTCGACTCTACTTTCAGCTTTGTCAGCCACATTTCTTTTACCTAACAAATTTTGTTTTTCATTTTAACAATCGTTTACAAATATTTATCACGTTTCCTAGAACGCCTGCTTGTTACAATCTAGCCATCCACGTGGCTAATATATGTAAAATAAATAAAAAATTTAACAAACTCTAAACACTTTTATAATGTTCGATGACGATGATGACTTTCTGCGCGCTTCCTAACGACTCTTGATCTAGTTTATAAACAAGGCCCTAGCCCTGTATTGTACGGGTTTTGTGTGCAATACAGGGCCAGTACACAAAGTATACAAAGTAGTATAAGAGCCCACCTTCTGGTTAAACTTGACAACCCCCTCGTTGAGCACCTGCGACAGCTTGCCGTACTCCGCGTGCAACATCTTGCGATACTTGTCGCGCTCCTCGTTACGGAACGCTACCTTCGCTTCGTAGTCGAACACTTGCCGGAGATCATCCTCGTTGAAATGCTCGGGCTCTTTGTCCAGCTGAGTGACGTGATAAGTTTGTTTGGCGAACTAACAATAGTTTTCTTTATTGCACATCAAATGCTACATAAATGCTTAAGGCTCGTATGTTCCTGAATTGTAAGTAAATTCTACTATTTAATACCATCAAAAATATGCAATAAAGAATGCAGGAAGTAACTTATGAATCCCACTATTAAAAAAAGTGCAACAAACACTATAAATGCGAAAGCCATGTGTGTAAATTTATCGTCATGGATTTAAATCAAATGATAGTACAATCTGTCAGTTCTAGTTACCATACACTGCGGCATAGGTATCGGCTTCTTGATCTCCTCGTGCCACAGCTTCTCTAGCACTCCATCCATCATGTCGATGAGCGCGCGCTCGCGGAAGTCGTCCTTGGGTCCCGGGTCCGGCGGGACTATCACTATCTGGGACGGGCTTATGTACGGGGCGATGCTGCACTGTACGGGACAAAGTTTACAACTGTTTTAAAATCGGAACACTTATGATAGTGGCGCCAGATGTGGTATAGGACCACACCATCTCTTCTCGTGAGAACCGGGTAAGGGAATATCCAGGGAATGGGCAGAAGCATTCTCCTAGGTTTGCATTATAATATACTGCGTTTTTGATCACCAACCAACATAAATAACAACAAAACAGACGCCTGTCAAGCGTGATGATCAAAAAGAATGAGTATGCAAACCCCCAAAAAGTAGGTAACCTTTCAGAGCTGACAACGTCGAAGCAATTGATTTTAAGGTTCTGATGACTGCGAACCTGAGTACCTGAAAGCATCATCTAATTAAATCCACAGCTTGGTTCTCCTTTCGCAAAAATTAAGCAAGTCAAATTGTCTCTTAATCACAGATCAATTAACCGAAATCCGTCACATTTTCTGCAGCTTCATCTTGTAATATATCATTATACCTAATTTATTGATTAGTAAATATAGGATTTCTAAACTTACCTCTTCTGGGTCCACTTTGATGAGCCGAAGCGGCTGCTCTTCCTGCGTCCATTCAGGGTCCTTAATGTCGATGATCAGATGGTGGAAGCTGCCACGCAGGTCTGATAGCTTGTTCAGCTCTGGAATGGGAATTGTTTGGATCCTCATCTAAGTAATGATTTAGTAGGATGCGCATTGCTCAAGACAATAAAGAAACTATAGGAGAAACCCAATATGCACAAGAGCTCATATCAGACATCAACCCAGCGTTGTTAGAAAAATAATGAGAATAAACATATCCTTAGTCAAGGTGTGAAATTTTTTTACGCAGCATCTTAAAAGAAACCATGGATCATAAAGGCGCCTACAAGGTGCCTCTGATAGACCTTATAGGCACCACATTGTGCTGAAAGTGGCACATAAAATTAGCTGTATACTACCGATTAAAATACTGTATCAAGGTCAAGGCTGTGAAACTGAACACAAAACAACAATAGTTTGCAAAATTAATCTAGGTACGTGACTTCATTATGCTAAATTGAAGAAACTACAAAAAACGGTACTCTTACATTTGGAACCAGTGCTCACTTTATTGTGATATTTACAATAAAAATACTTTCTATTTAAATTCAACAGAATTTCCCAACAAAGTGTAACAACTACTAAACAAACACACAAAAAAACTACTTAATATGCCGTATAAACAGTTCAAAGCTAATAGATTGGAGTAAGACCTTCAATAATAAATCTGAGCCTGGCGTTTCTCTCCTCGACGAGTCCAACCTCTCGTTTCTTGAGGTTCATGAGCTCGTCGAATTGCTTATTGAACCAAAGACGCATGTTTTGGACGGTCAACTGTAATTAGGAACAACTGATCATACCTATTTCTTGGCCCTGTAGTGAGTTCTATTCAGTAACGAGCTTTTGATGTTAAATTAACAACCGACAAACAACTTTGATAAAAAATCAAGGATGCTCTCGTATCAGCGAGACTACCATATATATAGCTTTTTAATAATATTTCCTGTGGAGCAATGTAAGCTTGTCGCAGTTTCTTAAGCTGTCGAATGTTGACGTTTTGTATTACAAGTTGAACGGATGCCACGTTCATCCGATTTTCCTTGGACAAACGAGCCTGTCAGCGGGGAGCGGCACCTTACCTGGACGATGTGGTGTAGGTGGTACATGTGCAGGTAGCTGTAGGCACACAGTTGCGGCACCATGGCGGCGGGGAGCGGCACGTTACCTGGACGATGTGGTGTAGGTGGTACATGTGCAGGTAGCTGTAGGCACACAGTTGCGGCACCATGGCGGCGGGGAGCGGCACGTTACCTGGACGATGTGGTGTAGGTGGTACATGTGCAGGTAGCTGTAGGCACACAGTTGCGGCACCATGGCGGCGGGGAGCGGCACGTTACCTGGACGATGTGGTGTAGGTGGTACATGTGCAGGTAGCTGTAGGCACACAGTTGCGGCACCATGGCGGCGGGGAGCGGCACGTTACCTGGACGATGTGGTGTAGGTGGTACATGTGCAGGTAGCTGTAGGCACACAGTTGCGGCACCATGGCGGCGGGGAGCGGCACGTTACCTGGACGATGTGGTGTAGGTGGTACATGTGCAGGTAGCTGTAGGCACACAGTTGCGGCACCATGGCGGCGGGGAGCGGCACGTTACCTGGACGATGTGGTGTAGGTGGTACATGTGCAGGTAGCTGTAGGCACACAGTTGCGGCACCATGGCGGCGGGGAGCGGCACGTTACCTGGACGATGTGGTGTAGGTGGTACATGTGCAGGTAGCTGTAGGCACACAGTTGCGGCACCATGGCGGCGGGGAGCGGCACGTTACCTGGACGATGTGGTGTAGGTGGTACATGTGCAGGTAGCTGTAGGCACACAGTTGCGGCACCATGGCGGCGGGGAGCGGCACGTTACCTGGACGATGTGGTGTAGGTGGTACATGTGCAGGTAGCTGTAGGCACACAGTTGCGGCACCATGGCGGCGGGGAGCGGCACGTTACCTGGACGATGTGGTGTAGGTGGTACATGTGCAGGTAGCTGTAGGCACACAGTTGCGGCACCATGGCGGCGGGGAGCGGCACGTTACCTGGACGATGTGGTGTAGGTGGTACATGTGCAGGTAGCTGTAGGCACACAGTTGCGGCACCATGGCGGCGGGGAGCGGCACGAGGCGGTGCGCGCCCGAGCCGGCCAGCACGTGCGGCTGCAGCGCGCCCGGCCCGCGCCCGGGCCCGAGCCCGCGCCCGCCGGGACCCAGCGACTGCACCGAGCTCACGGGCTCTCTGGGAACGGTCGAGTACCGGTACTGCTAGGATGTACCGGGCAGGTGCGGAATAACGGCTCTTTAGCCAACCGCTGGGTTAGTACGGACGGTGGCCAAAATTGTCTTTCCCCGTTTTATGTCACTTTCTTCATATTTGCTTACTTGTCAAGTGGAATGAAACAGGGGAAAGACAATATGGTTTTGGTCTACCAGCCGTGCTAACCTAGCTGGTATCGGTTGTATTAGATTCTATCGGGCAGGGTCAGTGACGAGCTGTATTTTTTTTCCAGTTTTTTTTTTCAAGTCCAGTTTTGTATGGCTTTGGCGACTGACAGTGGAGAATATTTTGAGCATGTTATATATCTGGGTGTTGTTTTGTAGGTATAAACGAAACTAATTTTGTGTTTGATAGAGGATAGTTTCAGACGAATTGTCGATTGAATCCAGCAAAAAACTATCTCGAAACCAAAGACACAGATTATAAAAACAGATACTTAGACAAGACGAATTTATAAATAAATTTTTGTAAAATTACGGAGCCCTAAAAATAGGAAAATGCTTCAGTTTTAATATTCTACTTCCATGCAAGTCAAATGGTAATTTCAAAAATGCTTATAGGTTTTCCTTAACAGTTATGCTTAATTTTTACGATATTTTCATGTAGAATGTATTTATGGATATATAGAGCCGACACCAGTGTGTTGGCCCACTCACTCCGGGTGCGCGGTGCCGGCGGGCGGGCCGGTCGGTCCGGCCGGCGCCGGTCGGTCCCAGGGCCGGAAGAGGTCGGCGTCGTTCTCCATCTCCACGAGCCGCAGCGCCTGGGCCTGGGCCAGCTCCGGCCACAGGTCGCGCTGGCTCGGCAGCACCGCGTAGTTCTCCACCTGCGGCCGCACTATACTTAACACTACACGAACTGGAGATTCACTCCGCGAACTCACTTGAGCACTATTGGTACAAGTGCAACTCTATCATGGGCATACGATTATTTTTCCCCGCCACTACACTATTGTCGGGGCACAGAATGCTAACGCAGCTGAAATAGTTCCACGCGGCGACCACGCCGCTCTGGCCTCTTCAGTCGTCTCTCCACCACACCCGCGTCATGTAGTTTATTAATTTTGTATTTCCAATTTATTATGTATTTTTACCGTTTCAATTATATATTTATTTGTTCCTGAAAATCATCGTTTCCTTGGGGTCCCCCGCACCATAGATAGGAACACGCCCGAGTATGCCAGGCAAGACCTTTACGCCACATTGGTGACCCCGACGTGATTATGGTGCGGTTCGGAACTCAGGAACGCGTGTGCGTTGAACTTTGTCCCCGGTAGCAGCGCAGTTTTTACGACACGGGTTCACATGACATGGCGAGAGACGATTCCCCGTCGATGATTTGCGACCCTCGACGGGTAAAGAAGATCTACCAGCGCAGATTCAGCATGCTGTCCAGAGCAATTTTTCATGAAGAGGCAGTCAACGCGAAATAATGGAAGGCAGCCAGAATCGACGTATACCTATTATCCTTGGGCTACGTAGCTACTCTGATGACGCGAGTAGCCCACGGTAAGCGTATGCCGTTGATCCACATCATCATTCGCCAGCAGCCGATAGTTTATAGGAAACCAGAGACATCTGAGGTGCCAGGGCTGTCGAGGAATCCAGGCTGGACCTGCAGGTACGTTCACCCGAGGTTGGTCTCACCGTCCGAGGAAGATACCGGAGGTGAAGCAGAGTGTAGACTTGGAGGGATCGCTCAGTCTCGCTTTACCATTGCCGAGTGACTGGTTTCAACGGAAAGAAGCTGCACATCATTGGAACATGTGAGCTTAGTTCCGGCTTACGCTGGTAATGTGGAGAAGTTCCTGATTTGTTTGTGAAAAAATGTCGCCATCGTGTTGTGTTCAGTGTGATAAGTGAATTAGAAAATTTGTACGGATAATTATATTTTTGTTAAACAGTGCTTTGATAGATTTTTGGTAGATCGGTATTTTTATAAAAATTGTTTTGTATGTGATTAATGTGCGTAGGCCGGCCCCCCACTAGGTGGACCGACGACCTGGTGAAAGCCGCGGGGAGCCGATGGATGCAGGAGGCGAGCAGCCGCTCTAAGTGGCGCTCCCTGGGGGAGGCCTATGTTCAGCAGTGGACGTCTTCAGGCTGTTAATGATGATGATGATGATGATGATGACACAAAGACTTCTAGAGCCAAGTCATAACTTCAAGACAACTCTCCGGCGGGCGGAGCATTACCAGTCTAAATTTGAAAGCATAATATCCTGGAAACCTGTTGCTGAGACAGATTTTGTCTGCTGGTTATAAATTAGGGTACGCAATCTAGACATTGATAACTAAATTCATACCTGATAGTGGCTAAAGATGGCCAACAGTTTAACCCTGGGTGTGAGCATGGTGTCCCAGCAATGTGTCTTGATCCACAGAGTCACCTTGTCCTGTGCGTGGATCAGAGCTTCTGTCTTGAGGCGGATTTCTTCGCGCTCTCGCTCGGCCTGGGTAGGGGGTAAATTAATGATGGATTATAAGCTTTTAAATTCGCGAAAATAAAGGTTAATTACTACGTGTTTTTGATAGTACCTTTATGATCATTCTTAGTTCTACCCATACACTCTCCAAAGTGCGTAATTGTACCAAAAAAAGTCAGGACCGCCAAAATTACGATGCATGCGATTTTCAATGAAATCAGAGCAAACGCAAACGTATGGTGGAGGTCATGCTGCTGCAATATTGTAATGCCAGATTTCCACGTGCAAGAAAACTTCTGCAAGAAGTGTCCGATTGTAGCTTGAAAGTACACTTTCAGCAGTCTGATAATGAGGTCCGGGCACTTTTTGCAGGAACTTTCTTGTGGGAGTGGAAACCCGACCTTAAAATTACCTGCAATTTTCTGTCCTTCCTATGCTCTAGATGCAGGTTAAATTCTGACAGTGAGAGTTGGTGCAGCGGCCGTTCGGCGATGTTTTCCTCCAGAAGGTCCACCACTTTCTTCTGCACCGTCTTGAAGGCTTGCACCACTTCGTCACGCTGCTTCTTGTAGTCCATGGCTTCTTCGCGGACTTTCTTCTCTTCTTGTAGGGCTAGGTATGTTTCTGGAATTTTAATTGGGATTCATAAAGTGATCTGCCGCCACCAGATGTTATAGTTAGTATAGATTTCAGATAGTACCCAGCCACCACTACAGCTATTTTGTCATTTGATCAGGTACCATGGCTAATGCTGTTCAGCTCTACTAGGTTCATTATCACATATCTGTCCAGTCAACAGGTGGGAGGCAGCTAGTTCAAGGGCACCGCTGATGTATACAGACTTCGACTTGGGAGAAGATGATTGTGAATACTACTTCCACTGGAACAATGTGCCCAAAACGATATAACGTCGTTCCTCGGTACGGTCGTATATCAGTCTGTATGTAAAATAGTTATTGTGCACATTTCACACAGCGCCATCAAGCCTCAAACTGAGCCAAGCTTGTACTATGACAACCATGCTGATAACACTATATATTGTACTGTTTATTAGTAAATTAGTTATAGGCCAAACCCCACACCTATGTTCATCAAACAAATGATTTTTCTGAGTGAGTATTGAGCCCACAAACAATAAAAAAGAAGAAGGCAGAGCTACCACCAACTGAACTGAGCTATCAGACTAGTGGATGTAACAGACTCACTATCCTCCGGGTCCACGACCGTGATGGCATGGTTGTCCCCCAGCAGGCCGATATCGACCGCGGCCCGCGGCCCGCCAGCCCGCCCGCCCCGCAGCGCGGCCACGGCGGCGGTATAGTTCCCGCCAACATGAGCCACCGTCATGTTGTGGAGGTCTATGATGGCTTGCTTCACGCCCTGCTCGTAGCGGTGCGATGCGCATATACGTAGATCTGGAATCATGTTAGGCAATCACAAATGTGTCTTGTAATCTAAGCGATACGTTTCTATATGAAATCTACACTCAGTTTCTTTCCCTGCTTTAAACTTTCACGGTTGTTCACTACGGGACTGATAGGACTTACGGGAAAATATTCCCATATATTATATGAAGATCCCGTAATTCCTATTAAAAACGTCAGATTCCTTCATTTAGGGATATTTAGGATGAAAGATTTTGAATCGGAATCTAGATAATGAATCGGGTGATTGAATGATCGGGAGGCGCAGTACCTGCAATCATTATCATCTTTAACAGTCCGAAGACGTCCACTGCTGAACACAGGCCTTTCCCTCAGAGCGCCACTTTGACCGGCTGCTACAAATCCGCGGTCCGCCTAGTAGGTCTACGCTGCATCTTCCAGTTCATGGCCGTCACTCAAGAACCTTTCTTCCCATCGGTTGTCAGTTCTACGAGCGATGTGGCCTTTGCCATTTCAACTTGCTATATCAGTCACTTTAGTTCTGCGGATCACCTCATTGAGGATCTTATCTCGTAGGGCAACACCGAGACTTGCTCTCCACAGCTCGTTGCGAGACTGAGCTTACTAATGAGGCCGTCAGTAAGAGAACACGTCTCAGTGCCATAAATGATCACTGTCAACGGACACCCCAACAATAATAGTAGGTAAGTAAATCACCAGCATGTTCATCATCAGCAGTGGGTCTCCTGAGCACGAGATTCCCATCGGCCCCGGCAGTAAGCAGCGCGTGTGGCGAGTAGAATCCATCAAACTGTTTGATGTCATGTCCAGATTCTATGATCGCACCCATTTTCACTGACACTGTGATGCCTTTCTGCAGGAACAGGGAACATTTTGAATTTATTAATTAGTTTCTGTTTTTGGAATGATACTGGGTGAATTGTTTTACCGTTGGCAACATGCTGACTGGAGCGTGATTGGACGGGAGCGCGAGTCAGACGTTGGGGCCAGAAAACGTACATTCTGGTAGTCTTTACTTTACTAGTGCAAATGAAAAGCTGCGATGTGTATTGAAAAATGAAACAATGAAAACGCAATGAATGATTTATATCGTGATCCGCGTGCTCAATCGTTCGTCAAACGCTATCTCGAGAAAAGAGATTTGTCGATGCTACAGCTCATACTAAGCGCAGGTACGAAGGTTGTGCAAAAGCTTTAAAATACCGCTACTTCACAATTACTCAGAAGTTAACCAAATCCCACTAACTTCTCCGGACAGTTTGAGCACATGGTACTGACGCGAGAGATGAGGTATAGCGAGCATGTGGTCCTTCGTCTTCAGCGGGAGCAGTCGGCTGTACGGGCCCTGCATCTTGCCGGCGAACTTGTTGTCTTTGCCTGTTTCGGCGTTGATGCAAATGATGCGCTCGCCTGGTCGATAGAAACTGTGATAAGTTACCGGGAAACTGAAAGACCAACTTGGGAACACCAAAACCCAAACGAAAAAGAAGGAAGTCAGACTTGTACTCGACCATCTTCTACATCCAGATCGAAGCACCAATTACCTATAAGCTTATTATTTTGGATAATTGATTGAATCAGGCGTGACCTCGCGGAGGTTCATATTAAATACAAAATGAAACAAGAATATCTAGTGTAATTCCGTTAAAATAAAACTATAAGATTATCTATATTGGGAAAGCTGCAAGGGATTGTTGCTGGTAAATGTATGTGACAAAGAACAAGAAAAATATTTGTTATGACAGTTTTATTACAACAATCTGGGAAGGCTAAAATTGGTCCAACATTTGTTGCGCAGGATTAGGAAAAACCCAGAAAAACCTAATGAGACCAATGACAAATCGGTACGCTTATAAGAAATAAAATAAAAGTAAAATAATTAAGTCTTAAATTAAATGACAGATGATAAGATGATGATGATGATTATTATTTTGGTGTTAGTATCTAAGTATCTTAGTCTATACATATAATAAAACTGTAGAGATAAAAAAATCTGTAAATGCAAGATATCGAAAAAAAAATGACACAGGTTGGCTTGAAATTTTTCGCTGATCACTTTAAGCTACTTTTTAGACATTTTGTCTGTTTGTTTGTTTGTTTGTTTGTTTGTTTGTTTGTTACGGCACAAGTCCGAAAATACTGAACGGATTTTCATGCGGTTTTCACTAATAAGCTTAGAAAAACCCGGCGCATAACATAGGATATATTAAATTTTATAAATCGTTAATTTTTTTTTGGTGAAAATGATTAAGATTTCATTATGAAACGGAACGGGATTTTAACAAGATGGCCTCAAGGTAAGTTTTTTGTCTTATATTTTGGCTCCACACATAGTGTAGGTATTTAGCCAGTGGCAAAAGGTAAGTTATATTTTGGCTACTAACCATAGATGAAAAAAAAATGTTACTCTGCTACACTGCTACTGACGGTAGTTTTATCTCAGGTTTATCCGGATGCACAGATTAAAGAAAAAACTCTGTTACTATTATGGCACGGCTTCATATACGCCCGAACCTACGCTGTTGAGTTGGCGCGCAAAAACATCTCTGTTGACTATCCTCGATGTTTTTGTAGCGCCCCAACCTGGACACACAGTCAATTTGTTTGCCTGCTGCGCGATCGACGTGGGCTTAATAAAATGGAGGAAGCAGTAGCGTTATATTGCATGTCGGCGAATAAATATGTATTACACACTATGAGAGTATTATTTGTGATTACAAAAATAAATTGTAATAGTTTTAATTTACAATTTCTTATCAATATGAAGTAAAACCAATTTTTTTCTTATTTGTCTGTTTATCTGTCCCTTTGAATACGGACCATGGTTATTATAGTGGCAACAGAAATATATCATCTGTGAAAAATTCAACTGTCTAACTATCACGATTAATGAGTACATCCTGGTGGACAGACCGACAGACAGACGGACAGCTGAGGTTCAGTAATAAGGATTTACTCTTTGAGTACGGAAGTCCTATATTTTTGTATTTCATTCTGAACAATCCCCACTGCACTAATCAATAAGGAAGTAATTTAATGCATGTTTTACAACAGTAAATAACAATTGGTGCGCCTGCATTACCGGCAGTGTATCACACTTTTCGGGCTACGGCGAAATACAACGCGCGATAACTTCGTCTGCGCTCGATGCAATGCAGATTAGAGAATAACAATGTGTTCATTATGTAAGTACCTATTCCCAAAAAAATCATATGTATTTACATATAGATAAGTTTTTTCGTTAATCTGTGGTCCAAACTAAAAAAGAGGATAGGTATGAGAACCTTCTTGAATATGAACACGACACAGAGAACAAAGAATTTAGAATTTTATAAGTTTTAAGCCTTCACGCGATATCATATTTAGCCAAAATTGGAACATAACTAAATTATTATTCATGTTTTCGATTTATTGGGTTCTGGAGAGGGCAAAATTCTTTATTGGCGATCTGGTATTATGTATTAATTTTCAAAAATCTACTACGCGTTACCATTCGAAATAAGTACTTAAAATTGTATTCATAGTACCTATAGCTTAACCTTTAGTAGCAACATATTCAGTAATCTGTGCCCATTGGCCCTTGCTTTTGCTACGCATCTATTCACATTCCACAGAGTACATATATTAACATATGAAATAATTATTAAATTAAACTACACTAAGAACTAAATTAATTTGCTACGCATTGTAAACCCTTTTTTATTTTGGCATTAGACAAAATTTGTATTTAGCCAATGATAGGAAGTATTTTATGAAAACTGTTTAAAAGGGTACTTAGACTTTAATTATTCATAAGGCTTCACGCGATTATCATACTTAGCCAATACTGAAGCTTACATATTTATTCAAGGTTTCGATTTATAGGGTTTTGGCGGGAGTAATGTTCTTTATTGGCGATCTGGTAAAATGTATTATTTACATAAACTTACTACACGTTACCATTCTAATTAGGTAGATAAAATTATTTTTGCGCTACTGCTACATTCTTGATCAACCCCAAGGAAGTTTTAAGGTACCTGGGGGTCTAGCAAAGAAACCAACTCCAAAATGTACTAGGATGACATTTCGGAAATCGCTAACTTTTCCACAGCGAATGTCATTTCAATACAGTTTCGGAGTTAGTGTTTGGCGTTAGCGTTAGTGGTTGGTATCTTTGCTAGACCCCCTGTAGTACTTATAGCTACTTAAGTTATATACCCTTATCAATGCTACGCATTTTAAACCTTTTTTATTTTGGCATTAAAGTAAGCCGGAGATGCTATTATTTGTATTTAGCCAATAATACGAAATATTTGATGAAAAATGTTTAAAAAGGGTAGGTACTTAGATATAATAATTAATATGTAGGTATTCATTATGGCAATAAAATTGTATCCTCGAATTAACAACATGGCGCGTAACGTTTGTTCGTTTTTGATTTGTTCTTCTTCTTCTTCTTGCATGTTGAAATAAGTTTTAATAGTTAAAATATTTTAGATCTGTGGGCTTTTAAATAAACCACGGGAGCAGAAAATGATTGATTATTCGGTTACTTCAAGAAGGAGTTATAGTAGGTAAGTAACTTTGGGTGTTAGTAATAATTATGTAATGACGATTTAACTTACTTCCTCACTTTCATCACTAGGTAGGTATGTTGGGAATGAGACAGCGTGGAATATAGTGGACATAATAATAATTATAACTGTCGATTCTTTAAGGAGTGGTGGTTTAGTATCAGTAATTCCTAATTAGTATTAAGAAAATTAATTATGTACGCGTCGTACAGGTAAATGCATATCTCCAGCAATTTATAAACTTATTATTTTGACACTGGCTATGTGTAGGTAGTTAGGTACTCAATTCGTATGGAACCAAACTTAAGAAGGTAAAAAAAATGTGGTAAATGGAACAAAAAGCGCGCGGATAATATGTAAAACTGAGCAAAACAGGATCATCGTGTGTGATTCTTCCATATTTTTCTAAACTGTACCTGCCTGCTTAGGTAACTACCACCTAAACAAAACTTACTGAAACTTCTGTTAAAGACCTGAGTGAAGTGATGATGATTTCTTTTTGTTGTAATATGAAGAGGTACTTATAAAATTGTAGTTTTTTGTTTGAAACTTCTTTTACTGTTATTTAAATCTATATTAGACTCTAAACATTTAATTTTAGGTAATGGCTTAAATAGCTTCTACTCACGGCTTTGCTTGCGTTATACCTATACCTATGCTAATACAGGTTACTGTGCTCAGCTTCGAAAAGATTTAGTGGAATTTGTTGTTTGGTACGAAATGCATGATCTATTATTAGACTATAACGTAAAAATAACATAACACAAGCGTGCGAAGCCGCGGGCAAGAGCTAGTATCTTATAAAATCATTAGATAAGAATGACACTGTGAAATATGAATCGTGAGCCTTACCGATAAGATACTTATCAGAGAAGAGCACGAGAGTGAAGGAGCGCATGGTATCGCCCACCTTCATGAGCAAGCAGTCCGCCAGCCCGCGGCCCACCTCCGTGTAGCGCACCAGGGCCAGCTTGTACTCGGTCGACAGCTGGGACATGACACATCTGTTACGATCGTCGAGTGTTAATAAAACAAAGTGCGTAACACAATACTAGACTTTTATTTGATAGGGTTACGGTTGTTATTTTAGGTAGGTTCATAAAATATAGACGTGCGTTCATCCAGCGTCGCGGTTCGCGGAGAGTGTGTGGCGGCCGCGGTGGTGGTGTCAGCTGGTATAGCAGCAGCCCCCGCGCACCGCGCATCCCCTTCATAGGTACTGGTCTGCGCGTAGACATCTTCCGGGGCCTTGAAAGCGCTGCTTTCAAAGATTCAGCGTTATTCGCTCGTTGTAATTAAGTATCTGCTTCATTAAGATAGGTGGACGCTTCTTTGTCCTAGTTAACTTCATTAATTGTCTCGTCTTCATTATCTGGAGCTTTATTATTAGTGTTGTCGTCGATGGGTATTATACACATTTTATTTATGGCCCTCCTCATTGTGCCTTTTGTAGTAAGAACATCGGCGACTCTGCTTATTCCGTCTGATCCAGGGTATAATTGGCTTATGCGGGCAAGTCGCCATTGTAGCGGGGGAGATTGTCTTCTTTCAGTATAACTAGGTCACCGACGTGAAGTTCCCGCTGCTTCGTCTTCCATTTAGTCCGCTGCTGGAGCTCTGCTATAAATTCTCGACGCCATCTGTCCCAAAAGTGCTGCCTAATCTTCTCTATTAGTTGATATCGGTTGGGGTGCTTTGATGTGATTGGCTGTGACGGCACCGAAGTAAGCGGCCGACCAATCAGAAAGTGCCCTGGGGTTAATGGAGAAGGATCATTTGGATCTGAGGACAGCGGGGTTAGCGGACGGGAATTCAATATCGCTTCAATCTGCGTAAAAAGGGTTGCGAGCTCCTCAAACGTTAGGGAAGCATTGCCTGCAACGCGGCGTAAGTGATGTTTGGCCGACTTGACGCCGGCCTCCCATATGCCCCCAAAGTGAGGTGAATATGCAGGACTGAAGACAAATTTAAAGCCTTCATTAGCAGCATAAGTGCGAACAGACTCGCAACTGGATCGGAGTATTTTACTCATTTCGTTGTTTTCTCCTTTAAAATTAGAGCCATTATCACAAAAAATAGAATTAGGCTTACCTCTTCTAGATACAAATCGTCGTAAAGATAAAATAAATGCCTCGGTGCTTAAATCACTCACTAATTCTAAATGTAAAGCTTTAGTCGAGAGGCAAATAAATAAACATAGGTAGCATTTTGAAATGCGGTTGCCTTTTCCCTTGCGACTAGAGATCATGAACGGTCCGGCAAAGTCGACGCCACACGAGTAGAAAGGGAACGATGAGTCACTTCTCTCAGCAGGTAGGCTGCCCATCAAGGGCTGCAACGTTTGTCCGCGTAGACGAATACAAATCATGCACTGCTTAGTTGTGGTGCGCGCTAAATTCCTGCCACCGATAGGCCAAAAGGTATCTCTTATAGAGGCAAGTAGATGCTGAGGACCAGCATGAAACAGGCGTTCATGTTCACTTTTAAACAATAGTTTCGTAAAGTGGTGTTTCGAATTCAAAATCAATGGGTGTTTTTTATCATAGCTAAAATCTGAATTTTGAATTCGACCACCAGCTCTTAACAAACCGTTAGAATCCAGAAAACAGTTCAAAGACAATAACTTGCTTTTATGATTTAGAGGTTTATTGTTAGCTATTAATTTAATTTCTTCATTGAAGCTATGTAGTTGACTATGTTTGACCAATATCTTTTGAGAATTATTTAACTCGTTAATATCCAAAGGCCCAGTAACACGCGAGTTTTTGTTTTTACAGTTTGTTATAAAACGTAGCACATACGCATAGACTCTCTTCATTTTATTTAGGTTAGAATAGTTTTCAAATGGAATACTAGTATCTGTTGATAAAATATGGCATTTAATAGGAGTTTTAATTTCAGGTAAGTTGGTAGGTGTGTATGTGTGCGTTTGCTTAGGCCATGCGGATGAATCACATGCAAGGAACGAAGGCCCTTCCCACCAAAGAGATGAAAATTGAAGCTGTTTAGGACTTATACCTCTAGAGGCCATGTCCGCTGGGTTTAGATCAGTGGGAACATGACAAAACGTAAATCCATCAGCAAGCTCATTTATTTCATTCACACGGTTGCACACAAAAACCTTAAGGTCCCTTGACGGCGTTTTTATCCATCCTAACACGACTGTAGAATCAGTCCATAAGTATTTTTTAGTCACATCACATCGTAGCGACTGCTGCACCTTAGAGCATAGACGAGCACCTAACAAGGCACCACACAACTCTAACCTCGGTATCGTGGTCGGACTTAGGGGTGCTACTCGTGTCTTAGCGCACAACAACCGTACTGTGATGCTCAGATCCCGATTCTCAGAACGAAGATATACGCATGCTGAATATGCCTTCTGGCTGGCATCTACAAAGCAATGCAGAGTTATATTGCAAGGGGTTTCACACAGTGCCCTTCGAGGGATTTGTATTAGGGATAAATTTGAAAACTCCTTCAATAAGCTTGACCAATTTTTAGAAAAATCGGCGGGGACGGGTTCATCCCAGCCGAGTTTAGAAGATCATAGCTCTTGTAATAGAATTTTAGCTACAATGATACATGGGCATAATAACCCCAAAGGGTCAAAGACCTTGGAAGTAGCGGAAATTACTGATCTTTTGGTAATTTGACTGGAAGGTTCTATATCTGTGGAGAATTGCAATAAATCTGATTTGGGGGACCAATTTAGACCTAGTACACTAGATTCTTTATTAAAATCCATAGGCTTGGACGAGTCTATCTCGTCGTCGAACAATTGAGCACAGTTAGTGCGAAATTTCCGTAGTGGAAGGCATGCAGAATTCAGTACATCTACAACATTCTTATGAATGTATTTTAAGCCTTCTACCGTGTCGGAACCTGTATTTAAATCGTCAGCATAAAAGTCGTGCTTTATTACGCAAGCTATAGATTTATCCTCACATTCATTTGCTAGCTGTAGGAGACATCGAGTACTCAGGAACGACGCCGACGCCGTGCCATACGTCACCGTGTTGAGTTGCATCACATCAATTTTATGGTGAGTTTCTTCACGCCACAGGATGAGCTGCAGGTGACGCTGGGACGGCGCGACTTCAATTTGGCGGTACATTTTCTCTATGTCCCCTGTAAGAATAAATTTATGCACGCGAAAACGAAGTAATATTGATATTAAATCGCTTTGCACTACTGGTCCAACCATTTGAATATCATTTAGAGACTTCCCTGAATTTGTTTTTGACGATGCGTTAAATACCACTCGAAGCTTAGTTGTCTCGCTCTTCTCGCGGATAACTGCGTGATGTGGCATAAAGTACCCAAATTCAGGTTGATTTATTTTAGTCAGGTGTCCCAAATTAGCATATTCATTTATAAAATTTTGATAATTTTCTTTTAGGGTCGGAAATTTAATAAACTTTCTTTCGAGATTTTCTAAACACTTTTTAGCAATATAATAGGAACTACCGAGGGCTTCCTCAGGCGTATCTTTCATTGGAATTTTAACAGAAAATCTACCATTCGGCAAGCGAGTAGTATTCTTTACAAAATGATTTTCACAGAGTTGCTCTTCTGGTGAATATGTTTTTGTCTGTGGTAAGTCATCAATTTTCCAGAATTTTTCTAACGAATCCTGTATTTCTTGAGAGAAGTTACAATGAACTTCTGGGATTGACTGACTTGACATTATAGGACCACCTACAAGCCACCCGAGCTTAGACTCTTGAAGAACTGGTTTATTAGAACCAAGTTTTATTAAGTTTGAGCCGACTATTTCCCAATACACATCTGCTCCTAGGAGGATATCTACCTCAGCAGGGGAAAAATATTTAGGGTCAGCAAGTTCGATATTGGCAGGCAATTTCAAACATTCAGTATCAATGACTGAGTTTGGCAAGATACCCGTGATGCGTGGCACTACCAAACATTTAACATTAATTTCAAATGGCATCACTCTTGACTTTATTTTAATATTACATTTTTGCGTTATATTACACAGGCTACATTATTAATACCGCGGACATTTACCGAGCGAGAATCATCAATAGACAACCCTAGCTTTTGTTTCAGCTTTTCGGTAACAAATGAGGACTGACTTCCCGTATCCAGCAGTGCACGCGCTTGGTAAGTTTTGTTATTAATCATTATTTTGACTAAAGCCGTACACAACAACACCTGACTACCTGATGAAGACGCCGTGAGTGAAATAGGCAGCAAAGACGAAGAAGTCGAGGGCTGAGGGTCCACAGAAGACTGGTAAGTTTTATGTATAAGCGTATTATGCTTCTTCCTACAGGTAAGACATAGTCCCTTAAGTTGACATTGGTATGCATTATGACCGCTGCGAAAACAATTCTTACACAGTTTTAATTTAGACACTTCCTTAATGCGGTCATCGACACTCATAGTTTTAAATTTAGGGCATTGATGCAACGCGTGACCTTCACTACACAATACACAACAACCTTTATTCTCCTTCCCATCATAAGACATGACAAAACTTTTAGACTGATTATTAGGCTTATTTTGTTTGTTATCAGCTGATCTGTCAAATCGGTTATTGTTGCTATAAGCAGTTTCCAGCACATCAGCACGACTGCGCAAGAAAGCATAAAATTCACTTATAGTCGGTAAGTCGCGAAGGTTGCATTTATATTCTTCCCATTTTCTACTCGTATGTATGTCTAACTTAGCCGAAACCATAAATATAATCAGGGCATCCCACATGTTAGTAGGCTGGCCAAGAGAATCAAGGGCACGTAAATGTTTTGAAACATGATCAACAACAAACCGCAATGCCTTAAAGGACTCCCTATTTAAAGACTCAATACTAAATAACGCTTTCAAATGGTTATTTATTAATACATTTTTGTTGTCATATCTCTGACATAATAACTCCCACGCAATCTTATAATTTTTAGCACTAAACTCAATGGATTTTATCACCACGGCTGCGCTTCCTTCAAGCGAGGAACGTAAATAATGGAATTTATTAATTGGAGGAATCCCCTCATTGCCGTTTATTACCGAGTCGAACGTGTCCTTGAACTCCAACCACTGCAAATAATTGCCGTCAAAAGTAGGTAATTTAATAGTAGGCAACTTGATTGCATTAGCCGAATGGGAATGGCAACTGCTAATAGATGCATGCTCACAATCACCCACGGAATTTAAATCCCTTTGTTTTTTATCTGGGCGACTATCCAAAAGAACCTGACAGGTAGATATCAAGTTAAGAAACTGATTCTCTAACGCATCTCTTTCTTTAATTTGTTCATTAGAATCAGGATGTAATAAATCTATTTTATCCTGCGTATCTTCGTACTCGGTTAATAACGATTGACATCTATCAGATAGTAGCTCTAATTCTTTGTACTTAACAGCAGATATATCTTTTAAAGCCTTAAGATTAGCCATATAGTCGGCAAATTTAGTTAGGCGCCCCTTGATAATGCCTCTTTGTTTTATTAAATTAGACAGTTCACTTTTCTTTTCACGTTCTAACTCAACCTCAGTTTTCGATTCTTAACTCATTTTTAATAATTATAAATCACTGGACTACTTAGAAACCAAACAACGAAATAGGTAAAATTAAATTCAAACCTGCTTGACGGATTAGCAGCTCCAGATCCAGTTTACGCAACGGTTACCCGAAGTTCAGAGCAGAGTTGCTCCAGCCGAGCAGACAGCTAGGGCCAGCAGGCGCGGGCGCTGCTACGTCGAGCGAACGGGCACAGCAGGGATGCTTGGGACGGAGCGCGATCCCAGCGGGCGCAAGCGCAGGGTACCGGCGCGGAGGCGCTCTTGCGAGCTGGAATTAGTCGGCAAATATCGGTTTAAATAATTGAATAAATCAACGCATTAATTCGTTACTATGGGTGGGTCATTTATAATGATTACAATATACCTACTTAGCTAAATTAGCTTTGCATAGAATAGAAGTAATATTGTTTATTTATAGGCGCACAGAAATGAGAGAATGCAATAAGAATGCGATAGGATGATGCAATAGGGCGAGTTATAATTTCTTATAGGTAATGAAATTATATTTTAGCAAGGAAGATGAAACTTAAAGAAATTAACGGGAATGAATATTTTATTACGAGATGGTGATTTAAATTTGATGTTGCTAAAGCGTGAAATAATGTTCAGATAGTCTTACTTTAAGCTAGATTAGATTAGATATCTAACGCTTGAGTAGCAAGTCGGCCATTTCACACAAACTTATGCGAATTGAATAAGACGGAAAGATTGGGATATTTGTTAGGATTAGGGCTTACTTTCTTTGGATTAGACCTCTGTATTATGATGCTCCAACACAGGCTCCAGAAGCAGCTTTCCTTTGATTTGACTCCAGCTCCGGCAATCACGATTTGTAGCGTGTACAATAGGTAAGTACACGTAAGTCTTTTGCAATGACTTCGCAATTTCGAACACGACACGGGCGATTAGGAGCTCGATATCGAGCTTTTAAGCACTGTTCTGACGCGGTCGCCAACTTTGTTAATAAAACAAAGTGCGTAACACAATACTAGACTTTTATTTGATAGGGTTACGGTTGTTATTTTAGGTAGGTTCATAAAATATAGACGTGCGTTCATCCAGCGTCGCGGTTCGCGGAGAGTGTGTGGCGGCCGCGGTGGTGGTGTCAGCTGGTATAGCAGCAGCCCCCGCGCACCGCGCATCCCCTTCATAGGTACTGGTCTGCGCGTAGACATCGAGGATCTAGTATATTGGGGTGGAGCCACATATTACAGCACGGAATGTTATTTTTTCTCTATCCTTATCACCCCTCTGGGTCTACTAACAAATTGCGATTGAACTTTTCTACAATACGTTATGTTACGTTTTGACAGATTTTCCATAGCCATTCCGTTAAAAAATCGATAATGACTAAAATTTTTTTTTGATAAATTAGTTATATTCCTCAAAACGTAACCATTTGTGAAAACAAAAATTAAATATCTCAAAAAATGACCAAGTTACAAGCATTTTAAAACCGGAATAGAAAGAGATAGCTCAAACGGCCAGTGACGTCAGAGGAAGGTCGTTATAGTACCTCATTACTAAGCTATGGTAGTTTTTCATAGTAACTGTGGGGGCGCACTGTTTCGCGAGAAAGGGACAGGAGATGCCTCCTGTAGAAACTTTAAAAGCTTATTACTCCGTGATTTATTTACCGATTTTGCTTATTTTTTCAATTATTGCATTCAGTTTTAATCTTATTTATGAAAGTAATATTTACTTGTTCATTTTTAATAGTAGTCATCATGCCTATTCTATTAGCCAACCACTTCGCTGACGCTGCCGTACGCGATAGTTCTCACGCGTTTAGGAAAGGATAAAGCACGTAAAATAGGATTCCATGCTAATAAATGTGGTTCGCCCCTTTTGAATACAGTTCATCCACCGAGGCGTCATTTACCATCAGGTGAGAATTAATGTTAGCCTATCTAAGTATAAAAAGGTAATTTCAGAGCATCTGTTTCGTGTTTGGTTGACAAGTATAGTCGATTATTGGGTTAAGCTCAAGATTTTTAGCAATGTTAATAGTATCTAAGTATAAAGTTGTTTAAAGTGATCTTCAAAAATCCACCCTACATGTTTGAACGCAAAACCACCACTGAAATCAGCCAACATAAGTTTCCAGAAACCATTCTTATATTCAACAGTTTCATTTAAACACGAAACACACACAAACGAAACACGTTTGTCGTTGACGTGCCCCATGTTCGTACTAATCGTTTCGGAAATTCTTTTATAATCCGCACTTCTAAGGAATGGAACTTGCTTCCTATAACAGTGTTTCCTTCCACATATAATCTAGGCGTATTCAAGAGCAGAGTGAATAGGTATCTTCTGGGTAAGCGTGTCCCACCTTAGGCTTCACCTACACTTACCATCAGGTGAGATGTTGCCAAACGCAAACCCATCAATAATAATAAAAAAAAAAACACAACGAAAAACTGCACAAAAGCTAAAAAATACATGTAAATGAAATGTACATTCCAATTTATGACATTAATTGCAACTGCCTACCTACAACATCTATCGCAAAAATATACGTTAGTTATAATAAAGCAAGGCTCACATGTAAGACAAAGATATGTCCAGCCGACATGGCGGCGGCCATCATCTCCCTCCCGGTAGCCGAGAACACGACCCGGGAGACTATCTGATGCGTGAGGCACACGCGGCCCACGCGGGTCAGGGTCAACTCCTTTTCTAGGAAGTATAACGAGATCCCATAGTTGGACTCGTAGCAACCGAACACTGCCAGGATCGGCTCCACGGGACTCGCCTCGAATGATACATCGCACCCGTACACTAGTTTTGTTAGCATCTGAAGCAACAGGGTTACAGATTCATTTGTATAGATAAAATATGAATCACGAGCGGGACTTGAACCAGCATCCATCCATCCCTTAAGCCAGGATATGACTTACTTGCTACCGTGACAAGTGGTCTAAAGTCCGAAGGTTTGTTTGAAAAAAAAAACAAGTTTTACCTTTGAATATTGAGATTTGAAAAGGAAACTTAACATGAAAGAAGATAATTATGAAATATTATATACACTGTCCTTCGCACGACAAGTCGACGCAGCATAGACCACCACTAGGTGGACCGACGATCTGGTGAGCCGATGGATGCAGGAAGCGAGCAGCCGCTCAATGTGTGACTTTCTGGGGGAGCCCTATGTTCAGCAGTAGACGTCTTCACGCTGTTGATGATGATAATGATGAGTCAGCCCATTAAGCTACTCACTCAATGATTGATAAAATTATGAAAATAGCCCTGTAAATACGTTGAAAAATTTATTCCAAAATGTCGTTAGATAACTTATTACTTACTACTAGTACTTAGCATCTCGTAACTATTTTACTTATATGTAATAATGTGTTTGTACTTACCAAGTTACCAGAAGCAATATCGTATATACAAAGCCGACTGGTGTCGTTTACTAGTTCTGACCTAACGTTGATTGTAGCCAGATACTGGAAGTCGGGAGCTATCATTTGGATTTTCTCTATGAACCTAAAAAGGATGACTTCGTTAATTTTGTTATACTGCAAAAAACAGGAAAAGGGCTGGATCTATAATACAACTGTAAAAGAATCGAGACCTCAATCGAAGTTGTGTGGCAATATTTTTCTGCATTAAAGCTTGTATATTATGTTCATTCAAAAGGTTGAGCAAGTGCAGTCAGAATAAGCCAATACCTCTCACCCCCCTCGTAGAGTCGAAATAGGAAACTCCAGTTATGTGTGCGACTGCAGCCGTTCAGAAAATGGGCCAACAATATTTATACATCAGTGGTAAATGACAGGGTAAAAAAAAGGCAAGTAAATACCTTTGCTTATAAAACATGGGCGTAACCTCGATCTTGTCCTCCGAGTCCCCTGTGACCTTATACACCAGGCCAGCGTTGGTCCAGACGGCAGCAACGTCGCAGGTCGAGTTGGACACGAGCCGAGCTATTTCGTCGTTCGGAGTGAACTTGAACACTACTTTCCATTTTTGCTCTGCTTTCTTTAAAGCCTGTCAATGGATTTGGAAAAAGCTTTTTGATGTTAATGCTTCATGCATTATCGATAATCGCTGATAATATTTTTTTGTTTGTTGCCTTTTCGAGACTAAAATACTTGCAGAAAAAGCTATGCAGCACAAGGAAGGTATAAAAAAGAAGGGGCTTAATACTAGTATTTGTCGTTCAATTACATAAATATAATCCAGACCTCTTGAGGTAGGTACACAGCATGCTCTATCTCTATCCCTAACAAGCAAGTGTGGCGAGTGATATCATCTACTCACCCTGAGATGCTTGTCGGGTCCATAAATAAGCAGTCCATTCCCGAAAGCACAGATGCGCGGCGTGTGAACGCCAGTGTGGCTCCCTTCGTCCCATTCCAAATTCGTCTTCATGCCGATGCCGTCAGACACCACCTAGAAGCGGTGATAAATTCTGCACCTCCGAATTATGCTAGAATTTAAGTTGCCTTTTTATTGGCTTAATTTGTTATAAAACTAACTAGTAAATGTATAGTTAATTAATGTGGCAGCAGGAACTAATATGGATTGCAGCCAGATCTAACGCAGATTATAGGTTTTGAACCTCTTGTCAACAGAAGCCGCTAGATGGCGTTGAGCATAAAGATAGGTTAATTCCTTTTTCTACCACAAGACTTGTTTGTTTATCGGTGCGAGTGGTGACATCACATTTTTTTATATATAGAGCTGGTAATCAAATGATAACGACACATATATCCACTTACGCTATATAGATTGCTTTTAGGATCAATGGCATACAACAGGCCCTCATTAGTCCAGCAGATTCCAACAAGCGGCGGATCAGAGATCTCCCAGCCCAGCACCTCTTCCTTCACGCGCTTCATCATCAGGCACTTCTTAAAGCACTGCGCCACTTCCCACACAATCAGGCCTTCGCCCCAGCACTCACACAATAACATGTGCGTACGACTTGCCCTGAAAATTTTAACACCAAAAAATTACTACAAAGATGTCTATTACAACTAGTGAAAGAGCAATCTTTATACTTTCAAAAAACTATTGTGCAATGTCTGAGGGAGAATGAAAATTTTATTCTTCTATGAGTTTTATTTGTTTGGGAGCATACTTCACTCACATATACATTTGACTCCGTCTGATAACCCCAGTGGGTATGGAGATGAGCCTCTGATTGTTTCTCCAGCTCCATATGGAGATCATGTAGTTGGGGAACCCTGAGAACCCAGCAACTAGGTCACACTCCATCATACAGAGCCCCTTGTATCTGTTCACATCCTTGTCTGCAGGTAGGTAACAGTGGTTTAATATATAAGACTATGTGTATGTTTAATATATAGTGGCTATTGTCTTACTGATCAATAAGTAACATTCTTTAGTAACTGACCTTGCATTTGAGCCAATATGCTGAATGATGGATATGTCAGAATAAATATCCTGGCATTTTTTACCTTCTCAGCAAATGCAAACATGTGAGATTTGTGACCTGGAAGTAGAAAGATGTTCATATTCAAAACTTTGTAATAATAATAGTATAATAAAACTGATATTATAACTTGCATCACATGCATGACAAGATTATATAACATATTTTGTTTATTACTAAACTACTATGAAATTTACCTGCTATGACATCAACTCCATCTCCCACACCCTGATTATTTGCCACATACACTATCTCTGAGTTGTTTTTGAAGTTGAAACATGTGATATAGATATCATGTGCCACTGCCAACACCTCCTTGCCGATGAATGTCATTTGTTCCAGCTTGTGTGGTATAGCCCATCTGGAACATTAACATTATAAATATGAATGTATTTAGAATTATGAGCTCTACCTCTCAAATAGTTCTCTCTCTCTATCCAAAGGTTGGCTGGAAGAGATTGCTTTTAGCGATAAGTTCGTCCATTGTATGCCCATTAACTTTCTGTATATGTATTTGTTTTCATGTCTGCTATACAATAAATAATTTGTGTTTTGTATTGTATGATGTGTGTTTTACAAGAACAGGCAACAAGAGTAAGTATAAATAAACACTTGAAGAATAGATTATACAGTAATGCTGCAAGGACTTCCAACTCCAGAACTAAAGTAAAACTAAAAAGGTACGGGCCACATGCCATGGTGTATGGTACAGTCCCTTGGTGAATTTATTGATAATGCTATCAATTTATCAGTACCATTTATGTTTACCATTGTGTTACTACCATTTGGAGTCCGCAAATTGTATTTTTAGGAGTTATTATACGATGTAGCAATGCCAAACATGAGAAAACTATAGTTTCTTACTTTACTTTTACGTTGTAAGCATCGGTACCACTGCCAAGGGAGGATTTTTCTGAACTACCCTCACTCATGGTTAAATTGTTGAATCTAGTACAGTATGAATAGATACGTGTTCTGAGTTCTCTGTTCTCTAAACCAGCTAGAATAATTGTAGTCTGAGGTAGGGTGGGTGGACTTCTATAATTATTGGCTTTTGTCCAATTGTCACCCCATAAGCAATTTAAGTTAAGATCGATCGTAGCAACAACAAAACAAAAAGCAAAAACACCCCAAACCAAAATTCAAATGTAAACAAACAAGAAACAAACTTGATGTGATGACATTGACACAGACACCAAAGAGAATTTATAATAAGTTATGTCGATAAACATCTACACCCATGAAACATATTGGCAAATCCGTGGGCAAATCTACGGAAACGGAACGTAAAATAAAAAAATATTTGCTGTCATGTGCCCTATTCCGATTCACGCTAAAATCGATAATAGCGATATTATCGCGCTAAAAACGCGTACCGAATTGCCGAGAGCGCGACAACGAAATCTCTTGTAAACGTCATGACCAACGCCATCTTGCGATATCGCCGTCCGTGATTGGTTGTCCCGAGTCATTGACAGCGGTCAAAGTCATTGAGCGTAATATCGTAAATCGGAACGCTGAAAAATCAACGTGAGCGCTGGGAGCGCTATGAGCGATTATAGCGTGACACGGAATACGAGAATGATGTCTTGTGTCAACTGTCATTACTGTCAATGTCAACTCAAACTAGTCAAGAGATGTTCCAATAATCCATTAAAGTATCGATACCTATCGATATGAGTAGTTCTCCAATCACTATTCTATGGTACTCATATAAATACCGTAAACGTATCAATACCTACCCCCACTAGGTGGACCGACGACCTGGTGAAAGCCGCGGGGAGCCGATGGATGCAGGAGGCGAGCAGCCGCTCTAAGTGGCGCTCCCTGGAGGAGGCCTATGTTCAACAGTGGACGTCTTCAGGCTGTTAATGATGATGATGATGATGATGATCAATACCTACTTATATCGATTCATTTTAATAAATAGCTTTGTTTTTAACTTAATTTTTTGTTTTTAAGCTACCTGACTTAAAATTAAGTGATATTAGCGTTCCGTTACGTGCACTTCAACCGATATTAGGTGACTTCAAAGTAAAGGCTGCTTGGCATTGAATCTTTGGTTATTCTATCCTGTTTTACATGGCAGTCGATACAAAGTGTGAGAATACAACCTCTATGTAGGATTGATTCTTTCCTCTGTAGTACTATGGTCATAGAGAAGATGACTGGTGTCAGTGCAGTGTGTGACAAAACGTTACATGTAAAGAAAATACGAAATGGTGCGTCAATAATTATATTATGTCGGTATAATTTAACATAATAAATATGATATGCATTTCAGTAAGTAATACTTCATTTACAGTATTATGGTAGGTATTCACCCTACTCCTACATAAGGTTATGGGCAATTAAATAAGTTTTATGGACTAGGAAAAATCCTGCCATATTATAAAAGTGAAAATGTATACTAATATGAATATTCTGCCGATATTAAAAGGCGAAAACTACTCGAACTGGAAGTTCAGAGTAAAATCATTACTAGAAGAAAAACAGGTTCTGCACATAATAGATTATGAAAACGACGACATCCAAAAGGATCAAAAATTAAAATTAGACGATTCAAAAGCAAAAGCAGTTATAATACAATGCATAACCGACACACATTTATCAATTATACAAGATTGCCAAAATGCCAAACAAATGTTTACAAAGCTTGACTCAGTATTTCAACGCAAAAGTGTTTTCACAAAACTAACGCTAAAAAGAAAGCTGTTAAGTTTAAAACTACAAAGAAATGAAACTTTAGATGAACATTTCCAAAAATTTGACAAAATAGTTCACGAATTGGAAAATATTGACAAAAAATTAGATGATTCTGACAAAATCTGTCATTTACTACTGACAATAAATGAAGACTATGAAAATGTTATAACAGCTATTGAAACAATAAATACAGAAATAACTGTTGAATTCGTAAAGTCAAGATTACTTGATGAAGAAATTAAATTAAAAAAACAAAAATCCTACCGACCCGCAACAAAATATTTTTAAAGCGTCAGGTTCGAGAGCAAACTATAACAATAGTAATAATTATTCAAAAATAAAGTATAATAACCATGATGCACGAGAAAATAATAATAATAATTATACGAGATCCCGACGACCTACGCGAGGACGAGGATATCGAAGTAGAGGATACTCTCGAGGATATAAAGAAAATCCTAACGGATTTATAGCTTTTACGGCATCAATAGAAAACGAAAATAAATTTATTTTGGATAGTGGAGCTACCAATCACATGGTTACTGAAAAACTATCTAAACTAATGACCAATATCCAAGATTTAAACGAACCAATAATGGTAACAATTGCAGACGGTAAAGGACTAATTGCAAATAAAAAAGGAACAATAAATGGTTATTGCAACAATATTGAAATAAATTTTGAAGCAATTATTGTCGAAAACTTAACGCATAATCTACTATCAGTCGAGAAAATAACTAAAAAAGGCTATACAGTGCTATTTAATAATAATGAAGTAAATATAAGAAGAGGAAAAACAAATTTTCATGGCACAAAACATCAAAATTTATATACTTTGGAAATAGACATTACACCACCAAAAGACGAATATGCCAACATAATAAAAGAAAAAGACGATGACGTATGGCATAAACGACTTGGTCACTTAAACAGAAAAGGACTAAGAATACTCGGATTACCAATTTCTGAAAAAAAATGTGAAAGTTGTATAGAAGGAAAAAGTACACGGAGACCCTTCATACCTAACAAAAGAGAAAGTAAAGAGATAGGAGATTTACTGCATTCAGATTTATGTGGACCTATCCATCCAACGGCAATAAACGGCGAATGTTACTTTCAAGTTTTAATAGATGATTTTTCACATTTTGTAACAATATATTTATTAAAAAATAAAAATGAAGCTGAACATAATATTTTGAATCATATACAGCTTATAAAAGCACAGTTCGGACTTAAAACGAAACGATTAAGATTGGACAACGGTGGAGAATTAACATCAAAAAGATTTAAAGAAACATGTCAACGAAAAGGTATAATATTAGAATATACAAGTCCGTATACGCCACAACAGAATGGCACATCTGAAAGGATGAATAGAACATTGCTTGATAAAGTAAGAGTAAAATTTGTAGAAACAAAGCTACCTAAAGAACTGTGGAGCGAAGCAATTTGCGCATCAGCTTACGAGCTTAATCGCAGTCCTACAAAGGCATTAAGAGGTCAAACACCAGCTTCTATATGGTATGGTTATAAAGACTTATCGAAATTGCGCATATTTGGTTCCAAAGCATGGACGGTAACAATGCCAAAACCAAGCAAGCTACAACCAAGAGCGAAACCAATGATCATGATCGGTTATACTGGTTCCGGATATAAATTATGGGATCACGAAACCAATAAAATTATAAACTCAACCGATGTGATATTTGATGAATCAAAAATAGTTTACCAAATAGAAAAGAAAGAGGAGGTAAACAATAATTCTACCGAAAATGTTATTATATTAAATGATGAAGAAGAAGAACAAAAGACTAACAGATCACAAAGACAAGAAAGTAGTCAAATAAGAAGAAGTTCAATAATAAATGAACACACTGAGGAAGTTGATCTAAATGAATCCAACTACATGACTGATAATGATGATAGTGATGAAATAATGGAACACGATGATGATAATATTAACCAAATAACTATAATAGAACATGATGATGATAATATTAATCAAATAACTACAAGATCAGGTCGAAATGTAAATCAACCTAAACATTTAAATGACTATCAGCTATATTCTGCATATTGTTTAATTACAACGGAAAACAAAGAGCCAAATTCATACAAAGAAGCTGCGAATGATAAAGAATGGTCAGAAGCTATAAAGAAAGAAATTAATTCACTAGAAAAATTAAAGACATGGGTAGAAGCTATAGATTTACCTAAACGAAAGAAAGCTATTGACACAAAGTGGATATTTAAAACTAAAGAAAATGGTTTAAAGAAAGCAAGATTAGTTGCTAGAGGATTTCAAGTACAAGAAGAAGATTATTTTAACACAAACTATTCACCTGTAGCAAGAATGAGCACAGTAAGAACATTTTTAGCACAAGCGGTACAACAAAACTATAAAATTTATCAAATGGATGTACCAACAGCATTTTTAAATGGTTACTTAAAAGAGGAAGTTTATATCAAAGTACCACAAGGAGTTAATGCAGATAGAAAGAAAGTACTAAAGCTGAATAGAAGTTTATATGGATTAAAACAAAGTCCTAGATGCTGGAATGAACGACTAAATGAATTTTTATTAAAATGTGGACTACAAAGATCCAAGAATGATTTTTGTTTATATTTTAATAAAAAACTTTGGATGCTTATTTTTGTAGATGATATTTTAATAATGGGAAATTCTGGAGAAACTAACAGAATTATGAAGCTTTTGCAAAATGAATTTGATACCAAGAATTTAGGAGAAATAAAGAAATTTCTTGGAATGGAAATAGAAAGGAAAGATGGAATTTTGATGATAAAACAGTCAAAGCAAATAGAGAAAATGCTAGAAAAATTTAATATGACTGAGTGCAAAGAAAAGAATACACCAATGGAGAAAGGATTAAATATCGAAATAACAGATAAAAAGATAGAAGTTCCGTACAGAGAATTAATCGGAAGTTTAATGTTTGTGAGTACAGTGTCCAGACCAGACATATGTTATGCTGTATCTTACCTAAGCCAGTTTTTGGATAAACCAAACGAAGAATGTTGGAAACATGGAAAGCGCATATTACGCTACTTAAGTGCAACAAAAGATTATGCACTACAATATAAAAAGAGCGAACAAACAAGCCTAAAAGTATACTCAGATGCAGATTGGGCAAATGACAAAAGAGATCGTAAGAGCATAAGTGGATGTATAGTGAAATACAACGAGAATGTCGTAACATGGTTCTCAAGGAAACAAAATAGTGTCGCATTATCAACAGCAGAAGCTGAATACATAGCAGCATCACTCGCATCATGCGAAGCTATTAATTTAAATGGAATTTTAAAAGATTTTGGAATAAATCTTACGCCAATGCTATATGTTGACAACAAAGGAGCTATTTTTATCTCTAAAGACTATGAGAATAGCAAACGATCGAAACACATTGATATTCGATATCATCATATTAAAGATTTAATATTTACCAAGAAGATGACAATTTCGTACATTCAGACTGAGAACAACTTAGCCGATATGTTAACGAAATCATTAGCGGCTGCAAGACATACAATGCTACGAGAACAATGCAAAGTACTACTGTAAGCAGACATAGTCACGTGAGTTTTTATCTAGGAGGAGTGTGTGTTGATATTTAATTTATTTTACGATTTATATGTTACAAGTTATTTTCACATATCAATCGAGGAGGAGTGTGAGAATACAACCTCTATGTAGGATTGATTCTTTCCTCTGTAGTACTATGGTCATAGAGAAGATGACTGGTGTCAGTGCAGTGTGTGACAAAACGTTACATGTAAAGAAAATACGAAATGGTGCGTCAATAATTATATTATGTCGGTATAATTTAACATAATAAATATGATATGCATTTCAGTAAGTAATACTTCATTTACAGTATTATGGTAGGTATTCACCCTACTCCTACACAAAGTACGCATCGAAAGAATGATAAGATGCTAAAAGTACTTGATATCGAAAAAAGTATCGAGTACTTACTCGTATTTACTAGTATCGTACGTGCATCCCTATAAGCTGTCAAATGTGTGACCTATACGAATGGGCAGTGTTCTACAATTTTAATATTTTTTCGACAAAAAACCATTTAAATACCTTGAAATGTGTATATCATAAAGATAATTAGAACCTGGTTTCTGTGTAAGATGTGAAGTGTGTCAGTGAAGTGATTTTTTCCATCATGTGAGTTAAAATTATGTGCGTAGGTCCTTGTGTTTTTGTTCCTATTTATGTTTATTACAAAGGTTTTTTGTGTTTAGGGAGAATTTAACTGGTTTGTGGGACGATCCGGTGGCGCAGCGATGGAACTCCTCTTCGATCGACTTCGCAGAAATCACAATGGATCGGAACTTTGCCCTTTTGTTGGTGTCCCTGATATCAGCTATACTGTGGGTCGTCTACATCACGTATTACAATAGCCGCGTTCTTGGCTACATACTCACCAGGCTCATCAATAAATTCTACTTCCAGGATGATAATTTCAAAATTGGTAAGATATAACATTACATTGCATTGTCAGAGAGTCAACAAATATTGCTTTGTGAGGAGAATGTTTAATTCAAATGTTTTATTTCATAAAAAGTATTACAAACAATGAGGATATTCACTGAAGCAAATTTAAGTAACTAATTTGTTGCAAAACATAATTAAGGTAACCACCACAGCCATTGGATGTTTGAATAGGACCACCCCATCTCTTCCTGTGTGTATCGTAAGAGCTGGCTAAGGGAATATTTATTTACTGTGGGGGATTTAATACATGTTTTATGGGGGAGGTATAACTTCAGCAGTGGATATCTTTTGGCTGTTGATGTAATGTGTGATTTCATTTTAAATCTTACTTTATTTAACTTGTTAATTAATATACCTTAAATACTTCACTAGCACAAACGGATTTTGCTGAAATTTGGTGTGGTTATAGCTGATTATGCAGAATAACATTTAGGATACTTTTTGATTTCTAAAATGGTCAAGTGCGGGTTGCCCAAGCAATGAGGAAATAATTTTTATATTCGCATATTATAATTATGTTTGTATATAAATATTAATTTCAAGAAAAAAAATTATAAGTCTCAGCCTGTCGAAGGGAAAATAGAAGGTAAAGGTAAGAAAATATGGGAAAACAATGAATGGATGGGATAGCAATAGTGATCAATCAACTCAATCAAAACTGCACCTGCCTCCCTTTTGCCATCCTATCCATTTATCCTTTTCCGATATTTTTTACCTTTACCTTCTCTCTTACCCATAAACAGGGTTAGGATGTAAATCTAATTAACCAGCGCAAAACCGGGGTGGGTCAACTAATAATAAAAATATTTTAAGAGACACAAACTCGCCAAATTGTTCTAAGTAAATTAAATTGGATTATTCATTTCTGCTGATGTTTCCCTGGCTATATCAGTTAATGGAAGCATTATTTTCAGAGTGCCTAATACACTTTTTATCACAGTTGCTCGTAAAGTGGCTCTTATCCCCACCGCTTTTAGGATCAAAATCCATGAAATGTTAATCAATATGGGTTTAGCCCATGCTATTTAACAAAACAGTTTTCAAATTACAATTACCTATGCTTTGGAAAATAAATACAATTTATCAATCAACAATAACGTAAACCCATTAACAATAAAAAAAAAAAAAAAAATAGTCAAATATGCAATAGGCTGTGTGTAGTTCCATAACTGCTAATTTCTGTAGTCATGTAACTTACCATGTGTATTCTGATTGTTTAAGGTTCCTTCACCCTGAATGCTCTCTCAGGGAAGATCATGTTCCGCGACATTGTGTACATCAACTATGACTATGCGGTCCGCATACAGGATGGGTACTTGATATTCCGCTGGTGGAGGTCTTATGTGCCTAAAGATGTTTCTGAAGGTATGTAATTATTACAAAGAGGTATTATGAAATGTGTTTCCATTGAAAAATAATATCAGAACAAAAACATATTATTAAAATAGGAAAAGTATAAATAAAATAATTCCATAGATATAAAACTCATCGTAAAACGATTTTGTTTATGCTTTTTCAGATCTCTCCCACTCCGATACTCGCCTGTCGATAATGCTAAATGGCTTCGAATTACATTTTTACAACAGATGCGACCTTTACAATGATCTCGAAAAGATATTCGGCCTTGATGCAGTTATCAAACAGCAGCATGATGACGACTCGACTGACAGAGACAAAGCTATGAATGACGCCAACGAGAAAAGAAGACGGGCGCAGGACACAGTCAGATCAGAAGCAGCCATGGCCAGAACATGGCGAGACCTCATACCGGTCATAAAGATAGACATCTGCACCGGTCGCGTTGTATTCGGAAACCGCCTAGTCCCGACTACTCTTTCCATAAACATTGAAGAGTCGCATCTAGTCTACAGTACAAAACCACCTGCTTCCAGTTTAGATCACCTGATGCATTTTGTAAAAGCAAAAGCAGAAAACTGCAAAGTCATGCTAGCACCGAGCCCAAACTACACGTCCATGGTTGATGAACCGCCCAGGTACATGGGAGAAGGTTTTGTTGTCATGAGCTCCAACTACATAGAAGTTTACTTCTACATGGATGAGCCGGGAGTAGTGCCAGAACAACCAGTGCTACTGCAACTGGCAAATGGAGATATCGTAGAGTCGGCGCCGCCCATTTGGGGAGTTGATATTAAATGCGGGAAAGGAACAGATTTCAGCTATGGCCCTTGGGCAGACAGGCAAAGAGACCACTTGTTTAAATTCTTTTTCCCACCTAATTACAAGAGTTTAGAAGTTACCCCACAGCCTAAACCTGGCGACCGACGAATGACTCAATCATTCGATATCAGACTGTCGACCCTCAATGAGGCTACCATAGACATACTATTCACCAAAAGCAAAGAAACCAATGCAGTTCACATAAACATAGGTGCGGGATCGTACCTAGAAGTGACCTTACCCTGGATAGTTCTTCAAGATGGGTACACGACAAAAATTACTGGCCAGCTTCTCCATCTAGAAGCAACAACGAGTCTTCAATACAGAAGCATGGCAGAGAGTGAAACACTGGAGTATACTGTGAAGTGCCATTATCCATTGGTGTGGAACCATCACCAATGCTGGCAGCTGAGTTTGACAGGATGCAAAGCGACAGCGCACCTTGTATACACGCACATAGAGTTCTTCCAAGATCTCATAAATGACTGGGCGACTAAGGCCCGTCCAGATATTTTGCACTTTGTCCCATATACATGGAAAATTTCCTTACTGCTCAAAGAATGTGAAGTTGTGACTGTAAGCAATCAGTATAACTGGATTGACTGTAGTTCTACCAATCAGGAGAACAATCATGTAGCATTCTGCGGTGACCTTCTCGACGTGTCCTTTGATTTGCCGTTCGTGGATTTCTTGCCTGATGTGATACCTCTAAAGATTTGGGTTCAAGGAGAAGCAGTCGACATGAGTCTATACCTGCCTGAAGTGAACACCTCAAGGCAACTTTTGCTGTCGATTGACAAAAATATGAAGCTTGTTCCATGTCGACTGAAAGCTTCAAAATGGAGAAGAAAATGTGTTAAGTCCCAAGGATGGGTGGATTGTTGGTCAGTGCCCATCGTAGCCCTGAGTGTCAGATATAACTATCATCCCATCCCACCACTGGGGCCAGAACCACAGGCGGATATCACTACGCCAGAGAAAGAAGAGATCTTGTTATCTCCAATGAGAATACCGAGGATGAGAAAGCAACCCCCCATGAACTGGGGCATAGACGGGAATAACTTTGATAGAAACACGCTCGCGCCAGACAAAGTGAGCGTTGAACTAGAAGTGGGACCTTCCATCCTCCTCGCGTATGGTACCATTATCACGAGTTTCATGAACCTAGTCGAGAATATATTTGGAGAAGATCAAACATTCACAGACATGCAAAAGACACCAACTATGGATCCATTTTTCTGGGCCAGTGAGAACATTACCAAATTAAATGACAAAAGCAGCATCAATCAGCATACTGAGATATCAATTGATGACTCTACTGATTCTAGTAAAAGTCCTTTTGACCCGCGACGTTGTCGGCCTTTAGACGTCTCAGTGTCTATCATCCTTCACGATATACAGGCTCATTTAGTTAAAAACTGTAGTGAAAATGAACCCCTCTGCCCAGTCGTGCTCATTGAAAGATTTGGATTTGAAATGGATAAAAAGTTCAGGGAGACAAAGCTACAACTGCTATTGAGTCCTTCCGTATTGGTTTCGGCAAATAACCTATCGAGGTCAAATCCCAACAACTCTGGATCACTGTATCAAGGGCACCTGATGCTCTCTTCGTTTCAACTGCGAGGAAACGGTTTCTTCAGTGATACTAACAGGAATGTTGAAGAGGAAACTATAGAATATGCATGGATGATGGAACTGCAACTTGGTCAGCTAACAGGGCGAATGACTCTACCTCAACTCTATCAAGTGGTGTCATCATTAGAAACATTCTTGCTGCTAATATGTGACAACGAGAATGAGCTGGTGCCGCCAAATCCAATAAAGCAGTGCTACCATGGCTTGAACACTATCATGTGCCCAGAAACAGATGGCACGTTGAAATACCGATGCCCGACGCCAAACGAAATCAAGTATAAGATGGTTCGCGTGGCGATTGATCTCATCGATATATACATCGCTGATACTAACACTACCTTGCAGACTTGGATGTCTCCGATAAGATTGAGTTTCTGCAATCTTCATGGATCTGGATTTGGGACAGGAATTACAGGATTATTGCCTAACATAAAGTTGGCCCTGTACACTCAGACAAACATGCATTCCAATGCTCACCACCAATCCACCGGCAGTAACAACAGTCAACCGCCGCCCAAGCAGCCGGAGAGTGACAATTGGGTTGGGGTGGGGTCCATGGCTCTGGGGCCGTTATTAATAGAAGCTGCATCATCCCTTCCTCAAAGTCCCAAGAATCTGCACTTAGTGCAACAAAAGTTTTTGAAACTTCACGACGATTCGACAAAAAGGCTGTGGTTTCTTTGGCCTAATGAAGGAAAGAGCACGCAGTGTGGCTGTACGGGTGGCTGCGCGTTCTTTGGTTCCAACCGTAACGGACCTAATTTCTTAAAACCGAACCAATCGGACCTTCAAGAAGGGATAAATGTGGCCATGTTCAATGTAATAGAAACGACGCCTGGAGAGTACGGCTACGGACAAAGCTTGCTGCATGCTGGACAGCTCGTGTTCCACACACCGCCATATAACAGCTTAAATGTGTGTTTACAGCCTACAAACGTGGTAACGTTGGTTCCATCACCGCTGCCCCAAACCTTGAATAAGTCGCCACAAAGCACCGAACGCCGGAGCTTAACAAGAAGATTTTCTTACACCAACTCATGCAAGGGAAGCAACAATGTTCTGGTTTCTAGCACCAAAAGTGATGTTCCATACGCACGATTGGTAGACTCTAGTGTCCCTTTAGGGAGCTCCAAAATCGACAGCGATTCGAAACTAAACAAGACCATTCTGAACGTTCCTCAACTAGAAAGCAGCGTATCTGACTCCAAGTTAGCATTGAGCTGTGGCGTTAAGGAAGCTAATAAAAAGCCTGTGACATCTGAAGCTGACGCTTTTGCCGTGCCAAAAGTTCCCCCAAGATCTGTAGGTGCATCAGAATCACACTACTCGTTAAATGCACAAGTTCCTCAAGAAGACACCCTTTCTCAAGAAGTACAAAGAACCATGTCAATCACAAGTGAAAATCACTCGGAGGCTTTCTTCTCTGCTGATGAAGATATGTTCCCAAGTCGGTCTTCCAGTTTGAAACATTCCTTTGGCAGCCGACACAGCAACCACAAAGACAAGAGCTCTTTTGGAATAAATGACATAACAAATGAGAGAGAAAGATGGACAAATTCAATGCCAAGATCAGACAAAATCATTGACATACCTGATACCATAAGTAATTTGAGCACGGGAGCACGTCCAGACTCTGAAAGCGGCTCTGTATCGTCGACATCGTTCATATCAGCGATTTCGTCACAAGAAGATATGACTTTGGTGAATCTCCACATGCAGACCAATAAACCCATCGTTGATTCCCCACTGCTCATGGCCAGTTATATGCAAAATTTGCCGCAATACAAGTGCTCGAACTGGTCTGTCTGCTCTCTACCCAGTGGCAGTGACGTCTTTACTTTACCACTGTTCAAACGAGCTGATGACGGAACATTAGTATATGTGGGTCAAAAATATTTACCCAGTTTTGAGCCAATCGGAAAAGTCAATATTCTAAAATTGATATCAAAGAAGGATGGCAATCAAACTCAACATGGCCCATATTCCAATTTGGCGCCGCATTTCAACTCACAGGTGAGAGCTCATCCATATCCACAAGGCTGGTGGGATGTGCAGCAAAACGTTCAAGAAAATCAAGAAAATACACAAGAGAAGAGCACAGCTTCTACAGCGACGACTACAAGTGATAGCAAAAGTGGACTGTTTATAAAATTGAGAGGAGAAATTGACATAATGTTGACACCGCTGGTCCTGGAAAGCACTCAAAAATTCGTTGAGTCATTGACGCCAGTACTAGCGAACATCCACCCCATTACTGTGATTAATCATCTTCGCCTGCTCTGCATTTCATCAGTAGAAAGTGCTAACATACTGAAACAGAAGAGCAATGTTCAAAACTGGTTGCCGCAAATGCAAGGCCGCAATATGTCCAACGTAGTCAAAGACAAGGACGACAAGTGCAAACTCGCTACGATACCTCACTCAAACGTCTATGAGGAGTCGATCAATGATCAGCTTCAGGCAACGGTCACAGTTCCTAAAGTTAATATAATTTTCATTCAGTCATCAGTGGTGGAAGATATGATCTCCTTCTCAGCTTTGGACAATATCCAGGACCTGACTTGCGTATCTCTGTTTGGCGTTTCGATCGACAACATTATAGGCAAGTACGTCAGTTCAAAAAAGACTTTAGAATCTGTGCAACTTTATTACCGGCCGACCTTAAGAGCTCTAGGTAGTAAGAAGTCCTTTGGGATCATGAAAGGTCCTCGAGCGTTAATATCCGCGCAGACATCCGGAAGGAAGAGAGGCCCAGAAAAAGGTGAAGCAGTGTTTATTGAGACATCACAGCAACAGTGCGAGGACACCACAATCACCTTAAATATCGGGAAAGTCCATGGGCAGCTACGCCGTATACGTAACGAAGCATCCCAACTGAAAGACGCGACCATAACGGGTATCCCATGCCAACATTCCAAAGTGTCTTTCAAGTTTATCAGAGTTGATTCATGCGCAAAGGGGTGCGAATCAATGTGTTGCCAGAACGGTACTGGAGAGCTGCAAAAAGAAGTCACTCCGATAGGCTACATCATGTTTGAATGCGGGCTAGAGGGTGTCAATATTAAAGTTTCCAAACATTCCCTCTGTCACAAACCTGATGAAGAGAAAAAACCAGTGCGAAACGACAACGAGAGCTGCAGGGAGTCGGTGAAATCCGCGGAGGAATTGAAGCCGGATAAGGAAGATAAAAAGAGTACAAAAAGCCGTACCTCAGGTATCGAAGACTTATTTAGAAAGAAGGATTCAAACTCTAAGCCGAGTACCCCTAACTTAGGCTCCGCGCAGCCGCCGCCGGTTCCTCCCGTTCCTGAACCGTCTACTCCGGGGCCGGAAGAAGCCGAAACCGTAACGACGATCGTGCCCATGAAAAATAACGGGAACACTTCTTCCTGTGCCATCGACTTGAAGGTAGTGTGGTTCAACTTTGCCGCACCACCTCGCACGCCCATCACAAAGAAAATCGACTACACAAGGTAATTTCCTTCCTTTCATTTAAAATTCTTAAAACATTTATTCAAAACACGTCCAGTGGTACATAATTAAGAGACTTTCATTTTATGTATTTAACACTACGTTTTCATTGCATTTGAAACGGTAAAATCATAACCTACACGTTTGATTTTTCGAGACTACAACGTGCTTTGTAATCATTCTACGCATTTGGTCCATCGAGTTGTAGTCCAGTAGTATCACAAAATAGGCGCGTCCATGTGCAGACTGGACTGGAACCTGCTGAGCACGGCGTCCCCGGCGATCAACGCGTGGATGAACCCGTGCAACCGGCTCGGCATCCGCGTCGTGGCGCTCTACCGGGCGCACGCGCGCCGCCTCACGGCCACCGCCGCCGCGCTCATGGCCGCCGCGCTCGACCTGCAGCCGCACCACAACCTGCACAAGGTACGTCACCCATCCCAGCTCTTCTCGTGGCTCCCGTAAAGGCTGGCTAAGGGCTATAAACTGGCGCAAGTGATGCAGCATCCGCTGAGCAGCTCGATCGACACGTGAGTATCGAAAAAACTAAACTGTAGGCCTAGCACGAATATTTACGCGCGTAAGTGTAACGTTAACGTAAAACCCCCTATTACGATTGCGTCTGCCGCTCAACTTCTGTCAAAGTTCATACAATTTTGACAGCAGTTGAGCGGCAGACGCGTCAGTAGCGCTGCTAGCTCGATCGTAATAGGGAGGCAGATCAAATGCCATACAACTGGCTTACGTCAACGTAACTCTTACGCGCGCGTAAATATTCGTGCTAGACCCACTGAACCAAAAACAAAACTGGCCAAAACTTGGACTAGGCACTCTGTATAACCGTCTAAATGTATTTACGTGTTAGTGTTACATACTAACTGGAAACTGCTACTTTCAGAGCCGTTACGGCCGCCACACCCCAATGGCGAAGCAGCTGCGCGAAGAGCCCTCACTGCAACTGTGCGCGGTTCTGTTACGTTACGCGTTACAAGCGGACGCGGCTGCCGTGCAAGCAGACTTGGCAGAGCGGCACTTGCCCTCTCTATCGACACTGAGACAGGTGAGAAGGACAGAACATTTATGTTTTAAAAGAAACATTGGGTTTGGTTCAGACTTGTTGCGAAATGACTGCATGTATGCGATTCAAAAATGCACGTGTTTGTTCTGATTTAATTTCAGGGAGTCATAGTGCTCAGTAGACAATGGAAGAACATCCTGTACACGCCGCTGCTTCTCGAGCATAACTACAAGAGCAAGGTCATGAAGCCGCTAAATGTCACGTTCGCTCTACCTGAACTTCTTGAAGTAAGCACGAAAAAATACTTTAACTTGAATTTCATAAAGTTCAGTATTATTTCATTTCCAGATCGCATCAATTTACCAGTCGCAAAGTTACACAAAAAGTAGCAGAAAAAGCTATATAGGTAACAGATATGAGCACTTATTGGCTTGTTATACCTTTTAGGACTCGGTGGAAGGTTGGCAAGAGTATCCGCTGGATAACGAAGTTTTGGACGAGAACTGTCTACTGCTTAATATGGATGTCGACAAGCTCACCGCTCCTTGTGAGTAACTCCACTAAATATAAATAGATAAATAAAACTTCACTTATTGTTAACCAGAAAGTATCTTAGTCTGTAATATTTATCACAATAAAAATAGTACTTAGTGCCGTCTAAAAAGTAACAGTTTAATTTCTCCATTCGCTTTGGGCGAGCTTTGCCTCACACGAAATTATGGCACAATTTTAAGAAGTAAGCAGTTTGATTATATTCGCACCTAGATGGCGCTTTCTTATGCTCTATGCCACATTAAAAACAGTAAAAATATTACATGCAATTTGACTAGAGAACCATAAGGTCGCATTTGACATTTAATTTACTCTATCCAATTATTGTCTGGCATTGATAAGTAATGTTTGTGCGAAGCCGTGGCCGCGGCTTCAGGCGCCGCGGTGGTAGTTCCGCGGCCGCACTCGTTCCCATCCACGCCGCCGTCTGGTTCGTACGCATGTGTTTGTCCAGTGAACTCTGTGTCTACCGCTATACGGTTCAATTTAGCTTGATTCTTTTTACGAGTGTGTATTATCTGCATTTATGAAAGTGTTTTGTTCTGAAGTTATATAATGCACCGATGTGTTTTTGAACGCATGCGTTTTCCAGTGCAAATGAAACTGTATTATGCACTGTTTTACGTTTTGCTTGCTGCATTTGCTTGGCTTTTTAGTTTCGCCGTCTCGTTTCTCTATGTTGCCGAAAGTGTTGATGTCAATGTATCTATTTGGCAAATGCTCGTTTTGTAATAGTTTTATTCTTGGTTCACCTTATCGTGTTTTGTGTGCGTGGCAGGCTTTCGAAAAAGTTTCCTTATTTTTTTAATATATTTCTTGATGTTTTGTGTTATGATAACTTCTGTACTTGTGTTTGTTAAATGTACATTTCCTGACAGAGTAATTGTATATAACACCCATTCTTTTACAAAGAGCATCATTGCACTATACCATTTTAATGAGAATATTCTTGGATGGTCCGCTTAGAGATAAAAAGAGACCTCAACCTTAGAGTACATTAGCATACTTTTTTGTACAAATAGGATAAATTAAGATTGGTGATAAATATAACGCTCTCCGTGTTTTTGCCTCAAGACACGAATATACCTATTAATATATCACAATTGTTTCATCCATGCCCCTCACTTTCCTCTTCATCTTCTTACGTCTTTGTGGCTAATTGTTGAGAGAATATTGATTGAGGTCTCCATTAGATGGCGAAGTTTCTCGACTCCCAGTCCCCTAGGCACCCTAGGGCCTGGAGCGTAGAGTCGTCCCTTCGAGCATAGTGACCTCCCCTAGTGCGTAGAGCTCTTCCCTAGAGTAGCCCACTCTCAGAGCGTATAGCCGTCCCCTATACAGTGTATAGCCGTCCCCTAGAGCCACCCCTAGTATCCCCCGTGCTAACATCGGTCGGGTGCAGTGCGCGGCGCGGCGGGCGGCGGGCGAGCGAGCCTGGTGTTCCCCACGCTGCCGTTTTCCACGAGGAAGCCGCCCTTCCATGACGACGCCATCGCTAGTGAGTCACGTTCCCTACTACAACACTGCTGGTTACCAATTCCCAAACGTTTTGATACCACAAGAGCACCGTAAACACCTTGAAATGTACAACAGGAGTAAAATTGCGTATCTAGCTCTTAATCAGCTTATAGTAGACTAACATTGTCCACGTCCTGATAACTATTAAAGCATTGAATTAAAGCATTATTTAGCTTAGATTTCTATTAAAGTATGCAAAAACATTCATATGTCTTGCCACAACAACTTCATTTGTCGGTTTTAGAAATGTCACTAATGTTTTAAATATTTTGTGGACTTTAAAGTTTCTATGGCTGGCAATATTAAAAGCTTTTACAGTTTGAAGAACGACATCTTTCTGCAAGCATTTCAGTAAGTTTTTCGAAGATATCAATGTGAAACGCCCCAATCTAATATGAACTGTTGCCATTAGACTACGGCACGCTGAAGGAAGACCTGCCTACAGTGGGGTCCAACCCTTCACTCTACTCCCCGCACGGAAGTGATGAGAACATGAAGAACGACCGCACCAGGGAGGACCTATATCAGTGGATGGCCAAGCAGGAGCCTATCAAAGTGGTAAGAAAGTTGTTGTTTTTTAGCTGTTGTTGCTTTTCTGTTTGAGTACATAGTTTAGGAAAATTAGCAAACAGTGAACAGAGAAAGTGTTGTGGAAAATATGGCGGTATGATTCAATTGAACTCAATTGAATTCTGGGAAACTGCCGGGTAAATGACGATGTGACCAAAGATAGAGCACCAAAATATTAAAGGTGCCTTTACACTGACCCTGAAGACATCCAGTTTATAAGTTTCACTTATATAGAAGATGTTAAATATATCAAGTTTTTTATAACCTTCCCTTCGTTAGCAGTTTATGGAGAGATCGTTATGTTCGTCATCTGCTACTATGACTTAGCTCTAAAGTAACCTAAGGCATGGATTTAGGAGGCAGGCAAGAGCAAGAAGCCGATGATCCCCCAGTCCAAGATGAACCCCCGCGCCGTAGCGGCCGCCATGCCGGCCTGCAGCCTCTACCCCTTGCAAGGGTCGCTCATGCTGCTCGATGCCCATCTAGTCTTCCAACCCTTCCTGTCGGCGCTAGGGGTCTCGCCCAACCAGGTCACGCAGGGTGAGTGGGACAAATCGTGATATGTTTGCTACCTGACATGTGTCAGGTTTATCATCATCAGTTTGAATACTTCAGCATCCAAGTTAATACAATATTTTATTAGTTCCAAGTATTAATAGAGTAAAAAGTTTAGGTGTAACATGTTGCAAGATTATAGTGTAACTTGTAAAATGCAAACGATGTTCTAAATGTAATGGGTCACGTTAGTATACTTAGGCCTTCGTTCTCTATATCCGAGTAAAGTTCCGAGTTGGCTGGCCAGTGAGTAATACTGATCGGGACGTAAAGGCGTCGAGTAGTTCTTCCCAGTTTCACGAACGAAAACAGAGTTTCGATCAGCTACTCAGTGGGTAAAAATTTAGGGTGATCTGTAGCAACGTCAACTGTTCATTTCGTTCGTTCAATAGTCACCCTGACTGCTGTCAGTGGCGCCATTTTGGGTTCGTTTTTTATTTTTTTTTACATGTTTATGTGCCAGCTATATGCTGCGGTGCGGTACGTGCCCTTCAAAGAGTATTTATTCCCTACCTAAAAACAGTAAGTAGGTAAGGATTTACCTTTACAAAAAAGGGTATCAACTAATTAAATTAATGTAATGAGGAATGTAATACGAATTTAGATTACATTGTTTAGTTCAACGGGAAATGTAATAAGTAATACCTATAGGTACCTGAAATATGGTTTTATCTTGACGCAATAATAATAATTAAAACAACACAAAACAAAAATATCATACTATTATATAAGTATTTAACATATTATAATTGAACAAAGACTTTTTAGTAGTCATCATCATCATAATCATCGGCCTGAAGACGTCCACTGCTGAACATAGGCCTCCTCCAAAGAGCACCACTTTGAGCGGCTGCTAGCCTCCAGTATCCATCGGCTTCCCACGGTTCTGAGCGGACTGTTTTAGTAATTCAATACAATGATTTCTATATTCATAAGTATCTTATCTCGAAATAGAAACAGGAATAGTCGATGTTTTTATAGCAGTAGCGTAATCGTAAATCAGGGTTGGTAGTTTTCAGTTCCGTAGATCTCAGTATTTGTGGCATGCAAACTATAATAATAAATAACAAACACATGCGAGCTTGCTACAAGTTTTGCTATAGCCGTCGGTTAACCGTACTAATCGGCAGCTGATGTGTCCTGTAAGTAGCAGCCTGGTTTACGGGTCGGCTAGCGCTACTCGGACATTCTGAAATTCGTTACTGCAGTTACAAGTGACATTACGTGGTGGCTAGCCAACTCGGAACTTTACTCGAATATAGAGAACGAAGGCCTTAGTTTTCAAATTGTATGTAGTGTTTGTGGTTTTCACGTTAAACGAAACGGCTACAATAAAATGTTGCATGCAGATTACTCACACCTCACTATTGAGACTAATTAATTGATCAAAAATTAATTGTTGAAATGAATGGATCAAGAAAACGGGACGGATAATGTTAAAATTATGGGACGTCTCGAAATCGTATATTGTACCGCCAATGATGCCGAAGAGCTACTACATACGAAATTGTGGCTCATTTGAGCTATGAAATGCTGCCGATTGAAACGGCGCAAGCCGGGCATAATGTAATGGCTAAATTCAAATGGATTATAAGCCGTCGAGGCCGGTTCCTTACAATTCTTCAAATCAGACCCTTTTCTAATTATTAAGCTGTGTATCGAATGTCCAATGAATGTGTGGTTTATACTTTAAAATCCTTTCCACAATAACCCGACCCCTGCACCGCACAGGAGAGTCAGCGAGCGGGCCGGGCGCGGCCGGCGGCGGGCCGGCGGCGCTGGAGTCGCTGGGGTCGCGGCTGTCGCTGCTGGCGTGGGTGGACGCCGCGCGCGTGCACATCGTCGTCTGCGACCTCGCCGCCCGCGACCGCGCGCAGCCCAGGGGGAAAGGTTGCTCTCACTGTACACATTATCTTGGGTAACGTTGACCGATGCCTCACTCGGTGGAGACACGACGCGGCTGACGATGAAGCATACTTGCCTTGAAGATACCGGTTCAGTCTATAGTTAAACACTTCCAGATTATATTTCATCATCATCCTATGCCTATGTACTACTATTGTGCAATAAAGCATTTTCTATCCATCTGTCTATCTATCTATCATCATCATCATCATCAGCCTGAAGATCTCCACTGCTGAATATACTTCTCCTCCAAAAAGTGCTATTTTGAGCGGTTGCTTGCCTCTAGCATCCATCGGCTCCCCACGGTTCTGACCCAATCCGGTTCTAATATGTTTCTTTCATGTGCTGTTGATGATGATGATACTAGTTAGTACCAGTAATGTCCACTAGTGCCCATAACCCCAGGCGGCCACCCGGCCCCGGAGGCAGCCCAGCCGCCCGCGTTCCTCTGCGAGAAGGTGTCTTTAGACGTGGACCTGCGCAAGGTGGCCGACATGGCGGTGGACGAGCTCATACAGCGGCAAAACGTGCTCTACATATCGCGCACGCAACTCAAGAAACATATCACCACCATGCTCAACTTCAACATCAGCGTGCGGTTCATATCGCAGCAGGTACGCTGTTCGCCGAATGATTCGATTGGTGTCAACTTGTGCAAAAACCCTAAACTAAACTTAATTTGACAGTCCTAAACTTTCAATTGACTCATGCGTGGCTCCGTGGAAGTTATTAAATACAAGATGATGTATCATTGTGTAGTTGCGGTCCTTGTCATTCCGACTTTTATGAAAGTGACAACATTTTTAGAATTATCAAAGGATTTTGCACAGTGTTGAAGAAGATCGTGCGTCATGGTAGACAGACAAGACCGACGCACTTCTATTTTACGATTGTTTCGAGCGTGCCGCGTAAACATCATCATAATAATTTAAAATAGTTTCAAGCCTTTTATAATGAAAATAGCGTCTCAGCATCGTTTGCACTGTAGGGGTCCTCTATATCTGGCTATGTCCCACTCTTAACTCAGCAATGAAGGTTGAATGAAACCAACAGCTCCACCCTGTTTAAAAAAGCCACAGCTGTATATATTATTACAAACGAATTTAAGCTTTATACCTCAACATCATTAGGTTCTAATTTGCCTTGCCACCTTCCTACCGTGTGTAACCCCGCCGCAGGTGAACATGCCGCTGCTCCGGCTGCTGCACCAGATCAGCAACATGTACCAGAACGTGAAGGACACGCAGACCGAGCTGCGCACGCACACCCACGCCGACCGCCGGGAACCTAAACACACTTCCTCTTCCGGTGAGAACGCAATCCTTACAAACTAATTTTGCACCGTCGATGATAATGATGAGTTTAGATTTTTCTACGTGATTTTGATTGATATTTAATCTTATCTTAATCTTACATTAATTGGTGTAATTGGCTTCAGCCGTCTAATTGATTAATTAAATAAATAAATAAATAAATTATCAAATATTTTAATGGTTGATCGCTTTTATAAATACATGAAAGTTGATAGGCTTGGATGTAATTTTAAATCTACTTCAATCCCCCTATTTGTATAAGGCCATGGCCATAGATCAGTGTCCCCAAAGACGAAGACAGTAAAGTCGTGAAGATTGCAATTTCAACAATACTTTGCCCAAGCTTTGCTGTTTACTGTTTTTATGAATTTTGTATTAACCGAGAAACGACGTGCTTTCTTTTGTTTTATTTGGCCCTTGCTTATGTTTATTCATGAACTTCGGCAAATTTTTATCATTGTGTTTCTTTCGGGTCTTCATTTCTGGGTTCCAGATATTTCGGCATAATATGAAGCTGTTCTGAAATATCGGTAATTCAAAAATGATTCCAATCACGATAAATATCTACCATTACCATTATCTACAGTTTTCAACTAGTTCGGGGACCGGAGGCTTCGTATAAAAATCTTTGTACCTAAATTATGTCAATAAATATTTGATTGATTGATTGATGAAAAATATAATGAGCAACCGTGAAAGTTTAGAGCAAGAAATTGTATAATTGTCCGGCAGTGTCAGACTTCAGAGAGAAGCTAGTGTCGGTGAGTTCCCTGGAGAAGGGCGCGGCGGGCGCGGGCAGGCCGGCGGGCGCGCCCGGGCCCGCGCCCGGCGCCCCGCCCGGGCCCGCGCCCGGCGCCCCGCCCGGCGCCGCGCCCGCGCCGCGCCCCCGCCCGCAGTCCTTCGCACAGAAACTTAGGTCTACTGGGAAGAGTGTCAAGGGGAAGCTTGGTAAGTTGTATGGCAGCTCGTCGAGTTGTAGACCTCGCAACTATCTTTGCATAGCTTAAAACTGAAAAACAACTACTTATTTATGTTTTTAATCCTCCATTGCTACACCATTTTTCAACTTCCAAAAACTTCGTTCACAAGTTCATCTAGTTATTGAATCTGCTGAAATGTTACGAAAATTGGTCGAAAAATACGTCCTGTAGAGGAGAACGGCTGGACCCCAGGAAATTTAGATATATGAAATCATTTAAGTCCAAACTAAAATGAAGCATCGTTTGAATTTCAAATGATATGTCTTTGTTTCTAGCTCGATATCGAGTATCGTTAATATTTGTATGAAGGCCTAAGGTACTTATATATGCCGCTACGGCACTACAGCAGCAGTGTAGCGGCTGGATTTTCAATAAATGTTCTAATTTCGGTTCTACGGTTGTATTTCCTATCACCACGGTGTAACGCGTGTCTCCAATGCAGGCTACAGTTCGTTAAGCGAGGGCGGCCACACGCCGCTGTGGCCGGGCGGCGGCGGGGGCGGGGCGGCGCGCGGGCCCCCGCCCTCGCCTGCCTGGGCGGGCGGCGCAGCCTCGCCCCCGTGGGCGGGCGGGGCGGCCTCGCCCCCGCCCCCGCCCTCGCCCTCGTCCCCGGGCGCGGAGCCGGCCGAGAGCAAGCTGGCGCCGCGCTGCTGGCGGACCGTCTACCTGCTGCTCGACTTGTATGCCAACATGCCTGACGCGGATACCATCACGCACAGGTCAGAACTACATCAGAACTCTCTAGTATAACACGATACAATAAACACAAGAACTGAAGAGCACACATTTCTATTGGTGGCTCACTCTGTCTGCACTTAAACACAATAGTAGAAGAGGGAAACCAATAGTTTCAGGTTTTCGTCCAGATTCGTTTCTTCAATGACACGTGTCGAATTTACCTACACCTCTAGCACGGCCGGTGGACTTTAATATAAATATGTAATGGTGGACTTTACTCCTTTTTTGTTTTTTTCAGCCTATTTTATCCACTACGAATGGAATAAATTGGTAAAATGAAATGGCAAAGGGCAGGTCACATCGTTCGTAAAACTGACAACCGCTGGAAAACAAAGGTTATTATGTGGCGTCGACGAACCGGAAGACCCCTCTCACTAGGCGGATCGACAATTTGGTCAAAACCGTGGGGAGCCGATAGATGCAGGAGACAAGCAGAAAGGCAACTCAAAGTGGCACTCTGTGAGGGAGATTTATATTCAGCAGTGAACATTTTCAGGCTGTTGATGATGACTTCACCGCTTGTGCTAGGAGGGCTGAAAGTCTGTGGTCGCGGATATTTCGTTTGAGCCATCCACGCATGCTAATCGTATTCATAATTCTTACTCACCCACCTTGTATACCTACGTCCTAGGTTCTCGGTAACGACGGACATCTCGGAGCAGTACCGGCACCGCGCCTCGGCCCGGCCCGCCTCGCGCGAGCGGACCCTCGGCACTGCCGGCGCCGGCACTGCCAACATGGGCATCGTGGTCGTCGGGGTTGCCAGGTATCACGCACACACCTACTCACACATTATTGTATTCAAACCATAGGCACTCCGCAAAATATCCGTAAACTTTAAATTTTTCAGCATAACAAGTAAAAGGAAGTATCCTGTATCAGTCTCGGTTGTTTAAGCTACCTGAAAGCAAAATTTCATTAAGACAGGTTTATACATTTTTGCGTGAAACCTGCATGGACTTATAACCAAAACACCAATGTTTCACTTTTTCAAGCACTTGCCTTCTGGAAATGATTTGGATTGTCTAAATATACAATTAGTTTTAAACGTTTACCAGGATTTACTTATGTGCGAATCATTATGTCTGACTCTGAGCATGTTACAATACATATGTTATACCCCACAGGATCCACCGCACGCGGCTCCTGGCGTCGCTGTCGGGCCTGAAGCTGGAGGCGGAGATAACCTCGCTGCAAGCCTCGCTCTCGGCCTCGCGCTCGCGGCAGTGGGCGCTCACCGGCAACCTGGGCCGCTCCATGATCGTGCTGCTCGAGGGAGAGGCGCCTAACCACCAGTCAGTGCCGCTAGTAGCTAGTGTATATACGTCCCAACCTGGGCCGCTCCATGATCGTGCTGCTCGAGGGAGAGGCGCCCAACCACCAGTCAGTGCCGCTAGTAGCTAGTGTATATACGTCCCAACCTGGGCCGCTCCATGATCGTGCTGCTCGAGGGAGAGGCGCCCAACCACCAGTCAGTGCCGCTAGTAGCTAGTGTATATACGTCCCAACCTGGGCCGCTCCATGATCGTGCTGCTCGAGAGAGAGGCGCCCAACCACCAGTCAGTGCCGCTAGTAGCTAGTGTATATACGTCCCAACCTGGGCCGCTCCATGATCGTGCTGCTCGAGGGAGAGGCGCCCAACCACCAGTCAGTGCCGCTAGTAGCTAGTGTATATACGTCCCAACCTGGGCCGCTCCATGATCGTGCCGCTATCTGCGATGTGTGTTGAATAACAATAGCGACGGAGTTTTGTCGAAAATGCGCAAAATTTCACGTCGTTGCATTGTCTTATTTCTCAAAACTTTTGATTCTCAAGTGTTTATGATTAAAATTGGTGGTGTTTTACGCATTAAGTGCTAAATTACGAGCATGGATGTGGGCAAACTATATAATGTGGTGAATTGTGATTTTTTGCGTTGCTTCCAATATTCTATAGAAGCTTCTAGTACAGTTGCCACCACTTTACTGGAGCGTGACTTAGACTGGACTTTGATTACCTGACTTAGACTGGACTAAGCCTTGCCGCACACGCTCGGTTTCCTGTTCTGGTTTCCGGATTCGCAATTCAGATTCTGAATTACGTGAGACGTATGCTAGACCTTTTTCCGTTCGGAATAATACTAACATTCGGTTTCCGGTCGGCCGCATACCTCCCATGGAATTCAGAATCTAAATTCCGAATCCGGAAACCCGAACAGGAAATCGAGCGTGTGCGGTAGGCCTAAGACTTGAGTTTACGTAAAATATTCCATAACGATGTGTGAGAGCAGTGCCGTGTCGCGCCGCAGGACGGTGGTGCGGGTGAGCGTGGGCAAGTCGGGCGCGCTGTACTCGTGGGAGGCGGGCGCGGGCGCGGGCGCGGGCGCGGGCTGCACCGTGGGCGGCGTGCGGGTCGACCTGCCGCAGCACCCCGTCGCGCTGCACGGCGTCATGACGCGCTCCAGCAGGCAGCTCTCCTCCACGCTGCAGGTCAGATAGATACTGATGCTTTACGGTGATCACTTCTCTAAAATTTCTCTTATTTAGCTTTAAATATACAACACTTTAAAGCTCTAAAAGATACTTATTCGTAATTTTTCAATTAGCTGTTATATATTTTGATCTAGTAGAGTTTAACTTTGCTATTTAAACATTCCATTTAAGGCCGCTTTACAGCATGTTTTATTTAAGGGGTCTCTCAAGAGGAATTTGCATTGCAGATTATAATGTGATGTCAAATCGGGTCTGCCCTAGTGTGTTAATTTTTTGGGTTTCTATAGATTACGTGAAATTTTGCACACGAAACAAATGTATTGGTCCTATACTGGTCGTTTAGAAGAATACTGTAAAAAAATGTATTATAATGCTGAAAATTTGGAGCGCGGAAAAACGAGGTCTCTCGTCATGTCATTCCCATACATTTTGGGTTATTGTTTGGTCTTAATGCTAATGGAAAGATCTTTGCTAGACCTCTATCAAATTTTATTCCGTCATTCCTACTTTCATTTTATTTTCTATTCACATTATTTTTTTCATATAATTGTTTGCAAACGTCATATCGCACGGTCTTTTATATGCTATTTGTTGATTTTATGCCTAAAACCTTTTAAAACTGGACCACTCAATATTTATTTATTTCATCATAGGAAAACTTACAGCCAAATAAACAATAGAAAATAACATAATTATAGAAAATAAACTAGGCCAATTACAAGTTTCCTATTCGTAGAGATATTGGGTCTTTATGTATATTTTACCGCTTTTACAATGGGGAATGTTCTGAAGAGCTATTCAACCTGATTCCGTCATCGCGGTTCTACCATCGCACTTCACACCACCGCAAAAAAGCTCATCCTCACATTATCGCGTAGTGGAAATCTCATACGACTCAATTCATGCGTTCTTTCTTGCCGTACACCTGCAAAATGTGAAATGAGCTTCCGCCAGCAGTATTTCCGATAACATGGAGCGCTTTAAAAGGAGAGTTAAAAGAGTCCTACAGGGTAAGCTACGCATTGGTAACGCCTCGGGTGTTACAGGTGTCCTTAGGCTACGGTGACCGCTTCCTATCACGTGGGCCGTATGCTTGTTTGCTCCCTTTCAATTTCAAATAAAAAAAACCGCGTATTAATCCATCGTATGTTGTCGCAGGAGCTGGGCGTGACGCGCACGTCGTCCCGCCTGTCGCGCGGGGGGGCGGGCGCGGGGGGCGTGGCCGCGGGCGCGGAGGGCTCCTCCTCCGAGGGCACCCCGCCCCCCGCGCCGCGCCCCGCGCCGCGCCCCGCCCCGCCCCGCGCGCTGCTCGACCCGTTGCAGCTGCAGTTCTCTATCGTTCTACAGGTACACGCATACCCTCCAGTTGACCAACGATACAACTTCCCCTCGTATGTAAATTAGTAGTGTAATTCAACTGCTAATCCTACGAGAGGAAGCGGGACACCCAATGTGTATTTTGTTCCATCCTGCTCTGTCCTTTGTAATTTCGTATGACTGTCCCGTTTTGTTACCTCGCCCCCTGCCCGTGTAGGGTCGTGTTTGTACGAGAAATTATGTTCACGAGCTATTAACAGGCTTTATAATGTTTGCTCTCTCCCTTATAACACGTTAGACGCGTTGGTCGTGTGCTCCCGGCGTTTGAGAATATGACCACCCTATCTCTTCTCGCGATTGCCGTAAGAACCGGCTAAGAGAATATCCAGGAAATGGGCAGCAGCCTCGGTACATTATGCCTAAATCTCCATGTTTACTGTCCTCAGAACCTAAACCGCCATGAGTAATGTCCCTAGAGACTATTTCTTCATGTGTTCTGTCTCCAGAGTCGAAATCTTCATGTTTAGTGTCCCCATAGTGTAAACCTTCATGTGTACTGTCCTCAGAGTCTAACCCCCGTATTCTAAAACGTTTCACCAAAAATCCTTCACTTAACTTCTACTTAACTTTAAGGGAAACTCAAAATACATCGCGACGTACCTTGAGTTAATTCGAGGTTGAGTCGAGGGGAGTCATCTCGTGGTAACGACTTAGAATATGGGGGTTAATCTCTGTGTGTACTGTCCTCAGAGCCTAAGCATCACGGCAGCGTTGCTTCCATCGCTACAAGCCCAGTACAAGATGGAGCAGGTGCAGAGTGGAGGGGTGACGGGACACAAGGCACACTTCACGGTCGACCTGCCGCACCACTCGCTCAGCTTCGTCACTAAACTGCAGGTTCGTGTGTAGTTAGGGTCGGGTGACGTCACCAAATAGTGGCTCTGTGCACTGTAGACTATATTATTTAGATACTTGTGTTGGACAAGTCTTGGAATAATAAATGTTACGTAATTTTACGTTTTCAAATTCTAAAGGGTCTGCTCTTTGAAAAAAATCCAAATCTGGAATCGATAAACAAATTCCATATCACAAAATTACACTAGAGTTGGTTAAAAAATTGATCCTGTGTTTGCGCCAAACTCAATGGCGACTGACAAGTGCGCTGCGCACACCGCTTACCTCTTCCCGTGCACATCTACCTTTTTGCTACCGCGCAGCGTTTCGCGACGACTTCAATGCCGCCGTAAGTTTTGGGCAGACTATAATTTGACGGGCATCCGCTGGAAATTAACAAGCTGTAAGTTACAGTTTGGGTCTCTTCAAATCAAGAGCGAATAGGCACCTCATGGGCAAACGTGCTCCAACATACACAGGATCATCACTTTCCTTCAGATGTTGCCAAACGCGAGCCCAAATGAACATGAAAAAAAAACGAAATTAGCTGAAGCTTTACGAGCGGTTTGCGTTTGGTAGATCCCGGAGGCGAACATCCCGGCGGCGGCGCTGGTGTCGCTCCCGGGCGCGCACGTGGCGGCGCGCGTGGTGGAGGGCGGGGGGGGGGGGCGCGGGGCCGGCCGGCGCCGTGCTGCGCGCCGGCCGGTACCTGCTCGCCACCGCCGACATCGGCCTCTTCGAGCACACGCTCTCCACCGACCTGCTCAACCATCTCGTCTTCGTGCAGAAGGTCTTCATGAAGGTACCCTCGCAGTTACTCGCAGGTTGCGCCGAAGACAACTTCTGCGATAAGTATCGAACTCTATCGGACAGCTGCTTGCGTTGTGTAAACAACGTAGCGAGTACGCTCGGGACGGATTGTATCGATATTGTTGAAATCGCGCAAAACTTCCGCCGGTTTTCGTGCATGTGTAGCGCGCCCTTACGGAAACCTACGTCCTCGCCGCGAGTGTTCGGGTTAGCTCACGCTGCGATTCAGATGCGGCCGAAATTGGCTATTAGGCAGAAAGTGGTAAAATGTTGGTACGTGCTGATCTCCACAACTCAAGCCTGGCTCACTCTGCGCCTTAGGTGCGGCTGAGCGTGAAGCATCGGCCTGAAGGCATCCACAGCTAAGGAAAAGAGTTCTACAGCTTTCCTCTTACATCTATTGGATGCCTGCAGTTTTAACCTGAAACATTCATTAAAATTTTTTCTTAACGCGATGATGATGTGCAACTTGTATTGCAGCGATTCGACGAAATGAAAGACGAAGACAAAGTGTTTTATTACAAATAGGCTATTCATAGCACTTTTACAACCATGTCAAGCCATTAAATTATTACAATTAAATTGTTGAACATTCGTAGGACGTCTAATGGCGTCATTATATTAAGTGTTCCTTTTTTTAAAACATCCATACAACTTGACATTTTTCAATATAACAGGAAGTCAACGAAGTGGTCCAGAAAGTATACGGCGGCGAGAAGCCCGTACCGTTGTGGAACGAAGAAGAAGCATCCACATCGGCCCTCAGCAGGATATTGTTCTCGCTTATGATCAGGATTAAAGTGAGTGCATATTGAAAAATTTTACTCGGTTTTCGGTTTTATTTTGACCCAACCTACTCCGCCTCAGTGCATGTAGAAGTCATTTTTGGATATTGTCGACAAAACAAAAGGTTGTAGGTACAGAGAGTTGAATTGTTTCACACGGTTTTGTATCATGTAAAATGTAATTCCAGCGCATCCAACTAACGGCAACAACTCCCAGCAACTCTGCAGTGCGGCTGGAGACCGGTGCGGTGGAGTTCGAGTTGTCCAACCGCGTGCAGAACGTGCCGCAGCCGGCGGAACCGCATGAAGTGCGGCTCTTCGCCCGGGCACAGGTCATCATTATGCACACACACGCAAATATACACGCACACGCACACGCACGCTAGTGAAACCTGTATACGTAAAACACTTTAAACTTTCACGTATACGTATTTTACGTATATGAGCAAGGGTAATAAGAAAGATCCAAATCAAGTAATCGTTTATTGACATAATGGGGTTTTAGGGTATTAAAGGGATACTTAGTTGTTTTAGGATTAGAAATGTTGGTTGGCGTAAGAGAAAAGTCGCAAGAAAGTATTGGCTAATATACAAGGTTAATTGTTATAAAAATTCTCAGATATATTTTAGAATGTTGGCAATGGCATTATTCGCTATTTCAGTCTGTACAATATCAAATCAATTACACGTGTTAATAATTATTTCTACTAATTAATTGTATATGATTCAGGTGGACGTTAACCTAAGTCTTGGACAGTTGATCCGCAACGCGATGTTTGAGGAAGCAGAACCCGAGTTCCAGCAGTACGCTTTCTTCAACACGCGGATCGGTAAGATTTCTTCACTTACATTTGACAAGTCTTTTTCTTTTTGTAAAGCGCTTAGTTTTATACCTTTTTGCGTTTGTTAGCGATGCGCAATGCGTTCCAAGATGAGATGGTCTCCAGCGATGATAAGGAAGTGGTGCTGATAACCCTGAAGCGGCCGCTGATCTACATCCAGCCTGTGGCCGTGGACAAGGCCATCCTCGTGTGGCTCAACTATAAGAACGCTTACGAGTACTGGAATGAGAAGCGGCTAAACTTGAATAAGGAGGTGCTGACTGCTACACAGCAAGTCTTTGAAAAGGTAATGAGCAGGTGGAATGAATGTAAAGATTTTACAGATCAATTTGCATCGCATATACATAGTAACGAATAAACTCACTTTACGAAATGATGAATTACGATTCCGTGTCCAAAAGTTTTGGGAAATGGAAATCTTGTAAATTCAAATTTTGTAATGTGTACTTCTAATTTAGAAAGTTGTTGCAAACTTCACTAATTTTATTATAATAAGTTGACACTTCAGTAGGTAGCAAAAATAAGTGAATGATATGTTTATCGCAGGTCCAACTGACATCTCAAATAACGACGCCGCATTTGAGCACCCTGTTCCTTCAGCTGGATGTCGATGATATAGGAATCTGCTTGCCGCTCAACCAACCGCCCATGGTGAGTTCTATATTTCTACAACATTCACACACTTCATACGACATTATTTCGAGTATGATATCACGCAAGCTCAATATGAGTTTTCATTTTGTGATGTGCCTGGTTATTTGTGATTATGGGGGAATCCCTCACGATGTGCTTCTTCACTCATAATAGCACATCTTCGCTGTTCTTGTAAGACCGAGTAAATATATTGCAGTGCGCTGCGTCCAAATTGTGGCTTTATAAATGTTTCCCTCATAACCTCCCAGGCGTCATGGGGCGGTCGATGCGGGTACGAGGTGGACTCCCGCGGCGCGGTGGTTGTGACCCTCGAGAGTACCAGCATCAGTGCCTGCTCCTCCGGCGCGCTCGTCTCCAAGGTAATAACAACTCACATACAGCGCCACCGACTTGTCTGACTGGTTTAACACTCCTTCGTCTTTCTATGAGGCCATTCCCTGTTCCACTGGAAAGAGATTGAGAAAATTTTAGCTGAACGGATATACCTAAGTGACACATTATTAGGTATAGGTAGGGTAGTAAATAGCTTGTGATTATATTTCACATAATGTGGAACTATGGTTCACAAATGTGATTATAGGTAGCCGGAACACCACTGCTGAGTGCTTGGAGACAGATTCTTACCCTGAAGGAGTCCTGGCTTACCTTCGGGCTTTAGGTACAAAATTACAGGACCGGCGCGTCTAGACGGGTCGGCGTAACGCGTCAGAAGGGCAGCGCTATAACGGCCACGAGAGGCAACTTGTAGGGTAGGCGTGTAGCATTGTGCGAGCTGAACTACACTTTATTGGTGTGTAGCAAGAGCCGCTATTGATTTATATGATTTTGCCGAGTAAATCTTGGCCTATACTGTTCTGGGCTTTAGGGCGATGGTTATACTGGCGAGCGCTGAAGTGCACTACCACAAAAGACCAAGTAACTCCTGGATAACTTACAATATTTCCATCTCTTTTGTAAAGTCACTTGCGTCAATATAAGTAACGTGATTGATGGTAAAGGGCCGGTTCGTGGGGCTGTGCCTGCGGTTCGCGGACGACTTCGAGACGTCGCTGGACGACTGGAAGCCGAACCCGGAGGAGGGCTCCATCAACGTCTGCTGCGTCTCCGAGGGCACGTACGAGGTCTGCAGCCGGACCACCGCCGCCAAGCATCACGGTTAGATACCATTGCGGGTAATTTACGTTACCACTTTTTGTAAGAGAAGCCCGGAACCGTGTTGTATTTGTTCTCCTTTTTTTCCTTTTCTAGCTGGGGAAACGTATGTGCTGATGAATTTTCAACAGCCTGAAGATGTCCGTTGCCGAACATTTTTTATAATTTATTGGCATAGAATTTGACCACTACCGGCGGTTACGGTTATCACTTACCATCAGGTGATACAGTGGCAAAATGCTATGCCTGCATGAAAGATACCTGTTCACTCTTGAATCGAACACACCTAGGTTATAGCGAGCTCGAAACAAAGACGATGGCAACGTATTCCACAAATTTGCTGAAATTAACGTAATAATGCGTATTCTTTAGACACCCAAACAACTTTGGGTGAACAGATTCAAAGAAACGAAGTACACAATGAAGTGATCAAGTCCTGCTCTACAAGAAAATCGACTTTAATAAGAAATATATCCCCGTAGTCTATTAAAATCTATTCAGCCGTTAAAACAGAGGATATGGCATAATGGATCTTATGATTGGAGTCATAAGACCATAATAGCGACACGGTTACTATGAACAAAAAACCTTTCAGAAAACGGGAAGTAACTTTTGCTTTATGTTGCAGAAAACGCCAAGTGGTTCCTAAACGTGTCGTGGCAGATGGAAGGCGTGGACATACACCTCGACGTTAACGTTGGGAAACAACTCTCTGCGTTGGGGCACACTCTCACCATGCTCACTGGTAAATTCTTACATTTATTATACAAGATACCATTTTTAAATGGAATTTGATTATTTAAGTGGTCGTTTTTGTTCAGGTTTCGAAGAAGAAGATCCTTTGAAAATGGACTACGAAAGCGATTTGGACGATGAAGCTGACAACAGTAAAGATTCACAGGTAAGCATATTTCATTGCGTTGTATGCATTTGGCTAGGTCCTCATCAACAACTAGCCTAGTACGTTTCCACTGCTTGAACTTTGTCTTCAGTGAAATAATGGGCTGTAACGTCGCATTTATTTTTTCTAGAGTTAGTTTGCCCAATTTATAATTCCGGGGCTATTGTTCTTAATTTTCTCAATGTTTTCATTCGTTATTCTAAAGCGACGGCACATCCGCTTTTCATCAATGAAATATAAGAGGAATAATCATTGTGTAGTCATAACTTTTAACTGTCCAATTTCTAATCTACTAGGAGAGCATAATCCTACGTCGCAAGTGCACAGACCACCTGCCAGCATTTGTATTCGACCTTTCCATCGACGCCAAGAAGCGGTCCAAGCTGATCGAGAAGGAGATGAACGAGCAGGCCAAAATCATCAACGACCTGCGAACGTTGGGAGCCAGCCACTCTACGATAGAGTACGAGATGCGACGGCTACATGACTTGGAGTCGCTGGTGTTTAAGGACTTTAGGAGGTAGGTTTTGTATTAGTGTTGATGTTAAGAGTTTGGAAGTTTTAAGTTATTGATTGTGTGGTAAGGGTCTCGTTTTAGTTGCTGGCTCTGATTTTAGAGAATGAAATGAAGTCTTGAAATATGAGCTACAGAAGTAAGCTTGCTAAAAAGGGGTTGAACAGTTCAATGATATCTTTGAAAGTTCGTTATTTGCGCTCTTCTTGATTAGCAATGTATGCGATGCAACAGGACTTTAGAGATTACGTTTCACACAATAACACACAAATTAAAAATTTTGTCAGTTAACAAATGCTGCTGAAATATAGGTCAAAGAGGACACAACATCATAATTATAGCGTTTAGCAATGATATCACCACTTAAATAGAAATAGCCTTACTGCTCGCATGTGTAATTCTGAGTGCAAGTGTATATGAACCGTAACCCTTCACCGTAGCGTTCACTATCCCTCCCCACAGAGACATGATCCAGAAGCTGCGACGTCAGAGTGTCCGCGCGAGTTCTATAACGAAGGGCAAGCTCGGGCTCGGCTCCAACCGGAGCCGCTCCTTCGTGGTCCACACTCCACCCGTCGAGAGGAAGGACTTCGAGGGGTAAGAAACATTTGTACTGGTCTATACGCCATATTTTTAGTATATAAGTCTACAACTGGTTACGCAAAAGGACGAGTAAGTCTTCGTTCGCAACTGGTTCCGAAGATCCGGTTTCGTAGACGGCCGAAGCTCTTTTAACCACCAACTATTCTGACAATAAGCGGCGGTGTAGTCAAAAAATCGTGCAAACCAAAAAGGTTAACCAGTTAAGAAGCTGTTGTAGTCTTGATCCAAGGACCTTTTGAGAGCTTCGTCTTCACCACGAAAAACGAAGATGCTCGCTGACTTTGTCCTCAGCGGTCACGATGTATCATAATGTCTCCAACGAATACTGATTAAACGAGCGATCGAAATCGAACTGACCTATCTGAATAGTTTTATTACAACAATACACGACACGGGCAAGTCTGAATATAACACTGGGATCATACGATGTTTTCGTAAACTCAAGTGTTTCTACCTAAAACAGAGGCCAATGAATTGGTACAATTTTCTGTTCCACCAAAGTCTTACCAACTAGTCTGGCTCTTCAGTGTGGTGGTGGAACCGAACCTGGGTATGACGGCGGGCACCATCGGAGACTCCGGGGAGACGTTACTCCTGGCTGACGAGGACAACCGCCTCGCTGACATCATCGAGGGCGGCAGCTGGAGCTCCATGGAGAGCGATACTAGAGCTGGTAACTATTACTGTTGACTAATTGATGACTTAGCGTTGATCTGGTGACTTAATTTTTTTTATCTGGTATAGATATGGGGCCTTGGAGTACGAAGCCCTTGTTAGTATTGAGTTGGTTAGAAACGTTGTCTAAAGCGGAGATCGGCTGGGCGAGATAATTTATGAGTCTTTAAGTTTGAAGGTGATCACGGAATATGATGGCAACCGATAGAAACACACATTGGTGTGGATTAGATAGTTTTACCTAGTGGGGAGCCGGCCTACGCTGCGCCTTCCGGTTTATGGTTGCCACTCGAGAACCTTTCTTCCCCATGGGCTTCAGTTCCCCACTAGGTGGGCCAATGATCTGGTGAAAACCACGGGAGCCGATGGATGAAGGAGGCGAATTGATGCTCAAAGAATCGCTCTCTGGGGAAGGCCTATGTTCAGCAGTCTTCAGGGTTTTGATGATTTGATAGTTTCAATACATACCTATACTTCAGTGTTGCCTTCCTCGTGAAACTAGTGCAGTCTCCCTGATATATTATCATATCGTACCTCTATTTACAAACGGTATATAGTGTATATAAATCTTTGATTTTTGAGATTTTAACGCCATCTGGTGCAGTTTGTCGAACTACATTGTGTAGTCCTCCTGGTGTATGGCACCCGGTAACGTGCGTAGTGTCCCCGGCAGGCGGGAGCCGCGGGGGCTCGCTGCGGGGCGGGGGCGGCGTGCCCCGGCAGGGCTCCCTGCCCGCGCGGGCCGAGCCCTGGCCGCAGGACATACATCTCGTGCAGCTCCGGAGGAAACCCGAACACAGGTACCTCTACTACTTCGTTGCATGATCACTCTGTTTCCAGATTATTGTTGAAGATGTCGAAGGTGTATCCTTCGCGTAGAGGGTGAAATGTGATGCGATGGCACTCGCGGAAAGCTATGCCAAAATAAGAACAAACGTAGTCAATAACCCAAAAATACTTTACCGAATGATGGTAGATAAAAAGTTTTTGGCGTTGTCGTTGAAGTATATTTTATTTGCTACTGAAATCTTGTTTCAACTTTAAACCAGTTAATTATATTAATTGAAAAAGGTGAGCGTCAGCACGATCGGTTTATCATGGGTGACCGTTTTTCGATGTCTCTCTTCGATTTGGCCTTTCAATTATCTAGGGAAACATGTACCGTCGTAGTTCGCGTCGTCACTTTCCATCACGTGCAAGCGTGACCTGTTGAGTTATAAAAAAAAATATCAGCTAGGCGATTATGTAACTTGATCGCAACCAATAGAAACACAAAAATGTATGGATTTGATAGTTTCAATACGCAGTTTATGTGCATAGTTACTGTGAAAATTTTCATATTCGGAATGAAATTTCTCCTGTTGCATTGTTGTCAAAGTTACGTAATCACCCCACTGATAGCAAGCTCTTCTGTTGGTGCATATTTTGGCAAAAGATATTACCGATATGACTCTTCCCTTCAGCACGTCATCGGAAGGCCAGAGCTCCGAGAGCAAGCCGAGCAAGGCGAAGACAGCGGAGCCGAACATCGACTTCGAGCTCGACGTGAAGGTTTACATCAACAGCGGCAAGTGCGTGCTACATACCAAGGAGCCCAGTCGAGAAGATGATATGAAGATGTGAGTTTATGATACAATATTCTATTTTATTGATCGGATTTATAATTTTTTTGGTCTTTATTCGTGCATTCTTGGTTTGCGAACTTACGGTTTTTTCAACCCAATTTTAATGGTAAATTCATTGTTGGGACAACCCATTACTAAAATAGGTCTGCGCAACGGCGTTATTATGGGGAGAGGGCTGGCTATGTTCAGCAATCAATATCGACTCTGCATGCACCACATGCATAATTACGATGTTAGATCAACATTTGAGTGAATCGTTCTGTCGGCGAATCGTTCGTAGTTGAAAGGTTCTGTCAGTGAACTACCCATAAACGAAACATTCTGCCGGCGGGTCATCCGGCAGAGAAACATTTGTCGGAGATACATTTCAGAATCACATTTTCCACAGTTGTAGGTCCCAAATTCCTTGTGATTAGTGTACACGTTTGCCCTGCAGCGGTGGGTCCCGCATGCGCGTGGGGCGCAGCGCGTCGGGCGGGCTGGCGGAGGGCGCGGCGTCCGGCGGCGGCTCGCCCACCGCGCGCCGCAAGCCCGCGCGCCAGCCTGCCTGCGACCTCACCGTGTTCCGCGTGCCCGGGCTCGACCTCAAGGTAACATGCGCCCACCGCGCGCCGCAAGCCCGCGCGCCAGCCTGCCTGCGACCTCACCGTGTTCCGCGTGCCCGGGCTCGACCTCAAGGTAACATGCGCCCACCGCGCGCCGCAAGCCCGCGCGCCAGCCTGCCTGCGACCTCACCGTGTTCCGCGTGCCCGGGCTCGACCTCAAGGTAACATGCGCCCACCGCGCGCCGCAAGCCCGCGCGCCAGCCTGCCTGCGACCTCACCGTGTTCCGCGTGCCCGGGCTCGACCTCAAGGTAACATGCGCCCACCGCGCGCCGCAAGCCCGCGCGCCAGCCTGCCTGAACCATTATTGGTGAATTTTGTAGCAACGGAAAGATCCACAGAGCAAAAAAAATAAATACGTTTCCCCTCTACAGCAAAGCGTCATTTGTTTCATAGCTCTGTGGAAAGATCACTGTCATCGGTTGGATCCTATTCCACCATTTGGACACGGATGTACCGTGTGATTCAAAGTAAATTTTATCTTGCATGACAAAAAAAAAATTACAGGTAAATAAGCTAAAGCTTTGCACTAATCGCATCGCATTCAAAAGTTATTTATAAACCGTAAAAATATTACAGTTAAAATATTACTTTTTGGAATCACCAATATCGACATGTGTCCCACCATCCCAGCCAATTACCCACGGCCTGGTTCTCCTCAGGTACACTACGAGTCCAAGACCCTTCCGGACGGGTCCCCGTGCCCCGGCACAGGGCCCCCGGGGCAGGGAACAGGGGCTTCAGGGAACACGGCGGGGGCCCCGGCCGCGCGTAAGGTGGCAACCAAGAAGGCGGCCCTGTTCGCTTGGATTACGCTGCAGAGCATCCCCGAGGAGACCATCATCAGCCCCCACATACTCGAATTTTTGGAACATACGTTGGAACCTATACCGACTAAGGCATCCTTTACTACGCATACTCCCGGTGAGTTTCATCCTTATTTGTAGAGATTTTGGTACGAAATGATCTGAGACCTTACCTAGTTGGATTTTGTGTATTACAGCCAACGATCAAGTACTTTACTTTAAATACGGCTAACACACTGCTCACGCTGGCGACTCTTAACAGCTGCATACTAAAGTTATTCCGTTACTCCAGAAGCGGAGTCGGGGTCCCGGTCGCGGTCGGCGGAGGGCGCGTCGTACGGGCAGTACGTGTACGCGTCGTTCCCGGTGGACGTGATCGTGCACTTCCACATGCGGCCGAGCACGTTCCGGTTCAGCTGCCTGCCCGCCTCGCGCGTCGAGTGCCTGCTGCAGCTGCCCAGCCTGCAGATCGTGTTCAGCTCCAAGCGGGCCGGGGACGAGTGAGTACCTCCACATGTGCCCCCACAGCTGCCCAGCCTGCAGATCGTGTTCAGCTCCAAGCGGGCCGGAGACGAGTGAGTACCTCCACATGTGCCCCCACAGCTGCCCAGCCTGCAGATCGTGTTCAGCTCCAAGCGGGCCGGGGACGAGTGAGTACCTCCACATGTGCCCCCACAGCTGCCCAGCCTGCAGATCGTGTTCAGCTCCAAGCGGGCCGGAGACGAGTGAGTACCTCCACATGTGCCCCCACAGCTGCCCAGCCTGCAGATCGTGTTCAGCTCCAAGCGGGCCGGGGACGAGTGAGTACCTCCACATGTGCCCCCACAGCTGCCCAGCCTGCAGATCGTGTTCAGCTCCAAGCGGGCCGGGGACGAGTGAGTACCTCCACATGTGCCCCCACAGCTGCCCAGCCTGCAGATCGTGTTCAGCTCCAAGCGGGCCGGAGACGAGTGAGTACCTCCACATGTGCCCCCACAGCTGCCCAGCCTGCAGATCGTGTTCAGCTCCAAGCGGGCCGGGGACGAGTGAGTACCTCCACATGTGCCCCCACAGCTGCCCAGCCTGCAGATCGTGTTCAGCTCCAAGCGGGCCGGAGACGAGTGAGTACCTCCACATGTGCCCCCACAGCTGCCCAGCCTGCAGATCGTGTTCAGCTCCAAGCGGGCCGGGGACGAGTGAGTACCTCCACATGTGCCCCCACAGCTGCCCAGCCTGCAGATCGTGTTCAGCTCCAAGCGGGCCGGGGACGAGTGAGTACCTCCACATGTGCCCCCACAGCTGCCCAGCCTGCAGATCGTGTTCAGCTCCAAGCGGGCCGGAGACGAGTGAGTACCTCCACATGTGCCCCCACAGCTGCCCAGCCTGCAGATCGTGTTCAGCTCCAAGCGGGCCGGGGACGAGTGAGTACCTCCACATGTGCCCCCACAGCTGCCCAGCCTGCAGATCGTGTTCAGCTCCAAGCGGGCCGGAGACGAGTGAGTACCTCCACATGTGCCCCCACAGCTGCCCAGCCTGCAGATCGTGTTCAGCTCCAAGCGGGCCGGGGACGAGTGAGTACCTCCACATGTGCCCCCACAGCTGCCCAGCCTGCAGATCGTGTTCAGCTCCAAGCGGGCCGGGGACGAGTGAGTACCTCCACATGTGCCCCCACAGCTGCCCAGCCTGCAGATCGTGTTCAGCTCCAAGCGGGCCGGGGACGAGTGAGTACCTCCACATGTGCCCCCACAGCTGCCCAGCCTGCAGATCGTGTTCAGCTCCAAGCGGGCCGGGGACGAGTGAGTACCTCCACATGTGCCCCCACAGCTGCCCAGCCTGCAGATCGTGTTCAGCTCCAAGCGGGCCGGGGACGAGTGAGTACCTCCACATGTGCCCCCACAGCTGCCCAGCCTGCAGATCGTGTTCAGCTCCAAGCGGGCCGGGGACGAGTGAGTACCTCCACATGTGCCCCCACAGCTGCCCAGCCTGCAGATCGTGTTCAGCTCCAAGCGGGCCGGGGACGAGTGAGTACCTCCACATGTGCCCCCACAGCTGCCCAGCCTGCAGATCGTGTTCAGCTCCAAGCGGGCCGGGGACGAGTGAGTACCTCCACATGTGCCCCCACAGCTGCCCAGCCTGCAGATCGTGTTCAGCTCCAAGCGGGCCGGGGACGAGTGAGTACCTCCACATGTGCCCCCACAGCTGCCCAGCCTGCAGATCGTGTTCAGCTCCAAGCGGGCCGGGGACGAGTGAGTACCTCCACATGTGCCCCCACAGCTGCCCAGCCTGCAGATCGTGTTCAGCTCCAAGCGGGCCGGGGACGAGTGAGAACCTCCACATGGTACTCAAACCGGTTACTTAGTAATTGATAGTTGTCGAGAACCATATGTCTTAACAAACCTAACCTAGGTTTAAGGCATATTGTACCAAACAAGCTGTATTTTTTGTTGTTAACTAAATAAATAAAACGTGTGGCCAAAACAGCTGCTGACAGACTACGGGGGAGGGGTTCGGTTCGGAAAGCTTTGACCTATCTTTTCGTCCAGAGCCTGGATAAAGGTTTTCAATTAGGTGTTGTCAGTGATGACTTATGACACTGAAATGTGGTCTCTTACTGTGGCCTCTGTAGTGAGTTCAAAGTCGCGCAACTGGCTGCTTTCTTCGGACTGCTGAAGAATCTTGACTTAATGCAATTAATTTTTCCCAGGGAGATGGCGGAACCGGCAGTAGCGATGGGCGGCCTCAGCGTGACGGGCTGCCTCGCTGACTTCTCAGTGAACATGTTCCATCCGTACGGAGGCAAGAAGTCCAGCCTCAAGGAAGCGCAGTGGTCGCCACTATCGGACACCGAGAGAAAAGACTCACTCAGCATTAACGTGGAGTTTGTGAAGTTCCACCTGTCTCGGTCTAGGAAGTTAGACTTTCAGACGGATCAGGATCAGTCGAAGGCTACTGTCAGATTTTCGAGTAAGTTCACTTAGTAATAGCTGAGCCGTCGGCTCCAGGAAGGCTAGCATTTCTTCGATGTCAGCACAGATATAGTTGTGCGTAAGTGTAACAGTGCACCGCGGGCCCGCAGCGATCGTGGACGTGGGCAGCGCGTGGTTCAAGTACGACATGCGGCGTCTCGGCGAGATCCTCGCCTTCCCGCGCGCCTGGTACCGCCGCACCATCGTGCGCCGCATGTTCCTCGGGGACCTCAGCCTGCACCACGACCAGCCCAGGTACCCGCTACCCGACCTTGGTGACCTCTGCTACCTGTCCCTAGTCAATACCATAGCCTATGGTCCATAGGTAACCAGTGTTAGATGACCAACCATATAAAAATATGGTCAACCATTGTCAATATCGTTATTGTTTTTTTCTTAACACGGCCCTCGAATAGGTCACTCATGGTATTTCTAAGAATGGCGGCGATGTTATCAGTCTCTATTAGGTTTTTAGGTATGTACTAAAATCCTGGAACCGGCCGCAAACAGAGTTATAGTGATAAAATGTAATTCTTAATTTTAGAAACCCAAGCAACACGGTGCCCGTGTCACCAGTGTTGCCACAGAGAGAGAAAACAAAGACTGTTGATCATCAAAAACCGAAAGGTGAGCGTTTTTATTCACTTGAACTCATTTCGCAATCATGTGTTTACCGATAGATTTTCGTGTTCTTGACTGAAGATTCGGACGCAAAGCATAGTTTAAGTCGCGTTCCAACTCGGTGGTAACGATATTCACAAAGTAACAGAAAGAAGAGACAAGGAAAAAGCTCAGTGCCATGAATTCGGGCAAGCCTTTTGTTGTATGATAGCATTAATAAAAAATATAAATTTTAACCCTTAGATTTTTGGTATAGAATTCATCGACCATAGCATTTACTCATGGGGTTAACAATCAGAAATTGTTAGTAGTGTAGTGATTAATTTAAAGATAACATTATAGATACCAAAGAAGACAGCCCCGTCATGGGCGCGGCGTGGGAGACGCTGGTACTGTTTGCGGTTAACTTCACTAAACTCAACGTGCATATGAACATGGGTAACGTTATGGGGAATGTCAGGTGAGTGTTTTATATTCGTATCGTGTGTACCTTATTATCTTTGGCAAATAATTCAGATTGTAAACCACAGAGGTTTGTTATAAAGGCAAAAGAGAAGAGGACCTATGTAAAGATCCTTGTGGTACTCCTTAGGAAATAACTCTTGATTCAGAAACAAATTCGCAAATATTTACAATTGGCGATCGTTTTTATAGTTGATATTTACACACTAGATTTACAAGCACATATTCTCGCAAGCATAAGTTTTTGGACAAGTTACAAGAGTATCAACAACATCGAATGCTTTTGAAATATCAGAACTTCAATGCAATTTATTTAATGTTTACAACATAGTCAATAAAAAATAATTAAAAGCACGTCAGCTACAGTGCAAACCCTTCCGTAGCTGGCAGAGTCGCGACTTCAACTGCACGGGCCGGCTCAGCATCGGCAGCACGGGGCACCGCAACATGCTGGTGGGCGTGGCCCTCGCCGGCTCCTCGCTCGACGCCAGGGGCGGCATCGTCGGCGGTGCCATCTCGCTCGCATCCATCGACACCTACGGTACGTGTCAGCTTGTCTCTCCTCTGTCCGAGGGCTCATGTTCTTAGAACTCCCATTCGGGGAGCGGGAGATTTCTGTAATAAAACCGTAGAGATAAAAAAGTCTGTAATAGCAAGATATCAGAAAAAAAAAAACAGGTTGGCTTAAAGTTTTTCGCTGATCACGTTAAGCCACTTTTTAAACATTTTGTCTGTTTGTTTGTCTGTCTGCTATAGGGCCAGCATGTGGTACGCGTTTTGATTAGTCGATGGGCCCTGCTGTTTGATTTCTTAGAAATTCTACAATGCGGATTTTTTTGAAAAACGCGCTTGCTTTTACCTCAGTCGATGAATTTCATCGGTCGTTCGGCCGCGTGCGGAGAATACCCGCATGTCGTATATCGACCGAGGTATAGATAAGGTAGTTTCATTAGTCGATAGCCCGCACTCGGGTAGTCCCCGCTCGGTGTGGTGACGCTGTGCCCTGCCGCAGTGCACATATCGGAGGAGCCGGGCTGCAACCCGGGGCACGTGTGCGGCGTGCGGCTCGCGGCGCTGGAGCTGCGGCTCGAGTACATGGGCACGCCGGTCCTACTGGCGCGCGTCTCGCGCCTGCGCGCCGCGCTCACGGACGAGTGGCTCGCCCGCGCGCGCGCCATACACAACCTGCTGCACAAGCCCACGGCCAGGTCAGTGCGGGCTCGGGCTGTACGCTACACTACATTACGCTCACTACACTACACTACACTACACGCTAGCACGACTACCTCCACATTCGATGTCTACGCGCCGTGGTTCTAATTTGGAACGATATAACTTAGAAAATCATAGGTGTGAACTTGGAAGTGAAAAGTTTCCAAGTCTTTTCAAGCAATTGAAGAATCAAAATCGTAAGAAACCACCATGTTCAAGAACCTGCATAAAGCGAGCATGGTAATATGTGATCTATTCTGTCTCTGGAAGAAACTTCGACTGTAATGGCCTGATGTTTCCGCTCCTTAGACCAGCGATAATCCTGACGCACGGCAAACTGAGCTGGCACCAGCTGCAGATCCTGATGAGTCGCAGCACCACGCCGGACCTGCTGAAGATGCAGCTGAAGCTTGAGGAGTTCTTCACGCAACAATTCAAGTCCAGCAAGCGGGTGTTCAGCTCGCTGCACCCCAACTATACCAACTCCAGGCGGGATAGGAGGGAACGTGAGTGATTGCTTTTCAGACAAGTTTAATAAAAAAAATGTATTGTGACCAAATCTGATCCTTAGAGCAGTTAGTTAGAGGGTTTGAAAAAGCACAGTTTGTACTGTGCCTAATCAGAAATTAGTGACTATAATCTCTATTTTCGTTTATGAGAATTACACACCTTTCGACCCACTTTTGTTCTTCACCCCAGCAGTGTATGGATGGTAGCCTATTTGTCATGAAACTGTACGCTTTTTTAAACAAGCATGTGATTCTAAACCATGCCTGTTTGGTCATGTAACTGAACCGTGTTTGATATAAACAAAATTGTGTGTTTATGTGACATAATTTGCATTGTTGTTTGACTGTTAACTACTAACATATACGCCTAAATCGAAATATTTTTAACGAGGAACTTATCGTTTTTCGTACAGAGCATAGAGTCGCGTTTTAGAATAAAATCTCTGCGCAAATGACACGTGTCGTATTGTCTCGCCACTAGTATTCGGCATGAATATGGTTAGTAGTTTGGTGTGTATCAGGGCGCTCGTGTGAGTACAGTAGTGGTGTGGTACAGAGCCGGCGGCGGCGGAGAGCCAGGCGGCGCCGGCGCCGGAGCTGCGGCAGCACCGGCACTGGCAGAAGGTGCTGCACCTCATCTCCGGCATGCAGCTGCACACGCTGCCGCATCCGCTGCCCGCCAACGGTACGCAACCCGCTTCTCACTCTCAACATGCTGCTACTTGTTTTGTTTTACTACATTTCTTTATATCCAAATATACGTTTGATTTCGATTCGATTAAGCCTTTGGTTAAGTAATTTTAAGAATATTAACTTACTACTACTTGTTTTGTTTTACCACACTTGCATTCTGATTTGATAGACTTTTGATATTGATATTGATCGGCCTTGTAATTTTAAGAGAGTGTGATTTTTGTGTGATATTTTGGGGGTTTTTGTTTGTTAAGGAAGGCATAATTTTCTTTTTTGTAGAAGAAAGACGTGGTGAGCTTTTTATGGGGCTAGAAAAATATGGAAAGAATTTAGGTGACTAATCATAGTTTAGTTAGGTATAAACATACGAAATTCTATGTCTTTTTTGAGCATCACCGTCCACGCCACCACAGGTATCCTAATCATTTTGCAGCATATTTCGTATAAATAGGAAAATATATACAATAGAGGTTTCGACATTGTGCCAGGCACGGTGCTGGGCGGCACGATGGAGCTGCAAGGCACGAACGTGTCGCTGGCCTGCTTCCACGGCACCAGCTTCAAGGCCAAGTCCTGGGCGCTCTTCAGCCTTAAGGAACCTTGCATCAGCTTCGCCACGGAGGCGCAGCAGGTCACCGACGATACCGGTAAATTTCGATATTATTAGGCTGTAAACTGTCACGGGTATTTTAAATGACATGTCTGTCTTTGAAACGTACTTCACACTTTCAGATTCAAAGCAGCTGTCTTAACCCCAATCGAGGGGCTGAGAAGCACCATGTCGTCAGCATAACTTATGTTATTTACGCAAAAAATTCTTTAACGACACCCGATCATAGAGGCTCTCAGCTTCTGGATCAAGCTTCGTTGCGGGCACTGCATAAGTGCATAGCTAACAGGGATAGCGTCACTTGTCAACAAGGCAAGGCTTGCTATGAGGCCCAGTGGTCCTAGGGTCGGGTGGCCAGGCGAGGCCACCTTGGCTGACGGCACGTGTTGTCCAGGTTCCCAGGAGGTGCACGTGGTGCAGTCGCTGGAGGCGGCGCTGGGGTCGGGTGGGGCGGCGTGTGGCCACCAGTCGATGGCCACAGTGTGCCGCATGACGCGGGCGCTCATCTTCCCGCCGCAGTTTAAGACGCTGCACGAGTGGTTCCACTACGCGTTCGCTAACAGCGAGATCGATGGTGAGAAACTATAATAGACTTTATTTAGATTCATTTTAATGTAACCGTTTTTTTTAATACTGAATAGACCTGAATTTGACCTCGGTCTCACCTGATGGAAAGCGATGACGCGGTCTACGAAGAACATGGCTGCCTAAAAGATTTGAATCACGAAAAAAAATTGATCCCGAAACTATCCGTCCCTAACCAGCACCCCTACCGCGTAACCATTCTGGTAATGAACATCGCCCGCCATCCTGCACGCGCCGATTCGCAAGTCCGTGAGAGCGAGTAAGAGAGCACACGATTACGATTGCCACTAGACTTAGGCGGTATGGCCACTGAGACACGCTTTACTTACGCTACTATGACAAGTGACCTAAGTTAAGGCATGGAAAAACTATAAGAGGAATGCCAATAGACCAAGAAAACAGCGTAGATCAGAAAAAAGCCAAAAAACCAGCTTAAAACTAGATGGCGCTGCAAAATGAGCGGGCTACAAGTTTCACTAAAACGCCGTACGTCCGTAGCGCTAATGAGTCACAGCAGCAAGTCAATCGAATTTAATTAACAGCGCCATCTACTGCGTTTGAAGTAAATTACTGGTGGTCCTGCAGTAGTAACTGTTATCTTTTTCTGTGTTTTTGTTCATTTAAACTACGTTTCGATACTCCTAACGCCATCTTAATGATCACCTTTGAGTTAGTGAAATCGTCTACGCTGTTTTCTTAGTGTATTAGCATTCCTCTTATAGTTTTTCCATGGTCAAGGGGGTCTAGCAAAGATACCAACCGCTAACGCTAACGCCAAACGCTAACTCCAAAATGTACTAGGATGACATTTCGGATATCGCTAACTTTTCCGCAGTGAATGTCATTTCAATACATTTTTGGAGTTAGCGTGAGGCGTTAGCGTTAGTGGTTGGTATCTTTGTTAGACCCTCTGTATCCTCCACTGTTTAAAGTAGAAAATTCTCCTTTGTAACACTTGTAGCGATCGAACTGTTCCCATCCCTGGAGCGCGAGGCGGGCGCGAGCGGCGCGGGGAACACGAACAGCACCGAGCGCGAGCGCGAGCGCGAGCGCGAACGTAAGGGGCAGGCCGACAAGCACGTGCGGGAGGTTATATTCGCGCTGCCCTCGCTGCAGCTGCATCTGCGGACGCAGCAGCTGCAGGCCGCGCACCCACCCACCGAGAACGGTAAACACACACACGAGAGAAAGAGAGAGAGAGAGGAATAATATTACTGTTTTTAGAGAAAGAAGGATTACGTTCTGCTAATCATCGGCGGTGATCGAACTCATATCACGGATATTGTGACGGCACAATGGAAAGTCTTAGTGTCAATACATTTTACTTTATGGTACAGGAAAACTTAAATCACTATTTGATAAAAAAAAAAGCGTGCTTGTATTTGTTCATTCCTGAAGCCGCTTAAACTACCGTGATAATTGATTTTGTTTATTGGTAAAAAGGCAATACGGAACACATTTTCATCAACGCATGATTTCGTGCTCATACAATTTTTTTCGTGCGAATCATGATAATGTAGTATAAATTGATTAATGCTAACTTTAGTGATGGTAAATTCTCGGTAATTTTCATATTCACTTTTGTTACAGACGAGAAACCAGTGGTAGAGTGCAGCTTCATCACCGAGTTCGAAGATCACATATTCGTGTCCGTCGACGCCGAGGCGTTCTTGTTCCTCCACGATCTCATCTCTTCCTACATCAAGGAGAAAGACAGGGTGGTGAGTTACTTATGTTGATTTATTAATCTTACATTTGCCGACATGCGACCACTGTCAATTCATAAAATAGCGACAAGTGCTACAACGCTATAAAGTGCATAGAATAGACATGTTTGTGTCATCGGCATGTAATATTGGATCCCCTTTTAACCCTATCTGATCCACGCTATATTTAGACAAGAGAAATAGCAAAGGTTCCAAAAACGATCCCTAGGGCACGCTATAACTTATATCCTCGTGATCACTGAGATTCTCCAATTTCCACTGTTTGGGAATGGTTTAAAAGAAGATGTTATAGAATCTGAAGATATCTTGAGCAGACGGTTAACGGAATGAAATTTAGTTTATTTAACAACAATTTTATTATTGGCTAGCCGTGTCAAACGCTTTCTTAAGATCTATAAATATTCCTAGCACAGTTTGTTTTTGCCAACATTGGGTTTTTTATTTTGCTTGACGCTCCGACAATTGGTCAGACGCAGTAGCACTCTATGCCCCTGTTTCAATTGTTTATTTACATTCCGCAATTTTGTTTCGTAGTTTTCCTTAATAGTTCGTTAGGCACCCAAAATAAAAGGGAGTTTTCGTACGTTAGCCAAACACGCGTCAAGTCAACACCAAATACTGTACGCTTAACGCTGTTCAACAAGTAAAAAATGAGTGTTCAGTATTTGCTGTACTAAGTTGACACGAATTTAGCAAACGTACAAGTACCCGGGGGAGAGTGTTGTGAGAGTGAAACCACCGGTGGTTTTGACGTCCAGAGTGGCGTTTTATGAAGGAGGCCTGTGTTCAGCAGTGGACGTCTTCCGGTCGTTGATGTATGATATAATGATGATATATTGTAGTAGTACATTACCCTGCCATGCCCCGTGTACTTGCAGGCGCCGGGCGGGCGGTGGGCCGAGGGCGGCGCGGCGCCGCAGGACTTCCGCGACTACCGCTGCATCACCTGGCACCTCGAGCCTACTGTCCGGTAATGGTCATGATCATATTTACAGCTGGCTGTGTCATCTAACCAAACTGAGAGTGGTGCATTAGGGAACGGTGGTTTTATTTCTTTCAAAATTTTCGATTTAGGTTCGATTCCTGGATTCCCTGGATTCTAATGAATACTAAAACTGCAAGATGCAGTTTAAAGAATACTATATTAAAATACGACCTGTGACTCTTTTGAGTACTTTTTGTTATTCCTGACAGTTTCGGATTTGGCCTAGTTCGCCCGGTATACAAGGTGACCATGAATTGGTATGTTATCCCGAAACGGAGGGACTGGAACCATGATGGCCCACAAGTTGTGAGAGGCTCACTTGAACTGCGTATTTGCACAACTCCATGATAAAAAATAAATATACTAACAAAATTGCACGTACGATCGCTACGAGAGTTAACAAGATACTATTAATTCATTTCTAAACACATGTCGTTAAACTCATGTATGTGCACTCGGTCAAGGACGAAGTTCAACCACCCAGCTGCGTTAAGGCTTTCTTCGAACGTAAACTTTACAAGGCATTTCTTCTATTAATTTAGATAAGTCGTAGAAGGAACATTGTCTACCTTGGGGCGGGATAGTATACCAATTCAAAAATCAGGTAGTATATTATAGAAATGGTGTAATCCCAACAGGCTACTATCGTGGGCGGGCAAGTCGATCGAGCCGTACGGCGTGGACTACATCCTGCAGAAGCTGGGGTTCAGCCACGCGCGCACCACCATCCCCAAGTGGCTGCAGCGCGGCTCGCTCGACCCGCTCGACAAGCTGCTCTCGCTCGCGCTGCTGCGCCTGCTCGGGATCGTGCCGCACAAGTCACCGGGGACTGTGCTCTAAACCTTTACACGTGCGACACACTTTTGATTGTCAATAAATGTGGAACGGCTGATTATTATATTGCCGACTTTAGGATTCAGTTTTGCCTGCTCTCGCGGGTCCTGCTGCGGCTCGTCAGCATAGTGCAGCACAAGTGATACGATCTCCAATCTAAACTCTTACACGTACGACACACTTTTGAATGTCACAAAATGTGGAAAAGTTACTGCGAAGGATTCAGTTTTGCTTGCGTTTTATAAATCGCGGGGTAATCTTAGCCATTCTGAAGATCAGCCGTTGCCGTTAACGTATGTTCAAAATTCATTACCATAGATTGCGTAATCTATGGTAATGAATTTTGAATATACGTTACATGTTCGAGATTACATCGAACTTCATTGAAGACGTTAAGTCCCCTCTGTGACTTATGGTGCTAGTCATATAGCAGTTATTTATACAGGCCATATTCTGTGCTGTGGAGTACAAAACGACCTGTAATAGTGCCCTTATGGTCGACATTTGAATGAAACATGACGAGTAAGCGAATGATATCGAAACGTATACGAATCGAAAGGTTAAACTAGCGAAGGACTTATCAAGTAATAATACTGTAAATGCAAAAACATTCCCTATTTATGTTTAATTCGAGGATATATCTAAAAAATTTATAGAAAACTTAATATAAATTATTTCTATAAAATTCCTACCTAATTCATTGTTAGTAGAGAGTGTAGATATGTTATCTGTATAAATGAGGTTGAAGCGTTTTTTTCCGTTACTAATGATAATAAATTAAAACAATAGGTTACTCAAAATTCGCACGGGATTTGAAACAGTTATAAATAAAAATTCGATATTTTGAATTATAAATATTTATTTCCGCCTAATTCTATAATCCGATCAAGGATCTCTTTCTTAAATAAATGCCTCCTCCATGGTTTTCCAATTCTTTCTATATTTTGCTTTATTAGCCAGTCTCTTCCCGCTATTTCTTTTATTTGGTCTTTCCTGGTCTTACATACCCACCGGAAAATTCATAATACTACAACATGATAATTAACTAACATAGAAATAAGTCAAATAAGTGTCATGATGAACACTAGTTCGTTAGTTGGTTACTAAACCATCGTCAAAATATCACAAATACAAGGAATACTGCATTGTCATTTTTTACATCAACAAAGTCAGATTCAATAATTTTATTAAGTTATCCAAGTATTTTAAAACGAATGTTATTATTTTAACTAGGAAGTTGTATTATATAGGAGTAATTTAGTTCTTGTTAAAAATTATAAGTAGCGAAAAAATCTTGTTAGCAAGGGATCAATATAACCAGAAATATTCAACTTAGAACGTGTTTTGCCTTTACTCGATTAATATGAAAGAGATTTAGTAGTAAACTATATACCAGATATCATATAATTAAAATAATTAGTAGCACTTTTTTATTATATAAATATTATTTCTGTAAATTATTGTAATGATATAGTATAATTATGTTACACATAGTATCCTAGGTCCTAGAGTATAAGGTAGCATTCTGTGATTGAATAATCCTCCAAAGAATTAACGGTTCTATTTTTATCATTCATCTTATATTGGGTAAAAAGTATCATGTGTATAAATTATTATATTACATTGAAAATTCATTAATCTTTTACTCCCTTATCCATAAACGCTCGAAACTTAACTATTGTATAAAATGTTATGTCTCCCTTTCACACGTAACTTGGCAAGAAATTACAAATTTTGCAATGGTTTAGTTCATAGAGCGTTGAAATAAGGGATAATATTTGTAGGGACTGTGCCAAGTGAGAAAATAGGAAATTCAAACCGTTATCAAAAATGAAGCTGTAACACAAGGCACTGTCCCGGTTTCGTTATTGGCAAATTATAAATAAATTATTGTTATGTTGCGATTGCAAGTGATGTATAATATTGTATAGAATGTAGTATGTAGTGCAGAAGGCTTTGTGTACTGATTTATATTTTATTATTGATGGTGATTTGTATATAATTCTTATCAAGTGATATGTATCAATAAAATAATTATTTAATAAACAGCAGTTTATATTTCTATTTTATGAACCGAGCAGTTCTACCTCAACACACAGATTTAGGATAAATAATTATTATAAGGAACTTGCATCTTTATTTTATGTTCGTGAGTTTGATTTGTCTAAATAAATATGGTCCCAGATAATATAATAGATATGGTATTATTATACATCATTACTTTTCTACTGGGAATTTGAAGAAAAATAACAAAGCGTTAGTTAGCAAAATAACATTTATTAAAATAATTTTAAACCAGTAATGCACAATAACAAAATATACTAAGTATTTAGGAGTATTGCCAAATAGTCTTTGAACGGCGACACATTATCAAAATGACGTATAAAAATAACTACAATATTGAATATACAATCTATGCAAAATAAATGAGTGCACCAAAGTGTGATACATAAATATGTGCACATATTCAAAATATATACACTACTATATAATATATACAACATAAAACTATATCTGCTCACGCAAATTACATGCTTTCGAATGACTTATTATGGTGCACTAGGAATGTTCCTAACAAAATTTTACTGGAGTCTTATTCCTAAAAAGCATTGTAAAATTGTATGTTCGTGCCAGTACATTAACATAACGAATAAAATATCTAGAATCTTCTACACTGTTTACGATTAACTGCCCTCTAGCACCAATTTAGTGGAACATCTGTATCAGAAAGATCCTGCTTCACGCCCTTTCTAGATTTTCATACATAAATATGTAGTTTTGGAAGCATCTATACAAAATAAGTGTATCAATACCTAGAAAACATAAACTAAAAAAATGCGGTGTAAAGCTGCACAAAGTTATCTGCTATGAATGTACAAAGTACACTCTTATCGTTGAAATAAATTTACATGTGACTAAAGTTAGCAGCAATGGGTATTGATAGGTGCTGATAACAGCGTTGCTGTGATTATTTACAGAACTTTTTATTTTGTTTGGTTAATTGATTGGATGAATTAGGTCCTAAAGCTTACATTTTTAAAGCAGCGCTATTACTATGACTAGGGCTTTTAGGGTTTTTCCTCATGGATGCACATTATACAACGTTCACATTTATAGCGCCCTTACAGATTATAAAAATTGTGGCTCGTAGAACCCGTATAGTAAAAGACGCGATTGCGACCGAATATTTACCTACAAATGGGATATGGCGCGGCGGAGTCATGACATTTGATTTTTGTATTTCGACATAAGGATGGAACAACACTGATCATCATATTTTCATTTGTCTTTCAATTATTCGGTTACTATCCCAAAATCAGCATGTATACAGGTCAAATTGAACATTCACCCAACAACATTTACAACACTGGTACAAATGATTGTTGTGTCCTATTACAGCATGTTTTATATCAAACTTGTGCTAATGTTCATGAAAGCTAATACCGCGTGACATAATATTATATTACGTACCTTATGTAGTACATTAACGTGCTCTCTTGCTAATGAACACTGGCCGAAGCAAAGTTACTTTATGTTTTGTTTCTCTCTATCTTTGATAAAATAGACAAAGAGAAAACACTGAGTAGCTATTCCAATGTTATGCAGTGTTTATGGTACCCGAGCACACCTCACCAATAGCACAATAACAAACAACATTGAGGTCGTCCCCCGGTCGCAAGCTATACATGAAAGCTGTACCAAGCGTAGTTCCCGTTAGTTCATGGAGAAGTTCTGCGTGAAGTCGTACTCTATGGTTGGTATGACAGTTTGTACAAACTTGAGGAACACGATGAGGTACGAATGCACGCCCATCTCTCCGCCGCTCTCGGTCACTGTCTCGATGATTTTCTTCATAACGTCTGCGTGCCTGGAATATAATAGTTCATTAACCGCTGCTTGCAGTTCTTTCGCACGCGTTATGGACTAACTTATCGCGGTATAAAGTACCTATTTTGCTCGTATGTTTAAAGTATAGTGTATAGTATCAAGCGTAAAGCGTCCATCTCCATGGTGACGATCTTCTTGGTACTTACGTATGTAATGTATGTATGTATGTATGTATGTATGTACGTGTGTGTATGTATGTATGTAGTCTCACCGGCACGGATGTACGGAGGCCATGCTGGGCCCGGAGAGGTGCGGGTGCGACTCCATGGTGACGGTCTTCTTGGCGTGGTCCTGCGACACGTCCTCGTACATCTGCTCCACTGTCAGCAGGGTGCGGTTCTGGCTCTGCACATACATGTGACATTATTACGTAAACCTTGTTAAACCGTGCAATATAGAAGTAGGCGTCGATATGGCGCCGCCGTTCAAAGATACACTTTCTAATACGGTCACATTTTGTGTTTGACAAGTTAACAATACCCAGAGAAGCTTCGAGTATATATAAATAGAAGAGATGGCAAGGCAAAGCGTACCTCTGTGCCGGTCATATGGCGCTACTTGGTCTTGCGGCGTGCGTTTAGTTTGCAGTGTAAACATTAAAAATCGATTTGTGCATGGATATTAGATTTTTTGTTTCATTTTTTAAGCCATATTTGCTAAAATAAACCGTGCAAAGCCAGGCGGGTCAGTTAGCTCACTTAACAGATAGCTTAAAGGACGCTTTAAGAAGTTACCTCATCATAACCGATGAGCCAGAGCCGCGGCGTCTGGTAATACTTGTCGTAAGTGATGTGCAGGTCGTAAGTCCGCGTGCGCACGATCTCATCCCCCTCGCCGAGTTTCGACTTCTTATCCGCCGCGGGCCTCGAGTCCTTGCTCGGCGCCAGCGCTGTCGACTGCAGAATATAATGCTGAACATCACATCCTATATAATTTACCAGTATTCCTTTGGAACTGTTTATTTTCCAGGATCAAAAGGATCCATAGACTGCATCTTCACTTTCCATCAGATGATGTTGGCAAACGTGAGCCCATTTAACATAAAAAAGACCTGTATCATTCTAAAGAGTGTAAGACATGTGCAAAACTTCATCCACATTGGTTCAGGCGTTTGGCACGAAAAGCCCCCATCAACCAACCAACAACCAAACATGCTATCGTTTCAATTTGTAGTCAGGTATTGTAGATAGTTCTACATTATTTACTAATGAGCTATTTTAGTGTCACTCTTGTCAATAACATTGCGTGAATTATCATAATAATTACTAAAACCATTGGAAGAAGGCACACAAATGCATTGATAAGAAGTGTACAAACAACTGGTATCAATGTTTGAAACATAACGTTAAGTAACCAAAATAAACATGCATACTTTAAACATGTCTATCTATGTATAGCTACTAATATTATAACTAGAACACCCTGGCTTAACCTGCAGGCAGTTTTCCGCAGAACTATTAAGAATAAAAAGTACCCGGATGTTAATCTCTGAAAAATAGGCAATGTTTAGCTGTTACCACACAAAGAAACAAACAACATGAAGATTTAAAACATTTCTAACATAGTTTTTAAAATATTCAGCAACTGTTAACTGTGAATTCATAATAAATTTCATGGTACATAATTATAAATGAAAGTTTGCCTGTGGCTCCAGCCATGATACAATATGTTACAGTCTAACGAGATAGCCTTTGTACCTACTTGGTTTGAAAGGTATCTCAACAATCCACTGTCAAAGTATATAAAAAAATACTTTATACTTTAATAAAGAATTGATACTGTAGGTAACAAAGTAACTATAATCTAATCGGTGCTGTAGGCAGCAGTTGGTACTACTAGCCTGCCAAATGTGCACCGTTGAACTACTTACTGGGTCCACCTCATCAAGCAGGCCTGACTCCTGGAACTGTTCCATGTCTTCCGCCTCTCCATCTTCATCTTCATCCTCATCATCTCTGTCTGCAGCTGCTTCTTCATCACTATCACCAGTATCCGCTGCTTCCAGGGTCATTTCACACACCTTATAAAAATTACAAGTAGAAAATTTTAAATTGAATTAAAAAAAAACCTTAGTGAAGAAGCAGTGTTCATTTCTAAGTCATTTTTATTAGATATGGATGTAAATTTTGTATTGCCCCATATGAGTTTTAGGATATTACTATGTGTAATTTACCTTCTCTTCAACGGTTGGAGATCCAGCATTGTCATAGTGGTGTGTATCCACCCATCCACCATCTTCATCATTTTCATCTTCTATTACTTTCTCCTTGTCTTCACAGTATTCAATCTACAGTAATTTTAAAAATATCAAAAATTCTATTTTAAAAAATTATACATCATGCCAAGCCTGACTTTTAAGGGACAATTTTAGATAATTTAAATTCATACATACTTGTTTACATCTTCTATAACAGGGCACATTTCTAGTGATGAGGAACTGTTTGTCAGGGGGCAGGTACGGCCGGATCTTGGCCTCTTCACCCGTGGCCCACTGCCAGGTGGGACAGTGGTGAACCAGGTGCTCGCCCGCTGCTACAAACTCTTCAGGAGTTAGCACTCCTGTTTCTTGGAATTTTGATTCCTGGGAATATTAAAAAATATGTATGTGATTTTTTTTCCAAAACAACAACACACATTTTAAAAGTTTAAAACAGCGTAAAAATTATCACTGAAAATGTAATGAAACATATTGAATTGAAAGGGTATAGGCCATCTTTAGAAGAAGCTTTTAGAGTTAAGGTTAGATCATTACTCTCCCTTACAACCAATTACCACCACAACAACAACTTGATGAACAGAGTAACAAAACAAGGTTGGCATTACTAAACTTGCATTCATTGCCATAACTATAAAAAGCCTAATAGACATTCGGGACCAACCACCGACCAAGGTCAGATTTGTCTCACCTTGGTTGGGTTGGTGTATAATCCGACCATGTGGATGGTGGTTGGTGCCTTCATTTGGTCGCCAACCACCATCTACACGGTCGCATTTTACACCAACTCAACCAAGGTGAGACAAATCTGACCTTGGTAGGTGGTTGGTCCCGATCGTCTATTTGGCTTTTTACTATGCAAGCTTGCATTGCACCTTTGATTATTTTATTAAACAGGTAAATTATCAGTGCTGCACATTACAATATCTAAGCCGATAGAACAATAGGTTTAATGCTTTAGCATAGATAGATGGAAGTAGCAGCGATACACCCACCTTGAGTACCGGTGTGAGGTATCCCGCTACACCGAGGGCGGTACCCTTCACCGTGTTGATCACACTCTGCATTACGAAGCAATTAATCAGAAAATCTGTAGTTTTGTCGGTTGTTTACATTCAAATCTCACTCTTTTGGTGTCACACAGCGCACGCCGCACGGAACTTGCAAAATGCAGTTGCAGATGCAAAGACTCAGAGACTATTTTATTTTATTAGCGACTTTATTATTTATAATTTTAAAATAAACTCAACATTTCAACTTAGTGCTGCCAACCTCTAACTCTACTGAATAACCGAATATTTCCCCACAAACTAAGTAGAGGATACAAGTATTTCCCCCAAAATATAGATAATTTCACACTTTGGATATTTTTAAAATCCCCTAAAGGACATGTAATGGTTTTATTTGGGAGTTGGTACTTGGTAACTAACCACAGAGTGACTTTTATAATTGTGCAGTGTAATTATTGTAGATAATGTTCAGCGCAAAGAATGATTTTATAACACAGCCGTTTAAATATTTTTTTAATTTTTTAAAAATAGTAGTAGAAAATAAATTATATTTACTGGCATCACTAAGTGATGCATGGCAGCCCTACAGAAATCGAGCACTAAGGATGGAATCAAGAATCGAAAAATCGATTATTCAGATACATTTTAAAATTGTGAATCGATTTGAATAATTATATTTTTAATCGCCTCTTAAACCCTATTGCCATTTTCTCATGTAAAATAAATAGTGCCGGAGGACTTTGACTCATTTCAGTTTAAAGATCTATTTTATGGTTTTGTATTCTTCGAAACACTTCTTAAAATCGTAATTACTGCCTAATTTGTGATCAAATTGTTTACCTGTAAATAATATAATAAAAATAAAAATAGCGAGATTAACAGATTACAACAAGTTTATATAATTTTTAATTACTTAATGTCATCACTGTCTGCTACATTTTTTAAAACCTATCTGTGACACTATCTGCTTGTTGTTCTAGATGGCTATCTTATTTACTTAATATCTTTGAATATAGTACCGCTCTTTTGAACTGTAAAGAGCTTATGCAAAACAATCATTATGATTTAGAAGCTGGCAGTATTATTTCGACAAGTAACATTACGATCTGTCATTTTACTCCTTCTAATTAAAAAATATACTGTAGCGAGTACTTAGTTTACGTTACCCTTTCTCCAACGGTTCTTATCGCATTCAATGAGCCCCATAGGCATAAACATAGTATGATGGTATTCATGAATACCTACGATGCATCAGGCTAATTTAAAATAAAGGTAGAGCTAGATTTAAACTAAAATCTATGAATTGATTTAAAAATGTATGTTAAGTACCTAACTGTGTTTCTAATCGCGAGTGTTTTAAGTCTGCTTTGTTTTGAGTATAAATTAACCTTAGCATTTTATTCCTGAATCGATAATAATAAAAACATACAAGCCTCTCAAATAATAAGAAATAAAAGAAATACGATCTAAAAAGTCAATAGATTGTATTCAATTAATCGATTTTCATACAAATGGCCTCCTCACTGGCACTGCGCTGCCACTATGTCACTGTCACTCATTCTTCTTCTTCATTTGTCCACAGAGTAACGGTTTTTTTTCTCTAACCTGTGATTTCGTCAGTCAAAACGTAGATTTTTTTTCTCTAATCTGTGGTCAAAACACAGTTTTTTTTGTGTCGTCACATTGTTTTGGCTTAGCGCAAACCATTTATTTTCCCATTTTTTAAATGAAAATATATTAAAATCGGGGTTATAATAAAATATTTAATGTACATATTCGAGAATCCCATTAAATAAGCTTTCCATTGATATGTATTATGTACCGGTTGGATGCCGAGTACCGTTAATGAACATGTCTTTTTACATAATAACATGGCAAAAATAAATACTACTAAACTATAAATCTAAACTACTACCAGCCAGACTATAACTATGAAATATTAACAATAATAATACAAAACTAATATAACAAACCAGCAGTAGGCGAAGACGTTATAAAAATATGCTGGCAGCATTGATATTTTATTGAAGACTTAAAGCCAGGCCCAAGCTAGACTGCGCCTGCCTCCCTTCTTTTTCCGTTCGATCCATTTATCCTTTTCCCCTATATTTTCCGTTTTCCTTCTATCTTCCCTCTGACAGACTTCGACTTATTTTATCTTTACCGTCCCATCCATTCATTCTTTTACCCTTAATTTTTCCTTTTGCTACTCTCTTACCCATAAACAGGGTTAGGACTTAGAACTAATTAACCCGTGCGAAGCCGGGGTGTGTCAGCTAGTCTCGATTAAAACTGTTCCATAATTTTTTTTGTATACCTACATAATTATTAATGGTTGAATGAGGAGTGCGGAATGAATCCGTCAGCCATACCGTTTATTCTTTCAGGGCTGCGTTCAAAATATGTCAGCATGTAAGTTCAGAAATAAAAAGCTATTTATTTTGACCCTTCTGCTGTCAAGACGCGATGATCCCGTAAAAACCCCCAACGAAATCCTGCCCCTGAACTTCCCCTTCCTTACGCTTTTTATCCTTAAATTTAGGGAGATATCCCCAAAGCTAGAATCCTCATCACATATTTTACCAATGTCAAATGATAGTTATATTATATATATATTTTTTTCTTATATTTTGGCTCCACACATAGTGTATTTAGCCAGTGTCAAGTATTATATTTTCATCGTGTTATAAAATATTTCACGCAAAGTCATGTCCTAGTCATAGTCATAGTCCAGTCTTAGTCAGGTAGTCATAGTCCAGTCCAAGTCATGCTCCAGCAAAGTGGTGGCAACTTTACTAGAAGCTTCTATGTAGTTTTGGAAGCAACACGAAATATCATGTTTCACCACATTATATCACTTGCCCTCACTCATGCTCGTAATTCAGCACTTAATGCGTAAAACGCCACTAATTTTAAACATTAACACTGGAAAAAGCAAAAGTTTTCAAAAATAATACAATGCAACGACGACGTGAACTTTCCGCGTTCCCGCCGAAACTCCCGATAGTTATATTTTATACTCTTTTACTTCGCCTGTGTCCTTGGTCTGAGGGTGGGAATTGTAAAATTATGGATACCTATCGATACCTGTCAGTAGAGTGCCATTCAAATTTCGATCTATTTCGAACTCACCTCCGCACTTTGCTCACACCGCTTGTCTCTTCCCACGCACCACTAATTTTTGGTACTGCGCAGTGCAGCGTTTCAAGCCGACTTCACCACCAATATTGAGTTTAAATGTAAGTGAAACTTGGGATTTTAGGTGTCGACATTTCTAACGAGGTCCAGTTTAGGAGTCACCTCGAGAGTAAAGCTGGTCTTGCTTCTAAGAAGCTGGGTGTACTCAACAGAGCCAAGCGGTACTTCACCGTGGGCCAACGGCTTATGCTATATAAAGCACAAGTCAGGCCCCATATGGAGTACTGCTCTCACCTCTGGAACGGTGCGCCAAAGTACCAGCTTCAGCCTCTTGACTCCTTGCAACGACGAGCCGTTAGACTCACCGACGATCCTGAAACCACCAAAGATTTGGAACCATTGAGTTTGCGCCGAGACATCGGTTCCCTCTGTGTGTTCTATAAAATTTTCAATGGGGAATACTCTGAAGAGCTGTTCAACATAATCCCAGCGTCACGGTTTTATAATCGTACTGCTCGTCACCGTCAAAAGGCTCATCCACACCTCGTGGACCCATGGAAATCTCGCACAGTCCGTTTCTCGAGGTCATTTTTGCCACACACGTGCAAGTTGTGGAATTAGCTTCCCTCTGAGTTGTTTCCGCTGAGCTACAATATGGGGCACTTCAAACGACGGGTAAATAGAGTCCTTACAGGTAGGCAACGTATCGGCAACGCCCCCGGTGTAGCAGGTGTCTATAGGCGACGGTAACTGCTTTCCATCAGGCGGGCCGTCTGCTTGTTTGTCTGTCCATGTTATAAAAAAAAAGGTATAGTACTCACAGATCTTTGTGTTAGTACTCATAGTAATCTGTGTACTCAACTGTACTCAGCGATTGCTTTTTCTCTAATCTAATCTGTGTACTCAGACCAGTAGGTATTCGATATACTAGTACTACTCATGCAAGACTCATACGGACACCCTAAAAATATCGATACCTACTCACATTGATATATTTTTAAAATGAATGATGAGGTTTTTTAAGCCTAAGTCAATATACAAGGTGACCTTGAATTGGTATGTTATCCCAAAATGGGGGACCGGGACCATGATACCTTACAAGTTGTGAAAGTCATAGGTACTTGAAACTGGGTGTTTCCAAACTTCTGTGGCAAAATCTACTCGCAAAATTGCACCTGCGATCGCTACGAGAATTAGCAAGATACTATAAATTAATTTCTAAACACAGGTCGTTAAAATCATTTATGTGCACCCGGTCAAGGGCGAAGTTCAACCACCCAGCTGCGCTAAGGCTATTTTCGAACGTAAACTTTACATGGCATTTCTTCAATGAAGACCTATTAATTTAGTAGTCGTAGAAGAAACATTGTCTATCTTGGGGTGTAGATTTATCCCTTTTAGGGATAACATATCAATTCAAGGTCACCTTGTATAAAAAACACCCTTTAAGTCTACATGACTGAATAAGGCAGTAAGTCTCTTAAAAGAAAAAAATATTAAGAATAATCTCTATAAATACCTAGGTATTGAATGTTTGGCGATTCTATCCTGTTTGGATTTAGCAGCACTAACTGGATTATATGCTACTAGTTATAAATGGTCGAAGGGTAATTTCTTTCCGATACCAAATAGTTATCAAATGAATGATTCGATGATAAATAAAGTACTTGGTACGTTTTAATCACAGATTCACAGATTAGATAAAAAAAGTGTTGACAGACAGTTGGTATCGAAAGATATGTATCGAGTATTTACTTACTCTTAACTCGTAATTCGTATTTTTATATTAATACTAGTATCGGAACGGAACATCCTCCCTACAAACAAATCAAAACAAAGTCGGGAAAACCAGATTGTTCGATTTTTCGGTTGTCTTTTACAATTTACTCCAAAAACGCGAAAGGATTGAAAATTTATTGTTCCGTCGCTGGGAACAGAAATTTCTAAGTTTCATTATAAATCGTGTGCGTTGCTCCCCAACAGCCATGGAAGACGTGCTGGATGAAATTGTATCATCGGAAGATTTGCAAGTAATGCAATTTTTGAAAAGCAAGTGTAACATTGTGTGAGTCACACTCACGCATATTCTGCTAATTTATATGTGCTTTTTTGTTGTGCAGAAATTCGAGAGGGTGTTCCATGAGCAATTGCATCAAGGCAATGTGACGCACAAGGCTCAATTTGAATATGCTTGGTGTCTGGTTAGGAGTAAATACCCCACAGATATCAGGAAGGTTCGTGGTCTACTTGTTACCGTTTTTACCGTATGTTACCTGAGCTATTCATTGTTCCAATACCTGCAACTAGTCCTGTGTCGGTCGTTCATTTTCGGAGATCTCGGTCGTTCGTGATTGACTAGCCAAGTGACCGAGTCAAAAGATTCGATCAAAACGTCGGTCATCGGTCTCGAGAACCAACGCAGTGCGGAAAAGTACTTTATACGTAAGGAATTAAGGTTGATTTCACAATAATAGGAATTTAACCGAGTCAAAAGATTCAATCACGTGGATCGGTTATCGGTCTCGAAAACCAATGTAGTGCGAAATAGCACTTTATTTATCAGCGCTTAAGGTTGATTATACAATAAGTGTTGTTTATCTTACGTCGTTTAATTTTAAAGTGATACCGCGCCGCGCTGCTGTGCCTGTCGTTCAGTCGGTCACGGATCGGTCTCTGCGCAGTCAGTCTCAGTCAGTCGGTCCCAAGGACCCGGGTCTTTAATAATTGAACGACTCGGTCGGTCACGAGAGGGCATGATTCGATCATTTTGATTTGGTCAATCACGATCGACACAGGGCTACCTGCAACTAGCCTGTAGACTTCAAAGGATAGGCCTTCTTTGTTTACATCATAAGTACTTGTTTGAATGATAATGATAATGCAGTAAATACTTGAACAAAACTTTAAGGAATGCAATTATAATATTTAGCTGATAATTATTATAAAATAGAAAGTAGGTAAAGTGGCGGACCATACCTACGAGAGCCAATGATCAACAGCATACCAATGAGTGGTTAGTATGTTTAAGTTGACATGAGTTTAACTTTAACAAATACACTAGAACCAGGGGATGAGCCCTAAATGAGGCAGAGCAATGTTTTATAGTGTTATTTTTCTATGATTGTAATTAATTTGTCTTATGCATAAATAAATTAATACAATAGTTTTCTTATTAAAAAAGTAAATAAGGCACATAGCATATTATTTTAGAATAAGGTGAAAATTAATAAATTGTGTTATTGAAAATAAACCACGAACAGCTCAAATACAATGATGTTTCTTAGTTCCTTCTGTGAAAATGTTTTTGCTTAAGTTATGAAGTAAAACACAGAGAACCTTTTCAATTCTTGTATATTCTTTCTTCTATAAATATTCAGTACACACTCGGTACATAATAAACGAACAGGAGCAATAATACGTCTTGATGCTTCGGTTGCTTAACCAGAATAGAATGCCTTTTTGGACCTTGTCCTCCCTCCAAAACTTCCCTCCTAAACCTCAATATTATTTTACCGGAACTACCAAGGCAGCCATCGTAATTGGCTGATGGTTCAGCGGACGCTCCTTCCGCCAGTGTGGCCAACCAAAATAGTATTTTCAAACAGTCTACCAACCTCTTAATATTAAAAAGTGAGAATAAATTATAAAATTCACGACAGTTACAAGTAGTATTTCTTCATATAAATTATCATGATATATCGGAGGGTATCACCTCTTTATTTGTTCATTACTCAATAAGACATAGACAGGGTAACATGATATGGAAGGATAGTTTGATCTTTTGAATACTTGTTGTAAAATAAAGAAGCTATGAAGGTGGTATGATTGCCGTGTGAAGGTTACAGGTTCTGGGTGAGCTGGTGGGAACTTCTATGGTAGATGGTGAGCTATGTTCACAATGTAAGATGTTGCTTGTGCACAAGTGTATTACTTGGCTTCTACATGGTGACTGACTAACTTAATACTAACTTATGCTATGTCAGCTATATTAGGTAGGTTGGGTGTGTTCATACACTACAAAGCTAAAATAAATCTTATGTTTTCTCATTTTTAGTACTATAAACAATTATGCTTTGACATTTGTAGAAGATGTTTATTTCTAAGTTTTTTGTTGTTATATCTATCTATTACACAGACTACGAAAAGTTAACATTAAAACACACCATCATGATTTCAGGGCATCCTCCTCCTGAAAGAGTTGTTCAACTCTCACCCCGAGGGCAAACGGGACTACCTGTTCTACCTTGCCATTGGCAATGCAAGAATCAAGGAGTACACCAAGGCATTGCATTATGTTAAAGCATTTTTGGAGATTGAACCAGCTAACCAACAAGTTTTGGCTTTAGAGGTACTTATTAAAATATTTTTACTATTCTTTTATGTAACTACCTCCATTACACAACTACAATTTATATGTGACAAAAACAAAGTTACAATTTTATGCTTGTAATACCTATAGTTATAAGTTATTAATTTTTATATTTATAAATATGCTACAATAACAGATCAGTTATAATAATGTTGTAACTGAACTCTTAGTACAATGCATATTATGCTGATTACATACTATATTACAGCTAAAAATGACAATAGAAAATGCTTATAAATTAACCAGATGGCAAACAAAAATGTGCTAGTGGAAAAATGGCGTGCCTTTTAATTTTCTTCTTGTCTTGTAGCTTATAACTGCCCACTAGGTGGACCAACAACCCGCTAAAAACAGCAGGCAGCCAATGGATGCAGGAGGCAAGCAGCCACTCAAAGTGTCGCTCTCTGGGGGAGGCCTATGTTCAGCAGTGGACATCTACGGGCTGATGATGATGATGATGATGATGATGATGAACTTATAAGTTACATTCCATTGCATGGATGTCAAAATGGGCATATTATGACTGATAACTTAATGTTCAATGTGCTTACTATTTATTTATGAAAGCTTATCTACAAAACTGGTTACCTTGTGTTGCTAAGTGACTTTAGATAAAGTTGTTGTCACTTTGGCATATACCTAATATATCAAATTCAGCTTATCATAATGCTATTTATAGTAAATTTTTTCCTCAATACTTCTCTATAAATTTCCTTGTTTTTATGCAAAATTTAGGGTTACATGTACACATAATAATAATTGATAAATTCTATATATAATAATATGCATAAAATACTCTACATACAAGGAATTTATTTTGAGGCAGCATGCTGCTGCTGCACTGTTATTACTTCCCTGTACCTAGAGTATATATATATTTATGCATACTATACTAAAATAAAATAAAGCACTATTAACCACAAATTAAAATTAATATAAAACATATCAATCAGTCTTAAGATTGACCTTGCATTTGGCTTGTATCATGTTATTTTTTTATTGCATAAATTAATAATATTCTACAAAAAACAAACAGTCGTGAAAACAAAATTTAAATATCTCAAAAAATGACAAAGTTGCAAGCATTTTAAAATATAGGGATAGAAAGAGACAGTTCAAACGCGCAGTGACGTCACTTCTTCCACCTTCATAGTACCTCATTACTAAGTTGTGGTAGATTTACATACAATCTCTTTGGCATGTGACATCATATCCCAAAGTTACATAGTAGCTGTGGGGATGCTCTGTTCTGCGAGAAAGGGACAGGCCTCCCAGGAGCTTTGAAAGCTATTAAATTTATTTACCGATTTTACTAATTCTTTCAATTATTACATTAATCCTTAACTAACTTTATTGAAATGAAAAAAATAAAATAAAAATAAATATAAATTAACAAAGAGCTTGTCATTAGGGGGGGGGGTTTGCCATAATCACCACGCTTGGCAGGCGGCTTGGTGATCGCAGTAGATTATGATGGTGGAGACCAAGGAGAATGCTGCAGCCCATTCCCTGGATGTTCCCTTAGCCGACTTTTACGGCACCCACGGGAAGAGATGGGGTGGTCCTATTCGTAACCGGGACCACACGGCACACGTAACCGGGACCACACGGCACGGCACGACGTCTTCAGGCTGTTAATGATGATGATGAACAAAGAGCACGGACCCAGGTGTCTGTGGGAAAGAAGTTTAAAAAAAAACCTACTTTATTAAAATAATATTAACTTGTTAATTTTTAATAGCAGGACACAAGCCTATTTTCGGTTCGCACTCTGGTGCATAGTTGTATATGATCATTTGGTGTTATTTATTTATTTTGTATCTTACATAGTATGAATGTGTTTCCAGCGTCAAATCAACAAGCGCATGGAGAAGGAAGGGCTGATCGGCATGGCGGTCGCCGGAGGCGCGGTGCTCGCGCTCGGTGGTATCGTAGGCTTGGGGATCGCGCTCGCTTCCAAGAAATAACACATGGGCTTCATGTAAGTACTTTGAAAATGTCTTCAACAACATAAAACATATTAACAGGCAGATCTTTATAAAATAGTTGAATTGGAACCATTATTTTCATAAAATAGTTGAATTGGAACCATTATTTTCATGTGAGTGCTTGCACGGTTAGCATGGATGGTAGACAAAATGGTTTTTCCCCTGTTTGACTCAACTTGGCATGAAAATTGTATGAAGAAAGTGACATAAACGGGGAAAGACTATTTAGTCTACCATCCGTGCTAACACAGCTGGTGTCAGAATTTATCATCAGAAGTATCCTGACATGGCATAACGACTGTTGTCTTACGACAAGACCGACGGCTTACGTGCCATCCGCAGCACGGCACCGCTCAGTGGTAAACACCACTTTCTGTAATTGTCACCCATTGAAGTAATGACATTAATTACGACAACCACAGAGCAAAAAAGATACAAACGCTTCGGCGAAGCGTCATTTGTTTCAATGCACTTGGACAACTATTGTTTAACTAAAAACCATGTATTTTTTTAAAAAGGTTTTAGGTTACCTAGTCATCGTCATCAACAGCCTGAAGATATTTGACGGGCCCGATAGCTCAGTTGGTAGTATCCCTGCCTCCTGAACTGAGGGCTGTGAGTTCGATTCCTACCCAGGACAAACATTTGCGTGATGAACATAGATGTTTGTTCTACGTCTGGGTGTTATATTGTATTCTATGTATGTATTTACAAACAAAAAAGTATCTAAGTATTATATCAGTTATCTGGTTCCCATAGTACAAGCTATGCTTAGTTTGGGGCTAGATGGTGCTGTGTGAAATGTCCATACATATTTATTTATTATTATTATTATTCACTGTTGAACATAGCCCCCCCCTCCCCCTCCCACAGAGCGCCACTTTGAGCGGCAACTCCTACATCCTGGTTTCCACCAGATCTTTGGTCCATCTAGTATTAGATATGATTGTTTAGGTATTGTCAATTTACACCTGTTCCACAAAATGATAGGTGCCTATCTGTTGTTACAGAATGAGTGCTCTTATGGGTGCTCATTATCTTCTCACTAAGAAGAAGCCAATTAAAAAGGATTAAAGGGTGATTACCAAATGACACTTCGTAAATTATTTCCAAAAAGTTGTAATTTTCACTAAAGCTTTAGATGTAAACTTTTTTTTGTACAAAATGCGCAATTATAATTAATACTTCCTTCACGCTTCTAGTTTAAAACTACTATTTTTTGTGTCCTTATTAAATTAATGTAGGTATTATATTCTAAGAGTAATATATTATAGCATATTTAGGCATTATAGCGTAATATGTAAGTAATATATTTATTCCTTTAGTTATAGGCACTATTTATTGTAAGAAACATACTTAGTTGTATATTAAAAAGTTTGTGATTCCATAAAATAAATATTTTGTTTTCTGTAGTTATATCGTTTATATTTTTATTCTGTATTTTTTCATGTCATATTTGTACTGTTTCATTGTATTATTATTACATGAATCATATTTTTATTATATCACTATTCTATTACTTTTATTGAAATATCTAAATTAAAATATCAAAGATAAGCTAATACATCACCTTCATGCACTAGAAAGTATTCACAATTATTACTAGTCGGAATAAATCAATCACGGGGGGAAGAGGGGAAATTTATGAATAAATAAAACGAGACAAATTTCAAAACAATTATTTTATTATTGTTGTATATAATAGTAATGTAGTGAAGCGGCGTACAGCGAGTACCCTATCGAATGGCGATGGTTTTGGCAATTTACTAAACGAAATAAATAGGAAATTAACCTAATATTTATGCGTAATTTTACACCTCAAATTAAATAAGTAATATGTGACCACCAAAGTACATTTATATAACATAATAAAAAGTATAAAAATAACTTAATTGGTATGATTACTCTGTGATACAAATTGTAACATAAGAGGTTTGTTTGGTGATCAAATGTACTTATATTAATGAAGAGCTGGTAAAATAAACCTGAGTGATGGCAACACTTTAGCGGCAGTCGTATACAGTAGCGTCATCACAAAAAAAAAAACTGGAAGCTGGCAACATTCTAACAAAATTTTATAATTTAGTTGAACCATTAAAATATTTATACTTTAAGGATATAGATTTTCATGATGAGAAGTGTTATTGGAATAACAACATAATCTGAAGCCAGGGCAAAAGTCTGTAATTTCAATTTTACAAATACGAAAACTAACGATTACGAATATTACGAATACTACCAATGATAGAATAATGAAAAGATTCTGTGTCACTCCATAAATTAAACTTATTTTTATTGTTTTGTGCTTTCTATTTAACGCATACTACGATGCAAATTGCACATTCATTACGAATAATGATCTGCCTCTTCAAAAATATTTAGGAAATGGCAACTTAATTATTAAAATGATTTACATAGCGCTTGCGTAAATAATTCTACCAAACGGAACGTACTGTATGTAAACTTCTACCAAACCGCACGCAGCGCCAGTTACGAGCAAAATCAACATACTGACATATATAAACTAAACGGTTTTACATGAAACATCATGCTAATGAGGTAAAGTTGTTTATTAAAACAAAGAAAAACTAATATCGAACTTCGAAAGTTCACAAGGTAACTAAACGTAAGTATTATATAATATAATAGAGAGCACAATCGTCGACTTAAAGTCCTATTTATTATATTTCCTTCACTGGTATACATATATATATTTTCAGTATATCAACAAATGTACAGTGCGGTGAAAAGCTGCATCGACTCTTAAACTATATCGACTTGTGTCTCTTTGCTAAAGAGTCGTCAACAAGAAAATAGACGTAACTTTCCTCTACATTATTCATGTGGCGTACTGTATTGAAAAATATATAAATATGTATAATATTTTCTTAACAATATTCTGGTAACTGTCTATTGTAATGTAATGTGTAGTAATAATGTGCATCAATATCTATAATCTAAAAATAACTATGAGTAGAAATACGTATAGTGATAGAATAATCTAAATAAAACTTTCTAGACAATACGATAGTCAAATTATCAATGAAGCACTCATTTTCTAAAGAATCAAAACTTATTTTATATACAGTCGAAAAATAATTACTCACTATGGCAACACTGTTATCTGTCAACAATAATATTTTTACGCAAACCAAACTGACATAACTCGTCAAATTTCACTAACACACTAACAAAATTCAATCAACCCGTAGAACTTAAACTATTTAATTTATGAATTTATGTCGACACCACACCTTCGCAAATGGCAACATTGACAACGTAACAAGACCCAGATGGCAGTGTGGCAATCTCAACAAACCCATAAAAGTATATCTCTCATATAAAAGGTTAAATGCTTTCCACCTATTGTTCTAAATTACTTAGTGAACTCTATTTATTATATTCGGAGAAGTAAATATATTTTTGTGACTCACTTAAAAATACACTTACGATATACTAAATAACTATAACATTGTACTCTAAAAAATATGTATAAGTATTGAAGGCTAACATGAGAATGTAATCACAGTAAATTGTTATTTAAGTAACCGGCCCACAACATTACTATAAAATAATCCTTCATGCAGAGTCCTCGCGGGCTCGCGGGCTCGCGGCTCGCGAGGACCTCTGTCCTCGACTCGAACAACGCAAACCGTCACTAAACAATCATTATTTACACACATTTAAAGGCAACATCAAGGTATACTTTATTTATTGCTTTTTGTTACTATTTATTATGTACTTATATCACCTCGATCTACACCTATACAATGTATTATATCTTATTTTGAACTTCCAATTGTTGATAACGCGATTTTATAGTATACTTTTGAAAAATATTCTCAGTCTCAGTAAGTATTGAGATGTTACATTTATGATTTAATTAGTTGTTACACGTTAATATCAAGTCAACCGCGTTACGATTTGTCATTAACGTTTCAGTATACGTAAATATCAATTTTTATTTTATCAATAATAGTATGATTTTAAGCTCTGTTTAATTTGTTTCGTATACAAAGATAAGTATTTGTTAGTTAGTGCTCTGATATCAGATATAATCGTTACTCGCTACTGAGTGACAGACTAGTCTCTAGTGAGTGCGACTCTACTCAAACGAAACGCTCCACGAGTATCTACGGGCAGCACTAACAATCTAATGGGTTGCATATATTTTACCTACGATATACTCTATATAGTATATATAAATGCAATCTGCAAAATGCATAAAACAACAGTTATTTATATCTATAAATTGTATAAAATATTAAATAAAATCTATTGAAGTGAGGTAGATGGATGGAATTTCACAATTTGTGTGGATATCTTTTTTATCTATAACATTGCCGTATTGGCCCAAATGCTGAGGTAGATGGATGGAATTACTATGTAAGACCCTACTACGTGACAGGGGAGCTTACATACACAATATAAAACGCTACGCACTAGTCCTCATTAGGTATGAAACAACCTGACGCGTGGCGAGTCGACGGCAATCTAACGTGCGCGGTACCTACGTGAACATGGCGTGATATCACATCGGGTACAAAAATAACGTCTCACTAACTGATCATAAAACGAGTGCATAGTGCACCTGGCACTACTGCGGCCCGCCGTTACCTTCAAGCGAACCCTACCTGCTAATCATCCAGCTATAAAGCGGCAGAACCATTATCTCTTCGCGTCGCATCGTTCCTCAACGGCAAAGTAACCGACTCCGTATATCAGCAACCGATTTAACCCTAATTAAATTTACATTATAATATATCGGAAATGGCACCAACGACATTCCACGGGTCAACAATAAAACCGTTATTACAAAACGAATCAGCTAAATGACCACAAAACATAACACTCAAGCACCTTTTGAAATACATTCAACAAAACATTGTCCTAACCGTGTAGTAGTCTACGCGACTAATGCGACGCTCCCGCGCGGCGCGCTCCATTTCATGAGGAGGCCTTGTTGTGTTCGTCTTCGGAGTAGTCCCCCTCGTCCTGCCCGCTGTGATCCTGCTCCATCTCGGAGTGGGTCCTGTTCCGCGCATCCTCGGTATACTCCTTGCTGTAGTAGTCCTTGCCGTTATCCTTGTCGTCATGCTTATCGGCCTCGGTCTCGCCGATGCTGTCGATCCTCTGCCTCTCCTTGCCGAGATCTAACGGCTCGTCCGCGTCCCGCATAATGTCCGGCTTGCCCATGTTGTCGGTGTACTGTCGCTGCATCTGCTTCAGGAAACGCTGGTGCGCCATGTTCGTCGGCGGAGGCGGGAGGGAGCCCATCTGAGGAGATCGCTCATCGTACGTCTTCCGATCCATGTGTAAGGCGTTCATTTGTGCTAGTTTTGCGTTCATGCCTGCAACAGAGACGGTCGCTTAGTCGTGTCATTACGCACGGGCTTTACGATTTGACCATTAGAATTATAAGTACCAAGCATGTTTTCACCGATATACTGCAGATAGGTGTCGAGCAAGGCGGAGCTGCCGCCGTACCCGGCGGGGTAGTCCTCGTGCTTGAGTCCGGCGGCCAGCGCGTGCGGCAGGCTGTCCACGGTCTTGGCGGTGACGGCGCGGACCGCGGGCACTTTGGTGATGGTGGTGTTGGCGAGGCTGTTTATGTCTGGAACATACAACGCTTATTTAGCTTATTCTAGCTTCTATCCAATCCTCCGCTTCTATATTGGACATGGCTTGGACCGTGGCGAAGTTCTTTGACTAAAATTGAATAATATATTCCATCGATTCGTTATGAAAAAGTTCAACTTGAAAATGCGTATATCGACAGTGTGGTGTACTCACGAGGTGGAGAGACGGGTATGCTGTCCTGGTAGCGTGACTGGCTGAGGTCGTCGTTGTCGTTGTCTCCGCAGATGGAACTGCTCTCGGAAGCCGCAGACTTGGCGTCCAGCTTGATATCCGAGCGACGAGGACCGGTGGGAGATGCACGGGCACGCAGCTGTTCTGGAGATACCTTTACACCTGCTTTAGCTAGTAACCTGAAATAGTTGTTTCTGCGGTTAGCATTATAGCCTATTATTTTTGGGCGCAGCGCAGAAGGTATTGTTACTTTCAGCGCATCCATCAGTAATCAGTTCACAGGGAGGTAAAAATTATCCTTCTAAATCTAACACTTTTCGTCTATACTTACTGGCTAGCCAGCTCCGGGTCGAATCTGGTGGGCATCTGCAGCACGGGCAGGTCTTTGGTGGAGATACCGCGGTGCTGCCTCGACATGTGAGAGTGGAGCGAGTTGCGGGATTTGGCCACAGTGCCGCATAGGACGCAACTGTTGGAAAATAAGAGTGGAGACTGGAGACACTTATTATTCCACCTGTTCTAGTATGTATAGAACTGGTACCTAACGATGGTTTTATTTGGACGATGTGGGTTTTATTGAAAGACGTTGTTTTATTAATAAATCAGGCAAAAATAACCGAACTGTAATCTCTAGCTTCTAGATACTTTACCACGGAAAAATTCGTTTCCGCCGAATAACTGACTTGTGGGTGATTAAGTGAGACTGCTATAAATACTGTAATATAAAATGTCGCAGTTCTTACCGGTATCCAGGGCAGACTGTGTGCTTGTCTTCAAGATGTGTTCTGAGAGTGTGCGCGGATCGGTATATCTTGCCGCATTTGGGGCATGGCCGTGGGTCAGTAGCCCTCACGCGGAGCAGGTCTTGGGTCCTTCTGCAGCCACCTGCAAATAAAAAACATCTTTAATCCTAGAGACCTTAGGATTGTTCTGTTACTGATGTGGCTCGATTATCCTTACCTCTTCGGTGCTTTTAATGTAGTGGATTAGAGCGCGCAAAAAAGAGCATTTAAAATTTCTACTTGGTAGTTTTATTATTTATGTATGTATTTATATAAGCAGACACTTTTCTTCGGGTAAAAACTAAATTATTACGTATATATCGTATCACTAATACAAATCGCAACTAGAATCGTTTACTCACATTGAACATTTGGTTATTGAGATTGCTAATTTACATTTAACGCCTAAAAATATTTTTTATTATAATTATAAAGTTATACCACTTGCCTCACAGGCGTCAGGAACAATTTCATCTACTCGCTAACTTTAACCAATACTTTTTATTCCCTCCGAAATCTAGGATTTGTTTCCATCGCATATATTTTGAACGTATTGTTTTGGAATGATTTTAACTGTATTTTTCCCAATATTTTAAAGTAAGATCAAGATCAGAGTTAGTATTTTTCCATCATCGGTCCTATACGTTGCAATTGCCACATGCTGGGACACGGGTGTTTCCACTAAGGGAGATAGTGTAGGCCATAATTCACCAAGCTGGCAAAGTGCGGGTTAGTGGATGACAGCATGGCATCGAATTTAGTAACTCCTGAACAAGTCGGCTATTTGCCATATTGACTAAATACAGTTATAATTGTTTACTAACGTATTTGGAAGACTACAAGCATGTGCGGTTTGGCAAAACATAACGTACTGTCTAGTCTAAATCTTTGGATGTCTAGCGCTAGTGTCTCATAAATCAAGACAAATCTTAGTCTACCCTCAAATTATTTCAAAACGATGACAACCATTTTCAGTCTGTCATTTTTTTACATTGTTTTTCTAAAAATATTATAAAAGAATATACTATATTTCTATACACATTTGGTGTTAGTTATCCCGTTGCTCGATTAAATTTATGAAAATATATGCGATTGGAATTATTTACACGTTAAATAAATCCTTTTTTAAGTATTCTAATACGTTTGTCTACATTGACTAGATATGTTTTAGATGTGCACTTACTTATATGGGGCATCAAGAACAAACATTTCGAAAATAATTTCTCTGGAAGTGAACATATTCGTAACTATTGCATTTTCAAAGGCATGTTTTGTTATTCTATTTTCGTATTGTCTTTCTTACCTATGGTCAAAACTATAATAATTAGAGTAGTTAATATATTAAGCAAAAGCTGGTACAAGGCTTACTAAGTCATAAAAGGGACCGCAAACTATTATTTATCCCATATAGTAAACCAAACTGTAGTTAAGAAATATTTGTTGAAAAAAAAAGAAAAGAAAGAAGAATTCAAAATTGCACCAGCTTTGCTGTAATAAAAACATTGAAGTTAACCTAAATAACTTTATAGAAACATACACGAAAGTTTAAACGCTACGAAATACTAGATAAATAATTTGTAGTAGGACACCATGATAATAAATGTAATAGCTTAAATAGTTAAGTAGCTAAGTACATCGAAACACGAGCACTTAATCGATTGTACTTATTAACGTTTCTCGACGACTGCATCCAGCGCAGGTAAAATATAAAGGCAAAAATAAACCCACAATCAGTTGAAAATACATTGATAAGTAAAACCGAACCGTAGAAGCAACAATGGAAGTTACAGACACTCAAGAAGTCTTCAGAACGATCGACAAACGTCGCACTTCGTATCCTATCAATGGCACCAATCATCACATGTCATATAATGCGCTTACAATTATTATAATCCTTAAATAATATCAGTCTATAACTACTACAAAAATAATTTTCAGTCGATTCATATCTACTGCTTTATACAAAATTACATGAACATGATAGCGTTGCATGAAAAATGCAGCCTGGAGATCATCGTTTCGCGGTCGGGTGCGAGCCCGTCGGAGTTTCGTTTCACAGCCGTATTTCGATTTTGGAAAGGCGAAGTTCCTCGCTGCCCTAGGTGGTCCAGCCGCAACTCCACTTGAGGGTCTTCATCCTCTCCCACTGGCGGCGGTGCTTGATCCTCATGTGGTTGCGCACGGAGTTGGGGTGTGCGAAGTGGCGCGCGCAGGAGGCGACCGGGCAGAGCGGCGAGTCGCGCGGGTAGTGCGCCTCCAGGTGGCGCCGCGCCGCGGCCGGCCCGGGCAGCCGCGCCGCGCACAGCGGGCACCCCACCTCGCCCTCCCCGCCCCACGCGCCCCACGAGCCCGGGCTTGCCAGCGCGCCGCGCGCCCCGGCATCTGCAATGCCGACACCACCATGTTACATGTCGTTCGGCGGCTGGCAAACCCGAAGGAGGGCGAGACGCTTCCTAACCTTACTCCACCGTTGTAAACCCTCTAAAAATATTACGTTTCGATTTAGCGATACGCCGTCCCGGTCCTCGGTTGCGTTCCATTGGCACATCTGTATTTTAGTTCGGTTCCTCGCATCCGGGGCTACGGTCACCACCGGGCGCCGAGCGAGGCCGGCGCGGGCGGCGCTCGCTCGGCGTCGCGCCTTTTCTAGGAGTTTTGCCGCTGGCGGATGCCGTGCGCTTGCAACTGGTGGTTGATGAGGTAGTGCTTGGTTTTGCACTTCTTGCCGCAGTGCTGGCACGGGAACCACTGGTCGCGGTCGGTCTGCGAGTGCACATTGAGCATATGCTGGCGCAGGTTGGAGGTGGAGGAGTACACGCGGCCGCACAGGGGGCACTGCGGCCGATAGCCCAGGGCCGCCCCGCCCGCGAGAGCCGCCCCTGTAACACAGAGGCGGCGGTTAGACACGGTCCGCAAGTTAAGCGCTATTGTGAGTGTATTTGTCGGGCGGGGGGTCGCGCCTCTTCTGCTTGACGCCGTGTATGGAGTTCATGTGTATCTGCATGTACTGGCGCGTCTTGAACCCCTTGCCGCAGACGGGGCAGGAGTGCGCCAGGTCGCGCGCCGCGTGCACGTTCAGTATGTGCTGCTTGAGGTTGCTGTTGTTGCTGTACCGCTTGCCGCACTCGGGGCACGCGGGCTTGCCGGGCTCACCGTTGGCGAAGGTGGCCGCGTGCCCGTACCGCTCCTCGGGCTTGGAGTCCGCGCCGCCGCCCGGCCCGCTCGCCCAGGTCGCTCCTGGGGCAGACGGAGGTCTCGTTCAGTGCTCGCAAACCCGATATCGGCTGTTTCGGTACGACTCTTTACCTGACCGCCTAAGTAACTTCCATCGTTGCTACATTCTCTGATGCCTTCTTCTACGTGTTGGGGGCAAGTTTCACTATTATCTTACGTTATTAATGAGCTAATTAAGCCTTAGGCGTTATTCTTGTTATTAATTGTTAGTGTTATTACAAATAGTGGGTGCCTATATGACTCGATGATGTACAATTAATGACATTACTGGCCTCATTGTTCTGGCCGATGTCGTTAATGATGTCATTACAAATTTTTTTTTTGTTTTTTTTTTTTTAAATAGTTTCATTACACAATTATTGAGCCACATAGCTTATAAGGTTTTAGTGCACCAGAAAAAACGCGGAACTTACCATAATTGTCTGGTATTCCTGATGGTCCGGGCAGTCCGGCAAAACCTGCAAAAACAGAAACGTTAATTTGGAATTTATAAACTATTAAAAGAACGCGAAATTGTGATAGTACTCGGAGTAAAGTAAGTAAAGCCTACCTGGCAAGTTAAGTAATCCGGGAAAATTGTGGGGCAGACTTCCATTAACGTTCGCCATGGCAGCAGGGTCGTCGTAGTCGAGAGGTTCTTGCTTAGCGCGCGTTTCACCTTCTGTGTCACTCGCGCCGGCATCAGATGATGACTCCTCGCCTTCACCAGACTGATGGAATGCAGTTGACTTTAGAATATAAATATTACACTTATTAAGGATAGGAAATGTAAATTGTAAGATCAAAATTCAACTTACCAAATGGTTGGAAACGCCGGATAGGTGCTGGACTTGCGAATTGTCCAAAGTCTGCCCGAATAAGGACAGCTCATGTCCATTGGTCGCTAATCGTTCAGGGCTAGCCCCCTGCACCGACAAGAGTTGTTCCGTCCTAAACCAGGAACGTGAAACATTTATAAATCTAAAGCTCTAGAAAAGAGTGCCTGTTGTTAATATGTATGAACAACTTACACCTATGAAGGTATTATCTCTATTCACCTGGACTTCATTTGTGCCTGGTACAGGTCCGACGACCTAGCTCTTTTAGGCGGAGGTGTGTTGGCGGCATCATCTGGTTTTCGTGATCGTCGACCTTCTCGCTGTTGAGGATCTCTTCCTTCGCGGGACCCACCGCTGCCAGTTTCCGTCCACGATGACGCTGACTAATGAGTCAAAACAAAATGGGGTTGACAATTATTAATATCTATTAGACTTATATAACATCACTTTCGTATGACTAGTCAATGTTTCGAAAGCGGTTGTAATAAGGGATAAGAACATCCTTCATCATTAAGCTCTGACAAGGGACTTCGTGATCAGCGTCTGTGTAGTAGCAAAAATGCACAATAAATTGGTGTGTTGCGCATTTATTTATTTATGATTGATGTGAATAATTAGATGGCTGGATCGATTAGTTCAATAACAAGACAAATAAACTGCATAATTCTAAAAAGATGTGATGCCTCGCCAAATCTTAACCTTTTAAGGCATCTAAACAGATTTGTGGCACCAAAACCGTTTGAAAAATAAATTTGGTGCCCAAACTCATATAAAGAACAGGGTCTTCTAAAAAGTTGAATTGGTATTTACTGGAGAAGCCTTCTGGTCGATTGTAGCTAGAGGCCCCGACGCTGGTACGTCAGTCAACCCCCGGACTTGAAGCAGCTGAGCTGCTTTCAGGAATTCCTTTAGCTGTTCTTGACCGATGTGCACTTCACCTTGATACATAAATCTGTGAACATTTAAAAAGGTTAGATAGCCACTCAACATATTAAAATTAGCCATTCTATTCAAAGAAGCTAACTAAAATACAAACCTAAGCAGGCTCTCCATATCTTTGTCATGAACATCTCTTAATATGACTATGGGGTGTTGGCAGGGGTTGGCTTTTAGTAGCCTGCGGAAGTACGGACTGCAAGCTGACAGAACCACCTTAAAACAAATGTTATGCAATATAAAGATAATTGAAGGTTAATCAACAACACAAAAAGGCAAGTCAAGTAGTTAAAATTTACAAACAATTATAGAATTTAAAGCCCAGCTTCATTAATAGCCAGTCCCATTAAGTAAGCTTATTATTATTATTCTGTATTTGATGATAGCGCCCAGTAATCAGTGCTCGAATACACCGATGATGATGAGGTGAAATACACGATAGAGAGAGAGTAACGAAAATATCCTAGACCTGTGAAGTACATAGACTCTCCTTTATCGCTTCTCCTACATGGACTTAACAGCTACAGTAGCATACCTGGCTGGTATTTAAGTGCTAGTAGGTAGTGTAAGCGAGTGTGGCTTAACCTTTACTACTTTCAAACCTATGAAATTAGGGTCGAATCCCGCCTGACCACGATGACTTCAAGCTATGTGTGGACTGTACTTGTTGCTCTTACAAAATGGCGAAGGGTGACGAGGAAACCTGGCATGTTCAAAAATGGCAATACGAACATGATGTGCCGTCCAATCCATCAAACCGCCGCAGGCCAGCGTGTATGGTGGATGAGTATTATGATATGACCTACTCTCTCCTTGTAAGAGACCCGTGTCCCGGAGGAACATACTGGGCTGATGATACGGTAGGTCTTTTTCTTTTAGCATATCGGTGTATGTCAGCTCCGTGGCTTCACTGAGCATTGATCTACTGAACCACATTTACATTAGGTATTTTTTTATTTATTCAAGGGAAGGTCAACAGATAATCTGTTTTCTTCGTTTCTTATTACCTTGTGAGCTGAGAAGGTGGCGCCAGCGCAGGCTAGGGTGACGTCGACGAAGTCCTCCTCGTCTCGCAGCCGGCGGAAGGACGACACCATCGCCGAGTGGAAGTCGTTCCATCTCAGCGAGTACTGCTGCTCGCCACCGGCCGCGGCGCCGCCTGCGATCACAACTAGGTAAGAAAACACTTCACAAACATTATCAACTTATTATGCGTTACCCAAAGAAGTTCTATCAGTAACTCAAATTTTTTTATTATTTGTTATTTATGCATCATATTTTTAGTTTTCTAAAAAAACATCGTTTAGATCTAGATTATATAGATAGATCAACTCTTTATTGTACTTAAGGCAACAAAAATTACCAAAGGAAAATCTTAATTGACTTATACGTACAATAAGCGGTCTTATCGCTTAGAGCGATCTCTTCCGATTCTCGATTTTCTTCTATTTGATTATACTTTATTCAAAATTATGTGCAAACAGCGAAATAAGTAGTAGACTTAAAAAGTTAACATTGCTCGTAATATCTTTCTTACTAATTCGATTGTTATTCATGTAATTTTTTTTTATATTTTGGTCACATATTGTATTTAGCCAGTGTCAGGTATTGTAAATTTTCATCGAGTTTTAGAATATTTTACGTAGTCAAGTCATAGTCATAGTCCAGTCTAAGTCATGCTCTAGTAAAGGGTGGCAACTTTACTAGAAGCTTCTATGGAATTTTGGAAGCAACACGACAAAACCACGTTTCACCACATTATATCACTTGCCTACACTCATGCTCATAATTCAGCGCTTAATGCGTAAAACGCCACCAATTTTTAAACATTAACTCTGGAAAAAGCACAAGTTTTGAGAAATAATACAATGCAACGACGTGAACTTTTCCGAGTTTCCGCCAAAACCAAATATTTATGTATTATTTATTTATTTTTTCATTAATGCTTGAAGCGCACTTACAGCTTTGTTATGATATTATTTAATTTTAGAATTGTAAATCGTTTTCGAATATTTAGATAGATACCTCCTTGCTAACTACGATTGCTCGGCATGGTGCCGCGGTGGCTACATAAGGTACACACTGAAAGATGGAAGAACGCGGGTTCAGTTCGTGTTGGTTGAAAATTAAAATATTATTTCGAATTTTTAATATTTAAATTGTGAAAAAAATTATGCTTTCGTTGTATGGTCAATTTAAAGAGTTGGCACCACCTACCTATAGCTTATTTATCAAAGCCGATCCGCTTGTTCTTTAGTTGCTGTCCGCCGCGGTTTTGCGATAAAATGTATCCTATTTTCTCTCCTAAAATTCGAACTACCTATATCCATAGCAAAATGATCGGTTTAGTCGTAGAGCTAACAAACAGATATTCGCACCGTCATTGCATACTCAGACCAAAGTTTACGATCCATCTTCGCCATAGCATCATTAAAATTAATTAGACAGCCACTGTTCTAAATATTTTTATAGAAAATATTTTCCTTTATAAGGATTATCATAGTAGGTAATTAAAATTCCGCTTAAGATGACTTAAACATTTAAGCAGAAATAGCGAATCTCGTAATAGCCAATAATTATGTAGAAAAAAAAACAAATGCGACACCGCTCCTTACCGTTTTATACTCAACGAAAACATCTAACGGTAGTTTTATGAAAATGTTGCAAAAACAGCTTACATAATTATAATTGATACAGATGAGGAGTCTCGGCCACCCGTAGGTAATAATTGAAGATGAGTACCTAATATTGAACAAAATGTCAAGGATTTCAAATTGTTAAACACGGGTGTGACTAATATAGCTGCGACGGTACGTAACGTAGGTACTCAGAAATGCGCTAAATAAAAAAGTTGATTCGGTGTTTTTCCTCAAATTTAGATGAATTTATTGTACTTGATATATTCGGTTGTAGTCGGAATCATTGAAATCATATTCTTAGAATCTGAAAATGTTCTCTATAAGAGTAAATTTGCCCACGGGGAAAATGGATTCTCAAACATCGTTTGTATTTTTTGTGCGACTTATCTATGTTATTTTGTGCTCTATTATTTTTAATTTCCGATCTGTCCCGAAGATAAAACTATCGAAGAGAGTATGGTCAGACAGATGTCTGACCATACTCTCTTCGATAGTTTTATTCTTGTTCTGTTGCCAACCGAAAACAAAAGGGACCAGATGCGAAATCGTGAATAAAATTCAAATGCATTACAAAATTTGCGCACGACCACTCGTTCAAACCAAATCTGGGAAACAACGGGAGACATTTTAAAATTGAAATCGTGTCTCGTACAGATCGGTATACATAATGTATTGTTGTTACCATTAGCGATAAATGTTTTGCATGTGTCAATAACTTCCCGGGTTTTAACATTAAAATATACGAACATTTCATGTTCATTTCGACAGTTGAAAGAGTAGGTTTTTGAAATGGTAACTGAATGCAAAACTATACCAACATAAAAGGAATAATATTGTTGGAAAGACACAAAACACTCCTGTTTGTGAATAAGAGTGTTTTCATCCCGAAAAATAGTGATAAGGAATAACAAGCCGCGCCTCGAGTCCAGGGCAGAGCGTCTTCGTAAATCGATTTCGCAGATTCATCTCCAAAATGTTCCCTTTATAGCGCTCGATTATCACGGCGTAAAACTTACAAATATTTTAATAAAGTGTTTGATTAAATTCGTTTGGGTTCGTCTCGTGATTACTGTTTTTGTCAGATTGTCGCCCGAAATTGAAAATTGCTAAGTCTTAAATTTAGCGACGCACAAGTTTAAAATTAGCTGGAAGTTTGGAACTCCGCAATGTTCCGATTGTCGCGGTTCGGCTACTAAGATTTAGGGACCTAATTGATCTCCGGGTATCCGGTGAACCGAATTCCGTTTATCTCAGAAATGTTTATTTATATTTTTACTTAGGTATGAATAAAAATCACGAAGTTCACAATTCGATTTGTCCTTTCGGAATTAATTTGTGATTGTGAATTATTAGATATTTATTTTACGACGCAATAGTATTAACATTTTGTGTAAATATAATACAACATAAAGATTTATTTAGAATCTACTGCGATTTGGTATGTCCAGAAAAATATGTGAATTATCAATTGTGAAGCAATAATCTCTACAGTAGATTACCCATTACAAATCCGTGTATTGATTTAACATTTGCGTGGAATTTCAATAGCAGTAAAAGTAAACTGGCAGTAAAGGCAGTCAATGCGGAGACATAAACTCCTGTGGGAGTGAATAAATGAGTTGTATCAAAGAGTTATTTTGAGTGTGAATGCACGTTTGATCCCCCTGTCTCGGCGATTCGTCACCCTCGTCTGAGACTGAAGGGTGAGCGCGGATGGCACAACAGTGTTCGAGATACTTTCACGAGGATAAATCATTATCATTCCGTTCTGGCTTCACTGTCTCGTTTCTAATGTCTATTAGAAATTATGTAGTTAGTTTGGTATAATATGACCAATCCAAGTTTTGATATGACTGCAACACTAACAAAATTATTCATGTTTGTATAGGACGTTGTACACATCTATCAAAATTGGTGCGATTTATAAGTTAGTTCAACAAAACTTGGGAAATCACCAAATAGGTCTCTGAAGTCATTATTAAATCATTATAAATGAAGCATTGCAACTTTTAGTTCCCAGAGTTGGCCGTCGCAGACACGTAAACATCGTACAGTCAATCATTATTGTAGGAATAACATCATTCATTTTTACTTGTTCACCTTAAAATGCTTCAAGCATAAAAACTCAATTTCATTTCATTAAAAATAAAATGCATCCTCAGACAAAAATAACGAGATAAAAAAACACTCTAATCTTGAGTAAACGACGGGAACATCATTAAACAAGAGCCGCGGCGATTCTCATCCCTCGATCCTGCGGGGGGATGATCCTGGGGGAAGGGGGGTGGGGTGGCGTGCCGGTAGGTCGGGGGGGGGGTGGGGGGGAATATCAACGAACTCATGTACGGTACGTGTGACGGGTGGACGGCGCGATACGCGTATACGTACGCTATGCTATACACTGTTAGTAAACAATTCACTTGTTTCGACAGAATATTTTTGGGGTCCCACATTTTTTACCGCACGGCTTGTTTTTAATGGAAGGATCGGAGCGGACATACACTGTGCTGTTATAATTTTATATTTGTTTGTGTGATGGCTGTGAGTGTTTACGAACAAATATAACTTTTACATTTAAAAGCTTAAGATACATTTTAGTTACCAACAGGATGGCATAGTGTAAGATAGTGTCATTAAATTAATGCCATTGTTCGCTATACCTATTCTTTTTTTAATTATGGTAAAAAAGGTAGGTTATCATAATCCATGATGATTATTACTTTTTAAGATCAGAGGGCAATTATTTTTCAATAGTGATTTCTGATCGTTGGCAAGGTTTAAAAATGCCATGAAGGCCTCTGATTATACAAATCTTACAGCAGCTAATATTCGGTAAAATGTACTTGAATAGTGAAGTGAATGGTTGTGGTACTCACCAGTCTCGGTCGCCATGGCCGGGTGTTCTGAGGGCGGCACGGTGTCGGGGCGTGCGCGCGCGCTAAACGAATCCAATCCCGCGCATTCCAACCGCGCGCCCACTGTCGCCGCCACTTTAACGCCTTGTCACTTCTGTTTACAACAAAACTATCGCTACTCTTTGACCTCCGTGCGCCAACACTAACTCTTTGCTTTAATTGCTCTTACGTTTTCTTCTTAATTTTTAATATTGGAATTGTTTATAAAGCTTGATATTGTTATTTACTTAATAGTATTGCGCTTAGGTTTTGTTTTCTGTAAAGAAAGGTTAATTTGTTAGTTTTTTGTTTATTAGAATTGATTGAAATAATGCGGCGATTCGGAACGAGCGGTGACAAGTCGACGTTTAATTAGAATTCGTGCGCTTGAATTTATGTTTTGTGCACGCGAGAAGGGTGGCGGGGCGATGATAAATATTAATAATTTTGCGTTGGAACGAACTATGTCTGGTTGCGGTGTGCCTTTGATTAATCATTCACGTGCAGATAATTTGATTCGCGAAATCACAAAACAAAACTCACGTAGGTACTTACATAATATTCACGTAGTCACAAAAGTATGTTAAACGTCAGATTTACTATGAACCTATAATTTATTAATAGTTATAATTTAATTGCGGAATAATACAAACTGGTGATAAATTTTATTCAATCAAAATACTTGCTCTGTTTCTTTAATTACATTAACAATTAGACATAATTGACTAATAGTGATTACTTACAAAATGTCAAATAACTTGCACGCATTAAGTAAGTCACACAGTTGCATCCACACGTGACGTAATACGGAAAACAATAACTGTGGCACTCATGATCACTGTCAGCACTTCAACGCAAGTCGACCATTACACGTCCGAGCGCACCCCCGGGGTGGCATCGCAGGGCCGGTGCAGCGATCGATGGCGCGCCCTGCACCGCACAATAAGGGAGGAGCGGGCAGATAGAAATCAATACGATGTCCATCATAGCATGCACCCACCCCCGCGACCCTCCGCCTGCGCCTTGCACCCGTCGGGAAATGCATTTCCGCGACACCGCCGACCTACAACCCTTCTCGCGTTCGATGACACGCCGCGTAATTACGCCAGAAAAATTGTTGTCACGATTTTTTGTGATGTCCGGTGTCGGATGCACCGCTCGATCCGTCCTCGCGATGGGTACCTGACGCACGCGTGCGATCCGGTGCGCGTCACGCGGGCGACTGTCGCCCCGCCAGCCGAGTTGAGAATAAACAGCGTGGGGCGCGGGGGGCGGGGCGGTGCAGCGCCTGCACGCCCACAGCGGCCGCCCACGGCGCGCGCTGCCCGCTCGCCGCCGCCGCCGCCGCGCTGCCCGCCGGCCGCCGCGCTGCCCGCTGCCGCTCGTGAAACATGCCCTTTCAGGACGTCATTCGTTGCGTCGTCGCCGCTTTCCGTTACGCTCAACCTATAAATTTTCCAGCGCTACTTTCGCTTGCTTCCCGTGCTCTTCATCTTTTCCTTCCGAAAACGGATTTGTGATCGGGAATATAGCATAACATCACACAAAGATTTATTCTTTTGTTAATCACAACATTAGTAAGATGAATGCAATGTTTATCTTGATTGCTCGGTTATCTTATGCATATCACCTTCATCCGATACAAAACGTGTATTACGTCGTTCAATCGATGTTTTAATGTGGGATCTGACGATTGATGGTAAAAATACGATTCGTGATCACAGAGAATCAATGTTCGTTCGCAAGATCTCCATTACAATAGATATGTGTGAAAATAAACAGCGTAAGTGCGCAACTGACGCAACGTGTATTTCTTACTTCCTGCGATCCAAGGTTTAGCAATGTTAAGAAAATTGTTAAAAAAGTGTGTCATTAAGTTATTGAAATTAGTTATATTGTGGGTAATAGGTTTATCGTCATGACCTTTATCAACATCAAAATGTTGTACTGTTCACATTGATTTTACGAAAGTTATTCTTGTAGGCGCATATCTTAGCTGAAAATTTGAGAGCACACTACCGTGGCAGCGTGGCACTACTTTGTAAATTATAACAATGAGCTCAAGTGACTACTCGCACGTGGCTCAAGCCAGACCGTCGTGGACCGCCTGAAGGCGTATCATAATGATTAGGTATACCCTTGACTAATCCTTTCAGCACCTACGGTTCTATCACCTATGATCATTTTGTTCAATGCATTATAGGTAATATATTTCGATTGACTGTCTCATTACTACCAGTACCTACTATTTATATATTCTGTGTCACTGCTGGCTAAAGCCTCCCCTGCTTCTAGAAATGTTCAAAAATCTTGTTGGAAAAATCGTTACTTTATTTTGCTTCCTTTTTTTTTTGTAAAATTGCGTAGTCATACATATTGTGGTAGATTCTAAATTGACGGTGTGGCATGTAAAATGTTTATTGGAGATAATGATGGTGTTATTTAAGTCTATTACAATTAATATGGCCTTACAAAAATTTTCAGAGACATCCACTTCATCAATAATACGTAGGTAATTTTATTAATAATTAGGTCAGCTTGCAGGTCAGGTCAGTAGGCAAGAGATCTTTCAAGTGCTTTTTAAGTTATTGTCATATTAGCTAGGTATCTTTAGTCGTTTTTATAGACTCAGCATTTCCAAATGCCACTTTCAAAATGTAACCTGTGGCTAAAATTGTGACCTAACTGGTGAATATTATTGCCATCCCAACTATAAGAATCTAATATTTAGGCTCCGCCGCTATCCGATTTCGACCATTCTGACCTAGATTTATATTTAGTAGCGATGTATCGGACAGCTAGGCATCCAATTCTGCCTCGGTATCTGTGAACATTTGTCCCCAATCCGTGACATTTTCACATTAGGGCAAGGCAAAAACGGGCAAAACAAAACAATCCGTAAAGGCTTCCTGTAACAAGCGAACTGCCGGCCAATCATTCGTCAAACGAAACGGCCCGGCCGGTTGTAAATCTTTGCAGGCGCTGTAGGGGGCCCTGCGGGGTCTGGGGGGGGGGGAGGTGTAAAGGGGCCGGCAGCGGGGGGGTTGCGTAACATCCGGAAGTGCGGATTAGGAATCAATAGTGCGCCGTAATGATAGTTGTAGTGTAATCGGTGTAACTGCGCTGTGCGGTGCGCCATTGTTCCCATGTTGGCACCACTGGGATCGAGAGTTGAGACCCCTAGCCTGTAGGGTGGGGTTGCATGTTTCTTATATTTGATTCAGCGGTAAAAATAAAAGCCATACTACTACTTTGATAAGTAGGTGATGAAATACATAATGATTCAAGAGATGAAGATAAACCTTCGCGATGTCACGTTTCAGTTAATCGTAGTACTGAAATACTTCCTTTGTACCTGCAATTCATCATAGCTAGTTATTATTATGACGTCATAATTATTATTGTCTTGAATAGAATACCCAACGTGTATCCAACAAAAAATTTGTTGGGTGTATAATTTTGACATAACATTTATGTTTGAATTAGATGACGAGATTAACGGAATTTCGCAAATATTAAAATAAATTAATAAACACATTTTAAATAGAAGAGATTTCCATTATGGAAACGAGTTTTGTTTGTATAGAATCTGTTAAAAAGAAACTATTTATAGTGTTTTGATGGCTAATGGATGAGGTCGAACGGTACGCACGGAGAATGACATAAATAAGTTAGTGAATAGATATTTGAAGTCGTATTTCGTCTAGTCTGGACGTGGCTTAACGACAGTTGATCTACAAAATATATACCTTGATTTTACAAGTATTTACTGACCGGTCTGAATATTGCAGAATTTAATCCCTGAAATCTAAGACCATCATAGCTATAACATAGCATAAATAAAACACATCGGTTTGTGGCTCCATATATAACCACGTCACAAGTGCGAGATGGTGAAGTACTATTCGGGGATAAAAAATATTTTCCGTCGGGATACTGACCACCGCGCTCACTCACATAAGTACGTACTGCAGGTTACATCGAGGGGGGCAAGACGCCCTCTCGCTCCCCCACCGGCCGGAGCGGCCATCGCGTCATCGTCGACTCATCCGTCACCGTGACTGCTGCTGTTGACAAATGTCTTCCTTCGGTTACTTCGTTTGGGAATATTAAAAAATTGGCTGAATCAATGTACCTAGTACGGTGACTATTATTTTAATATATGTGCTAAGTACCTACCATAGATTTGATGGTTTGTACCGATATGCGAAAAAAACATTTTTTTATAATAAAATGGGGCACTCACGAATACATCAAATGGCACAAGAAAATTTTAACTGCTATGCTCAATAACATTTGTAACTTGAAATAAATCATTTAGAATATAAGAAAAGCGAAACCGTTAATTATTGCAAAGGGTAACAAAAAAATAACATTAGGGTACTATTATTGATAGCACAACATAGGTGGGTTATCTCTTCTTAACTTTTGAATACACAGAACACTGTAAATGAAATCTATTTTGCACACATCTCGTAAAAACATGAAAAAATCATAGTACTTCATCGTAATGACAATTCTGATCACATAATATAATTATAAAGTATTAGTTAAAATAAATGGTTCAGTATCACAAAACGTAAAACTGGACCTTACAAAAAATAAAGGATATTTCGACCAAAACCTTCCATAAACAACCGCACGCAATACATTCCGTCGATTATGAAGTGCACAAAGCCGTTGTTGAAAAACATCATTACTCCCCTTCATACGTGACTCCTCACACGAGGGTGGGGGGTGGGGTGGAGGCACTCCCCAGACGGAATTGTGAGCCGTAATGAGCCTGGCCTCTTCGCAACTGCTTTACTGTAACTTTATGTGCATTTCATACATATTTTTTTGCGCTTTGTACTGTAGACAGGTCGTTATAGTCTTGGGATTTCGTGCGAGAGGGTCCCATATTGAAACACCTATTGCGGATTACGTGCACAGGGGGTTGAGCCAAATATTTATTATTCTCGGTGACCAAAGCTACGAGAACCTTATTAGATACTCTACGTTACCTAATAAATCGTACTTAATCATTTAAAGGTGTTTGAATATTCATTTGGCCTACATTTATTATTAATACGGACTGTCATTTTTCAGTCAGGTTCGTTTTGTTATATCCGTGAGGATTCAATAATAGATGACTATAACTCTATGCCTCAATTTGTGTATATCTCACCGTCTTATTGTAAAAACCGTTAGTTTATAAAAAAAACGCGGTTATTTATAAACTGACGATTTAGTGCAAACGGGCAATGTGTCCCACAATGAAACGGTAGATATTATGGTTATTTATAATTAATCGGCATCACTTCGTTTTTTCGTAATTGTGTACTTCTAGTGTGGTCAAAACTAGCCTAACACTCCTCCTCGCTTCGCTCGTCGTCGTAACCTACTGGTTAGCCACTAGTGACTAAAAAAACAATAAATTACCGCAAAAATTGGCGCATTGTTCACAATTAAACGCTACTAAAACCAGTTTTTTTTATAGAATAGAATAGAATAGAATAACATTTATTCAATACTTGCTTAAACTATGGTACAGAACATGTTATATTAATGTTACATAATATGAACTAAGAATAAGAAACAAACACAAAACAAGTATTGAATGGGCGTCGGCTCAGCATGTGCTGGTTGTCGAACGACCACCAGCGCTGGTTTTCAGCCTAGACCCAGAGGGGGTGGAGACAATGCACAATCCGAAAAAGAAAAAACAAAATAATGAATCTTGGTAAACTTAAGGATTAAACTTAAATATCGAAAATACCAGAGTACTTACACATAAACAAACTTACATACATAATTATATAACTAAATAGACACTACACACTATACACAAACATTATCATATCTTGTTATATTTCATACATAAATAAACATATCAACCATACAATACATATTATAGGCACAAAAAATAATACAGGAAATTAAATTAGGCATGTAAAAATTGAAATTAAGATATACAATAATTCATATTATACTAGAATTGCGGGAAATTCACAAAATAAAAAAACAAGAAAAAACGTTATGAGACGGACAAACGACTCTGCGGGGACTGCGGCCAATCGAAATGTCAGTCCAGGTGGCGCCATGTTTGCGATTTTAGTCAAGACTATCCAACACCGTACATGATGGTGCCTACCTCCATATTACTGATCTGTGCAACAAAGGATGCGTACCAGGTGCGAATCACACACACTGAACGTGAAGAACGCTTCACAGAAGTATATTGAATACAGTCATTTACAGATTACAGCTGAGATTGTGTAAATAAAATATAATGATTACCTACTAAGATTATCCGCCAAAGTAAATATGTACAATGAACCCATCATTAAAAAGAAACCGCGAATAATACTTAAAGTGAATAATTTTAATTTATTTGTGATAGTGACATAAGGTTCATTGCAAACAAGACTAAGTACTTATGTGAGAAGGTAAGTATAATTATATTACAAGAACGAAATGTCTATGTTGATATCAGCATGCTTTATCTGTTCTGTAATAAGATACTTTTTAAGTTGCTGTTTGAAAGTATTTCAAGTTCTTAGTTGCCTGACCGGAGGCGGCAAATTATTCCAACACCTGGTTGCAGCATAACGGAAACAGCCTTTAAAAGCCGTGGTGCGGTGCCGAGGTATGGATAACTGCAAGGAGCCGTGTCTACGAGAACAGCTTCTTCCATCACCAATCCATTTAATTTTATCATACAAGTATGATGGTTCTTTCGCTAGGCACTGACTGTTTATAAATAATCGAAATATAATCCGTGTTATTGTATGACAGATTGTCAGTTTGCAATAAATCGATAGTTTATAAATAACCGGTTTTAATTTCGTTTTTTATAAACAAACGGTTTTTACAATAAGACGGTGACATATACATAGTTATATACATAGAGGCAGCCCGCGGTTTCACCTGCGTATCTTTAACACCCCATCTCATTGTACAGCTTGAATTTTTTTATGTAGTACACTCCTGCACCATTAAAAGAATAGATGGTTCAAAGATCCAGTACGGCTAGTATTTTGGGCTGTATCATGTCTGTCAGTAAGTCACTCAAGAGGACAAAGCCTTTTTTATAATATAGATACTCATAACACCTACACATAAGTACCTCCACAAATACGTACAAAAAGCGAGTGTTTTCTTTTTTTTAATCGAACCAAAAACGAGAAGCTCTCACCTAAACTTTTCTAGTAAAGTACCTACCTATTTTGACGCACACATCTCTGTATCCAACATTTAACTAACCGAACTTAAAACTCATGCATTTCCGAAGCCCTTTTAATTGAATTTATTGTCACTCCATCGCATCTACAATAACGTTTCCAAGAAAGAAATGGTAAACGCGTTCCAGATCCCCGTTCCCATTTCCACTCTATCTCTGTCCGTGCTCATCATTGTACCTACGAGGCCGGAAGTTTTCGCTTCATCAACCGTTCACAGAGCTTTTGATTTGAACCGATGTGCGCATTGAGAGGAGGGGGGTACCCTCTGTCCAGTGGGGTGGGGGAGTCCGGCCCTGTGCAAATGTTATTGATGTGCGGCGTTATGGGATACTATTGCTAATATTGAGCGTTGATTTTATGTGGTAGGTGCGAAAGGGATAGTGGCAGGCGATCTCTACGGCTAGCTGTGGGTAGGTTGCGGTAGTTATAGACATGGGTGATGTGCAGATGGCGCACAATTTTATGGAACTTCAAACAGTTAAAGATATAGTTTTATAGAGGTAGAATGACCTTTTCCAAATGTTATGTAAATTCTATTTCGTATAAAGCTTCTTGTCATGGGGATGCTGACGAATAACGTCTACAAATAAGTACCTTCCTACTTCCTATAAAATAGATTCAAAGAAATAATAGGTATCTCCTATATGTATTGCACAAGCTTTTCTCAGTACGATGACGTCAAAGTGCCGCTAAATAAAAGCTTAGCAATAAGGTAAAGTCCGAAACCCATTACCCCACATACCGGTAGAAAGGCAAGTGATCACTAGCACCGGGCACGGATGGATGGTGAGTCATTACCATCGTAGTTGAGGGTCTGCGGCTGAATCAAGTGAATCATTTACCAACGTGTGCAATAGCTCGTGAAGGTTCTACTGTGAGTACTGAGAAAAGGTTGTAATAAATGTGATTGCTGGGGATTTCGTTTGAATCAGATTTTATAGATGTAGCTAATGATAAATAATTGGTGTGTTTGATGAAATTTTTTATTTTTTTATTTTGTTATGATTCAAACTCAAAAGTGTTTTATCCACCACCACGCAGAGGTATGGAAATGAACAAATATTTTTTTTTTACCTAAAAAACCTACTTACCTAGAAATTAAGAACACAATAATTTATTCTAAGATGTTTTAAAATAAATATTGCCCACTCAACTAATGCCAGCATGTGCTTTGTTTACTATTATTAGTATAAACAATTTACTTTACTGGCCTAATCATACCTTGTATATTGTATACGATCTATCTATCAATCAAAGCGTTGTGTTTATTTTGAAGAAGGCTTTCCTATAGGAAAAAATGTTTTCACTTAAAGAAATAAACATCTCACAAATCTCACGTACCACGGTATATAAAACAAGAAGGCTGTAGGGCGAGTTCCGGTGCGTGAGTGCGGCACACACCCCGGCTATATTTAGGCGGGCGGCGCTGGGCGGGCGCGGGCGGTCAGACAGACAGGGCGGCTGATATCCATTGAAATATTACCACTCTACGTATTAGATTTGATTTTGGATAATTGGATGTATCGCTTTAGTGGATGAGCGCCAATTAGTTATTTTTTGGTGAGTACTTACTGGACAAACATAAATTAGGTTATTCAGCGATGATAGATTTAATTCGTGCCCACTACCGTTATCTCGCAATCATCATACATATTCGGTAAATCTGCTACTGGACTTACTCTCCATCACGGTTCTGATCGGACTGATACTCTTCTTCTCTCATACTCATGTTTATCAAACGGCATCGTGCCCCGAATTTGTAGAATCAAAGAATCTGCCCAATCAACGAATGTGTCAAATAGAGCATATTATCTGCCCTGCCGTGTCACGAATCTATCCAATCCAGAATCGGTCTTATGATACGGAACATCGGTGTGAATCACATTCCATGATCTCGTCTACTTCATTTCATGATAATATTTAGAAATTCTAATTCAGATAACATTTCAGTTGTGTAAAAAACAAGACTTGTGTCCGAAATAGGTGTATCAATAAAACAGCGCCATCAATATGAATGTCTCGCTATAATATTAACAAATCGCGTTGTTTACGCGGTCAGCCAACACCGGATACCAAGTCAAGGGAATGAACAAACAACACATTATTTGGGAGAATTATCTTAGTTTAGGCAAATCCCTGTTGACCTACTTACTTACATTGACTTCTGTAAGTTTGTATTATAAACGTCCAAATCCATAATCAAATACGTACGGCAATTGTCTAATAAATAGGTCACACAACAGTTTGACAATCTATGTAATCTAAACTACAGTTCAAGAAGCGATTTAGAGATATTCCAAATGCTCCGAGCTTGTGACGCTGGCCTGGCAGCGTTAAGAACTGTCAAGATTGTTTCCACATAGCGAGAAAAAAAAATTAGCTTCGCCTAGGTCATATTCTTCAAAACTCTGTGATTGTTTCGTTCAAACTAGCTTAATACAAAAACACTGCCTACTAGAAAGAAAAAAAAAAGTACGGCTCAAATAGAGAATCCCTTACTGAAAACCACCTATCCTATCCAAGTTATTATGTTAGAGCCAAGGAACTTATACGTATACTATACGTTAGAGCTTATATAGTGAAGATGATCAGTAAAATTTTTATCAAGTCTTGGTAGTACGGAAATTACTTCAAATCTTCCCTGCAGTCAGGCAATTTAAAGGGCAGACTCCGTCAATCACCCTTAGACTGCAGCACTCCAGTAGACACTCAATAAAGTAAAATGTAATTGTCGGCGTCTGAGGAACTGTCTGCCAGTCTCGTGCACTGATTGATTTCTAACCATGTGTTGAGAGTCTGGTCTAGGGATGAGTAAATCAATGTAGTACCACAGAATAGATAATAGTTTTACTACTCGAAATAAGTACCACTAAAATACCTCCAACATGCCAGGAGAGAGCTCTAATTTCCACGAAATTGCTGGTAAGAAAAACATTATAAGTAACAGTGTTTTGATACGGGTCCGTGATACGGATGCACGATGTAAATGTAGTAAATGATGACAATGATGGTGGTCGCATTTTTCGAATTTTAACTTTTCGAGACCAGGTACTATAGGTATACCTAAACGTGAAATGAGTTTAAAGGTTCATAACCACTGCCATGGTTCTTCATTTCTACAAGTTTCCTTATCAGGTTTCTATCAATCAAGATATCCACCCGCGTTTCGTCAAAAAAATAACAAGTCCAAATTACGTTTATTCAATTTGTGTAGTAATTGCAAGCGAGTCATGCCGTAATTACGAGGGTAGTGCGTGCTTGCAGGTAACGAGGGGGTGGCAGTGGTAGCAAGGGTTCGTTGGGCTGCTGGCTGGAGGGTCCGCCGTGATTCGGGGTGGCAACTCTGGCAACCCTTTATAGTGGACGAAGGCTGGAGCATAGCTGCGATATCGATTGATAGAGCGAGGGGTCTAGTCATTTGATTAAAATGGTCTGTTTTGTTTCAACGATCACACAATTCCGACGGCGACTTTGTCCTTGTATACAAACCAAAGTAATCAGTGTAATATCTACTTTTCCGATGCTATATCTAGGTTTAAGTGTGAAAGTTTAGTAATGAAAGCAATGTCTCGTCTAGGATAGTGTTGTGTCGATATAATTGACGATTAATCGATTCCAGACTGTCTGGAGTGGGTGGGATGATTTTGGTATAAAGATAGAGTTGCCGTCTATGGTACCTAAAAAATGACGGACGCATATTTTCTCTCTCTATTAGGTGTAGTGTAGCGCTACCACGCAGGTCTTTACGTTGCGGTACAAAGTCCTTGTGTGGTGCTTTTTATTCATACCGCTTAAAGTTACCTTTGTGAACGTTCAGCTTGACTCGTAAAATATATAGTTTCAATACCAGATGCTATTTCAGTCACACATTTGCAATAAGTACCGTGCCTACCCATGTTAGTTTTTGGTATCAACTGCCAAACTTATTGCCATACTAGGTACCTACTTGGACAAAGAAATAATTATTCAGGACATCGAAAGAGTCATAAAAAGGGCTTAATAAGACTTTTCCAACTCGGCTGGGCAGCGTTCGGGAAGCTTCGACCTATCTTTTCGTCCAACATACCACAAAGCCTGAAAACAAAAGTTTTCATTCAATGTGTGTTGCCAGTGATGACTTATGGAACTGAAACGTGGTCTCTAACTGTTGGCCTCATTACTAAGCTCAGAGTCGCACAACGGGCTATGGAGAGAGCAATGCTCGGTGTTTCCCTGCGAGATAAGATCCGTAATGAGGAGATCCGCAGGAGAACTAAAATGACCGATATAGCTCTTAGGATTAGCAAGTTGAAATGGCAATAGGCAGGCCACATCGCTCGTAGAACTGACAACCGATGGGGAAGAAAGGTTCTCGAGTGGCGACGACGAACTGGAAGACGCAGCGTAGGCCGGCCCCTCACTAGGTGGACCGACGACTTGGTGAAAGCCGATGGATGCAGGAGGCGAGCAGCCGCTCTAAGTGGCGCTCCCGGGGGGAGGCCTATGTTCAGCAGTGGACGTCTTCAGGCTGTTAATGATGATGATGATGAAGACTTTTCCACCATTTTCACAACGCCTGCCAACCTCGGCCAATCACAATCCTTTAGCGTCCTCAATAAAATCATCAACATACAGAAATCTTTCCGTCTGTCACCAAGCTGTATCTCACGAACCGTGATAGATAGACAGTTGAAATTTTCACAGATTATGTATTTCTATGAAATAAACTATTAGAACTTGAATTTCTGTTACCGCTATAACAAAAAATACTAAAAAATGGAAGAAAATAAATATTTAAAGGGGCTCCTATACAACAAACGTGATTTTTATGCTCATTTTTATAAATATCGGTACGGAACCCTCTGTGCGCGAGTCTGACTCGCACTTGGCCGGTTATTTAAAAGTAGTTATCTGAATGGTTTTTCTATTCTGTAATGTATACTCCCAGGGTGTTTCCATAAAAATTGGTTGAGGATCTGAGGTTGGTGATGATTTCTGTCATCTATTTAGGAGTTTTATGTATCCGAAAGTTGTTATATTGAGAATCTACAAGTCTGTCCTGACCGTGTGCTATTAAGATACCCTACGGAACTTCTCAGTATGAAATTAAAGCGATTTAAGGTCGCATTGCATATTTTAAAACGATATTACGAGGTTTTCATTACCAAAGCCAGGAGTGGTGACGTGTTTCAACAGAAGGCGGCCTAATACTTCTACAATATTTCAACCCCTTATCCTATTTAAAGTGAAACGCAAAGTGGGTAATGTTTTAGCACCGATTTATATTATTTCTAGATAAGCAGAACCAACGTTTCTCTCACCCCTGGTGGTTCAGGTTCGCGTGCCGACCGCAACACGCGTTCCCACCGCCGCCGATCGCGCCGATTGCGTACAACATGACTTCTGCTACTTCCGCGACTAAATTACACGCTGTATTGCGGGAAATAGATTTAAGGCTTTGCGGCTGTTACGGGTGAAACGCAAGCTTCGCTGTACTGCGTATAATAGCATAGGCATTTTCTTAGACCGGTTTCTTTTGACGTTGAAGTCGTGTTTATTGTTGCTGGAGCAATATTAACAAAAGTTATTTCAATTACATTATTATGCCTCCGTGGTGTGGTGGTTGAGCAGGTCGGTTCAGAACCCGGAGGCAGCCGGTTCGATTCCCGCGACAGGACAAGTATTTGTGCACAGAAAAAAAGCGCAAATACTTGTTCTGTATCTGGGTGTTGTGGGACCATGGTGCTCGTAGTTCCCTAGATACAGGGAATCCTAGTTAGGGTCCAGGATCTATGTATGTGATCGTTGGGCGTTATTATATTGTGATATGAAAATGAAAATGTAAGGGGGACGCATAGAATGGAGTAGCATCCTCAATATCGTTTATTACATGTGTTTTTCAGAGTCAGCGCTGACTTAGGCAAATCTATCATATTATTTTATAGATTGAGTATATCTTACTACGAGAAAAATAAACGCCGTATTAGAACGGCCAGTAACCAGTTTATTCAACGAAGCAGGCTATCGAATATAATTTACGTTCATGAAAGAGGGCGCAGTACCAGAATTAAAATGACAACGGATGGACCATAATGTAAACAAACAAACGCAAATCTGAGTCTCCAATTGTCAGCGTCCAAAAGCTTCCTAATAATCTTATTTCCATATCGGACGTCCGCTCAGTGTCTATATGTGTATTTATATCAAAGTGTACACTCACTCACACATCAGCAAAAGGCTCCTCTAGCTCGAATCCCCCTCAACACAGATAGAGCGAAAGTACACTCGCAAAGCAAAGTGCGTACAATTACTGGAGGTGTCCGCGGGATGAGCCCTGATTAGTGACGGTCAGGTGGGCCCGGGGCGGTCGATAGCTCACACCCCACCTCCCTCGACCCTAACTACTCCCCACTGTTTATTGCAGGGGGGCGATCGCCTGAACTTAAGTATTGATTCGCGCGAAACGTGATTTGTACGCACTCATCTAGAGGTTAGCTTGCGGCCCGCCGAAAGTTCATTCAACTGCTATTCTGTGAGCATCGCGTTCCATCGCCGTTTTTGCGGTGGATCTTCGGATGATAGCGCTCCCGGGGCGGTTGATGGAGGAGGCACAGGTCGAAGTAACAATAGTGTTTGGTTCCGGGCGGAACCGCGATCCGGGGTGGTGTTTACGCGTAAACCGCGGTCAATAGGGCCGAGCCGCACCTAGCGTTGTCTTCGCGCGGTAATGCTTCTCCGTCACGACATCTACCGACTTATTGTCGGAGCGCAGCGTGATGTTTTATTTGCTAAGTGCTGCGATACGCTTTTGGGGCGGGTAGGGGAGGTTAATTGACGTTCAAATGTCGGGGAAATTATACTTTCTATCCCTAATTACCATGATTCATAGCTTGAAATAAGAAAGTAGCGTTAACTGCGGTGTAATATGGCACAAATCATAGAGTTCCAATAATGTCATGCCAATGCTCTTATGGGACCGGTTTCGATAGTTTGCAATCACTTTAGTTGATAGTTTTCTAGACTTACCTGCTAGACACCTTGCTAGATTTGGATGCGTCTTTCTTCTACTTCAAGAAGGATGTCATACAGCAGCTGATAAAAATTAACTCAACTAAAATTAACTCATTCTGGGTTGCTGCTATACCACTTGCGTTAGGCAAAATGTAATTGTGTCTGGTAAAGAACCTTTAAGTTGTGATAAAGTGAAACCTTACAAATATGTAGGTTTACGTATAGTAATAAGTACCCATAGTTTTATTTCAGTATTTTCTATTGCATTTACGTTAGGTATGTTTCAGCTACAGCTAAAATTGATAGGTATTTACGAATAATCAAAAGGATATTGGGATGGCATTAAAGTGATCATTATGGAAGTTGCTTCCTACACGTAACCGCAAAAAACACTATAGAATCCGTTTTGACGTAAGGCTTACCGACTAATCCAATTTTAATAGCGATCACCCAGACGAAATGGCGATCAACTGGACTAGTTTGTAGTAGTTGAATTATTAATTACGTAATCCGAATTAGGTATAAACTGTCCGACGATAGAATCCCTATCTATTCGGAAACGTAATAAATTTTCTAAGACAGAAAGAAATGTCCATAATTGCTGCAGGCGATTAAAAAAATTGATCACATAAATCATTTACCATAAAGTCACCAAGCCAACTAATCAACCCGCCACACGACCTCATAAGATAAAAACAATATCTGTTCCAAAATAACGAACTTTCTAAAATGATAATGTTCACATCACAGTTTCTATATTTCGTGCGGCTAATAAAAAAGTCGAGAAAACTGGTACATCACTAATTATATTCATTGAACCGTTATAACGCGTTACGACAACTATCGCGCAATATTGGAGTGGATATCGTAAAGTGTGCGTTCTGTGAGCGGCCTTAATAAGGCCTCCGCTAGACGGTCGAGCCATCACCAATTAGATGCGACATTAAAACTTGAGATATGTTTCCGGTGCGATATGATATCACATTAGGCAGTAAACTTTTATTGGAATCGAGATGTAATGGCTCCGAGCTACTTATTCATTTTCCGAATTGTTGTATTCTATCTTCGATATAATATGAACTCATCTCATCCAAAAGATCACTTAATCATTACTGTTTTATTCCGGCTTTTTTGTGTTTTTCGTCCCTTTTGCTGTGCGTTACCCCAGGATGAAATCTCTATGAAATGCAGGTCAATTAAATCACCGACAAGAAAAAAAATACTAAACTAGGTACAGATTCAGATATTAGAACCAAATAGCTTCGAATTAATAAAGTGGACCTTCTATAGTTAGTCGTTTGGTGGTTGTCTAATAGATTTTTGAGCCTCCGTTTGTTTTAAATTTCTATAACACCTACAATTTCACAAAGATTTACGGCCTGCAATCGAAAAATCGCAACATTTTTTTACGATTTAAGCAAGGAAAATATGAATAAATCACGACTTTGTCTTAATTTTCAAGTCGCCTTTTCCGCATCTACGACAAACAGATAGATCCTAACAACCATACTCATTAGGCCAGCATCAATCAGTTGGCAACCTGTCGGAGCTATTGATACATCTCCAAAAAGCATGTAAGCTACAAAATGCTATATCTAATATCATATATCACAGCAATAAAAGTAACAGTACACCCAGACTGTCGCTCTATACGCAAGACAAGATTGAAACTTGAACAGTTACTTTTTAACAAACAATCGTAGTTTTTGCATAATTTGGTGATTGCGAGAAACCAGACATTCTAATGCAGCGACGTGTAATAAAAACGTCGAGCTATGCGGGATAATCTACACGATATTACTTTTTAAAATCAATGTTTTCGATCACAAAAGATTTTAATTGAGTAGTGTCTGATGGGGCAACTGTTTTGATAAATTGTGGAATGATGATCACACTTCTTCCGTGGTTCATGAATTATTAATCCGGTGATAGTGATAAGCATCTTATGCAACCGCGTCAGTAGATATGGATTGGGCACGTGAGATCTGACGATCACCCTTGCACTGCTTTAATTCTGTCTTCATTAGCGTGAAAGTAGTTACTCTGCATTTATTCCTCTATTCCTCTTGGAGTTCAATATAGTGATTGTCCCGTGTAAACAAATAATAATGATTCTTTGCCCAAAACTAGTTTCATAATGGTTGTTACCCGCGACTTTGCACGCCATAGATTGCGGTCTATCGATAGAAAAAGTCCTATGCCCTTACTCAGGGTTCAACCTATACTTCTATCTGATGCCACTATACTTGCCTAACGTACAGGTTTCACTGACACAGAACCCATTTAAAACTTCCTTTAAGCTTCCGAATTAAAAGCGGAATATGTATAATATAGGTTTCTAATTCTTTAAAAACTTTAGGTTATTATCATACCTTTATTAGCATTGAGTTTCGGAATATATCCACATTTCTTGCCTAAGCACAGTTCGTCAACATCTATCGCAGTTTTAAATTCATCAACGGCAAACAGAAATCTCATTCAATTAGTAAAAACGTCCGTGCGCCGAAGCCAAGAATAGCGGTGTCCGTCAGGAGGCCATCCCACCCGCCTTGGGGTCGGAAGGGCCCCAAATGAAAAATGGCACAATTAGCCCCCAGACAGTGAAAAACAAGTGCACTCGATCTGCTGGCGGCACAGCGCTGGCTCATCGATAACGCGCCGATGGTGCGGAATAGGGGCGGACTACAGATTTATTTATAATCTATCTAGATATAGATAATGAACGTTGCCTACCTACTTGCGGCGTTACACAACAGTGAAGATTGCGTATAATTTAAATCGTGTATACTGTATAGCGACAACTCTGAACATAATCATTAAGCATTTTTATAAGCAGTTTTGACGATGACGGTGATGACCCGCGTTGATGAGATTGATAAGCTCGTAGAATTTGTAGACCGTGGATCTACAAATTGGTTTAATTCTTTCGTCCGGCATCATGGTTTTTAATTGTTTGATAAGCTTGCGTTTGACCACTATCTATCTCACCTGACAAGTACTAAAAGCAAGTGACCATGCGGTCTAGGATATAACAAGCTTGCCTAGAATTTAAAGCTAGGGACTTACTATTATTCTAACCAACACGTCGGAAGCAGTGTTGATCGTCGTAGTGGGTATCACTATAACCATAATTTGATTGTGATTGCTCCTACTCTACCAGATTAGGTTTTAACATATTAGAGTTTATTGATTAAAATATCAATAAAAACTAATTTAATTCTGATTAAAATTCAATATATCTATCCTATTATAGGTATAATCTAACTATAGGCTAGTCTTCAATATAAGTAGTTCGTCATTTCAAAAGTAATGTTGTTAAGCATTACTTTATTGGTGGATATTGATTTCATTAACTCCCTAGACTTTCTGTCACGGTGTAGCGAACTTAATTGAGAGTCATTGACTTCTAAACACAAGTTTGTAGGAGACAAGTTAGAAACTTTGCTGAAATACAACACCCCACCACCCAAATTAGATTGACCATTATCGGATAAAGCAAACCTCACTTAACCAATCAATCTTTAATTTCTCTTGCAATAAATCAATAAATTCGCCATTAATTTCGCGTACCGCACCGTCTTGGAGGCTGCTAAATAATGGATGGCCATCAGGTCTCATTAGCGGGCAGCGGGGGCGCCACCGGCGGCGGCCGGCCGGGCGCCTCTCGCCTCCTCCGCGGATCAATACCACCCGAGAGTACGCGACCGCCGCCGAGCATGCCCGACCTCGCCCGAAGATACCCGAGCGCGCGCCGCACATGACAAATGTCATCGTGAGACGGCTCTGCAGCCTTCAGGTCTCCCTGAAAACTGTAAAAATTAACCCAAAAGTGCATAATCTGGGACGTAGTGTGTGACAATATTGTGCTGTGGTCAGACACGGTGGATTTTCAGTGAAAACTGTCTGTGATTCAGTGCAAAGTGTGAGTATTTTGACAGCTCATTGTTGCAGGGTAGCATTGCGCCTATTTTGCTTCAAATCTGACGTTTAAGCTTAATTAAGCTATTTTTAAGCTTCGCACTGAAAATTAAATATCATAAAAGCACCAAGACTAAGGGTTATTTAGGAGTTTCCGAGTGCATTTAAAGAGATTGTAGTTATCAGTGGAAAATTAATGGCAAGTGATGAACATATTTGAGACTATTTCCTAGTAAAACTATCTCGTTACTTCATAAAACTACACAAATTGTCATCTATTTTTCATCAACGTCATCAACCTTAAGAAAAAGCCAAGAAAATGCTCCAAGAAAAGATATTAATACAATTTATTACAAGGACTGGCCATTGCGCATGCGTAATGAAGGCCTGCTCTGCGTCATATTTATGTTATTATTCTTCGACTTTTTTGCTATTTTCGTTGACTTTTCACGTCCGGTCTAGTTAAACCTCTCGAACACATCGAGAGTTTAATAAACTTACCTTTCTACAGATTAAAAAAAAACTTTATGTCGTGTGAAAACCAGTTAATTCACTGACAGGCGCGTGGTACGATTCTCACTTTGTCCTTGGAGAATTCTTGGAAAATATGTAATACTGCTCTACATGCTTTCATATACCTTAATCTACTGATTATAAATACTAGGTATAATATCTACCAGAATATGAAATAGCTGTGTTCAGAAAAATTGTGATACTTTTTTTAAATAATAAGTACTTACTTAACAGCTTAAGAAAAATCATCGATTTAATAACATCTGAAGTTAACTGACTTCCAACTGTATGCCGCGGCAAAGGGGTCTTTTTAACCACCTGTACTGGCCTTGACCTGATTTACATACAGCCTGCGGGAGGCGCTGCAATGCAGTAGCGCGACCAATATAGCCCGACCTCTTTACATCAAACCCTGTGACCCCGCCGGAGGCCGTCGCTCGCTGGTTTGTGACGGATGCTGTCAATATGACAGTTGAAACCTCTCAGCGGGTATGAAAAGGATGAGCTTGGAAATGGAACGGTAGTTTTGGATTGGGAATTAATGAGCTGTTTGATGCGCTTCACCGCTTCACGGCTTTATGTGACGGTTTGCGGATACTGTTGTAATTAGTGAAATGGATTTAAAGAAACTTAATAAATTACTAAATATGACTGAGCATATTTAATAGTTAAGCTACTTAGATAAAATAGAGGTACCCACCTAACATAAGTAATAGATAGGCTAAGGATTACCAGCTACAGTTAAAAAAATATCCATTAGCTATTGGTCTTTGAGTTCATAGTACCGCATTTACCTACATTAACATAACTATCAATCTTTAAATGTAATCGCCAAGGTATAATAATCGTTCCTAATGTATCTTCCGAACGAAACTAACGTAGTTGCATGGTTACACCGACGTCATTCCTATCAGCGACCGCAAGCTTAATGTTCGTGAAATGCTTGACCCCATAATCGGAGATCACGGCGACACATCGAGATAAGTATCGTACCAGCGGACAAACAACTTTCAAATGGATATACATAACATAACAGAGAGCATCGGCTGACCCCTGGGCGCTGGCGCTGGCGGACGGACTGCGGTCCCAGACCCCAGTGCCAGATCCGACGCAATGCGTGTATCCACAGATAACTATATACCATTCTAAAGACGTGTATCTAAACGAATGACGCCCGATAAATTTATCAGCACGCATTTAATTCATTTTTATGTTTACTTTCCTCGATTAAAGTTGGCAATGAGGTGGGAGTGCCGTGAAAGTCAAATAAAGTAAAATATTACGACCATCTCGAGTTACGAGAAATATAAATATATAATAGTTTTGGAAATTAATTTCGTTCGCGTGCTGTGTGTGAATATCAATCGGTTTATGCGTAACTTTATAGATTTCTACATAATAAGTGTGTTTTCGAGGCTTATTAATTCGTGTAAGGATGTTAGGCAGCTCACAGATTAATGCCTAACTTATATAAAGTAGTAGAAATCTGGGTGACTGCAGGGGGACTTATGAGTGCGTTGAACTCTTTTCTTTAAGAAAATTAAAGTAGGTAGGTGTTATAATTTAGTTCCTACTTATTATTTCTTTGGCGAATGAAAGAACACGAAAAATGAAATATACATTTGTTTGGATAGGTAAGCAAGGAAGCAAGCTCTATGGGGGAGGCCTATCTTAAGCAGTGGATGTCTCCAGCTTTTGATGAACTTAATTTTTGTTATCAATTATCTGACTCATCAGTAAACTAAATGGCGAAACTAAAACGAAGGGACTACCACTACCAATCATGCTCTTTGGAAGACACTCAGTCGCAAATGTTGTCGAAGCACGAAAGCTGTTCCTAAAGCGTATTGTTGAAGGAATTACTCATTCTTGGTAGGCAATCAGAATGTTGCATGTTAACTCTGGGTAAATTGTACTGTGGTGACCTTTAATATCTGCAAAATCTGCTAAATCTGCAAGATCTCTAAAAGCTTTATCATAGAATTGAAGTTTAATTTCTTTTGCAGCGCGGCAGCGGTGCCATTGGTGGCATGCGCCGGCGTCGTTAGAGCATGAGCGTGGCGCGCGCGCCCGAGCCACGCGACCCCCCGCGCCAGCACCGCCCAAACCCACAGGTAACTCATGGGGACACTCGCAGGCCACCAGGGCCATGGTAACGTACCACTTGCAGGAACGATCCGGGGCTTTGCCAACACGTGCAGTAACGTACTAGGACTACGGTAATACCAACCAGGCCCTTATTTCATAAAGCGATAAATCATAATAAACCTGCAAATGTCAGTCGAATGAGTTTCATAAAACAAACTACTATGCGTTACTGATGATTGTCAGTCATATTTACTGACAATTGTAGGTTTATTATGATTTATCTTTTTATGAAATAGGGGTCAGGTAATCATTTAAGTATACTGCAAACAGGAAGAAAGAAAGAAACGCATGGAAATGTTCTCCAGTGGCGTCCACGAACTGTAAGACGCAGCGTAGACCGGCCTCCCACTACGTGGACCGACGACCTGGTCAGAACCGTGGGGGGCCATGGATGCCAGAGGCGAGCAACCGCTCAGAGTGGCGCTCTTTGGGGGAGGCCTATGTTCAGCAGTGGAAGTCTTTAGGCTGATGACTGCAAACAGGAACTAACAGAGTCTACGTAACAAAATACCAAATGCAGAAACAAAAGCATATTCAGATAAAATAATCTTCAGCCCAAGAACCTACAGGTAACATACTTGATTAAAATGTTTAAGAATAATATAAGTTATAAGAACAACAATAACAAATTCGTATGATTACTGTAAACAATGTTTCTAAAATAACTTAAATCTAGCTGTACCTTCACGGAGCGTGACCTACGTGGCAGTATGATACATGATGCTTTAACCAAACTGCCGTACCTTCAAGCTTACAATAAAAAACTCAAATCAACATTTATTCTAACCAAATCTGTAATTAATGGCGCGAACAGAACACGTTTGTTATCTATGGGCCTCGCCGTCTACATTACACTTCCCATAAACAAGTACAGCGATTTACGACCTGAGAATCAATTCGAAAATACCATAATTACACAAATCGATTAAATTACAAGTAACGATTTGAAATATGCCTCTATCGAGTAACTACACAGTCATCATTCGGAGAATTGGCAAGTGACCTCTAGGCGAGTGTACAATTAGGGAGAGCGCGATGTAAATCTCGGTTCCGTTTGTTTTTAATGAACAAACACGCCGATTTACAACTAAAAGTTAGCTGTAGAGATGTCGAATGACCATTTCGCGATTGCGACACCCACACTGTGTTAAGGCGAAGAACTTTTCAAAAGATAAAAAGCCAATTATATTTTGTACCACAGTTGACACCAACAACGACCTATTGCTGTACCGGATGTAAGACAATCCTACTTATTATTTGTTTTTTGTTAGTTTTGATCCCTAGCTATTTGTAATTATTTATCGCTGGTGAAAACTTTGGGTAGTGAATGAGATAACCGTTCGAATTAAAATATTTTGCAAAATAATTAGTTTTGCTGTAAAATAAATGAAGTATCTTACAAAAACCATGTAACAAAAGAAGTTTGTCTTACATAATATTTTAGGATATTTTTAGTAGCCTTCACTTGATTGTCCGTGCTGCTGGATTTGTAGAATCCAAGATTGTCATCATCGACAGTCTGAAGACGTCCACTGCTGAATAATGAACCGAGGCTTCCCCTAGCGAGGGCTTTGTAGTACCCGGGAAATATGCCCGTTGAAAATAATTATATACACTATTCTTTTTGAATTCGACCACATAGTGCCATCTTTTATTTGATTGAAACCATTGAGATTACCCTCATCTAAAGCACACGTCATCCTTCCGCTGGCATAGCAATTAAAATAATGCCTCTCAATAGTCGTATTATCTATTTTCGCAAAGATATGTGACAGGTTTCGTACTCGTTTCAAGCAGAAATAATTGCACTCGTTAATGGTAATAGCAGGGTACTGTTAGCCAAACTTGACGGCTGGTAGTTAGAGTTGTTTTATTACTTCCTACGGTATTACTCTGTAAATCAATTACTTAAACTCAATAAACAAGTATTGAAAGTAAAGATTACTTGTAAAGTAGTCGGATTATTCATGAGTTTTTTTGTGATTTGTCTAGGGACGCCAATTTCGTCCAATATCCACTTAATAATTTGGGCCATAAATTGGATTTAAATTTTTGTATGAAGTATATGAAAATTACTCGTATGTGAATATGCTATCCTCTATACCTAATGTGAGAAATGTCCTTATTTGAGTGAGATTATAGTTTACAAAGAAGTTGTTGTTTGTGGAAGTTGGCCATTGCAGATCACACATCATTTTTTTTAATTTCTTCACGTTCAGAAAATATCTTTTGTAAAAAACCAACCTAATACTTACCATCACTACAATTAGGCATTGGATTCGCGTATTTTTTGGGCTGACGCTCATAGTTTTTGTTTTCGTCGGCTGAGACTTATCCTTCGAGTACCTTATGATATTTTTGGCCGTGTGAGCTATCACGTGTAGGTACCGCCTGTTCTTACTGTGTCTATTCATTATATCTATGGTAACCATTATTATTTCCGATTGAGCTTCTCCTATTTTGATTTATTTACCACTGACGCCCACCGCTCACGTTCATTCATGCACAGCTCTATAGCTTACAGAATTTCATTGATTAGCCACACCTATTATATCTGTTTAGATGCAATATTTTTGAATGTTTGTAAAAAATGTTGAAGTTTTTTAAACTGTCCCTGAAACCTTAAAATAAAATTGAGAAAGAGTCAATGTACCTAGTAAAAAATTTATTATTACACTTGTTCTGACTTGTATTCATAGTCAGCAGGTAATTTCAATCACCGATTATGTTTATTAATGGTTATTTAGCTATAATTATAGCTAATAAACCCGGAGTACTGTACCCCCCTTTCCCCTCCGAGGTGCGGTACGGAAGGGGGCGTGTCAGTCATGCGCGCGCGCCGTTCCGTGAATCCTACAAGGCCGTCTGACCCACTGATATAATTCCTTCGCTGTCTGTCTGACCGTCTGTAATTATGTATGTAGAGCTTTTTGTACGGTCCTGGTACCTTTTTGGTGCGCGGCTTTGATCTGATGGGCTTAGTTACGTTGCAGTGGTGTTTTTTATTTCGTATTACAATAGGTAGGGACCTATGTATTTGTTACTATCATGTACCAATATATATTATGCTTTTACCAAGTAACACTATTATACTTTTACCTTTGTTCATTAATTATATTATATTTACCAAGAAATTTATACTAGACACAATAAAATAAAGCTCGTCCAATAGTTTCGCGAATAACAGGAAAATGTTAATCTTTCTATCGAAACCGTTTTGGTTTTCTAAATCGATAGATTTAAACTAGATGTTAACTGAACTAAATTCACCGAACTAACAAGGTTTTGTTTCAAAACAAAGCTAACTATTCCAACAATAATTTCAACCTTATTCAGCTAATTAAATGTCCCGCAACAAATCTCTACGTTTTTGTCCTGTATAGTTACGTAAGAATAGCGACCATAACTGTGCATCGGCACACGGGAACCGAACCCGCATGCCTTCTGCCGCTGCCGAATAATTCAGAAGGTTCCGAGAAAGATACCCGGCCGCGCAATAAATTTGGCGACGATGTGTGGACGGAGCTAGGACGACTAATGTGCGGTCAGGGGATTATGTCTGGTTAAATTCTACTATTAAACAAAAAAAATGAAAAATGGTTTCCATAAAACTTTTCAGTGAGTTAATGTCTAATCAGAAGCCCTTATATCAGCATGTTAATGATCGCTCTATATTTATAACAATAGTTTAGAGCTCTAATAACACTACCTATAAACTAGAAAGCTTGAACAAAACTGGTTGTTGAAATTGGAAACTATTACAAAATAATACTTTGAATATTCAAATAGCCTTTTGATCTGGATCATATCTCTATCAACTGCCATTACTCCTTAAGAGTACGGTTGGAGTCCTTGATACGTCCCACCCGAGGACCTCATTATGCTGTACAGCCTACATTCCTCGTCCTTACAGTTTGCCGAATAAAAAGCTTAGAATCGACTATTGTTTCACTGCCCGAGGGACTCTAAGGTCGTAGAGAGGACTTCTTAATGGATATTTTTTGCATGTGTACTCTTAATTTCTGTGTTGATTAGTCCAACTGAATCAGGATTATCCAATAACGAAGAAAGAAAGAAAGAAAGAAAGAAAGAAAATACGAAGCTGGGTAAACGGGGGACAACTTAATTTTGGAAGTGTTGGACATCCTAAAATTTTTTAACTTACTGGTAATTTGGCTATTTCATTTAAATTATTTGACTGCCTGTCTATGACATATTCTTATGTAGTGTAGGTGGTGTAAATTAAAATTCCAGTCAGTTCATTTTAAATCTCATCTCGGTGCAATTCAGAAGTGAACCAAAAGAAAAGCTAGCACGAGCAACATCTTTCATAGAGTTTCATAGCGAGCTCTCGTGACTAACTACTTTTTATTGAGATTAATACAACGTAATTGCAAGGCGCATAATATGCTGCTATAGAGCAGTTAGTGTTTCCAAAAATACTATTCCATCCTGACAAAACACACTGCACTTTTTCATGGATAAATTAAATATTTTACATCAAATATCGTCTCCATAATACCTATTTAACTCTAAACAATTTGAGGCGGAAACAAAGGCAGCGTTCACTCACGCCTCACGCCACCAGACAAAAAGATAAAATGAACACAGCAAGCCGCGCATTATTCCGCTTATTTCTCTAGAACTCTTTCCACATGTGGAAAAGAAATAAGAGTAGCGATCGATAACATTGTAGTAATAAATTATAGTTGACAATTCTATCCTGTGTAACGATCACAGTGGTCTTCGTAGCCTAAAAACAAAGATCCAGGATAAAAAAGTTGACTCATTAAAGCCTAGAAGTTGACAGAGCTATGGAAAATCCGCGATCGGTCATTTACCTGTTTTCACTACTTAACTGAAAACAGTATATAAGTTCAAGACCTGTCCTGTTTTTAGTATATTCTACCCTCATTTCTAGGGTATCTCTCACAGCCATTCTGGAATGTCTGCGTCTGAATCGGCCAGGACCATTTAAATGTTTATCTATACAACAAACGACACATTATTTAGACTATTCCTCTAAGTCAATTAAATGTGACCAAAATGGCCGCTGTGACTCACTATCGTTTTTTTAGTTATTTAAATGTTTTACTGTTATTAGTAATGCTATGTAGCGGGTTCGGATTGCTTCACCTTATTTGCAAAAAGAAAGAGTTTAACGCTATAATAGTTTCTCGCATTGTCGTCTGGGTTTTTGTTGAAATGGTTCTTTTCTTTGTGAGCGTGGGTGAATTTATTCGGGGGGCTCGCTCGTGCAATTTTGATGAAAGACGTGAAGGGCTTGGTGTTCTATTTTTCGGTTGCTTATTTTCTGTAATTTATATTTTACAGTTAACTAAATCTTATATCCTTTCCATTGATTTTCATTCAAGAGCTGAATATCCGAGGTTATAACCAAAAGATGGTTTATTAAACTTTAACTCAAAATATAATTCAATTAATAATTCAAGTATAATTATGTTACCACACAATGATGTAGGAGTACGTAGGTACTCGTATAGAGTTGGTCGCTTATCTACCGACATAAATAACTCCACCTATGCATCACTAAACTTCACTATTCCATTGAACTCTCTCAAAATGGCTGTGAAAAGGAATAAAAAGCGTAACACCTCGGTTGGCGATCATAAAGGTGCCCACACACTAGCTAATGAGCCGTCGCAATTTATTGCCGATAAATAATGTTACTTACAAGTAATGATCAACCATGCGCGTGTATGTAATGTACGCGGGCTGGCGTGGCTGGATGAAGTTCGGAGTTGAGAATTTAATGATTTTGGAATTTTATGTTTTATACCTCCATTTAAAACCCTTCTTACATTAATCTCTGGGGGGCCACCACAACGTCTTATAGCATTATTACTTCAATCATACGTTGACAAATGACATAAAAGTAAGAATACTTTAATGTTGCAGACCCGGAGCAGTTTTGATGACGTCACGTTAAATCGTTCACTCAAATACAACTGTCATGTCATACCTTTACATCAAGTTGACACTGACGTGCGACAGTGATATCGCTATATAAAATGTAGACGTCTCGTTCACACGCAGGAATACTTTACAAGTTCATGGTACGAATTCGAATAATATTATTGTAACCTTGAAATAATGATGCCATGAAACATGATGGTTTTGTATTAGCTTGTGGTAGCCCAGCTGTTGTTTAATGTTTAACCTGTGCTACCTGTACTATTCAGTATTCTGTGTCCGTGCTTCTGAACAGGAACTTTTATGTAATTTATTGAAAGAAGTTTTGCCCGTTGATATTCAATATTCAAATAGATGTCATCCGATGATAATAATTATTGGCTAACTAGATAATAGGGATCTTTCAACTTTCCGCTTTAAATATTTAGCTGAGCTTTAGATTACCTTCCAAAGAAGTTTATGTATTCTACCATAGTAGCAAAGCGACTCGAGGTCCCAAATTAGATAAGAAAATGAGCGTTAGAATACGATACAGTGATTGGACAAGTGGGATAAGGAAGGTGCTTACCTACTCATTCAGGTTAAATAGGTGACCCGCTCATTCGTGTACAAAATGTTGGTGTTGCATTTATGTTTGTTCGTGTAAGTAATCTTCATGTCAAGACGACTGATTTTATCTCCAAAGTATATAGTTTTTAACAAGATGCAAATCTCTGGAGATGGGTCAGCTGTTAATACTTTTACTTAATAAAGTAGAACACATAACTATAATATAGTGTTATTCTGAAAATGATAGGCCTGCAATAACACAGTTTTATAGTAAGTACAATCACAGCCATCGTGGTCTCACTATAGGCGGTGCTAAAAGGGCTAATTGCAGCAATAGCGCGACTATCGCGACTTGCGCGAACTAATAAATTAAACCGTACGATAAACCCTGCCCTGCTGTTTTATTATGCACCAAAACTATGGAATTTAATATATCTGCGTGCAAATTATTTTCAACCTTAGTTCTTTCATAGTAAGGTTTTAAATAGCATAACGTGTTAGATATACTTGTACGCACTAGGTATTTTCGGACTTGTTTAGACATTTATACAATTGCGTGGGCAGTATCGATGCTAGAGTTGTAATAAATATTGTGTTTTTCTCTCAATCAAACTTTTTGCCGTGAGCCGCCGGTAACGCTGTCGTAAAATAATTCACGCGTACGCTTTAACTTTTTTGTGTGTAGGGTTCTTTAACTTCTCCGCACGGAAGAGAATTGGGAATGAAGCAAGTCGAGTATATTTAAACCAGCCTATAATATAAACACATCACTTTAAAATTTATGCTTTAATAATTTATATTTCATTTATTTCAAAACGGGTTTTAATACAATAAGTAACCATTAAGTCATAGGTATAATAGATAGTAGGTATATATAAAAAAACAAATCGCAGTTATTATAAAGCAGCACTGACAACAAATCCATTATTTCTGCAGCTCTGCACCCAAAAGATATCATGACATCAGCTCAAGAAATGTCCTCACAAAATACAGATACCTATACTTACTGCCGACTTACCTACTTGTTCGTAATTTAGAATTTGCAATTAAGAATTTAGTTGATAATAAAATTAATTAATCTAATAAAAACACTCATCTTCTCTCATCAGTATCCGGCAAACGTACTGTTATACGTTATTTATTTTATTTATCCAATTATAAGTGATTAGAGTATTGCTGGATTAATTATACAAGTATCGAGTCAACTACAGCACAGCACAGATTAGAACCTTGTCGTGATTTTGAACGTGAATAAATATTGAGTTTTTAAGGCAATTTTTTAGGATATTTATTGTGACAGGGCGTTTAATTATTTACACACACTAAAGACAATCACACACTCACTGTATGTGTTACATGTCCGTTGCAGGTCTACGAACTCGACGAAATAGCTTTATAGCTTTGGGTAAGGCCAAATTATTTTTATGAATAATCTGAGTCACTTCTTAAGTTTCGCAAACATTACCTCGATACGGGTGAAAAAGCGGATTTAGATATTATTGATGACACAGTCGTGTGCTTAATAATTATTGCTTTGTAAAATTGAGTCTCACTAATAAAAATGTTTTTAAAGCTCAAGATCGTCATTTTTGTCGTGTTTTAATTTATCTACAGTAGAAAATGGAACGTCAATAAAGGACCATATTATTCTAATATCAAGTAAAGATTGAAACAAAGTACTATACCTAATCCTAATATCAACTTTAATGAAGTGAAATAGTCGGTGTTTTTTCATTTTCATTTTGCCCATTTCTATCAGTTCGTTATCTTTTTTCCTCTTAATTTTATCTTCCTTTAGACTGAGATAAGATGTAAAACTAATAAACCCATGCATGCAAATCCATATGACTATGAATTTGATTATCTTAAGTGATCTAAATAATATAATGCATGCAGAATGAAAGCATGAAAGCTAACGTTGAATCGATGCAAATTGAAACAATTTAGTTGCACAGACAGTACTGCGGGTCATCCACAGAATTCGCCCTATTACATAGATACTATGTCTATGGGGTCACCACAACGTCTTATAGCATTATTACTTCAATATTACTATGAAAAATGACATAAAAGTAAGAATATTGTAATGTTGTTGACGCAGAGCAGTTTTGAAGACGTCACGTTAAATCGTTCACTCAAATACAACTGTCATTTCATACCGTTAATCATGTTGACATCAACGTGCGCCAGTGATAACGCTATATAAAAATGTAGACGCCTCGTTCTCGCGCCAGAATACTTTATAAGTTCATGGTATCAATTCGAACAATATTATTGTAACCTTGAAGCATTACTGTCACGAACCATGATGGTTTTGTATTAGTTTGTGGTAGGGCTGCTGATTTTTTTAACAATAGACAGCTTTTGATTGCGGTTATTGCGTAATCTGTTATTGTGCATAAAAGCAATGGGACAATACTGCCGATGATGTATATACACTGTATGTATTGTGCCTGCGCTTCATGCGTCAAATCGTATACATAACATAAAGCTTCATGCACACCGGCACGTCAAGTGGCGTCAGTGAAGCGTCGAAATCGGCAGGTACCTATGGCATCGCTGCCCTTGTTCGTAGACGCCCGCGCCGCGGTCGCCGCGGGCAGCGATGGATGCTCAAAAGTTTCGCGTCGCTCGATGATGCTGCCGCTTCGCAGATGCGCCGGTGGGGCCGAAGTTTTAAGTTTTGATACAACCTTATTGCTTCACTGCAAGAGCAGTAAGTAGGTACAGCAGCGTTTTCATTTATGGTGCAATATTTTGATCTTTGAGGATCAAAACGGGTCATTTTACACAGTAACTAAATAGATCGTGGTCGATTTCGTTTAAAAACAACCATTTCAAAACCAATCATCAGTGCTGCCAGTTTATGTGTTTGCTTATTTTTCGGGTAATATTGGCAGTAAAGTTGCGTGCAGCGGCAATTGCGACCACGAGACATTTACCCCAACCTTTGATGTTAATTAAACTACGGTTAATGCGAGTGAGAGTTTTAATGAGTCTGGTTATAAATATCGGTTGGTACGGTTTCGCGTCGTATCTTTGGATGTGTTTGTTTATTGGGGTGAACTAATTTGAGCTGGTGCTATTTGATTTTGTAACTTTATTTATTGACTTGCCTGTATGCATTGCGACGAATAATCTAAGACCTATTCCATTACCTAGCTAGAGTTTAGACTACTTACCTACTTTTTTTTTACATCCCGTCCAGCTGCCCGCAGAGCTTTCAATCCCAAAGCCTTGGTCAGTATTAAATGAGTATAGATTTAATAAAACAGAGAAGTTAAAGCACTTGCTTCTCGAAAATGGTACGCTTAATACAACGCACACAATTATTACCGTACATATGAAATATAGCGATACGCGCCTAGAACCATTATTGGAGCACGACGCAGGGCCAGTTTTTGACTAAATGATGAAAGAACGTACCTCATCTTCATCTTAGTGATTACATCTAGTATCAAAACTAATGTCCAATGTGTCATTCACAAAAATGATCATCGGAATGAGTCTGATTACCTTTTGAAAATAGCTTTCGTCTTTTGTTCGATGTTTTACAAGTCTTACTGTTTGGTCCAAGGGATTGTGCGTAAGCTCCCGTTGATCCGGACCGGTATCCTTACGCAAGGGAACCCTTACGCAACGGGAACGTGCGTGAGACAGGTTCTGAGCCGGTTTGCACCTTCACTTTCCGTGAAACTTGAATGCTTTTGGAGGACTTGAAGTGCGCGCTTTGAAAAGGCACGTGTGGGATTTGCGGTTGCCAATTTTTTTTTGTAAATATTTATACCATTTAAAAGTCTAAGGGCCAATTTCACCGATCGTACAACAAAACGAGTTCAATAGAACTAACTGCTGAGTAAATTAACTTCCTTTGAATATCAATCAATGTATTTATTTCAGACAAACATTATCCATTTTTGTTAGCATAGTAGACTTAACCTATTATTAGTACTTATTGGAGTTCATTTATTTAGGTACTTTATAATACATTACATTTCATTGGCAATTCATTCAGAATACATTACATTATCTTGGTGTAATAGCACAAATGCATTCATTAATCAAATTACGGTATGTCAAAAAATAAATAAGATTAGATACACTACACACAGAATTAAAATTAGTACAAATTAATTAGGTAATAATATTTAAAATCTTGGTTGTATCTCAAAAATAAAATAATTAAGTAAACGTCAAAAAATATACAAATAACATAATACATCAAATAAAAACGTGTATGTATAATTTAAGCAATCTCTTTGGCATGTGAAGTCACAAGTGGATTTTTCATGGTAACTGTGGTGGCGCTTTGTTTCGCGAGAAAGGGACAGGTGATGCCGCCTCCAGAAACTTTAATTTATTTAATCAATAAACCCTATCTAATACTGTTCAAGACCTAAGTTGCCAACCATCCATTCCATATAATGCCGCATAAAACGTGTGCTGACCCGGCCCGCTATAGTGTTCAGGATAGAATATGATTCCTTGTCTGAGTGTAGTAAGTACACTTAGAAACCAGCGCTAGAGGACTTAAATTCGGCAGCCAACAGCATTCCGTTTGGTTTTACTGACGAAATAATAATATTGTAGAATGTTTCTATTTCTATACCTACGTCTAAAATATGAACTGATGATGTGTGGGCGTAGTTTCATTCATAAATCCGCTAATAGCGCTAGTTGGAAACGATTCCGGAAGAAGTCATACAAGTGCTCAAAGTGGCTGAAATGTGACGAGTTTGTGACGAAGGCGTACTGGGTAACGTTTTGCATGACGCTAAAAGGAGGCCATGGCTATATCGTTATTCATTTAGAACTTACTCTACTTACCTTGTATAATTACCTCAGTTCAACAGGTGAAACAAAATAAGTATCAATATCTAGTTTTCGATTGTCATTCATGCAGTTGTTGAAAGTACCGCTGATACAGTCAGTTATTTCTGGGTGTTTAATGTAGTGCCCGTATTAGTTTCTCCCTTGCTTGGCTCTTACGACATCCACGGGTGTAGAATGGAGATGAAGCAGTTCTATCGTATCAGCCGGAATCTGTACAAGTAGTAAATCTTAATGATGCTAAATAGTTTGGTTATTGTTATGCTTCCTATATAATAACAATGACGATCATTGTCAAAATAACAAAGGCAACATAATTGGCATATAAAGTGAATACCGGGCCCGATAGCTCAGTTGGTAGTAGCCCTGCCTTCTGAACCGAGGGCTGTGGGTTCGATTCCTACCCAGGACAAACATTTGTGTGATGAACATAGATGTTTGTTCTGTGTCTGGGTGTTATATTGTATTCTATGCATGCATTTACAAACAAAAAAGTATCTAAGTATTGTATCAGTTATCTGGTTCCCATAGTACAAGCTTTGCTTAGTTTGGGGCTAGATGGCGCTGTGTGAAATGTCCACACATATTTATTATATTTATATTATTATTAATATATGAAAACAGATCGGGTATAGTCGTGTATATTACAGACGTCAAAATATACAATAGAAAGTGGTACTGTGGCATACTCGTCTCAAGCAGGAAGTATATTATAATACAAATAGTTCCATCTGTACGTTCGTACTAGATATTTTATTCAAATTATTTAAAACGTCTGTGCACTATTGGCTCTACCGTTACGTTATTTATGTATTTCGAAATCTAATGCGGATTGTGACATCATCACTGTGAGCTACGAATAATATGATATTATTATTGTGAGTTACAGGTGTGATCGTATGACATTTATTTAATTTTGTCGAAAAAATGTGGTGCAACCGGTAAACTGCACTCGCTTTTCGGAGAGTGATGATCGAGTTGCGACACAATGCTTATCAATAATTCTAGTAATAATTACTTCCAGTGTTATAATATTTCATTAATAATACATTTCAAATACGCTGTAAAAACGGCAACAAGTTTTTGTTCACAATATGTTGTTAAACAACAATTTCATTTTACCGTTGTGTATTTGATCTATTGTCTGGTACAATATGGCAATAATAATAATATATTGAGTTGTCGTATCAATGGTCGCCAATGACTGATTTATTGGCTCAAAGCTAGTTTAAAATGCATAAACATTAATTATATTGATAAGTAATAAATTACTACGATGACGTCAATTAAGGCTATTGTAAATTTCGAAACTTTTATGTTTACAATACATATTACAGAAGGAAATGAAAAGATTTCTATAATAGTCTTAGAAGCTAGATTCGTTTCATTCAACTTAGAGCGAACGTGAAATATATGAAAAATAAAATAAAATGCCCGGTAAGATAGTATATCTAATTTCTATGTTTTTATTAAATGGTTCATTTCTTTATTTGTCATTTTTGCATTAGGAGACGGTCGTCGACTCTGCTTAGATTATCCATAATCATTTATCGAGACGACACCACGCCACCACGTCACCACATGGGGTGCAGATGTCAATCGCATCTGCAGGTTTCAAGTCTTTTGTTTGTAGTGTTTGATTTGATTGTATCATTAGTATCGGTATTTTTATCGTAATAGCACAGATTACTGAATATGTTACTACGTAATAGTCTGGTTCCTACCCTTTTCATGGTTGTTTTTCTCTTGTTCTTCTTTTGCACCGAATTGATGGCCGGCATCTCAGTGCATCAGTGTAGTATATTGAATATTTACCAACTGTGCTGTTTTTTTTTTTGTTCTTAATAATCACATCACACTATCACACTTCTCGTCACACTATCACATACTATAAAGGCCATAGTTTGGATGTGTGGAATAGAAATAGATTATTTACCGGATTAACACATAGGCTACTTTTATCCACGGATGAAACCGCGGGGTGCAACTATCTTATAGTCATTGAAATTTTATTTATCTCAAAATAGCTACATGCTTAATTATCCAAAATGGATCATACCAAATATCAAAAAAATCAAAAACAAACAACCGATAACACGCTAATATTTATATATCAGCGTTTTGCCTGTGGTTGTTCTGAAGAATGCCAAATAATGCCTAAAGTAAAACTTCCCATGATGTTCATTGTCTGCATTGCAGACCTAGAATATTTCCGTTACGTATATCCCAAGTCTATGGCCTGCTTTAATTTTGCGGGATTCACAAATAGCTAAATTTCTCCTATATTGTTTTCAAGAGAAGTAATTATTTTACAAATAAATAAAATTTTATATCTTTTGAATAGGCCGTGGTGCGCGATCGTTTTCCCAATTGCCCATATCCGTTCGAATCTCGCACCGAAATAAATCGAATCATTACACCAATTAACGAAACCTACGCGGCTGTTTATCATAATTGGCATTAAACTCATTTGTACAATAAATCATCGCCCGATATTAGAGTACCGTTGGTGTTCAGTATTATAGTGTGACCGAGATCATAATCATAACGTACATCGAATGACAAAGCTACGAAACTACGCGAATGATATGGAACTGCGTAGTTCCTTATCTAGGTAATATCGGTATTGATGTCGATGCTTTGCGTAGGGACGCAAGCGAATTGGATTGGTCTGACGTAGTTAGTGCGGTTTCTATTGACCACAAAGTCGACAGTTTCAATAAAATCATTACACAGTTGTACGACACCCATGCTCCTTTACGACCAGTCAAATTAAAGCACTTGCCTGCACCGTGGATCACGCCCGAAATCCGGACTGTTATGGGTAGGAAAATATCGGCCAAAGCAAGAATGAAGTGCAGACCTACTGACGCTAACAAAGAAAAATATGCTAAATATCGAAATCACTGCAATAAGGTGTGTAGGGATGCACAACGCCGATATATCCACAGTTCCCTTGAAGTTGATGATTCTGCGAAAGTCTGGAAGTTCCTCCGGTCATTAGGAGTTGGCAAGTCACGCCACGACAGCGTCCCTAAAGACTTGAATATTGATGCGCTTAATCAACATTTTTCCTCTTCTGCCAACTTTGATGGGCCTACAAAAGCTGCTACATTATTACATCTTTCTACTATTCCAACTCCTGACCATTCTTCTTTTGTATTTCAACAAGTTACCGTTTGTGATGTTAAGAAGGGTATAGAGTCCATTACGTCAAATGCTGTCGGTAGTGACGGTATCAGCCGCAAAATGATAATGCTTGTACTTAATGAAGTATTGTCCGTTATTCAGTATATTTTTAACACATCATTTTCGGCTACTGATTTTCCTTCTGTTTGGAAGGAAGCACAGATTATCCCTCTTCCTAAAAAAAACCATCCTTCTGCTTTTTCTGACTACCGCCCCATATCCGTTCTTCCCTTCCTTTCAAAAGCTTTCGAACGGCTCGTTCATAAACAGTTGACGTCCTTCCTAATCCGTAATAACCTCCTTAACCCTTTCCAATCCGGTTTCCGTCCTGGCCACAGTACAGTATCAGCTTTAATAAAAATTACGGACGACATCCGTCTTGGCATGGAACATAAAAACTTAACTGTGCTGTCGTTACTGGACTTCAGCAACGCTTTTAATAACGTTGATTTTGATATCTTACTAGGACTCCTGCGCCCACTTAACATATCTCCAACGGTAATTGATTGGTTTCGTAATTACCTGTATGGTCGTCGGCAACGTGTTCGCATCGATGAGTCCTACTCACCGTGGTGTAACACGACTGCTGGTGTGCCTCAGGGCGGCGTTTTATCTCCTCTCCTTTTTTCAGTATTTATTAATTCAATCTCTCAACATTTCTCTTCTTCCTACCACCTTTATGCAGATGATTTACAGATCTACACACAAGCTCCTCTCCAGCAGTTGCCTAATGCCATTGAGGTCATTAACAGTGATCTCAGACAAATATTAGAGTGGAGCCACTCTTATGGCCTCAGTGTAAACCCAGCTAAAACGCAAGCCATTGTAATTGGAAGTTCTAGGATGATATCAAAAATTGACTGGTTCCGTCTCCCTCAGGTGATTTTTGACGGAACTCCAATCCCTATTAGCGACGTCGTGAAAAATCTTGGGATACTTATTGATAGGCAACTATCATGGGTGCCCCAGGTTGCTGAAACGAGCTGCAAAATCTTTGCGTCTGCTGGATCGCTCAGAAGGTTGCGTAACTTCCTGCCCACTACCACCAAAATTTCCCTAGCACAATCTCTATTACTTCCAATTCTTGACTATGCAGACGCCGCATATCCAGATTTAACCCAGGAACAGCTAAATAAGCTTGAACGGCTACAACATTTCTGTATTAGATTCATATATGGCCTACGCAAATATGATCATGTCTCCGAGTTTCGCAATAAGCCGAAGTGGTTACCCATTCGATCTCGCCGGAATGCTCGTATTCTATCTCTCCTCTACACTATTTTGTTTATCCCCTCCACGCCTTGTTATCTCAAAGAACGCTTCAAGTTCTTACACCAGACCCACCCCTTGTCCCTGCGTTCCTCCAAAACTCTCCAGCTTATGCCTCCCGTCCATACCTCCCAGTTCTACGATAAATCCTTCACGGTGCAAGCCATCCGATTGTGGAATGCGCTTCCCACAGAAATTAGACATGCTAAGTCATTGACCATATTTAAAAGTATGGTGCATCACTACTATCTGTCGTTATAATTGCTGCTATTTATTATTTACTGCTACTTATCATCATTTAAAAATTATGTATTAGTTTATTGTATTATAATGTATATACGTATTTGGATGTAATTTTTTTTTTTTATCTCGTTGAGTATTTAGTTATTTATCTGTATTTGCTTTATCTATTAAATTGTTTTGCACCGCCGTTTATTCTCTCTACTGATACTGTCCATCCAAAGGTTGTCTGGAAGAGATCGCTGTCAGCGATAAGACCGCCCATTGTTGCACTAGTACGTAAATTTTATTGTATTCCTATTTTTATGTTTATTTGTGAAACAATAAAGAGAGCTCTATCTATCTATCTATCGTGCGATTCGTGTGTATTGCAGTTTTTGTGGTAACTGGTATTTGACTATTAATTTTAATAAAGTAGCCAGTTCACAGAAAATGTTACTGCAATTTAGGTCATCCAGTAATTATTTATTTTACCTTTTTTATTTTATAAAGCCTGATGATGCACACCGATTTACTCCGATACACCTTGTAGAATTAACAATTTGAAGTGGCAGTGGGCAGGCCGATTAGTTCGCAGAATTGATAATCGATGGGGGAGAAAGCTAGGTTCTCGAGTAGCAACCAATATGAACCGGAAGACGCAACGTTGGTTGGCCCCCACTAACTGGAACGATTACCTAGTCAGAAGCGATGGATGCAGGACGCAAGCATCTGCTCAAAGCGGAGAGAGGATTATGTTCTGCAGTGGACGTCTTTAGCTGATGACGATCAGGATAGTGTACTTTTGAGAATCAGGTTTTTTAAAGTACGAATAGGCCAACGTTTTGCTCTATAATAAAAAAATAATCGAAGGTGTAGCACGTTGGCCTATGAGGGCGTGGACGAGCATTGCATTATTGTCCATTTTTGCTTTTGCTAATTCAAACCATCGGTAGAAAGATTGATCTTTGGTATTAGTAAACATTTTTCAGTGTAAATAATCAATTGATATAAATTTGAATAGGTATTAATAACACCTCAAAAACCTGAAACTGAAAGTATCAAATTGATAATAATATACACAGCACATACCTTTCATACATCAAGCCTAGGCGACATTTGCGTCATGGCCGCTATTGACACTGCAATCGATACACCAATATAAGGTCAGCACGTTATAAAATATGTAACACCTAAACTGTTCAAGCCTATTTCTAGCTGAATTGAAGTTGTTCTGAGAATTGGCGTTTCTAGCGTGCCTTACTGCAGCCATGTAGTAATAAATTATTTCACTGACACTCAATTTCAATTGCATCTTGCATGATTTATGTAAGTACATACATTAACTGAAAAGTATTTTATATCTTGCGTTAACGATGAAAAAATTGTTCTAATAAAACTGTCAACATATATTTATATTATTTTAGTTTATTTTTGTATGTCCTTATGTGTTCTGTGTTTATTATAATCGTTTATGTTTAATTTTATGGGTGTAATTTGCCTGAAATAAATGTATTTTATTTTTTTATTTTATTTATTTTTATAGGTATAGAAATTGAGACATCCGCCGCTCATTTATGATCTTTCCTTGAACTGAGTAATTGAGATGAATATAATTTATGTAAGAGATATTAGCGACTACTCCACCGACAAGAGCAACTAGCCTCTTAAATAAGAAGAAGAAGAAGATAGAGATACGTGGAAGGAAATAGGTGAGACCAGCAGTGGGCAAAAAATGGCAAAAATAAATTATTATGTTATGTGATTATGTACCGTGTTGATTTTCTGCTTTGAATAAGTACACAACTACACATATCATCGTGGTCAACCTGTATTACCGTACTACGCAGTTGGACCGCGTTAATCCCGTGTGAAACGTATTACTAAAGTATCATAAATGCATTACCGGGTGATTTGTTACGACTGACGCTAATAGAGTGTTAAAATCTATAGGTACGAGAACTCTGCATGAGAATTCGGAAATCACTTGAACGGTAGCTCGGTCATACGCGGAGGCTATAAGATTTATTACTTTTTTAATATCTCTGCCAATGTCAATGCGTCGTGTAAGGTCCCTTCCTTCATTCCCAAATTCAAGTTCAAGAAAGTGCTGTTTTCGTAAAATACCTATTCGTTTACAGTCCCTTAGTTTCATCATTGCCCACATCGTGCATTATCACTTCACTTCTCATCAGTTGAAAAAGTTATCCAACGCAAGCACGCTTTGTCTCTTGTGAGAGCTTTTTGGAATACTTTTATAGATAGGTTTATCGTTTATATTTGCTAATTTGCTAAATATTGTCATAATATACCTTTATATCTATTTACAATGTAGTGTGGTTACATTGTGCTTCAAAAGACATTTCGTTTGCTTCTTTTGAAGTTAACATGTACACCGGAAGGCAACAAAATGTAAAGCAACAAGAGTTGTACGAGCACGTGGCCGCAGCCTGCAACACAAGTGGGTCAGCGTGCCCTTGACATTGCGCCCGCGCCGCCGCCGTGCCGCCCCGCGGGACGCGCCGTTTGTTCCGTGGGCTTGGGTTGCCATTTTTTTGCAATTCGTTTTTGGTATCATTTTATAATATATTTTGGATAGTTGTATCTAGCATGTTTACTTCCGGGATACCAATTTGAAATCTATACTTAGGTACCCAGGTATGTTTTTTTGCTAAACCCGTATCTATTTTTTGTTTTTATTATTACCATACTTATAGTTATATACCACCATCCACTCCCATTTCATCCAATACTGGCCATCCAAGTATTGCCTGGAAGAGACCGCCTTTAGTGACAAGTTCACCCATTGTAATAAGTATAACACGTTATTTTATTATGTAACATTAATTCATTTTGTGGTTTTTGTATATTCGTTTGCTTCTAAGTTCTTAGTTCTTAGAATTTGTTGTGGCATGTAATAATATTTACATTCAAAACATATTTACATTATTTTTAATAATAATAATAATAAACCATTTTATTGCAGGCAACAAGCTTATAAAATAAACATAGGCCCATATTATATATCATTATTATTTGTAGCACCGTACTCCTTGCCAAAAGCTGGCAACTCCCATAGGTCACCTTCAGTCTGGCACTCGATAATGATAGAGGCAGGTGCGCGGCGCACGCGCGATTATTAATGCCACAGTTTTGTATTCAACTCCGCATCATAAATATAGATACATATAGAGGTACTTTCATTCAGATGATGGTAACCCTTCATCTGTAGGTCACCTTCAGCCTCCACGCGATTGTGGCAGGTGATCGGTGCATGCGCAAGTTTAGTGATAAATAAAATAAATATGTGCGGGTATTCCACAATCCACACAGCTCCATCTAGCCCTAACCTAAGCAAAGCTGGTACTATGGGAACAAGATAGCTGATGGAATACCTAACCTAATAGGCAAAGCTACTATCAACTGTGGTTCAGTCAGCAGGGAAGTTAGTTAAGTCTCAGTCCGTTTTTAAAAAGCTTCATTTTTTATTATCTGGTGTATTTTAGCTCGAATTTTCTCTACCTTCATCTTTCATAGCATTTTACAGCTCATGTTGGTCATAAGTCGCATCGCATGCTATACGCCGACGGTAGGTTATGAAATATGACGACAGGTGCGCGGCGCTGGCGGCATGTGCTATTGATTTACACTGCAGTTGGGCGGATCAACTCCTGCGCAAGTCGCGTTTCGTTTGAGACTTTAAGCTTAGTTGTTATTATTAGTCTTCTAATTTGTGTTTAAATTATGGTAATAGCGTAGGTACTTATATCTTATTTTTAACAGCAAAACGTTTTGATGTATCATCATCAGCCCGTAAATGTCCACTGCTGAACATAGGCCTCCCCCAAAGAGCACCACTTTGAGCGGCTCGTCGGTCCACCTAGTGGAGGGTCTGTCTACGCTGCGCCTTCCGGTTCGTGGTCGCCACTCGAGAACCTTTCTTCCCCATCAGTTGTCAGTTCTGCGAGCGATGTGGCCTACCCATTGCCATTTCAACTTGCTAACTTTAAGGGCTATATCGGTCGCTTTAGTCCTTCTGCGGATTTCCTCGTTCCGGATCTTATCTCGCAGGAAACACCGAGCATAGCTCTCTTCATATCTCGTTGCGTGACTTTGAGCTTACTAATGAGACCTACAGTAAGAGAACACGTTCGTTTTGATGTATGTATACTCTACTCTAATCTACATTGTATAGCGATGGTGCTGTTCACTTAAATAGCAATCACAACATGCTATATATTTATTCTTTGTTGTTGACCGAAGTGGCTCATACATTAGCCCTCCTAAATAAAAAGATCAAAACCAAAAGCATTGCTTTTAAAGCGCTAAACATTATAGCATTTATTTTGGTAACGCCGATGTACTCGCCGACCCATGAAAAAAAAGCAAAACTTGTATCCCTTTTGAAGGATTGTAAAAAGGGCAAAACAAATCCTCAAGCAGCATTGACCGGATGTCAATTTTCATGCGCTGCTTATATTATGAATAAATTATTATAAACAGTCGATAGAGAAACCGAAGTGATGTAAAGTGTTCCATGCATAAAATACATAAAAAATAAAGAGTCTACAAATTCAATCATTGTGTATCAAAATATTAGTTCCAATTATAGATTAGCCTTGTTTTATGTCCATTCATTTTCATTTTGATTTCGGTCGTCTTTCGAAACAGCTTCGAAAGCCATTAGGTACGAATTAAAATTTACAATCTTGAAATAACTTGATAGTTAGGTATATTATAATGAATAGAAAAATGTACGAACCATGTGATAACTTCGAATACTTAGATCACAACATACAACCTAATACCAGATTCCCTGCACGCGCCACCGTCATCCGACCCATCGCATCGGTTTAAAAAGCCGCACCTTTTTATCAAGTTGTATTATTCACCTAATGTGATGATGCAAGTATCTATAAGTATAGAGAATTTAGATTACACATTTTGAATGAATTTACTCGATTTTGATTTGAGTTATTTTTTTGGTAATTCACTGAAGTAAAATAATTTAAATAAAAATTTATTTTCTTATTGGTATCGCGTTTCTTTACACTCTTTCCTTAAAACTTGTTCAGTGCATTTGCACCTACTATTCTCATTCCGCAAAATCTTGATGACATTTTAAAATACTACCCTACTTGTTTATATATTGTTGCAATAAAGTATTCTTCTGTTATATCCCAATAATTTGGGAATTTCACAAAAAAACAGCTTCTCACTATCAATTCAATCTCACAACTCCTCATATACCTAACCTACGTACAAAATGTCCCAATAAACCAAGCCCGATATGCAGCCATCAACTTATACAAACATTTTTTCTTTATAAACGTCAAAAGTGACATACACTGCACCTCACAGATTCTCACGTCCCTGAAATAATGTTACCTCCATAAATTATATTCCGCGATAGCTTAACAAAACATTAGCAGAAGTATGACAATCCGTATGGAATTCACCTGACAGAAAAAAACCTGACTGCCTCCCCCGCCCACCCTCTGTATACAGTTTACAACCCCGGCTACTCCCGCGACTAAAAAATATCATATCACCTTACTGAATCCACCTTTTGTTGCAACCTACGTCAAAGTAATGGATGTGGCATTTTATTTTAGCAAATTGTATTTTAATTTATTACGTTTAGAAAAATAACCCGTTACGTTGATATTTTTTGTTAATCGGAGGTTATTTGCTTAAGCGCATGGCATTGAGGGTTTTTAGAATTCATTAGCGCCATAGGTCAAGACATCCTTCATTGGTATAAAACAATTTTCTATAAAATGCTGGAATTCTTTATTTCATGCCTTTTTGCTATTATTACCATCCACGTAACGTAACGTATCCACTCTAAATTGGATATCACAAAATGTATTTTCTGCTTTTATTCCATTTAACTATACAGTCATGATTCGTTGCATTGTGCTAGGCGTAAATAAAAAAAAACTTACAGACGATACTGGCCGAAAAACTGGTGGATGTCGCGTCGTGCTAGTAAAAAAGTTTAGATTTAAAAATGGAACGGTCGGATTTTATTGTCTTTTTTTGTGCCGTGATGCAATGGATAGCGGGGTATTGTTACTTGCGGTTGTTTCCACAAAAAAGGTTTATTTTTTAACCATCCGGGTGTTAGTTGCGTATGTTGCTATTGTTTATTTATAAAATTCTTCGCTGCATATTGTGAGTAATTTATGTTCTTTTGTTTTCATAGTAAAATCAGCAACTTCTTATTAATTTAAGTAGCCTTTCTGGTATCTTAAAACGTTTACCATGAATATACAATTGTTATGTTGCAAGCTTAAAGTTAGTACTTTAGTAAATTCAGCTCTTAGACGCAATTAAATTCTACATTGTCAGTGTCAATTTTTAATTAATTAGCAATTTAATGTTACCCACACACAAAAGCCTAATGAACTTGCCTAATCAAAATACTAAAGAAGCTAGAATTGGCGGCGTTATGCAACTCCAATAATTCTATGAAATATAATCTTGACTCGGACATGCCTTCCGATTTACGACCGTTGTAATTGGAGTCTAAAGAGAAACTCGTAAACTTTAATAACAAATTATTATTTTGAATAGAAGCCGCCGCGCGGATTGTTTTTGCCTAAATAAGATTTTTGGAATTATGGTTTTAAGTTTTGTCATAAGTTTATAGCGCGAGATGTCTAGACTTTTTATCAGCAATAGATCTTCGTTTTGCCACCAACGCGCCGGGTGGTGAGCGACATTAAGAAAATTACTACGCCTGTTCCTTCTGGCCGGGTTATTTTCAGGTTTAGGGAATAAGGAAGATCCTATACTTCATATCCTTGGTGGCAGTGTATACACATCTCTACTTCTACTACATAAAGCATAAAAGAATGAAGATTATTCTTCTCTTTGGGTGTAGATCTGAGGAATCACCAAAGTGGATACAGTGGTTGGGCTTATTTAGGGTAATCTTTCTTACCGCAGACTTGTTGGCGTCTATTCTTCAGCTTTGCGAAATGTTTTTAGATTAATAATTGCTCGATACTTTGTTTGTTTTGACAGCCTCCGTGGTGTGGTGGTTGAGCAGGTCGGCGCATAACCCGGTGGCAGCGGGTTCGATTCCCGCGACAGGACCAGTATTTGTGCACAGGGAAATAAAAGCGCAAATATCTATTCTGTGTCTGGGTGTTGTGGGACCATGGTCCTCATAGTTCCTGGATCCAGGGTCTGTGATCGTTGGGCGTTATTTATTTATTTAAATTAAGACATGGACCAGGTAATGCTAGTTGGGTTGGCCAGGTAGGTTCTGGTAACTATATCTTAGTTTAGTATACCGATATTATTCTTATATTCACATCCTAGTGTTAAAGACTCATATCCGGCATTTTATTCCCGAAAATTGACGTTGTTGAAACAGAAATAATAAACAAATATGTGACTTTATGGGACCAAAAAGTCTTAAATCACGAGAATTGGCTTTCAGTAGTAGTAGGTACTTGAATGGAAAGATTTAAGCAAAAAAGTAAAAAATAAGACTGTAAAGTAGGGACCTGTTTGGGCGCCAAAAAATACCTTACCAAAACATGCTATCAATTTGCTTTGCATAACATCATCTCTAGAAGTTGCGCCAGATGATATCTCTAAATGTAAGTAGTGCTAGACAGGTAAATGGTGAAGTTATGGCCATCTTAAATCTGTAATTTATGTTGGTGACACACTCGCGCAAAGAGCTTTTACATCACTACAGTTAGAAAAAATACATAAACGTCGAGTTGGATTAACCGTAGTACTTATTCATTGTTATGTTTGAGTGTAGATGTAGACTCTATCGTGTTACTTAGATAGTTTTGTCGTATCGTTGTATACGTGTGCGAGTGTGTGCGAAGATGTGTATTGTGTAGGGATTATTAGGGATATAGGAATACGGATTTTAGTTACTAATACACATTACATTTAATACATTTTATTAAAATCCAATATCTTGGAATATGATGCAAGCAGCAGAAACAAAACGTTTATAATCACAAACTGAATTTGCAGGTTTAACTACATAGCAGGTCATTTAAAAATCTTTATTGAAGATTAGTAAGGTGAAATGGCAGTGGGCTGGCCACATTGCCGAAGTGCTGATAACCATGGGAGTAGACGGGTTCTTGAGTGGAGACTGCTTTTAGGCAAGCTTAGTGCAGGACGCCCTGCGGCCAAGTGGGGTGACGAGTTGCAGAAAACGGCTTGTAGAGACTGGATGCGGAGGACCGAGCTCAGTGGCAAGCTATTGGGAAGCCCTCCTACTATGTCCAGCAGTGGACGAGAATAGGCTGATGATGATTGAGATTTTGCAAGGTTTTTGTGACTATCTCTTAGTTTTTACATTCGATACACTTAATTTTTGTATCACCGATTGATACATATAACATGTTGTCATAGTAGGATTTGGCGTAATAAAACACGGTCGGGCGGTACAAGACTGATTTATTTCCTCGTGGGTGGGTACCACGACCAAACAACATATTATAAGTGGATTACCCACAATCCACAATACCCAACAGTCATAAGTTCACTAGTGTCGGGTTTGGTGATACAAAGCAATTTCAAAGATTCACCCTGTATAACGGCGAGTGAGTGGAATAAGAAATAGTTTTAATTTTTTAATGAAGTCCCACGGCTTATTCGGTACAGTCTCATTATGCTAATCGCAGTTCTCTATGTTCCATCTAATGGGCCGAGAACATACGAATGAAGCGCTTGCCTTTTAATTACTTACTTTATTAAATTACGACAGTTTTTCTGTAGCTCTACCAAAAATAAAAACATTCATTGGTAAGCATGAGAGATGGATTTCAGGTGTTTTAAAAAATACAACAAAATATGCGCTCTAAAGAGGTTCAGGATCAGGACGACCCATAGCTAATTCTAGATTTCATTAAAGTTTCATTGATAGAAAAAAATGTTTAAAGATTGTATTCTTTTTCCAATTTACACTTAAACCCCGCCAAACTCATTTATTTATGGCCAGTATTAACATAAAAATTATCAAATATGAAAGTGATCGCATCTCTTGTTCATTTTAATACCTACTTACACAACAATAATACCGTGTCTATCAATTAATAATTTCGAAACGGGCTGCACATTTAAATAAAATAAAATTACCATTAAAGTTCAAGTATGCGACCGCGGGTCCCATCCTACTATCTCCGGCGATTTCCACCTTAATTCTTAAAGACATCGAGGTCCGAGAGTTGCCATAATGTATGCGAACATTAACACAAATACTTAAAGCACAAGTAGAGATGATACTCGGTTATGTCGCTGCTATAAATTACGGATATTCAAATGGTACAGATACGAATTTGGTACCGCAATTAACACGGCAACTGGTTTCGAGGTAGTGATGTAGAGTTGTCGATAAAATTATTCGTAGACGTTTGTTCATAAAATAGTTATTAAACGGGTTTAGTAATATTTTAAAAATTTAGGGTCTAGTGGTTCACATGTCAATTATGTTTAAATGGTTGATTGTATCATAGTAAAAAAGACATGAGTCAACATAATTTAAAATGTACAGGTGTCAGAATGTCTATACTATTTGAAACAGTAAAAACTTGCAAATGTCAAATAAAATAAGAGTTATATCGGTGACTGTATTTATGTATTTTAGTTTTATTATTGGTCTCGGGTTTTCATTGTGAGACAAAACTTAGTTTGTTATATTTCTACGTGGACGTAATTTAATAGTGCAAAAACTTAAATAACAATATATATACACTAAACTAAACAACTTAAATATACTTTAAACCTATCTTAATAAATATTCTACGTTAGTTATAAGTAATCTATGACTATGACTGCCCTGGTGACTAAAAAGTCCAAGAGACCTCCAAGACTCTAGGAAAATCGTGAAATATAATATTGTCTATCGCAGACAAAAATGTCGATACGACCCACATCCTTATCGAAACACAAAAATGGTTTTATTCATCTTCTAGCCAATAAGTGTTGTAATGAATCTCATGAGTACCTATCGCGTAGATAATATAATTCGGCTAGTGTGGGCAAGGCCTGTTTTTTCGATTTTATGTATTTAATACCGGTTTTATATCTTGTCGCCATAATTCCTTGTCTTCTTCGTTTCGGTGTACACTGAGCAATTATAGAATTTATATATTTGTCGGGGTGATGTCATTCGAGGACAAAGCTTTTTCCTTTTTAATAAAAGTGTTTATGAATGTTCATTTATTATGGTTGTGAATAATATATTTTTTGTTAGAAACGTACACGGTATCAAATGTTACTTACATCTCAATTTTAAAACAAGAGCATGTTTGTATTATAATGAATTTTGAATGATCAAGATTAGTTAATTCCTCTGCCACTTATAGATACATACAATTTGATGAAACGATTCAATGCTAAAGCACGTAGGAACCAAAACCATTGCACCATGGTTGGTGGATTCTGTCAACCTATTGAATACTGAACATACTGAGAATCAGTATTCATGTCCAATATAAAACTGCCTGCCCTCAAAAAGCATTAACCTTCTATAATCCTTAAAGATGAGTCTAAATATCAATAAAAACGACTTAAATCTATAAAAATAGAAAAATCATGTCGTGTATCGCTATATAGAAACAAATTGGCATAATGGTCACACCCACCGCATATTATTAAAGGAACGTCTACGATTCGGACCGGAAACTCGCGTTTGGAAATTCACTGAATCACATCTTATTTATTAGAATAAGGCTTCATTGATGGAGTCTATGGGGCTGTTGACCCCATTTTTTCTGAATGATGATGTTTGTGAGGTCGCCTTTGCGATATCTAAGTGTGCGAGACAATAAAATTGTCAGTTCATTGCGAGAAAGTTTATCATGGCTGTTAGAGTGAGACACACTTAGGTGCTAGCATAGCCTTGTCACGGTCCTTCATGAGAAAAAAATACTAGAAAATGTCGCGGTGCGCATGCTAGCCCGGCTGTTAATATAATCCTTGACAACGTAACTTTGTCAGGCGAGATATTATTTGCTCTTAACCCTGTGTCTGTAAAGTGATCGCCCTTGATTAAATCCTTAAACCATGTCATCATACCTTGAAAATCTAAAACTTTACCACCTTGTAGAAAGGCTCTCATTACAGTTTTATTTGCCTAAACGTATCGAACTAGGATATTTTCGATATTTAGGAGAGTTGCAAGTTTTATTGCCATTTACGGCCGGGCCGACCGTTAACGGGGCCCGGGGAGATTTACGTCGCCATTAGGAGTGAAACAACGTTTGACCGTCGATGGATGGTTCCATTCGCCGATGGTTTTGTAGTGTTTACCCTCTTTACCGCAGATAAAGTACTACTAGCGAGTGTAGGGTAGGCCTTTACAGATGGGAGGTTTTGTTTGCTAAAGATTATTACAAAAAGCTAAAAGCTCGTCCTAGCGTTAACATTTCCAATGTTTGGTTTTTGAGCGCGACAATTTACGCCCGTGCCGTCACTCACTGAAAAGACTATTTTATAGTTACATAGTTAATGGTTAAGTGACTATTTTCAAATATTGTTTTATCTACTCTACTAAAAATCTCTCGATCTCTTCGCGGTAAATATTATCATGACAATAATGAAAATGTAAAACACATTGAATCTTTTTTCTCAAGCTGTAATTAAAAATATTTTCAGGCAAAGCTCAAAACAGCGAGTTTTTTATAACAATCTAAAAGTTTAATACTTGTTGTTCAAACAAAATGTGGTCTGGACTTTACTCTTACATTCATTACGAATGCCCACTTTAGGTTAAGTAAGACTATATTAGTTTGTACGTAACGATGTATATTTATGACATAGAATGTTTGCTAAAACCACCTCTATACTGTGTTTCTATTAATTATCTTCAAACACTGACTAACTGGTTCTGAAATAAAATGCAGAAAAAGTAATACTAAGAAGATGGTTGAGCATTTTCACGCAACTGAACCTTTTACAAGATTTTTTTTTACACTTATACAATTTATCTGAAACTAAAGTACTACACCTACTACTTCTAAGCCGTCTTTTTTGTGTTTTACTTAAGACCACCGCTATGTTAATAGTTGCTTTATTAGTCGCTACACGATCACACATTTCGATGCTTATATCACGGAAATATGGCACTAGTGAACTAACAAGACTACTCTTCCATCCACATCCTTGGACTATGCATGCGCTCTCAATCTTCTAGAGATACATCTACTGCTTGATTAGTGTAGAAATAGAATAGAAGTGACAGTTCTAGTTCACTCTTATAGCTCACAATGATTTTAGATGATTTCTCGTCGTGTGAGCTGGTAACCCAGATTCAGTATGTGTTGAGCCGATAAGCGACTCCATGGTTTGGTTAGTTGGATTCAGTTGTTTTCCTAGCCTTACCTTATCCTATAGCAGTGTGATATATTTTTTTGTTTGTGGTAGTGCTAGAGACATAGTCCACAGTGCTTTTAACCACCCACCACAGTATTCCATGTTTGAAATTGCACTTAACACTAAATCTTCGTTTCTTTCTGATCTGAAACAACTTCAGATGGATGGAAACAACTTTGTGGATAAGATATCTGTTTTATGGATAAGATTTTCTATGCAAGTCTGTCCAAAGCTAAAATCTGTCTTCTCTTTTACAACAGTAAAAGGTAGTAAGGCATAAATTGACCATTGTGTCGACACCCAACATGATCTCGATAAGCCCTTCCTTGTGTGCTCGTTTAATTTCCGTTTGTAACCCACCCCCGTGTCCGTTCACTGGCATGCGCTAGAGTCATAGCACGTCCATAGAGGCTTGCAGCACAGGGTCCCCCGCCCGCTAGGTCCGTGGTATTGAAGTGTGTGTCGTGTCGGCGACGTGACGGCGTGGCGTGGCGTGTGCAGGGCGGCGAGCGGCGCGCGGGGCGAGGCAAGCGCGCGTCCGGCGCGTCCTCGGCGGGCGGCTCGCTGCCGCGCGGCGCGCTCTCTGATCCCGACCTACAGAGCAGGCTGCAGCCGAACCTCAACGCTTACTGGGTACGTGCCATTTACTGTCACTTATTATCCTTGCACAACGTAATTGAAATTGGGAAGATGCGGTACGTAATCGTATCGCTGGAAAACTGGCGATCAACTGTTCGCTTGTGACGCGAAGTGCTATTTTTTGGCACGCGTTGCATCAGAATTTTCTACTTTGGAGAAGCTAGTGCCTCTTCTTCCTTGTTTCATTTATACTCATAGGAAACGTGTTGTTATTGAATTGTTATTGAGTGTCAAAATGCGAATCATTGATGTTTTCTTAAATGGATGAGCTTTTGCATCCTTTTAATACTTCTGTTACTATTAGGCAAAACAACATTTTTTAAAATTGAAATAATGTAAATGTCATATTGCTAGTATTAACCTCGAATCAAAACATACCTCTCATGTAGGGTACTTGCTTATTCAATAACAAATACAGCAGTTATGAATTATGAATGTAACTTTTACTATAAAAAATCAATTTTTATCAATTGAATTGTTCTTATTCGGTCATAGCCTCAATCATTCGCCCTGGAACTTTTAATTCTAAGAATATGATGTTTACATCAAAACAACATACTTGACATACCGATATCACAATAATACCGCAATAATGTTGTTTGGGTGCATACGTTCGTGTAACAAGCTTTTTGTGGCACGCAATAAAACGCTTTTGTGGTACTGCTCCGTGGCTTTTATAGTATTTTTTGATGAGCACTTGGGCATCTTTCAATAAATATTTAAACTTATCTTTATTTAATTACTAACAAAAAAAATTGGTCACACGCTAGTTACAAAATAAAGAAGCTATCGATCATTACATCAAGCACAAACACGTTAAATATATTTCTGTTAATTAAAAACCACTTCATAAAACAATTCATAAATACGTTCAAATCTTCACACATAATGTAATTTAATTACCAGCTATTTATGTAATTAACATACAGGTATAGTGGATAGCAAATAAGATGAGCCTTCGCTAAAACACCGCTCGCGAAAAGCTTTTATCGCGAAGTAGCGTCAACTTACGTGCCGGGCACTATAATCTAATTTTATTCATTCAATCAATAACAAGTGACCTAAACCGTCTTCAAAGTGCAATATTCAATTAAGATCGTAGGTGAAGTGATTTAAATACTTACCTACAGATATTAGACCGAGTCTTGTCCTTAAACTTTTAGACGATGCGCATCTCTTACCCAATCTTTTATTACGTACTAGAATACAGCCAAAATGACCTCTATTATAATATAAATAGAGATTAAATATAATGTAGACACGTCACTGGTTTTATTTATTGCGCATTGCGTGGATAGTTCTCAGACATTATTCTAATTCGTATATCGAAATGCCGAACGGTTTTAATAGAAAACATTGACATTGTTTATGTCGGTAGCGTGGCCAGCGGCGTTCAAAGTTTTGTTGTCGTGGTCTTGTTGTTGTGTGTGTTGTGACTTTTTGTTCTCTTGTTGTGATTTATTTGTGTCTAGTCGATAATGAATCTGTAAAATAATATTTATTTGCAAATGTCACATTCACGTACGGTGATCCTAGACATCCGGAAGAAATTTCTGTAGAGTGGAAATATCGTTGTGTTCTTTCCTTTATTAAGTTTTTCCTGTGTAAATTATTTGTTATCTTGGGAAGTGGTATTAAACAAGCAGAAAGCAAAACACATTTTAAAGCATGCTGACAATAAATACGTAGCCTTAAAGTATCCAGAGAAAATGAAGAAAGCATGCTATACAACCGCTACGAGGCAGCTACGAATTCCGTAGACCCGCTACACTCACTTGTAAAGCCGGCGAAAAGTTGAGAAACGCTTATTTTACTCAGAATCTGTGATGTTTTATGGCGCATTATGCTATAATAATATTTTTTACTTAGCACATTTTGTTTATACTGAACGTGCGTGTGTGTGAAATGTGAATGTGTGAATAAGCGCGGGCGCGCCTAGTGATGTGCTCCTCATTATTGAATACCGATTTTGGATTCTATGAAACAAAAGACGATTGTAATAAGTTAAATGATAATTTTTGAAGTTTTGACTTATTATAATGACTTAAACAATTTATTTTAATATTTTTTATTTTTACTGTCTATCTATATTATATCATTACTTATTCGGCGTAGTATCCGATTATCGATGTACATGGAAATATTTTAATATACATAGTTTAAAATGTAATTTACAAACAAAATTGTATGATTGTGTCACTATACTGGTCAACTGAATCAGGTCAAGTTTTGAATTAAGTTGTGTAATTTTTATTGTTTATGTATTGTAGAAGTTGCCTTGGAATTTGCAGTTAGCCTGCTTGATGGTAAGTGATCACTGATTTATCAATGATCATAACTCTTTCTTCAGCCACCCCGAAAACCTGAAAAGGACTTATCATTAAACAGTTTTATTTATGCAGTTGAATATACTATGTTTTGCAAATATATGACGTGCTGAGCTGGTCGTTTGCCTGATGTTAAGCGTCACGGCCATTCAAACCAGTTGGAGTGACGAAATATAAACAATAGTCGTTGTCTACACGAGTTTCATCACTAAGCTCACAGCTACAAGTAGGTATTAATTTGTCGTTTCCAAAGGCCGTGGCACCCAATAGCCGGCATTTTATGTTCTTTCGCGGTACCAGATTGTGTTACACGGTGGGCCGGCGCTTTTTACACTCTTTGTCTGAGCGGTTTTCGGGTTTGTAGGCCGGGGGATGCGGGTAGGTTTCGTTCCTTGAGACTTTACAATTTATGTTTCAGCTATCGAAAGATATGATGAGAAAGACTTTTCAAACCAATATATAAAATCAGAGCCGTAAAGCATATATAAAAAAATAAAAACAAAACAAAACTCTACCTTACTATAACACCAACTAGTTCTACAGACACCAAAATATGGGTAGGTTCCAACGGATGCCACAAAACTGATAACACATAATATTATTATGAGTTCACAACTGATCCTAATCACATCGCTCGCAGAACTGACAACCGATGGAGAAGAAGCCCACAAACCGGAAGGCGCAGTGTAGGCAGACCCCCCACTAGGTGGACCGACGACCTGGTGAAAACCGCGGGGAGCTGATGGATGCAGGAGGCGAGCAGCCGCTCAAAGTAGCGCTATCTGGGGGAGGTCTATGTTCAACGGTGTCATCTACGGGCTGTTGATGAACTCATTCTAATCAAAAAGTTGGACGAAAAACAAACGATAAACGCTGTCGGAACACGTATTCTTGGAGTGTCGACGACAATGTAGACGTACAAGTCTCGGTATATTATATCAATTAATTAATTGTATAAGTTCATTTAAAGATGCGTGCTGTTACTTAGGCCTTGAACAGATTATACAATATTAATTAAAAGCGTCTAGACTAGATTATTTTTAGATTACTAAAATCGTTTTTTTTTGTTCAGGCTATGTTGTAGGTCTCTATCGACCTTTCCAGCGTCACCGGGCGGCCGTGACTAAAATTGTACATTAGCGTAACTATTATGGGAGAACGAATACTAACATTTGATGTAATAAACTTTACCGCAAGCTCTCGGCCTAAATCGTTGGTACTGAACCTTAAAGTTAGAAACATGGATATGGTCACGTGAGGGCCAATTAGAGTCGGCATCGGTAACCGAGTCTCCTTTGTTACGATGATTTATGTCTATGAACGGACTTCGGCTTCGGTTTGAGCTAATTATAACTCGAAATTAGATTTTGGCGGTGAAGATGATTGCAGTTTTAAAATTTGTTTTTTTCAACTTTTTGCATTTTATGCAAGCGGTCGTTAATTTCAGTACACTGTAGTAATTTTTTTTTAATGAGAATGAATGACGCGACTAGCTAGTCGTTCACCAGTGGGGTGATTATGTAACTTTGACAGCAATGCAACAGGAGAAATTTCATTCCGATATTGAAATTTTTAAAGTAACTATGCACATAAACTGCGTATTGAAACTGTCAAATCCATACATTTTTGTGTTTCTATTGGTTGCAATCAAGTTACATAATCGCCTAGCTGATGTTATACGACACGGCCAACCATAACAGTTGGTTGCAGTGTCTTTAAAATAATAATGTTTCGTGTGACACTGCACTGCGCACGTCATCCTGAGACATCACACAGTCTAGTAAACAGATTACTAAACTGTGTAATCAGGTCATAGAGTCTCATTTGCCCAGTAATTTCAATAGCTACAATGCCCTTCAAGCCGAAACACAGTAGTGCTTGCACACTACTGCTTGGCGGCAGAATAACTGGCAAGCGATGGTACTTACCTAGACGAACTTTGCAGAAAAGTCCTACCTACCACCTAGTAAATCCCTTCCATAATAGTACATATTTTTTCTGATGACGTCATGTTACCGTTTATGAGTCTATAGATTACTGCCAAGCTCAATTATTAGAGCTAGTAGTACAAGATACTCCATCATTTTCTTACTCAAATACTCAAACTTACTCAAAATTTGTAGAAAGTGATATGAGAAATGTTGGTCTAAAATACCCGTCAATTGCACCGTGAGCTGTTCAAGGACAACATGCCTGTAAACAAAATGCCTCAAACCTTCATTGATTGAGGAAAATCAGTGAGGGTTTATGAACTAGCCCAAAACAGAGAATGAAAAGGAGAGGAAATGCAACGATTCGGTTTTTAAAACGTAACAGTATTTCCTTCTGCGTATAACCTGGGACTTTTCAAGTCTAAAGTCAATGGGCATCTCATGGGCAAACGTGCTCCACTTTAGATAACTTCGTCATACCATCAGGTGAGTTGTTGGCAAAGGTATGCCTATTTTAGCAAAATAAAAGAGAGAGTAGTAAGTATATTAACATCATTATTTTAGATAAGTTACACTTAAGTACACCAATTTATTACGAACTTCAAGACTGTACGTACAGGTACCCAGCTTCATGGTACGCAACATTTTAAATTTTTAATGACTCCATTACTTTGAAAGTAACGTTTATAGTCATTTTAGTTATTCCTCGCGTCCTCGTTAACTTTCGCCGTGGAGTTCGGTAATCACACTAATGTAGGAAATAAGCAGTACAGATAAATTATCCTAGATACGACACTGGCTCCGCCGATATAAATTACACTAAGTTTTAATTGGTGGACCACACGCGACGATCTTTATGTATCGTTACTTTGTGTATGGAGATGTATAGTAGCAGCATTGACTATTTTTTAGAATTACTTCTTGTATTTTATTGGGGGTCTTTGAAGAAGGTAATTAAGAATTAATAATGTATTTAAAAAGTTAAAATTTGACCGTTAATCGAACAGTGTATGCAAATCGACATCGATATAAGTGATAACTTACATAATTTTACTATAGGTATTTGATGTTGACGGTATTAGTTTTTGCTTTCAATAATTATGGAAATTATTAAAGATCAGTTACCGTAGCAAAACTTTTGAGGTACAAACATGAGCCTACGATGTTCATAAACGCGTAGTACCTACATTTAGTGTATAAGGATTCTCTCTTTTGGGTTAGTCGATCAAATCTGGTGAAAATCCATGCTTGCCATATTTTTCAATGAGTGGCAAATGTTCCGGTTGCTCATCTGAGAAGTGGGCACCGCTGCCTATGGACAGATGTTGCATGTGTGTGTTTTGCAATGCTTCTTCGCTGCCAATGTCCTGCTGTAGACAGAGAGCTGTTATTGATGATGGTGTGGCGATCATGATGATGATGCTGTATCCTATTATGAGCTGTTTATCCAAAGCTACCTGAATGGGCCAATCACCTAAAAAAATACGTAGATGAAATAGTAATAATATTTTATTAGTTTAATGCTACTTCTTTTTTAATTTCGTTTTCTATCCTTTCCTCGTCGTAAAGTAAGTCAGGTAAACAGTAACTTTTTAACACACATTCAGACGACAATCGTCCTATTTTTATGCAATATAACATCCGAAGAACGTGTTAAACTTTTTTATATCCGTGACGATAAAAATAATATCGCGCATGTTGGGAACTACGTGAAAATATCGCTACCTGTATTTAAGAGGGGTTATAAAATAAGTTCTTTTTCGAATGACGTGTTTTACGTTTTCGGGATTCAACTATTATAATAAAAACACAGATAAATTTAAGCAAAAATCATTGCCCATACCCATCATTTATGCTTGTTCTGAGTGTAGTTGTTCGCTTGTTCTAAGTAAGATTTTGTTGATACCAAACTGATTTTACTTTATATTTTCGTTAACTAAGCCGATACTTGAGAAAAAAAGTAAAACTATAAAAGCAGTTTGCTTTCATCGTGTGAATTTACTGTACCTGATTAAGTTTTACATGGTTTCGTGGGAACCAATAGAAACTCATGTTTAATGCGCCGCGGAACAATGTCGTTGCACTAAAAACGCATTTCACAGCAATAACGTTGTCTTTCAAATCATCAGATGAGAACAGAAACATCCAATCCAGTATTTTTAATGGTAACCCATCATCTAATGTATTAATGTCAGATTTATAGCAATTTTAGTGTCCGCACTCTCCAAGTATTTATATTTAACGAGCGGCCAGTTTATATGGCTGCCTAGTTACTTTAATTAGGTGGATATTAAACTCCGATACTCCACGATCTCTACCTCGATATGTAGAGTCTTTGAGAGGTGCTTAAGTAAGTAGTTAAGTCAGAACTGATAGCCTGTTTCGGGGTCCAGTAGATATTAAGTTGTTTTGCTGGCTGGCAATTATTTGACTATTCCGTGGCCACTTAAAATTGTTTACTCATTTCGGGAACGAATAAAAATTCTCGTTTGGAAATGAGGAAAAATCGAAGTAATCTAATGACGAAATGACTTTCCTTGTACATAATTTAGGTATGCGCAGTGCAAAACTAGACAATTAAATTTTATTCCAAGCAAATGGCAATCATCAAATTGTCCAAAAAATAAGAATAGTCATATTAAACAGCGTGGCACTACGAGATTCTTTATAAGAACTGCTGGACTACCACAAACTAATACAAAACCATCATGTTTCATGGAATTATTATTTCAAGGTTACAATAATATTGTTCGAATTCGTACCATGCACTTATAAAGTATTCCTGCGTGTGAACGAGACGTCTACATTTTTATATGGAGTTATCACTGTCGCACGTCAGTGTCAACATGATGTAAAAGTATGACATGACAGTTGTATTTGAGTGAACGATTTAACGTGACGTCATCAAAACTGCTCTGGCTCTGCAACATCAAAGTATGCTTACTTTTATGTCATTTGTCAATGTAGGATTGAAGTAATAATGCTATAAGACGTTGTGGTTGCCCCCCTGGCCGTATCGGGTGAGCTCGTACTTACCTCACGTGTTTTATATTGTTAAATAATGATATAAAGTGTTAAACATGTTTTTTGTATGGTCGATTCAAGCGTTTGCTCAAAACTGTATTCCTGCACCGAGTGAACGATCATTGCGTTAAGTAGGTAAGTTTATAAAGTTATTTCCTCAAGCATGATAAAGCTCATGAAATAGCTAGAAGTGAGCTTTACTTCAGTATCAATGCAAATAACACCCATTACTCAACTTTAAGTAAATTTCAGCGCAGATCTCTTCAAATTGTTCAGTGATACAAAAATTACTTTTTGTATCACTGAACGCTGCTTGCACTTGTGAAGGTAATGTCGTACTAAGCGCAACCCTAACAACCCAAACATGAACCATCCAACCACCGCGGCCGTCCAGCTCGGTAAACAATTTTTATACGAATCTAACAGTCTATTATCAGATCAGATTGTCTTGCCTCGTAAACTGCACTCCTCTTTTATTGTACTATAATAACCGATATAAAGTACGCTTTTATAATGTTTTGATGCGATCTCTGTTTATCTTCGGATCGGATAGTTTGGTTTATGTGGATTGGGAAATAGGCACTGTATTGTAGGTGGTTATCGATTTTATTGACTACTTATGATGTTAGGGGGATCGCTGTTGTTGGTTTTATGTCCAGCGAGACGGGGAATAGGTGGGTTTGGGGTTAACAGTGCTGTGTGAAAATGATAATCAAGTTGCGGGGTACATGTAAACTTTGGAGACAGAAACATAATGACTGGATTAAGGCTGCTATCAAATTTATTCTATTAACTCAGATTTAATAGGTATTTGTGTATTATTATTGGCGTCGACGTCACAACCCAGTAAAGCATTGTCGAAACAAAACGTGCTCCAATCGCGAGTTTTAGAAAATCTTTAAATACAATGATTAAAAATAAATTCTGTTAGCTATAAAATATCTAAATACCTACATTCTAATTATAATTATATGGAAAATCACTAAAGATCCTATTACTTTAATTACGAAGTGACTTGACACAGCGAACAACAAAGCAATTTATATAGTTTTATCTAGCGCTCATTATAACCCGTTCCATCCTCCGCGATAATGTTAAATTTATGTATAGTGCCGTGTTTCGTCACTAGAACTTGTTACTACACATGTACGTATATTGTCGGATTTGGGAGACATCTCGTTATTTCTGTTTTATTGTATGAATACGTAATGACCCCGCAACGCTCGCAGTTGCGACACCGCCAATTGCCTGGCGACTTGGCGACTACGCTACGGTATTGTTGTCAAAGATAACTTAGACAGGCTGTTTCAGTACAGGATACTTTTGTAGCTATAGTGAGCTACCTACCTAAAGACATATATTTTTATAGTTATAGGCAAAGCATTTGACCACTGCCTCGCCTGCTCTTAAACAATGTTGCCAGCAAAAAACAGTACGGTCTTTTTTGAATCAAAGTCAATCTCAAAGTACACAAATAAATTACAGACATAAATTGCGAGATTAAAAGTGAAAAAAAAAAAGAATGCAGCAATGTACCTATGCTAATTTTGATGATACTCGCCATGAGTGCGGAAAATGCTTTTCACCAAGAACCAAATTAAAGTAAGAATTTGAAACATGGTGTTTTACCTCTGCCAACACACCTATTTTAATTTATGGTTTAAAATTGTGTGATTAAATTGATTACGAAACTGTAGCTCATCAGTACATCGCGGTATACTCGTATTTTATTTGCTAATAAATCATCGGCTGACGTTACGAACTAATTAAAATTAAATTTGTAATTTGTTTGTTAAGAAGTAACATGTATCGAAGAGCTTTAACCATTTAAGCAATCGAATCTTAATCAACGTAGCGAAATAAATTACCAATTAAAATTAAATTAAATTAGGAGCAATTTAATCGTCTGCATCTGCACATTTGCTGGAATTTAGTGCAACCTCTCAGAAGCTGCATGTGTGTAGGTAAAAATTTGAATCTGTCCTTACTTTACCGTCAGTGGTTAGTAATCTTTATTACCTAGCATTAGAATTGAAATTGATAAGTAGGTATGTGGCATATGCTTGTTTATGAGCATCCAGTATCTTTATTATTTAAATCTCTTCGGAAACCGGTCGCAGTTTACGTTAATTGCGTTTTTACATACTTTGTTCTTCACTGGACATTTCAACTGATTATCTAAAGTAATTTTGTTAATTAATTAAATGTTTTAAATTACGGATGTGATCGTGGGTATGAAAATACCTCTTTGGTATCAGAAGAGATTGGACTGATGATAGTTGTTAAAATGTACAAGTAATAATGAATTGATTACGTTTTTAATCGTTGTTACTTCTTGTCATTATATTGTGTTGCTATAGGTATTAGAGAAAACATTTCTGTATTATTATATCTGAAGTTATAAACTTAATGGTTCTTAGCCCTACCAAAAAATTATAAATAGGAACTATTAGATTAATAACCCGCTGCACCCAGCTATTTAATTTTGAAAACTCCCTAAAAGTAGGTATGCAATTATTGATTTCTTTGTTTCTCGTGCCACAGAATAATATATCACTAGGAAGTACTCGTGCTTGAATCGAATACAATATTTTTGTCAATTTTCATTTTCTTCATTGGCTCAACGCATCAGCATTGCAACTCAACGAGGCAATGCTGCCAGCATGTTGGGTACGCTACCTAGCGGGTACCTAGTGAGCTGGAACATTTGGACTGTCTATAGGCCATCCTGGCTAGTTTACAGCTCAAAAGTTATCTGTAGTAGGTAGTGTGGTAGTAGTTCTAGTTTGTGTACTAGTTAGTTTGAGTAATAAGGGCACATTACTGTCGTGAATTTTATAATTTATTCTCACTTTTTAATATTAAGAGGTTGGTAGACTGTTTAAAAATACCATATTGGTTGGCCACACTGGCGGAAGGAGCGTCCGCTGAGCCATCAGCCAATTACGATGGCTGCCTTGGTAGTTCCGGTAAAATAATATTGTGGTTTAGGAGGGAAGTTTTGGAGGGACGAGAAGGTCCAAAAAGCAGTCAATTCTGATTGAGCGGCCGAAGCGTCAAGATGTATTAATGCTCCTGTTCGTTTATTGTATACTGAATGTGTACTGAATATACACGATTTGAAGAGGTTCTCGGTGTTTTTACTTCAATTCAGAAGAGGAGATGAACCCACATGAAACAAGGTACCGTAATTTTTCTCTGAGAACCTGTGAATTTATGACCATGCCCATGATTGATTTTGATTTGTAACTGTAATTTTTACCAACGCCCGTAATTTGAGCTATACTGCAATATTGATAAAATAGTGAGATTATGTCAGCGCGGCCGGTCAGCTAGACTGAGACAATCCGGTTGTGTTAACTTAATCGAAACATAAACTTGATTTTATTTATTGTGATTGTGCAATTATGAAACACTGGATAACATATATCATCATTTGAATTTGACTCTTGAAGTTTGAGAAGCATGGGCGGCCTGCATTGACGGAGACTTCCCGCCCGTGCTAATTGAACCTGATAAAGTGTACTGTGTCGTGTCAGGAGTTTCATACTCGTTTGGTCAGGGCCACACTCTGATAACGATGAGGGAACTGCTGACTGGGCACAGCTGTTAAATTGCATTGATGGTAATGATTGTGAAATGGTGCTTAGACTGTAAAATATTGTCTTTTTCCAATACGATTGGGCTTGCATTTAAGATTTTAATTTTAATGCCTACACGATTAATCTCAATTGAGGGTACCCGAAGATTATTAAAAAAAATATATTTAATAGTGAGTATTAAGTAGAAATTCCTGAGAAGTAAGAATAATAGACGAATATTTTAATCATTGACTTGTTGACATGGCCTTTCTCAGCGTAGTGAGTTTTACCAGCAGGTAATTTAACGTAGACAGTTTAATGGTGATGACGACGATGATAACTGTGTTTTTCTTGTCGGCTGTTGACAACGGCGACCATTCCAATTACTTTCTACCACATGGACTAATGTAGTGTCTATAGGATTTTGATTTCAAATGTAGGTATCTATATCACACACACACAACAGGTATACTGAGTCAAAAAAATTCGTTTACGAAAGCACAAAATAGAAAAGTGACGATAGTGTCTCAGGAGTCTAATATTTTAGTGTACTTAAACCAATAATAGTTAGCATCTTTGGAGTGAATTTGGTGTAATGACGGGTGGTCAGCATTGTTTTAAATAATTTTGTGTATGGTCTACTAGCATTGTAACATGGCCCCCGTAATATCGCTCGCACACAATACACAACACACCATCCACACATACAATTATTACACAATTAAGTATTGTTATTCTCAAGTTATTTGAGCATTGTAGAAAGAGAGAGCGATAGATATGATTTATGGTTATTGCATTATTTTAAAATGAAATAAACCTGTTGTCCAGTGGTCTATTCGTTTGTAGATTTATAAGCCTCCGAATCACTGGGAGGAAACTTGTATGTTCGAAAAAATATTAGTGAACGAAGTTTACCTAACAGTTACCAAATTGGAGTATTTTGTTTTAAACTTTTATTTTATTTCATATGAGTAGTTATTTTATTTTACCCAGGTAGATAGGCATCAATAATTTGTTGCTATTTTTAATTTAGTTTATTAACATTTAACATTGTTCTGTCCATTTTATTGAGAAGGTATTGATAAATAATTTTAATTTTCATATTTGTCATTTTTAAATTATACAACTAAAATGATAGAAAGTTCCCTGTTGAGTTTCGACTTGATTACATTATCTTGAATTACATTTTTATATTTACGGAATCCATACCGCGATTAGAATCATTTCAGTTCCCGATGTTCCAGTATTTGGTATATTATGATAATGCAATGAACAACCGTAAATGATTAAAACAACGATACTGTTTTTTTTTAAATCTGATCATCCTAAGTCTTAGTCGCTGTTCTGTAGAAGTTATGATTGCGTTTATTTCAATTGGCTGTAAAACAATTAACTATTCACGAAATCCTGGCTCCAACGCCATCATCAGACCAGTTAGTAGAAGGTGCTAGCGGTTAAGCGTATAAAAAGGTAGTGCTAACACCAATAAGAAGTGCGTCATGCCACTTTCCCACTACTTGTTTTGCCAGTGTAAAGTCACACTGTATGAAATGTTTTAGTGCGAGTATTATTTCGTATTTATATTCATTTATTTGTATTTATGTGCCAAAAATATGTGAAGTCTACCCGTTGACTAATTCACTACCTATTTCGAAATGGAGTAAACTCACACTAGTGCCACAATTTTAACGTGCCAGTTACCACCTACTCCAATCAGATATAGCTTAATTATTATGTCATAGATAATATAATACTTAAAAAGGTACTTATGTTAATAGTAGATCAGGTTTGCAATCCTATGTATATTATAATAGCGCTCATGGTTTAACAGAAAAATCATATTTGATATTTACGCCACTACGTTGTTTGCCTTGTTAAACTTGTCACAGATTTAAATTAAAGACTAGTATTTCAATATAGTACCCAGGTTTAATACAGATTATTTTATGACAATCAGAATGCGCCTACTGGTTGATTACCGAGGTGTCGGGTGCAGTTTGATTTCCAGTGATATGCAGTGTGCCGACATTCCATGGGTAGGACCGTATTAGATGAAAGGAAAAGTGAGGGGATAGGCAAGTTAATAATTTGATACTATCTTGACACAGTTCTTGACACAGCTCTTGACACAGCTCTCGACACAGCTTTTGACACAGCTCTTGACACAGCTCTTGACACAGCTCATGATACAGCTTTTAACGGATTTATGAGGTTTCCAAAAGATTCTATGTACGGCTTTTGAATATGGTTTGCAATTTTTATACACCTAAGGTGCAGTTTATGATCAAGTTGTGACCGAACACCACCATATCACCACTATCACACCTACACACCATCACCACATTCGCCTACTAAATTTAAATAGTTACAAACTGAGCTGATTACCTTCACCTTGGATTATAGTTTAAAGATTTTAGTCGTGAAAGTTTTGCACACATTGAGGCTATCGTTTCAAATAATTTGTACTGCTATAGAGATATAGTATGGGCTTCAATTCGATATTATAGTTTGGACTATAGTTAGACTATACGGTTTAAGATGCAGCTGGGCTTCGAGCTGGGTTACTCTGTAAAATTCGGTTTAGAATGTGAAATTTGATAAGTTTAATGTAAAGTTAATTGATATACAGCTAAATATTAAGCTATTTGAGATACAGCTATCTGGAATAAGCTGCTATTTGATATGAAGATTTTTAATGCACTGATTTATGTACGGGTATTTGAAATGTATGGTTTGATATATAGGCTTTGTTTAATGTATTGCGCTATCACCATACTTATCCGTCGTTTAGTAAGTATATATGACAACTTGGTATTTAGACTTGGATTAATTTCAATATAATTATAAAATACGAACAGCTATTTTGTAGACGGATATTTAAGGCACGTGATAGTTTAGTTTGATACAGTCGATGGTTTGATTTGGTTTCGTAGTTCCAGATATATAAGGTATTAGTGTGATTTGGTTTTGGTACAGTATAATTTATGGTTGGATACAGTTCGTTTTGATACAGTCTAAAGTTTGATACAGCTTAAGTATTTGATACAATTTGAGATTGAAATAGTTTATGGTTTAATAGTTTTTTGTTAGATAGATTTTATGGTTTGTAACGGACCTACAAGCCCGTCTCCACTCGCACACAAGCATGCGCCGCGCCACGCCGATACTTTATAAGGCCGCGCTGCCCGCTGCAACGAGAGCATTTGCTCGGGGCTCCCGCGGTGAACAGACGAGTCCTCCGCTCTGCAGAGTCTCTAGCAAATCGCTCCTAACCCGTGTTCCCTACTAACACGGTGAGAGGCGGCCATCTGTCGCGCGTGGCTCTGAGCTTATGCGCACGACCATCTCTCTCCGCTACCCGCACCCTTCCCCGCTCCGAGGGCCATCTGTTGTCGCGTGGCTCTGAGCTGATGCGCACGATCCTCACTCCTGGAAACCTGTATCAGCCCCATCCGCTTTCAAGGGCTTGTCGCGTGGCTTTTGCGCACGACCCTTGGACCCCTGCATGCACTAACCGTACTCGCCGCGTCATATCGCGTCCCGTTGGCCGACACGACCCCGCCGCGTACCGTAGTTCTCGCAGGCTGCCGTTTGACTGCTCGAGAACACTCCGCGACCATGCCGTCACTTCCGTTAGTCCAGACTCCTGTTGCGTTTCTGGTGCATAGATTATAGTGCTCATAGATAGTGCTCATAGAAAATAATTGTTATTATAAGGAACCCGTTGTAGAAACAGAAATACAGAACTATTTATTGTAACCCGTGTATATTCGTGTTTCTCTGGATCCAACCCTCATCGCGCGTTTCGTAGGCCAAGGGCTCGATCACCATTATAATGAGGTGCCCAGGTGAGCTAGCCGAAAGGGCACCCCGTTACAGGTTTAATACAGTTTGTTTTAATATAATAGTCTATGGTTTGATAAGTTGATGGAGGTAATAAAGGCTGAGTCAAATCATTTGATACAACTGAAACCGTTGATACAGTCTAAACAGTTGAAACCATCGAAACAGTTGAGACAGTCCAAACTGTTGTCAGTCGAGTAAGTCGGGATAGTCGAAGCGGTCGAGACGGTTAAGACGGGACAGTTGAGATAGTTGAAACAGTAACAACAGTTGAGACTGGCGATACAGTTGAGACAGTTGAAACAGTCTGTGATAGTTAAAACAGTTAGATGGTTGAAACAATTTGTGAACAGTTTTGGATAGTTGAAACAGTTGAGGTAGTTGAAACAGTTATAGTGGTCATGTGTACCGCCGGCTATGTATGCCGAGGAATAGTGGTTATGTGTGCCACCGGCTATGTATGCCGAGGAATAGTGGTTATGTGTGCCACCGGCTATGTGCCGAGGAATATTGGTGTGCCACAGGGTAAATGCGCTAATGTATAGTGGTTATATGTGCCACAGGGTAAATGTGCTAATGTATAGTGGTTATGTGTGCCACAGATTAAATGTGCTAATGTATAGTGGTTATGTGTGCCACAGGCTAAGTAGGTTGATTAGTAATGGTGGGATGCACTTATCAAGGTGTATTGACTAACTTTGCTATGAAAGTATTATAAAATATAAATGCTGGTGGCCAAGTGCGCCGTTTTAACTAATGCTGTTTTTAGTCTGCATAGCAGTTTAAATGTTGTTATCTGTTGATGTTGTTTGTATTGTATTGTCATAGTAATCTTATCTTGAAACAACTTTAAATAAATCGTATTTTAAAATGTCGACTCAAGACGCGATGACTGCCAGCATCTAAACTGGCTTGTCTGATATTTAGTAACTGATATACAGAGAGCTACTCAGCTAGTGTTATGTTCACTTACGTAAATTATGATTGTGCTAATGCAAGTTTTATTTTTGCGAGGACATGAACTCTGATGAAGCTGGAAGTTGCCTCTACCAAGGACCCAAAACATTTAAAGATGCACGAAGCGTATCCTGCATCCAGCAGCACTATGGAAAATTTACTGAAGGAATGCTACTAGAGAAAAGAATGCGTGTACATCGCGTTTCCTACAGCGACACCACGAAGAACATAATGAAGGGTTGATTGCAGACTGAGGCAAGAAACGAAGATTCATTTTGGCGATTAGCTGACAGGTTACGATCATGCGTAAATTTACAGTAACTTTGACTACGAATACTTAAGACTTTTAATTCTTGAGTATAATGTAAATATCGTAAATATCCTGCAGTAATATAAAACGCAATAGGTTAATTCCATGAAATATCTTAAAGAATTTGTAGTGTTTAAGTGTAAGTAAACCGAATGTCGTGAAGTTGAGTTACAAAAGTAAACTAGAATAGGACTGTTAAGAATAATATAAGTTAGTCATTACATTATAACTGATGAATAACAATACCTGCTATTATTCAAGGAATTGCAGATATATTTAATATTTTATATTATAAATAGCTTTGTTTAATTCATATTATATATTATAGTATTGGTACAATAATACGCGGTTGACATCAAAGTTATTGACTTTATATGTAGTTAGATATTTAATTACTATGACTTGTTTGATTTTTAGTGTTGACTTAGATTGTGCAGGCCTGTAATTATAGTTGTGCTCGAATATTGTAGTTATTTATGTTGTGATCACAGTCAATATCTACTTATATTACGCAATGGCTTTTAGTTTTGCTTTAGCTACGTGTACATGTAGTATAAAATAATGATGTATAAAATATAATGATTCTTAGCTATACTAATGAAATATGTGCTCAAATAAGAAATTGTATAGCTACAATGAGAACTGACTGCTAAGTGGACGAGCGCCAGGAGGCAGCTCTGTGTCGGATGGCCGAATGTCGTGAATTTTATAATTTATTCTCACTTTTTAATATTAAGAGGTTGGTAGACTGTTTAAAAATACCATATTGGTTGGCCACACTGGCGGAAGGAGCGTCCGCTGAGCCATCAGCCAATTACGATGGCTGCCTTGGTAGTTCCGGTAAAATAATATTGTGGTTTAGGAGGGAAGTTTTGGAGGGACGAGAAGGTCCAAAAAGCAGTCAATTCTGATTGAGCGGCCGAAGCGTCAAGATGTATTAATGCTCCTGTTCGTTTATTGTATACTGAATGTGTACTGAATATACACGATTTGAAGAGGTTCTCGGTGTTTTTACTTCATTACCTATTAAAAAATATTCAGTGCATACAGTCCTGTCTTCTTTCAATGGTTTTATTCAAATTTAAACTTACAATAATTAAGAAAAATATTAAACAACATGAATTTTAAAATGCATTATGTTTTATAACACAGATAATAAATGAGATAACTCGATGCGGAATTATTTTACTGCATTCGATTCGGTGTCTTATAGTTTTTACGTGTCCATAAGGTAATGATTTTCCGATTTGACAGTGTTAATTAAAAACGAGAATAATAAACGTCATTTTATGATGATCTAGGATAATAAGTTGATATTATTGTGAGTTATAATGGAAGAGTAAGGAGTATTAACTGTTAATTGGTTAGTTTACAAATCCCCACTGATCATGATTTGTGGAATTTTTGTCTTGAAATTCTTGAAGTTCTTGTATAACATATTGAAAATATCAAATAGGGATTAGAGAGTAGGAACATTTCAACATTATTGCAAGCAGTGTAACAAATTCAAATTCAAGTTTCTAAATCCTATTATTTTTCTGTATACTTTGTATTTTCATGAATTGATTTCAAGTGTTAGAAGTGGCCCGAGGCTTTGCCTGTTTTCCCGCAAACTCTTAATTTTCCGGGATAAAAAGTATCATATGTTAATATCGGTAGCGCCAATAATCTGTGCGGAAAATTACAGTCAACTCGGTTCTACTATTTTGTAGTGAAACGCACTACAGACAGACATAGCATTTAATGTTTATATTACTATGAACTAAGGACAGGGCTTGTATTCCTGAAACACATACAAACTTACTAGTTTGCGTCTCTTTATAATTTAATAGCGATATTGACTAAAACTTTTGAACGTTTAGGATGGATACTGACACGTACGTACGCTAACTATAATTACGAACATTCCATGTAGACCTGTTATTACTGGGAATATTTAAAAGATTTGCACATGAGTAAGTCATAAAACAAACCGGTCCTGCTCATCTTCACATAAATATTCTAACGTTAACTCGATCGACAATACGAACTAGGTGATATACCACAGGTTAGGTAACGCTATTACTTTAATGCAATATACATGTGTCATCAGTATTTTGTAACATTTCTAATTATTAAATATAGACGGTCCCATGCGTGTTTTAAATATTAAATTGTCGATGCTGATATAATGTGAGAAAGATATTGGTGTCGTTATGATTTTTAATCAACGAATGAAGTGATGAAGCAATTATTCGGACCCCGAATAATGTTTTTGGGATCACGGATTATTGGGTGTCTTTATGGCTTCATTTGTCAGTATGCTTTTGTATCTCTTGCATTCTCGCTCTGAACCTCTCTATCTCTTTGTTTTTTTTTTAACTCCAAAACGTGTAATAAATGAATCTGGAGCACTATCACTAGACTGTAGACTTTCGAAATCAATAGTCTTGTTATCTTTTAACATCAGGGGACAACAATCTTTTTCCGGTTTTAGAGGCTTACATGAAAGAGGTATTGTATGAAAAATAACATGACATCACCACGTCTCAATAAAGACGATCACCAAAATAGTGGAAACATAAAATTTGACATATGTAACGTCCATTGTAGAATCTGTATGTCTGTATGTATCTATTACGACACACAATTGGATCGTCCGTGGGTTGACGTTTACTGCCCGAATACTAATACTTAAGAAATATTACTTTTCTGCATATATTATTACTAAAAGACGCGGGTATATCATTCAGACGTTGTGATATATTTAAGTGAAACAGATATGTTTTAAAATTGTCGAATGTGGTTAGAATTTCCAACTATGACTAAAGCCTCTGCCCACATGAACAAACTATTTTAGTGTTCAACATCGCTACAAAACTTTGCGGTAACAATCAGTAACGTATCATTTTTCTGTAGCTAAGTAAGACATTTAAGTAAGACATTTTTTGTTCAAAATTCTAAATGCCCTTTGGACCTAATTTTACGTTTGCTGTTTGTTTTTTTTTAAAGAGAATGATTGATGAGACGATCTAGTCGTTCACCGGGTGTTAAGCGATACGGCTGCCCATAACAGTTGCAGTGTCACTCAAAACTTTAAAATAAAAGTTTTGCGTGACACTGCACTGCACACGTTATCCTGAGACATCACACAGCCTAGTTATGAGATTACTAGTCTGTGAGATCAGGTCATAAAGTCTCAAAATAAAAAAATATTAAATTAAATTATAAGCTACAGATTAGAGAAGAAACAATTGTCTAGACATAAGCAGAGTAGACAATGATCACCAAGTGTTTATATTCTTGATCACTATTTGAGAATTTGTTCATAAAAACTCAACACAAATAACATTATTTTTTTACCTGTTAGCGTTGTAGCCATACCAGACACAGATATATTCCGTTTGAAATAATTAGCTTGCGCTTGCGGCGAAATGGGCTTAATAGTTATACTTACCAATAAATTCTTGGAAGCATTGAGTTTATTAAGTCAACATAGTTTATCACCCTGTATACCGAGCTAACAGTCCACATACTCCACATTGCCCAAAACTATTCGTGTATATTGCGCAACGTACGCATAGTGTCGTGCATTTTACCCGTAATTCACCGCATACGGAGATTTACGGCTGTTATCCGCTGTTTACCGGATAAAACCGGTCTCGATTACAATTAATATCGGGCCGAGTTTACGGTTTGTTGTGCTTCACTTTGCCGAGAGCTAGCCTTTATTTATCGACCTGTAATGAGATTCTTTTATGTTATTAATTATTTTTGTCACTTGATGTATTTTGTGTTTCACTTTTGAAATTAATTGCTTTAATGGGTTTGAAGAGTTATCTTTGCTGAGACTAATTTCATTAAGTACCTACTTTAATCTTTCTTAAAACTTTCACCATATTTGGGTATTTCATTTGAAATATTTATTGTAAAACTCATAACAAATGATCCTTTTGCTTGCTAAAAGTAGGTAGCGCTACTTTAAACTTACGCTGCAAGGGATGATTAATGTTAAAGTATATTTTATTTTATAAATAGATCTATTGCACCATCAGATGGAATCTAGAAAGCATTAGTAATAGAAGGACATAATATAAAGACGACTCGGAATTTAATGAGGACTGCTTAAAATTCAAGCGTGGGCGTTTTAATTTTACGAGTTCATTCCGCTATATTCCGTATGTATATATTGAAAACAAAGTTTCTGCCGATAAATCACAAGAAGTCTTACGCAATGTTTGAACTAGTAGTACTTCATTAAATGTTAATAAATTATATTTTAAAATAAAACAATATATCTCGACGACCTTTCACTAGACTTTCCCATTTTACATGCCTCAATAAAACATCCATAAAGTGAGTAGTAAAATATGGGGATACCATTTCCATCATAAATTCTTTTTGACAACTTTACACCTTATGTGTTAAGGTTTAAGGTGTAAGGGACGTGTCGAAGGTTACGTTTGTTGATCTACAAATGAATCACTGGGTCGTTGGTGATTTATCGTATTTAACACTTCAATAGTTGCCGATGTCTACTTAGCAATATCTTGGGTATCGAGATCGCTTCATGACTGATGAGCTAAAACCAGTAATCGGTAAATTACCTAGAAACATTTCACCCGTATGGCCTTCTAGTAAAGTTGAAAGTCGCCTAAACGATTTGGTGGTTGGTGATGTTATAGTTAAGTAACTGTAGCAGTTTGCTTGAATATTCAAAAGTTTCACTTATTTATGTATGGGAATTGAATATTGTTTTGTCTTAATTAAGTAAAAGCTAACTTTAATTAATGAAGGAAAAACGGAATCATTCAGCTCCTGACGAATAATAAAGTACCGCAGCGTCAAAATGTAGATCACGTAGTAGATAGATAGATAGATAATAGATAAATTTATTTCATCTCGAGAATGCAACATGTTACTAGTACTTACCTCTATATGGTAAGCTTAGAAATTTTGAATGACGTCATATATGTTCATCTGCACATAAGTGCAAGTGTAAGAAAACTACTTATAGTTTTAAATTTAAAAAATCTTAGTAAGTACACATACTAAGAATTATTAAATTTTGCTGTGTCAGATACAGGTACTTACTCGTAGTAATTACCTATGTAAATTCATATCAGCTACATTGAACGGAGGTTATTGCCTCTGATGTAGTCATTTATTTAACTAGCTTAGTCGCAGCCCGTCCCATCAGGCAAGTTTAATTTCAATCTAAAACTCCGGATTATAATTTAGTTTTAATTAATCAAAACAAATTAAAATTTTCTTCTCTATATTACACCAATCTAAAACAAGCTTGTGAAGATGCGTCTGTAATTATTACTCCATCATAAAAAAAATACTGGACCCCATATCTAATTGCGTATCTCAGTAGACTAGAATTCCAATATTGTACTTTCCAATTTGGTCAAAGAATACAAATTGAGACTTATTGTAAATTGAACCTTATCTCAGCGTGATAAAAGTGAAAATATGTGAGATTGGGATGGTCCAATTGATTGTACATTTAATTTATATGGTGATGTGGTCGATACCGTACCTCGTGGCGGAAACACTTGGCGATTACAACCATATTACCGGTATAACAGCATGTCTCTTCGCGGGGACATACGGGCAGACGTTTGGGAATACACGCAGCGTTTATTTGATCTGAATTTAAATATACACATAGGTTGGGTGTACAATCTAGTACCAGTTTTAGTAAAGAATTTGATTTATCAATACACAGCACTAAAATAAGCACCGTCTTAATTGTCGCCGTATAAAATTGGTGCTAATGAAGGAATAATAAAAACTATAATTGTTCATTTAAAGAAATGTTATTAATAAAATAATTTTTGAAAAGTACTTACTATCTATTGATTGTTTTCTGTAAATGTGGTGTTTCAATAAAGAGTTCTATGTATCTATGTATCTATCTATCTTACGGGATCTTAACAGTAAACTTAGGAGTTTTAATACTAGATACTCTCCATAATAATTAGTCTGATGAGTACCTAGCCTACGCTTGTTCGATGATGATTCGAACCTCAGTGTTCGCACACTGAGGTTCGAATCATCAAAGCGCGACAACACTGAGTTACAAATCAGTATTCAAAATCACGCTAGTTTGACACATGCAGCAGTAGAGTAGTAACACTGCGCTAATTTCAGGCTTAATAGTAACAGATTTTGAGCAATATTTTTGTGGTTTAGAGCACAATGTCTGACCGTATGTTTTTGTTCATCGTCGTGGTTTATTGGACATCTTACCATAATATATTCAGATTGCGGATTAAATGATTTTAATTAAGCCGAGAGTTAGATTTATATCATTTATATATTTGAAAGCCTTTCTAACGGTTGGTTTCCCTACAATTTAGGCTGCAGGTCACTTCGGCACACGGTCAAAGTGATATAAAAACACATAAACATATTTGCTAACGAGCGTTTGTATTGAAGATATGATGTTTTGATCGTGATTTAAACTACAACCACAGATAATGTATTCTATAATATACTTATTGGTATTGGTGGTTTTTACGCGAAGAAAGTGTGTTTTGAACTTTTTACGGCGGTGTCGTGTCGATATGTCAATTGCCCTGCGAGTTTTCGTATATACGAGTTGTGTGTATATTTTAAAAATGAATTGAATACTAATCTTCTATAATGTATTGAGATACTGCGTCTGGTTATGGTAAAATTTAAATAGTTGTGCGTTGTGCGTATATATAAAGATAGGATAAAAATAGTGTAAATTGTTTTTTATATCAAGGTATAATTTAGCCAAGGGGATGATACGAATAAGAAAGATTTTAAAGCTTATTTTAATGTTCATTGTGCGGAAGTATAAAAATCTTAGTTTTCTTTCTCAAATAGATGTAAGACATAGCACGTTACGTTACACGGATGCGGCATTAGGGGTATGTGGAGTTACACAGTTACAATTCCCTGATTTCCACTTAAAAAGAGTTTTTTTTTACATATTGGAATGGTGAAAATAACACAATTATCAGGGTTTGTTTCAGTACAATATTGAAAGAAGTTTACTTACTATACTAAATGCAACTTAATTAAATATAGGTAGCAAATATAGGTGTCACCATGAGTGTAGGCAGTAGGCACCTATATTTGATTGCTGATCGTATGATGAGGATCGTAAAATTTGTTCCAATAGGGATTTAAAAAGTAATCATCAAATGGGGCTTATACAGAACCAAAACAGTGCACAAAGTGTTCCTTACCCATATAACCCATACTCTCCGTTTTTTGCTCCAAAGTTTTAAGAACCTTTTTTTTTATAATTTTCGGAAGTGCAAGGAGCGTGCCATCTGTTGGATCGGATTACATACAGGCCGGCTGTATGCCTCTTGGCTCTTACCATTTGCCCTTCAACCTGTGAGTAAAAAACATGAATATACGAATATAACGATAGTAGGTATGGAATATCATTCAGTTCGGGATTCGAATTTTCACTTTTTCTCCACCTCAGAAGTTCAGACTGTAGCATCTACCAAGGTTTCGCAAATATTTGTGACAATTCCATTTATTTCTGAAATAAGTAGGTACTTTTGTATGTTGATTGTACTGGTACTTGAGGTGAGCATGCGTCATTGTAAGCCATTATAACAACGGGTAAAACACAACCATTGCAAACTGTGTAATCGTCACCGGCTAGCAACATTAGTCGCTCGCTGCAGCTCTAAGAAATTTCTAAATATCCTTTCACTAAACATGATACCGATATTGCCTGGGGTATGCGTGATGCGAAATATTAAAACCGAAATTTCACAATAATAGAGATGGTAAGTGTTAATCGGTACAGGTCACAGTAAAGGTCATAAAAAAAGTACTGCAATAAAATGAAGCTCTATTAGAATTAGCTTTAAATGGGATAGATAGATAAAACTCTTTATTGAAACACCATATTTACAGAAAACAATAAATATAGATAGATATATAGAAAATGCTTTATTGCACAAGAGTAAATCAAGTACATAGGCGAACTTAATGCTAAGTAGCATTTTCTTCCAGTTAACCTTTGTGTAGTGTGGAACGAGTTGTAGTGCTGGTTGAAAAGGAACAAGAAAAAGAATTACCCAAATAAAATAATCTATAAGAAGTAGCAATGGATAATAATATAAGTTTAGATAAATAAGATTTTAAACAAATAATACATATTAATATCTTACATATTTTAAATATACACATAAGCTTATATTAACTAAGTGTCACAATGGGCGGTCTTATCGGTTAAAGCGATCTTTTCTAGACAACTCAGAGTGGGAGTAGGCAGGCCACACCGCTCTTGGAACTGACAACCGATGGGGGAGAAAGGTTCAGCAGTGGACGTTTTCAGGCTGTTGATTGTGATGATACCCTATTATTTTCCCAGCGGCCGCAGAAGTGCGGGGTAGGGGAGACCGAATGCCCTCCAAAAACCTAACAAGAGGGTAGTGTTCTTCCCACAGAGCAAAAAAAAAAACGCTTCCATAGGCGAAACGTCATTTGTTTCATAGCTCTGTGGTTCTTCCAATTTACTCTCAAGTTTCTATGTGCTATCCTTCATTATCCTGGGGATGGGCATCATAGTCTCAGTCACTATATTCTTCTCGTAACATACATGCCGTAAGAACAATTACCATATAAGTACCTATATCGAATTGTGGCATTTATGGCCCGAGTGGAGCAATATTCTAGCCTTTAAACTGAAGTGCAACTATTAGTCTACGTTTAATACTAGTTTGGTTTGCGGCTACAATTATATTTTTTGCAATAACAATGTTATTGGTCGTTATTACTCCGAGCAAAAGGTTATTTTTATTACTTGTTGTACACGATACAAATCATCTGACAATTATGTTTCATAGAGATTAAAACATAAATGATGATACCTGTTTTAAAGTTCACTCGTCTTGTTTCACAGGATCTTACTAAGTATGTGGAGACATCCGTACACTTCCACATTGATTTTTGTACAATTATAACTGATAGAGCTTTATTTAAATGCCTACTGTTCGATAAAAGCCCAGATAATATAATACCTATAGTACAGATGCCTCATCCCATACAACGGAATAACGCGGGCTATTTTATGAATTATTTTTATCAAGATTATCAAACCACATTTATTGCGTGTTGGCGAAGTATTGGGCCAAATGAATAGACTGGACACTAACTAGTAAGTCTCTAGACACGATTACTAAATTTTTTTTCAAGTTCGGGCTATTTTTCGTTTGTACCTGATGGGACCCCATGATAAAAGTAACAAAAAAATGCTTTTTTTTTTAATTTAAATTTTTTTTTTTAGTTTTAAAGTTCCGAGTGATACTGCAACTGTTATGGGCAGCCATGTCGCTTAACATCAGGTGAACGACTTGCTCGTCACGTCATTCATTCTCATAAAAAAAAGCTGCTCCCCATTCCCTAGATATTTCCTGAGCCGGGTCTTACGACTCCCACGGGATGAGATCATTCATAAACTATTGGGAATAATTTTTGGGTAAGTATTAGGTAAGTTACCGTTACCTATCCACGATGAAATTATCACTCAGGTATTTATTAATGTTCAAATAACATAATACCTAATAGTTAAAGGCGCCAGTTAGTATCACACGAGTGTCCTAATTATATGAAACCATGTTTTAGAAACACCGATCACAATTTATTACAGTACCCATCTAACTTGCCTTGATTCAGTAATAATAGGAATTAGCCCATTATCGTCGATTTGGTGTGTCGGCCAATTTCAATATACCTAGCTCACGATTTACGCGTCTTAACTACCAGCACCTACCAAATTTATTTCGCCTTTACCGTCGCCTCTGTGCTCACACATACTGATGTGCATTCTGTGTGATTTACCTACAATATTAGATAGTACCAAAAACCGACACGGTCAAAATAAAATGGTCGGACGATTCGTACAAAAAACGGGTTGCAATACATAAAAATATAACGATTAGCTGTAATTACAATAATTGTCGATCGGCAGACGTATTGCCGAATTGCGAACATAGATACTTGATCAAAAAAGTTGGTATTAACAACCAAAACACACGAAAATAAACAAAAAACTGCGATGGCAAGTGCTCGTCGAATTGGTAGATTTCCATATTCACCCTAAATAAATCAGCAATCAGGTTTTCTTTATAAGTTGAGTTTGTGATTGTTGTCTATCTCTTTTTTTACTAGGTTCATTTATAGTTCCCTCTCTATCTACTATGTCTACAGTGTAGGTTGATAATCCCTATTGAAAGCTAGAGGTAATGTGCTCGACAGCATTTCTGGAAACAACTATTTGTTTACATGCTATAGGTACAAACAAATAATTATGCGTCATCATTATGACACAGATGCCTTGAAATCTTCCCATCTGTACCCGTTTGGGATCCGTAAGGGACGAGAGAAAAAAGTTTTATCAGTTACATCGAAGTCACTTAAGGCCTGCCATTTCCGTGAATAACTCGACAATATCACGTGAATATTTGAAATCTACTTATAAGTGTAATAAAAATCCAAAGTACGTTAACGAATACATGTTAATAACGAGCGGTTCCAATATGCTTTGAATAATAAAATTTAACAATTACCCCGCGGCGGCGCGGCTGTAAAAATTTACAACGTGTGTGCCAGGACGCGGCGTTGGTTATCGCGTCTAGATACCGGGGTACAAGATTAGATTTTTAGCACCTAACTGTAGAACCTAATCTCTTTTTCAATTAGTCGAAAACAATTAATGAAGAAATTGATATCTTCGAGCCCGTTAACACAAAAAACGACTGCTAAGTTATACACAAATAACAAAGGCATCTAAAATCGATCAGTCATGTAAAATTTAATTATAATTTTTAGCTAAGCTTTTCATTTTGCAACTATACATAAAATTCTGGCATTTGTAAGTATGTAGTTCCTAATTATTATAAGGTTGTTTCCGTTTATTGCAGTTTCAGCTCAGCCCGGGGTTTCAGTACCAATGTTTAAAAAATGATCGTTAAACAAACAGTAAAACTTGATGGAGTCTGCACATACCTACTTATAAAATATCGGTTAATCACCTTAAAACAAATGTGACTGTTTTTAATTACAATACATGTTCTCACGCTAAAAACCGGCTTTAAAAATATGGCTAATGTATAATGATCACCCATCTAAAATCACAATGGTCAGGCGCAGCGTCGAGGTACGAGCGTCACATTGACAATGGTTAAAAAATCGCCACTACCCCCGGGCATGTACCTGCGATCTAAATTATTTCATTTCCACCTTCATTAATCATATGTTTTATACGTTTTTTTCATACATTTTTTGCGTTTAAGTCAGGTACGAGGGAGGCCCTGTATTGCGAGTAATGCGTTCCGATTCGTATTTTTGGTTTTGTGCCTCATGTGATTTGTGCTTCGCTTTATCTTATAATAGAAATTGCTTAGTAAAATATAAATTAGACTTCACTATTTGCGACGTCGGATTTTGATTTTGTAAAAATAAAGGTAATTTAGTAACGTATTTCAAATAAATGGTTTAAAATATCCACTGTCGATTGAAAAGTAAAATCCCGACCAAGAAATGGTTACACTTAAGTACACTCAATTTATTTATTTTATATATTTTGAAAAACATAAAGTGTTACCTACAATTATTTCTGTTATAATTCTCAAGAGCTTCAAGCACAGTGGTAGGTACTAAGCTCAACGTGTTCGGAGGCCACCAACGTAACATTGTCTCTAGTTTTTCAAAAGTCGTGTGCACAATATTGTGTTACAATCTCGTCTTCAAATCGTCTGTGACAAGCCCCTTCTTATTAGAAATAACGCAATATATGAATTTGTTCTCTATAGCTTCATTTTTAAAGATAATTTTGTATCACAGGTTGCTCTTGCATACAATGAGTATTTTTTCAATTGACCACGATTCAAAACGCTTTCAGATAATGCTACGTTTGCAAATATAATCCTTAATGCGTTAGTAATAAAGTTTCTTCTTGTCATCCGGTAGAGTTTATAAACTGTGTAATAAATTTGTCAGAGCTAGAGTCACAGGTAAAGTTTTTTTGGCCGCATATTTACGGATATCACACTGTGTTGTAGCGTGTGTGCTATTATTTCTATTTCATAACATTATCCTGACAAAGCATCAGGTAGATATTATATTCTTTTTGAATAGAGGTGCTATATTTAGACCGTTCCTGTTGCTAAAGAGATTTTCAATAAGCTCTATATACTTTAAATAAACCAAGACAAAAGTAAAAGGTATTATAGGTATTCTAAAACGCATCTTTTATCAATGTATAATGTCTATACGGGACTGTGCACATATACGACCACCACGCTCTTTGTTTTTTTTTCAGTCTTATTTTCAAATTAAATATATTTAAAAAGCAGAAAATTACATTTATTCTACCGTGACAGAACATTTTTGGTTAACTTTATTGTGTCTTGATATTATTTATTGGCACATTAGTATAATTTATTTGATTAAATTATCAATTTTCATAATTTAATTTGCCGTAGAAAATATTTGACTAAAATTGTAGACAACGCAATTTTGCAAACGAAAACATAAAAAACGACAGTTTCGATTTCATTATTTAGACTTTGGTAACCATAAAAATCACAATCAAATTATAATAACGGATCGTGGTTTATGAAGATTTATTTTAAATTTGTTTAGTCTGGGCTTTGCAATATTTGCATAGCTTTCTAAGTTTGCATAACCATTTTCTTCAATATACTAAAATATAGGAATGTTCTGCTAGGATGCGTTATTATTTTTGGCTGAAACGCTTGACGTCTTTATTTTTAATTAATTGCATGCAAAGATTACCTCAAAGCTGAATATCAGGGAATACAACGTCTTAAAGTATTAATTTTCTCTAAATCCTCGTGAATACATACAAGTTTCATGCTTGGCAAATACTAGTTGCCACCTAGTTTTAAATAATTCAACTAGTCTGGTTCATTGTTCTCTTTAGTGGACTATCATCAGACTCTTTTGAAAGTTCGCAAGTTCATGGTTTTTTGTGTTATTTGTAAATAATTTAACACTAGAGATTGACCACTTGCCTACACGAGAAGAAGAAGGCTAGAGATTAACTTGTTTTGGAGATATTTTATGTTGGAAAAGAAAGGTTCTCGAGTAGCAACCACAAATCGGAAGACGCAGCGTAGGTAGGACCTACTAGGTGGACCGATGATCTGGTGAAACCGCGGGGAGCCGATGGATGCAGGAGGCGAGCAGCCGCTCGGGGTAGCGCTCTCTGGGGGAGGCCTATGTTCAGCAGTGGACGTCTTCGGGTTGTTGATGATGATGATAATGATGAGTCTGTAAACATCGTGTTATGTCAATAAATTATTATTCTATCTGTATTTCTGTATCTAATTATTATCTCTGTCACAGCTAATAGGCGACTTAAATTCTACGTCCAGATAAGCCTAGTTTAAACTTTATCATTAGTATAATATATGTTTTAATGATAAAATTCTATAATAAGTATAGGTACTATCATAATTATCAATCAGCCAATAACCATTGTAAAAACAAAATGGCTATTCCATAGGAAATAATTTTAGAATATCTGAATGGAACGCGTGACGGTTTCAAACTGATGAATAAATCAAACTATTTGAATAATCTTTTAAAGTTGTAGATTTCTCCATTCACCGACGAACCTATAAAGAATTAATTAATACCAAATATTCATCAGCTCTACTTTAGAGCACCTATATGCATGTTTTTGCCGTTTGATAAAAGACATCAATCTTTCTTTTTGATTGCCATTTTCCTAGTTTTGAGTTATATATAATAAGAGTTTTTTTTGCTCTGTGGTATATACCTAGTATATTTTCAACCATAGCCATTAGCATGCGATCACTGGCCATTAATATCATTTGCGAAAACAAAAACACGATTTTATTCACAGTACATAACATTTCGCTTTGCGAAAACAAAGCCAGTAACCGTAGGAGTATGAACCTTAATATTTTTATCTATAGAGTCTAAATTCATTCCATTTAGGATCGAGTACGGTGACCCGTGAATTCAGATGCGACAAACTCGCGATTACGATTACATTGCGTTTATTTTTTGCGACAAAAAGGTTTTGAATGTGAGGGTGGGTCGAAATCACTGCCGTTTCTGTAGACGCATTCGATACATTCCATTTATTTCGGGTTTTTTTCATTCCTTTGTTTCGGTTATCATTGCAAACAAGTAGAGTATTATCTATTTTCTTTCTAGTACATAATACAGTTTACTGAATACTCGAAAGATGTTCAATGTCACAACAATGAACATAGGCCTCATCCATAAAACGCTCTCTGGACTCCTCCAGAGAGCGTGTTATGGATGAGCCCTATGTTCATTGTTCAGCAGTGGACATCTACGGGCGGGCGGGCTGTTGACGATGACTCAAAAGATAAATCTTCTGCTAACAAAATTATAAAAATTATTTATTTTAAGATTTCTTTTAATTCCTCTATAATAATAAAACATGTGATGTCATTGCACACTGCATATTAAAAATTAACATTTAGAAACGATTATAAAAGTGTTCATGAAAAATTTATTTTAAATTAAAATGATATTGCCTCAATATTTTAATGATTAATCTCTAATAGCGTAATACATTTTTGACAAAGATTTGTTTCCGTTTACGACGCTAGTTATGTGTTATAAAATCAGTTTTCTTTTTTAACAAACTAATAGTGCCTGTTCTCGTTTTTTATGAAGTAGGCATAATAAAACGCGTGTCTTCTGCATCAGTTGAACGAAGTGTTAAGTCGTTAATTAACGTTTTTGATTATTTTTCTGTATTTAAAGTATTTATTAGGCCTATCGAATCGTGAAGCGTGTTCTAAATATTTAAATAATTTATCTCACTATGATTGCTTGAATAAATAATATGAAAAATAAAAAAACCACCTGCCACGGCGGCGGGGAGCACTCACAGGCTAGGTATCAGTAGTAAATTTGGAATCGAAATTGTACAAGCCAACATCCAACACAGCGTCACAGGTTTCGCCGCTCTGCGAAGAACCCTGGAGGAGCAACCGAACACAATAGCACTGGTCCAGGAACCGTACCTGAGTCGTGGGAAGGTGAGTGGCTTCAATGCCTTAAGAGGAAATGTTTTCGCTCCTCCTAGACATAACAAAACGCGGACTTTCATATACGTGCCTAACCCCTATAAGGCGTCTTTGGTAACACATATGTGTACCGACGACCTCACTGTAGTGAAAATGGAGACGGGATTGCAGGGCAAACTTAGCACTATTGTCATAGCCTCAGCATACATGGACATTGGAGCAGAGGCACCGCCTCCAGCACTCGAAGAGCTAATGCAGTTCTGCGCAAATAATAAACTGGAATGTGTGGTGGGATGCGATGCAAACGCTCACTGCACTGTCTGGGGATGTCAAGACTCAAACGAAAGAGGAAAGGATATCCTTGATTTTACATTAAGACATAATCTTAGTATACTGAATCGAGGCTCGGAACCGACGTTTGTTACGTCCTGGGCAAGAACCATAGTTGATATTACAATAGCCACCAGCGAGATCGCAGAGACGATAACAGACTGGCGCGTAGCTGTAAACGATATTTCTTGTGCGGACCACAGGAGGGTCAGGTTCAGCTTGCAGGTAGGAGAGCACAAACCACGCACGTATAGAAATCCGAGGAAGACCGATGGAACGGTGTTTAGAGAATTGCTAGAGAATGCGCTGGCAGAAATACCAAAACTTGAAATGACCACAGAGTTGTCGCCCAACGAAATTGAAAGTGCAATCGAGTCTATGACCGACTGCATAAAGAAAAGTTACGAAGGAGCCTGTCCTCTGAAAACAGAGAACAGTAAAATACTGGACAAGAGCGACAAATGGTGGAATAAAAAGCTCAGCAAACTGAGGAAGACATCAAGACACCATTTCAACAGAGCCATGAACACAGACCTCGAAAAAGATTGGCAAGATTATAGGAAAGCTAGACACAAACTCAAAGTGAGTGTAAATAAGAGTCGCAACAACTCGTGGATAAAGTACAGTAACTCTATACAATCTGAGAGTGAGACCGCGAGGCTCAGAAAACTTTTATCCAGAGATAGTCAGATGAAACTAGGTACTCTGAAGAAAGCAGATGGCACCTACACAGCATCGGAGCAGGAACAATTTGAACTCCTGCTAGAAACCCATTTCCCGGACTGCCGTATGGACAGCGACAAGGGATGGGAGCCAGAGATAATGCACAAACCGGATGATGAAGACTGGGCTTTTGCAGACTCAATAGTCACAGAAGAAGCCCTTCTGTGGGCCGTAAGCTCGTTTAAACCTTACAAAGCCGCTGGGACAGATGAAATCTTTCCAGCACTTCTCCAATGGAGTTTAAACAAGATTAAAATACATTTAATTGCTATATTCAGGGCATGCCTTGCGTGGAAGTACATACCCAAGGCATGGAGAGAAGTCAAAGTAGTTTTCCTACCAAAACCAGGTAAAGCAGACTACACCAATCCCAAGTCGTTCAGGCCTATAAGCCTGAGCTCGTTCCTCCTGAAAACTCTGGAGAGACTGTGCGACAAATATATTAGAGGTGAACCGTTGATTAAAAATCCGGTGCACAAGAACCAACATGCCTACCAATCAGGCAAATCCACAGAGACAGCTCTTCACCAGGTTGTCCATAAGATTGAATCGGCACTGGAGAACAAGCAGTCCTGTTTGGCAACCTTCATTGATATTGAAGGGGCTTTTGATAAAACTACGTTTTCAAGTATTGAGAGCGGATTGAAGAACCAGGGAGTGTTCCAAGAGGGTGAGAGCCTCTTGGAACATGTACACAGATGGTGCAAAAAATAAGGCAGGAGCAGGTTGCGGGTATCATTCGCCGGAACTTGGAATCTCGGACTCCAAAGCCCTGCACAAAAACACCTCAGTGTTTCAAGCAGAGAACATGGGACTTCTAATGGCGGCTAGAGCACTACTTTCATCGGATGCTCTAACTGTCCCACCACGATCCGATGAGAAGGAAATTCTCATTTTTACCACTGATAGCGCGGCAACAGTCTATGCACTCAGAAGGCCCACAACCAGGTCGAGAGTTCTAGCAGAGTGCCACGCTACTCTCCAAAAGTTGTCTCACAAATGCAGAACAATAGTAAGATGGACAAAGAGCCACGGCTCATGCCCAGGTAACCTTAGGGCAGATTTTCTTGCCAAAGAAGGAACCAAGAAAGAAGTTGGTGTTGACGTCGTAGGGCTCTGCAAACCATCAGCGATGGAAGTGCGGGACTCACTACGTCAGCACACTGAAAAAGAGCACCAAAACATCTGGGATAAAAAGACGGACTGTAAACATGCAAAAGCCGTTTTTCCAACCATTGACAGGAAAATTACTAATAACTTGCTAAAGCTGCAGCGGCAAGATCTTCGGCTTATAGTAGGCCTCATCACTGGCCACTGCAATTTGAACTACCATCTTTATAAGACCGGGGCCACGGATAGCCCCCTATGTAGAGGGTGCCTGAATGAAAATGAGACTGTGGAACACGTGCTGAGATACTGCACAGCTACAGAGGAAGCCAGATACACATCAAGAATGCTGACACAAGTGGACGCACAGCATTCTAGTCCAGATTGTTTGAATGCCTCATCTGCATCAATACAACACCCAACATCAGCACCACTGGAGCAGTTGTGCCAGCAGCCCAGAGCCACACTCCGTTATTTTAAGGAGTTGGGGTGGCTCGGGTAGATGCTGGTAGAGGGGGAAATGCACAATACACCCCAAGCGGGACGTCAGTGCAGGACTTAGCACCCCCACGTAGAATTAGAATTAGAAATGTCGTGAATTTTATAATTTATTCTCACTTTTTAATATTAAGAGGTTGGTAGACTGTTTAAAAATACTATTTTGGTTGGCCACACTGGCGGAAGGAGCGTCCGCTGAACCATCAGCCAATTAGGATGGCTGCCTTGGTAGTTCCGGTAAAATAATATTAAGGTTTAGGAGGGAAGTTTTGGAGGGAGGACAAGGTCCAAAAAGGCGTTCTATTCTGGTTAAGCAACCGAAGCGTCAAGACGTATTATTGCTCCTGTTCGTTTATTACGTACTGAGTGTGTACTGAATATTTATAGAAGAAAGAATATACAAGAATTGAAAAGGTTCTCTGTGTTTTACTTCAATTCAGAAGAGGAGATGAACCCACATGAAACAAGGTACCGTAATTTTTCTCTGAGAACCTGTGAATTTATGACCATGCCCACGATTGATCTTGATTTGTAACTGTAATTTTTACCAACGCCCGTAATTTAAGCTATACTGCAATATTGATAAAATAGTGAGATTATGTCAGCGCGGCCGGTCAGCTAGACTGAGACAATCCGGTTGTGTTAACTTAATCGAAACATAAACTTGATTTTATTTATTGAGATTGTGCAATTATGAAACACTGGATAACATATATCATCATTTGAATTTGACACTTGAAGTTTGAGAAGCATGGGCGGTCTGCATTGACGGAGTCTTCCCGCCCGTGCTAATTGAACCTGATAAAGTGTACTGTTTCGTGTCAGGGGTTTCATACTCGTTTGGTCAGGGCCACACTCTGACAACGATGAGGGAACTGCTGACTGGGCACAGCTGTTAAATTGGATTGATGGTAATGATTGTGAAATGGTGCTTAGACTGTAAAGTATTGTCTTTTTCCAATACGATTGGGCTTACATTTAAGATTTTAATTGTAATGCCTACACGATTAATCTCAATTGAAGGTACTCTAAGATTATTCATCATCATCATCATCATTAACAGCCTGAAGACGTCCACTGCTGAACATAGGCCTCCCCCAGGGAGCGCCACTTAGAGCGGCTGCTCGCCTCCTGCATCCATCGGCTCCCCGCGGCTTTCACCAGGTCGTCGGTCCACCTAGTGGGGGGCCGGCCTACGCTGCGTCTTCCAGTTCGTGGTCGCCACTCGAGAACCTTTCTTCCCCATCGGTTGTCAATTCTACGAGCGATGTGGCCTGCCCATTGCCATTTCAACTTGCCAATCCTAAGAGCTACATCGGTCACTTTAGTTCTCCTGCGGATCTCCTCATTTCGGATCCTATCTCGCAGGGAAACACCGAGCATTGCTCTCTCCATAGCTCGTTGCGCGACTTTGAGCTTGGTAATGAGGCCAACAGTTAGAGACCACGTCTCAGTTCCATAAGTCATCACTGGCAACACACATTGATTGAAAACTTTTGTTTTCAGGCTTTGTGGTATTTTGGACGAAAAGATAGGTCGAAGCTTCCCGAACGCTGCCCAGCCGAGTTGGATTCTTCGGGCGACCTCTTTGTCGAAGTTGGACCTACCCAATTGGACAGTCTGCCCTAGATAGACGTATTTGTCGACAACTTCGAGAGTATCGTTCCCGACAATTACCGGTATAGGTGGAACATGGGCATTTGACATGATTTTCGTCTTGTCCATGTTCATCTTAAGACCAACCTGTCGGGAGACTCTACTGAGGTCGTTGAGCATGGTGCTGAGATCATCGAGCGACTCCGCCATTATGACTATATCATCGGCAAAACGAAGGTTAGTGATATACTCGCCATTTATGTTGATGCCACATCTTTTCCACTCCAAGAGCTTGAAAACATCCTCCAATGCGTTTGTGAACAGTTTCGGAGAAATAACGTCTCCCTGTCTCACGCCTCTCTGCAATGGGATCTGTTCCGTACTCTGGTCTTGTAGTCGGACTGACATAGTGGCCTTACTGTACAAACACTTCAACACTTCGATATACCTATAGTCAATTTGGCATCGCTGTAAGGACTGCAGCACCGCCCAAGTCTCGATTGAATCGAAGGCTTTCTCATAGTCCACAAACGCTAAGCATAGCGGCCGATTATACTCTTCGGTCTTCTGTATAATCTGGCGTAGCGTATGGATGTGGTCTATGGTGCTAAAGCCTTTTCGGAAACCGGCTTGTTCGGGAGGCTGGAATTCATCAAACCTGCGTGCGAGACGATTCGTAATGACCCTCGAAAACAGCTTATACACATGACTCAAGAGCGAGATGGGCCTATAGTTCTTCAATAAGGTGTTATCACCTTTTTTGAAGAAGAGCACCACCACGCTCTTGTGCCATGCCTCCGGCGTTGTACCTTCAAGGATGACAGAATTGAATAACTTCTGGAGGACTATAAGTACCGGTCTACCACCCGCTCTCAGAAGTTCGGTCGTAATTCCATCCTCACCTGGCGCCTTGTTGTTTTTAAGCTGTTTGAGGGCCATTCTAATCTCGTACAGGCTGACGTCCGGGATATCTTCGGTATAGTGTCGGACTAACTTGGCTCTGGTGTCCTTAGCTGTGTTAGTAGCGGGCTCACGTGTCGATGTGTATAACTGTCCATAGAAGTTCTCAATCTCTCTCAGGATCTCAGGCTTGGATGAAATGACACTACCATTCTCGGTCTTCAGTTTTGTCATTTGGCTTTGCCCAATAGACGAATCTTTTGCGAACACCTTAGAGCCTTGGTTCCGCTCAATTGCGGCCTCAATACGTGAAGTACTAAAAGCACGCAAGTCGTGTCGCATGGAACTCCAGATACGTCTATTGAGTTCACCGTAGGCTGACATATCAACTGAAGACTGTAGTTTCATTTCGCTCCGGTCTGCCATTAATTTAAGAGTGTTTCCTGAGAGTTTCTGAGTCCTCTTTCGGCGTTGGGTCTTGAAGAACTCAGCTCCAACAGCTTGGACAGTTTCCACCAACCCGTTGTTCAACTCGTCCACTGTGTTGCAATCGGCAAGGCACTGGAAGCGATTTTGGAGTTCCAGCTGAAAGCCTTCGGGGTTTTGGATTTGGACAGGGTTTGGACGGAGCGTAGACCTCACCAGACGCGACCTTTCAAGCTTGACATTGATATTCAATGTGCCTCTTACAATACGGTGATCGCTACCGGTTTTCACCTTGCTGATCACAGAGACATCATCGAATATTCGCTTCTTGGTCGTCATCATGAAGTCTATCTCATTTTTCGTGGAACCGTCGGGGCTTATCCACGTCCACTTCCTGGATGGCCGCTTCTTGTAGAAGGAGTTCATCATAAAGAGGCCCTCCTTCTCCATGAAGTCAGCCAGCCTTTGTCCCCGAGGGTTCCGCTGCCCGTATCCAAATGGCCCCACTCTCAGCTCATCGCCATTCCTTGTGCCCAACTTCGCATTAAAGTCTCCCATCACAACGGTGAAGTATGTTTCGGAAGTATGCATGGCTTCGGATATATCCTCATACATAGCTTCTACTTCATCGTCGGAGTGTGCCGAGGTCGGTGCGTATACCTGGATGACCTTCAACGAATACCGTTTGGTTATTCTGAGTATCAGGTACGCTACCCTGGTCGACACACTGTCGACTTTGATCACGTTGTTGACGAGAGACTTGCGGACGAGGAACCCGACACCACCTTGGGAAAGTTGGTCTCCCTCCCGGTAGAAGAATAAGTTACCGGAATTTAGGATTATCGTGTCCTGTCCCTGTCTTCGGACTTCTGACAATCCCATTACATCCCAGCGTAACTTACTCATCTCCTCCTCCAATTCGACCATCCTTTCGTCAGCCCTCAACGTGCGCACGTTATAAGTTGCCAGGGCCAGGGGTCGTGTTTGGTGGGGTTGGTAGCCGGGCGTCTTCCGGTGATTCTTCGCACCCCCTGCCCTGCCGTTACCGTGACCGCTACCGGAGCCACGGGATAGCAGAGCCGCCGGGGACTGGGGGCCGTTATTGTTTGTGCTTGTCATTAGGGGGGGGGGTTTGCCATAATCACCACGCTTGGCAGGCGGCTTGGTGATCGCAGTGGATTATGATGGTGGAGACCAAGGAGAATGCTGCAGCCCATTCCCTGGATGTTCCCTTAGCCGACTTTTACGGCACCCACGGGAAGAGATGGGGTGGTCCTATTCGTAACCGGGACCACACGGCACCAAAGATTATTAAAAAAATATATTTAATGGTGAATATAAAGTAGAAATTCCTGAGAAGTAAGAATAATAGACGAATATTTTAATCATTATGACTTGTTCACATGGCCTAATGTAGTTGTCTATAGAATTTTGATTTCAAATGCAGGTATCTATATCACACACACACACAACAGGTATACTGAGTCAAAAGAATTCGTTTACGAAAGCACAAAATAGAAAAGTGACGATAGTGTCTCAGGAGTCTAATATTTTAGTGTACTTAAACCAATAATAGTTAGCATCTTTGGAGTGAATTTGGTGTAATGACGGGTGGTCAGCATTGTTATAGATAATTTTGTGTATGGTCTACTAGCATTGTAACATGGGCCCCGTAATATCGCTCGCACACAACACACAATACACAACACACCATCCACACATACAATTATTACACATTTAAGTATTGTAATTCTCAAATGTTATTTGAGCATTGTAGAAAGAGAGAGCGATAGATATGATTTATGGTTATTGCATTATTTTAAAATAAAATAAACCTGTTGTCCAGTGGTCTATTCGTTTGTAGATTTATAAGCCTCAGAATCACTGGGAGGAAACTTGTATGTTCGACAAATTATTAGTGAAAACAAAGTTCCACGAAGTTTATCTAACAGTTACCAAATTGGAGTATCTTGTTTTAAACTTTTATTTTATTTCATACGAGTAGTTATTTTATTTCACCTAGGTAGATAGGTATCAATAATTTGTTGCTATTTTTAATTTACTTAGTTTATTAGCATTTAACATTGTTCTGTCCATTTTATTGAAGGACAGAACACAACAACAAATATGATTTTAATTTTCATATTTGTCATTTTTAAATTATACAACTAAAATGATTCAATTCAATTCAATTCAATTGTTTATTTGCATTCCACAATGTTGTTTAAAGATGTTCGTGTGATTGAAAGTTCCCTGTTGAGTTTGACTTGATTACATTATCTTGAATTACATTTTTATATTTATGGAACCCATACCACGATTAGAATCATTTCAGTTCCCGATGTTCCAGTATTTGGTATATTATGATAATGCAATGAACAACCGTAAATGATTAAAACAACGATACTGTTTTTTTAAAATCTGATCATCCTAAGACTTAGTCGCTGTTCTGTAGAAGTTACGTTTACGTTTATTTCAAGTGGCTGTAAAACAATTAATTACTATTCACGAAATCCTGGCTCCAACTTCGATCGCCATCATCAGACCAGTTAGTAGAAGGTGCTAGCGGTTAAGCGTATAAAAAGGTAGTGCTAACACCAATAAGAAGTACGTCATGCCACTTTCCCACTACTGGTTTTGCCAGTGTAAAGTCTCACTGTATTATGAAATGTTTTAGTGCGAGTATTATTTCGTATTCATATTCATTTATTTGTATTCATGTGCCAAAAATATGTGAAGTCTACCCATCGACTAATTCACTACCTATTTCGAAATGGAGTAAACTCACACTAGTGCCACAATTTTAACGTGCCAGTTACCACCTACTCCAATCAGATATAGCTTAATTATTATGTCATAGATAATATAATACCTACAGTTGGTACTTATGTTGACAGTAGATCTGGTTTGCAATCCTATGTGTATTATAATAGCGCTCATGGTTTAACAGAAAAATGATAATTGATATTTACGCCACTACGTTGTTTGCCTTGTTAAACTTGTCACAGATTTAAATTAAAGACTAGTATTTCAATATAGTACCCAGATTTAATACAGATTATTTTATGACAATCAGAATGCGCCTACTGGGCGGTTATTCTCTATGGAAACACAGATTCCACACGATACGAAACCACGTCGCTATCGTGTCTTGTTCAAATCGTGTCACAGATATACCTTCACTTTACATTAAAGTTATCTTTATTTTGAATAAAATATATTGACATAAGTGGTCATATCTTTTGATGTGTTGATGTTTCGGAACGCGTCTCGGTAAAACATACGATTTTTGACAGTTCAGATCGCGTCAATCCCAAATTCATTTCACGCGGTTTTGTTTTCGTTTCATAGAGAATACAGTTTCGCAGATTTCTTATGTGAGACAATAAACTCTGGTAGTTTCGAAGTAAGGAATCGATACGGAATAATGGCCCTGTTGATTACCGAGGTATCAGGTGCACAGTTTCATTTCCAGTGAGATTCAGTGTGCCGACATTCCATGGGTAGGACCGTATTAGATGAAAGGAAAAAGTGGGAGGATAGGCTAGTTAATAATTTTATACTATCTCGATACAGCTCTTGATACAGTTCTCGATACAGCTCTTGATACAGCTCTTGATACAGCTCTTGATACAGCTCTTGATACAGCTCTTGATACAGCTCTTGATACAGCTCTTGATACAGCTCTTGATACAGCTCTTGACACAGCTTTTAACGGATTTGATGCGGTTTCCAAAAGATTCTATGTACGGCTTTTGAATATGGTTTGCAAATTTTGTACAGCTAAGGTGCAGTTTATGATTAAGATGTGACCGAACACCACCACATCACCACTATCACACCTACACACCATCACCACATTCGCCTACTAAATTTAAATAGTTACAAACTGAGCTGATTACCTTCACCTTGGATTATAGTTTAAAGATTTTAGTCGTGAAAGTTTTGCACACATTTGAGGCTATCGTTTCAAATAATTTGTACTGCTATAGAGATATAGTATGGGCTTCAATTCGATATTATAGTTTGGACTATAGTTAGACTATACGGTTCAAGATGCAGCTGGGCTTCGAGCTGGGTTACTCTGTAAAATTCGGTTTAGAATATGAAATTTGATCAGTTTGATATAAAGTTAATTGATATACAGCTAATTATTAAGCTATTTGAGATACAGCTAGCTGGAATAAGCTATTTGATATGAAGACTTTTAATGCACTGATTCATGTACGGGTATTTGAAATGTATGGTTTGATATATAGGTTTTGTTTAATGTATTGGGTTATCACCATACTTATCCGTCGTTTAGTAAGTATATATAACAACTTGGTATTTAGATTTGAATTAATTTCGATATAATTATAAAATATGAACAGCTATTTTGTAGACGGATATTTAAGGCACGTGATGATTAAGTTTGATACAGTCGATGGTTTGATTTGGTTTCGTAGTTACAAAGATATAAGGTATTAGTGTGATTTGGTTTTCGTACAGTATAATTTATGGTTGGATACAGTTCGTTTTGATACAGTCTAAAGTTTGATACAGCTTAAGGATTTGATACAATTTGAGTTTGAAATAGTTTATGGTTTGATAGTTTTTTGTTAGATAGATTTTATGGTTTAATACAGTTTGTTTTAATATAATAGTCTATGGTTTGATAAGTTGATGGAGGTAATAAAGGCTATGAGTCAAATCATTTGATACAGTTGAAACCATCGAAACAGTTGAGACAGTCCAAACAGTTGATAGTCGAGATAGTCGAGTTAGTCGAGTCAGTCGAGATAGTCGAGATAGTCGAGATAGTCGAGATAGGTTAAGACGGGACAGTTGAGATAGTTGAAACAGTAACAACAGTTGAGACTGGCGATACAGTTGAGATAGTTAAACAGTCTGTGATAGTTAAACAGTCTGTGATAGTTAAAGTCTGTGATAGTTAAAACAGTTAGATGGTCGAAACAATTTGTGACAGTAGAAACAGTTTGAGATAGTTGAAGCAGTTGAGGTAGTTGAAACAGTTATAGTGGTTATGTGTGCCACCGGCTATGTATGCCGAGGAATAGTGGTTATGTGTGCCACCGGCTATGTATGCCGAGGAATAGTGGTTATGTGTGCCACCGGCTAAGTATGCCGAGGAATAGTGGTTATGTGTGCCACAGGGTAAGTGTGCTAATGTATAGTGGTTATGTGTGCCACAGGCTACCACAGGATGATTAGTAATGGTGGGATGCAAATATCAAGGTCTATTGACTAATTTTGCTATGAAAATATTATAAAATATAAATGCTGGTGGCCAAGTGCGCCGTTTTAACTAATGCTGTTTTTAGTCTGCATAGCAGTTAAATGTTGACGAATCTGTTGATGTTGTTTGTATTGTATTGTATTGTCATAGTAATCTTATCTTGAAACAACTTTAATTAAATCGTATTTTAAAATGTCGACTCAAGACGCGATGACTGCCAGCATCTAAATTGGCTTGTCTGATATTGAGTAACTGATATACCGATAGCTACTCAGCTAGTGTTATGTTCACTTACGTAAATTATGATTGTGCTAATGCAAGTTTTATTTTTGCGAGGACATGAACTTTGATGAAGCTGGAAGTCGCCTCTACCAAGGACTCAAGGCATTTAAAGGTGCACGAAGCGTATCCTGCATCCAGCAGCACTATGGAAAATATACTGAAGGAATGCTACTAGAAAAAAGAATGTGTGTACAATGCGTTTCCTGAGGCAAGAAATGAAGATGCATTTTGGCGATTAGTTGACAGGTTACGATCACGCGTAAATTTACAGTAACTTTGACCAGGAATACTTACGACTTTTAATTCTTGAGTATTATGTAAATATCGTATCCTGCAGTAATATAAAACGCAATAGGTTAATTCCATGAAATATCTTAAAGAATTTGTAGTGTTTAAGTGTAAGTAAACCGAATGTCGTGAAGTTGAATTACAAAAGCAAACTAGAATGAGGACTGTTAAGAATAATATAAGTTAGTCATTACATTATAACTGATAAATAACAATACCTGCTGTTATTCAAGGAATTGCAGATATATTTAATATTGTATATTATAAATAGCTTTGTTTAGTTCATATTTTTATGGTATTGGTACAATAATACGCGGTTGACATCAAAGTTATTGACTTTGTATGTAGTTAGGTTTTAATTACTATGACAAGTTTGATTTTTAGTGTTGACTTAGATTGTGCAGGCCTGTAATTATAGTTGTGCTCGAATATTGTAGTTATTTATGTTGTGATCACAGTCAATATCTACTTATACTACGCAATGGATTTTAGTTTTGCTTTAGCTACGTGTACATGTAGTATAAAATAATGATGTATAAAATATAATGATTCTTAGCTGTACTAATGAAATATGTGCTCAAATAAGAAATTGTATAGCTACAACAAGAACTGACTGCTAAGTGGACGAGCGCCAGGAGGCAGCTCTGTGTCGGATGGCCGAATGTCGTGAATTTTATAATTTATTCTCACTTTTTAATATTAAGAGGTTGGTAGACTGTTTAAAAATACTATTTTGGTTGGCCACACTGGCGGAAGGAGCGTCCGCTGAACCATCAGCCAATTAGGATGGCTGCCTTGGTAGTTCCGGTAAAATAATATTAAGGTTTAGGAGGGAAGTTTTGGAGGGAGGACAAGGTCCAAAAAGGCGTTCTATTCTGGTTAAGCAACCGAAGCGTCAAGACGTATTATTGCTCCTGTTCGTTTATTATGTACTGAGTGTGTACTGAATATTTATAGAAGAAAGAATATACAAGAATTGAAAAGGTTCTCTGTGTTTTACTTCAGAAATAAAAAAAAACAATTTTGTTAGGACTATTTGCATGTCGTTATTTTTTTGTGTATTTTACCATCGGTTATTATCTACGTTTTAGTTATCTATGTTTTATCTCATTTACTATCTCCCAAATTAAAAAGCAATCAGTCAGATCGGATATTTATTTGACATGCAATAAAACATTGTAGGCACAAGGTATACATATACCTATAGCACATAATGAATACACTTCGAAAATTGCTGTTTGATAAAATTAACAATTGAATATCGTATGCACAAACCTAAACGCGAACTGGCGAAGGGAAGGTGCACACTATGCTTTACGCGTGGGGGTGTCGATTCGCTTCGCTCGCGTCGATAAATCACGCTCGCTGGCGCTTTTTGTTCAAGTTGAGTTCGACGTGAGAACGACGCGCACTTGCCAATCGCAGAATGCACGTGTGTCGCATGTGGACATTGCGCACTTTTTGTCCCGCTTTTTGTAACCTTTGTGTAGAAAGGTCAGATGGCGACTTCGCCGTTCCGGGTAGCTCACTCATTCTGGTAGGGGATGATTTTTTTGGACGTAAATTTGTTTCTTGCTCTCAGTTTTAATATATTACAAACCTCAAAAGCATCACAAAATATGTACTTACATATACTTATTTTAATCCACAATTTTGTGTTTGTAATTTTTACAAACATGATTGGTTTATCTGAAACAGTTTCGTGGTATTAAGTAATAACAATTTTCTACCTGATTAGTTTTGAAACGTCCAAAAGATTCAACCAGCAAAAGATCTTATCTAAGAGTATAGAAAGAGTTAGTTACCTAAAAACAATAACAAAACCTAAGGATTAACTGCGTTATAACATCTGCAACAAAACGGTTATTAAAAATGATATTATTATTACATAATTATATTATACAAGCTAACAATAATATCAGTAAAGAAAGTCAAATATATCCTGCAATAATGAAGTTAAAACGTATCAGCTATTAAAATTCCTCTGATAATACAAAACTCCAAGTCCGGGGCCTCGTCGGTAGCTGGTCTATTTGTTTAGGATCCGGACGCCAATATTCCCCGTATTTGTCCCAATTATATCACCAACTTTATGCGCGATAGTGTATGGTATGGAGGCTTCAAGTGTCGTTGAGAAAAGTAGAGGGTATGTGCTATTTTATGCAGGTAGACGTTCAGATAAACTTTTGAAATGACGAGTTCTTTTATGTTTGCACAAATAATTATATAAAATATCGACGCTGTTAAAAATTATCGTGACAATCTGATTAAAATAACATAGGTGACAAAATATCATTATCAGTCTGTATATAATGTTTGTCCATTGTTGAACAAATTAAATAACATAGGTGAGTTCTTAATTATCACCATCATTAGTTTGTACGTTTTGTCCCTGCTGAACAAATACGTATTGTCTGAAATTACGTCTCCTAATGAAAAAACAATGAGCTCACTCTTCCACTTATCTCATTTAGTTTATAATTGCCTGGTAGTGTCTCGTTGATTGAAAAAAAAAAAACACCATCTAACTTATTTGCTTGACACAATCATATAAAACAGCATATCCAACTAATTAGTAATCTTCATCTATACATCATTGACATCAAAGCTCGTACAGAAACTAGAAAGTCATTTAACAGCAGAAAGTTCCACCCCTACACACTCATATACCCAAGTCTGCACAGAGTAGCTCTTGTGCTTAAGGGGGCCACTGTGCACTGACCCAGATTGCACAAAAGGGCCTACTGTGTGCTCATGTCAGCGCGCCTAGACCTTGTGTATTTATCTATGTCATGAACATCGTTATTTTCTAGGAGAGTTTCTGGAGTATGACGTAACGGTTCAGTAAGGCTGTTTTAAATTTTTCTCAAACAAAATTGTTTTCATGAAATTGCAAACAAACAGACCGCACATTGGTGAAACAGCCATAATCGTATTCTGATCCAATGCTAGGCGTATAGCTCGGACGTCCGGACTGGTCTTCAAATCTCTGTTTCAGCCTCCTCTACCAGCCGCCTTTCGTAAGTTGTCATTACCCTCGGTGGAGGGCGTCATACACTACATTTGCCTAAAGGTGGTCTCCAATAACTCTTCTAACCTTCTTCTGCTTCTTCTTCGAGAAATGTGGGGCTGGCGAGCTCATGTCACTTCAGCTTACAAATCCTTATGCATCCTCAATTTCTTAGCCATTGTATGGGAATTAGCAACGCCAAAGGTAGCTTTATTAGCTATTTAAGTTTAACATGCTAGAAGCACAGATGCTCTAAAATCCCTGCATGGTTATACCATACCTACTACGACCTCAAAATATTTATAATGTCATTATCAGCGCTGCATCTAAAATAACGCTATCGTTACCTATTTTCACTGTATCTCTTTAAACTCTTATACAGCAAACAACAATTATTAAAAGTGGACAACACAACAGCCACCAATTTTTGTCAGGCTGGTGACATCCAGTGACCCTTCAGAGCATTAGAGATCAACGTCCGCGGCATTGAATCGCAAATCAACCCGGCGCCGGCTAGCACCCCGATTAGAATTGCAAACCGAAATCACAATTTCAATAGATAGTTTCTAACCGTGACTTTGCCTGGAAAGTTAGGCATCTGCTTTGTTAACTTGCCTGAAAGTTTCGTCGAAGTTTCCTCGTTTCGTCAATGTCAACGAGCTTTCCGTGTTGAAACTGAAAAGTTCTGAGAGAGCTGGAATAATTAAAGCTCTTAAAATTAATTTTCGGATCTAGATGCTTCGCTTCATTTTAGTGGCAAAAAGCTCCTGACATGTACATATTTCGTTATACAAGTACCTAAATAATTCGACATTGCTCACATAAACAACGCAACATTGGAATTTTTTAAAGGTATAGAAGTTAAATAAAATTGAACAAAATCCATTTATAATGTGCAAACCAAATGCCCGTATCTACTCTGTATTCTCCACAGAATTATTAGGTGTTTTCGATTTGTTATTCTCACATCTGTAGTCAGTACAAAAAGCGACAGATTTTAAAATTTCAAATAGGCATTGAAAAGGATCGTATGCAAAATGGCACATTATCTCTTAGGTCATTGTCATCGTGTTGACCCTTGAATGTATTGAATAGTGTGAGGCACTCGCGGTTTCATCCGCATTTTACCCGCTTTCTAAGGGATATATTTCTTTATCCAGGCGACATTTTGAGCTAATACAAACCAAATGTCACAAGGAAAATGAAGTATTTAGTGGGGAAACTGGGTTCAATGCGGATTAAACTTCGAGTGCCTACTCTTCTAATACATTCAAAGGGTCAACCTGGTGACAATGACCTAAGAGATACGGCTGTGCCATTTTGCATACGATCCTTTTCAAGGCCTATTTGAAATTCTAAAATCCGTTGCTTTACCAGCGTAGGTATCGGCTTCAGATATGAGAATATAAAATCGAGAACATCTAATAATTCTCAGTGGAGAATACAGCTTGGCTTCATCATCATGATCATCAATAGCCCGAAGACGTCCACTGCTGAACATGGACCTCCCTGATAAAGCGCCACTTAGAGCGGCTGCTCGCTTTGTTTCGATTAATAGTTATACAGGGCATTTGCACATTACAAACAGATTTTATGAATTTAAAAATTTAACGACGTAAATATTAACGTCACGTCAAAGTAACAAAAATCTTTTACCGGGCATAATAGTATCGATACAGTAGTTGCACATTAGACATTACACAATGCAACAAAGCTTGAACCTTTACAATGCCATATACCATTACTTTTCATGTCGGATTTACTGCACCGTCAAAACATCGGTCCAAAATTGAGCTTTATTACTACGGACTAAAGAACTGAACTAATCGCGTTAAGACTTACAGCATTAGCGGTGTAACCGACTGTGAATTTTGTAACGCGTAATGTGTTTATCAATTGTTCGGTTCTGAGATCATTGGTGCGGATTTTATATTAAAAAACTTATTGTTGTGTGCACATTAAAGCAAACTTTGTGGCTGACTGTCAGCTGACTGACGGCCTGTGTTGCGTTGTCGAAATGAGCTGTGTATATTCACTGCAAACCCAACTAAACATCAACTAAATAAGTCGACGAGAGAAGCTAGTTGGTACTATATACCTAAGTACTAATCTGCTATCACTAAAAAATATAGAAAAATTCTAAACAAGCCGGCTATAAGCTGTTCGCTGTATAAACCCTCATGTAGAGTAAACATTTTCGACAAAAATCGCCATGTAGAGTCGATTATTTTCCTTTGCTTTGCGGCTATTGGCAAGTCTCTAAACTAGGAAACAGAATGACCCAAGTTGAGTCAGTATTAACTTATGATTATGATAAAAGTTATTAAGGTATACGAATGTGAGTAACAATTCTAGAAAAAGTCTTTTGCAAATGAGATCATTACTGACAAAACTATCATTGTATTCTACATAGAATACAATGATAGTGGTGATCTCATAGATATATTTACAAACAAAAAAGTATCTAAATATTATATCAGTTATCTGGTTCCCATAGTACAAGCTTTGCTTAGTTTGGGGCTAGATGGCGCTGTGTGAAATGTTAACACATACATATATAAAAAAAACTTATCGGGATGTACAATATTTTTCCGGATCGAGTGTAATACAGCCATAATATTATCGGCAAGAAGTAATATCACTACCCCTAGGGGCACGATCTGACCACTCACTCACCACTAACTATCACATAGTATAACAGTTTTATTTCATAATTACTTACATTCTTTACTTCACATACGTAATTATAATTATGTACTTTAAACGAATGTTTGTTCATATCACTGAAATCAAAACTTTCTAGCATGTTACACACTACAATTAATACAGTTAACTGATTCTTTATTTCCATTACGACAGACACTACCCTAGAAAGCAAGTCTAGCCTAGTCTATAAGGCTTCCTTTGCCTTGCCTACGTTCCTTGCCTAGAATGCAACGGATCAAAGGACCCCGTTCCCGCCTTGCTGCACTCCTTTTATCTCGATAATTCGCTTGCAATCCATGGGAGTTAACTAAATGGTTCTCTTTGATCCTCTTTCAGGCTGTCTGTCCGTCTGTGAAGGCGGTGTTAAGATACCTACAGCAAATCTAGACACTTTCATGGATTAGATACAGTCACAGAGCACAGGGCACAGAGTTTGTTGGATCAACACTAACTAAACTTTAGTTGAAAGAGTAATGAAGGATGATCGGATCAACAATGGTTATGATTATGTCCTTTGCGAAGCCGGGGCAGGTTCAGCTAGTTAATAATACCTACATATTTATTTCAGGTAACTAAAGAAAACATGAAAATAATGCCTGACTCAGACGTGTTTTTCTAATTATTGACTGACTCAGGCAAGTTTCCCGAATTACCCACAATATGCATGAGCTGTCCCGAACATTTGTTAATAATATGGTTACACAGCCAGAGCGTAAGCTTTTTACTTTATTTTGTCCCCATAATATCACCCTGAACCTGCCTGGCTTCATGCTTTCTCACAGCTTTAATTGAAGACAACGTACGAATCATTCCTTTCCTGAGAAACGTACTATCACATTCTTACAACCAAACGACCTTACTACCGATCCTACATATTTTAATATTATATTCTTGGGTGCTAAACTTAGGGTTGAAATTTGAATGCCATATAAAAAATGGAGCCATTAAGTTATAGCAGTTGTAACAAGGAGGAAAATTCGAAGCAAAAGGCTTCTGAATGAACTGCGTGCAACCTGTTCTGGGGGTTGATTTTGGTCATGTCGAGCACCAGATGATGTCAAATTACGAGTGAAAGCTCAAGGAAAGCTACAGATTCATATGGGCGTCATTCGACATGTGACTGCGGCTACACGTAGTGCGCGATACTTTTTAATAAGAATCGCCCCCGTGATGTAAGAATGCAGTTTCCACTTCCCCACTGGTCGAATGACTCACGCTTTAGTCCAATATAAGAGGGAAAATATAATGCTTGTTAAAGTGGTTAAGGTTCCATGTTTATATAACATTATTATAATTTTATTTAAAAATCTCTAATGGGCTAGTGCCGCAGGAAGCCGATGGATGCAGGAGGCGGGCTGCCGCTCAAAGTGGCGCTCTCTCGGGGAGAGGGTTCAGCAGTAGACGTCTTCAGACTGTTGATGATGATGATGATGCTCATGTGCATAGAAGTATGAAAGAACTATAATAACCTCCTAGTTTCTAAGTATGTAGTGCAGAAATTTAGTGAGCTTTCAAAAAAGAATAGAATAGAAAATATTAATTCCTTTACAAAAGGCACAAAAACAGTGCAAAAAGAGATGGATGACCATAATATTATTATAGTAACCACGTTGATACCGCTGTTTCCTCGTGGACCTTTTTTTTTATAATTTATAGGCATAGCATTTGACCACTGTCTCACCTGATGGTAAGTGATGACGCAGCCTACGGTGGTGCATGCTTGCCTAGAAGATACCTATTCACCCTTATCTTGAAGACCCCCAGGGTATAGCTCCCAGGCCAGGCCTCGTGGACCTAGTATTTTGTCCTACTAGTAGGGCCACGAGGATAAACATGTCCTCGTGGTCCTACTGTGACGTAATATTTTTACCTTAGGCTTTTACATAATATAATAAATAAATACTAACAATAAATAAATAAATAACGTACATAGTTAAATCAAGTATTTTTAGAAGGTTAAATGCTATTTGTCTCTACTCTACGAACCTTCACAACTGACACGACGCGACGTGAAGAACTAAGTAAAGAACTTTGATTGACGTAACTAATTACCGCTGTACCTAAATATAATAGATAAGAAGGTGGGTATACGTTTGTACTTCCTCAAATTATGAAAAATATTAAACTGCCAGCATGTTGGGTACGCTGTCTACCGGGTACCTAGTGGGCTGGAGCATTTGGACTGTCTATAGGCCATCCTGGCTAGTTTACTGTTCAAATGTGATTTGTAGTAGGTAGTGTAGTAGTAGTTCTAGTTATCGTAGTAGTTAGTTTAAATAATAAAGGCACAATGCCTGTTTAAAAAAAAATAAGGAAAGTGAAAAATATGATGTTAATATTCAACTCTGATTTCTGTTTGACTTTAGCGCGCCGCAGGGCCACTGTAGGATGCATTCTTGCTAACGCCTCTAATTTCGACTCCACATAAAACAAAACACATTTAATAGTTACAAATATCGTATCAAATTCAAAATTAAAGGGTTTTAAAATGCACCCAATGAGCGGATAGTTGGGTTACATTATTGTGTGGAATAGGATATTAAGTTACAAGCAGTGGTATTTGAGTTTAACTACAAATAAAAGGTTAGAATTAATGCAGGTCGGTTTCTTTACCCTTTTCAATCACTATTGCCCATAATCGCGGTTGGTTTAGTTCATGTTTAGTGACGTGGTCCTATTAAAAGCGATTAGCGGGAATTATATTGTACTTATTAATCTTATAATTAGTAATTTTAGCGCTATGGCATACCTAGAATACTAACAGATCATGGTCAAAATAAAATTAAAAGAAACCTACTACGAGCGTCTATTATAAAAGGTTGTGTTTGCTCGATTTCTGATTTTATTAATTGATTTCATCCATTTTACAGTTCAAATTCAACAAAAACAGATGTTTATAAACATATATAATTTAAAAAATTTGAAGTTTTGTTGTGAAAATTCAATTGATCCCAATAATTCGCCACTGTCCTTTTCTTGATTTCACTAACATATTGACTAGTTCAATGTTTAACCCCTAAAAACCATGCGCCCGCTAACCTCTCCCGATGCGACCGCGCTAGACGTCCGCCATATGTAAATGTACCGACTGATCCTTCCGAGAACACGCCATCCTCGCTCCCTAATTATTTTTAATTGCCGCAAGCAGACTGTACGGCCTTCGACAATTTAACTTTTAATTTTTTTCGCGTCTAGTCTTTGAATCACATCGATTACACTATAAATGAGTCATGATATGATGCGGCGGACAAAGCACGCGATGTTTGAACTTGGGTACGAAATACTTGTGTGTTTTTATCTCATTTTATGTTCTTAGAATAATGGTGGGACCGTAAATCAGTAATGGTGCCCTATCATTTGACTTATTCGCATAAATTTTGAAATTGGAAGGCGGTAGTTAGGATTTGCGGGTAGTTGTGTGAGAGCGCCGCCGCGGGTGGTTGGGTAGCGGCGATTACCGTTTCAACGGTTGCTTTTGTTTTTCATACAAGTTTCCGTTTTATGCTCTATTGATATTTTATTATGTGCTTGATTGGTATTTTCTTGTGTGATATTTTTTGTGTTTTTCTTGTGTGTTTTTCTAATGCATCACGTAATAGGTCCTGATCGAATTTTGATGCTGTTTACTGTAACGTAATCTTTAGAGTTCTGAGCAGGCTCTTACCTTGTTTCATCAAGGTCGGTTAATCCAAAAAGAGCTAGATATAGATATTTTTAGATAGGACTTTCGCACCGTGCCATCATCGTCGGGTGAACGACTGGAGGGTTGATCTAAACAATTACATAATGTTTGAGTGAAATGAGAAAACTAAAGACGAAGGGATGGAAAAAGAGATGGGAAAAATGTAGAGAAATGGCAAATCTTTGTGAAATAAAGAATGTATTTATTTAGATAGAGTGGGATATTGGAATTGGAGAGCTGCGAAGCCGGGGCTCATCTAGTTTTAATATTTATATCTACTTGACTCTTCCTCTCTCCTGCTGCATAAGGTTGTTTCATTATAAGTTTGAGCTAACGGTTTTAGAATATTATATCATTGCTTATTTTATAACATAAATACCGTACGACTATCTGGCTATAGATAAGTTGCGGCGCACCGTTATTTTAAAAGCATTTGATACTCATTTCCACATTTCTATGACTCTTTATTTCCTTTGACGGTTACGTATGCAATCAAAGATAATCCTAAATTCTTCTAAAATTACAACTTAAATATCAGTCTACTCTTGCAAAAAATAAAACTGTCGCTTCCGCCTTACAGCCGGCCGGCTACTAGACTTCAAAAACAAATATATTTTTAAATATCCATGCCACATGTCTCGGCACAATACTGACATGCTGGGTATTTATTACCTTTTTTTCATTTTACCCCTAGTTTTTGCACTGCTCTATTATTCCGAAGTGAGAGCACTTTCGTCCACTCAATTTGCTGGCTTTCAAATACATTTTGTATACATTATCTGATTTATTTTTAACGAAGATCTGTGGGGTGCTCACGTAACTTTGACAGCAATGCAACAGAAGAAATTTAATTCCAAATTTAAATATTTTCACAGCTACTATGCACATAAATGGGTATAGAAACTGTCAAATCCATACATTTTTCTGTTTCTAATCGTTGCAATCAAGTTACATGAACGCCAAGCTGATTGTTTAGTGAGATTCTTTTTTACACTATTTCTCACAGTGAGAAATAGGAACCGAATAGTAAACGTGTTTAGAGATTCAAAGGCTAGACTCACCCTGGTTGGACGAATCTACTACACAAGGGTTTTATATTTTGATGTTCTTAAAATTCATAAAAACCTACCTAAAAGGGTATAAAATGCATGGCTTCCAATAAAACCTTATAAACGCGTCGATCTTTAACATAAATTCCGAATACCATTAAAGCACACAGATTTATCTTTGAAACCCCAAAGTGTTCTTTACACCCCCATGTTTGCGCAAGTGTCGTGCATGCACGCACACACGCGCGCAGCGGTGAGTGTGAAGCACACATGCGCCTGCGCAGGTACCAAAAGTTAATTGCCTTCGTATGTTCAATGCTCAATCTACCTCATCTACCTGTGATGTCAGGGTGCGCTGGGCACCATCGAAAAGGAATGATTCTTATATTTTTATGCTTTTACTACTCGTTAAGTACGGCGAAACAATTTAAATTGGTGGTCGGTTAAGCTGCTTATGTTTTTATTGCTATTATAATGTCATTTCATTATACAATGCACCTTTTCCGTATCATTTTTAGTGTTAAGAACTTGGTGTAGCTAAATTTTTCATAGTAAGTACCTACAGACCTACTTACGGGGTCTATACCGTAATTGGGAAAATTGTGAAGGACCGTAAAAGTTTAAATCGGAGTGTCTAACTCTTATCGAGTAGTTAGTAGATAGTAGTAGAGTACGTACATAGATACTTGTACTATATTGAGTATAGCTAACAGTAACTAAGGTAACCAAAGTTAGTAGTAATTAAGTAGGTACCGTGGAATCTTCTTCCATCGTGTCATGTGGTAACAAGTACATCGCAATACGTTAGGCTTTTAGCCAGCTAGTTACTAAAACATCATCATTAACAGCCTGAAGACGTCCACTGCTGAACGTAGGCCTCCCCCCGGGAGCGCCACTTAGAGGGGCTGCTCGCCTCCTGCATCCATCGTCTCCCCGCGGCTTTCACCAGGTCGTCGGTCCACCTAGTGGAGGGCCGGCCTACGCTGCGTCTTCCAGTTCGTGGTCGCCACTCGACAACCTTTCTTCCCCATCGGTTGTCAGTTCTACGAGCGATGTGGCCTGCCCATTGCCATTTTAACTTGCTAATCCTAAGAGCTACATCGGTCGCTTTAGTTGTAATACCTACAGTATATAGATCTACTCTTCGCACTCATTGTATCTTGTTTTATACAGGATGTAATTTAATTCATTAGCATAAATTGAGCCCATGATAATACATCATTTATAGATGATTATTAAACAGTAAATGAAAATATTTTTATTGAAAATTATAAAGATTGCCGCGGCGTCTAACGCAGTTGGCACGGATGATTTTGATACATTTAAACGTTTTTATACCTTGTATGTACTAATTACTGTGTGAAATGTCCACACATATTTTAATTAAAAACAGTGATTCATTATATTAATTAAATTTTGTATTGTAGTATTTGATAAAGTAAGTTATTCCATTTTAGTTATTATTATTACCAAACCAATGTGTTAGAATTCAAAAATGTTGGTCCACACGTGACCGGTATAAGGAGTAGGTATCTAGTTTCAAACGATGCTAATGAATTCAATTACACCGTATTACAGTATAAACACTTATTTAATACCCTTAGCTTTATTATAATTTATTAGTTAATACATGATATAAATGTGTTTTTAGTTGATAAGTAGCATTGTTTTATCATAAATTTTGTTTGACCAAAAACCTGAACATCGCGGTCATAATGCCGAGTGAACCGAACCCAGATCACATCGGATCACTTCACACGTCGATTATTCCCGAAACCATTATCGGATCAGAACCAAGCAACCACATTTAAAATCACTATCTTTGTCTATCCTTATAGAATTAGACAGGGACAGCGGGAGCATATCTTTCGCATGGTTTATTAGTACAGGGCCATATCGAGTACCTGAGTTGAGCGGTGTCGGTAATTTTTAATTGACAAAAAAACGACCCAACCGAATTTATATGTGGAATATATTTTATTACGCCGTATTAGCTGTCGGTGTCGATGTGTGCGTGGGCTACTCATATTATTCTTTACAATGGCTCTAAAAAAGAAATGTCCGACGCAATGTTTATAGCATCTACATAGCGATGTGCCTACTTGGATAACATTACGTAAAGATTAGTAGATAATACTATCATTATGAAAGTTATTTTAAAAAGCACTTTTTCTTATTTTAAAATAGGTATGAATGTGTGGCCGAGCGGGCCTTGTTTTTTATAGATGACTGAACGGACCTGTGACCGAACGGTACTGGGGGTCTAGCAAAGATCCCAAACGCTAACTCCAAAATGTATTGAAATGATATTTCGGAAATCGCTCAGAGAAATCGCTTACTTTGCTAGACCTCGTTGTAGTTATCTGGCTGTCCCTAATTGTATAAAAAATTCTAGCTCTGTGAACCTGTAGATGACACATCTTCATAAAAATTATATGCTGGCGCGCTATAATAGATAACCACAGATATCAGTTAAACTATCTTTTAATTTGCATAAAACGTGGTGGAACGGTGAATATATTAATGTGATTCTCAGTTGTCTTTAAACAAAATCCCTAATTTTTATTTTTTTAATCGCGAATTTTTAAATGCACAAAAAGTAATAGTCCAACTATTTCGGCTACAAGCGCAGGCAAACTCCAACAAGGTTTCTATAAAAAGTCAGAAACAATAAAAGTTCAATTTCCGAACCCACCCCCAACACATAGACAATAAACGGCCGAAATAAGAACACATTACCATTACCCATTTCAAGTTTTTAACGGTCGATCTGGCGATAGGCACAGGTAGACGCGCCCGAACAATGCGGCTGAGCGAGGCGAGCGAGACGAGTGCAAAAAGCGGTAATGAGCGCACTGTCACGGGATAATGGCGTCCATTGTCTATGCCACCACCGCTGCTGCTTCTGCTGCCAAAAAAACAACTTACTTTTTTCGAGAATATGGCACGGAGCGATAATGGTAATGGAAATTGTGAAAAAATTGAGGGTTCATTTTTAATTTTAATGATGGCGCTTGAATGTACAGTATTGTAAAATTACTTAGATATAAAACCGTGTCGCCTTCGTCGTTTTTGCCAAAATTAATGTTTAATTGCTCAATAAAACCAAAGTCCATCTAATAACTCGCATAAGTTCAACGCACGTTCTTCATGGAAAGTATTCATTCCGCGAATTAAATAAAAGTAATAAAAAAGTTGTTTGTCTCTCAAAAGCTGTTTTAACCAACATAAATTAACCCTGTATAGCATAGCTGCATAGTTTGTCGCTTTAAATGTAACAATTATGCAAATTGAGCCGTGTAATCAAATACTTGAAGAAGTTTAGAAACCGATATTACTCGGAAATCTAGGATAAAATAATAAAACACACGAAACTAGTTGTAGAGATGGACACAACTAGCGTGACTTACGTAAATGCACTGAATACTTCGTACACTCGACCACAAAACTGCTAACAGATTCGCACCTTGTCACTGTAAATCGATTTTCAACACTAGTTGTATTATTCATAAACTATCACAAAACATATTGAGACAGAGTTTTTGAGTGTTTTAATGTAGTTGAAAGGTAAGTATGCTAATAAGTCCGGTCCATCTTTGATACATTTAATTAATACCAGGTTTGGTCTAGCACCGGAAGCAAAGACGCTACAGATTTATGAAATGGCATAAAACGTTTAGTTTAGTGTTAAGGCGATGATCGTTGATGACTTGATGAGTGTCTAATATTAAAAAAGAATCATAGATTAATTGAATTAGATGTCTTCTTTGTCCTGCTTTAGCTACGATTTTTATATTTTTTACCTATGTCAATTTAAATACAGTCGGTGCAACCGCAATGTCACATTGCTTACAACTAATTTTGTTAATAAGTATTATGTAAGCCAGTTAAAAGTTGAGTATTAAAAAGCTCATTAACTTATTTTAAATCACACCAACTATCTAAAAAAAAACGTTATTTAATCAACATAGGAGTGAATACTGTAAAATTTAAGTCAACTTTTTGGGTTTATGAAATTATTATATTGTCTCTAATTGCAAATGAAAAATATATTCGTGAAAATAATTAAACTAACATACACTAACTACCTAAACGATGACTGTAAAAATAACTTTGTAATAAATAAATTACTAGATTATCTTGTATAATAAAAGGTAATGAAGACAATTACTAATTTCATTCGTATTATAATTGACCCACCTATTCACATTAATTGCATATCTACATAGTAATTATTATTAAATTAACATTTGCATAATACATGAACATGAACAGCTATAAAAATTGTCCGAGAACGTGGATGGCTAATAAACTACAGAAATCAAGTTATCGAAATCTTTATTTGTCTACAATAAAAAAACATCTCATCTTAAGAACCAATTATTGCGATCACACAAATGTCTAATTATGTAAAGATATACCAATAATGTCGATAACTGTACAATCCAAGATGGCAACGGGTATGGCACAAATGTATAGATTAGTTTCCAATTTAATTTAAATTAAAAAGTTGTTTTACTAGTTACTTAGTCATATTGTCCGTGGAATTTTTTGTCTGCAACTAATCAGTCGTACAAGTTTATAGCTAGACTACGGAGATTAATATTTAATTGATATGAACGTCATAGTCAACGCGAGTCATACTGTCATACATGTAACATAACTGCGCCAAGAAACGATGTTCTATACGACGAACCAACCATACTGTGGCCTAAAAAACCTAATAGAACGTTTATTAGAGTTTAAAAAATCTGAGAATAAATAATGGAACTTTAATAGGAACTAGGTATGATCTAGCCAGACCATACCTATTGAAAGCAATGAAAATGTTTTAGGTCTATGATCTAGACCTAGATAGAGTAAGATATCAAGTTGAGACAAACAAGAACCTTGTTCGACTACTTCAGATTTTATTTACAGTATAATGTAAGAGCCTTACACACTCAAAACAAGATTATATGCGATAGTTATTTTAGGAGTTTTAATAAGGTGGAGCCAGACAAAGGATAATCTTTATTGATTTAAAGTTTTAAATGCAAATTAACTATTTCAACATTCCTCACAATATAACAAACAACAATCTCAAAAAATCCATAATACCCCACGACTTGAGTGAATTTTACAAATGTGGGCATTTTGATTGCGGTGACATCGGCAATTGTAAGAATGTTATAGTCTTTTTATGTTAATTTAAACATTTTCAACTGTGTAGAGTTCATATAAATTATAATAAGTCGGTGCGCGGGCGCAAACTTACTATTTTCTAGCTTTTTTATCTGCAGACTCGAGATTTGTCACGATTGGTTAAGTTATAATATTAACAAGAATACTGTAAAATTATATATCAGCTTTAACATGTATCATGTTACATTTAAGTGCCAGCCAAAGACAGATTCAGATTATCTTATTACGTTTAAAGTGTAGGTACAAGAGAAGGTAAATGAATTACTTATTCTTATTTTACTCAAAATCATTCCTTGGAATCATAATCAGGTTATATTCATATTAAATTAATTAATTTAATTTAAGATGCTTACACATATAGGTGTATTCTGAAATCATATTATAGATGATAGCTATTATCATTTAGGTATCCATCATCGTCATCAACAGCCCGAAGATGTCCACTGCTGAACATAGGCTGCCCCCGAAGAACGCCGCTTTGAGCGGCTACTCGACTCCTACATCCATCGGCTCCCCGCGGCTATCACCTGATCGTCGGTATACTTAGTGGAGGGCCGGCCTACGCTGCGTCTTCCGGTTCGTGGTCGCCACTCGAGAAGCTCTCTTCCCCATGGGTTGTCAGTTCTACGAGCGATGTGGAATCATAATCAGTTATATTCATATTTAATTTTAAGATCCTTACATACATAGGCGTTTTTTGAAAAAAAAAAAAAACTGAGTATTATAGAGGACAGCTATTATCATTTCTTAACTCTATAGAAACATTATTAAATAAAACATTTAATACCAATAATGGTATGAAAGTTTTAGTTCAATATCGAGCAGAAAATATTCTTCTATAAAATATTTGGAAGATTAACAAACTGCCGCTAACGCCGAGGAAAAAATGAGTTCAAATTGGAAACATTGGAAGGCAAGGCGAAGATAACTCACCGTACAGCCTCATCTGTCAAAGCCGCTCAATGTTTCTAAAAGGTTTTTAGAGATCGACCGACCCGACTTGTTATTGTTATTTATATTAAGACTGGCCGAATTGCCGGGACCCTTCTAGTGCGAGATCCCACAGTAGGAATACCTACCTCAATAGGCTATATGTAGATCGTTAACCGACACATAAACATGTAAAAAAAATCAGGTCTGCCAGTTCCAGTCCTGCCGGGTCATAGCAATCCGAGAAATTTTTTGACATTTTTTTTATTTTGAAAATTACGTCATAAGGTTCTCGAATGAAAATCCTGGCAACAGTTAACCAATGATTAATTACGTAAAATAAAATTGGTCTGCCAACGCAAATTCTGCCGGAAGTACCTGGCAGACCCATACGAAATGCCCTTCACACCATTTACCTACCTCAACGAGTACCCCGATGAAACCTATGCCCATTAATAGCCAAGGTGTCCTTGATAACATATAACAGGTCTGCCAGGTCTAAACTGGCCGGAACTTAGTGTTCGAAGCATTTGAAGTTGGATTTCTATGATCCGGCAGGATCGGACATGGAAGATTTTTTTACATGTTTAAGTGTCAGCTAACGATCTAAAGATAATCTATTGACGTAGTCGATGACGTAGGTATTTGTATGGATTTGTGCTGTCGGATCTCGCACTATTCGCACTTGGCCTTTAACAAAATGTATCAACTAAACAACTGCATTGATGCATAACTCTTGAATCTTACTGGGTTGTAATAGAAGCTGTTTTTGAGAAATTAAGCTCAGAGATCAATTGGGGTAATGAAGGGTACGGAATGCAACGGATTGCGCGTCTTCACGTTAGGTACTTATTTTTTGTGGATGTGCAAGCGAGAGGCACGATTGGTATAAGTAAAGGCCCTTTGCGAAGTGCACTAATGGGGATTATATGGGATTGCTTGCACCGCGATGTTATTTCTTGCGCTCAGATCGGACGCTTTGATATATCTTGACTTTATATTTAATGACTTCATATGGCAACAAAATATTAAGTTTTTGGAAGTATTAACGTAGAGTTATTTCCTTTGGGGCTTAGGGTATAACAATATATTTATTTTGAATTACTTAACATCTTTCGTATGGATGGATGGATCGTAATTAAGAAATTTATCACGTACGTATCGTATATGACCAGTAAATTCTGTTCATAGGATTTGTAAGTACATTGACTCTTATTTCTCAAAAAATTTCAGTGAGCCTAAATGCTAAAGTAGCCTTTATTAAAGCATGTTTGTCGGCAGTTTGTTAGCTTCCGGAAACAACGGGTATATAATTCGCTGGAGAGTGGATGTAGCGCATTGGGTCACATTGGGCACCGGGCGTCCTTGGCACCAGATATGGCCTGTTTGTAAGGCGGCGGACACTCGCTCTGATATTTACCGATATATTAAGAATTTGATAACTTTACCATAGTGATCAATTGATCACATAGTCTAATTAAAATATTTCAATTTCTTTTCAAGTCAAGAAAGAGTGAATAGGCGTCTTATGGGTAAACGTGCCCCACCTTAGACAACTTCGTCGCTTACCATCAGGTGCAATGTATGCCCATTTTAACATTAAAAAAAGTGTCTCTTTTATGTTATCCTAATGCCAGAATAATCTTGTTCGTAAAATAATCATTACTTCTTCATGAAGTGTCGCATGTCGATGTCAGTTCGACATGCCATGTGGCTTGCTTGCCTATTGTCCTTTCAACTTACTTTCTGATTGTGAGAGCCATGTTTTTATACTTAGCGCGGTTTCTTGTACGTTTGTAAAACTGTATGCTGATTGGTTGATAGCCGATGATCAACAGGCAACCAGTGAGCCTTCAGTATTTTAAAGTTGACATAAGTTTTCACAAACATGCCTACCAGAAACCCGGGGTAAGAGGCTCAAACGTTTACCTATTTTGGTACCTATTTATTGCCTATTTGCCTATTGTACGTAACTTAAAGGGTTAAGCGTACGTAATCCTGTGGACGAGTCCTTACCCCATAGCCGTTATTCGTTACGTTTTTCTTCACCATGCTCCGCCTGCAGTCTGCAACCTTGCGAGGCTTTTTATCTTATTGGAAGCGCTCGGCTGAATCGATTAGCTAACATTGCACAGATCTTGGTTGTACACAAAGTATACATATTTGTTACATATATAGTATTCATTCTTAACTCTGGAGTTGTATTGGGATATAGACAAGGCTAAATGAACGTCACGTAAATATGTATAAGATAGGTGTAATTCAAAGAGTTTAGTTTTGAACTGACGCAGCCAGTGTACACTCCAAACTGTCCAAGTATATTTAATAGTTGCTAGTGCAGCTATAGCAGCGTTAGTAGTAGTTGGTTGGTAGTTGGTAGACTTTGCTTCTGCTAAATTTTTTACCTAATATAAATATTTCTTTTAGTGGATATGAAATGATTATGAATAAATAGTACATAAAAATACTTTGTCCGTTTAAAAAGTATTTTGAGACTTGTGTTTCTAATAACTGTTGATTTAAATACGAACGTAATGTACGGTGTATGGATCAGGTAAAGACCGTTCAAAAACTCATAAAAACTATTTTATATAATTTTTTTATGTCTTATCATATCTTTATAAAGTAACAAAAACATTTTATCGCTTAAGGGTCCTATAACACTTGGCGTTAAAGTTTTAGTTTGCTGTAAACATTTAATAGGGTAAGTTTTATGTTTCTAAGCTTAGGGGTGAGGGGTTGGTTGTTACAAATTGTTTTAAGTTGTTTATGTGATTTTTATATTTTAGGCAAGCGTGTTAAAATATTCCATTTATTAGAAAATAATGTCTCCTCAGTACATTTTGGCAAAGATTTCTGTATGAAAAAGAAATCAACTTTTTGCCAGTACGTTAGGTAACTTTTTGCCTATAATATAAATATAACGTACAAAGCAAATACGTCAATTACAATTACCTAAGTCGTGCTAAATCAATTGATACATGTGTTAACAGAGTTTTTTGCTCCCGTATATTATGATACGAGTAACTAACAATTACTTCTGACCTTTACAACTCTAGGTACATGTTTTATTGTAGAGCCAGCTATAACCTCACTATTTTACGACCTTGTGCTTATAAGAACGTTACGCTTTGAATAAGAAATCTGACACCTCTCTGCACTAAAGCTTGAAAGCTCCTAAGTTAAATATAAATAAACAAAATATGTGTCGATATTTCACACAGCGCCAACTAAGCATAGCTTGTACTATGGGAACCAGATAACTGATACTTATATACGTTTTTGTTTATAAATACATACATAGAATACAATATAACACCCAGACACAGAACAAACATCTATGATCATCACACAAATGTTTGTCCCGGGTAGGAATCGCACCCACAGCCCTCACTCAGTTCAGAAGGCAGGAATACTATTAACTGAGCTATCGGGCCCGCCGTCGTTCGCACTTAACCCTCTTCTATAAGTAACCAAGTAACTAAACTTACTGCAACATGAGTGTTCATTATATCAGATACCTATATTCTTTTTACTAAGTTAAAACTAAGTACCAAAGCATATTGTTATGTTATGTAATGTTTTGAAATATAAGTGTGCGATTTAATAGCATTATAAGTAATGTTATTACTTCAGGGTTAGCCGAAGGTGATGAGTCACATTTTCATCGATACTCACCTGTCGTTTCAAAACAGCTATCTAATTTTCAGTTTCAATTTTCAGCCTTGTTACTACAAAATAAGGTTGATAATCTTATCAGTTGTTAAAGTTCAGTGCACAATTAGACATGTGCCGATGTTTTCGCGGATTTTTAATTTGTTTAATATCGCGTTAAGTGAGGGTTGCGTGGATAATACCGAGTCATGAAAAAATTTAAAACTGCAGTAATATTGTACAGGATTAGAGCCCAAGGAGCACCTGTCTAAATTGATTTTAAAGTTTTATAAGTTTTTTGGGAAGTACTAAAGCTCAAGTTCCGACGAAATTCGCACTTTATCAGGAAAGTGATTTTTAGTTAATGAGCTCATCTAATAAGCGGGTTGATGAGCAACTGTCATCACCAGCAGTAGGCAGTAGGCACGTCCATAAACTCATGAGACTAACGATAATGTAATTATTTAATTTGTTTAGCTGGTAGGTACTTAGGATGCGCATGAACATTACACGTAGTCAACTAAACATACATGTAACTTTTACCCCATTAATGCAAAAAAAACGGGAGTTTTCTTGTAGATTTTACAACAAAAAAGCTAACTTGATTTGGTTTAAATTTTGCAAACAGGTTGCTGGCACTACCGTGTAATAAACGTAAGGTCCTTTTTGTTCACGAAAATTAAATTATTCCTCGGAGAAACGGCTGAACTGCAGGGCGCCTTTTAATACTATGCAAAAGGTATTGATTATTCCATATTTTTGGCCAGAGTCCACGGTCAGTGTTCGTCCACAATGTGGCGGTCAAAATTCAATCCCAAATTAAACGACATGTTCTAGTAATTAACCGGCCGCGGTTCAATTTAATCCGCATTTATAATGCAGCGCTGTTTTTCCGTAGTTTTCAGGGGTGAGCGAAGGGACGGAAGCGGCTTTGGTTAACTGGGTCACACTGTATACGTAGAGACAGCAAAGAAGCTTTGGTCTAACTATTAGTAGGTAGTCTAATAGTGGGTACAATGATGTTGACTTTTATGTAGAAATTCGGTAATTTTGTGCGCTCTCTAAAAAATGTAGATTGATCAAATATAATATCATACCAACCAACCTACCACAATTTTGAATTTTGACAAAAAATTACCAATTATTGAAATATTTTTGATCTATATCTACAACAATAATTTCTGTACAATAAAAATGTATATTACAAACAATTTATCACTTTTGTTCATAAGTTAAACAAAAATAATTGTTGCACTAACCAATAAACGACTGCAATTATTTTGTTTAATTTGGCACCACTCGGTTAGCGTATTCGGTCAATGCTCATATGGTATAAATAACCATTGATTAATGTCAGTTTATTATCAGCATCATAGATAACGTGGCCCATTATTTTGATTTGCTCCTAAAGTTGTCGTGTATTGCAGATGTCAACAAAGAGCGAACGCTCCCGTTATTTGGCTCGTCCGGCCGCATTCGAGTTCACAAACCTTATGTACTGTCACTCCGGTAGACTACCGACACTGGGTCACCGGTGCTGATGGTGACTTCACCCCCTCCCCTTCACGCCTCCCTCTTGTTCTCGCACTTGTCATTTATGCTTTTCCTGTTTGTCAGCTGCAATGTCATCATGGAAATAGGACAGCAATTTTTACGGTTATTGTTTCAGAAAAGATGAAATTAACGTAATGAACTGTTTATGAATTTGTCGTATCGAGTTGAGAATGTAGAGTTCGAATAAATTCGAACTTTATGCGCCTGCAGCAGCATAACTAATACCACATATTGTGTAATTGTAAAAATTAATATTCTTTAGGTGTTGTCATTATAAATAAAAAAAAAATCGATCGCACGTTGCTTGCTAGTTAAAACATTAAAAAACGATCGAAATGAAGTTATTATAAAAAATGTGAATACACTTTAACTTAACGTGTGCTAAGTTAGACCCTTATACCTGCGAAGTGGTTTCCTTGGAAGTCAGTCGGCATGCAATGCTCAAAGATCCAATTATGGCATGAACTCTACATTTTATTGGGCGGAAAAATATTTTGAGTGGTAACACTAGAGGTCGTGTAATTATTATTATAACACTGGCCAGCTGGAGCATATTTTTTATAAACGAGTGATTTAACTAATAAGAAAAAATAATTAATTTTACCAAAAATATATATTATGTTATTATTATAATGCTTATATTATTTTAATGCTACTATTTCCCCCCACTTTGTAATACCTACAGTATACGTACGTGTAGGTACTACTACTAGGTATACATTAATCACACCATCTTACAAATAAGTAAGCGTATTTATCTTTACTAACGTCATCTCTTAAAATTTGTTATTCGAATGAATCATAAAGGAATTTACAAAACGCGTACCCGATTTGCAGCGATTACTCATTATCGATCATTATTCCGTCTCGAATCTCACGCAATTACTGGGTTTTTACATCAAACGTAGTAAAAGAGTACCTCTGTTTTATGGTAACATAACTAACTAATCATAACTAATGATAATGAATAATCAAGAGGCAATTTGGTCATCGTTACAATTTACAATCAGTAACGATTTTTAGATTCAGATAAGTTCAATACTAACTCTTTTGTTAAGTTGGTCACGACTCTGAAACCCCAGAAAAATATTTCGTTCAATTAAAATAAAATATTGATGTAAGCTTTTTTTTAAAAAGGTGTCTGTATGATTGTGGGTCTGTATGTCCTGTAGTGGACGTCTTGAAGCTGTTGATGATGTATGATTGTATTGCCCGTTGCCTATAATTCGCAAACGGTCGGAAGAGACGGCGGATTCAACACCTGTCGCTGCAAGCACTGACTGACAGTTGAAATTTGGCAATAGCTTAGTAATGGGACACGATGACATAATGATCGAATATCGATGAATTTTCTATTCCAGTTAAATTGGGGTACCTATTTATCTCATCACAGCTCCCGAAGTAAAAATTATGATTTATAACTTCTACCCAGCTTAATTCTGTAAAAATAAATAACATCGCTGATTTTTACCAATATAAGCTCCTTCCAATAAATATATTGTAGATAACAAACACATTATGCAAATTCAAATTGACATACGGTCCCATTCATGACAATCAAAGATACTATATTAGGTACCTTCACAAACGAGCATTCGTGCTGCATCCAATTCATATTTAAAATAAATCAATGGGCGTGGACTTATTCTGTCATCGGCGGCTTTAAAATATCACGCCGTCCTTGTTTACAATTGTGATTAATTAATTACGTAGACAGAGAAATCAGACTGATTAACAATCTCGTCCGTTATGCTCGTTAGGTTATGGTAAAATAGTGGACTGTATTGGGTAAAAGATACAGTTACCTACGAATGATGGGTGATTTACGATGACTTTTCGCGTGGGTGCAGTGATATATTGGTGATGACTGATGAGAATCAGAACTTAAACTTGATCTTAATCTCACACTCGTATTACTTAAAACATTATTTTTAAGTTGTATTATTTTCCTTAAACCACACTTTTTCAGTTATTATAGTATACTCAGTCAAAATTAAGTATTTCGTGTCTAAAAAAGGTAAACACTAACAGCAAACATTATACTCATTCGTAGTTAGGTCTAACAGAGTTCAATTCCACCATGAAATATACTATAGAACTTGCTTGTTCTATCCATTTAAAAAAATTAAGCGTTCCCAAAAAAAAGTTTGTAAAACTTCAATCAATGTGCCTGCATCTGAAATCCAACCTCTGCTCACTGGCTCACATGCATGTGAGTGTTTTCATCTATCGCCAATTCGCGACTTAACAGAAAGTGAAGTTTACAAAATTATCGATATACTGCACAACATATCGACAAAATGTAGCATCCCTACCGCTCTCCATATTGGTCATTTCGGTAATGGCGTGTCGGACAATCGATGCGAATTCATGCGAGGAGCCCGCGGGATGGCGGGGACGAGGGAGTGCAGGCCAGGGTGCCAAGGGCGGCGCCGTGCCCTTCCTCGGGGTCACCTTGCGCAGGTACATGCGCGTGCGCCTATTGTCCGCGCAACCTGACACCAACAACACAACCTGCTTATTACGCCCTACACCATACTAACCTTTATAAGAACCAGGGTAAAGCTCTTTTTTAGTCGTAGCGTTGCTAATGCGTTATTCTAACGAGTTCCAATTTTAAAAAACCAATTGCATTTTATAGGTGAGCGTGACAGGATAATTTAGGAAAGGAAGAGTGGTTTAGGAATTTTTTACTTCGTTTATTGTTAGCAAGCTGCTTCGCGCATGCGATCTTGGTCTCGTAATGTTTTTGCTGCCCTTTTTGTGATGCTTTGTTTTGGCGTAACTATGATATAAGATTAGGTGCCTGTACGTATTGAGTATTAAATTAAATACCGATGTTTAAGTATCGTTTCTGGTATAATTACACACGTCTCTATTTTTTATCGATTGTTATAGTCGATCCTCACGATTCAACGTTTTATTGCAAAGCTGTCCCTGAAACGTGCCGACTGTATAAAATAAAAAGAATTATCGACTTATACTAGGAATTGAAGGGATGACTCGACCTGAATGAGATTTTCCTCTTGGATTCACTTTCGTTGACTTTTTCTGTCTGAGAAATGTCTGATGGAATAAAGTGAGCATGATTCATAAAATTACGAGTAAATGTAGAGCGTGTAATTTCAAATATTAATTTTTTTTTAAATTCAACTATTAAAAAACAGGCATGTTTTAGTAAATTAATTATACTGCAGTTTAGATGCATGCAATTCTGTCTTGTTTGATCTCCTTTTCAGCCAAATTTTTAAAGAACTGTACAGCTCTTTTTATTTCCTTACTCTAAGTTAAAAGTGCAATTAAAGCAGGAGTTGTGTTGTTTGTTTCACAGGAGTCGTCGCCGACATTGACTCTAATATCGTCAAAGGTAAGCTAACTATGTTCTATCGTTATTGGTTCGAGATTCCTCTATCTCATGTCCATCCATTGCTTTGCCAGTGAAACAAATAATACTTCGCTTGACACTTTTATGTTTTTCTTGTAAGTTGTATTCTTGTAGAGAAAAGTTGTTACTTTAGTACGGTTTGCAGGGTAAAAGCAATGTTATCAACTTTTCATTCACCATTGGTATTTCAAATTAGTACGTGTATTATACGCACCTATGTATGTGTATTGAGTTAAAAAAAAAATAGTTAACCTAATGATATAGAAATATAGAAAATAAAGACACGAATGTTTACCAAACACGCAGTTGCATCTCCTTTGTATTCTTTCTTTCAGTTATACCCGTCACTGATGGACTGATTGCATCTCTTCTTTCTCAATATGCATTAATTACGCCGGTAGCTGTACCACTGTAAAAGTCCGCTTTTATTTATGCAAGCACGCAGTGACAACCGCGCTATGCGTATGCGCCTCTTTACGTCTATTTCTGCGCTCTACTGTTTAAGCATGGTGTAAGTTTTAGGATATCGCGGGGCGTTTTAAGTAAGGCATAGGTATAAACCGTCAATAACCTTCTTATTCTTATAATACACTCTGTAAGCTAAACTGTTGCGTGAAAATCATGTCGTACTTTTTTTAAATTAGGTATCAAAAGTTATGGATCTGTTTGTTATAACGTAAGGAAGTCTTCATATTCCGTCAGTGAGAGTTGTTTCTAAAAAGTAATGAATATGATCAACCAAAATACCTAATGTTAAGTCAATGCAAACTAGGTAAATTTATGTCAGTTATAAGTTCCATATTTAGCATTTTCCACACATTCTATATTTTCCGATTTCTTAGTAATACCCCAGATCCCTACATAATCCCTACAGTACAGATGCCTCATCCCATACAACGGAGTAACTCGGGCTATTTTACAAATATATTTTTTTCTGTATAACGCAAGATTATCAAGCGACATTTATTGCGCGTTGGCGAATTATTGGGCCAAATGAATACACTGGACACTAACTAGTAACGCTCACGACACGATCACTACATTTTATCCACGTTCGGGCAATTTTTCGTTTGTACCGGATGAGACCCCATGTAATACGCAACCTTGTTAGTCCAAATTCCCAATTACTGATGCCCATCCATCCATACTTATCGTTACATTTGTAGCTATGCCACGAAGCTCGCGGGAGGCGGATGTAAGAAGTTAATATATTTGTGTAATAAAAAATTTGGTAAATTAGAACTTTTGGTTTTGAAAAATATTAAAACCAAAAGTTATTGTTAATATACTACACAGATTTAGCTTTAGAGGTTATTGTATGTTTTTAATGAAAGTTCTAATTTTAAGTGTCTATTTTATGACAGTACTTAAAATCGTTACAATAACTGGCCATCCAAATGCGCCTCTACTAAACTCCTTACGTCTATTTATGCGCAGTACCGTTATAGTCCGGTTGTCGCACGGCGGCGCGATCGCACGATTTATTTTAATTAAAAGCACGGATGGTAGTGCGGCTGTCGTGGGTGGTATGTTGGGGCCTCAATGTGCCGTGATCTTGATGCTGTGCGTGTTTTCATGTTATTTATTACCTAATTTAATATAAAATATTTAGAAGATGGAAAACATATGCATATAAATATGCTCTCTTTTGTTGATTAAGTTAAGACAGGAACGGTGTACCTAAGTATTTCTTATTTTTAATTAGATTTCTACTGTTTGTTTTCGGATTTCAATACATAATTTTGTGTGCATCGTCTGTAAACTACCTATCATAGCTATAGGGACTTATCAGGGACTTATCAGATACATACCGGCAGCGATATAATTAAGTATGTATGTCTGTGATAATGATAACTTAATAAGTAACACAAATTTCGTCACTTACTAGCAGGTGAGTGTCTGTCATGCGTATACCCATTGTAGCTTTTAAAAAAAAACCTAAAAAATATGTCTCAAAATATAGTCCCATGACGTGCAAGTTAACTTGCTCAAACCAAGGCTTACACATAAGCAACATAATAAAGTTATTCTAGTTTATTTTTCTAACTAATTTCAATATCCACTTCGTAATTCGTTTATCACAATTATTATCATAATCGTTACAATAAACATAATTAGTTGTTATTGAACTTATTATACCATACATTTCAATTTCAATTTAGTTTTATAGCATTCCACTTCGTTGTTAACAAATCCAACGAGGTCAATACTATCCAATAAAAAAAAATTAGCACCGTTTTTTGATAAATATAATATCAACTAATATAAATGCAAATATGTACATAAAAACTTACTCATAATTGTAATATTATGGCAAAGTATCAAAATAAAATAAGATAAATCCTATAGATATAAAATGTCACAATGAATTTAATTACAATTCGTTAGTCTCATTAAATTTTATTACTAAAAAATCTCTCTAAATATTCGTATTTTTTAAATAAAAGCTATTAATATTAAATTTTGGCATTTTATCTGTTTATCTGTCCATCTGAGTAGGTACATAGTAAATCTGTACATAACTCTATCTGGTTTTATACCTACTTTAGGTACATACCTACATTATAAAACTAAAATGTAATCATCCTAAAAAGTGGCAATTCCTACTTCTAATAAAACGAAATAGTAAAAAGTATTCTTTTATTCACTGAATCGTTATTTCCTGTTTGCAGTACATATAAAAATAATTTTCTCACTAACCGAGACATGACAAACCGAGTCGCCGTGAGCTTCGGGTATGTGTAACATTATTAGATAAATTTAGTGTTTCTTAGAAACTGTTAAAAGAATTGCGTTGCGTGAATAACATTCGTGATCGATGCTCATAATTATACCTCTTGTTTTAGAAATAAGATTCCGATTTAGTTACATTATAAATGTTAGTGTTTTCTTTTAATTATTATATGAAATACAACGCACTGACAACCGATGGGGAAGAAAGGTTCTCGAATGGCGAACACGAACCGGAAGACGCAGCGTAGGCTGGCCCCCCACTAGGTGGGCCGAGCATCTGGTGAAAGCCGCCGGGAACCGGTGGATGCAGGAGGCGAGCAGCCGCTCTAAGTGGCGCTCCCTGGGGGAGGCCTATGTTCAGCAATATACGTCTTCAGGCTGTGAATGATTATGATAATGAAAATCCAACCCGGGGTTGTTCATATCAAGAGTGAACAGGTATTTACTAGACCAGCGTGCTACATCTTAGTTAGACCACATCGTCGCTTCCCATCAGGTGACAGAGGTCTAACGCTGGCCTAGTCGTTGATAAAAAAAATTCATTAATAAAATTACCATCGTAAAGAAAGAGATAACCTTAACTGCTTATAGAGAGTTAGTTAACACTAATTTACACTTACCATTTAATGGTAGGTGAACCAGTCAATTTTACTGTAGGAATTGTGTTCCATTTCTATGTAACATTTCTGTGTCTCAAATTAATATGCCCTAATAGGGGTACATAACAACGCCTTCAGAAACTTAAAACGTGCAACACTTTTTAGGAATGTCACACCAGAATCTTATGCTGTTTTTCTGGTGTGTTATGGCATGATTTCACGCGCAATTATCATTTTAAATAATTTTCTAGGAGCTCTTCACACAGAACGCTGCGCTGACCTTGTGAACGTCGTACGTGCCACATATGGCACCAATTAAACGCCTTACATTTCGCGAATCTACTGGGGTTCTATAGGTTGTTATTCTAAGTACATTTTTTTATTGCACTGTCGCCTAGTTATATGCATCTTGGTAGTTTATTTAAAATCTTAGTTACTCACAGTACCAAGAACCAAGATTAAAATTTCACTTTACCTCAAGTAACATTACTATTACATCCGGACAGTCTTACTCATGCTTGCTTACTCGGGCGTGTTTGAGTAATAAGTAAGTACGAGTACGAACACTTGTTTGATTAGGACCTTGTCAAAATGAGAATGTACTATGTTCCTATGACGGTATTATAATATAGTTGGAAGCTTTTTGTACAACTGGCCAAAAGCTTATCATTTACACAAATTTTAATTATTTTTTTAATGTAAACGAATGTTGTGACGAGCTAGTCGTTCACCTGGCGTTAAGCGTCACGGCCGCCCATAACAGATTGCAGTGTCACTCGGAACTCGAAATAACATACATATTATTTTTATCCTAGTTAGGGTCCAGGATCTATGTATGTGATCGTTTAAAAAAAAATTAAAAACATATTTAGTATTTACATAGTGTGGTTTACTGGCAGAAAAACGCCAAACAGCTTTTAAAAGCCAATAATCTGAAAAAGAATAGTGTGGCTTAAATACATGTAGGTAAGTACTCGTCACACAATCGTGATGTACACAGATCGACGGCATTGAAGTTGTTGTGTCACGGTGACTCGTCAGGAAGTTTAGCTTTGATTCATGAATTATGGCCTAGGTGCTTATCAATGAAGTGGGCAATAATAGTATTGGTAGTACATATTTAAGTAGGTACTTACGTCATTTAGCCTTGAAATGCAAGACTATAGATACTTTATTATAAGAACTTCTATTTTTTGTAATAACGCTCAACGATCACATACACAGATCCTGGATCCTAACTAGGACTCTGTATCTAAGGTCCCAGGAACTGTGAGGACCCTGTCCCATAAAACCCACAACAGAACGAGTACTTTTTTTCTGTGCATAATTACAAGTACGTCAGCTGATTTTATGAAAATTTTACTAGATCCTTCTTACTATACTACTTTCATCATGTCATGTCATGCCATGTGCCAAATAGGTACACTTTAGGGCACGTAAAAAAGGAAGGAATATCTTCAACTTTTAAGATACGTAATTGCAAATCTTACAAGAAAATGAATCAAATGTAATAAAATCATATAATATATGATTCATACTGGTTTTACAAACAAAAAATAAACATACGGAAACCAAAAAGCACACACAATGATTTTGATAAAATTTGATATATTCTTCGCAAAGCATAAAAAATGGTTATGCATGTGTATGATTTGGAACCTGTTTTATTATTGGTTGAAACTGACAGATTTACGCGTAGAGCTCCGGGCAAAGCTACTCGAACCGCTCGGCATACCATCGACTAAATGCATCTATATTCGCAACCCAATCAAAATACTCAAGTTATTACTGAGATATAAAAGGAGGAGTGATTGCGATGAGTCAGCGAGCTTGCCGCGGATATATGTACCGGATGGCAGCCACGCGCCGAATGCCGATAGGTCTGGATCTAGTAACTATTAGAAAGTACATATTGTTTTTCTAACAACCGTATTTCTTTTTGATAGATCTTTTATATGTCTATGATAGTTGTTTTACATGTCTATATTACTTCTAATAAAAATTACACTAGCGATTCAGTGAATCTTGGTGGTAATCAAGTAACGTCCTCTGGCACACGCAGGGTAATCAATCTCATTACCCTGTTCAAAACCATCGTCCTGTTTGAGTGTATGTTTTGATATTTCAGCCTTTTTGGCGATATTTCGTCATCAAACAGTGTGCAAGTTAATTGCGCCGGATTAAAAGAGAGTCCGGTCTAACATAATTTCATATAAAAAACTGTGGTATGGCAATGCATGATAATTGTTGATAGCAAAACCACACATAGTAATTGTTCATGCATACCTACTATGTTTTCACTTACACAAGGTTTGTTTTTATTTATTTATTTATTTTTTATTTATTTATTCATTTATTTATTTATTTATTTATTTATTCGCACTGCCCAAGCTTACGTACGTAGTAAGAACGGCTCCTACTTGGAAGTTCCCTGAAGAAGTGATTCGTTTCGACAGTACACTTAAACGGATTTTAGAGGAGACTCTCAACGTGACCTTAAGTGAGTCACAGTGGTGCCAGGCAAGCTTACCGGTTCGGTTTGGTGGCTTGGGTGTTCGTCGGCTTCAGGAAGCTGGCCCTTCCGCCTTTCTCGCCTCCTCGTATGGTACCGCGGAGCTAGTCACTCGCATTCTTCCTACTCACGGTGACTTGATCCGCGTCCCATTTGCAGACGAGGCTCTAGGCGTTTGGTCGGTTCTTTGTCGGGACGCCAATCCACCGAAGAAACTAGAACTTCAAAGAAATTGGGATAACATCAGCTGCAAGGGCTTACTGACACAGATGCGCGATGTGGGTTCGGGCGCCGAGTTGGCTCGTTTGAACGCTGCTTCTAAGCTAGAGTCTGGCGCCTGGTTGCTTGCCTTGCCATCTCCACATATGGGCACGCTCCTGGACAACGACTCCCTTAGAGAAGCCACGGGACTCCGTCTGGGGTGCATGGTTTGCGAGCCCCATGTGTGCATCTGTGGGGCATGGGTGGAAGCGACCGGCCACCATGGGTTAAGTTGCTTGAGGTGCGCGGGGCGGCGACCTCGTCACCACGCCATAAATGAAGTCATCAGGCGTGCCCTTGTTTCAGCCGAGGTCCAGTGTGTTTTGGAGCCCCCCGGTCTGTCCCGCTCAGACGGCAAACGGCCGGATGGATTAACACTGGTGCCCTGGCGGAGAGGGAGGTGTCTCATATGGGATGCAACGTGTGTTAGCACATACGCATCTTGCCACCTCCTTGCTACCCAGCAGTGTGCCGGTGCCGGTGCTGAGGCTGCTGCTAAAGTGAAGCACACTAAGTACGCTTGCCTGGAGTCGGCGTACGATTTCGTGCCCTTTGCTGTCGAGACGGCTGGCCCGTGGGGGTCTGAAGCAATCAAGTTTGTTCAGGACCTGGGGAGCCGTCTGCGGGAGAAAGGGCGCGATCCCCGGTCGGGTTGGTACCTAATCCAACAAATTTCCCTGGCGATCCAGCGGGGCAACGCCGCCAGTGCGTTGGGTACTTTTGGCCCAGGTCAGTGCGCGGGGGATCTTTAGTTTTAAGTTTTAAATTTTTGACAAATTTCATCTTGTGACGTGTGTTTAATAATTCGGCATATTTAAAATATTATTAACAAAAATAATATATCTCAAAATAAATTTTATTTATTTATTTATTTCTTTATTGAACACTGTTGCAATATGTAAAAACAATATTTTATAAAGGCTAAGTGTCATTACAATTATTGGCGAAGACTGCATGCGGGTAGATTAAGCAAGTAAACAAATGTGTATGTGTGTATTGAAAATTAATTTTGTAGAGTTTTATAAATGACTAGCTTTTGCCCGCGGCTTCGCACGCTTGTGTTGTTATTTTTACGTTATAGTCAAATAATAGATCAAGCATTTCGTACCAAACAACAAAATCCACTAAATCTTTTCGAAGCTGAGCACAGTATTAGCATAGGTATAGGTATTTAAACGCAAGTATAGCCGTGAGTGGAAGCTATTTAAGCCATTACCTAAAATTAAATGTTTTGAGTCTAATATAGATTTATAACAGTAAAAGAAGTTTCAAACAAAAAACTACAATTTTATAAGTACCTCTTCATATTACAACAAAAAGAAATCATCATCACTTCACTCAGGTCTTTAACAGAAGTTTCAGTAAGTTTTTTTAGGTAGTAGTTACCTAAGCAGGCAGGTACAGTTTAGAAAATATGAAAGAATCACACACGATGATGCTGTTTTGCTCAGTTTTACATATTATCCGCGCGCTTTTTGTTCCATTTACCACATTTTTTTACCTTCTTAAGTTTGGCTCCATACGAATTGAGTACTTACACTTACCCAGTGTCAATAATAAGTTTATAAATTGCTGGAGATATGCATTTACCTGTACGATGCGTACATAATTAATTTTCTTAATACTAATTAGGAATTACAAATACTAAACCACCACTCCTTAAAGAATCGACAGTTATAATTATTATTATGTCCACTTATTTCCACGCTGTCTCATTCCCACTGCACTTTCAACATACCTACCTACTACCTAGTGATGAAAGTGAGGAAGTAGGTTAAATCGTCATTACATAATTATTACTTACACCCAAAGATAGTTAATTACCTACTATAACTATAACCTTCTTGAAGTAACCGAGTAATCAAACATTTTTTGCTCCCGTGTTTTATTTAAAAGCCCACAGATCTAAAATATTTTAACTATTAAAAACTTATATCAACATGCAAGAAGAAGAAGAAGAAGAAGAACAAATCAAAAACAGTCAAAAACGAACGTCACGCGCCAGGTTGTTGTTAATTCGAGGATACAATTGCCATAATGAATACCTACATATTATTATATCTATGTATATACCCTTTTTAAACATTTTTCATAAAATATTTCGTATCATTCGTTGGTTTACAAATAATAGCAAGCACTCCGTCTTACTTTAATGCCAAAATAAAAAAGGTTTTAAAATGTGTAGCAATGGTAAGGGTCTATTATAACTGAAGTAGCTATAAGTACTACAGGGAGTCTAGCAAAGATACCTACCACTAACGCTAACGCCAAATGCTAACTCCAAAACTGTATTGAAATGACATTAGACGTGGAAAAGTAAGCGATTTCCAAAATGTCATCCTAGTACATTTTGGAGTTAGCGTTAGTGCTTGGTATCACTATACAATACCTACCACTAACGCTAACGCCAAACGCTAACTCCAAAATGTACTGAAATGACATTTCTGAAATCGCTTATTTTTCCGCAGCGAATGTCATTTCAATAAATTTTTGGAGTTAGCGTGAGGCGTTAGCGTTAGTGGTTAGTATCTTTGCTAGACCCCCAGGTACCTTAAAACTTCCTTGGGGTTGATCAAGAATTTAGCAGTAGCGCAAAAATAATTTTATCTACCTAATTATAATGGTAACGTGAAGTAAGTTTATGTAAATAATACATTTGCCAATAAAGAACAATTCTCCCGCCGAAACCCTATAAATCAAAAACTTGAATAAAAATGTTGATTATAATTAAGTAAGCTTCAACATTGGCTAAGTATGATAATCGCGTGAAGCCTTATGAATGATTATAAAAAGTCTAAGAACCTACCCTTTTAAACAGTTTTCATAAAATACTTCCTATCATTGGCTAAATAAAATTTTTGTCTAATGCCAAAATAAAAAAGGTTATACAATGCGTAGCAAAAGCAAGGGTCAATAAATTAAGTACCTATAGGCACAGATTACTGAATAAGTTACTACTATAGGTTGAGCTATAGGTACTATAAATACAAATTAAATACTTATTTCGAATGGTAACGCGTAGTACATTTTTGAAAACTAATACATAATACCATATTGCCAATAAAGAATTTTGCCCTCGCCAGAACCCAATAAATCGAAAACATGAATAATAATTTTAGTTATGTTTCAATATTGGCTAAATATGATATCGCGTGAAGCCTTAAAACTTATAATAAAAAGTCTAAGAAGTTCTTAGTTTCGAAATTCCTTGTTCTCTGTGTCGTGCTCATATTCAAGAAGGTTCTCATACCTATCCTCTTTTTTAGTTTGGACCACAGATTAACGAAAAAACTATCTTTAGTAATACCACAGATTAGAGAAAAAAAATACATATGACTTCCTTGATTATTTTTCTCTAATCTGCACTGCATCGAGTAATCGCGTCGCGCGATGTATTTCGCCGTAGCCCGATTAGTGTGATACGCTGCCGGTAATGCAGGCGCGCCAATTGTTATTTACTGTTTTTTGTCTTTTAAGTTATAAATAAAAACATGCATTAAATTATTTCCTTATTGCTTAGTGCAGTGAGGATTGTTCTGAATGAAATAAAAATGATTGGGGTTCCGTAAATCCTTATTACTAAACCTCCGCTCTCCGTCTGTCTGTCCATCAGACACCAGGATGTACTCATGAATCGTGATAGTTAGACAGTTGAATTTTTCACAGATGATATATTTCTGTTGCCACTATAACAACCGTGATCCGTATTCAAAGGGACAGATAACAGACAAATAAAAAAAAAATTAGTTATACTTCATATTGATAAGGAATTATAAATTAAAACTATTAAAATTTATTTTTGTAATCGCAAATAATACTCTCACATCTCACAGTTTGTAAAACATATTTATTCGCCGACATGCAATATAACGCTACTGCTTCCTCCATTTTATTTAGCCCACGTCGGTCGCGCAGCAGGCAAACAAATTGACTAAGTGTCCGGGTTGGGGCGCTACAAAAACATCGAGGATAGTCAACAGAGATGTTTTTGCGCACCAACTCAACAGCGAAGGTTTGGGCGTATATGAAGCCGCGCCATAATAACAGAGTTTTTTTTCTTTAATCTGTGCATCCGGATAAACTCGAGATAATATTACCGTCAGTAGCACAGAGCACATTTTTTTTCTCTCATCTATGATTAGTAGCCAAAACAAAACTTTTTGACACTGGCTAAATACCTACACTATGTGTGGACCAAAATATAAGAAAAAAAAAATTACCTTGAAGTCTTGAAGCGGCCATCTTGTGAAAATCCCGTTCCGTTTCATAATGAAATCTTAATCATTTTCACAAAAAAAAAAATTTACAATATTTAAAATTTAATATATCCTATGTTGTGCGCCGGGTTTTTCTAAGCCTATTATTGAAAACCGCATGAAAATCCGTTCAGTATTTTCGGAGTTGTGCCGTAACAAACAAACAAACAAACAAACAAACAAACAGACAAAATGTCTAAAAAGTAGCTTAACGTAATCAGCAAAAAATTTCAAGCTAACCTGTGTCATTTTTTTTCGATATATTGCATTTACAGATTTTTCTATCTCTACAGTTTTATTATATGTATAGATACATAGTTAAAATATATGAATAAAATTTATATAAATTGAATACTTAATTTAGTTTTCCATTGGTTAAGTATGTGCTATTTAAATTCATTGAAAATATTAAATATGACAATAAATATTATGTATACTACAGCTACACAACGCCGAGCCGATTCATGTCTAAAGATTTATCTCTACGTGCCGACAAGAGAAGTCATCTAAACATTTAGTGAAGTACAAGCCAAGTGTCTCCGTCACTAGAAATAGCCGCGAGTAGACATAGTGGGGGAGAGGGGGGTTTCTAAGACTTGGAGGGGAGGAGGGGGTATTACACGTTTCCGTCGCGGGAAGCAAGTGGGGATTGCGTTTTTTAACGCGCTCACTGGCATGTCTATGAGTAATATTGTAAGGAACTTGTACCGACATCCTTTTTCAAGTAATAATATTATGTCTGGAGAATTTTGGTGTCTCTGTCTGTATTTATAAAACAAAACGCATAGCTGCTCTTGTGATTCAACTTCTGTGAAAATAGTTGATGTTAAATCTAAAGTCGACGATCAAGACAAGTTGGGAAGAGGACAATTTGGAAATGGAGATGTTAAGAAGTGGCCCAAATTGACCGGAAGGTGTTTTTTGAGAGGCTTCTGAGTATGAGTACAAAAGACTTACAATACAGGGTCTTTTCGTGCGGATACAGCCTCAGCCAGACGACGTTCAGTGAACGACTGTATATAATATAAGTCTCGCTGAGGCTTGCCACTTGGTTAAAATTTGTATGAAGAAACGTGGGTGAAACCGCGGTCGGGCTCTAGTATTTTATAAGTAGGCCTTATCAAAACACTGAATAACGAAATTTGTTTACCTCGACGGCATTACATTGACCGTGTTATTTCAAAATTAAATACATACAAATGTTTGTTTAACCTCTCCTACATTTATTCTGTTTACAACATAAATATATATTGAGTATTATCTCCGTTACTTCGAACTGCGGTAGCCGCCTCATTTGAAATCTGAATTCATATGTTAAACATATAAAATTATCTTAATAACGACTCGGAGCAGTATCGAACGATAGTTTATGACGCATTGGGGATGTAAATAAGCTAATTCAATAACTAGGTACTACTATAATGGCTTTTCCTACGCATTCCCTATTTAGAAATCTTGAAGTCGAAACTTGTAATATATTGTAATAGTTTATGTATGAAATGTAAATGCGCTCCCAAAAGTCCATGTCGTGACCAATTTTCTCATGCAGATGTTGCTTTTTGTGTGTACGAATGTAGCATACGTTAATTAGATATTTTATGATATATCCCACACAAAAATTTAAAATTGCTAGTTGAAAGCATCCGTTTTGTAGGTACCGCGTGTAAGCCGACTCATTGATTTTCTCTTTTCTAAAGATATGGAGCAACATAAATACAAATTTAAAATTTAGTTCGGTTTATTCATATTCATATTCATTTATTGTGCTCACATATAATACAGACTATATATTTAACAGTAGCTTGTCTTAAGGATCAATATATGTGCCCTGCAAGGGCGCTGCACATTTTAGTACATTTTGAGTGGTTTCTAAAATAAAAGTTATGTTGTTACATGTCAATAATCCTATTCCTATTTAATTCTAATTGTATTATTTACGTCAAATCTAATTACTATTGTTATTATTATTATTATTGTCATTAAATTAATAATAGTCAGGAGCGTACAACATTTAAAGAGATTATTATTAATATATACTATCTACACTTCACATCCTATTCCTTCATGCGCAGGATCACACCCCACATTATATCACCTAGTACCTATCATACCTATCCATATACCACAAGTTTAAATATATCTACGTATTAACTATCAAATAAATTATCCGAATTAAGTACATCTATGCGTCTATTTTATCATTTTTAAACTCTTGTACAGAGTAATACGCTTTATTTACTAGGAATGACTTTAACTTGTTAGAAAATATATGATTGTCATTCGCTAACTTTACTGATTCCGGGAGCTTATTATAAATTATTATAAGTCTATGGTAAGGACTATTCCTATTACAGGTAATACTAGCTTATCTTTATTTCGTCGGTTATATTGCGGGTTGATTTCTACATTAGATTTGAAAAGGTTTCTATATTTTCGGACAAACAGGGCCATTTGTAAGATATATATACATGGCAGGGTAAGGATATTTCGTTTCATAAAATGTGGCTTACAACTTTCCCGCTGCTGGATGTTTACTAGAATTCTGAGACACTTTTTTTGCAGAATGAACAAGTCATTGAAATCTGTACTTTCACCCCACAAAATGATACCATAGTTGAGCCAGGCATACGCGTGAGCATAGTAGGCTGAGAGGGCAGTTTCGTAATTTGTGTTGATTTTTAATACTCCCAAAGCATATATAAACCTGCTTAATTTAGATTTAATACTCTCTATATGGTTTTTCCAATGTAAATGTGTATCAAGTGTTAGGCCCAAAAGTTTGAACTCGTTGTTTTCGCTAATCTTATTTATATGGCTAAATGATTTAAGGTCAATGGGGGTTCGCTGATATGTTCTGAATTGTACTATTTTAGTTTTCGTAAAATTTATTTCAAGATTATGGTCATTGAGTCATATTTTCGTGCTATTTAAAGTTTGTTCTATCGCAGCGAAGTCAACATTTTGAGGTGTTTTAAATAAGAGAGATATATCGTCTGCAAATAGTACACACATTGACTTAATAGATTTCGGCAAATCGTTTATGTACAGCAAAAACAGGGTACATCCTAGCACACTACCTATTACATGCAAGTAGTATGAAATTCGTGAATTAAGTACTCCATTTTTTACCCCCGTTTACTATAATAATCTCATCTAATATGAAACAGAGATTAGGCAAGTCTTCATTAAGTACCTACAGCTTGTTTTATCATAAACAGGTTAATCTAAATCATATTATCATATACATAGGTATCTATTAGTTCTAAACGAAATTCTAATAGGAAACAGTTATTAATAGTATCTTTCTCCCAAGCAATGCTTACGTTTTTATTCAACACACAGTTGAGCAAGATACCGAAGTACGTGTTGAATTCCGTAATCTTTATAAATTCGAGAAATGTCCGGCAAGTAGGGCCGCGGACACTGCGCATAATTCAACGGGATGTGGCAACCGTCGCCACCAAAATAATGTGCGTGTGTGTGGGTGGGATGCACTCGTTGTTACACGCTGCTTGAGATGTGAGCTAGACGTGGACGAGGTAACTTGTTCAATATGATTGTATACGTCACAGTTGGCATGCATCGGTTTTTCAAGAAATCCCTTGGTGATGAAACCTTAAAATATGACCTACAAACCTTAGTAATGCTCTACCTTGGCAAAGTTGAGTTAAGGTTCATTCAAATCTATCACCAAGGTGCTGGTTGGCATTTTCAAATTAAGGTGGTTGTAGTCGAGATTCGGATTCACATTGTAATTTCTTGTATCTTGTAACTATCTGGCGAATAGCATGTAACCTTCTCTTACGCAAATGTCCTTCCTTCCATCGTTTTCGTATTCTCTGGTAACAAAATTGTGACGTAGTTTGTAGTAACCAAGAAGGTTTAATAAGTAGTATATATCCTGTCGTAACTAACTTAAATACCACATCCATTCAAAATCCGTCCCTATCCCTTCTCATATGCACACATTTTTATAATGTCTCAGTAAACTTTTATCTCTCCTCTACGATTATTCACGAGAACGTTGAGCGATATATTTACGCTTTACTCCAACCACGGCCATTTCACCTACTGGATGTCCCCTACTCTGTGGCTGGTCACACGTTGGACTTGTATTACTGTGATTTATGGGACTGTGGCTAGGGTTCGTATGATACTTTTGAACCATAAGCGTACTGGCTAGGTTCTGATACCATGACTAGTGCCCCCCAATACTTATCGAGTATTGGCTCAATTTACTTGCCAAGAAAATACCAACGCTGAGTACTAGGTATTAAAATATGTATCTCATCTCATTTATAAAAATAGCAATAAAGCAACGTCGTTAAAGAAAGAAAGATACTGGGTATAATTTCTGCAATAATTTATTACGCTGATTTTTTCTTTTGATGCACTGTGAACTCAAAGTCTTTTCGTAGCCCTGCAAAACGCGCCGAAGAAAGCAATATCGTTTTCTACCTCCAATATATTTATATATTTTGTTTCAGAGATTCATTAGTACTTTTTATATTATTACATATGCACTGTGCTGCCATGAGCTACCCTAGTTAGCAGTTCTATTCGTTACAAATACTTGATATCTTAGTATCAGCTGGGGTATCAGTATTTTTGATCTGATACTAGTATTTGTCGTAACTCTAACCGTGGCGCCTACGTTGCGTCCAGTTGAAAGTAGTAAAGGTTTATTGGTGATTTGTCCCGTTATTGAAGTGGGTGATGGAATTAATATGGAGTAGGTGAGAAAATGTGACTGAAACGGGAAATTAGATACATTATTGGAGCTCTTTTAATATTTAATTCAAAACAGATGAGTTAAAGGTACTATAATAGGTATTCATATTACAAAAATGTACAGTACCTATATCGAAAACGGAACTTTAAAATTATTTCTGATATTTTTGGGAATAGAGGAAATAGCGTTTATTGTATTTTTCATGCATAATTATATACCTATCAGTTTTATTTCTTTGTAATATCTAGTCATTCGAGATAAAAAAAAGAGAGAGGTTCTTATAAACATTAAAATCTTACATTAAAATGAACTACTCCGAGTGCGTACAGTTGGCTTAATATATTTTTAACCAAGATAAACATCTCCCTACATCAAAACAATCTCGTAATGTCGGTTTTATTTCTGTGCGGCTATAATCTGTCCCTTGTGGACGTAATCACGGAGTACTTTAGCTGTGGAGTGTCTGACTGGCAAAACTCATTTGTTTTCATGTTTCATTGACTTTTTCAAATGATTGCTTTGATCGCAGTTTAGCGACGTACCCCATGTATTAATAGACATTATTATTATTATAGACATTACATTATTATTACTGTATTATATGTGAGCACAATAAATGAATATGAATATGAATATGAATATGAATATTATTAGCTGAACAATAAAGATGGACGTGTATCGCGAACTTTTACAGGAATGATAAAAATTCAGGAAGATCCTTGACTATTGTGGAATGGATTATAAAGTAGTGCATAAGGTACAGGTATAAATAGTCCTCAAGATTTTTTAAACCTTAGCTCAGTTCCGTCTAAACTGAGCTGGATGGCGCTAGTTGCAGTGTAACTCGGAAATTTAAAATAATAAAGTTTCGCGTGACACTGCACTGCGCACGTCATCCTGAGACATCACACATCCTAGTAATCAGATTACTAGACTGTGTGATCAGGTCGTAAAGTCTCATTTTGCCAGTAATTTCACTAGCTACAATGCCCTTCAAACCGTAACACAGAATTATAATTATAATGATGGGGAACAAAGGTTCTCGAATGGCGATTATCAACCAGAAAAAGCAACGTAGGCCCTCCACTAGGTGGACTGGCGATCTGGTGAAAACGGCGGGGAGCCGATGGATGCAGGAGGCGAGCAGTCGCTCCAAATGGCGCTCCCTGGGGGAGGCCTATGTTCAGCGGTGGAAGTTTTCAGGCTGTTGATGATGATGGTAATGAAAACGGGATTTAACTATAGTCATTAGAGGGCTCCAATATTATACTTCTCTAAGATATCTGAAAAATAATTCTCATCAGACAAAGACATCACGCAAGTCGGGATCGAATAAAAAACGTGACAAATGTGAATTACAAGAAACGTGCGTAGTTTTGTATTTATAGATTATGTACTCACGGTACCTACCTACCTATTTGTAATATAAAACAGTCAGCAACAAAATTTGCTACATTAAATCAACCCTTTCATTTTACGTAAGGGAGAGTGGAGAACAATCAACAAATAATATATATATATATAATATAGTATAATTCTATTCATGTTTCAACAAGTGCAAAAGTTATGGCTCAACCAAATGAGTCCGGATTAGATTAGCGAGTTTTGTCACCGACTATACCTAGCATACGCAAATAGTTTAAAAGTGTAATTGCGTCTGTAAACGCTAATAAAACAAATTGGATTTTTGTTTTTGCGAAGGTACACGAGGCAAATAATGATTTAGACGTGTACCTACCTATGCTATAGACAAAAATGTCCACAAGTCCTTTAAGTCCTATTTCACAATATCTTGATTAATGTTTAATTTGCATAAGGTAAAATACTAAGTACTTATTTCATTTTAAAGAATGGGTCCAAATAGTTTTTCTTTTACCCTAACTAGATATGAAGCGAGCGACGCTGACGTAGCATGAGAAAGTTAAACAAAACAAAAAACGTTTTGACTTTTGACCAATGTTTAAAGGTCGGTCGGATCAGTGTATATAGGTACAACTATTCAAAGTCAAAGTCAAAATGTTTCATTGCAAATAGGCTATTCGTAGCACTTTTAGAATTCATAGGTATTAAATTACTATAATTACTAAGCAGATAAAATCACAAAGTGCACAATGTGAATTATTATTACTATATCAAGCAAGCCTATTACAACAAGTGTTTGAGAAAAAAAGAAGATTTCTCATTCCACTACAGGTGCAAGCAATCCGGCACAATGAGGACAACTTCGATCCGTAGCTTCGATTACACCTGTAAAGAAGAAGCTACAAGAAACTTTACAGTGACGTCATCTTTTTGTTTCTTTTTTTACAATAGTTATTAGGTACAATCCTGCTGCTAAAAAGATTTGGCTTTGTTTTACGACCAAGTGAAAAAGTGAATGCTTCTATTAAGTCCAGACGGTCTCCGTCTATGTTCCCACAACACTGCCAGTCAATATTCTAATTAATCTGCCAACTCTATATAATACATCAAACGTATTGATTTTATTGTGCCTTGATTGAGTGATCGTTTTTGCAATACATACGATTTGCTTCGGTTAAGTGCGGCCCGTGATTAGTTGGTGCAATTAGAGAACTGTAATAAAGATACGAAGTTGATGTACCAACTTTTTGTTAACGTCTTCGAAGTGCAGATTTTAGAGTTCCCGCATGTTGGTGTTATTTTAGTTCAGATTAGTCAGTTGTTTTTTTTCTGATCGATGTGGTATCTATTGCAAAAAATAATAGTGGGATCGGTTATGTGAGATCAGTTCGGACCTACCCAATAGTTCAGATCCCTTCGGCTTCGTACGAAACCGGAGGCTAGTGGCGAGTTACACAGGAACAAGAAATTTTTTCGTGACTATTCATTTAGGCCTCTCCCATAATGCGCTACTTTGACCAGCTGCTTGCCACTTGTATCCAACGTCTCCTCTTGGTTTTCACCAAGGTGTCAGTCCAGCGAGTGGATATTTAATAATTTTACCAATTCAAGAAAAGCTGACAGCGTGATTGTGATTTTGGAGGTCAAACTGTAGGTGATGTAGACGTCGCTGTAGATATGGAAAATATTTCACCAGCACATGCCTATAAAAGTTCGCACGTTGCATTTTTTACATCGTTTTACTGTAAAGTAAGTATTTCATTCATTAGACATGAGTTACCAAATCTAAGTAATCATAAACCAAAAAAATAACATGGGTAGGTAATACTCCAATATTATAACCTCTGTAAAGAAAGGATAACAAAAAATTAGCTAATTATTTTCGATATAAGATAACAAATCAGATGTAGCGGTAATAACATTATGGAATAGAATCTATAAAATATTTGCCATTATGTTATATAATTAGCGGAACAGTCCGATTATTCTTACCAGATTTTACAAGAAATGCCTTGTTTTCCTGTTCGTGCCTCTCACACAGACACTCAGTATTAATAGATCATACACAATAAAAATCGAGTAACAGACAAACAGACCCGTTACAAATAACTCAGTTTATTACAATCCTTGTTTATATCATAGTTTTATTGAACCTAAACTCCATATTAATTGCTTGGTGCATGGATGTTAAAAATATTTTTAGATCTAGACATTAACACCGATTTTGTAATGATTGTTTTATTGTTGATCTCAAATTGCTATAATAAAGTACTTTTGCAAATCAAGTAATAAATAGCAATGATAAGATATGGTTGTCTTGCACGTCTATTTTTGTGCGAAAATAATTAGTGAGAGAGAGTAGGTTCCATTATCAGGTACCTACTGGCAAAAGTTCATGAATTTTTTGTATTCTTACCTTATTGGCATGAAGCTCTATTTTATAAATGTTCTAAAAGGTGAAATAATAGTATAAAATACCTAGTTAAATTATGGATAATTCAGAGTAGCATCGGAGTTCACAAATATGTCCTCCTCAAAAAATGTTGCAAGCGTGAAAATTAACTTGCACGTTACACGCGATCATCGTCACGTTACGATCACAACTCTCAAGTTAAAACTATAAAAGTACGAGGAAAACCATTTTCCACGAGCATCCAATATGCGGTCGGTAACTAGTGGCGAAAGTCATAAACATTAATGAAAAATCCCCGGTACTCCCAACACTTGCACGTGCGTAAGGGCCGGTCCTAGCGGCGACGTCGGCGCCTCGCGTGCTCGCCCCTTAATTGCCGAACTCGGTACCATTGTGTTTTACGCGGCACGAGTTGCCTGGTGATAACTACTGGCTTGGGCTCGCTCCAGTTTGGTTTAATTATCGATAGTTATTGTTCCAGTTCCATTTTTAAATTACGGAAATGCTTTTCAAGTCTCTGATAGGCGCGTTCACTAGTTCACTACCAAAAAGGTATTGTATTTTTTATTAAAACAACAAACACTAATAGTGATGAACTTTACGGGTACATAGACAATCTATTTGTGTTTGGTTGAAAATAATATATCCCAGACAAGGCTGAGCATTATGATCATTAATATGGCGTTCATTATATAACACTACATGAGAGACATCAGGGTATATTATCAAAGAATTTGTTTTTTCGTAAATAATTCAATCGGCAAATGAAATAATAACACTGCCACATTAATTACACCTACGTTGATCTTTAACAACGATGATCCTGGTTCAAAACAAGTGTACACCACCGCTCTCCCGAAATAGACTAGTTGCGTTACGACAATCTTTATAAAAACTGTTTGCTCTGTGACGCAAGCTTTTATTGTGTAATGTGCTAAATCATTTAGCTTATTACTAAGTATACTTTTTATTTAAAACATTTTTGATTTATTGCTCTGGGGGATTTATTATATTGTTACATGCAATAATGTTACTCATAATTTTCACAAAATGGCATTAAATTAATTACAATAAAATATTGCTTCTGCCTTTCTATTGGTAAATAATAGTGTCTTGACGAGTTTCGCAAACGTATAGCTTTATAATATTTGGTTGTATAGTCAGTCGTTCCAGTCGCTCTCCTGTTCAAACGCTTACCATACAAAGTGCGTGCTTCCAATGCTTACATGACTAAGTTTGGTACGAAATTCGGGAATTGTGTGAAATAGATACAAGTCTCACCTTCGGCCTGAGGTTGTATACCATTACAAATGGACTAATAAACTTGAAGATATTATTGTCTTTTTATTGCCTACCGTTTTGGTATGCTCATGACTATTGCTTTGAGTTGATTTTGGATTGGTTCAACTGTTATTGTCTCATTTTAGTAGATGCTTTAGTAGGCTTTTGGTTTAGTCGGTACCGCATCATTTTAGAGCTTTAGATGTCTGACAATAGAACATTTTTACGTACTCGGTTGTAATTTGTCCAGATGCCATGCCAGATGTGCAATTAAATTTAGTACTGTTTATTAGATATTGGTAGGCTAGGTGCAAGTGTTTTAATATCAAAAAACAAATATCCAATAAAAACATCATAAAATTATCAGCTATGAGCACATAAACGCTCTTCAGAGATTCTTTCACGCGTAATAAAAATTGACTTACGTACGCACTTAACAAAACAACATGCATAAGAGTCTACGTCATGCCGCTGCAGTCATAACACCGAGTAGGTACCGAGTGTCGGTGGATAAGGTGGAAAAGTCAGAAAACATTCGGCATTGTTGATGGCAACAATTATTTAAAGGAAATAGTTCGCGAGGTGCGGTCGCCCTGCGTTGCGTGCCGCGACGTCTTCACGCGATCGGCACAACTTACCCCGGCACCATTAACATCCCTTACTGTCTTCGTGAGGTACGAACAGCAACACTAACCAAAGTGGTAATGTACGTCGGCCGCCGCGATAAATCCGCTTTTTTGGATAGTTTTGACAGCAAGACAGGTGTTAAATTTATATCAGTTGGAAGGAAGTTTTAGCGTGTTTATGGTAACGACGCGATTGTATCTGCGATGAGTGCTGGAGCGCGTTGGGAGTGCTTTGGCGGTGGTTCGTGAAGCCTTGTAGAAGTTTATGGTGTACAAATGATAATTTTATGAAAATGAATCGATTTTTCATTGTTGAAATGGCAATGAGTGATGAAGATAACTATTAAGTATTTTTTTGTATTATATGATGCTACTATTTTAATCTCAAAAACATTATTGTACTGAAATTAAGTTTAAGAAAGTTTTCCGTACATTATAAAATTACTGACGATAGACCCTATACCTAAATGTAAATGAACACGTTCAAAACGAAATAACGATCTTGTTCTAATTCCAACTAGAAAACAACCAAAACATCTAAATTGAAAACTCCGATACCCACCTAATCCTTGCTCTCCGGGGCCATTAGTCTCCTCTCGCGTAAAGAAAACTCCGTAATACGGAAACGCACGACACGTCCCGTTTCCCAAAACGCACTACAAACTACATTTAAACCTCTCGAGGTGAACGCACTCTCATTAAAGGGCCGCTAGATATAACTGTCCCTCGTCAACCATTGCTCGTCATATGCAGATGTGGAGTTGAAGCGCGTAACTTGGAGGAGTAATGGATGCGTGCGCGTGTCACATTACGTCCGGAGCGTGGCCCTTATTTTTATTTTGTCAAATTGTAAGCTGAAATAAAACGGGAGTGTGTAATAAAAATACCATTGGTACTGTTATTGCAGCGGGACGGAAATAGAGTTGTCGCGCGCCCTCGGGAAGGGAACTGACTCACTTGCCGGTAGCCGGTGGCTGGTGGCTGGTTAGATGTAAACTGGTATAAATAGATATATTGATCGTAGTTGCGGTGGATAGTAATGGCGTAAATGTATCAACACGTGGGGACGGTCTTGAAGTGTCTCTTGGCGGATGTTGCTTAGGATTGTTTGAGAACGAATCCATGAATGTACCTATACGCCATCCATAATACTTTTCGATAATTGCTAAGCATTATTGTAGTATTGAAAGTGATTTTCAAGAAAAAACGTGATCAGACAGAGTGGTGGGTCGTGAGCATTATGAAAAGTGTTCTTCCCGTGTAGTAGATAAAGTGATATCGCCTAAAGCCTGCATGTACATTTTACAAAACTATTGCTCTTATTATACTCCTCATCATCATCATCATCATAATCATTCCGAAGACGTTCATTGCTGAACATAGGCCTCCCCCATAGTGCGCCACCTTGAGCGGCTGCTCCTCCTGCATCCATTGGCTCCCCGCAGTTTTATTACAGTATTTTCACCTATATACAAATCCATATTTATTTACGTTCAAAAAATGCCACGTCAAAATTGTTTTTCTAGGTTTGCATTTGAAAACCAAAAACTCAAGTATTTTATCAGTTATCTAGTTTGCATAGTACCTACGAGGTTCGTTTAGTTTGGGTCTAGTCATACTGTGTGACTTGTTTTGGAAAATTTGATACAGAAACTTAAAACATCCGTGACTATTCAAACATTTTTAGAATTAAAACAACACCAATTTAAACCTAAATAAAAATTGTTCAAAACAGCAACAAAAAGATCGGGAAAGTCTTGGATTAAGAAAGAGCAGTCGCATTTATTTAAGACCGAATCAATAAAAAAGTAATAATCAAAACAGTTGCCCAGTTCACAGTGTCATTAGAACCGCGAACAGGCCTCGTTACCGCCCGCCCACGGCCTTCCCGCCCACCGAGCGCCCTGCGTCGGGAAATCACTCTCACCGGGCTATGCTTGCGCGGGCGCAGCGGTTTCTAACTTTAACGTGTAACGGCTGATGGTCATTATAACGTAGAAATATGACGGTGCCTTTTGAACTGATAGTCTGTAAAAATAGTTTGTTGGCAAATGGTATGCGTACCTGCATTATTTGTTTAACCTCTGGAATCCCAGCATTAATATGACAATTAAATAACAATGCATATATGTGCAATATCGGGTCTCTGGGAGTTAGAGAGCTAAATAACAATCATCATATTCAAAATGCATCTATCAGTAAGACATAATGATCAAAGAGAAGGACCTTACTCAGTTTCCACTTTTTACTTTTTGTTACATCCGTTATTTCTATATTGTTGACCACGTAAGTTTATGGGGGTAAACGGCGTAAAACATGTTTTGGCTACATAGTGACTCTGTAACTACGACGTTTTGGACACACAGACGTTTTACAACCCAGACGATATGACCCTAACCCAAATAGTTCATGATTTCAAGAAAATAGTATCTTTCTTGTGATAAATAGTTTTATGGTTCTGTTCGCAAATTAATAAAATCTTATCAAATGTTTAGGTTGCTTGTCGGTTTGTTTGTTTACTTTCGTATTAACAGGTATTAACTTCGTGAACTGCTTCAGGGTCTAGGCACATACTTACATGGCCTTTTACTGACGGTTTAGACAGTGCCTGTGTTTTGCAAAAGACACTCTTATTCTGGTTTAGATAATAGTAACACCTACTATTAGTGGCTCTATGAACTGTAGACCTAACGTCGCGGGTCTGTCTTTGTGTTGCTTATTAAGAAAAATGGTGTTTTTCGTTTTTAAAAATAGCTCCATAAATAAAATAAAAACCCTATTGTAGTTGAATAGGTAAAAAACCATATAAATCGAAAATTCACGAGAATCGGTTAAAAAATGCTACCTGCAGACGACTAGTTACAGCCGGACATCCGACGATCAGACATATAGAATATGAAATCATTACCCCCCGAACTGAAACGGAGACATTTCACGCTCGTTTGGTCCTAAACCTAGACTCACTTATTTCTTAGACAAAAATGTTAAACTCGCTTTTAAACAGTCCCGACACCTACGTAAACTAACTCTATAAACAGCGGGCTCATATCAAACGTAAGTGTGCGCTGCAATCCTCAGTTAACCAAATATGTCGCCGGGTGAACGACATCGGGCTATTTCTAACGCAATAATTATACCCGCCGAAAGGAAGGACTTGTCGGACTGAGAGGTACTCACGGCCGGTGTCGTGATACATCTCGAACTGCGATCTATATACTCATATCATAAGTACTCGTACATTAATGTCATTTTTTTCTTTCTTCTTTCTTTCTTTCTTTCATACTAGGTTTTGGCGTAAGCGCTGTAAAGTAGCAGGACAATTTAAATCTGTGTTTTTTTTTGTTTATTCATGAATGCTATGAAAGGCAAATAAAAAACCCACTGGACCAATATCAAATATTCTTTAAATACGACTACATTTTCGGTTTGCTTTTGTTCCACATTATTAATAAAATTGATGTTAGCTCATGGAATGAACTCACAATGTTTGAAATTATTAACTAATGGTCAGTCTGAAACTAAGTTTGCAAAGCATTTGACAAAAGCTTAAGTATATCAAATCGCAGTATATAAAAATAGATTGACAAGCCACGTGTATTCTTTGTAATATGATCAACTGATGTAAATATAAAGTTTGATGAAAGGTTTGGAGTTTGCTCCCGTCTTTAGGATACCGTACCTAATATCTATCGAGACCTTATCATTATAGATACCTATACTTCCCTTATAATGTATCTATTGCGGCAGTCCAGCCCCCCAGCAGCGCATGTAAGAAAATATATCATCATCATTATCATCAACAGCTGGAGGACATCCATTGCTAAACATATACCTCGCCCAGAGAGCGGCACTTTGAGTGAAAACTATACATACAGCGAAATGTCAATCCCAGGCTTAAGCCCCCGCGTCGTGGTCTCTTCAGCTAAAGATCTATCGCTCTTCTTTAATACTTTTTATAATATTATGTAAGTGATTATAATTAATAAAACAAACTAAGCGCAGGTATTAAAACCTGGCGATAGTAATCCCAGTAATCTATCAACGCGGTGATATACCCCGCGGGCGCCACCGGGCACCGCGCCAGATCGTACTACGAAATATACTGTTTGCCTCAATCGCACTGAAACTATTTAATTTGATGATATTTGTTGCGCAAATAAACATTTTTGTAGCCACCTTCCACGACACTTACCTACAGGCCCGCGGGTTGGTTAATAACTTGGCCAAATGCCAGTGAAATAAACGAATCATAACTATTTATTAATGTTTCATTCATTGATGGCACTTGATAGATGTGTTTGTCTCGTAAAGTGGTGTTTATAAACGTAAACCTCGTTTCGGACTTCATTAACATCTCACAACATACAACAATAAATGCCGCCCACCTTTGATATCGATATCTGCTAACATAAATATCATAACTTTACCTACCAAACCTTTACCAATAGGAAAGTAATATTAGCCAAACATAATTTATTGTAGCGAAGTTAAATTGGTAATTTTATGTTATAGGCCAGGGGGTCTAGCAAAGATACCAACCATTAACGCTAACGCCAAACGCTAACTCTAAAACCCCAGATAAGATAATACCTAAAATCACCCTACAGTAAAACTATATTGAAATGACATTCGCTGTGGAAAAGTCATTTTGGAGTTAGCGTTTGGCGTTAGCGTTAGTGGTTGGTATCTTTGCTAGACCCCCAGGTGTATCGCCGTTTTAAAGTATAGATAGGTATAGAGTATCAAATCCTTACAACAAATTAAAATAATCTTAGTTCCCAATTATGATTTATTAATTACCAGCAAAGTAAATCTATCCAAATCTGCAAAATAATTTAAGACCCTCAATTTAAAAAACAAGTTACGCCATCTACAAATTTTCAATTTATTGGAACTAATCATGGAACAGCGCCACCTATTCAACATGATGTGAACTAGCAACTACAAACTGTAAGCAAGTACCCATGTCACGATCTCGCGATGATAGCGTTAGAACAAGAAAATAGAACCTTCCTTTCGTTTGTTCAGCTGTCAACAGATGACGCTTACAGTCTGTTCGGTTGCTTACTATTTATTTTTCGGTAAATATAAATGCATACGTGAAGGACAGTAATTGATGTGTGATATCAATATCATCAAGGCTAAGCTATGCCTAAAATAAAATAAACTCTAATATTATTTTGTATTTTACAGAAAATTTGTAGTAAAACATTCTAGAAGGTTGGTGTACTTTAGAATCATGGAAAATATTTTCGGGATTTACTATAAAGTTCCATGTTGCACATAAGATGGAATGAAAGTTTTACATGAATTCTACCTACACCAAAATAGAATGGATGGAAAAAAGTACTTGCTTAGATTAAACAGAAACCGAGCCGTGAAGCGGTGGAATGGCAAAGTACACAAACTCCCGATTCTCTCAAATTACGTTCTGGATGCTAATATCCCGTGTGAAATTATAGGTTTATTTATATTTGAGTAATCGGGGTTTGCCAAGATGTCACCCAACCTGGAACCGGCATTTCGAACTTTGACCGGCATTTCTAACACTAAATTAAAGGACTTCAAAGCTAAGCGTGCATGGTGAAGTTAATAGTGTACCTAACTCTAAATAGTAGGTACTTATTGATAAGTTACGGTCATCAGTTCTTAGTGAACCCTATATATCAGATGCATAGATTCAAAGACCTCTATGTATACTAGACAGGACATCTCTAACTGGCACTTGCGACCACAGCGATTATGCCAGTAGGCCTAGCACGAATATTTACGCGCGCTCAGCCAATTAGAGCGAGTTATCCCAGTTCGAAAAAATGCGGAATCGATTTCGAACACAGCGTAGTGTCATCACTCCTCTTCTGGGTAGTTCCTCGTTGACTTTTTCTGATACGAAGCTGCACAGGACGGTTATGTTTGTTTTCCCCGACTATTTGAGCACGCAAGATGGCATTATTGGATCATAATTTGTAATTGCTCAGCTTCGTATGAGCGAAAGTAAGCTGGCCAGCATACTCGCTGAGTCGACAGTGCCAGTTAGATATAGCCCGTCTAGTATATATAGGTCTTTGATAAATTAAATATTTTCTTTGGATTCACAAACATCGTAACCTTAGCAACTTCGCAAAACATTGCCAGCCTGACTAGACAGATCAATGTCGCGACGCGGAACTGCTGGCTTCGCCAATCTAATCTACCTGTATAACGTGAAATCCGCTAAACTTTCGAATATAAACTGTATTAACTATGAAGTAAGATCCATTTTTGGGTTGGGAGATTGTATCGTTCTGGCAGAGGAACCGGCGCCGGTTCCTAACCTCTGCAGTTAGATGAGACGAGACTATCGCTCCGCTCTCGTGCCTTGCAATCATTTATACATTATTGTATAACTAGAGACTAGAGACGCCTCCCGGTTTCACCCACGATTTATAAATTAATAAATAAATGTGTGTGGACATTTCACGTACTATGGGAACCAGATAACTGATAGAGTACTTATATACTTTTTGTTTGTAAATACATACATATAATACTATATGACACCCAGACACATAACTAATACCTATGTTCATGACACACATGTTTGTCCTGGGTATGAATCGAACCCACAACCTTTAGTTCAGAAGTCAGAGCTACTACCACACTTATCTGATATTCTTGGGGTTGAATGAAAGGGTTCAAACATTACCTTACTACCCACGCCTCCACGAAATAAAATAAACCACATCCAAATATCAAGTCTCTAGGACCAGCCTTTTGGTTAGGCTGTCGGTCAATCTAGTAAGTCATTCTGGACAAAACCTTCTATAAAAATGTTTACGATGATGACCTGTATATTTGTAAGCTGTGCCAGATGACGGTGTGTGGTATTAATTCCAACCATTATGTGATTTCAACAGAAATTACACATCTGATTCACAATTCACATACAATCACATTTAGGTCATAACTCATGCACTCATGAACGTATGCACCTTGATGACTACTATTAAAAATGAACAAGTAATTATTACTTTCAAAGATTAAAAATGAATGCAATAAAATAAGCAAAATCGGTAAATAAATCAAAGAGTAATAAGCTTTTAAAGTTTCTACAAGAGGTATCTCCTGTCCCTTTCTCGCGAAACAGAGCGCCCCCACAGTTACTATGAAAAATCTACTCGTGACGTCACATGCCAAAGGATTGTATGAAAAACCACCACAGCTTAGTAATGAGATACTATAACGACCTTCCTCTGACGTCACTGGCCGTTTGAGCTATCTCTTTCTATTCCGGTTTTAAAATGCTTGTAACTTGGTAATTCTTTAACATATTTAATTTTTGTTTTCACAAATGTTTATCTTTTGAAAAATATGATTAATTAATCCAAAAAAAAATTTTGGTTATCATGCCCATTATGCACATATTAATATAATATGTGCATAATAAGGAATAATAGATGTAGGTAGATACTATGTAGAGACATTATAGGTACACAAAATTTTCAAATGCGTTATGGTGTACCGTCTCATTCCATTTTAAGAAGTGAACTATGTAATCCGACCGGAGGGATACACTATGCCGTTAGCTATCACTCATATTGTTCACTAAGTTTTTTTACCATACAAGTGCACATGCACTGATCTGTCATTACGGCATTCACTGTACGCGCCACGTCTTCTCCGGCGCGTCACCCTCCCGTACGATGCGTATTTTTAGCACAAGCCACCGCGCCCGCGCGCCCGCCGCCCAAACACTCCGTGTGTATGGTGTAGTAGTGGGACTTGTTGACCACTTGTGGGACTCGTGGAGTGTACTGTGACAGTGACATGTGCGTCTTATGACGAAGGCTTTAAGGATGGACCATTTGAGGCGGCAGAGGTTCCGCATCGGCCGCAGGCGGGTAATTATTGCAATTTGTTTCTTGGTTGTCGAATGCATAGGTTATGTCTATGATGAGTGAATTGATGATGTTTCCTTGTTCCTGACTTGAATCTTGTGCTTAAACGTCCATGGTGTTATGGGGGACAGTTTGGGGTTAAGGATACGCGTTTTCTCAGTGATGTTTTGGTCATAAAAGATGGAATGCTGTCAGAATCTTGACATTTCCACTCGCGTTTAATGCTTTTACTAATTCTTACAATCGGAATAGTTTTCCTACATGCTAATAAAGATACTTGATAACAGATTTAATTCATACATGGAGTCCTAAAGTTAGAAATAAAATAAAATCTTAGAGCATGACAGAGTCTGTGTTGTTCTCGATTGTTTTCAATTTTAGACAGTGCTGCATGATTGATAAGGTCGATGTTTGCCCGCGTAGCGTGCCAGCTGGTAAACAGAAGGCCACAGACAAACAATTCGGCAGATGCATCACGTGGGCCTTTCCTCTGAACGTGTGCGTATGCGTAACATCGTGGTTTTTATGTGTCTTGATTCAACATAATACATACCTAGGTTGTGTTTGTTAAGAGCACAGCTTTTTGTTTTGTTTAGTGGATGGTAAACTGAAGTAAATAATGTAAATTCTGACTTAAATATACAACTTTACTATTCAAAAACCATTCAACTGTTAATCGAAATTATAATAGCCAATGAATTTAACTACACTATTATAGTATTTCTTACACTATTATATTTGGCATACAGCGGTTAGATGTATGACAAGTTGTAGTTAGCCATTTTTCAGAGAGTGGGCGTTCCTACTTAAGTCTTGGTAATATACCGACAATACCATCATATACATATGTAGGTAGATTTAATAACCATTATTTGTGGGTAATTGAAGTTTGCTTTTATCGATCAATGCATAGCCATGTAGGTAAGTTCCATCGATTGATACGATAAATATACACACACACACACTAGGTAGGTACTAAGAAGTGTACCTCACGCACACATAAGTGAACGTTACTCATCGATAAACTTGAGAACCAGAGAACACGCGTCAGGTGCTGCTGATGCTGTTATTTGAAAATTCCAGAAGTTAATACCGGCGTCACACCATTGGCTAGGCTTTATAATCTTTGACAGGCACCTACATGGTCTTTATGTAGTAGTTATGTTTTAGAGGTAGGGGTTATACAAGGTGACCTTGAATTGGTATGTTATCCCGAAAGGGGGTAAATCTACACCCCAAGGTAGACAATGTTTCTTCTACGACTTTACTAAATTAATAGTTTTTCATTGAAGAAATGCCATATAGGTAAAGTTTAAGTTCGAAAATAGTCTTAGCGTAGCTGAGTGGTTGAACTTTGTCTTGACCGAGTGCACATAAATGAGTTTAATGATCTGTGTTTAAAAATGAAGTATCTTGTTAACTCTCGTAGCTATTGCACGAGCAATTTTGCCAGTAGATTTATTTTCCAACATGGAGGTTTTGAAACACCCAGTTTGAAGTAAGGCTTTCACAACTTGCAGGGTATGATGGTCTCTGTCCTCCCCCATTTCGGGTTAACATACCAATTCAAGGTCACCTTGTATATTGCACTAATTACTAGTTAGTTAAACCTTCATAGTACTCTGTGTTTGAGATAATAAAGTGACTTTTTCTATACACAAGTACGTAGAAAACGATTTTTATGAGATTTGGACACCTGGAATATTGCCATTCTGATTTTTGACTCAAATTTTAGCTAGAAACTACCTGAGCACTAAAGCTGCGCCCTACGATCTCACCCGCGCGGAAACAATTTTGGAAACCTGGCCTGCCCTAGCCTGGTACACAATAAAAATTATCTCCTCTTCGATCCCACTAGCTCCACAAAGAGTAATAATCAATGGGCTCTCTACTCCGCTGAGACGAGGGCCATTCTGTTGGCGCCCCACATTTTTAATGATGTAGCGTTTATTGGACCTTGATTGGATGAGCTGGAGTGTTCAAGGGGCTCCACCGTGCCAACTTTATTATTTGTTTCAAGATGTCGGGCTGGAAATTTCAATGTATATACATTTAAGTGGTTTACATTATACAATATCTAATTAACCCGATAGTTACACAATAAAATTTTTGATAGTATTTGTTAGAATTTGTATAGTACATTGTTTGCCGCGTTTGTCAGTTTTGTCAAGCAATCTAGTTGGTCAGGCCATCAGCAATCAGCTTGACATACCTACTATATGATAATACCTAAGTACGTCGGGTTTTCGAAGTATTGGTTATGATAATAGCAACCATTAGTCTAAAGCTGATTAATTTTGTAGGTGCCTACACTTCATCACCAATATATCCAATGGTCTACTTTTCTATTGTAATTGATATAATGAAACTGTCCCTACGGTGTCCTTTTTGTCCATAGCTTACGTAGTAACATATTCAGTAATCTATGCCGCAACTTTAACAAATAATGAGCACCTATGTCAGATAATATATAATAATAGATCTCCGAAATGAAATAACAACTGTTAAATGGGCAGAAAAGTCTGGACCATCTAATTTATCAATTAGATTTAGCAGTTGAATTATTTAAAATTCGCTATCAATAAAAAGTTTTCTAAGTGCACGTCAATAATGTTGCAGCAATGCAAAAACGTATTTTCATCAATTTTGCACATTCTTTTATCAAAGTTCATACGTTTGTGTACTATTATAAAATCTGTGACGATATTGTCAGCCAGCTCGAGGAGTGCATAGTTGTTACTCTCCAATCGATAGCGAGTTTAAAGAATTGTTGCACTTCCATTGCCGTCTTTACAGCAAGCAACAGCTATTGAACTGCTGCCGCAGTCATTGTAGCGCGGGTAGCTTGGCGCTGACGCTGGAGGAAGTTGTATTGTCAGGTGTATGTACGCGCGCTTGGTTAGGGTGCGATGGTTGAGACCTAAAAAATGTTTTCAATTACCGATAACGTACAAAGATTTTTCAGGCGCCTGATAGTTTTACGACATTTTACGGACTTTGTCTTACATTACTAGAAGTACCAACGTGACTTTATGTATACTTTTGCAAGAACGGTTTTTTAAAATATAATATGTATTTTTGTCATCCCTAACGATTCGTCGATTCGTGAAGTAGGTGGTCCATAGACTTAGCATGTTGAAAGTAACGAAAAAATTCTAGGTCTAAGGTCTGTAGGTTATTCAGTAAATCAATCAAATAGACTAAATCTTGATCCTAATTTAAGACTCAATGCTTTCGGTTATTTAATGTTATTATAAAGAGCATATTGGAAATGGAAACCTTATAATCGCCAACAATATCTAACTCCTAGGCGCAGGCCACATGTAAATGGCGTCGGGCGCGGACATGGCACGGGCGGCTTCCTGTTCCATTCAAATTTCATACAAAACGCATGGGTACAAAGCTCAGTTTAGGACGCGCGAGCGTTACATGGAGCGTTATAACCACGTCCGAACAACGACATAACGTGTGTCCTAAATTAAGCTTTATTTCCATGAATTTTGTGTGAAATTTGAATGGAATAGGAACCGCGTCCGTGCCCGATGCCATTTATGTGTGGCCTGTGGCCTAGGCTACACAAGCTTTGTACTTGTCGCATATTTTAGGTATTATTTACCTATGGTCATTGTTGAGTCATAACCTCGCACCATCTCAAAGCGTGCAGACCACGTCCCGTCTGTCGCAAGTGGGTCAGAGACGTCGCCATCGCGGCGCGCATCGATCCGGAAGCCGCGCATGCGCATCACAAACGATGACCTTAACCACCTCGCAATAAAGTCCATTATGGCAGTCAATGAACTTTCAATCCCTTAACTAAAACTCACTACGGTCGACCCTGGACTGCTATCTAAATTGGACTTTAAGTGCATTGTATTAACGCATACTTTACAGGTTTTAGTAAACCAATCGGCTAATGCATGTAGGCTGTTCCTGCCAGTTTCCGTCTTAGTTCCTAGGTAATATTAAATAAATAAATAATAAATAACGCCCAACGATCACATACATAGATCCTGGACCCTAACTAGGATTCCCTGTATCTAAGGACCCAGGAACTACGAGGACCATGGTCCCACAACACCCAGACACAGAACAAGTATTTGCGCTTTTTTTTTCGGGCACAAATACTTGTCCTGTCGCGGGAATCGAACCCGCCACCTCCGGGATATGAGCCGACCTGCTCAACCACCACACCACGGAGGCTGTCACTATATTGAACTGGAAAATTCCGTCATGAAGGCCATAATAGAAGGCGCCAAGATCCATATTTTAATAAAGCTTGTTAAGTTATTGAGGGTACTAATTTTTTTATGGTCAGATCTTGGGCATAGGGCCACAAATTAATACAAAACCATCATGGTTTGTGACAGTAATGCTTCAAGGTTACAATAATATTGTTCGAATTCGTACCATAAACTTATAAAGTAATCCTGCGTGAGAACGAGACGTCTACATTTTTATATAGCGTTATCACTGTCGCACGTCTGTGTCAACATGATGTATTTGAGAGAACGATTTAACGTCACGTCATCTAACTGCTCTGCGTCAACAACATGACAGTATTCTTACTTTTATGTCATTTTTCAAAGTATGATTGAAGTAATAATGCTATAAGAGGTTGTGCTCGGCCCCCAGATATATTACAATACTACCTTGGGTCGGTCCATGCAGTATTTAAATACATTGAGTGTTACGTTACTCGAAATAAATGTTTTTTTTATTAAGGTATTATTATAACAAATAATTCCGATCCCTCGTGTTTAGGTTTAGAACATTTAAAAAATTTACTAATCCTCACACATGGAGCTAATTCACATTTCTAATTTTTATGAAGCTCTTTCTTTCTATTATTTTATTTACACTTTATTTACATTTTATCATTAACACCGCAGAAGGCATAACCAGAAGTTGAAGTCATTTATTAATTAAAATCATCTTAAAACTATTTGAGTCGTTCTTAAAAGGTCAAAATTATTTCAATAATTGGTCGTAGCTTAGCATTTTACTTCCCACGTAACTACTACGTGGGAGCTACGGCACTGCGGCAAAGGTCCGCTACGAATGCTACGAGCGTGCTACGCGTGTCTACGCCGTAGGCTGCCGCCCGCCTTGGAAACGTAGGCGGGTGGTGTTGCTAGTCAAACGGTTTTCCCTATATTGAATCATTTTCAAAGCATTTTATTTCGATAATACATGGTTCACTTATACATTTAGAAAGACACCAAACAAGTGCCAACTTTTCAGGTTTCCTTCAACTCAGCCTCTGTGAAACAAACAGACAGACGTGATTAATATATTGTGCGATTCTAATTTCGGATAACACTGTGAGATAAAAAGCAGATATAGGTATCAATGAATGTATGAACAAATGCATAAACCTTTATGTGCTTAAAATAGATTTTACATTTACCTACATGTTTGAAAAACTTCTCTAACTGTGTCTGTTTCTATGTATATAATATATATAAACAACAGTATTTATATTACACTGGCGTCCTGCAATGCAGCACTGCAACTAATATTGGCGACCGTAACACTGCAACACATCACTCACTGTAATGTTTCGTGTTGCGGGCGGATTTTTCAAAAGTGAGCTCTGTTACCTACGTATAAGGCACTAGCGCGCAAAGATACGGGACAAAACGGTCGTGATATATATGCCTAGATATTTATATTGTGAATGGAAAGTTTCACTAAGTTAACGAGGCACGTTTTGTGACGATCCGTTACATATTGACGATCTATAAAACATAATTGACAGTTTATATCGTCATGCGTCATTGTAGGGGTAAGTCAGACTATATTACCTTTACCCGTATTTTCCTATTTTCCCTTTACTGGATGGCTTGGTATTTACCCTCCTTCTTACAGTTCTAACTCGCTTTGAAAACGGAATACCGAACTTAAAACAGAGTAGGGGGCAACCACAACGCCTTATAGCATTATTACTTCAATATTACTACAATCATACATTGACAAATGACATAAAAGTAAGAATACTTTAATGTTGCAGAGTCAGAGCAGTTTTGATGACGTCACGTTAAATCGTTCACTCAAATACAACTGTCATGTTACATCATGTTGACACTGACGTGCGACACTGATAACGCCATATAAAAATGTAGACGTCTTGTTCACACGCAGGAATACTTTATATGTTCGTGGTACGAATTCGAACAATATTATTGTAACCTTGAAATAATAATGCCATGTAACATGATGGTTTTGTATTAGTTTGTGGTAGCCCAGCAGGTTTACTCTGTTTTAAGCTCTGTACATTTACATTTACAACTTCTAAAATAAGATTGTATTTGTATTTGTTCGTGTCCTCATATCTTCTCCAATTGTTAACCAATTTCGATGATTGTTTTTTTTTATAGTGCGTAGACTGCGGTGTCATTTTCCATCAGGTAAGACTGCGGACAAATGTGGGCCAATACAGTAAAAAAAGATGTTATTGTGTATGATGTTACGTCGCTATATGTATAATTGTATATCTGTTTCCCCACGAGGGCTTTTAATTTTACGAGATAAAGTTGTCGATGTTGATTTTAGTAACCCGTGTTCAAAATTTCATCCAAATTGCTTCAGCCGTTTTGGGGTGACCCCCCTTTTGTGTGAGGATTAAAAAGGTCATGGAGTCCCATCATCAAAAAATAAGAATCAGATAATGGGATGGGATGGAAACTGGGAAATTCCCAAAGGGTGACAGCAAACGCATCACGTTTTTCATGAAACACTCGATGCGCGATCACTCGCACTTGACCGGTATGGCTTTGACAGCCTCCGTGGTGTGGTGGTTGAGCAGGTGGGCTCATAACCTAGAGGTGGCGGGTTCGATTCCCGCGACAGGGCAAGAATTTGGGCACGAAAAAAAGCGCAAATGCTTGTGTACTGTGTCTGGGTGTTGTGGGAGAATGTATGTGATCGTTGGGAGTTATTTATTTGTTTATATTATTTATTGTAAATGATTGTTTCAATTTGTCGTCATAATGCGAAAATTTCCATTATTGCGGCAATGGCGCCTTATTAAGGGCTTTCCATGGTCCTTAAGTACGTGTTAACGACTTGTTGAAGCGAAGGTCGGGAATGGGCCCCAGGGTAGGAGCGAGGGGTAAGGGACGCAGATTCGTGCGTGACGTCATTTTACTTGTCGGTCGGAGGTGAGCCATTTCATTTGGCCTCGTTTTCAGAACCTTTCTCGAAATTGCAGGGAAAATTTTCTGTCGAAATCTGTAGTTCAAAAAAAGAAATTTTGTCTTATCACTGTAATCATAATAATAATCATAATAATCATAATAATTTTAAATGTTGGAGTTTTATTTGTTGGTATCATGCTTGTGGAAATAATAGAACGTGTTCACTATTTCTGGTTCTATATAAAGCAAACCGAGAACGCCTTAGTAGATACGTTCTTATGTTAATATTTCTTTAGTTAGAAACAGTGAAAAGCGAGTCTCGTTTGACGTTCGTGTTGTCAAGGATGACGTCACTTTTTGAAAGGCAGCTTCTGACTTCAAAGCACAGCGCCGCCATCCAAACAAAAGCATTTGATAAACATTAACTGAATCCACTCGTCAAGAACATTCCTGCATTGATCGTTAGGAAGAAACCCATTCATCGCCAGGGCCATGCCAGTTCCCAAACATTATCTCTGAGTTCTGTGACCCAGTTGGCCTAATCGCTAATCTCGCGGCTCTGCGAGTGCGCGCGCATCCATTCACCGGCTTGCCGGGGCGGGGAGAAGTGAGGGGAAGTTGGCGATTTTGGGTAGTGTCGGCGCTCCTGTGGGCCACTTCGCCCGCGGCCGTCGGACCGGCTGCCGGATGTCGACACCACGGCGGACCAGGACGCCATCCCGCTGGTGGTCCGCCGCGACCACCAACCGCCGCCGCCCGCCCGCAGCCTGATCGGCTACAACAGCCAGGGACACGGGTACAACAAGCTGTTCACGCAGGTGCGACCCTTGTGTCTTCACTGGCTCGTGTTTTGGAAACTAAGCGGTGTAAACAGTGTTGCTTTTTTTTCCGCGTTGCTCTATTATTGTTTTTATTGGGACACGCAAAGCTGTCAAAGCCTTTTTAGGGTAACTTTTTTCAATGTAGTTTTTGTAAAACGCTTGTGATTGGCGATTATAAAAAGGTTTTTCGTAGCATTAGTAAAGTTGAAAGCTGTTTCAGTATTTTCTTTTTTTTATTGAATTTAATTGTAACAGTATTTAAAGGGGCTCTAGATGTTGTAGGAAGAACCATGGGCTATGATACAGTTTTCTACCTCGTCTCTTGGTACGAGTATGTACGTTTAACAAGATCCCACCTCTCGGTGACAAAGAATGTGGTATTTATGGACATTGCTTCGTGTTCCTGTCGCTCGTCACATTTCTAATTAATTAGCAAGCAACAAGTGTTAGTGTTTTTGTTTACGTGTGCGTAGATAGGAGGCAATTTACATGCACTTGTAGATAGCGGTGTTTATGTATTAAGTGATTAATGTTATCAGCGTACAAGCCCGGGGAACGGCTACGTCAGGTCGTATTAGACGAACCATTTTGTTACAATGTTTTGAATGAATATTTTGCGTAGATACATAACTATGTTAATCTGTACTAACACTAACTAATTAAATTTTAAATATTTTGATCTAAACATCAAGTTTGATATTAGTAGGACGGGGCGTGTAAAGTTAAATAGCCAAAAGCAGGCATAACATCCCCTCTCAATTTTTTTTTTCATATTCTCTTTTGAAGTTTTAATTTAGTTATATTTTATATATAGCAGTATTGCCTGCTTTTATAGCGTAGGTCAACTGACTAATTTTAAATGAAAAAGGATAACTCCGCTCTTGACTCACACTTTTCCTGTACCTACATTAGCAAGTAATCTGTTTAACTTAGTTGTACTAAAATATCGGCGATGGTTATAAGTTACCTCTGGAATACCAGCATTTGAGATAACAATAGAATAACAATGCATGCGTGTTCATTTATTTTTAATATTGATGTAATAACAGTTATGTTTAAATACTTTGTACATTTATTATGTACACTAATGATAATTAAGAATGATTGGTATTAAGATATTGTTACTATACCTTTTTCCTTTTTGTTGACATGTAACTAAATTGATGCCAATAAATGACTATGACTATATTCAATATTGAGTCGCTGAGAGCTTAAGAGTTAATTCTGACATCCAAATTGATTACATTTCGTAAAAAAAAATCACCAATTCATGTCGAATATTGACCAAAAAATCCTTAAAAACATGTAAATATAAAGAAACTTCTCGAGTTTATCTATTATATGGCCGAGATCATCAATAAACAGACGAGATAATCCCGCACAACTAATAATATCTAACCCTGGGCCTTGATTGTAACTATCGATGAGTAACGTGTTCCAGCGTTTACTCTAAAGCAATTACGATATAATTTCAACACATAGGTACACCACACATATATTTAGTGTTACTAGAACACATTCGGAACAATGTTGGCTACAGAAATATCCAATCCACAATAGTCATTCCTGCGCTCGCAGTGAGACCACATCCGCTAGGAATGGAAGATTTTTTTGAGCAGTTCTGGATCATTGTGAGTTAATTATTCTTAGATTGTTTAGCTGGCATCTTGACTAACAACATAAAATATGACAAACATTTAAAATTGTGAGTAGGTTGAATAATTTCTTATCACTTTAATATCGTTTGTTTTAATACTTCAATGGTTATATAAAAAAGATAGTAATAGTGTTTTAACATTTGTGGTTTTTATTGGGATTAGATAATGTTCTCGTCGCTATCTTTATCAATGTTTTGTCTGTGGAAATTTGTGAATATGTGTGTTTATAGTGAGTCGTAGAATTTCGCATCTTTCGTTAATGCGTTAGCAATATCTGCTTTTCTAAATGTTTATGCAATTTTGAAAGTTTCTTCTCAAGTAAAATGATGAATACAACCGTAAAGCAGTGCCAGATAAAAGATGTGATTTTAGTTATTATTGTACGTGCCTTTATATGATTATGCTTGCGTCGAGTTATTGTCTCGGATAATATAATTGAGTTAATATTTTTTTTCATATTCATGCAAGGGCGATATATACTGCGGTGAAGCAGTTTGATTATGTTGCTTTATCATCAGAATGTTTTCTAACTTTCTATAGAACGGAATATTGAAATGAGAATATCTTCTCATAAGCATATCTTTTCATTTTCTTTTAAGTATTACTTAACCTATGGTGCAGTTGGTCAATTATATCATAGTTAGAAAAAGAAAGACAATCTTCAAACTGTGGCTTAGTTACGGTAACAATGCCACTTAATTAGATGTTTGCCAATTGCCACTAAGATAGAGAAAATATAAAAATTGCCTACTACTTCAAAATGGGCTTAATATATTACAACTACAATATGATAATGACTTAAAGTCTGTTGAAACGCATAGGTAATTAGTCGATGACGTGCCTCCAATCCACACGTGGTGATCAATCTGCCACTATTTCACTGAAATAGACTAAAACAAACAGTTCATCATTTCCTGTAGTCCAGCTTGACGTATAAACTTGACCTGTCTGTAGCTGATTTACTGTTGTTATTGTTGCCGTCACTGTTGATTTGTGTTGATTCCAGCTCCATTACTGCTGGCAGACTGTCCATTTAACACAGTTTAAAGTTTGCAAGTTTCAATTCCAATATTTCTTCATAGGCATGTAGGTTTGTGTTTAGTTGAGGTCAAAATTTTTAAACCTCTTGAAGTGTTCAGAATTTGAGTTACGACCATTGTTTTTATACAATAACTGGCATCCACGCGACGGCTTCACGTGGTTACTGAAACACGATTATTCAAAGTTACGATTAACAAAATAACTGTTCTATAACTAAGGATACATACAATGTTATGGCCCATATTATGGGTATCCTTGTTGTAAACGTAAAGAATAAACTTTCCATTATCTCTTAATAGTTTGTGAAAATTTTAGCGGTAAAGCGGCGCGGCGTACTTAAGGTAGCGGTTAACGGTAAAGCTAAGCTTAAATCTTATTACCTGTAAATTAGCAGCATGTATCGATAGAGATTATACTACGTACCTACTAGTATATAATTATATATACCAGAGACCAGTGTATGTATAGCATATTTTTATTTCTGTTGACGCAGGGAGGTGCAGTACCTTACGATTTTACTGCCTTTCCAATAATTAGGTATGTTCTTTGAATTGTTATTCTTTTTCACCTAGATCGATAGCTCATTACTTGGTAGTGGCAGCTCAGTTGATAAATTGCTGACTCTACATAATTATTTTATTGCGTTTATTAAGATTATGCTTATCAGTAATATTTTTAGGTATACGTTATTATGTTGGTGATAATTTTATTCATTAATATAGTATGGTTTAATTTAACTATTAATATTGGAATGGAAGATATTATTGTCCTGTTTGTTTTACAATTTTATAACCAAGTAAGTAATACAATAAACGACATGACTGCGAGTAAAAAATACAAATAAAGGTTGTTAATATGTTCAAGTTTTGGTGTACCGTGTAGATACACGAAAATAATCTGTAGGTACTGTAAAAAATCCTCTATAATTCATGGAGCATCGATCAATGACCTCGTTCCCATTGTAATCTAATTACTTATTAAGAGTACACGGAAAACGTATGAACCCCCGTTTATAAATAAAGTGGCTCGATGGTTTGGCCCCGAAAGCGGGTAAAATATGCACAGAGGCACGGGTGGTATCGGTTCCGCGTGGGCGGCTGACGTCACGATCGACCAGCGCCAGGCTGCCGCCAAACCCCCGCGTGGAGCAGACCTTGATCAGTCGCGGCCTGATAACAACCTCTTTGAAAACGTTGCCAGAATAAGGCTTGTGGTACCTAAATAAAAATAAAGCAGTATTCTTTACTTATATAAGGTTCGTTAGTGTCGCGATTAAAATGTCTTACCCTAAAAGTGACACATCGATAAACTAATTATAGAAGACTAGTAATTTCTGGTTTTATTTTCACTTTTGGACGCTGTAGCTAGGTGAGCTTTTTGTGCTTGTAGTGGTAGATTTGTAGAATTGTGTGTTTATGTTTTTAGTTCGTTAGTTCTTGCATCTTCATCTCATGCGTAAATAGATTGGTTTTGGATTTTTAATCTTGAAGTCTTCTTAAAAAAATTGTACTTACAGATTGTGAATATACCTACATATAAGTAAGAATAGATTAGTATAATTAATTCTATTTATAGTAACAATCAGATAAAGCATAACACACTTGTTTTGATAATTGAACTTAACAATTGGTGGGTTTTGGCTCAATTTCTGAAAAAAAAAAAAAAGAGTTTTGTTTTCAAAACTATCCGTAATAGTTAGATTGATAAGTGATGATCGCTGGAAACTAACTGTATGTAGGAAACATGGCCCTTTATCTGTCCTATAATTCAATAATTGAAAACAGAACCTTTTTGCATGTCCTAATCTGTAATGTTCCAAGCATGATGTGTGTGTTGACTCGATGTGTGTTCGCATTGCATGCAAGCCGGCACGCGTCGCCAATGTCCAACTACAAGCCCTTGGAGAGGACTGGGGTAAGACACCTAGTGAACCATACCGTTCCTTGATCTTTAGGCTTACACCTAATAGTGAACCATACCGTACCTTAACACCTACACCTTTAGGCTTAGAATGGCTTAACTTTATTAAAAAAGCATTCAGCTCATTTAAAATAATACGTACTTAAAATACAGCATCATAATAGGCTTGTGTCCTGCTATTAAAAATTAACAACTTAAAATTATTTGAATAATGTAACATAAAAATTAATGAATAATTGAAAGAATTAATAAAATCGGTGAATAAATCACGGAGTAATAAGCTTTTAAAGTTTCATCGCCTGTCCCTTTCTCGCAGAAAAGAGCATCCCCACAGCTACTATGTAACTTTGGGAAATGACGTCACATGCCAAAGAGATTGTTTGTAAATCTACCACAGCTTAGTAATGAGGTACAGCTTAGTATGAAGTTGGAAGAAGTGACGTCACTGCGCATTTGAACTGTCTCTTTCTATTCCTGTATTTTAAAATGCTTGTAACTTTGTCATTTTTTGAGTAATTTATGCAATAAAATAATAGCAGGACACAAGCGTATTATACCGAGATGAGAAAGGTAGTGTATAAAGAAAATCACGTAAACGGAAGTTCACAAAGTTTCTGTATGTTTTGAGTAAACGTTGGGTAAATCTTATACTCTAGCTTCCGCGGGTGAAGTGGCACTCGGTAAAGTTGCAAGATTTCTCGTAGCGATGAAGCCTTTAGCCGTAAACGCTGTCGTGTTCACGGTGACGAGTGTTAAAGAAATCTGTCATCTTTATCATTAGTTCATTCTATGTACTTCCAAATTGATATAGATATATTTTAAGAATAGTAAACAGCTATAGTCCAAATAACGTGATGACATAAGCTTAGTACAGCCAACACTACCTCACCTTATAAAATATATTTATTATTAAATATTCCTAATACCATATTGCACGTGCATGCACGCAACATATTTTGATTTAAGAGGGTACAAAGCATCATACACATTCTTGGTTACCGAAATCGGCAATGTACACAACAATACGTTTTATTTTACAAGTGCTTACATTGGGTACCTAAGTACCCAAGTATTTAAAAGATTCGTATAGATTTAAGTTATAAACGAGAATGTCAACAAATAATCAAATCAATAAAAAAATACTGGCATAGTGGTAGTACCCTATGGTACAACGCTAACGCTCTTCGCTCAACTTACTAAACCAATGTTTGAAAGATGGCAGACTAAGTACTTAAGTACTAGGTACCGATTGAATATCGTTAATTTGTCTAATTTAGACAATGGCCACTCTAATTATTATATTCATATCGATGATCGATAGCATTCCTAGTATTCTGTTGATAACTGCAACATATTGGTGCAGAGCGGCCGCGGCGCGACGCCGACGGTTGCGCGCGCATCACTCCGCAGGCCGTCCCGTTTGTTGACATTTCACGCTACTTTTCCTGCTTGGGTTTTTCAGCTGGATTTATTACCACCACCACTGCACTGGGGTTGGCAATGTTTTTACTAATGCTATAAATATAAAGATTTCCATTCTAATTAAATCTCGCGATAGGAAACGACGCGGAGAGGAAATAACAACCTTTGATTCCTAAATCTACACCTGAAACTATTTTTATAATTAACCCTAATTTACACCTTTACTAACCGACTTTGATTTCGATTTATTATATAAGTACCTACTTACACCTTGATTTGAGACCGGATCTTAAGTGCTGGTTCTTGAGGTAACCTATGGTTTTAGAAAATTCTCGTAGGACCACCAAGCCATACATAGTTGAATCAGGTTTAATTACGATGTTTTTCTTAATTAAAATCTCAAGCCAATTACAGGATTCGAACCCATGACCATGGGGTCTCATCCGGTACAAACGAAAAATAGCCCGAACGTGAAAAAAATGTAGTGATCGTGTCGTGAGCGTTACTAGTTAGTGTCCAGTGTATTCACTGGGCCCAATACTTCGCCAAAACGCATTAAATGTCGCTTAATAATCTTGCGTTCTGCAGAAATAAAATAATTTGTAAAATACCCGAGTTATTCCGTTGTATGGGATGAGGCATCTGTAGTGTAGGTATTATATTATCTGGGCCATGACCTACGGATTGCCAGTCAACGTCATCAACTCGCTATGTTTCACCAACTAAGCTATTATTGCTGCTTCACCACACTTTTTTCATGTTTATACTGGACCATGTTTCAATCGCATCGATCTATCGCACATATGTAAATCATATCTACCTACTTGCCTATCAAAATAGATCTGCAGCCAATAAAATCAGAAAGCTTCACATCTAAGTGGCTTCCGTAGTTCAGACGCATTCTCAGTTGTGTGATAAAATTTACATTCCTTGATTTACGATACATATACAGTCAAGGTCTCGTAAAGAATTTACAGCTGTCAACATTCTACCTGGCGCACGGCGTAATGCAAGTGAAGAGTTTAGTTTTCATACCGATAAAATTCTATATAAAAGTACCATCTGGTCGAAGAAAATGGGTTATTCAGTTTGTACAATGAATCAAAATCTAAAAATAGGAATAATCTATGGAGATTATGTTTGAGTTCCTATTTATTCCTAGGGAATAGATAAAAAGGGAATAGATAAATTATTGTAACAACAACAACGTGTTCTGGGGTTTTTCATTCTACTCTGCATGGTTGTATTCAGGGAAACTGACATCAGATTTAAAACTATACATTAAAAAAACGCTTTTGGAACGCAAGAAAGTTCGTTGCTAAATTCAAAGGAAAAAGACTAGATAACTACCTAACTGCAGTTCTACTAAATTAATATCTTAAGTAGTCCTAACTTAGGTTGTTTTTCAAACTTTCAGGGCTCAGCTGATTCGAATTACTCGCAGCCGTCATCGGATCTGTCGCTGGACGAAGACAAAGAGGCGCTGCGCCGCGAGAAGGAAGCGCAGGCACTCTCACAGCTGGATAAGGCACGGGTGAGTTCCCAGCTCGTTCCCAGGTCTTGGCTCTTTGGAACTACTTGCAGCTGTCTCCAGAGAAAGAGAGAGACTGTACGGGTAAGTTATGTACCTAAGGCCGGTTCTGGAAGACTGAATTACTTGGTCGTGGCATTTGACTACTGCAGTCAAAGGTCGTGGCTTATTGATAAAGTCCCAGATATTGATAGAAGATGAAGACTGAAACAGCGTTGTCAATATTGTTTATTATTTGAGACATCGGGAGTATCAGACGTCTATCAGTTCTAAAAGTTGTAGCTGTCGTCAGAAGGTAAGAAAGTCCTAAAGGGCAGGTACTGTTGCAACTGGATATGGCACGAATGAGTGTATTCCAGACGTTTTCAGGTCTTGCCTGATGAGTCTTTTACTGGTGGACACAAGGAGACGGTTCGCCGCGAGAAGGAAGCGCAAGCACAGCTAGATGAGGCACGGGTGAGTTGTTACGTGTACCAGGTTATAGCTGATCTCCACTCGCTTTTATTGGTCAGTAGTTCTTTATTATTTTGCCGCAGAACTGATTAGTCAGTTTATACCAGTTCTTGATTTATGTGCGACACAGTAAGTGCCCCCAAAATTGAGCTTAATGGTAATCCTTTTAGTCTTTTTATGGTTATTAGTTATTATTTTCATCAACATCATCATTCGCCTTTGTCGTCCCATTACTGGGTCTATGCCTATCTCATTTCATTCGCCTTAGTATTGGTATTATCTGTAGCGTTATTGTAGGTGATTATATGAACTTTTAGCGACACCTGGATCTGCTGGACCATCTCCGCTTTCCCTGCCTTCGCCAACACTCTGTCAGCGCTTTGTCTATCTGTTGTACCCCTTGTAATTTCTAGAAAAATTATACTTATATAGTACCTACCTACCTTAAATTCCTACTACAGTTAGCCTAATGCTGTGTTTGTGGTATTCCAGTCGAAGCCAGTGGCGTTTGCGGTGCGCACGAACGTCTCATACGATGGCACAGTCGACGACGACTCGCCCGTGCATGGCAGCGCTATCTCCTTCGAGATTCGAGACTTTCTCCACATCAAGGTGAGGGAAACTACTGTTAATGTCACTGTGAATTCCTTTATCAACCTGTCTACCTAATATTGTATGAGAACCATTGTATCCTCGATATCTGGCCTCTCATACCTAATTTTTCAAATCGTACTGTTGTTATTGGCAGTTTGGATATTCTAATGAAGAGGACAATGTTGTCTGGAAGAGATCGCTCTGAGCGATAAGACCGCCGATTGTACACCTTTGTTAAGTTGGTTGTTAGTAAGCTTTTAATTTTCTGTGATGTGGTGTTTCAATAAAGAGTTTACCTACCTTTGGCTTACTTAACTACAGATCGGTAGATAGATAGTCTTGCACGATTTTCATTTATCCAAAGGTGGAGAGAGGGAAACTTACTAAAGATTATAAAAATTCAAAAATACCCCCTCTGTAATATTTCCTCTTATGGTGAATTAAATGTTTGACAATATTGAACTCTGAAATAAGATACAAGTATACTGTCTTAAGGAGCCATTATTTTGGCGTAACTGCATTTTGGAATAACCTCAGCTGTTTTATATTTCAAGGCAAAAATATAAATTATGTCGGAAATAGGCCAGCTAAGCATACAGCACATGGATTACCCATAGAGAATCTAAATAACGTGCTCTTTAGGTTATCCACCGAATCCATTGAATCAGATATCTATGGAATCTGATTCGAGACCCATTTTTTTATCAACTATAGGCTAACATTTATCAATCAATCAATCAATCAATCAATCAATCAATTAAATATTTATTGACATAATTTAGGTACAAACATTTTTATACAAAGCCTCCGGTCCCCGAACTAGTTGAAAACTGTGTTTCGGGGTCCCCCATAATGAGGCACATTAGTAGTCAATAATAACAAACCATAAAGTTTAAATACACTTATTAATATAAACTAGTCTATGTAACAGATTTATTATTGTTACAAATTAATAGGCTACCCCGTGTGCATGTAGTGTTGTATTGTGTAAGTTTCGTATGGGATTCAGATGTGCCCGTGTGTGTGAGTGGGGGTGTGAGGGTGTTTATGTATGTATGAGGGGATGTGTGTGAGGGTGTGGGTGGGAAAGGGTGTGTTAGGGAGGGTGAGAGGGTGGGGTTTTATGCTTGTGCGTACGGGTGTGTGTTAGGGTATTTGCGCGCGAGGTAGTGAGGGGCAAGAGGGTACGTAATGAAGTGTAGAGAGAACATGATAGGGACATAAAGTTATAGAAATACCCATCATAAGCCCCTGCTTGTCCTGCGGACAAAAGTTGAACAAAATATTTTGAATAGGATAAAATATATAATTATACATAAACAAAAAAAAACTTATTTTGACCAGGATAATTATTATTAGTTGAATTCACATTTTGGATAACATACTTTCCACACCGTCATAATCAAATTGTTTAAGCCAGATGAGTTGACCACGGTCCCACCTGATTGTAAGTGACGACGCGGTCGACGATGGTGCATGTTTGCCTAGAAGATACCGGTTCATTAAAAAACTCTCAGATTATATCCGTCAGGAAACAATGACGCTGGCAAGGTGTTCCATTCCTGTCCGAAATATAAACAAGGAATCAAAACGCTGTTCCAGGAGAAGTACGACAACAACTGGTGGATCGGTCGGCTCGTGAAGGAGGGTTGCGACATCGGGTTCATCCCGTCGCCGGTGAAGTTGGAGACGGTGCGCGCAGGGCTGGTGTCCCGCGGCCGCTACCAGCAGCGCGCGCCGCACCCGCAGCCGCTCTCCCGAGGTAGCACGCCCCCCACGCCCGGTACGTGACACACACACAACACATAACACACAACACACAACACCTAACGTGCCTGTAGAACACACTTGAGAATACCAGATAATCTTGCGTACGCACACTCTTGCGCAGTTCTTGTACCTATATGATTCGACGAATTTCTTGAATGCAATGAAACGACTATTTGGGAAGCGTACCTATATTTCTCCCCGAAGAATCCAACTCGGCTGGGCAGCGTTCGGGAAGCTTCGACCTATCTTTTCGTCCAAAATACCACAAAGCCTGAAAACAAAAGTTTTCAATCAATGTGTGTTGCCAGTGATGACTTGGAACTGAGACGTGGTCTCTAACTGTTGGCCTCATTACTAAGCTCAGAGTCGCGCAACGAGCTATGGAGAGAGCAATGCTCGGTGTTTCCCTGCGAGATAAGATCCGAAATGAGGAGATCCGCAGGAGAACTAAAGTGACTGATGTAGCTCTTAGGATTAGCAAGTTGAAATGGCAATGGGCATGCCACATCGCTCGTAGAACTGACAACCGATGGGGAAGAAAGGTTCTCGAGTGGCGACCACGAACTGGAAAACGCAGCGTAGGCCGGCCCCCCACTAGGTGGACCGACGACCTGGTGAAAGCCGCGGGGAGCCGATGGATGCAGGAGGCGAGCAGCCGCTCTTAGTGGCGCTCCCGGGGGGAGGCCTATGTTCAGCAGTGGACGTCTTCAGGCTGTTAATGATGATGATGATGATGACCTATATCTCTCAATGGATCTCGGGACATCCAAAGCAAGCGTAATGCAACGCTCGCGGTCTGATGAGGATTAATCCCAGGTGTCAGACTAACATAGGCGCTGTTAGCCTGACATAGTCACTAGTTTAATTTAAGTTGTACCTATGCAATCCTAGACTGTGTCTTAGTTTGTACGCGGTGTTATTATGATAAATAAACAACTTTTAAAATAAATAATAATAATTATCCCAGTAGGGTTAGCACGGACAGTAGAAAATATTGTCTTTCCTCTGTTTTACTCCACTTGACAAGTAAATTGTATGAAGAAAGTGAAAAACAGGAAAAGACAATTTTGTCTACTGTCCGTGCTAGCCCTACTGGTGGTGATGTTTGGTGGAGATTTTTATGTACCTATATACGCGTGATTTTCTGGTTTTCTTAATCTGTGTTGTAGACTGACATAGAATGGTATATATAGTTCGACAAGTATAAGCAGTGGGAATTAAGAACTGCCGGCCTACAAAAAATTTGCATAAGTATATCTAATATTGGTTCAGTTTGGTGTAAAAGCCACACAAACAAAGAAACATAAAAACAAACTGACAACGTATCAAGCGACGTGTATCGTCGTATATATCTACCGCATATTTATAGAGAAGTAGGGAAGAGATTTGTAGGGATAGGTAGGTGATATATGAAATAGTTGCGCCAAGTTATACTGATTATACTTGTCGGACTGTATATGGACTGGCTGTAGACTTGTGACAATAAGGCCAATTGATTTTACCCATTTTAAAGGGGCTCGACGCTTTGAATCGTGTCAAAACATAAGTAACTTTGAATGGCACAGCCAGTCCAGCGTAGTAATGCTGTAGACACGCTTGACAATATCAAGGAGATTTTCTTTTATTTTTCAGTCTTAGGCTAAATAAAGGGCAGCTCATTTCAAGCCACAAAAGTTATGATATAATACGCGAAACTATGGAAAGCGATTCTGAATTTCCGACGAAAGCAAGATATTATATTTTTACCCACTTCCACTATTGTGTCGAATCTGTAGTGAGAGTGAGGCACCAATAAACACCACTTTGATTTTCGGTAATACACAAGTACAGCACAGTAGGAGCATCAGGAGAGCTAAAATCTTCGATATAGCTCGTATGAACTAGCAAGTTTTTACTAGATAGGTGGTTGGACTTTTCTGCAAAGTTTGTCTAGGAAGGTACCACCGCATTGCCAGTTATTCTGCCGCCAAGCAGTAGATTGCTTGAAAATGCAAATACTTGAGTTGTGTCTGGGTGCTGTGAGACCATGGTCCTCGTAGTTAGGGTTATGGTTCAGGATCTATGTAGGAAATCGTTGGGTGTTAATTAAAAAATATTAATCGGGTAATACCTGTGTCGTAGCGCGTCGTCAGTGAGACAGCACATATTAAGATTGATTAAATTTAAGTACTTAACGTTTATAATTAAGGCCCTTGAATTAATTTCCGTTATTGTTGGCTTCCCTCCTTGCTATTAACAAGTGTGTAGTGAATGACTCAATGCCTTGTACTGCCATCTAACACTATCAACCATACATCTACGGTGGAATTTACCACATTTTCCTGGTTGTCACAGCATTAGTTTGTAATAATAACGATTTTAGTATTCATACTGCCATATTTTCAGATGTACCATCGTTTGCTCGAGGTAAGCTAGTTCACATCATAATGTAGACCAGGAAATGTAGTAAATTCGCCCTTATTAATTGTACTTTTAATTATTTTAATGTTTTTGCCATGCCTGGTAACCATCTTCTTTCATTGCGTCATACCACATCGCATGACTGATCCCATTACAACAACCAAAAACTTTTCCATGATTAGTGCAATACAAAGAAGTCTATCACGAAATTGATTCTCATTTTTGGCAACTCCAATTACTGACGATATTTAATTCTATCCGTGCGAAGTTCTTGGTTTATGTAAACAAATCGTTCCAAGTCTTTTTACTTCCTTGTTGTAGCACATTGTGTGCTAAGAAGGGAAAGTTTTATACTACACTACATTGTATATTGAGTATTACCTTTTCAGCTTCCAACCTTACCTACCTTCTCATCCATCAATGATGAGAATCTGCGAAAATATGCATTTTGCAATATAAATGTTTTTTATCGTCTGAATGCTTGTCTTGTGGTGGTATTGGTATAATAAGTATCTATTTATTCTTTAACCACAGATTAATGCCTGAAATATTTTTGTGTTATATTTAGAATACTTAACCAACGTTTGCACACCTGTATTTTTGAAGGAAGGCAGTTCATATATAAATCCTGACAATTTGCTTGTTCTTTCCGTGAAACGTGCTAACGCTCCTAATACATTCAAATTATGGACCCAGCAATACTGTTCTAATTGTCGTAATTGATCTTCTGTCTCTTTGATTCTATAGACATCTCATTAATCCTGGTTTGAGCATTTGTGTTCCTTATTACTGGTGTTGTTACAGGCGATGAGTCGGACACGGGTCGAGGGCGGGGAGCGGGGGCGGGGGCCCTCCCCGCCGGGAAGGAGAAACGGAAGCCATTCTTCAAGAAGCAAGAGGCTTGCACGCCATACGACGTGGTGCCCTCGATGCGGCCCGTCGTTATAGTGGGGCCCTCGCTAAAGGGGTACGAGGTTACAGACATGATGCAGAAAGCACTGTTCGACTTTTTGAAGAGACGTTTCGAGGGCAGGTAAGGTTTTGACTGAGGGTCTAGTACGGGTAGCATGAATGTAGAAACCGGCATATCTCTTCACTCGAAAAACCGTTTGACCAATGAAAACACCACAAAAGGTTTATGATGTGATCCACATGATTGGTCATTGGTCAATAGCTTTCTTGCTTTTTTGATTTCTACAGCTCATGCTCCCCTTCTGGAGATGGACGAAATCCCGTATGGACAAATGTACCTGCATGCTATGCATGACCGCTCACCTTTCAATCGTTCAATCTAAAAGAATGAATAAATGCCCTTTAAATTTATTTTTACGAGTGGATAAACAAATAGATAAGGCAAACCGACAAGCCTCCTGAAAATAACTTTGCACCTTCCAGTTTTCAAATCCAGTTGAATTCCAGGATAATAATAACTCGCGTGATGGCGGACATATCTCTCGCCAAGCGGTCCCTCCTGAACAACCCCTCGAAACGCGCGATCATGGAGCGAACCAACTCGCGCTCCACGTGCATCGCGGAAGTGCAGGTAACACCAGGCCGTGTTGACCCGTGAATGTGTTCCAGGATCATCATCACCAGGGTCTCCGCAGACATATCGCTGGCCAAGCGCTCGCTGCTCAATAACCAGCCTAAGAAACCGTTCGTGGAACGGGGGAATTCCAGAACGAATTGCTTGCAAGAGGTCCAGGTGCGGGGTTGCCTGATTGTCGAAATTATTAGCGGATCAATAACCCTTGTGTGAATTGTGTGGCTCTAGAAAGATTGATAACAGTTTTTACATAATATCTTCGTAAATCAAATACATATCTGAAGTCTTTGAAGGTCATTCATAGATGCTTAAATTAATGATTGTCGTATGAATAGTGACTATTTTAAAAAACCATACCTTTTAATGTAATTATGTTTTCAAAGACTTTTCTCCCTTGACAGTAATAAATATACAAGCAAATAATAATACGCATGCCACTTTAATCCATTGTATCTGATATTTGAGTCAAGTAGTTGAAGTGTGCAAAAGCATGAACTAACCCAATTTACCCCATACTACGCATAACTAAAGATGGAACTTCGATAGGCGGAGATCGAGAGGATATTCGACCTGGCGCGGACATTGCAGCTAGTGGTACTGGACTGCGATACCATCAACCACCCGTCACAACTGGCCAAGACTTCCCTAGCGCCTACTATTGTCTACCTCAAGATAACAAGTCCGAAGGTAATTTTCAAGGTTATTAATAAAAAGCTACGTTAACAGGCGGAGATCGAGAGGATATTCGACCTGGCAAGGACGCTCCAACTGGTCGTGCTCGACTGCGATACTATCAACCATCCTTCGCAGCTAGCTAAGACTTCTTTGGCTCCTACTATTGTCTATCTGAAGATATCCAATCCGAAGGTAAAACTAAGATACTCAACGTTAGATACAGTGTCCGCTACAGCACTTTCTGGCTTTTGTTCGTCTCTTCCTATGGGCACTTGTTTGAGGATCATCAAAATTGTATCTGCTGAGGCATATTATTCCGTGTGCTTGACTCTTGCAGAGTCGATAAAGTAAACCAGCAGCACTGTGTTCTGTCACTTCTTTGTCAGCGTTTGTTGGGCCATTTCTGTAAAAGGCACAGTCAGCACGCGTGTCGTGAATGTTACATCCTGTCTCGTTTTTGTCTGTGTGTGGTAAAACGGTGAAATTTTAATGCGCTTTCTGTTTCTGGAATGTGTATCTTAGGCGACAAGGACGGGGACAAATCAATTGTGCATCATCATCAACAGCCTGAACATGTCCACTGCTGAACATAGGTCTCCCCGAAATTAGAATAAAGGCAATAATGAATAATAGTTTGATTTTTCCACGGCTCTGCTAATTCAGGCCGTTTGCAAAGAAGTATACTGAACTGCATAGCTTTCTCAAATCCACAGTAAGCATTATATTATTGCTTTTTCAATTCAAACGTGACCAACACAATAAGGCCTAACTAAGAGCGGGTGGTTCCAGGTGTTACATCGGCTAATAAAGTCTCGAGGGAAGGGCCAGGCGAAGAACTCGTCGGTGCAGATGGTGGCCGCGGAGAAGCTGTCGCAGTGTCCGCCGGATATGTTCGACGTGATACTGGATGAGAACCAGCTGGAGGACGCTTGTGAACACATCGCTGAGTATTTGGAAGTGAGGACTTTTCATTATCAGTAATTATTAAGCCTTATTTCTAGAACCGTAAAGCTTTTGATTGGACGCTAAAGTTTTGCTTAATTCAAAGCGCCGCGTGGCAAATATACTTACGAAACGAGGGCATACGAGTATCGATATCTATGGTGCCACTGTTTATAATTATATTTTCATCGATGAACGTCTAAATTAAATCTGTTGTTAAACTTTAGGTATCATTATAATCATATTCCTTTCACTTCACTTCACGAGTGGGAAGATGTCCATGAACATAGGCTTTTCCCAGAAGGGGGATATTGTAATCACCGCAGTGGCAGGGGTGATCGCAGGAGATTATAATGCAAATTGAGGAAGATACTGCTGCTCATTCCTGAATATTCCCAGCTGACTCTGACTGCAGCTTCGGAGGGAGATGGGGTGGTCCTATTCTTACTACGACACCCCACACTCTCTTTTCTCTCTTTGCATGATCCTCTGCTCTATTTGGCCCGGCTCCCTCCACTTGGATCCACAGCTCGGCTCCACAAGTGGGTGCGGGTGTGGTGGATGGTTATTTCCTTTTACCACTTTTTTACCTCTTCGATCAACCAGCGCCTTTATTCTCTATTGATTCCTTACTTTGAAACCACGCGAATTCCTTGTCTTACATAAGAAATCTGCAAAAGTCTATTCTCTATGAAACGAAAACAAAACCGCGCAAAATGAATTTGGAATTGGCGCGATTTGAACTGTCAAAAATCATATGTTTTACCAAAACGCGTTCCGAAACATCAACACTAAAATATATGACCACTTAAGTCAATATATTTTATTCAAAATAAAGTTAACTTCAATGTAAAGTGAAGGTATATCTAACGCTGTGACACGATTTGAACAAGACACGATGACGACGTGGTTTCGTATCGTGTGGAATTTGTGTTTCCATAGAGAATAACCGCCCAGGTGTATCCGAGGATATTTTTGTTTGTTTTCAATGTACTTCATAATACCTTGATTAATGCCGAGCTGTGTGTGCACCAAAGTAGAGGTAGCGTTCATGTAAGTGTCCGGTGCAGGCGTACTGGCGCGCGACGCACCCGCCGGCGGCGGCCGCGGCCCCGCGCGCGCTGCACGCGCACCACGCGCCGCTCCACGCGCCCAACGCGCACCACGCGCAGCCTGGTGAGTGCACGCCACTACACGCGCCTCACACCGCTGTTGGTATCTTGTTCCATACTGCAAGCTTTACTCGGTTTGGGGCTAAATGGTGCTGTAGTTATCTACTAATACTCTCATAGTAGTACCAAAATTCTAAGCTTTTTTGTCGGATTTCTATTCTGATATTTTGAACCTAACTAAATTCTACTTCTACTATTCTAGATTAACTCACACCGGGCCCTATTTCATGAAAATTCTGATGGACATTATTATTTTACTTCATTGTACATTGTTGATAAACAGTTTAAACACTATTTTTAGCATAATCCTGGACTGGAACCAAGTCCTTAAATTCGGATTAACTAATTAAAGTTTAATGGAATAGGCCCTGTATGATGTCTACTAACCAATATGTTGTGTAACGTGTACTGCCTCTTTTGACCCCCCCGTGCCGCATCCGGGAGGCCACCGGGAGAGGTCCGACTCCTACAACTACGAGAGGGAAAGAGGTGACTAACTACTGAAACTTTGGAACTGCCTTGCCATATCACAAAACCTCTCTCACAATGACTGGTTAAGTGAAATAAACACATCTTTAAAGACAACACCTAAAAGATAATATGAAATATCATATCTGCAAGAAAACCTTTTTCACTAGGTCCACTACTGGAAAAAAGACTTAACAATATCCCAAAACATTTACAAATATCTATTTATGCTCATGTGGCAAGGCAGTCTATTATGGCATGTTCTGTTTATTCGACTGTTAAAACCAATAGTTCTGTATACAACCAGTGAGTTGCTCTGACTAAAAGGCCAGTGCAGTCGAATCACAACTGCCAATGTTGTAGTATTTTTGTATGTAGGTGTAGCCTTAGGTAATCATTTTATACATTTCAGGGTCTTTTGAAGGTGGTCATATTTATCAAAGTGTACCTACCATTGCCACAACCATCTCAGTGTCTACTAACAGTGTATTCAGTGTTGTATATCGATGTCGCAGTCCTCTCCCGACATCCGTCGATCTCCGCAGCACATCTGACCCGCCTCTTCATTTCAGTGCAAGCATCAGGGCAAGCTCACTAGCTGCATAGAAGACCCATATGTCCTGGTGTCTGCCATTTTAGCAGACTCCAGCGATGCCCCCTGTCCAGGTTTCCGACCATTTTCTTGCGGCTCCCTACCCTAACATGCTTTGCTGATATTTGGTCTTTTCCCGTCTATTTTATTTTTCACAATAATTTGGCTTAGGTCAAATGATGGTTGGCCTTTTTTTTTCTTTTTTTTTTTCTTTTTTTTATGAATATTATAATTATATTCTGCCTGGCACAGGATAACTAAACGTACCAAGATTGTAAAGTTATACGTAGATGGGAATCGATCAAGATTGAGGGTGACGCTTTAACTAACCTTCAGGTTTGGATCTCATGCATCTATTGATATCTAGCTGAAAGCTGGATAAAAACTAATTCGTTTCCGCGGTTTATTGCATTAAAAACATGAGGAGGTTAAGGGCGGTCCAGTTACAGGTCCTTGGATCAATGCGCAAAATAATTCAGGCATAATTCTTGTAACCATACGAATACATTTTACCTTCGACCTTTTATAAAATCATAAAATTGAGAGTTTCATCTCATTTACCTTAACATTCGAGAATCACAGCCATTTGGGCCATCGGTCATTTTGGGATCTAACCTTTACATTAAGCGCAGTGCCCATACTCTCCGCACGAACCAGGCCCTCATGCCATAAGCTTCGCCTCACACCCCGGGCTACCAGCGCCCACTCCCAGATACCCCACAGTCCCCGGGCCGCTTCACAGTGTGGTTGTGTGCAGCTCGCGTGCAGGCCGCCCGCGCCGTCCCCGCGGCCGCGGTGCTCGTCCTCCCCTGCCCGGGCAAACTGCACAATGCCGGCGCCGGGGCCACCCCCACTGTACCCTAACCGCCAGTAAGTGCGCGTGCCCTTCCCCCGGTTTGCCCTACCCTCCCGCTTGCAGAGTGCCGGAACCGGCGAAAAAGCACGGATTTCCCCGCCGGATCGGTTTCGGGGTTGCGAATGTTTGGAGTTTGATTTTCCCGGTCGATTCGGCTCGAGATGCGTTTTACTGAGCGGCCGCATGTTGCGCTCGGCGGTCGCGAGCCGAACGACCGACAGTCGACGTGAAGTCGTGCGAGATGGGTCTAACGGGTGGACGGTTGCAGGCGTGCGGCCGCGAGCGACGCGGCCGGAGCGGCTGGAGGAGGAGTACTACTCGCGGTCGCGGTACGCGCGGTACGAGCGCGGCCGGGACCAGTACCCGCGGGACTACCGCGAGGGCTCCGAGCGGGACGCGTACGAGCGGGACACGTACGGGCGGGACGCGTACGAGCGGGACGCGTACGGGCACGACTACACGCGGGACGCGTACCGCGACGAGTTCCGCGAGGAGCGCGCGCCGCGCCGCGCCGACCGCGACCCGCCCGACGAGTACGGCGCGTCGCGGCGCGCGCTCAACGCCGTGTGAGCCGGGGACGTCTCCGGCGACGGCCGCGTCTGCGAGACGCCGGTGTAGCGCCGGCCCGGCCCGCCCGCGCGACCCCCGTGCTTTGCGGTCCGCCGGACGGGTCTCGGGCCGGGCAGCCGCCCCGGAGGCGCTTCGGTTTGTGTATTGTCTTTTATTATTGTGCGCCGGACGCTGTTTCGATTCGCTGAGCTTTAGTGGCACGCTTGTGGCCGGTGGGTGGTGGCGGCCGCTCCGGCTCGCTCATCGCGGAGTGGCCGCCGCGACATCGCCTCGGATGCCTTTTCCGCGCAGTAAGGATCGCGGAATCGCGTCGATGGAGAGACGTATTATAGTTCGATCGCAGGATACTCTGTGGCACGGAAGTTGAGTGGAGTCTTCGGTTGTGAGGATGAACGAATGTTCGGCGACGTCCGCCCGTCGTTGGCTCGTCGAACCCGAACGGTATGAGAGCGTGGGTCTGACTACATTAAACTCGCAAACTTCTGTACCGTAGTGTATTCTGTGGTTAGGTTAGCGTACCGACAAGCTCGCACTCGGTACGGAGCTCGCGATTGTATAAATTTTAAATATTAATATTAAATAAAAGATAATTTTAGTACCGTTAGATATTATCCGCTTCCCATTTTTTGACATACTCTGTAATTATATTGCATCGTCTGTACTTCATTGTTGCAATCATTTGTAAATAAAATACTTTATATCGACTTATTTGTTTTATTCCAAGAAACGAAGTTATTTTCCACTCTATATTAGGTTTTTGCCAATGCTCTCTATCTATTTACATAAAATATAGTGTTTTTAAGAAATATTTTTAATCGCTTATAAAGTTTGCAGACCTCAAGGAAAATAACAAAATAAAACATCAAAATTATGAAACATATCGCAGTTTATATTAGGCATTTGCAATAAATTCGATGATAATCAACGTGCACAGTTGACAGAACCTCTTGCCTGCCATAAATAAATTAAACATCGTAGTGGATAACAGATAAATAACTCTAATTTCCCCTCGCTTGCCTCTTTGGTGTCTACTAGCTAATTACACTATGTTAATCTTATGTACACTTTCAAGTTATGTGAGGTGAAATACTAAACACTGGATAATTTCAAAATATTTTTTTGCTTCGATAAGTCAACGGTATTTTGTTAAGACTAGACAATAAAATTTCGGTTAAAATCATGAAAACACGTGACAATATTCATGAAACGATATAAGCCTCTAATTTTAGCTCGATTTCGGTCGATTTTTAATCGCGATCTTATTGCTAAAATACATTATAATGTAATGAAATGAGACAATTTACATTTCCGTGCATTTCACCTCAAGCGTCACTAACCATTCCAAACAACACTGAATCTTCTACTATTAGAATAAGTGTTAGAATCCCGCGTTAATTACAAGCCGCCGTCTTTGGTTTCACACTTAGATTACAAACACTCCAAGTTTCCGCCACTATTTACACTTTACACTTTCATACAAATTACAATTACACTTCACAGAGTCGTATTTTCAACGTCCTACCGTATTGTCGCTTGCGATCCTTCGTCGCTGAGAATATCCTTCTATATCTAAGCATTTTGAGTGCTAGTCAGATGTAGAGATAGTCGTTTTTTGTTTCGCGACAGTAGCCGATGCTGGGGAACTTGTAGACGGGGCTGTAGCGCTTGCTCTCGCCGTCGGATGCTAGAGAGAGTGCGGAGAGCGAGCGAGAGGGTTCCTCGTCTTCCGTCTCTGTCTCGTGGGGTGTAGGGAGGGTGCGCGGGGGCAGGGGCGGGGCGCGGGGGTTCCTCCTCACGCGGAAGTGGCAGTCGTTGCCGGCCGGCCACGCGCGCTGCACCTGGAGGGGCAAGTCGTCCGGGTGCAACTTGCGTTCGCACTCTTGGGAAGGGCATACCTGGAAAGGAGGTAAACAAAATGTCAACTTCAACTCCTAATAAGTATAGGTTTTTTTATTGTTTGATAGGCTTGCGCGTTACACCCTAGACCGCATCGTCACTTACTATCACGTAGGCAATGCAGAACCAGGTACCCGAAGACTCGGGTACCCGGGTTTCCGCTTGATTTTCGGTCGGGTCTTAGACCCGGGTCTCAGGAAGAAAAAACCCGGTTCTACGGGTCTCAAAAATGAGTGATAAAATATTATCAAATTTTATTAATATGAATGGATTGTACCATTTTGTGTCTTTTCTGCTGTCTCCAAAACAATCTTACTGAAATCTACCTTTATTTTGTTGTTTTTCTAATTTTACGACTTAGCTAGGTAGGTATACTTACTGTAAGTTATACCATTATCTTTACATACAAAATACTTGTAGGTTATAATAAAGTAAATAGGTAGTAGTATTAAACTACACAAATACGTTGCCATGTTAACTGCCAATGCCAGCCAGTGAAGACACTACGGTGCTTGGCTGAATGGAGTTACTCACAATAATTATATTCAGATTTATTTATTTATTTATTCATAAATGCTTGCACACTTACAGCGACGCCAAGACGTGTGACGAGCCAGATACAATAATAGACTTAAGTATAGGTATTCGATTAGATTCAAAATTAAATATTATAATAGATATGCACAAATGCAATTACCGGTTAGGTCAATTATTAAATAATCCTTACCACATTAAAAAAAGAAACAACAGAATAAAATAAAATCATGTCAAAAAATGAATGATGAAAAACTTGGTACCACCGAACAAGCATTTTGTTAGGTGTATTCAGTTGGTTGAAAACAGTACAGAAAGGCTGAGTTTACCAATTAGTAGCGCGTGAGTGTAAACAAAATGTCATTAACGTATAAAACTTAAGTTGAGACCAAAGACTTTGTATCCAGACCCCTAATCCAAAAAAAAGGAGGCCAAAACCGTACACACCACTTTGGGTGTGATTGGATCTCAGCTGTCAAACTTAAAATCAGACGTTGCCTGGACGTACTTGTAAAAAGATACCAGAAAATGCTACCTTGCGTGATAGAACTTTGCTGAAGTTACGAGAAGGACCGAACACGGAAGCTCATGTTGCTATTTCACAAGTTATTGGGCATTAATATGTGTTATTTAAGGTATTTTAAAATATTTTTGTCTAACAAAGAGTTGGATATCAGTATTGCTACACAATGTATAAAATATTTCCCGATTTTTTTTGCTTAAAATGTTAGCATATCCGTACTAAGGGGCAAAATCAGAAAGAAAGCCGATCGCGAACAGACCACTCATGCCCGCCGTGCTAATCGTGAGATACAAATAGTACCTAGTACCTACATAATATATCAGAGTCGAAATAAATATAAATTGGACACCTCAGATAATGTTTTATGTTCAACAATTTATTAAATTCTACGCAGTTTCAAAGTAACATAGAATACTTAGTTGCAAAAAATGCCACCATCAATTGAAATAAAGCAGTAACTTCAACGTTACTTATCTACCACATTTGTTAAATAAGTTATATTCATATGCCTGTCTGCACCTAAGTTTGACCGCTTTTATATTCGCCCTATCTCTCCAAACACGTTGCAGTAGGTACGTCATAGCGGGATAAAAGCGAACTTAGGATCTCTTGAACTTTAGAACAGACGGGCATTAGTATTTTAGGAGTCATTGCACACCAAGCTACACCGCACGCATCGTTGTGAGCTAGCAGAACTTTTAATGTTTATGAAGGGCTTCTACAGCCACAGCTTTGTGTCTGTTAGAGTGTAGAAGGTAGGTAGCTCCTGTGAGTAGAGTGCGCCGCACTCAATGGCGGCTGAGAAGTCGGCGTGAATCGCTGCGCAGTATCAATATTTAGATATGCGCGGAAAGAGGTATGAGCAATGTATTGTTGCACGCCGACGCCGACGCTCTACCGGTTAAACACTCATTAGTTAACAAAAACTTCGGTTACTCAGACATAATGACCGAGCGAGCAAAGTCCTTGCTACATACTACGTACAGAATGGCTAGTACAGTTTACTACAGTACTATATATCTATTCTGTGACCTTTGAAAGTTTGCCCACACATAGGTACTACATATACCATATTCAGTCAAAGATAATAGTTTCTTCATGCATGTTGTGTTTTTTTCTTGGTCTGCTTTTTCATTTACCCGAGTTGATCGGGTGATACTTTTCATATGGTATGCTGGTACTGATAGAACTGACGTAAAACTGACATAAAAAAAAGTTCGTGCTCTATGATCATAGACAATATTTGCTTGACTTTTTACCGAGGTTTGTATGGGGAATTCGGTTCTGGACCTATGTAATAGGGGGAATTCTGTGGTTGAGACTTGGGCAATTTCTTCAATGAATCTTTGAAATGTTTGTCAGATCTATAGGCAAGTATAGTTCGGAGGACGTTATGATGATAGGATAAAGTAGATATTAGACATGGATGAAATAAAATTAGATTATAGATTATACTAAGCAGCACGTCAACAATATGGTGGACTCGCAGAGCACTAAAAAAATAACGCTTCGCATCCAGATTGAGGCGCCCTGTATCCATTAGAATTAGAATGCGCTATTACTGTTTGTACAAATCATGTAGAATTTCGTCTTTATGTAGAGGCGAACCATCATCATTTTTCGTGCTCTGTGGGTGGACTGAATGTCGTGTCATCGCGTCAAGAGAGTAAAATATAGATGGATTAGTACTAAGAACTTTTAGAAGATCTAGCTCTCGCACGTATCTTATCAAAAAGATATAAGCTTTTTGAAGCCCTTGAGGTACTGCTAACGTGACGCCTAGTATCTACTACAAAGGCAAAAGACTGAGCTAAAAGCCAAAATATCTTAGTATGGCATTCACCATGCTATCCTTCGACTCCCGGATTAATTTAGTTCTTCCCATGATGTAAAAATATTATATAGTTTTGTCAGGAGTATAGGTGATTTGAGTGACGTCGCAACTTGCCTATCTCTACAACGGCAACGATCGTATTCGTTGCTTAACATTGAAACAGAGACTTTGGTACTGCGTACTGAAAGAAACTGCTGATTAGCGAGGAACCACACAAAGCAATACTTCTAAAATATATTCTTTAGCTCTGCCGTTTCCCTAAAGAGAGCTTATGAGTCAAGGACCAAAATAGCCTAAAAAGTGTCCTGGAAAGTGGAGCTGACGAAGCTTATTTCCAGCTAACGACCCAAAGGCCATTAAAATTGATAAAAAGGAAACTGTCAGGGCAAAAAGAGGAATTTTAACAGGTACCTAACGGATTCCTCTATCCACAGCTTGAAAAGAAAGTCTGCGGGGATCGTGTTTATCTCGACACTGTCACTATGTTGCAAACTTTTCATATTTGCCTCCAAAAAACAAAGCATTTTCTACACTTTAAGCCATCTCTTGTGATGGTAAATATAAATAAAGGTAGGGGTTCTCAAAACATTATGGAATTGTGCCTTATTTACCTAAAAAAAACAGTTAAGTAATAAGTTTTTTGTATTTATTTACTATTTACAGAAACCGGGTACCCGGGTCTCAAAATTAAAACCCGTAAAAGAACCGGGTCTCAAAAAAGGCCCGGGTCTGCATTCCCTACTATCAGGCGAGATAGTGGTCAAGCGCAAGCCTAATAAACAATAAAAAAACAGTGTAATGGACGGTCGGATACTTCTTGGAGTTTTCTTGCAAGTGGAAACCCAGCCTTAGACGTAGTAACTAAGTTCACCTAAAAATGACGGTTATATATACCTCATAGAGCGAGAACCTCTCAACCCCCTCGCTAGAGTCGTAACAATGGAGTAGGATAGCTAGTAGCTCGTCGGCCGTGGTCTGTTCGCTGGTCAGCAAGCATTTGTACCGCGAGGAGGACATCAGCGCGCTGTCGTAGATCTTCACCAGCCCGCCTGGACGCATCTCCAGGGAGAACCTGGAACGAAACGATTGCTGGTTACAATAGGTGGAAATTAAATTAATCTCACAAATTAACAAATACGGTGTTTCAGAACGGCGATATCGAATTTACTTTTTTCTTTTAAACGAGCTGCTTGTTTTGTTGTAAAAGGGTTGAATATTACACGCTTAATACAGTTCTGTACTGTAGGTATTATATTATCTGAGATACAGTTAATAAATTGGTAACAATATTTTGTATTGATCGTGTATAGTCGGTTGTTTTCTTTTTGTTCCATTACGGTGCTATAACAGGATAAGCCACCTGTAGGTGACCACAGAGGAGGATGTCTGCTTTGTATTAGTGCTTAGTCTTACTGGTCTTACCATACCATACAAAACCAAATATGCGAATGTAGAAACCAAAGTAGCTAAAATTATGCCTTAAAATCACTTATATACTTAATGTAATTCGATACAGACAAATACTTAATAAGTTGAAATAAAATTAAACTTTTTACTTATATTGTTTGATGAAGTGAGGCGCCTGTATTACTATAGGACTGTAGGTATTAATTATCTGGCGTATTAACAATTAATTATTCTTTGTAATTAAAATTGATTGTTCTATTGTATTTTTAACTTCAACATTATTTCTAATGTCCTATGCAATTTAGTTCCATGATCTCGGATTGTGGTATTACGTAAAAAGAGATAGTTGTCCACCCTCGCAATAGGTATATTACCTACCTATACTGATCATTTGATATGTCACAGATACTGTAATGAATACCTATTTACCTACGTTGCATTTCTAATAATACCTACCTACATATTAAATTAAATGTGACTTGATTAAGAAAGAAAAATTTGTGTAGGAAACTTAGATTTCTAAATGCTCTGGTAGCAAACCACGTCCACGAACCGCGATAGATTATTTCTATAATCGCCCCTAACCATAAACATCGCGTGCACATAGGACCTACCGAGTTAGGTATAGTACCTACTATGCACAATAATAATCGTATAAAATTGTCAGTTGGTATTTATTATACTTGACTCTCTGTCCCTAAATATAACATTTTTCACATTATTTTCATATTATGTAATGATTATAAATAATTGAATATTACTCAGAGATGTACAATCATTGCTCAACAATGTATCCTTCCTTACTGTTACCGCAGTATGTATGTAATTTTATACGTATGTACATACATTCTGACTCATACATAAATTGATAATCCTACCTTTAAAACTTTACGAGATACTAAACTCTTTATACTCTGACTACATAAAAATAAATTACGCAGACAAGATTATCACATACAAACATGTTGAAATAATGGCCAATAAAAAATAAACATAAAAGTAAAATTAATATTAACTCGTAATCTTTGGTTATTATTGACAATATTTTGTTTAAATTATAGAGACCCAGATTCGGAAAAGTTGTTGATAAAAACATTTCATATTAACAAACATCAAACGTGGCCTGAAAATATATTAAAACTATGAATTGATTGGATCAACCCTGCAGCTAACACGATGTTGAGACAGTAACTTGCTAAGTTTAAAAGTGCTTTTTGGCTCCAGTCAGCCGCATGTTTATATAATTCATATTAAAAGCTATAAAATTTTTTAACTGTAGGTACCTATAAATGTACGTTGAATATCTATTTAGTCGATTTTTTCAGGAAGTATTTTTTATTATATTTGAGTAAGTATTTAGGTTGTCGCGTGGCGACCGCGAACCGAAAGACGCAGGTACGACGCTGCCCCTATAGGTACGACTTGGTCAGAACCGCGGAGAGTCGATAGACAGGTGGCAAGCAGGCGTTCAAAGTGGTATGTGAGAGGCCTTATATTGACCACTATTGAATTGGGAAACTTTAATAATAGTTGGATTCGAATAAATAAATAAATATTCAGCAGTAGTGGACGTTTTCAGGCTGATAATGATGAAGTATTTATACATATATGTATATTTACCTACCTGCCTAAATCTGAAATAGGTACAGTTGTACAATTAATATTAGTACCTATATTTAATTTTAATGATATTTATATTTATCATCATTAATAATTCGTCTTTTTTTTATTTATTTTTTACTTTAATTGTCAAAATATCCTCATTACCTTTCATGTCGTGTGTTTATGGATGCCTATAATTGAATACACTGGACTTCTTTGTCAATAAAAAATTTATGAATGTTAAACAAGGCATTACCACTAGGTTTAAATCATCGACTCTTCCTCACAACAACCCTACAACTCCTACGCAATCGGCATGTCAGGCAACACAACACGTACCATATGGTCAATAAAGAGTTCTCAATCTCTTAAGAGTTCTTCAAGCTTTTTAACGTTTTATTGCTTCTGTTTACCGGACGAGAATAGACCGTGCCGGAAGAGAGGGAACAAACGTGGGCTTTTTTCGACGCCGGGTGCCGGTGGTCCGGGACACCGGCGAGTGGACAGGTTCGGGTGTCGATGTGGTAAACAAAACAGTTCAGATTATAGAGGTTTTTGTTTATGCGTTATTTTCAGAATTATTTGTAGGAAAATATTAGAAATTTATTGTTATTATTTACAGTACAAGCCACATTTTTACCGGTGAAAAGTTCAGTTATTGAAACAACATACAGAATAAATGGTTTGCTACCTACATGTCTAGCAATTCAAAAATATAATATTTTTCCTCTTACAATTTTACATTTTTAGATTTCTTTCTAACTTTCCTTATGAGTTATTTCATTGGCGGACGCGAAGTAGTCGCCAGTTTCAGGAAAAGTTTTCAGTTTAAAATTCTATTTATGCGTTTTGTCATTCGTCCACTCCATCCATTTGTTTGGATAATGAAGTGTGTGAAAAATAGGCTCTTTTCTAGCTTGTTTGTGTTTCATAACGTATACGTGTTCCTATTGTTGGTCAAACAATCGGTATTATTGTGGCTAGTAACTTGTTATGGTTGTACAGTTGTACAACTAGTAGGTAATACTGAATTTTGTTTTGGCTGTAGCTATGACAATTAGTCATTTTGGAGTTTTACTATTTGTCAAGAATTAGGTACCATTATGGATGTCGTCATTACCCGGGTTGTCACGTTTTATGACACTGGCTCCACACGGAAAATAATACGCATAACTGCAATCGTTGACTATAAGTAGGTACTATAAAACGCACGGTAAGTAACATGAATCATGATTAAATAGTTAAATAGTCATAGGGTTTTGTCCGCGAATTTCAAGGCAGGTAAGTAACAACAATTCTAGAAAGTCGGCCTTGAATAGGTCGGTTTGAGGCAGGTATGAAACCAAAAAATGACTTAAAGCACACTTACTTAGAATATCCTTTGGGATGGCAAGCTTGAAGTGCTGCCGGCCTCGCATCATCATCGAGCTCCAAGGTGGTCCTGAGGCCTGCTGCTCGGACCCTCACTTCCATGCTGAGGTAGAACAGCCTGGGGTCCCGATGCCTCATGCGGAACTTCCCCAGTAGGGTAGCGACCACCTCGCGGGCGCGGGTCCCCCATGTCACCGACAGGGTCTTGTACTCGATGTCTGGACGGAGACGGCGGGCGTACACCTTTATTGTAGTCTGTAAAGAAGAAACAGATTTCATAAGTCATTGAGTTCAGAACAGTCATTGACAAAATTTACTGTAGACGATTCAGTTGCGATGGATTTAGGTGTCTATAAAATTATCTAACGTCTAGCTAGAGTTATGTATTGATTTACTACTTTGTTGTATGTATGCACGATGTATGTGGTAACATATGAGAAAATTCAGAAACAAAAAGTCTGAAATAATTAGCTGCGCTCTTCCTTCAAACTAGTTATTGTAGCAAAATCTAAATAATCTGGCTGAGCCTTAACAAGATATATTTTTTGTCATCTTCCGACCTCTTTAGAAATCCGGGATGCCACACGCGACAGCTGGGAGAGCTTCCTACATCCGCAAAAACTTCTCGACACTTCTGACAGAAGCCCTTTATGGGAAATCTGAACTGTTTTATTATTTAAATAAACTTTCACATTCTTCAATCAAGATTTCATTGTTCGTAACCACTTAACCAGTAGGCTAGGTTTTACACAACCGGAGAGATAGGTACTTAGATAGAATTGTGGCACAACTTCGACTAGTTTTAAGTAAATTTCTAACCACCACAAACACAAATGGATTGCAGTGCAAATCCAATAAAGTTATCATGACTATGTAACAGAATGTGCGGATTGCAGTAAATCAAGTTCTCACAGCGCCCTTTCCCACTGTATCCTCTGAGCACTAAATCACAAAACTTCACAGATCACAACCCTAAATCATTTTTAGAAGCGACGTTTTTCTTTGATGAAACTCACATGTATGTTATGTGGAAGTAAAGCCAAGCGTGTCCGTGGTGCCGGTATGGGAGCGAGCATGGTGCGTGCGTCTGAGAGGACGGTTGGTTGACTACTGACGCATGGTTAGATTGGATTGGTTAGCCATAGTCGTTCTGGTTCGTGGTTATGTGACTGGACATACTGACTGTTACATAATCTAGGGCGTAAGCTTACGCGGAGTAGTAGCTGAGAGTGGAAGCTCGTAGGATGTTTGCGTTGATAAGATACGTTTTGGCGGACGAAGACTGATAATGATAACGCATCACAGTTTAATGAAGTATACGGGATTTATATTCGGCTATTTAAAACTTACTAAAAAGTTTTGATTGTTGTTGTGCTGGTGTAGGCCGAGGCCTTTAATTTTTTGGCAAGATTACGTATAAAACGGATTTAATATGAGTTTTTGAGAGACGAAAAAATTCTAGGTCTGTGGTTTTTTAACTAATGCTTTAACCTACTTATATTTTATGTCAAAACTTAAGAACCTAATGAGAACGATTTTTAGGAAATCTGTAAAGTTATTAGCTTTTCAAAAACCTGTAAGAAACGTCTATTGTGAACTTGTGACCTTGTGACTCTGCCCTGTCTTGTCTCGTACCTATATCTGTTTTCGTTTTCGGGAGCATTTCTTCGTAGCCATTATTATATTAGATGGGTATTCCAGATACATATTTATCTAAAAAAATACTTTATTTCCAGCTGGATACCAACGACCAAGTAGTCAAAATAAATATCTTCACATACCTACATAGATACCTACCTACCTATACACAAATATATACCGTGCTTACCATGTATGGTGCATTCCCAGCACAGTCCTAGGATATATTCGGTACTGCGTAGGTATAGGCTTTAACTTGATTAGCATTACACAGTACTCGTACTAACTTAATAAAATCAGTACAGTCCATCAATCGTCAAGTTTCGCATATCACACACGTGAGGGTGGCGGAAGCCCTGCGGGCGAGGGTCGCACCTGTCCAATAACCACCTGTCACACCCTCCCGGGAAACGTCCAGGAACCATGCTCTCTGAGCCTGGGAACTCCAACCACAATGTTGTTTTTTTATTGGGTGTGATTCGCTTCAATAATAATTGGCATTAGTGCAATTTTTTAAGATCTTATTTTGGTTTTATGATTGTGATTTGTATTCAAACTTTCAAATAAAATGATTTAATGACGAAATTAGACGAACGAATGATGACTAGGTAATACCTACCACTTTTGGATGGCTACACTTATACTTATAGTAGTGTCAAGATCAGGGTCCTAAATTACTACTAGGTGGTAGGACTTTTCTGCAAAGTTCGTCTAGGTAGGTACCACCGCTCTGCCAGTTATTCTGCCGCCAAGCAGTAGTGTGCAAGCACTACTGTGTTCCGGTTTAAAGGGCATTGTGGCTAGTGAAATTACCGGGCAAATGAGACTTTATGTCCTGATCTCACAATCTAGTAATCTGATTACTAGACTGGGTGATGTCTCAGTGCAGTGTCACGCGAAACTTTATTATTTTAAAGTTCCGAGTGACACTGCAACTGTTATGGGCAGCCGTGTCGCTTAACATCAGGTGAACGACAAGCTCGTCACGTCATTCATTCTCATAAAAAAAATTGAACAGCAAAAACACTATAATAATACGCGCATCCAATGTAATTCCAAGCAGTGTTGCAACTGTAAGTGCATAGCTAAAGCCTCCGGTCTCGTCATCCTACCATCCGCGGCATCCGGGCAAAGAAAGCGCCGGTAAAAGTGGTCATCTTTCACCTTGAATGCCTTGGACGAACTTGAACTCGACGGAAACGCAAAAACCTGACTCCGGACGGGACGGTCAGAATGCGGTACACACTACACAGACACGGACATGAGACCACTTGTCACGGTAGCTTAAGTAAAGCATATCCCGGCTTGAGGGATGGATGGATGCGGGTTCAATCCCGCTCGTGATTCTAATTTTTCCTTTACAAATTAATCTGTTAATTACGCTACACAGAGTCCACACCCATCACCCGCTGCAATGTTAACAAACTATAGGGAAAATAGGTAGATTGGTATGACATGGTAAGTTCTTGATAAGGTTGTTAGATCGAAGTTAGGAAATAGTTGAGTATAATTTTTAACAGTATCTATTACTGTCGTTATGAGACAAATTGTTTATGTTAGCTATCGGTAGGTAGAGGTAGACCTCTACCTACCGATAGCCTATTAAAATTTATCTATAAGTACAAAAAGAAGAAAAAATTTAACTATAGTATCAAAATGTCAAAATTTTTAAACGCAAGAACAAACATTTTTATTGAGGTAAAATGCTCATGTGCTCAAAAAATCAAATTCATAATCCTTCAATAACAACTAGCAAAGAGCAAACTATTCGATGGCTCTACCTAGTACCCTAAAAACAACAGCACTAAAACGCCACCATAAGCGCAAGCGCAAGTAGCGGGCTAGCGGGGAACTCGTACGTAGCCTACGTGCGCTACGACCGCGCTACGCAATCTACGCATTGTAGCTACGTACGCATGAGCAATGAGTTTGAGTATGCCTTCATTGTTCTTAGTGCGGCTGCAAACACACAGATGGCGCTACTAGTTCGCAAAATATTATAAGAGTCCTTGTACTATTATTTACGGATATACTTAATATTTAGGCTTTGCTTGTTGCTGTTTAATAAGAAGGTTGTTGTGGTGGGATAAGTGCTAAGAACCCTGAAATGATTTGTTTACACAAATGAAGTGCAATAACATATGCACTGCCCACGCGGAGTTTAAAACTTTGGTCGTATTGCCTTGGAATCACTTGACAATTTGTTATTTTACCTAGAGACTGTTATTTTAGTAGAGTGAGTGGGTCGGAAAATGTTTGGTTATTTTGTTTGGTACTGCCAGAAACAAAACAATCTAACATTTTTACGTACCTACTCCCACTCACTCAAATGTGAATTAGATGTGGTTTGTGCTTTTAGCGACTAATTTACTGATTCTATCTACCTATGTATATTCTCGTCTATCAGATTCATAAGGATTGTATGAGGATATATTACTCTTTGGTCTTTCTAATGACTCACTCGGTATTACCTTAGTTACGATTTTCCACGCGTTACAGTATAACTACATTACATCTAAAGGTCAATAAGAAGAGCGTAACTCATCAATCGTCGTGACCATTACTGCCGCATCCGTAGCGTTGCAACATAACCACTTCTGTGCTTTTTATGAATTAAAAGTTTATCCGTGCCTTATAGCAAGTGAGTAGAGTTCATTTTTCATTGAGAAAGTTTAGAGGTGTGATATAGCTAAGTTATGGGGTCAAATGTCGGATTCCGGCTGCAAGACAGATATTTTTTTATTTTATCTACAGTGCATAGGAAGAATAGGAGCTACTGCGATTTGATTAGGGAATAGTCGAGATAGGTATATGTGGTACATTTAAAAAACACTATTTATATTAATTAATGTGTATTTTAAAACAGTAACAAATAAATAAATAAAGCCTAACGATCACACACATGGAACATGGACCCTACTAAGGTTCCCTGTATGTATGGCAGGTACTCCCAGGAACTACGAGAATCATGGCCCTGGACACCCAGACCGGACACAGCACAAGTATTAGCACTTTTTTTCCTGTGCACAAATACTAGTCCTGTCGCGGGAATCGAACCCACCGCCTCCGGGCTTTGAATCGCCCTACTCAACCACCACACCACAGTCTGTCAAATAGTCAAGTACCTACCCAGATATAGTGTAGTATTTCTTAGGGCTAATATACGCCGTGACATCTCTGAATTATAGGTCTAGTGTTGGCTTCCTTATTAAATCTCCTGTAGACGTCATTTCGCATCCTTTATGACGAGATAATTGGATTAAAACGTTAGGACAAATTTAATGTAGGTTAATCATCGAAATAGATGAGGTTAATATTGAAATGTTGGCGGCTGTTCTGTTCACGTAGTTAGCGGATTCGAATCTGCCACAGAGCGAAAACATTATTGACACTAAAAGCTACCGGTACAATAATTTCTTACGTCCCGAACATTCTTTCAAACGCTTTACATAATTAGAATATAATCGTAAAACAATTTGTAACCATGCCTGTTTTTGTACTTCCACGACATGATTTTCCGGTAATTTCTATAATTGCGCGTACGCAGCCTTGCCGGTTGCTCCACGCTTTCGATGACACGTAACTCAGCATTGATTTTTGCAATGTGTTCTGTCAATTTGGAAATTTACTGTTGTAATATAATTATTAATTCTGTAATGGTTATATTGACTATTGGAAAAGAAAACACCTGATGTAAAGTTGTTTAACGCCGCACAACATATTTATTGATGCATTTGATTTTGTTGGTGTTGAGGTACCTAAGTAATAAACATACATCACGAAGAATCCTTAACAGGATAACTTAAATTGGAGCATTTTAAATAATATAATATAGGTACTCTAACTAAACTACACGACTTCAGTGATTTTCCGAAATATAAGACTATTCTTCAGCACCCGCGCATCTTGACAGTAATAGAAACAACTAACTTTAGAAAATACTTTTATTGGTACAAATCCCCTAATCAGAGTCAATCAGTATCAGCTCCACCGGATACAACATCGTCTCTCTACGCTCGCTGGTCTAAAATAGCTCGAGTGTCGACTGTCCACGGCTCCACAGCACGCGTCACCGCGTCACGAGCTTCCATTTCCTAATTTCCTGCCCGTCACACCTCATTCACCCAATTTACTGGCGTCCTGTCTGTCTGTCCGCTGTGGCTATGGCGTTAGAGGCTGGTGTCAACTAATGTTGTGAATTTTATGCAGTCGATATCTTAGTTTTGTACCTCAATAAGTTGTGGTATTTATTGCTTACTTTCATTTTAATATCCAAAGCAATAATTATGTTTTAATTACGAAATAGTTAACTAGACATTATATTACCTACTTAGAGAAGTATTTCAAATAATTCAACCTTCAACTACTCTTTGTTATAATTCATTTAATGGTTTATAGCTTCTCTATAAATACGCTACGGATCCTCATTGAGGAGAACTATTGTGGCAGACCGATAATAAGTAAAACAAATAAATTATGTTTGAATACTCTAAATATCACCCAAAAATCAATTTAAATTAAATAGGAAGTCCGTTTGGTGAATGAGCTGGTAAATAAATAATCTAATTGTAATGAAACGGTGACAGGCGCGCGCGCACGCGTTGTAAAATTAGAATAAAGAAAACTGTAGAGGTGACGTTGTTTACAAAAAAAAATATACTGAACGCGTGATGAGACGCTTTAAATTTTTAATAGTATACCGTAATTTGAGGATAAGAAGTTACTTGCCTCATTTCAGGTGTAAATACTTATTCAAACCTATAAGGCTATCGCATATAAAACTATGATCATAAATACAAAGAACATAAGGAAATAATAATATTAGGTAGGTACTTTAATGCTAAATTATAAATACAGAATTAGAAAAGATCCATTTAATAACTAAAATACCACTTTTGTCGCGTTGTAAACAAGAATAAATAACAGCTTCGTTATACAAACTTTATGGAAGCTTTTAAAATTAACAACTCTACTCCGACGTTTTCAGTTCAGGCGCAGCGTAATCGACGGATGTTTGCTCAGTCGCCGTCGGGAGGAACGTCAATTGGCCGACAGTATTTCGGAGATTACCGACAAGTGATCAACAACCACCGACAGCCCGACACACCGGCATGCCAGACAATACAATACGCTAACGGTATTCTATACACAACGTAATAAGTTCGATCGTGTCGTAACACTTAGCACGTAACGGATATGTGGGTTATCGAGGGACCGTTAGAACTCTTGATATAACTGACCCCTGCAGGTACCCATCACAAATACTAAAATACATGTACTTACAGTGAAAAGAAAAGCTACTTGCATCACTAAAGATTTTTTTTTTCAGAGAACATGAATTCATTTAGTTAGTAACCAAACCATACAGTTAGATGATAAACACATGGTATATTATCATATTACCGTCAATAGAGACCAACAACAGTATCTTTTATACTAAAACTCACCCTCATCCACCCTCACTATTGAAAGGTGTGCCTCACTTAACATCTAAATCAGACTCCCGACCGAGTGCGCTCCACTTGAGTCCTGACCTAATCCGCCCTATCTTAACAGCACAGACTAGCGTCTATTTTTACACATTTTATTGACCATTCCTCACAAAAACCGTCTATTTCCGTTTAATAGACAATTCTTCACGCCTGACAACTGTAACAACAGTAGTAATATGGGCCCACCGAGATCTAATGGGAATTGACTCGTAAAACCTTTGTGTTACGAGATAAGTATTTTCGTAATCTGACGGATGATTTAGAAAGTTTAGAAATGGGACAGATGTAGTGTTTTAAAATGATATGGAATTTTATTCGGCTTCTCTAAAATGTATAAGGTTTAAACTTAAACACACATATAGATGCAACGCAAAAATTTCAAGTACCTAATCCTAGTCCTAGTAAATAAGTAAATAAAATACCCAGTCAACAATCAATCAATCAATCAATCAATCAATAATAATTATAATTATTTATACAATTTTATGTTGCAGAAGGTATGTATGTAACATTCACAATGTTGTTTTCATAAAAATATATTAATACACACAAACATGACGACGAAACTTCAAAAAATCCACTTCATTCAAAATAATATCCAAGACAAGACCTTCAAATGCCATGAACAGAATAATCAAACATACAACCCATTATAAAGCCTATGTCATAAAGAACTCCCTTTCATAAACCAGTTAACACCAACAACAGAAGGCCAAAGACAAACAGACGGGCAGACAATCACCGAACCTCATTACCAGCTGTACCCTCAGGCCCTCACCTGCGACATCTTTACACCATTATACCATTACCAAGCTTACATAGTGGATGCCGACCATGTGTCTTTGAACGGGTTAAATTTGAAGGGCAAAAAACTTGGCCGTCCCATCTGGGGAGTAATTGATAAGTGACTGAAGGGTTCCATGAAAATATACCGTAAGTGTACGTAATGCAATTTAGTTCAAAGCGCGTTTTCATCACGTAGGTTGCGTAAGTAGCATGTCTTCAATAAAGAAAATTGATTAAATGGAAAACCATTTTCCATTTCAAAAATGTGAATAAAACTAACACCTGATTCCATCACCTGTAAGCAGTGCTCATTATTTTGTATTCAACAGTAAGTATAAGTATCCCTAAATAAATCAATATCTATCATTGAAATACACCATTCCGAACATCTAAATAAACAAAGCTTCACTAAAGTATCCGTTTTCAAAGGAACTCTAAACGGCTGTAAAAAACGCTGCGCGTGCGCACGTGCTGAACGCACCAGGTGCGCAGGAAGCAAGGAAAAAAGATTAAGAGGAGCTACGTAATCTGTGTTATTAATATAATTTTTGCCACTACTGTAAATCGCTTTTTCTGATATTAATAATTTGTGTCATAGTGTCACCTTATTTTTTATATTTCAGTCATAATAAAATCTTCACCCGTTTCCGTTGATGCTTTCAAGATGTTTAACGGTAGTCATATTTTTTATGAAATTTAATCTCAACGAAAAAACTATTATTACTGAACAAAAAATTTAGGTGCGTAACCTGCGAAAGTTATTTGCTTTATGAACATTTCATGAACTTGCTCTAAAAATATATGACGGTAACGGTCGTCGGTAGCAAAAAGTAGATTGCGTAAAAACGTTGGCAAAGTGAATTTTTTGTAAAGATCAAAATTAAAAATCGCTATAAAATATTCGAAACGATAAAGCAATTTTTTTTTTTCTTTTATTTTGGCTCCACACATAGTGTATTTAGCCAGTGTCAAGTATTATATTTTCATCGTGTTATAAAATATTTCACGTAAAGTCATGTCCTAGTCATAGTCATAGTCCAGTCTAAGTCAGATAGTCATAGTCCAGTCTAAGTCGTGCTCCAGCAAAGTGGTGGCAACTTTACTAGAAGCTTCTATGGAGTTTTGGAAGCAACACGAAAACTCACGTTTCACCACATTATATCACTTGCCCTCACTCCTGCTCGTAATTCAGCACTTAATGCGTAAAACGCCACCAATTTTAAACATTAACACTGGAAAAAGCAAAAGTTTTGAAAAATAATACAATGCAACGACGTGAACTCTTCCGCGTTCCCGCCAAAACTCGATAAAGCAATTTGTAAAAAAGTAAAATAATATTATTATAAGTCGCGAGAGTAACAAACAAACCGAATAGTCGTCAGCCATTATTATTACAATCATTCAATACCAATCGAATAGCTCACATTTATTGACACTAATCGATTGATGAGACAATCGGACGACGGTTACGAAACATTGTTATCGAGAACAAATAGTTATTGCTCTGATATGGGTTTATTTACTACAAGTACTTATTTTTATTTTAATTCGTTGTAATTGAGTCATTTGGGACATGGTAATGGTAAGTTCGGGATTTTAGTTAGGTTAAGTTTAAGCGATGAATTATAAAAATTTACGATTAAAATGCACAGCTCTTTAGTTAGTAGCGTAGCGTATTTATTTCTTATGATACTATCTATCTGTACCCCTCCTGTACACCTAGTACGAGTTTCGATAGTTTACTCGTTTACGTTTTCTCCCTTTTTTCCCATACATTTCTCTGCAGCGCCCCTAGCGGACACGTTGATGAACTAAAAATGGCAGTACAAATTTTAAATAGATTCGCGCGTATTCACGTATTGGAAATCTCGTACTAGGGGTACTGTACCATAGAGTACATAATAATATAAGTATGCAATACCTACTTAATATGTGCTTAATTTAGTTTGAAAACAGCTGTTGTGATGTAGTAGACCTTTAAAACTTATAAGTTTTAAATTTTATTACATTCTGTATTTGTGCAAGTATACTATTTTATTTTAATGGTTATGATCATATTACGGTGAGAAATGAGAAAAAGAGACAACACACACCAAACACACACATCAACAGCCGGCAGATGTCCTCTCCTGAACAAATAAAACACTACGCGAGAGAAAAATGCTGCTATTTTGAATATGCTATTACTTTTGTAAACTAACCCTATAAACACTAAGGCTGAATTGCACCAGCTTTTTTTAACGTTAACTTTAACGCTAACTGTCACCGTCCACGGTTTGCCGGGCGGGCTAATGTCAAAATCTGTCAGTAAGTAACTCTAACTGTGATCATGGTCCAACTCAGCCTAAGGTTTTAAATTAACGAAAGATTACTCGCAAATGTAAAAGTAAACGACATACATACCTAATCAACATTTCAAACAGTTCCCTTTAAAACGTAATTGAAGGTTTCAATTAGATAATTGCAACAATATGGGTGGTCGAGCAAAAGTAAACTTAGTTCAATAGTACCGCACTAAGTCTTTCTTTATCCTTTTGACCTCTTGACTGACTTCACCAATTCTTGCTAATTTTACTTTTTTTTTTTCTTTTTTCTTATATTTTGTTTCAAACACAGTGTATTTAGGCAGTGTCAAGTATTGTAATTTTTCATCGTTATAGAATATTTCACGTAAAGTCAAGTCTTAGACATAGTCATAGTCCAGTCAAAGTCAGGTATGCTCTAGTAAAGTGGCGGCAGGCAACTTTACTAGAAGCTTCTATGGAATTTTGGAAGCAACACGAAAAACCTCGTTTCACCACATTATATCACTTGCATGTAATTCAGCACAAACGCGTAAAACTCCACCAATTTTTAAACATTAATACTGGAAAAAGCACAAGTTTTGAGAAATACTACAATGCAACGACGTGAACTTTTCCGCGTTCCCGCCAAAATAACCTAATTTTACTTTTGATATTATATTTTTCATGTACTTTGAAAACTTGACAGGAGAAGTCACATGAGTGAGATTCATTGTAGGGGTAGGCAATAGACAAGGTTATTAAGTAGGTCATAGGTAGATTTTCTACCGAGCTTTCTTATTCAACTGTCTTACACAGCAGTAGTCCAAAGCTCCAACTAGAAAAGTTGATTAATAGATAGAGATAGATAGATAAAGAACTCTTTATTGTTTCACAAAATATAAAACATACAAATAGGAATAAAATAAATCTTATATACGTATCTACTAGTGCAACAATGGGCGACAATAATTAATCAAAATTTGGAATAAAAATAGGAGTAAGTACTAGAATTAATACATTTACGACAAGTCTACTATATTTATTAATTCTATATACTATGTTATTTAGTATCATCATTAACAGCCTGAAGACGTCCACTGCTGAACATAGGCCTCCCCCCGGGAGCGCCACTTAGAGCGGCTGCTCGCCTCCTGCATCCATCGGCTCCCCGCGGCTTTCACCAGGTCGTCGGTCCACCTAGTGGACCCTGTTATTTAGTATGTGTTACTCTTATAACAAAAAGTCTTAGTCTGTTCTCAATCTTCGGAAGTATCACTTGTCTCCCGTAGTCTCTTCCATAACTCTTAATAACATAATAATTATCCGGCTTGATCCAAAATAAACAGGTTAAACCCGAAACAGCCGGTTCAAGCGCACAGCTGTCTAATTAATCTGTAATTTAGCGCACAGCGCCTAATTGTTTGGTTTAATAAACCGCCATTACTCCATTATGGGGAATGAACATAAACGGTCGGTCACGAACTCATGAGCAGAGCCGGTTGGTCAGTCGACGTAAAACTGGCTGGTTTAAGAGGCGAAACGCATTATTTAGGAGGATTTTAAAGGTCTTGTTTCAGAAGTAAACGTCTTTCGGATCTTTTGTGTAGCTTTTAGTCCAAAACGGCTGTATTTATCAAGATGAAACTTCGCACACAAGCTGCTTTACTGAAAATGACATAGAATAGGTATTTTTATATTAATAAAAATAGTATACCTACATGTCGTAAATTGTTTTAAGTAGTTCCTATTTTGTCGAAATTAGAATTAACCGAATTTTCTAGTTAGACCACTGATTTTTTAGTAAAACGATCATCCTTTTGGTTTCCTATGGGGAAAAGTTACGCTGTTCATTGAAAACAGCGTAACTTTTCAACAGGTACCAATAATAGAATGTGTTTTTTACTTGTTCTACGTCTGAGTGTTTTGGGACTTGGGACCATGGTCCTCGTAGTTCCTGGGTCCCCAGATACAGAGAATCCTAGTTAGTCTGCAGGTTCTATGCATGTAAGCGTTAAGCGTCGCGTTAAGTGCCGGCCGACTTAATTTGTAATTTCAGGGATACTTTACACAGGGAGCACACTAGCACAGATAATATAATAGCTACAGTAGGTACAGGGAGTGAGTGTTAGTCTTACGTCTCTCACTAAACATAGCCGGTTTTTTTCTTGAATCATGAATTAACAAAACAGATTGTGACTGCTTCTTTTGCGTTCTTAAATTTATGTTCACTAACCAACCAACAAGTAAGTCTAGTGATCGTAGAGTCATTGACCACAATGACCACTAACTTCGTACCCTTGTCGGCCTGTCGGGTTTATCCCCACAATAGCCTAGCAACTCTTGTATTGACTCTACCAGTTACGTTTACTAAGTAACTCTTATGTAAGCTGTGGTCTCGTGTATACTCTACCAATTGTAGAGCATGCCGCGTGCCACCATTAGTACACATCTACCAAATATATTGTATAACATCAGGGTAATAGGGGTTTGGTCATTATTTTAGTCATGTTTAGTACTTTATTAACGAAATTTCTAGTAAATATAAATACAAACATTATTTTAGAATTATTAAGCGTATAAGAAACCACCTATTATAAATTTTTACACCAGATAATTATTGGTAGATTAGGATGATCATCATAATAATTATTAAATATTATGTACCCTTTTTATGCAAATAAATGATTTGAATTTGAAAGAGCTATACAACTAGATACTTCTATAAGTTAATGTTGACCCTCAAATTATCTCGACTGAATAAGAATTCTTATTTGCAATTTGCAATGCATCTAAGAAATTGCATCAATTTTCCAACGTAACATAATGTTGCGTGCGACATTTTTAGGTGACGTGGTAAATAAAATCTTAAACCGCGATTACACAAACGTTATAAAACAATCAATTGTTTTATTTTATTTGCGGAATTTATTTCTTATAGTGCCATATCGTTTTTGTAGCCAGCACATGAGCTGAAAGAATAAACTAGAAATAATGATATGGGTACACTCACGATTGCATGAAACAGAAATAGTACTTAGTGGTACTAAGGTATGTGGTTAGATTTAGTGTAAATATCAGCTATTATTTTAGACTACATGTACCTTGTTTTATTTGCCAAGCTCAAATGTACCTAAGTGAGTTAAAAAGCCATTCTTGTAATAGAAAAAAGCAAGAACTGGTCTAATGGCGAAATTTTTTAATGTTCCCTAGATCGTTCAAAGGCAAATCAATTGTAAATTTTCATTGATCATCAGTCTAGTTTTAGCTATAATTATCATTGTTTTCACAGATTTACTGTTTCTTATTGTTTATTCTCGTATAACAATCTGTCTACCGCAGTGATTAATTCTCTATAATCAATTAACAATAAACTAGTTACAATCTTACAATAGTTGTCTGAGAAACCAGACTGTTTGTATTACTTTCACTGGCACGCCATTTATGATAATTATTTTACGGCAATTATAACTAAACGCCTTGATTTATTATTTATTACACGGTACACTTACCTATTTATAGTCACGCATGTTTACATACGGAAATATATATTCATTGATAATTGCAGGCTCAGTTAGTATTTATAGCTTATGGCATATTATTGGAAAGAGATTGATTGAATCGATTTATTTGCTAGTGCTAAAACCAGTAGCGTGGTAAAAATTGATTTATCGACTGGACATTAACAAAATGAATGAACGAATTAATGTGTTGACAATAAAATAGCTAGGTACCTACTACTAATATGTACTAGTAGGTGTTACTTATAAGTATTATCTCTGTGATATACCTAGCACAGTAATGAGATTCTGAAACTGTTCGTTTCATTTACTCATTTGTTAAGTTTTGTAATAGACTCTTCATCAGCTGAGGTATTATGAAACACACTCATGAAAAATCTCATATCATTAAAGATCATACTTCTTCTCATGTAGACAAGGTGGTCAGCCCTGGTGTTAGAATTTTTAGGCTGCCCAAATGCTTCTGACTTGGCTTAAGGCGCTGAATACTCCCAAATCGACTATTTTGAACGTGATTATCTCAAAACGTATACAATTTACACGATAGAAAAAAATACACGTTAATACTGGTCATATCTTCTTTTTATCTGCCGAAACCGAAACACGTTTACGAAAAGTTTTCTCGATAGAAAAAGAATCGTGAAATTACCTCTAAAAAATTATTCAAACGTCCTAAAATGTTACATTATAATAAGACACCCCATTGAAATAAATCATAGTGATAAGTTATGTTTCAATGCATCCGTCTATAAGCTTATTTTTTTATAACAATAAGCATTTCTTTTATAACTAACTATTTGTACCGAAAAATGGAAAAGTCGAAGTGCATCGCAGCGTAATCGCCATATTTTTGCTATGCATAAAGCGACCCTATAAGGTACAAAATAAGTTTCAAGTTCGTCTGCTGTAATAAACGTGCTCGCATTGAGTCCTGTCAGCGTCATAACGGCTAGTTAAAGATGATAAAATGTGAAACGTTAATCTCTGAGACTAGAGTACCTAATCAATATTGAAACTATGCAACCGAAAACATATTGTACAAGCAAAGAATCCACTTCACACAAACATCGAAGCCACAGTCATTCATTGTTTTACTCTTAACACTTCGAACCTTTTGAACCTCTCCGGACTTTACTAAGAAAAGTTCAAAGATACAAGGATGTGCGCTTCGTTACCACTGCGGGTTACATTTTTATAAACGTTTGATGTTCACTAACTATTTATAACGATTTATTCGGTTATTAAAATAGATAGCTTACATCCGATTTCCGATGGCTCGGAAATAGATGGTGATGGTTTAGTTTATAAAAACATAATGTCATTTATGTCTTTAAAAAAACATCGTTTATGAAAAGGGTCACAAAAATACTTTTTACTTCCTAATATCATTTTATACTTAGTTATTACTACAAATGAGTTGCCATATAAATAAAATAAGTAAGTACCTAACACTATATAGAAGAGAATAGACATTTCTGTTGCTGTTGCCCCTCACACTACACTTAGAATAATGGTGGAAGTTGGAAAACTATATTTACTTGCTTTCGTCATAGCTACCAGCTTTCGCAGTTTTCTGCGAAACGCATGATACAATATCTTTAGGTACTAAGTTTAATTGAAATGACCCTATTATCTGTCGAGTACTTCATTGTTATATTAATAAGGACTCTTGTATTCCTTCATTACTGCGTAATTTAACACAAAAAGTAAGCTGTTTTGGTCTCCGGATGTTGATTACAAAGTTTGTAGATCGTTGTTGGTTTTGATAACGGACGATTGTAGTCCTAACAGTGACCTACATCAGAAGTTCAATATTCTTGTAATTAATAATGTGCAAACTCAAGCTGTGCTGCTGTGCCCTAATTAGTTAAAAATTGTTTCTCCTAAATAACAAAACGACAAAGATTGGGTGGCCTGGGCAGTAAGAATAATAATAAAAATAAAATAAAATATTTTTTATTAGACACCATTTAAACTAAAAAAAGGTATTGGAGCTTTGGGGCGGGGCATTTTAGCATATATATTATTAATTTATTTTTATTTTTATTTATGCCCTAGAAAGAGACGTAGAGGTACACTCATTATACCTTTAATAAAAATTTGAGAAGCAAATATCTTACACCCACTAGGGACACAGACGGGTAGTATTTGATGTCAGACAATTTTGCAGAGTACCGACACAAAAACTTAATAATACATGGTTAAATAAATATACCTACGGCTATTGTTTTGATGTATTGCATTGTTGTATAGTATACTGTACTGGATACATCAGCATTACACCATCTAACATCAATTACACTGAACTCATTAATAAAATGTTTAAATTAAATAAATGTATGTGTATGTTACTTACCTATCAGGCTATCATTTGGTCTTCGTTTCAGAGTGGTCCTCCACTCTACACGCCTATTGAAAAGCGAGCAATATATTGGCATAGTGCTTGAAACGAGACTAGAATGAAATTATATCGGTTCGACTTTGATTTACCAGAATAAAGAATTACCCCTCTTTTGAAATGTGGTCGAATGCTTGCTGTATAATATTAAATGTCGGTGGTCAAACGCTACCGTCTGACATAAAAAATACCTGTGGTTAACACAACCTCTACCTATTAATCAAGTAGGTAGCATATTGTTTAAAGAATCATCACAGACTAGATACTAGATAGAAGAATTATTTTACCTAATCTTGCTTGAATTATCGGTCCGCACCACAATTTATGATTTTGTAATTTCCTTTTTATGTTCTGAGCCAAAGAGTAAATAACACCTGTGCTGACTGCTGAGTCAATATTGTTTTATCGTCTGACACAGATCATTTTCATTCTAACGTCTGTAATATTATAGACTCCTTTAGTTTCTTGGTGTCGGGTTCTCAAAGAGGTCCTTATGATCTCTCTCTAATACCCATCCTGTAATCCGAGACTATCTTACAGACACCCATACGTTCATAATGATCGCACACAAGTGTCTATTGTATCTCGTTTGTTTCGCAGGGTTGCCAAGAATGTCAAGTTCACTCTCATGGCATTGAAACATATTTTCGCGCATTGTGAGACCGTTATCCAGCCTATCTAAATTATAGAGTCTGTGGTAATATTATTCGGTTACATATAAATAAAACGGCACAAGAGATAACACCTAAAACATACATTTTATGCACTTTTTGTGTCCACCGTACAAGTTAAAAACCATAGAAAAAAGAAGCAAAAGATATGTAATCAAATTTGTCGTATTCGTGGTTCTCCGGGACGTGGTTCTCGGGGATTGTGGTTCTGCAGGAGTACCCCGAGATTTAAAGCCTGTATTATTTAAGTAAGTACCTATCTACAATAATAACCATGGTCGAATCTATAATTAATAATGGAGATAAAATTTCAAGGAGTTATTGCTAGATATAGTTTTTACTTACAAATATCTAAAATAACAATTAATTGTTATTTTAGATATTTGTAAGTAGTTTTTATTGTAATATTTTTGACAACCCTAATAAAACAGCATGTGTGTGCAGTGTGCACTGAAAGCGAGCGGGCGATGTTTCGCAAAGCGAGCGTCCCCATACAACGGCCCATTTGATTCGCCGACAGTTTTCTCGGAACGTATTCCTTGTTAATTAAGATCTTTGTCATAATAATGACCCCAAAAATATACAAGGCTACTTACATAAATATTTTAAATGACTCTATCTGTCAGTTAGGAATATAACTAAGTACTTATTTAGAAGTTATTCGAGTAGAATTGAGTGGATGCATTATTATTATTTTCACGTAGGAGAGATTTTAATAACAATACTTAACATACGAGTAACTACGGTAGATTCACAGGTACAAAACTGATAAGAAAGAAATCAATTGGTGCAAGGGTTTAGTTCTTAATTCATCCAAATGGCAAATTTAATTATTCATGGTCCACGAAATCAATATTTTGGTACTTAGGTACCTACAAGTTGAAAAAGGGCACGGTTATTCCAACTTCAATATACTTATTCTATACGATTACCAAAATGAGATTACAGTTCCGAGATAACGAGAGCCAAGAAAGGAAACCGGGCGGAAAGAATTTTAAATCGATCTGTGCATAGATCAACAATAATTGATCACTCTAATTTATAGGGATTTAGTGCATAGTATGTTCAAACCCGAACCTCTGGTAGACAATTTGGTATAAACTTGGGAATTTTCTTTATTTTTTGGCAGCAGTGATTTTTGCCTGGAGAGGTAATTATTCCCCCAAAAAGGGGGCAACCTTGCTGCGGCATCATTTCCCAGCTGATTTGAATAGTAGGTACTCTACCCAAATATTTGGTAGAAACTTTTGTTACACAAATGTTCGAATGTGACCAAAATCGGTCCAGAAGTTATTAAGATAGTGTTGTCGTAAGACAAACTATCCACATTATCACCAAAAAGTTTAGCCCGTTCCTCGTGAGCTGTTCATAGAAATACTAATACTTATTCTTTTCGCAAAAAGTATAAAACTATCATTAAAGCAATTAATGAACTCATTCTCAGCCTAGTCGTGTCTCTATTAAGGCGTACGTTGATTATCTTTAGCAGCATCGTCAATTGGTCGCTGGCAACGCTCACTATCTGCCCTAAATGGCTCTAAACAACCCTGCGTACCAACGAACCTCGATAATCTCGATACTGCAGTGCAAGCACCGATCTACCGATCGATATATTTAACGAATTTTCATGTCAAATTTGACATAAATTATCGATAAAACGAAATCGGTAGCATGGAATGTATTTTTTCGACGACGATATAAATTCGATAAATCTTAACGAATATGTTCGTTCTATATCGATTAAACCGCGCATAGATTTAAATTTTGACATCTGTGATCGGTTTAATCTTGTCGATCTTATCGAATGTACCGAATAATTATCGGGTTCCTAAAGTTGCTCGATAATATTAACCAAACATTAGTAAAATGGTTTTTGGCTATATTTTATTGTTGGAAGCCGAAAGAAGGACGCGGCGGGATGCCTTGAGGATCAACAGGCGGCGTTTAAAAGACGCCAATGATCCTCTCGACCTACCCAACGACCAGTTCGAGATTCTTTTTAGAATCAACAAAGAAATTGCCCTCGCCCTTATTCAAGGTGTTGAGACTGATTTAAGGGAATCATAGAGAAAAGTAATCAACTCTTTGCCATATATATTACTTTTCTCTATGCTCTTTGCTACCAACTATCAATATACCTTTTCAAAGAGTAATTTACTTTGTATAACCTTAAAAAATCCGACAAAGAGTATATAAAATATACGTGAAACACATAAAATCGGACAACGGCTACCTCCTAATCTGTGGAAATTTCCGAAATATCGTGCTACTCTGTGAGAGTTAAGAACGAATGATCGATACGCTGTCGACAAAATAAAGCCCTCGAAAGACATCGACAAAATTTACCGATGTTAGATCCATGCTACATGTTACCGATAAGAACGATAAACAAAATCTGTTTATCAACTCGATATATTTGTCGAACCGAAGATCCGTGCTTGCACTGCTGTTTACATATAACACGAATTGGCTTCCATAATATTTCAATACAAAGGTATTGCCTTAGAATAACTACCTAAGTATGTATGTCCAAGACAATCCGCTATTACAAGGACTGCGACCTGGCACGGTCATGCCGCATTTCCAAGACTTAAAATAACAGCAATTATGAATCATCATGCAACTCATGCCACAGATTACTACTACAACCTCTTAATTACTACATCACAGAATTAACCACAGTCAGTACCACCAGCTACAAATCGCACAGATTAGTGCCATAGTTTGTACAGCCAGTTAATCACCAGGACATGGAATAGCCCTCAGTTAGTACGGCCACGGGTGCACGACCGGTTCCGAAGGCTGTGGCCTTAATGAGTGCATGTAGTATTGTGCATTCGAGTGTCGTGCCACTGCGCTTGCGCTTGATCGCGTAGGTTTTCTTTTTGGATTCCAATGGGTAAATTGAATGATATAAATAGTCGAGGGCTTATATTTAAAACGGATTTGTAAGGACTCGTTTTGTATGTTATTTTAGTTTATATCAAATCTGAAACTTTACTTAGTTCGTATTATCATCCCATGATTATATTTTGGGTTTGTGACATTTCATTGCTGAAGTTAGTTAAACGTAATTTTATCAATTTTTTTACGGTTGCAAATTTATTTGGTAAAAATTGTAATGAGCTTGTTTTGTAAGCGCTATAGTCATTCAGATTGTTCTGATAAATCAATCCAAAAGTGACAAAGCTGAACTTATAATTATATTTGTGCAATACAAACATTAGCTACACAAAAGAAACGCCATTTTTCTAAACATGTAAAAGCTCCGATCTCCAGTTAGCCACTAGTCACGGTCGAGCTGCCTCCAAGAATGTCATTAGAACGACATCCGATCGGCCGAAGGGCCTAGGGACGTAACTCGACCGTGTCGCTACATTCAACCATCGATGTTCTAATGAGATCAAGACGAGACGCGAGAACCATAGAGAGCTTGAACTGCTCGCGGATGGAAAGAAATTACGTTTTTTTTAGGACATCACACAACATTACAGACAACGTGAAAATAAAACAAAAAGAACAAACATAAAATAAGTAGGTAGCCGCCATACGATATGTAATGTTGCGTAACGTCATGACATAGGTCCCATCTCAGCATGCAATCAAGGAAACATCATGAAATCACCATGGAATGGTGAAACTCCTGTATATACATATATAGGTACATACATGCACTATTATGAAGCTTTACCTACCTGTTGTCGTTATGTCAATGGTGTATGTTGTAGTCAAGTTCATAAACTGTGACATTGGAAATGGCATGAGTAAAATCTTGAAATAAGAAATCCGAAAATATTTCACAAGAGACTTTGATCACCTGAAGTCCTTTCAATTGTGTGTCAAAAGCTTTCACCATTTCGCTACTAAGATTGTGGCTATGATTGAAACTCGTAGCATAGGCCTCCCCCAGAGAGCGCTACCACGAGCGGCTGCTCGCTTCCTGCATCCATCGGCTCCCCGCTGTTTGGTGCGGTTCAAGCTGTGATGCTTGTACATAATTATAATACATCAACGCGGCGTTCCCTTACCCGTTGTTTGAGCCCTCACCCTTAGATAATTTAACCACTGGTTTGTGTGACAGCTTGTTTTATGTACCTCTGTTTTAATATTGACATTTAAGATTACCTGCATTATACGTGTAAAGTTACCTAATTAATTTTTACAAAGTGACCACTTAATTCTAAACTAAACGGTGTTTTACAGTAGCTATAGCCGCTTCCATCACATCATGCTCTACCTATTAGTTGAAGCTCATTACGAAGCCAGCATGTTGTAAACAATTAGAGGGTATAAGCTCTCGCCCACGGGTTCGCCCACGACCGCTGCCAACGCTTGTATGATGCTTCGTGAGCAATTAGAAGGCACTTGTTGGGAATTGGCTTCTGGAGCTCAGCTAGTGGTTCAACTTGTTTAGAATATCAAAAACAGATTCTACAGTAATTATTGTCTATACCTACAGTTGAGGCGGTAGGTAAACCATTTCTATCAGTGTCAATTCAGCTGTGCTAATTTGGCCTGGCCTCGCATGTATTGAGGCTGAACCGATATTGTATTGGTGGATTTAAAATATTTGATTATGTTTTCGAAAAGGGTATATTTTTAGTAGACAGTGTAGCGCTAAGCCAAAAGGCACATGGAAATGACATATATTCTGTGATGCACACTACCAGGATAATAATATGTATACTTAACAAGTTTACAATTTTTTAACAATTGTAACATCAAAATTAACAGCTTCACAGCGTTCATTAATTCGATAAATGTATATAGATTTATAGATATATATAGATAGAATAGATTTTACGATCACAAACTGCCTATCGATAATATTTTCTTTCAACGAACTCCTGCTGATTTAACTTCACTGCCTAGTTGGTACTGTTATACATTTCTGTGACTTAACGATGAATAAATGAAACAATTGACAGTCAATAAACGTTCCTTGCACTTCTCGCAACGTAAAAACTCGCACCAGTTTCGCGAAAGCCATATATTTCACATTACGCTGGGGCTCTTGAAACCGGTCATTTTGCTGATGCGCCTACCACGCCTTGTCTGCGCCGGCGCATCTTCACGCATCACGCATCATGTGTAATGAATGAATAAGGAATGCAGTAGATATCGAAGTATTTTGATTTTATCCTAACTTTACGCAAATTGAATAAATGAAATGCATAAGATCTACTGTGGGTATGTAATGTAACTTGAAACCTGTTGGCCCTGTTGCTAATCAAACGGTAGAGATGTTGACATAGGTCCACATACATCTGTGTGAACTAACTCCAATGCAATGATGTAGCTTTCTTATACTTCAACCTTTTAAATGGTTTCCTCGCTTGTTTACCTTCTATACAAGGTATGCATGGTTCTGTGTCAACTTCCGTAAACTCTTCGCCGGTAGCAAGACCTTTTCTCAGTAGATCCATACCTATACGGCAAAGATGTCCTAAACGCTTGTGCCAAAGTTGATACTTTGACAGTTCAGAATGCACATTGAAAGCTGAAACATTTTGCGGCAAATTAACTGAACAATCTAAATTATACAGTCGACCACAAAAAGAACCGTGCAAGATAGCGTTACCCGTAAAAGATACATCATTCGATTTATAAAAATTACAACCATCTTTATCAAAAATTATTGAAAACCCTTTTTTCAACAACTTTCTTCACTGAAAGTAAATTACAATTCAAATCTGGAACATGAACGACATTAGATATTTTATTCACCTCAGAATTAGTATTAATAAACACCTCACCAATACCCACAGCTGGCAACTTCTCGCCGTTGGCAACGGTTATCGTTCCACCTTCTATTGGCCGGTAACTTCCAAACCATTCAGCATGCGAAGTCATGTGCACAGTTGCTCCAGAATCTATGATCCATTTGTCACAATCCTGATTATTTGGTGCAGATAAAGCCAATTCTGTTACATTTTCCTTCGTTATACATAGTTCCGTATCAGTGGCATTCATCCCTGTTTCCGCAACAGACTTTGCCTTCTTCTTGTCCTTCTTGAGGGGACAATCTGGACTTTTATGTCCAGGTCGATGGCATTTATAGCATATAATAGGCTTTTTGTGTGAAGAACGTAGCGCAGCCACATCATTTTGAGCGTCTCGTGTCATTTCGCTCAATAACTTAGTCTTCACTAACTCAGACGTCACTTCAATGTTGCTATGCTCGAGGGCCGTAATAAGAGGTTCATATCTGGACGATAAGCCACCCAGAATTATTGCAGCAAGAGAGCTATCCTCTATCTTTTTACCAATATCGGCAAGATCTTGAGCGGTTGTCGTAATCGCAGTAATATAAGACTCTAAATCTGAGAAATCTGATAAAGCATATCTATACAGCCTTCGCTCCAACGATAATTTACGACCTAAGCCTCGATCTTCATACGCTCTTTGCAATGCATCCCATGCCTCTTTTGCTGTAGTTGCTGTTCGTACGTGTGTAATAGCAGCACCGTCCACGGTCAGGCATATTTTTGAAAGAGCCTTCTGGTCACTACGGGCAAGTACCTCATGAGGAGTTTTGTCACCATCTGCATACCCATTTACGGTACACCACAACTCCTCGTGCATTAACAGCATTCTCATTTTAAATTTCCAGCAAGTGTAGCCATCTCGACTGCTTAACATTGGAATTCCTTGGAAATTCGTTCCTCCCGCCATCAGTATCTTGTTTTAAATAAGATAATGATATCATAAAATGCTGATAACGAATATAGGGACGGCAGGAACAAATAAATAAAATAATTAAATAGAATTTTCACCAATGTATATTTTGAAGTCTTTTTGTAAGCAATATTCTTATTGAAGTATTGACACACGTAAAAAACAATTTTAATTATCTTGATTAGTTAAAAAAGGTCAAAAGAAGCTTTATGTAGAACCTATAAAAGTTTCTACTACAAGAGATAAGTAATGATGATACTTATTTAAATATGTATTTGAAAAACCTTAATAGATTACTCAAATAAACCCCTATATAAAACAAAACATCGGGAATAATAATTATTGTAGACGAACTATATCTATTTCAACTTATTCAGAAACAAATCATTTTCGGTAGATACTCAAAAAATTGTATAAAAAATAATATTAAATTAATAATTTTATTCTTTTAACTTAGACGAATTACGTATTTTTATGCCTTCTAAAAGATTACAGAAGACGTTACCAGAGCTGACTATAAACAAAACGTGATTTACGTAGGTACTTACTAGCACAGTCGATTTTTTTTTTCTCTAATCTGTGCTTAGTAGTAAATAAATAGAGAGCAATACGGGCCCGATAGCTCAGTTGGTAGTATCCCTGCCTTCTGAACTGAGGGCCGTGGGTTCGATTCCTACCCGGGACTAACATTTGTGTGATGAACATCGACGTTTGTTCTGCGTCTGGGTGTTATATTGTATTCTATGTATGTATTTAAAAACAAAAAAGTATATAAGTATTGTATCAGTTATCTGGTTCCCATAGTACAAGCTATGCTTAGTTTGGGGCTAGATGGCGCTGTGTGAAATGTCCACACATATTTATTGTTATTATTATTATTAATAAAAAGGTCTTGAGTCTTGACCTCAGCTTTAATTGAACTATTATTTTGCTCTATATACTTATCAGATAAAGCTATATACAAATTACAAAGACATCCAATACCCTGCGCGTGCTGAAGCACTATAAGGGACCGCCACATACCAAAATAGCAATTTGTAATCGCAGCTATCGGCAGAATTAGGAAAACTTTTATCAAACGGTCAATGTCACTTTCCCAATCACCTGATTAGGTCACCACCAACCAGTCACCACCGTCAGTAACATTCTCGGAACCAATTGCCGTTCCGTAGTCTTTATAAGGCAAATATTCGACAGTATATTGTTCTTGGAAGCTCGGAAAGGTCAACTACGTATAAAGTTACTTGTTACCTAATCTGTGGAGTAACTGTTTTATTCGACGCCTTCCTTATGGGACATCAGATCGTAAAGCGGTAAAGCAATCAAGGAATAAGTACTTTTAAATTGAGTTCCAATTTTCATAGCATAGAGGGATAGGTATGAAATTATAATTGCATTAATACAATTGACATATATAAACTGCTATATTTCTGAGCCACAGTACCGGTAGTCATCTGACAGAAATCGTACTCTATGCGCATCTGGAATGCGTAAACGGTGACCCTTTTTTGGAAAATTAATTTCAGTTACGGCCAAGGTGGACAGAGCTGTATGCACAGAGCAAAAAAACGCTTGAAGCGTCATATTTGTCAAAGTTTTGTGGTTGTAAGAGCGTATACGAATCCTCGATTCGTTAGAACTACTTATTAGTAACATATTCAGTAATCTGTGCTAATACTGACTAGACCAACGTAGTATAAGTCCTATACCTTATTATAGATAGAGGCAGAGAGAGTCGAATAATTTCTGGCGAATCCCCAGTTACAGTGGCGGCGTCCTCATACTGATGAAAATCATGATTAGAACATAGCTTTATTTGATGATGAAGATCCGTTGAGACTTAGCGAGTTATGCGTTTCGTCTACAAGTTTGAAAAAACCATGACGCATCAAGTTAGTACAAGAGAAAAACCTTAGTGAGTCATGGAGAGCTTACGTTTTTAGTACTTTTACTAACTGGCTCAGCGTAACGTGTTCATTGATAAACTAGAAACCAATTTAGGTAATTGGTACACTGCAATCTTAATCCAATTAGGTACTATTGGAAACCTCGTTAAAAGTTTACTACCGTCCATTCATGAAAATTAAATGCGCACGTGTAAACAGACTTTTGGAAAACTAGTAAAGTTCATATATTATTATGTTTTGGCCTAGACCCTAGCTAAACCTTTTCTTAAAGATTTGAGCAATGCCATAATATTTTGCTAACTGATGTAGGTGCTGTTAGAGCTTTTCCATAGAATAGTCAGATACTCAGATACTCTTTTATTCATAAATAAAATTATACGTCACACATATAAACAAGTAAAAGGTACTTTTAGTACAACTATTTTAAAAAAAGACTATCATAATATGCATAGTTCAATCAAATAAACAAATAAATAGTCGATGCCAATAGACATGGAATCTCTTTGTACTAGCTTCAATCACGAACGGAAGGTGGATCGATGACCCTGCTCAGAATCGCGGGGAGTCGTCGTTGGGTGCATAAGGCAAGCAAAATAGGTACGACTACGAACCGTGTGTCGTTTCACCTTTATTTAAGTAATAATAATGGAAATGGAAAATATATCAACAATTGAAAAGGAATTCTTGCTTTGTACATCTAAATAATACTGGTAGGTATCAACAGACGAAGTTGTGACGATGTCATCCTCCTTCATCATTATTTCAGCTATCCACCTGCTTTCTTAGTTTTCGCATCAAATATTGGCCTCACATAATCTAGATTTAAATTTTAAATTAGAACATTAGTCGCATTCTTTTCATTTTCCATACATTTTGGTCACTCTTCATTCAACCGCCGAGGCGGACAGTCCTCGTTTGTGCTTAACCAATTTTCATAAGATATCTGTTACTAACAGATTAAAGTGCTATTTGTACCTCAAGTTATATTGTTACTACTAGTTGTTCCGTAAAAGTTCAATCGGGAACAAGTTGTGATCTTATTTTCAGCATTTCGAACCATAACCACCTTAAATTATTGTTAAACGACACAATAAACCTAGTTCATCGAGATTTCTACAGTTTCATTCCATTAGCTCCTGATTTCCCACTAGTACCTACGTGTTCCCGTGAGAGTCCTCCCCTATCTGAGCTACCGGGAAGAAGCTTTTGGGGGACCTCCGGGACAAAGTGAGTGTATTTTTTTAAGTATTCATTTTGCCATTTTGCCTGATTTTTTACTACGCTTGCGTTGCGTGCTTACGTGCTTCCTGCGTGCTGTTCCTTATTCTCTCGGTTACGATACCAAGTATCACATTTACTATCAAGTACAGTTACTCCAGTAGCTATTTGTCCCATCTCGTCCATAATTCGGTTAGCAATTTAACTGTACTAAATTGGCAAAAACAACTGCTAGTCGCAATTTTGAAGCCAATCATTTTAATAAGCTCATGCTCAAGGAGACATTTTGTGTTCTGCCAGAGACAATTGTCTGTTACTGTTACTCATTAGTTAGTTAGTTACTAAATAGTTAGTTGTTTCTATGAATTTGGGGAGTGCCTTCTTTTTATGGACAAAGCGCGTGTTAAGAAAGGATTTTTGAAAATTCAACCCTCAAAGTGATTAAAAGGGTAAAAAAACGTTTGTAAGAAACCATATTTATCTTATCTTAAAAAAAATATATATATATTTAGTAAAGCATCGTTTTGAAACTTAGATAAGTACCTAATTACTTGAATACGAATTTGATAAATATTGAAAAAAAAAAAACGATAAAATCTTAGATTTTAACAACCGTAGAATGGCTTTATTGATGATTTCTGTGATAACTAACGTGTAGTGTTTAAGTGTGTGTAGGTGATTAAGTATATTGTTACTAAAATCTGTGACTCAAAGTTAGTTGTCTTTAGTAAGTAAGTAGCTGTGCCGCTTCATGATTCATCACATTATTCTACCATATACGCTGATTAACTAAATTAGACTCGGTGACGTCATAATATATGTACATAGTTTAGATATAGAGTTAGTATGGCAGAACAGTGATTTTTGAACCAGGAAGCTAGTTTAGTGAAGTAGGTAGTGGGGGCATACGCTGCGTCTTCCGGTTCGTGGTCACCACTCGAGAACCTTTCTTTCCCATCGGTTGTAAGTTCTACAAGCGATGTGGCCCACCCATTGCCATTTCATCTTATTAATTCTAAGACCTCCTGCGGACTTGCAAAATATAAAGTTGAGAGATTTTAATGGTAGGTAGGTGCTTTTCTCTCTAGTGGTAGTGCACCTACTTACTTTCCTTTTTTAATAAGAACTTTTGGGGAAAAAAGCCGTGTTGTTCGTCGCATATTTCATAAGACCGTTAATAGCAAACAAAAAACTCTTTTAATAAATAGTTTCTGTATAGTTTGACGTCAATCAATACTTAGAAAAAATATTTCTCTAAACATAGCTGCTCTGTTGTCACCGAAAACGTTTAAGAAAAAATAAAGGGTGAAAAATCTCTGAGCAGTGCCATTTCTTCATTTATAGGATTAACCTTTTAATTATTTTAGGTATTGTTTCATTACTTTAACTCTAATTATAAGATCATAGTAGCTACATCATCATCAACAACAGCCTGAAGATGTCCACTGCTGAACATAGGCCTCCCCTAGAGGGCGTCACTTTGAACAGCTGCTCGCCTCCTACATCCATCGGCTCCCCGCGGCTTTCACCAGATGGTCGCTCCATCTAGTGATCTGCCTACACTAGTGTAGTAGCTACATAGTTCATGGTAATTTTCTTCTTTTATTAATTCGCCAATATATTATTAACATCTGATCTTACTAAAAGCTATAACCATAAAGATATTTGCTAAGATATAAGAAAGAACATATTTTTGGAGGGAGCGGGTTCAAATCCCGCTGGTTGCTAAAATTTTAAGGACTATGTATTACGGCTATTATGGCTAAGTATTACAGAACAACTTTATAGCGCAGTAGTTAACCGGCAGGCGCCACTTAATACGGATTTATTACAACAATTACCAGTTACGGGTAACTTATTTAATCTAGTTACGGTAGTTAGCATAATACGTGTTAGATAGGCGGATATACAGACGGACAGGTGCAAGGTCAGATTCGCATTCGTTAATTAATTAAGAACCTATTTTTGTTTGGTGTTTTTTCTTTGTTCGCTGTTGGAATTCCCTTCTGGGTATTTGCGGTTGGAAGAAACAAAAAGAAAGAATGAGAAGTTAACAATGTCATAAAAATCTAATATGGACAGACAATTATCTATTGTGAAGTGGTTCGCAATGAAAGAAAACAACGTAATTAACAGATTTGAATTTTCTCGGTTTACTGCGGGTACCTACACAGATCCTAACAGTTCTGTGTTTTACTGAAGTCAAAGTGAGCTCGTCTTTGAGCCTCCGCGACTCTACGGTAAGTATGGGTACAATAGCTACATTACGTTTTAACGCTTTGTCACATAAATCTATTAAGTATCATTATATTATTCAAATTCAATTTCTATAAGTCCTTAACTGCGCTGCTGACTGTTTATTCCATTAACACCTATATCTATATACCTACTTATTCTCCACGCAAGCAGCATCAATGCATCAATCATTTTTGCACGCCTCGGTTGACTAGTAGAAATAGAAATGCAGCTAGCTTAAATCCACCCACTTTTGTAAACATTGTGCATGAATATTAAGTAAATCATTGTAAGATTTTGTTCTAGCACTTTATGAGTGGTTTTAGTATAAGATCTACCTTCAAAAGAATTATATCAAAAAACATCCACCGAACACGTGGCCCTAGTTCGGCTACCGAATCGCCGCACTCGGAATGTCGCAGTCAATATTGTGCAACATCGGCGGGCGGCGGCAACCCAACCGGGCATTTCCAAGAACGGCGAGGTCGTGGGTACGCGTAACGCGACAGTGCTACTTTCGGAAAAAGGACCTTTAGCTATGTCTTTAAAATGTAATTAAGTGTAATTAAATTGATAAAACACGTGGTTCGTAAAGAATTATTTATTTTAATTAATAAAATTCGCTGAATCTAACGTTTCAATTCTAACACCCACATTCTGTAAGAGACCTATTTACTCGGTTAGACTTCCTCTATAACACGATTATTTAAATCAAGCACTTCCGATTCTAAATCACGACCCCAGCTTTTACTAATAGCTGCTTTAGTCGAAAACCATCCGCATAGAAAATTATAACACCATATAAGGTGCACGATGCATACTGCGGAAGCAGACTGCAACAATTATGCAATGAACCTATACGCATGGGTACGCACGAACAAGTGCATGTCCGGGTGGATAAATAAGCTTCCGGTGAAGTTATTGGACCAATTGGCCCGCGTCGGATGTGCAGGGCCCTTCGCATCGCCCTTCGTCGGCATCCGGGCTAGGGATAGGAAATAGGACTATCGATAGATACACATCGCTAGATCCATAGAAATAGCCCAATTCCTCTCTATGGCTGGAGTTGGTATTAGGTAAACATTTTGTCGTCAATATGCTACTTACGGAACGGATCTTGGACTTTTATCGTCCACTACGTCTCGGGTTTTTTGTCAAATAAGTACCTGCCTACATTGATTGTCCAGACGTAACAGGTCTCAGGGACATTTTAACCATATGACTCTGCTGTCAAACGAATAATACCTATTTAGTACAATAACCGCTACTTATCGATAACTTAGTCGAACATTTCACAGTCTCTAATTCCCGATCAGGCGATAATGACATCTCACCACGATCACTTGAGTTCAATACGAAGAAGGAAGGGCTTATCTAATTTATCGTCAAGTGCTAAATATATTAAGAACTTTAGCTAATTTACTACTAGGTTCCAAACTGGCAAAACAACTGCCAGTGCCTCCAAGATTTAAGTTAACATTGGCGCGTGCGCAATATTCCGTAACACATAATAGGTACGTAACACTAGTCAGAGGTTATCGCTCGCCTCTGGCCGTGAAATACAATTAAAGCAATGAATTCGCTTCTACACAATTAAAGCTATTAGACTCGCAGCTCTATGTACCAATAAATTTTTACTTACATACATTGTGTAACCACACAATCGAGGCTTCCAAAATTTCAGTAACATCTCCTTTTTATATTAGATCTTGAACCAATAGCTTGCCGTTGGATACTACATTAAAGCAAGTTGAAATGGCAATGGGCAGGCTACTGTCACGTCACTCGTAGAACGGACAACAGATGGGGAGGCAAGTGGCGACCACGAACCGGGCCGGAAGACGCAGCGTATTAGGGCCCTTATAGGTGGAGCGACGATTTGATTAAAACCACGGGGAGCCGATAGGTCCCAGGAGAGGCAAGCACTCGCTCAAGGTGGCGATGGCGCTCTAAGATACCAATACATTTCACACGTCATCATTTTCATTTTCATTTTTTTTTTTTTACATTTCGTATTCTATGAAATCAATCCGTTACCAAACACGTGCAAATGTTTTATCTAAGTATTTGTAAAGAATTTCTGGAACCGGTAACCAAATGGTATTTCCTAGACAACTATTTTGAAAACGTGACTAATGTCATTTAAGATCTATTCAAATAGTGCAGTTTCAGACTTTGAATCAGACTTTTTTTATATTATTTGTTAACACATGCGTTATTGCGCCAACAGCGAATTATGTTAGTTTAATAAATCATGATTTGTCTAGTCCAGTCCATATTTAATTTTGTCCTGTTCTCATTATAATACCAATACAAATATTTGCATACTTCTATCTAACCTAATGAACGATTCGTATGTCGCAGCACAGCACAGCGTTATTATGACGCCATACCGTACCCTATAAGTTAGGCCAATGGCAGCTTACCACAAGCGCACGAATGCGCGCATCTCTGATGTCATGGACAACGCGCTTGGCTGCGTCTGCGCATCCAACTATTATTACAGCTATTATTATAGTCACGTTGACACAAAGGCATAATTATTATTCCATACTCTTGCTAAAGGGTAAATTACGTAATAAAAATACCTACTTAAAAAGTTCACTAACCGAAATATAATTACTTCAAGTTGATCATATTTTGGTTACATAATTTTCATCGTAGATAAGTATTTTTTCATTTTAGTTGTTAAAACGACATAATAAATGTTTTTCGATGAACGCTACTTGAATTTGACAAATTAAGTATATCTGTCTATTAAGAAAAATGTAAAACTAAATGCCGTAAACTTTTTATGAAATAGTCAGTTATGAACAAAACTGCCTTCTTGGGCCAATCCAACATCTGTGTCGCATCGACGCATCATCCATTCAACTTGCGTGCTTCGACTCTCGAGCTATTGGCACAGAATAAAAATTAGTGCTCTATGGGTTGAATAATATCGATATGTCGATATCGAACGAGGAAAGGTTACCGCAGCATAGGGCACAAGTAATTGCACCGCGTATTCTTTACCTTTTATGCCCTTCTAACTTCCTCATTCCCCATGTGATGTCCGTTTGATCTGCGAGTCAGGTAAATGATATACCTATCTAACAGTTGCACCAAATAGATCCTCAAAACAAATTATGAAACAAAGAACAGCTCTATCGCATTTTGACATTTCTTTCAAGCCACTTACCCCCATATTCTAAGACGTTACCTCGAGATTACTCCACTCGACTTAACCTCGAATGAACCTCATTTTTGTGTTTTGGTATTTTTAGTTGACAATAAATAATCAACTTGACATTTCTGCGTAAATTTTTCTCAAACGAGAGAAGCGGAGAAACTGACAAGTCAAGGTAAGTCGCGATGTATTTTGAGTTTCCCTCAAAGTTAAGTAGAAGTCAAGTGAAGGATTTTTGGAGAAATGTTTTGGAATACGGGGGTTAGAATGGACAGGCTAAACATAAAACAAAATGATATTATCAATCGTTATCTTGCTAGGACACGGGCCATCTTTCTCGAGAAAAGCCTGTAGGACATAATCCACAGCACTGGCCAAGTGCAGGTTGGTCGATGACTTGACACATTTATGCCCTATAATTACGTCATTCTTGTCGGCTTAGTGTCCTCGCGATGTTTTTCTTTACCTTTGTAAAACAAAACGAAAAACTTATTACTGACCATTTTTTTTAAATATCAATACTTAACAGATTATCTGAAAATATATTTTATTTCTTATTAATTACTAATTTTATAATTATTTTATTACTTCTTTACTTGTTGCCAACCTTCATACCTATAAGATAATACTAAAGCTTTATGGCTCCCACAGCTATTAAATCCATTTAAGTATGAGAAAAGAAAACGTTGCTTTCCCAATCAATAGTCTTATAACTTATTATCACCTTTCCAATAAGGAATCGCACGCGAAATAGAAAGTGTAATAATAGAAATAAATTAGGTATAACAGAACCGTTATTATGAAACTGGCATCAAATTGCATTGGATCATTATATTACCTACAGAATGTTGTGTGAATGTGAATGACATGCGATAGTCCAAGATGGGCGATATTTTAATTTTTATTAAATACCTTTAATAGCGGTGAAATAAGAAAGAACAAAGCATTATTCAATTTGCTTTTGCCTTAAAGTTTTCTTCTTTATAGGTATAATTAAAATTCATCGATAAATAAGCGGTCCGAATATCGATAACATCTCTAGTTGTAACAACTTTAACCTAAGCACTAACCGAACCACTTTAACTTCACCTACAACAACTTTAAACATTTCCTAAACCCCCTATAATCATCTGTTGCTATAATCACGGTGATTTCACTGGATCATCAGTATGTAGAAAGGCTCGCCTCGTCCCCAGGTAATGGACGGAAGTGACATCAGGTGTCCGAGCGACGTGTGATCTACCGGACACTTGGATACCACTGCCCTTTCTATTATGCAACGTTCTATTGATTATTCTGTGAGAATTCTTGTTTCTATGTTTATCTTTTATACATATTCATGTAGGAAGAAGATTAGTTAATTAAGGATTAAGTCATCAGCAATTAAAATGGTTACCTATCTGGAGCAAAATGTTTGCGAACGAACAAAAGTTACAACAGTCAGTTTTGTGCCTAATTTTAAAACAAAGCAAAATATTAAATTTCTTTTAAAAGGATCTTAAAACTGTCCGCAAAAGGACAACAATGGAGTCTCCGGACGAACTCTCGCGCTTGAGCGTGATACGTTATAATAGCTAGAATAATGTATTGTGATTAGGGTTGTCCACCACAACACAACTAATTTAACTTCACTTTACTTTGTAAATACAACCCGCGTAGTTGAGGAGAGCTTTTGCGTAGTATGTTAGTAGAGGTTGCGTAGCATCTGTGTTTGAAGTAGTCTCAGCTACGCAAAAACTTATTTCTCTCTAGCTTCGTTGATGAGTTATCGGTTATTTCTTATCAATGACTACTTAATACTTAGAAACGATCAACAAACATTGGAAAATTAAAAAGTAGATTCCTAAAAGTAGTAAATTTTCAAACACTTTGTTAAAATGTAGGTACAAGAAATTCTGTATGTCTGTATTTATATTAAAACGCAATATTTATTAGAAAGCCACACCAAAAGGAAATTGGCAACCCTAGTTGTGGCATAGCGCAGCACATGTCAACGCGATCGTGGGAATATGCGCATGCACGCGAGATAAACGAATATGGCTCTTATGATAAAGGAATAGGATCTAAACAGTGAATCATGAATTATTAAAAGAATTAGAGAACCTGCAGTAGATACTAATTAGTATAGAATAAACAGGTATTATTAGCTATAAACAACAAATTATTTGAATATTTTAACCACAACTTTGGAACTATACAATTCGTACGTGCCATTCATATCATTAATAGGATTAAAAAATACATATCGTGCAAAACAAATGAAATATCTTGAAGTCTGGAATACTTTACTTACTGTAGGTAGGCTTATCTAGCAGTTATCAAATAAATTGGCGCCACCAACATTTCATTGTGGTCAATAATAAGCACATTTACTATATTATTATTACCAAAAAAGTATTTTAATTACTGCTGCAAAAACCTTTTCTAAGGATACAAAGCTGCTAAGTCAAAAAAGTACCTAAGCAGGCTCTCTACATGTTATATACTTAATTATGCTACAGTATAGGAAAACCATGTCACCGTTTTTACATACAGCACCAAGCAATATACAAAGAGTGCCAACCGTTACAAAAGCAATGCAAATAATGTGCAATTACAACAGGTGATATGAGAAAGCTACTGAATCGGGGGCGGACCGCTGCCTAGGTATTGTTCTGAGAGAAAAACTGTTGTCGGGAGTCGAGGTAATCTTACGATGAGTTTGAGAAATCTTGTTTGTTACCAAAGCCAATTAATAGAATGTCTATAATTATTTATTATTCTTTGCTTGTTGCGATCGCAGCATAGCTTGACGAGATTTAAACTTTAGACCTTTTAAGAAGATTCTTCGTTACTTCTACACCTCACAGAATTCGTTTTGATATGCCACTATCACATATGAATAACTAAAATATGTTTGTGACAATGTTTTATTTTATGAAGTGGCATAGCAAAACTCAGTAGAGCTAATTAGAGTGAATTCTGTCAATGGAGAGAGCATAATTAACGCAGTAGCTATCTAATCTACCAAAGTAGCTATATACCATGGCCAGATTATTGAAAGAACAAAAAGAAGATAGGAAAGTGCTAAAGACGATGACTTTAATAAACTATATCAAGAAATCTTCACATCATAACAACGAAATTAAAGTCAACGCTGCACACATCCTTGAAGCTTTAAGCTGGCCGATAAAAATCTTCATTCTCCATAACAGCTATCAGATGTGAACAATTACTTATTCAAGTAGGTCAAAAGCAAAATCATGGTGTGAAGTGTAGGTAGTAATACCAACCGCTTTAGATAGCACATGTTGATTAATAAATTATATCGCTGGAGCAATAAACAGGCTACATATGGGCAGCACACTTGCACCAAGACAAATATGCACTTTGTCCTGGCAAGAGGTTAGTCAACATCTATAGCTTGGATTCTAGACGGTAATGTCATAACCATATATACTAGTATAGTTGAGTACTTTAGACATTTAGGCATAGACAAATGGACCCTAAATAAGGGATGAAGTTAGGAGGTATTCCGGCCGAATTTTATCCGGTCAAATGTATCGAAAGAAAATATTTAGAAGTAGAACTTTTTAATATTACAAATTGGTTGATAATACACCTACCTTTAAAGTTTATAAAGACTAGGTCATTTTAATGTGAGAGCTATAAAAAGTAAATAATATTAGCTACCTACTTACAGAAGTTACAGCTAAAGTTGAGATGAAAAAAATGTTTTATTGTAATGATCCGGGAACTCCCCAATGAAGTACGCAATCAATCTCTCTCCCCTACGCCTTGGAATTAACCGCGTACAACTATACAGAGGAGGATCAATGAGTATTGAAAACGAGACTCACATCGACAGGTCTTGTAATCTATTAGGCAAAACCCATTCTGAATGTTACGCATTCCTTAATAGATCTTTAAGTTAAATATGTAGGTACTTAGGTAGGTATTATAACAAAAATAGCTTGCACTCAAAGACTGACCTATGTAATAAAATTCTGTACTTGCACTAAAGCAGTGCGTAACTATTTGCAAAAACTTTGTAAATCCAAAATGCCCAAAAGCAATTATTGTACTGTCGTAGATCGCAGACTTTCCATTGCACATGCGCGAACAATAGCCACTACTCCAACTTTATCTCTGCTCCCAAACAGTACCGTCTCCGGTGAGGAACAATCGAGAAATCGAGATATCTCACTCGGCCATCAAATGTCAGTGTCGCACTTAATTAGTGCAAAACATTACCGTAACAATTGGCTACCTTGTCACAGTAAAAAAACTTGGTAGTATCTTCATTTGTGAAGCCGGGTTTTGGGCTGGTGATTGCGACGAAATCCTCAATTGTTTCAATGTTTGTAACTGTATCTTTGAATACAATGTCTCATAATATCTTTACAGCAAACTTCTTATGGTAATGTATACTTTTAAGGCACTCTAAGAAACTATCTCATGATTATCTTTTAATTTTGAAGCAAAAACCTAAAGATGATGTAGGTAAAGTCATAATTCAACTTTGAATGCAGATGGTCTGACGAAATTCCCAGGGTGTTATGTTATGACTTGCATTATAAATATTATAATGGAATTGCTTTGGTGAAATTATGACTGCCAGCGAGAGATGGTACCACAGTCATTGAACTTTTCTAAAATTTGAAAAGCGAACGAAAAGAAACATTGCTGTTTTGTACTACTATTGTTACCGTATTACATACTCTATTGAAGAGTACTTGTGCAACACTGATGCAGTCGTAATCGGAATGATTCTAAGAAAATAATTTACCTTAAGAACAGACAGCTAAAAATTTTATATAACATCAAAATAACAGGAAACCCTATAGAAATCAGATCACCTTCAAAGTGACTGATAAAAAAATGTAAAAACCTAGTAATATAACCAACAGTATTTTAAAACGGTTACCATGGCCTTCAACCGATAAGGCCCTACGTAGGTAAGTACTTATACAAATATGTAGGTAGGTACTTCCTGCGCTGGGTTCGACGTCTCCTCAATGCCTTTTTCCGATAATCTGATGGGAAACAGAAGCTATTCCGCTTCAACTATCCAACTAACGCAGAAAGTGAAAACATAATGATGCTAATGGCATCTCGGTTTGCCATAAGCAGTGATAGCATGAGATCATTAGGATGAAATATGGAAAGAAATTTACCAATAGAAAGACCACACACAAGTTGGATCAATTTGGTGCACCAGAAGTCTTACTCAGAGGTTATTAGTTTTCTCATTAAAATTGCCTTAACCTTACTCACTCTCATTAAAATATGTAGGGGAGCTATGGGCTTTTTGCATTATTTTCTTTCATAAGATATTTCTAAACAAAAGCATAAAAACGCGTAGAGAACCTACCTTTAAACAACTGACTTTACTATTCGTAACGCAATCGAAAGTTAGCTAATTAAGTAAGACAAGAATTGAGTAATCATTAGATAGACTAGGTACAAATGGGTGTTATTTCGACAATAATGAAGTTGCTAGTTCATAGTTTCACAAAGGTAGCGCTAGACCAATCGCCCGGATCTTCGCTAAATGTTAAAATAGGTAATGAAGTTGTGGTGTCGCACGAAGGTTTTGAAATAAGGAATGCGAAAAACAATTAAATATTGTTGACAGTGAATGAGAGAAAAGATTTTTGGTTTGGTTAAGGCCTATATTTGTAATATTTGTAATCTCCTCGAGAATAAATGAATGTTGTAAGTACAGTGATCTTGCTGTTTTTTAGTTACGACGCATAGTCCATCGCGTAAAGTGTACAGTCTACTACACACAGACTACGTATCCCGAGACGCGTAGTGCAAAAGCAACAATGGTGGCAAAGTCGCAAGGTCGTCGCAGTTCCCAAACGACGCGGCGTCCCTCCAGACCACTAAAAAGTTTAACTCACCGTGCGCTGAGAGAGCTCGGAGACGGAGTCGTGGCGGTGGTCGAGGCTGCCGAGGCTGCAGCAGGACGCTGAGGAGGCGAGGCTGACGGAGTCGGCGCGGGCGCGATGCGGGGACACGGCCACGTGCTTCAGCATGCCGACCCTGGGACAAACAACACCAAACTATACTAGGTGGCTCAACTTCTTTTTCAAGGTGCTGCAAAATAACCAACCAGTGATCAGTGCAATCCATGGTAATGAAGGGCGGTTTCCATAATCACCATGCTTGATGGGCGTCTTGGTGATCGTTGAAAATTGTTGCAGACCTGAATCCCCTTAGCTGGCTCTTACGGCGCCCATGGTAAGATCCTACTCTTATATCGGGACCACACGGCTAACAGTGGCACTACACGTCAAATTCCTTTCGCTAACTATTAGCATGCAATTAAATGATAAAACTTAGATGTTGCCAGGAAGCAATTCATCATTTGCATTGACACCTGTAATTTTATATTAATCTTTGCTAATGTCAAGTCAAAACGGATGTTTGGCGGTAACGCATGCCCTTTACAGATTGCTATTGTCCGTGAACTACATATTCCAAAGTCTATTAACTTTATGCGGTTTACGTCCTTGTTCTACAATCTACAAAAGACCACAAATTCACAACTCTACTATTATAGAGGCGTACAATAGAGTCCCGAAGTCCCTACGAAAGTATCATCTCTCCCGCTCTCTACAGCACAAAGGGTCAGGTACTTTGTTCCTGGAAGTAGAGGCGTCTTTAGCAACAAAGGACACGTGTTGCCCATGATGGTAGACCATTCAATGGGAAGGACGATTGACGAAGTATAATTTTTAAAACACGTTTTTTATGTTATAAAGCTGCACTTTGCCATTTTTGCAATTCGACTTATTTTTCGACTGTGTTTGACTGCAAAGATGTTAGTGCGTTAATTTGGTAAATCATGGTGTGTTCAAACTTCCTAAAAATCTTTAATTCCGATGTTTTGTGTTTGGTAATGTGAACGCAAAAATAAAGACATGAAAATTGTACGTCATCGACATGTCATTGTGGCTTAATATTTTTTTGTGGGTTTGTAATGAAAATTATACACAGATTAGTTTACAGTTAGTACTGACTGATGCCTTCATTCATGCTATTACCATTGTTTTGCAATTCCCAGTGCAACTTGGAAACTTGATGTGTGAGAGTATGTAACAAAACTTGTAAGCTGCTTTCTTTTGAAGCAGAGTATAATACTTATATTTGCAGACTTGCGGAGAGACAATTTATTTAATTACCTATGTATGCTTAAAGATAGTCGTATTACATATTATACTACATGCATAACATTTTAGTTGATTATATTGATATATTTGTGAGAGATAGATTGTATCGATGTATTTCGCTAATTACCAGCGTCATGTATCCCGGTGGCTTAGTAAGAAGCTAGAGAATGAATGTAGTGAACGACTTGATGACTTCGTTCGCGAATGAACTAATCTAAGAGTCAGTAGTTCGGTCGGTGTAGGAATGGATTCATTCTATGTCTAACCGTCGGCGGCACCGCTGTGTGCACTGACTTCTACATAGTATACTTATAAGTTCCTTGCTTCTATCAGTTTTCGTCATGGCTGATGACAGTGAGATCGACGGCGAAGAAAACCTTTTTCAATCTCCGACAGCAGCGGTGGGATCGGAACAACATGGCTCCAGCATGTCTAATACGGCTAAGAAGAAAAACGACGATCCCGCTTTCGACCGTGCCGAACAAACTACGCTTTGTGACAAAGAAAACAGCGCACAGTTCACGGAAAGTGATCCCACTAACCTTCCTTCCGCTATGTGGGCATCATTTTTTCGTGGTATGGAAAATTTTCGCGTCAACGAAACCGGAAAAACTTCTCCTAAGGCGAATACAAAGAAAATGAAACCAAGTGAAGTTTACATTCCCTCTTTCGATCCTGATGATTGTGAATTCACGGTGGTGCAGTGGTGTGAAGAAATAGATCACCATCGGATGCAGAACGAGTGGACCGACTACGAGACAAGAAACGCTGCGTTTACACATTTACGCGGACGTGCTCGTAAGTGGGCATCGAAATCGTATCCTCTCTGCAAGACCTGGGACGAAGCGAAGGAACGTTTGTCGCGTCAGTTTGCTGCTACGAAGAGGTTCCACGATCTTTTTCGGGACATGGTGCAGTACACGAGTGACAAGGCCGCGACCTACGTTGAATATTCGACCAACAAACTGGCGATGATTGACAGGCTGGAATCGGGCTGGAGCGAGGCAAACAAAATAGAAGTTGTAATCTCAGGTATCGTCGATAACCAGGTACGTTCCGATTTGTTAAAAAATACGCCTACAGACTTTGTGAATCTCGACAGGCACCTTGGTACCTACTCTAATATTAAAAGCTTAAAGCGGTCAGACTCATTAAATTTTGTTCCGAGTGAACAAAAAAAGGCGAAAGGTAGATTCATCCGACCGTACTAACATTGTTTGTCATAACTGTGGTAAAATCGGACATTACAAACGCAACTGTAAGGCTAAAACTCAAGTACAGGCCTCCTCTACCAGTGGAGAGTCTTCTCGATCAACGCCCAAATCTATTGAGAAGAATGTTCATTGTAGTTACTGTAACAAAGTGGGGCACACCGAGCAAGTCTGTTTTACTAAACAAAGGGACGCTAAAAGTAAACATTAAATAAAGTCTGTCAATGTGTGTTTACAATCTAAGGCCCCGCTTATTGAAATAAACATAGATGGATTTAAGTTACAAGCTCTTGTAGATAGCGGCTCTGATTGTTCTCTTCTTTGTAAGCGTGTTGCTGACGAAATAAAAGGTAACCGACGCTTCGAGTTTACACGCCTTACGGGTATCGGCTCTGCCTCTGCTTATTCATTCTCGCGTATCACACTGCCAATTCGAATTAAGGATGTTTACGTTGAGGTAAGCTTCGTTGTCGTAGATTCTCACGTTTTGCCCCACGATGCCATTATAGGGCGTGATGTTTTTACTCGACCTGGGTTAAGCCTTGTGATGAACAACAGTGGTGTCCGTCCACGTCGTTCGCGAAGTCCACGCGGAAGTTTACGCCATACAAAGTACTGATATGGCGAAACTTGACACCGATTTGACAGACCCTGGAGACATTAATCGATTACGGTCCATTACCGAAAGCTATAATGATAACTTTGTAAAAGGGAATTCGCAAACGGTAGTTACGACAGGTGAAATCGAAATTAGACTCAAAAATCCGAATAAAATTGTGCAGCACCACCCTTGCCGTTTGTTTAGCGCCCACCGAGCGCGAGGCGATGAAAGATTAAATCGTGTTACAGCGTTGGGAGTACTTTTACTTTACATAAAGTTGTTTTATTTTGAATGAAATATATTGGCATAAGTGGTGGTAGCTTTTGATGTGGTTGATGTTTCGGAACGCATCTCGGTAAAACATGTGATTTTTGACAGTTCAAGTCGCGCCAATTTCAGGTTCATTTTGCGCGGTTTTATTTTCGTTTCATAGAGAATAGAATGTTGCTGATTTTTTATGTAAGACAAAGAATTCGCGTGGTTTCGAAGTAATGAATTGATATAGAATAATGGCCCTGATCGTGAAATCGAAGTTCATAACTTCATACGGATTCTAGCCCGCTTGGTTATGGTGCTGTGCTCGCTCAGAAATTCAGCTCAAAGTTGTAGAGTATTACAGTCAGAGAACTACAGAGGTTGAGAGTCACTATCATAGCTATGAGCTGGAAACTCTGGCCTTCTTCAGGCATTATTTGCTCGATAGACGGTTCAAAGTCGTAACGGACTGTACCTAATAGCTTAAAGGCTTCTCGTCACAAGAAAGACTTGTTACCCCGGGTGCACAGATGGTGGGCGTTTCTGCAAGGTTCTGACTTTGAGGTAGAGTATCGTAAGGGCGAAAGAATTCCCCACGTAGATTTTCTTAGTAGGAACCCGATTGCACCCACCACCTGTTCGACCCAGGTGAACGTTGTGCGGATTCGTGATGATTGGTTGCAAGTCGAGCAACGGCTTGATCCCGATATTAACAAGATTATTGAGGCTCTAGAAAACGACACTTTGAAGCCGGGTTTGAGGTCTAGTACACATTGAAAAATAATTTACTATACAAAAATTTTCAAGTCAACAAGAAAACATTGTCTCGTGTGATAATCCCCAAAAATTTCCGATGGCAAGTAATACAACGATTTCATCACGATCTCAAACATTTGGGTTGGGATAAAACTTACCAACATTTTTGGAACATTTTTGGTTCCCCAATATGGCAGTCTGCGTGAGAACTTACGTAGATCGGTGTTTATCATGCAAAGTCAATAAGAAACCTTCAGGCGCAAGGTAGTCGATTCTGCACCCTATTGACAAAGTCCGCCCTAGGTGAGATTCAATTGGCCATTAACTGTACCGTATCCAGAAGTACGGGGAAAAGTCCGCTGCAGATGTTGATGGGTTGTAATAAAAGTCCACCGCGAATCAATGCTTTAGTCCACGAATATGAGAAACTCGATCTCTTTGAAGTTAGAGAGCAGGCTAAGGTCAGAATGGACGAGCAAGCACGTCTTGACAAAGCCCGTTATGATAAAGGCAAGGCAAAAGTGCGTCCATTTGACGTCGGCGACATTGTACTAGTAGAAAAGAACCCGAGAGTTAACACTAAGCCAGTGAGAAGTTTTCCAGTCCATGTAAAATTATCGAGGTTTGTGATAACAAAAGATACAAATTGGGACCGATATCCGGAGGACGTGCTCAGTACGTTTGTCACGAAAAGTTACATAGGTATCCTTCAAGCTTACCTGATCTGTCTAATGAACTAGACCATGTTTCTGATATTACATCAGAAAGTAAAGACTTAAAGAGATAAGTGAATTGTAAAAAAAAAAACACGATTTTGTTTATAAATTAACAAACTATTACACAAAGAACTGTTTTACAAAATTGAGCGTATATGAGTGTTAAGCACATATTGCTGTATTGTTTCGTTTTGTTTATTCTTTTGTTTTATCATCCTATCATTCCTTTGTTTATTTTATTTCTTTAAAATAACAATCTATTGATTTTGTTCATAGGTTTAAGTAAGTATTCTAGCAGTGTACTTTAAACAAAAAAAAAAGTATAAGGTATTGTCGAACGAAAGTTAGTTTTTCTTTTGTTTCTCTCACTCTCTCCTGAAATATTTACCAAACATACTGAACATTACCGGAAACTTCGTCCTTCACGTGTCGCATTGGAAGCTTAGCGCTTCGTGCATTTATGTACTTCGGGAGTCCGCACTTCATGTACTGGTGTACATTGGAAGCTTAGCACTTCATGTACTGGTGTACATTGGAAGCTTAGCGCTTCATGTACTGGTGTATATTGGAAGCTCAGCGCTTCATGTATTGGTGTTCATTGGAAGCTCAGCGCTTCATGTATTGGTGTTCATTGGAAGCTCAGCGCTTCATGTAATGGTGTACATTGGAAGCTCAGCGCTTCATGTATTGGCGTACACTGGAAGCCCCGTGCTTCATGTACTGGTGTATATTGGAAGCTCAGCGCTTCATGTAATGCTGTACATTGGAAGCTCAGCGCTTCATGTATTGGTGTACATTGGAAGCTCAGCGCTTCATGTATTGATGTACTTTGGAAGCTCAGCGCTTCATGCATTGGTGTTCATTGGAAGCTCAGCGCTTCATGTATTGGCGTACTTCAGAAGTTCCGCGCTTCATGCCGTGATGTACATTGGAAGCTCCGCGCTTCATGTAGTAGTGTATTTCGTGCCGCCGCTATTGGAGCAGGGGTCGCGCGAGAGCGCGCTACCTGTCAGAATGGCCGTGTGAGAGATTGTATCGATGTATTTCGCTAATTATCAGCGTCATGTATCCCGGTGGCTTAGTAAGAAGCTAGAGAATGAATGTAGTGAACGACTTGATGACTTCGTTCGCGAATGAACTAATCTAAGAGTCAGTAGTTCGGTCGGTGTAGGAATGGATTCATTCTATGTCTAACCGTCGGCGGCACCGCTGTGTGCACTGACTTCTACATAGTATACTTATAAGTTCCTTGCTTCTATCAGTTTTCGTCATGGCTGATGACAGTGAGATCGACGGCGAAGAAAACCTTTTTCAATCTCCGACATATTGGTATAGTAAGTAACCCGAAAGAGGAAAGTGCGTTATCAAAAGAAAAAAAACTGGCTACACGGTGCAAGTACGAGGCGTAATTAGACGTTATATGTATGGGATGAACTGAAATCACACTCAATGAGATTTGCGGTCTCTTATTACTATTGCTATAAAATTACGAGAATGATCAATCACATGCGAGTGCGCAATAAGTCAGACGGTTTATCACTGATGAACGGTGGGCCTAGCACGAATATTTACGCGCGCGTAAGTGTAACGTTAGCGTACGTCTGTTGTATGGCATTTGATAAGCGCCCCATACAACTGGCTTACGTTAACGTTACAATTACGCGCGCGTAAATGTTCGTGCTAGGCCTACAGGTCCGATTCGTCACTAAACTGAACGTTAAGACTAGAACCTTGACATTTATTTGGATTTGGAAGCCGTCAGAATCGAGAACAACGTCAAACAATGATGATTGATGACAGGAATCGATACATAACTCTTAAATTGTTAAATGGGCACTTAAATCTTAAGTGGGACATTTAATATTGATATTCATTAATTTGCATATTGTAAAATAGATATAACGCTGGACTTAAATTTATTATGGTGCTTAGACAAATATTTTGATTTTGAAATTTTATGGGACAAACATGTACAGCAAGCCAGAATCTAAACTAGTAAGCGAGCTTACCAGTCTCAAACGGAAGAAAGTTTAATAAACACCTTCCACAACTGTAAATGACTATTAATTAGCCTAAAAATATTGTCCCAAATCGTTTTAAACGCATTTAGGTACATTAACGTTTAAAGTCAAACATTTTTGGCGGATGTATTAAACTCGGCAAAGAATGTGGTTCAATTAATGTATGAATCCGGCGAAAACGATCACTCTATGAACATAATGCTTAGAATTTATTTCAATGTTAATAAACCAATTATAACTAATACTTTTTGAGTGTGCGTTGAGGAAATACTGCTAAGAATGTAGAAGATACAGCCGCTTCAAATTAAAATTACCTACTGGTTATATTCTTGACTGAGGTTTGTAAGCCTGTATAATCAATCTGTCTAATTGACAAGATTTTTCAAATATTTATGTTGTGGGAATACTTTAGTTGATTTATGAGAATTCGGTCTGCATAAATTGTTAAATTAATTTCTTCTCTATTGTTTTCAGTTTATGGATATTTTCAAGGTGAAGCGACCAAACCTCCTATCCTAAATTTAACCATTATAAGTTCTTAAGTTCGTCCCAAATCAGCAAGGATCGTACCGTTTTTGGTAAAACGACATCATTGTAGTCATCGACGAACAATGGTACCTGACGCCTACCATCGCAAATATTTGACAAAATTAATGTGTTTTACATATGCCAAACTTAATAATATTTACCGTAAAAAATTGTGTGGGATACGTGTAGAAGAGATAGAAAGGTATTTAGGAGCCTTATTATGTTTTGTGATATATTAACTATAACATATTAACAATAACATAATTAGTAAGTATCATAAGTACAAGAAAGTGATATAATTAAATGATAAATAGTGGTTGACACAAGCACTATTTACTTGATAACTCGACAGGTTGTGCCAACATTTGTGCCAACAAGACAATTGTCGTGAATGCTTTTTATCAATCCGCGATCGAACGTGGGATGACATTATTGCTTATAGTAATACAAATAAGGATCACACAGCTGGAGACGAAAATCAACAATTAATTACGTAATTGTGTAGGCTTAATAGTTTTCAAATTCAAACACTGCAAAATATCTTATAGGTAATACTTACTTATTTTGTCCATCGAAATAAATTAGATAAATAAATATAATATCAGTTATATTATATACCCAGAAAGAGAACAATTAAATTTCACAACAATTTAACTAAGTTGGAAAAAGAAAAAAAAACCATCCTATTGTTGTTTGTACTAAATGTCTTTAGTCTAGGTATACCTTACCTAGCTTACTTGCAACGATTTCATCAACTTTCAAGACTACGTCTTTAGACTTGCGAGATATTTTAAACTCAGCACAAGAAGCGCTCCAATGGGCACATTGGCTGTTTCGATTTTTATGCAGACACTAATAAAGTGTTCTGTTTCCATCTTGCAGTTGCATTACTTTTAGATTTACCTAATTCTGTACCAGAGAGCGTTTGTGTAGGTTGACTCAGATTTATTATCAAAACTCTAAGAAACCCAATCTCACCTATAACTTGCATAAACACAGGAATGCTGCAAATATTCCGAATCAAAGCAATCTATAAATTTAACATCACAAACCGAACATGCAAACTAACGTTGCCGTAACCGGAGTATTGTGTAAACACGTCACACAAATTCGTATTTGACGCATTCCAAACAACATCACAGAACAAAGCGCAGTGCAGTTAATTTACCAATACCAACTATTTACCGTTACCGATTTGGTAAACACTACCATTTGTTAGGCCAACATACTAAATGCGTTTGATGCAGCTGTGTGCCAACTTGCAATTTGCTTGATAAATTGGGCAATGTTGGCTGGGATGAAGAAATAGTTTAAATTAAACAATACCATACGTTGTTGCTGATAATTAATAGATATTTTTTTCGATGGCTCATTACTCATTACCTAGACCTATTGTATTGTTTGTATTTCAATTGCTCATTGAGCAATCTATTTTAATCTGATTTTAGAGTGTTACAATAAGTTCTGCTTTACTCTACCTCATCTGCTTATCGTTTAGAGTTAGATAGATGCCTTTGCTGATCATAATTTTATCACATTCCCATTATTTCATACCCCTATAAAATCGTTATACGACGTCATAAAATACCCAAAAATGTAAAACCGGTGGTGGCGATGAAGAAATTCCAAAAACCCGCTGCATCCGCATCACTGCTATAGCCTTTTACGACTAATGATCAAAGCTATGGTTAAAACGCGTATGCGTAGTACAAGCGATTAGAGTCTAGCATATTGTTTCTTGGGGTTCAAGTAATTGTATTCGCAATTATACTTATTTGAACCCCACAGCAAACGAATATTTGCTTCCTTATGTAGGTACTTACTCTTCTACATTTTATAGCCTGTACCTATATTAACATTATATCTGTCTCTTTCACTGAATATCTTTTTTATCTATCATCACAACTTTAAAAGTTACACGAACATATTTTAAGATAATTCTAAGGTACATTGTTGTAAACATCTAAACTCAATGTTCTACTGAAAAAATAGTTCTTTCAACTAACATAATAACAATAACTGATAGACTCAAATAAAATAATTGAATTTGAATTTTTCTAATTGTCTAATAATATGAATTATTTAAAAATTTGCTCAACGGGTTCTAACAAATATTGCGAGCAATAAAGACATCTCCCATCATACCAGCAATTTCTTGTGATCTAAAGAGCCGCAAATAAAATTCGCGTGCTCTCATCACTTAGCACACACGCTTATTAATTGCATCCGAATTACTTACAGAGGAAACTATTAATGGTCATGGAATTGAGCAACTGAATGGATAGCGCTAGATTTGAGATGTGTGGACATGCCTTAGTCTATACCTATTCTATCTATGATTCTGAAACTGTAGGATAAGGATATACTTAATATAAGAGAGATAATGGCAAAAACTCACGAACAATTTAATATGCAATGGAGATAAAAGAAAAAAAAAAGCAGATCAAAGCGTAATTCGGAACAATGTAGGTAATGTGTTTCTGGTAAAAAACGCTGCAGTGCTGCTACTCTAACTGAAAAAAAAACTTGATTCAGCACAGTAATAAAATAATGAAAAAAATTAAAAACTAAGTCCCAACTACCTTGTTTGAAATAGATACTTACATAAAAATAATGTATACCTACGCCTTTAATCTAGCACAAATCGGTAGCAACTCAGCATGGTGCTTGTTTGACCAGCGCTAGTTTCACAAATAAGCTTTGATGAAATCTAAATAGTAATATGTAACATTATACCAATCCAATTCGGAATTAACTATCATATATTATGACGGTACGCAGATTCACAAACAGTTAGTAGGTTTAAAAGTTTAACTATTCGGATCTTCAACAAAATAGCGAAAAAATAGTTTCTATTTAGAACTATGGGGGTTAAAATAGCACTAAGGCCACAAGGCTTCGTTGTTTATTTAGCTCATCAGCATACGACACTACGACCGTATTTCTATGTAAATACCTATCGCCACGTATCTACTATCTACCTAAAGCCTGTACTTGTACAACCTTGACAGCAAGTTGTCAGGTCAATCGCATTCGATTCTGCACGATTTGTATGCAGCCAGCGTATCGTCTGTGCGTAACTTGTGCTAGGGGGAAATTCAAGCGATTTCCGGGTGATTGTGCTAATTTTCCGTACCTATAAGTTTAAATATAACACAGAAGGTTAGAAGCGTAGAGCCGTAACAATTTATTTATATCTTTTTAAAAAACTTTTAATCTGATTTCAACTGCCTTATATTATAATTTCAACTGAGAGCTAGGTACTTAGATGAAATATTTTTTCACCTCAGCAGCTCAAAATGGCACCCTTTGCTGCGAGAAAACAGTGCAAAATCGTATTTAGCTCACTGCGTGAGATACAGTGATTTTTTAATATTATGACTTTGCGGTAAGTGTATTTAGCCAGCTTTAGGTTACATTTATATGGAGTTTTGAAGAGAACATGATTTACTTTTTCTTTTTTTTTTCTTTGTCATGTTTTTGTCGGGAACGCGATCGTTACTAGGTTAGATAACCTACCTGAGTTTGGCGGGAACACGGAAAAGTTCACGTCATTGTATTATTTCTCAAAATTTGTGATTTTCCAGTGTTGTTGTTTAAAATTGGTGGCGTTTTACGCATTAAGTGCTGAATTACGAGCATGAGTGTAGGCAAGTGATATAATGTGGTGAAACGATTTTTCGTGTTGCTTCCAAAATTCCATAGAAGCTTCTAGTAAAGTTGCCACCACTTTACTGGTGCATGACTTAAGACTGGACTATGGCTACCTGACTATGACTATGACTATACCTTGACTTTACGTGAAATATTCTATTAACATGATGAAAAATTACAATACTTGACACTGGCTAAATACACTATGTGTGGAGCCAAAATATAACAAAAAAAAGTACCTACTTGTAATGATGTTCTCAATGCTGAGGTGAAGTTGTATGTGCTACTTGAGAGCAAAGTTTTGGCATCTCGTGCCTTTGAATCTCTCGCTCGCTCAGGATTCTAACCAACCCCCATATTCTAAGTCGTTACCACGAGATTACTCCACTCGACTCAACTTCGAATTAACCTCATTTTTGTGTTTTGGTATTTTTAGTTGACAAATTATAATCAATTTGACATTTCTGCGTCGATTTTTCTTAAACGAGAGAAGCGAAGCAACTGTCAACTCAAGGTACGTCACGATGTATTTTGAGTTTCCCTCAAAGTTAAGTAGAAGTCAAGTGAAGGATTTTTGGTGAAACGTTTTAGAATACGGGGGTTAGAATCACTCGCTACGCTCGTGATTCAATACTAGAATCCTTCGGGATTCAACATTAGCACTCGACACAAAAATCAACTTGTTGCACAAATAACTATTCCAATTATTTTAATTTAATAACCAAACTACAGTACCTATCTTGATGCTACGAGATTAATATGAAAGCATGTCATAAAATGAGTTTTATTTATTTATTTTTCTTCGATTTCTATTTATTATTTCTTGTCTATGAAATAATTTAGTTATAAACTAATTGAATAGCAATACTTAAGCAATCATGATTACTATCGAAATGCGACTAGAAAGAACTCGTAAAGCACTTATGTATTGCAATGAGTTCAAGATGAGTTTATTTAAACCAATGTACAACAACCCGTTCTACTTCGTGGATGGACTATTAATTTGTTTCTACTAAACAAATTAATAACCTACAGCATCGCGCAATGCAAAGTGTGATAGTTGGTAAAAATTCGAATCATCCTACCTATGGTCAGATGCAAATACCCAGCTCAACAAATATTATTGTACGCGTGACTCTTGCAACAAATACCTACTATCCTTTTGTGTAACCTATAAGGATAAATTAAAACCTTAATAAGCCTTGCAGGAGTTGCAGGTACAATAGGAAAAATAGATACGACAGTCCTCAGCGCTATACATCTGTTCGAGCGCGGCGCGAAAGGCCCAACAAGCCAAAAACACCCGGGAAATGAAAGCCTTGTTTCGAGATACCATAAGGTTTCTTTACTCCAATAAAACTCCAATGAAACATGTTTTTAACAAATGTACTTAATTGCTACGAACAAAACACCACCGCGAGCTAATCTTTCCACTAGCGCCATCTAGTTTAAATAGGCTTAACTTAATACTTGAATATTGATCGAATCTTACTATATAGACTCAACAACATCTAATTAAACAAAGATTGAACCAAGATTTAACCAGTAGGTATAACGTGTGTGAGCGTACCTACCTCTTGTAATCTTTTTTGTTTATCCACAAGAATCAATCCCCAATTAAATCAATTCATCGAAGACATAGAATAGAAAAATATTCTTCACTCTAATGTCTTATCTATATCGATACTGACAGCATGGATTATAAATAGAGATAGTACATTTTTTACTAGGGTCATTGTCTTGCAAGTCAATATTAAAGCCGTGTACACGAAGGTGTATCAGGCGATAGGACGCAATATGGCTGTACACTGTACAGGCGTAGTAATCGATTTACTTGATAATAAAGCCAACATGGATATCATTTTAATTTCATAGCGAGCCGTTTAGTTTACCTCAATGAAAAGTATATACAGTAAATAAGTGACACAGTATTGTATAAAAACTCAAGGCCTATACCGATGAATTTCTTTTTAGTACCTACTTACCAAACTTTTATTGATTATGATTGTATCATCATCGTTTCATTAAATGATAATCGTATCTTTAGAATCTTTCCCATAGTTTTGAAATAAATATATATTGTACATTACGCCTTACAAAGATTATAGTAAAGTTAATTCAGTCCGCGGGCGACCACCGGAAGCGAGCCGTCTCTACACCAAAAATATTGTAACTTGCGTCTGTATGTATGTATGTGTGTCTATACGCAAAAGCTAGCAGACACGCGTGTCATACAAATCTTATAGAACGGGCCTTGAATGCCCGATTTATTGGCAAAGAATTATGACTTCGTGGTTTCTGAAAACATCTGAAACTTGTAATTACAACTTTACAATTTAGGACAATTACTGAACATAACCATTTCCCCTAATTCCATACTCTGAAAACCTATGTACTACTTTAAAGGGTGTGCCTTTAAAGTAGTACACACCTTATAATATCAGCAAAATATAAGCTCAGTTTTATTATCAAATAGTGTGTGTGAAGTGAATACGAATCGTGCCAACACTTGAATGCTTGATACTTACAAATAATCAATGTATGATTCTACAGTGCACGTGCCACGATAAAACCAAAACGACCGACGGGTGTAACCGGTATAAGAAACTATTATAAATGCGAATGAGGAGAATCATAAAGGAAAAACTCGAATGTTTATAATACCTACCTAGAATATACTGCACCTGTTGGTGGTGACAAATAATTTAATGTGTCTTTTATCCATCGAAAACTTTGTGCGGTGTAAACGTAGAGATAGAGATTGATAAAAAATCATTGCATCTCATGATCTCACGTTCGTGGAGCATTAGCGACGATGTATGCCAAGGACTTGGCAGCAATAAAATGAAGACAACATTGACCTTATGATTCCCATTGGTTAGGGAGCTACGGCCCATGTTTATGTAGGTATCATCATTGCAATGAATAATGAAAAAATCGATGGTCAATGCGTACTACAAACATAAACGTGTTTTTATGATTATTGTTTGTTTGTTTACCAAATTGTTATATTACCTATATTTAGAAAGGCTGTCTGAAGTGATAATAAAATTACTTAACTAAAAAAATCAAATATATGTGTATGTACTATATATATTACTCCGCATTCTTTGGTAGCCTGGATGTGTATGGCATATCCGTTCGCCTGCTGAGGCATGTAATACATGATTTGTGTTATGTACTGAGCACGCTTTATAACACAAGCATAAGGCAAGCTAAGTACCCAAACACGCTAAAAAAAATTAAAATCTCTCCGCTGTACAAGGGCAAAGGTAGTAAATTTGTCATGAAATCATATCGCCCGATATCTCTTGTCCCCGGATTGAGTAAAATATTTGAAGTGGGGTTAAATCAGCGTCTAATATCTTTTATGTCCCAGAACAATACTCTGACACATAAACAGTTCGCGTACTGTCAGGGGCGGTCCACCACCGACATGGTGCGGGAAGTGATATGGCGCGTGCTGAGCGCAAAGGAGCGCCACCACCACGTTGCCCTGGTGTGCTGCGACCTGTCGCGCGCGTTCGACACCGCCGATCACGCATTGATAGCGAGTAAACTACACCACTATGGCATAAGAGGGCCTGCCCTGAATCTGATCTCGTCGTTCATGTCGGATAGGAGTCAAATAGTTGTAGGCGACCAGGGCAAGATAAGATCATCTGAACGATCCAACGCAATCGGAGTCCCACAAGGATCGTGCCTGTCGAATACACTATTTACCATCCTACTGAATGACCTACCGGCGGCGATCGATGGCGCAGACATTTTTATGTACGCCGATGACGTAGCTGCTGTCGTGACAGGGAAAACGGCGACGGAGTTGGAATCGAAGTGCTGCGACATCGTTCTCCACCTGGCTGACTGGTTCAGAGGTAACGGCCTGGCGCTAAACTTAGATAAGACATATCTACTTGGCTTCGCGCTGGGTGGCCGACCTCCACCACCATTACGAGTAAATGCGGGAGGCATTTCGATATCCCAGGTCTCCCGGACGAGATTACTAGGTTTTGAACTCGACAGTGCGCTCAAATGGGATGCCCATATCGATAACGTATGCTCACGACTTGGAGGAGCATGTTTTGCTCTGCGTAGGCTCGCCGCAACGGCCTCAAAAGAAGTGGTTAGAGCATGTTATTTTGCTACCGTTCACGCCTTCTCTCGTACGGCACGGAGTTGTGGGCGCGCGCAGCCGACCGGCTTCGCGCGTTGAGAATGCAAAAACGTGCCGTGCGAGCGATCGTAGGTATCAAGCAGGATGAATCTGTCAGAGAACATTTTAAAACAGAACGCATACTCACCCTTACTAACATGTATGTGTTCCAAGTCGCGGTTTTCGTACACACAAATAAGCACATGTTCGAGCAGCTTGGAGCACATCACAAGTACTGTACACGAAACAAGCACAAATTAAAAACAAAAACGCATGGGCTAAAAAAATCCGAAATGTCGGTGTATGTGGCGGGTGCTTTGATTTACAATAAAATACCCGACGACGTTGTGAATACAGCCTCCATCAACACTTTTAAAAGTAAATTGAAACTGTGGCTTGTTGAACGACCATGTTATGAACTAGAAGAATTTTTTAAATTATAATTATACTATTTTACGCAGATTAATATAATGACAATATTGTATTTATGCGTTAGACATGTAGCTAATACGCTATTAATAAATTTTTCATTTTCATTTTCATTTTTTAACTTTTTGTCTTGTAATTATTTCAGTAAATATTTTGTACCAAAAGTGCATAAAACTGAATCGCCGGCTTCGACCATAAAAATATTTTACGACTCTTATTTAATACAAGGAGCTGAGCATTAAATACTAAAAAATAGGCAACAATAAGCTGTAGAAAAACATATTGGCATCATACGAGCATTACTTATGGTTATGGAATACCCCAACATTCTCATTACGGATTTTGTACACATTCTCTGTCCAACAATTATTCCAAAACGCCTATCGGTCCGTGGTCAGCATGCTGAACGGGATTTCTATAGTCACAAGAATATGTTCTTGATCCTATACAATTTTTCAATTTTATAACAAGAAATAAAGTATTGTGTGGTAAAACGATCGTGACTGTCACAGATTTTTTCGTGGCAAAAAGTACCTACCTACATCTTGGGTTTGTAAACGTGAATCTACAGTCATCACCAGAAGCAAACATTTGCGAAATAATAGAGCTAACACTACGATCAACGATGGCAAAAAGAACGAGGTATTCCGCAAAAACTTTTGGAACTTGACTAATAATTGCAACAAATGAAAAAGTGGAAACAAACAAATTAAGATGACCGTAAGAACTGAAGATATACAAAAAGAAGTGACAGTGACCGAAATTTACCTATTTAGTTCAAACCGCAAAACTAGCCGAATTGAATCATTTCCTGCAAAAACCACAGAAACACAACAAGCAAGAATCAAACAGAAAGACTTTCTCACGCCATTTTCTTCAAATTTTGACTTGTGCACAGAATGCTATAACATCCATGTATGGAAGGATATTGAAGTGACATTAATGTGTAGACAGGAGTTTACGTTTAACTAAATGAGTGAGTCGCAGTGAGATAGGATTAGAAAAATGCAATATTATTATTTGAAGGTGTTAAAGTTATCATTTCCTTCAGTAAATGGTATGGTTATAATATTAGCATGGGGTTCCATCAGGTACAAACGAAAAATAGCCCGAACGTGAAAAATATGTAGTGATCGTGTCTAGAGAGTTACTAGTTAGTGTCCAGTGTATTCATTTGGCCCAATACTTCGCCAACACGCAATAAATGTCGCTTGATAATCCTGCGTTATGCAGAAATAAAATAATTCGTAAAATAGCCCGCGTTATTCCGTTGTATGGGATGAGGCATTTGTACTGTAGGTATTATATTATCTGGGGTATTAGTTAGTTTAGTTAGAGCATAAAGGCATTTGTTAGGAAATACATTAATTAAATAAAAATATTAACAAATATGTTAGGTAGTATATTTATTTATTACACGTAGATATTACTATTATATTTAATTATATTAAGGCATAAAAAATGAAGTTAAAAAAATAGAAGAAAATGCATAGAGAAAATATTCTATTACTTTGTGATACGATAGTCTCATGTGAAGTCCCTTTAGTGTTGTAAAGATGTAAAGTATACAGTTTCTGTGGTTAGGCAATATGTGGTAGGCTGGTAGGTACATATTGTGACCATCAATGAATCGCACAAGTTTTAACCGCAGACTAATATAAAAATCATCAAAACAGATGACTGTTGCAGTACAATAGGCAGGCACTTGTGCATATTTTTACAAAAATGTGACATACAATAGAAAAATATCCGTCATCTCTCACTGAACCTCTTCATAATTGTCTTTTAAAGTAAGTAACTAACTCACTTATTCTTAGTAATCTATTAATAACCTCCTGTTATATAATAACCAACACTAGTCATGTATACATGTGGAAACTGATGAGGTTGTGAACCGCTAAAAGCATAAGTAGAGTACCTAATTCGTTACAAAAGCTATTAGTTTTAGACAGCTTTAGTAACGCATTTTGCAAATACTAGGTACTTCGTTTTCTCATCAATCTCGGATGTCATTGAAATTGACAATGCTGACCGTTCAACCCGCATGCCTAACAAACCGAAAGCGAAAATGATCGTATCAATTATTTTAACATTTCGAATTGGACCACCATGCGGCATGGTTTGTAACACTTTCTCGGTAATTCGTAAAATTACTCCAACGTGCTGCTAGTTATACTTGGAACTTTTAATATTACCTTGGTATACATATCTCCCATCACTTCCCGTGGGTATCAAAGAGCCGGCTACGGGAATGGCTAGCAGGGAATGGACCCCAACATTATCCTTGTTACATTAAAATCTTCTCAAATCAATCCTATGATTAGAGTCCAAAAAGGCGTTTTATCGGGAAGGTCTATTTTTAGCAGTGGGCGTATTTCGGGCTGTTGAAATTTCGATAATATTTTTCTAAATAGTTAAGAAATTCTATTCACATGCTTGTAGCTCTGCGACATTGGACTTGGACTAGTTTAGCTTCATCTTTTTTTATTATTTTATGTGCAAGAACAAGAAGTAGTACGTGTAAGTTTCCAATAAAAGAATCCACCACGAAGGTTAGGGTTGCTAAAGAAAAAGACTAAGATAAAAGGCATCGGATCAAACAGCTTGTGTATTAGGTACTATACTGAGGTAGACACTTACATCAACAAGATCTTATTACAAAAATGTGTAAAAGTAAGCTCAATTTAATCGGCCATTATTTTGCCTGTATGCCACATACCTAGGTACGTCAATATTCTTGCAATACAAATTATACATACCTCTTATGAACCTACAATTTTACACAATCAACCGTTTACCGTGTGCGTTTGTTCGTAAAGCACTATAATTACAGTGATTACATGTAGATTACTGTAATTCCCAAAAGTGTGCAATTTCGCGATTAACTTTCTACGAGACGTGTGGGGTAACCCTTAATTGTGATGTTACAAGTACTTATATGCATTGTTTGTTTTCAATTTGATTTATCACGCGAAAACTGTGGTTAAGTGGCGGGGAATCACTGTTTGGTTTATTATTTTGTAACTTGTAGTAAACATCAATACCTATGTTATTTCGGAATTGCTTGTGCTTTTTAATGGACACAGTAAAAGCGTCGGGAAAGCCGTGGTAGGCTGAAGATGACATCCATAACTATGAGAATATCCATGTAGGTTTAGTAGATTCGTTCAATTTCCAGTGGCTACAATATTTCAATAGAAAAGATTATGCCACAAAAGCCAATGAACTACAAAATGCAGAATAATTTAGTAATGAGTACCTATACTATTGTATCGAGGCGATGAGAGGAGTAAAGGCGTAGATACTGTAGATATACCTAAGAGACTGACTGCAGATTTAGGCATAATATTTGGATAAGAGTGTTAAACATGATCGCAATAATTAGAAAAATGAATCATGAAAGGCAAAGAATTGCAATAAATTCTACTACTTCTATTCTATGCTACTTATAAAAACTGTTACCATAGAAAAACTTGTACATAAAGAGAACACTATGATGGTTATGATAATTTATGATAAGTTTTTTACAAAGACAATCAACATACTTACTGTTAATACAAAAACTGTCAATATCTATCATGATGCTAATCAATGTCTTTAATCTTCGTTCAAGCTGGGTGGATTCTTCGTTTGCGGAAGTGCAAACCGTAACATTACAGCTAGCTATCAGCTCAACGACTATATAGTGAAATTGGACGTCTATTTGGGCCAATAAACGGCCAATTAATTAACAATTAATAATCATTTTATGGGCATGTTCCTTATTATCTCCCGCTGTCCACATTTTTACTTCAAGGTTGGTATAATTTATTTTGGATTAAGAAGGAATTCGTCTAATATTTCAAGAATTAACCAGTCCAGGAAAATTGATAGGCCAAGAGGCATTGCACTTGACTACGATGTATATGAAACAACAAAACTAAACGTTGATAAAACATACAAAACAATAAATAAGTGTTGGTTATGCAATGCTAACGTGCGCGGTGCACTGATAACTCAGTTGGTTAATAGGTTCGGTGACAGTAAAAAAATGATAACTACAGTGAACGATAACGAAGAGTTTCTAACAGTACCACTTCAGCGACATTTAGACGAGACAATGGATGGACGTTGATAATTATGTTTAGTTGCATTTTCGAGTATGATGATTAACGGCTACCGCCATATACCTTTGTTACAGCGAGTGGAGTGTCTTCTCAATCATATATTTTGTTTTTTTATCAAACAAATGTTGTATGGTCACTTTTCCTAGAGTAGAAGTGTAGGTAAACACGGTCAATCTTCCCAACTGTACCTATGTCGTAAATTTGCGTTAATATTATGAAAAACCTTTGTAATTTAAAAAAAGGCATTAGGTTTCATAATTTCAATCTCCTATCTACTAACACTCGTTTTACGGCTCCGCTTGCAAAATCTTTTGCAGTAGGTACCATATTATTCTACAACTCAATTTGTATTCACTAAACATTACCAGATGTGTACAGCATATAGCCACCTAGGCTGACCTGCAGTTAAAAATTGTTAACAGTTATAAGTCCTAAGTCAAGGTGATAAGGTTTTATTTGATCTGTGAAAGTTTACATCGAGGTGTTGCGAGAGGCATTTAAAAGGTCTTACAAGAGCCGGAGCCGGAACCAGATGGCATTGACATTCGCTATCAACTGTACTTATATGATAATCCAAAAGAGCCTAAGGATAATTATGAAGCTGTGGTAAGGTTTTGGTGGAGTTGCCTACTCTACATTACAACCCATACTATTTGACCCTAACCCACGGATCCCATTAAAATAGCTTCACAATAAAACGAAAATCTTGATCCTGTTATATCTTCTGTGATATTATAAATTAAGTACATTTGTACACTATGACAAAAGAACTCCTGAGAATATTTTTTCACTAACAAAACTAAGAACATAGACAACTTGATGGCTACAACCGAAAGAAGGAAGCTCCTCTGGGCGAGTAATGCATGAGTAATAAATCCGTCGAGGGGTCGACACGGCAGCTGCTTCCAATTGAGACAAATGAAATCGGCGCCAGGATGCCTATCTAGAAAGTACTGGATGTACTTGTAGAAGTAGATTACGATGTTAAACCAAACTCTTTTGATATTGTTTAACATATAGCTGCCACATATACAGAAAAAGAAGATAATTAGGTACAACACAGTATAGAAAGGTTGTAAATCAATTACAAATTAACGGTGCAGTTTTAATAACTAGATACGCTTCAATTTGTTCTATAGCGGTTCACTTTAATTAGGTCTTTAGTAGAATCGCGCTAAGAGGTAACAGTCAGACCCCAGGTACTTAACTTAACAATATTCAGCAAGATAAGCAATCAATATGTAACAGTCACAGTTCCAGCGCAAAGATAAGATAGTACTATACCAACAGTCAATTATTAGTTCATAATAGTAGGTGTAATGTAAACAAACTATACGATATGGAAAACTATAGCAATATTCTACAGTACACATAAACTAGTGCGGCAGTCTAGAGTTGCAGATTATAGGTACAGTCGAACATAACATGTGTATTTAATATTGTTATACCGACCATGTGTATCTAATACCTACCACACTGTAAGTATTGCAGCTAGTGGAAACAGTATGCATGACTCAATAAATTATGAAGAATAGCGAAATATAAGTAACTTCCACATAGTTAGATCAAATGTCAGGACACTTGTTAAAACACTTTGAAATGTAAAAGCATCTAAAGAAAACACGATTCCGTTAACATTAAATAAACCACTTGTAGTCTCAAGGTAAACAGTGGCGTCCAAATATTTTATGACTGAAGGGTTTAACCCACTTCGGCATGTTTGACCAGTGCTATCTATGCAATAAGCAAACTGAATAAAACTATTCTTATCGTCCGTTTGTTCAGCCTTGACAGCGAGCGGATGCTGTCTGGCGATAGCTAAGTAAACGTTAAAAATACAAGAATGTATCAAGGACAAATGTTTATAATATCCAAATTTATTTATTTAGGCCAAATAATGCTACTCTACCTTCCAAGAAAGGATTAGTTATAACGGTTTAAATCAAAACTTCAAGGCGTGAAATATTTTCAAACAATTGCTATCTCTGGCCTCATCTTTCTTTAATTGAAAATGGCGTTCTCATGGATAATCCCCTTAAAGTTAACTGCTTCCAAAATCGAGGGCAATGTCCAAGAAAGGAATGCCAGTGCAACAAAGAATAGGAATTTCTATTTTAGTTGGCGCCGCATTCGATTCAATAAAAAATGTTCAAAGTCATTGAAGTAAGTAATAAAATGTACGCATTACAACTGTGGACTCCGATTTGGACCGATGATGCTCTGGAATGTTGCTCTCTATGTTTACAATCAGTTATCAGTTTTAAGATAAGAATATTATTTATTGTGGGGGTGGATAAGTGCTGCCCACAGAACTATGGTGCTGCCTAATATTAATAAGTTTAAACTAAACATAAATCAAAAATAACGACCGTGACTCCAAGAGCCGAAGTTAAAAGAACAATTTTCGTTGGCGTAATAAAAATAGACTGACCTTGTGGCCTACTGAAGTTAGATCTACCTACATAACAATTATTATGTAAATATTACAGAGAGGTAAATGCGCATAATTTCGATCATACTGCTTAGAAAGCACTTGGTGAGAACATGCTAAATAGAGACAAGCAAGCACTGGACGACAAAGTGCGAGATATCTTACATTCCAGAATATGTTAGTGCAACGCACGCTACATTGCGTGAGGTATGAAATGTGCGTTTTAGAAAAAGCAGTATTATAGGATTCCACACTACTTTCGCTTGTCACCTGTCTTAGGTTTTTCATTTAGCAAAATGGATAATAACTGATGTTTATTAAAACAATACGCTGACCAATTGAAAAGTTTCGATCACGTGGAACCGGTGAATCACGCGTGAATCGTCGATCAATTTCTAAGGTAGACCGCAAGATTCTTAGAAAACTTTAAATTAGGGCGTCAAGTCCAACGACTCTGGTAAGAATGACACCAGACCTAAATGTTTTAGTTTTTGACAGGATAGAAAATATTTTAGGTAGTTTGGTAGAACCATGATCTACCTTCATAAATACGTCTACAGTCATAATTGGTTTCAAAACGGCAGCAAAACCAGCATCAATTAAGCACAGTTAGAAGTGCTTCAATTGAGGTTTGAAACGACAATGCGAGCCGGCAATCTTGTTCAGAGAAGTAATGTCGCAAGAAACACCCACAGAGAGCGTGAGACTCTCCACTGACAGTATTGTGTCCCAACTATTTCTCACGTAAAAAGGCATGCAACACCATCCACTATACTGGAGCAAAACGAACAAACTGCAAGAATTGACGTGGTTTGTGCAACCATCATAACTTCAATAAAATTAAGGGTTTCGTCAAGGTTCGTTGCTTAACAATCCGTAGAAAATATTAACGATATGATAAAACGTGGTTTGTCTGAAAAACTAAAAATATTTGATCCTAAACAAAGTTGCATCAATGCTAACCGTGACCAAACAAGCAGAATCAACAAATCTCGTATCTCTAAAAGTTCTAAGCTGTGTATGTCTTAGCTGGGGCCTAAACAAACATAGCGAGCACATCTCAACGAAATTCTATCTTTCATAACACGAAGTGAGATCGTATATCGTCGACGCAGTTCAATCACTTTTTGCTGTGAAGGGGTTCTCCCTGGTCAATCATGTATAATTTATATAAGACTTTGGTTAGATAAAACTGTTCTACAAATTACTGCAACTACAAAAACGTAATAGTCATGTGGGATGCCTTGATAAGCATTAATCACATATTATTTAAACACAACAGTCATCACAAGTATGTATATACGTGATTATGTTTTGTGCTGACCTGAATTTTATATCAGGTACAGGTAAGAAAACAAGCTTTCAAATATCGATTCCAAATTCGGACAGTAAGTAATGGACTGCATACATATGATTTAATTAGCTGCATGCAGCCGATTTTACCCTCAGTTATGATAAATTACTCGTATCGTAGCTCAAGTTTATTCGCTACCAATGACATTAACCTAGGCACCTAGTTGGCAAATAAAATTATCTACTTTAACTATTTTATCTGTCTGTTTTAGTTAAAAGGTGGTGTTAAAGGGTTTCAAGGTTTAAGTTCCCATTCAGCTATTAAGCTTTTATCTACTTTACATGAGGCTTTTGCTAGATCTTTAACAAGTTAATCAATCTAAACAAGTTCATTCAAATTAAGATCTAGAATTTAATTGACTGGCAAAGCCAACGTGTCCAATTGAATGGTTTAACTTAAAACCTATTTAAAACTACCTATGCTAATTTGCAAAAACCGATTCTATTCTACCTTCTAAGGCTGAGTTGCCTAAGTATCTAGTTTAGTCTATTGACATCGTTAACTATTTTCATTACTTTGTTTCTCGTTACGTTTGAGTCCTTACAGCTTCCAATAGTACGAATAGCAAGTCCCAATAAAAAAAATTACCCTCGGTGCGCCCGCGCCTTGGGATAAGTTATGCGTCTCGTCGCAACGCAACCTACCACTGTTCTCAGTATTGACGCCCGCGCCACCGCCCGCCGTGCTATCTCACACCATTATTGTTTTTATATATCGGCCTGTAAATAATAATTTTGGGATTGCTAACGGCTATTGTAGTTTTGGGAACGTTAGAAGGATTTTGGTTGTTTAGAATGTATGGTGGGTTGAACAGCTATTTATAAATACTCCATTTTTCGATTGGGTTCTTGCTTAGCTAACTGTATAGGTAGATATAGGTATCGTTAAATAAATATGAAGAAAACGAAATATTTGAAAGCGCGAAAGATTGAAAAGACCGAAAACAAAATATACCTATGTATAATTTCGTTTCAGTTAGTCATGATGCAATATAACATTAGAAATAAATCAACATAACATATGAAAATGTAAAAGTGTTTATGATTCATACAAAAGACTTGAATGATGTTTTGTCGCAATTCTTAGACGTGAATCACCCCTATCATTAAGAATCTGGAGCAAAACATAACAAAACTACGAAAACCTAGGTACCTACTTAACCTAGCTACCTAATTACCTACCTAACTACGTAAACAATAAGATTGAAGACGTCATAAATGTTAATGAACTAACTAAACTTTTTGTAAGCGTCACGCTTGGTGATCTCTTGATGATGTTAACAAAGATAAAATGCAAAGCAAACTGTATAGGTAAAAGTAGGTACTTAAAAATATAACAAAACAAAGATGAAGTCAGACTATTCAAAGTCAGACGATATTGAAATTTAAATTTCCTATTTCGAACTGAAGGTTACATTCGATTTGCTTCAAGCGCCATAAAAATAAAGTTTGATTTGAAAAACAAATATTCCACTTGGATCTAAAAAAACGTTCCAATCAAATAATACGCACAGGCTGGTACGCAAATCACAATGGGCCGTAAAGCTGCCGCAATTTTATATTGTCCTACGAATACGTGCGGTTACTTATTCAGAGCTATTGTTAGCTTGAATTCTTTCTTTCAAGTTTCAAGGGTTGTTCAATAAGCAATATAAGCTTAATGGTTATTTAAAACCTGATGGCATTGATTGAATCTCAAGCTTTAGGGGAATATACGTTTTAAAATAAAATCTGTTTTTAATCTTAACTATTGTAGCGTTCAATGGAACTTTAGCTGTAAATCTTATTTTGTCAGTCTGATTGTTTCGTTCTTTCCTATCATGTCCATCTAAAAATCGGACCATCAATTTATATTTTGGTAATATAGGTACCTATTATATGCATTTTGATGATCATATTTTCAAATATAATTATTTTAATAAAATGAAAACTTACAGCTGGTGAGTTAAATCCAAAAACAAGAAACAACACTGATCGTTATGCCCTCCCAGGGGCGTTCACAACTCCATAGCACATCGCACAGGGTATTGTCACACACGGGTCGGTTCGCGCGGTTCGTCGAGCGTCGCGACACAGGCGTCGCGCGCGGAGGTATGGCGCGGAGTGAGACTGAAGCTGTTAGCTGAATCAGGCAAACGCGTGCTGCTGATCTATGCGCGGATGCGGACCGCAAGATGCTGCGCGTGCGATGTTTTCAGACGAAAGCCTGGATCGACTTGCTGAAAAGAAAATGCTTCACATGATCATAAATGATGAGATTATAATGTAATTATTTACTATGCATCTATCTATATGCAAATTGAGATGGAAGTAGGGAATGTAGAGTATTTATTCATGCCTTCATAAGTCATATAAAACCGTGCTAATGTGTTATATGCTTTTTTTTATAAGCTTTACAAACAAACAAGCAGGCGGCCTGCCTGATGGTAAGCAGTTACCGCCGCCTATAGGCACCTGCAACACCAGGGGCGTTGCTGATGCGTTGGCTACCTTTAAGGACTCTATTTACTCGTCTCGTTTGAAGTGCCCCATGTTGTAGCTCAGCGGAAACACCTCTGAGAGAAAATGTGTGTATGTTATTTGTTTGTTAATTAGATAGGTGAAAACAAAAATTAAATGCTGTTCCTTGGTAAGCGCATCAGCCGGCCAGCCGAAGTTCGAGCTTCAAAAGTCGGGGGCACAAGCTAAGGTTGCAAATTGTAAAAAAAAATTATACTTACCAATTAGGTGTAAGATGATTTCTTGTGTGTTGACACAAGTTGTTGTTATCAAGTAAAGAAAATTACATTTATCATAATTTACCGTTGAGCACATAATTATGTTGAAAGTGGCGCAAATAACGTATACAGAAGTTAAAAGTAAAACTTACACAAGAATTCGTCCAGCGTTATTAGTTATAGCTAATAATAGTTGGCCAACATAGCACGTGGACCTCCGATAAGAAAGTGCACATAACAATGAATTTATATTAAACGGAACGTGGTCTCGTGAGGAAATACTTGACAAAACAATTGGGTAAGAATTATTGATAGCTCCTTGGCTGGTGATTCTACTAACATACTTTCTGAAGATGCATTCACATCTTCATTATCATCACCAGCCTGAAGATATCCACTGCTGAACATAAGTCTCCTTCAGACTATCCCCACTTTGATCGGCTGCTCGTCTCCTGCATCCATCGGCTCCTTGCAGCTTACACCAGATCGTCTGTCCACATAATGGAGGCCAGCATATGCTGCATCCTCCGGTTCGTGGTCGCCGCTCGAAAACCATTCTTTCCCATGGGTTGTTAGTTCTACGAGAGATGTGGCCTAGTCATTGCCATTTCAACTTGCTATATCGGTCACTACTATCTAGTATTTCATTCACATCATATAAGCGGTTAAATCTCTCTCTCTCTTTAACTTCCTACTGCAATATTCTCTGAGGTTGGTTGAGATAGCGTTCCTATTATGACGGACTCTTTGTCTCATCGGTCTGTCATATGCTCTATGCCCAGTGATCAAAAATGCTACGTCATATCACCGTCATATTTAGTGATCACTTCTGACTTCAGCAACTTAATGAATTTGTCATTGAATCCATGCTTATGCTTAATTTGAGACACAAACAATATTTTGAATCAATAGTGTTTGTCTTGGTTAACTTGGTTAACCTACTGACTGATATATTTAACGTAATTGAAGCTCAAGTCCATTAATCAATAATCGATAAGTACTCATCAATTCAGTACATCGTGTCAGACGAACCCATGACTCAGGTACTTAGTACTATTACTATGACTATGACTATTGGCAGTAGTTAACGGATCTATTGACTCAACTTTAGGTACTTTATAGTCAATGGTGTTAGTATGATGTGTTTGTTTGTATTTCACGTTTGAGGTGACATATTCTACGCAATGAATCACTAAGTATAATGTTTTTTGCAAAGCCATACATTCCGTAGCCGTAGCATTCCCATATTAAAAATGTGTTTATAATTTCAAAGTTCTTTATAACATGAAAAAATGTTTTGTACTTAATCATTAATTTTTATATTGATGTTGATTGAACTGAAATTAAATTATGTAAACAGTAACAAGAATATATTTTTTCATAAAAAAATTAATATAAAAATATAGCGTACATTTATGTTATCGTGTTTTACTAGACATGATCTATAACTGTCTTTTTACCCTATTGTTAGTGGTGTACTTCGATATTGTTAGTTCTTAAATTCTTTTGTTTTTTTATTACTAAGTGTAAATAGCAGGAAACCATTTGATTTTATGTTTTTTAGCAACATATTGTCATTATCTTCATTATCTATACAATCAATGTTATAAATGCACCTACCCATCTCTACTTCTTCAATAAGCCTATTCTTGTAACCAGTATACTTACAAGTTAAAATAGTTCATTTCCTGGAGACTACCGAAGCTGAGACAATGCACGATTACAATCATGTTATTAATTTCCTGCTAGTTACTACTGTTACTAGTTACTATAAGCGGTAGGAGTACTCACTTACTACCAGCTGGCACACCTTTGATTCGCATGATTGTTTCTTTAGCTAGTAAATGGGCACAGTTTCCTAACAATGTTTTACTCATTGAGGTATGATGGTTTTAATACACTAAAGTAGAGTACAGATGTGCAAGGCCACGCAATTTTTCTGTTTTCTATATGGTACAATCTAGTAAACACGAGAAAGAATTATTATGCTTATAGTGTAGGTCAGCTGGTGTCAGAGTTTTTAGGCGGCCTGAAATCTTCTGATTTGGTACTACAGTGAAACCTGGTTAAGTGAGACATCAAGGGACCTGCAATGTCGTTTCACTAATAGAGGTATTCCACTTACCCAGTGTCTCAGATATACAGGTATAAATATATATCTGTCTCATTTACAGAGGATTCCATTAATAGGGGTGAGAATACAGGTTATTTCAGTAATACAGGTGCGATCATTAAATAAAATAACGTGTTATGTATATGTAAATGAGTTTTAATAAAAAAAAATTAGTACTTAAAGGTAATCATACAAATGTAATCAACAAAAACAAACAAAGTTATCTCAGTTACAGAGGTTTATGCATATAAAATTTACTCGCTGTCTCAGTTATAGAGGTAACTTGATGATAAATCGGAAGAACAAATCCCAGATATAGAGGCTTACCTCGTCCCACTAACAGAGGTAATTCAGTGCCAAAGTGTTGGGACCTCAGCATGAGTTCCAGTTATGGAGGTTTCTCACTTATCCAGGTCCCACTTAACCAAGTTTCACTGTACAACCGGGACTAAGAGCTTAGATCTTCCAGGATCGGTTAACAATGGCTTATCGAGCTTTCCTATGACTAGTCCAGTAAGTAGTAATCCAGTATGGATTGGGGATCATGCTTTGGCTTTTTTATTTCAGCTTTATTTATAAGTATCTATTTGAATGGATTTAACGAACTTCCACTCGTTGTCATTATACATGTACATTTGTACAAATCTCTTGTTTATTATTCTGTGCTCACAAATAATGTTTTTAGAAATAGAATAATGCTGTTTTACAAGTACCGAAGAAAATTACTAAGCATAGACTTTGATACAACTTTATGTCTAAAATTTCATTTTTTCTTTTGGATTAATTTAAAAATAAGAATGTCATAGTAACGGTTCCTGGATAACGATTAAAATCGCATCATTTAACAATATCTATGGCATCAGAGATGCGGGTGCACTGATACATCCACTTAACGAGGTTCAGACCACCCTGGAGCACCAGGACATTACCAAACAATAGGCCTCTTATACAACCATCTATTCAATCTAAAACCTACTTAACTCCCACAACAATAAGACTTAAAATGGCAAATTTCTATGCCTCAACATTCTGAAACTTAGGTCATCAATGCAGTGTGCTAATATATACCTTGTGACCTAAAAATTAAGGTTTGAAATGGATGCAGTGTTGAACTCAATGTACTGAAACATAGTCCGTCACTGAAGCATGGTAAGGAAGCGCCGGATACGGCCATTTTGGAATCAGTCATTGAAACTTAAACTTAAAGAGAATATTTTGCAAGTAATGAGGTGTCTTGTAAGAAAGGTGAGATTAAAATAGAACAAAATAGTCTTATGCGAGGCAGCTTCTGCTAGTTTGCTCATTAACATGAACAGATACGTGTATGTAAAGTAGGTACCTCATCTAAGTAGGTTCTCGAGTGGCGACCACGAACCGAAAGGCGCAGCGTAGGCCGCCACTCGGTGGGCCGACGATCTGTTGTAAACCGCGGGGAGCCGATGGATGCAGGAGGCGAGCAGCCGCTCCAACTGGCGCTCTATGGGGGAGGCCTATGCTCAGCAGCGGATGTCTTCAGGCTGTTGATAATGATGATAATGATGATGATATAGAAAGTACCTCTACGTGATGAATTTTTGTGTCAGTAAACCATTGTTTGAGGTACGGTAGGTACTCGTCGGTGCATATAGGTGCAGCTGGATGAATGGAGAAATCAAAAGATTCTAACTAAAGGGTAGATAGCAAACTGTCAACTAGCCGCTAACGAACAGCAAAAGAAAGGAATTAGCTTCAAATAGGTGATTACGTTTTCTTTAGCGATCTTCATCGTCTTCTCTTACAATAACCTAAGAGCCTGCAATACGAATACAGAAGTACTCTACTAAGATACAAAAGCCATCGCGTGCGCTACTCTAACTAACGTTACGTCAATCAAGCTACTGGGATGCGCAGGCGCAGCGGCAGTGAGTCAGCGCTCAGCGGTCACGCTCCGTGCCACGCTGTAATTACGAGCACGAGTAAGTGGTTACTGCTCGACCTACCATCAACAGTAAGTGGTAGCTCGAGGTACGGTGACTTACCCAGGTCACGCAAACACTTCAAGGTCAAGTGGAAGCTCGAAGAAGTCAGGAGAATTTGAGGAAAAAATTAAATTAAGTCTTAACAGTTTCTGCTCTACCTTTCTTATTGCCAGTTTGTTTGAGCAGCACCCGCAAACTTAGATTTTTTTTTACTCTAACTATGCCAGCACCTAAGACATAGGTTGGTACCTTTTTTTTTACTTACCTACTTTTATAGTAAACAAAGTTCACAATTACACCTTTAATTAATTTTAATTTAAAGTTCGTTCACTGAAATTTGAATTAACTTGCAAATTAACACGCATGGTCATTGCAATAAAATGACTTCCTGGTTAGCAATTTTGTCATCATTAAATGTAGGGCCAGATAATATAATACCAACAGCACCGATGCCTCATCCCATACAACGGAATAAGATGTAGGTAAGTTTTTTAGCACAAGTGTAAACACTCGCTAGGTTTGTTGTGATCAGCCTATTTATCTAGCCGATAGTCTAAGGAGTATTTTTATTAAATATTATATTAGGTAAAAACAAATAGAATATATAAACAGCCACCCCACCACTGCTCATTTATAAAGAGCAACATAAAAATATATTAATTATTTCACCTCTTCATCCACAGCTACTAATGTGATACATAGAACATCCTGCCTCACTCAATAGAATTCCTTAATAAACTGTTTATTTTGCCTCCTCATCTACAGCTACTAATGTGATACATAGAACATCCCGCCTCACCCAATAGAATTCCTTAATAAACTGATTATTTAACCTCTTCATCCACAGCTACTAATGTGATACATAGAACATCCTGCCTCACCCAATAGAATTCCTTAATAAACTGTTTATTTTGCCTCTTCATCTACAGCTACTAATGTGATACATAGAACATCCTGCCTCACCCAATAGAATTCCTTAATAAACTGATTATTTAACCTCTTCATCCACAGCTACTAATGTGATACATAGAACATCCTGCCTCACCCAATAGAATTCCTTAATAAACTGTTTATTTTGCCTCTTCATCTACAGCTACTAATGTGATACATAGAACATCCCGCCTCACCCAATAGAATTCCTTAATAAACTGATTATTTAACCTCTTCTTCCACAGCTAATAATCCTGCCTCTCCCAATAAAGTTCCTTCTGTACACCATCCTGGCAGAGGTTCTATTTAACTTCTGTTATATTAAATACTGCTTTTATGAACCCTTTATTATTAATTACAGTTTTATCATAATGGTTTAATATAAGTCCAACAATGAATGGATTACAAAACAATGAATAACAAATCAATGCTGCTTGCTTCCGGGATATTTATTTCCTCGGTTGGTATCAAAACCGGCAAATCTGTTCTGATACTAATTACTCGAGAGATCCGTACAAATTAATTAATTTTTTATTCGGTAATTAGACTGTTCTGTAATAGATACTTACTCGCTCTCATAATCAGTATGGGGCATGGGGTAACATATTCAGTAATCTGTGGTATGTGATATTCTACCCTTCTTCAGACAAATTGGGAAGATGACAATTTTGTGGACAATTTAAGAAGCGGACCAAACCGACCGGGAGGTTTACACTTTTCATAAATATCATCTATTTACTTAATTATTCCATTCTACTATTCTATCTATAGGCTGTAAAAAGTAGGAACTTGTAGTTCAGTAAATAGTTTTATCTTATAAACCATGCGGAACCCTAAACTTCGTCTATTATTTTGGATGTCCATCCTTGATAGCCGTCACGGTGGTGACCACATTAATATCATTACCACAGAAAATTGAAAATAGAAGCGTTTTTTTTTTGCTCTGTGATCATTACCATCTACTATAAACAAAACAATTCGTACTGGCTAAGCAAAGCTAAAATAAGTGATGCTAAGAATATCACCTATGAGCTTATGACAATATTAAAAAAAAGAATATGACTTTAACCCCCGACGTAAACAGTGGTGTGTAATAAGTTCACTTGGACGGGCGATAGCTGATGCTTTGATGTATATTGCTGACACTAACTGAAATTAAATAGCATACAAGTATCCCGGAAAATTGAGTATTTCTGTGGAAAACTCGATGGAATTTGTGTATGGACCCATGTAGGGGTACAGCGTTCTACTAACATGGTTTAATATTACATAATTACAACAGGTAAAGCCAGAAAAGTGTAACAACAGTAGGTACTTACCTAAAGATTAAACTCGCAAGTCGAATCTTCAATCAGTATAATTATATGCGCGTGCGCTGGTCCCATTGTGCTTGTCCTGCAGCCTGTGACGGTTCGGCTGGTTAGTACTTAGTACCAATACCAAGAGAATGTTGGTGGTTTGGGAACTATCCGTACTTCGGCCACTATTATTATTATCTACATATCTAAATATGGAGTTATCTTGTAACTCGAAAAAGCATCAAAAAGAGATCAAAATGAGACTTGTTTAGAGGTACCTAATTACTTAGTACCTAATTTATCTATCCTTGTTTCGGCGACAAAAATACAATAGATGTCTTGCAAAGGTGGCAGGTTCCCTATAGAAGAAGAAGTAGGTTAGATTATGAGCCATATGGTAATGAAAGATGGTGTTGCGTTACTGTTTAGTGTACTTGTACCTTCTACATGATAACTATACTCCAACTTAAGTTATGTCACAAGTAACTATCTGTAAAATAGTATTTAATCATTCACAATTCACATAATATTATACCTATAATTTTTGTTATTTACCTATTTCATTTATCATTATCGGTTTTTTATAAATGTTCGTAAGTTATCACACATAAAACACTCTGGTTATAATATGAGTTGTCGTAAATAATGTAATGACGTAGCAAAGCACAAAGCACGAAAATTAAATACGTTTCGCGTGTTTTTACAAAAGATAACATTGACAAAAAATCTACAAAAATATTTGCTTTTTGCTTTTTTTGTGTAGTATTTTTAAATGTCAAAACCACAGATATTATCTGCGTATCGTAGACCACTCCTAACAAATGATGAACATGAAGCAATAGGCTACCTGTACGTAATGATGGGAACTAACGTAACGGTGTCGTTTATGTACCCACCTATTATAGCCACCAGCCATCAGGAATTTTACGTCCGAAGATATCAAACCGGTATCTTTCACCGCTATCATAAACCCATCATGTTTGTGTATTGTATAATATATATATATCCGTATGATGTATCACTAAATCGAAGGCGCATCCCGTGTCTTTGGCCTCAGCCCGAGTTTCGGAAAGGGAAATGCCCATACCCACGTGATCCGACAACTTAAGCGGCCGATCGCCGGCACACCAATAAACACATCTACGGAAGTACCTAAACCACGCTTTAGATGCCGCTAAGGTGATCAAAGTAATAACAATTCTAATGGGTTATGAGCGTTGATGGGATATTAAAAGGTTGATTTAAGTTCGTGTGAATGTGGCTGTCGATTTTTATTGTTTTGATTTCAATGTACGAAGAGTATTGTGGATTATAGATGTTTCTACCTATGAAAATGGTATGTTTTTCATTGGTACACGCAAAGACCGTTAAGTACACGTACGTATGAGTGAGATTAACGGAATATGATCGATTGTAGAATGATCAAATATTTATGCTACCGAAACCTATATACCAGCATTCAACATTTTCACGCATTTCAGATCACAGACTCCTCTTAAATTTCAGGCTCCCAGGGTGATCGCCTCCCATTGCCGTATATTGCGCCGGAGACATAGAAAAACAATGAGCATTCAACTAGGTATAATTTCTGAATCGCTGAACAAATAAAGCAGTTCTCACATTATTTCTTTAATTTGTTAACATCTCTAGAATCAGCGTGAGATCTGAAAGACCTTGGCAATTCATTTGCTAAATAAAGCCTAATTGTTTATATTATACTGCTTAGGAATAGATAATTGGTAGTTAATTACCATAAGCAATGACAGCTCGTCATTGTCCACCATCTTGGGACCGCATCTAGCTTAGCCTGCGCAGGCGCAGCTATTGCGGGTGATGCGAATAAAGTACAAGAACTTAGGTGCTGAGGCCGAGTAGTGAGCACACTTTGTATGTAATTATTAGGTAAGTATAGGTGCCTTATCGTCCTATTACAATTGTTATTTCGTATAACTCACAAAAAAGTTTATAATTATAGCTTGGAACCTTTAGTCTATACCTACCTACATCTGCCCACTGTAAAGACTAAGAACTGAATAATCTGATTAAATTTTGATGAAATTTTGTCTTGTATGCTTCGGTTACCCAATACCCATACGATTTCTTGCAAAACCATTGCGATGGCGAGTGGCTTCCATACTGCAACATAGTTCTAAATTATTATAATGTTTTTACATTGGCAGGTACAAGTTGACCAAGTACACGGTAGAGTCGCATAAATAATTGCAGCATTAAGTACATAATTATGTCTTTTTTTTCATAATGAGATGTACATTTTTCTTACTAAAATAAGTAATTAAAGTTTTGTATAAAAACCAAACAATGCTCGCACAGGTAAACCTACCTACTGCTTTTGGAACAAAAAGATAATAAGCAACAAAAATGTGCGTACTTAAGAAAAAAAAAATTTATAGTGCTGACTGTTTGCATTTTTTTATAATAAGTACCTTCTTATGTTTCAAAGTGATTTTTCTCGACAGTACAATCGGTCGTTTTGGTAAGGTAGGTGTAGGAATTATTTTTAATGAAAATTACTTGACATAAAGTTAATGGTATTTTGCAAGTTTATACATATAGGTAAGTACCTACTTACTTACGTTCAGTATAAAAACCTTATATTTTTGCCTTAGTTTATCATCATCATCAGCCTGAACGTCCACTGTTGAACATAGGCCTCATCCAAAGAGCGCCACTTTGAGCGGCTGCTTGCCTCCTACATCCATCGGCTCCCCGCGTGACCAGTCCTTAATTTATTTTCAGAGTCAAAAAAAACTGATACTTGTGGCGATTTCATTGACCACCTACAAAGACCTATGTAGAGTACAGTCTGTAAGTGGTCTGTGGAATGAGGTTGTCACTCTCTCTCACTCTGTCTCTGTTTTTGTTCGAGTCGTTATATTATTAAATGCGATGTTTGCGTAAGATTCCACGGCTCGTGGTATTGTCAGAACCATCTCCGACACCTATTTGTATAAAGCAAGTAATAAACTAAATTGTACGTGTGCCTTGCCAAGTTTCATTTGAAGATGGGAAGAAATTTCCCATATACTTAATAAAGCTGTATGGTGGTTATTATGTCTCTTTATTTCCTTCCACTTAGTTTATTTTTCGCTTTACTTGGGCAATTAATATGAGTTATTTTTTCAGTAAACTTATTTATTAGCTAGAACGCTCACAGTCAATAATAGACTAAAGAAATAGGGCTACGCCTACGTTTTTACCAAGAGGTGGCGCCATTATCGCCTACATGCGCTTCGTTAGTTACCGTTATTGTAAATATTATGTAGATATAAATAATGAAACACTATAGTGTATAATATAAAGCCCATAAATCTATAACGGCTTTGTTCGTAAAGAAGTAGAACCGTTTTATTTTGAGTAATGCGAGATCGTTTCTATTTAGTAGATCAAAGAAACGTGATGCCCGTACAAAACGTACTGGGCCCAAACACTGCCTATTGCATTCGTGTCATAATGCTTCATGAATCGTACCATAATGACAGATTTTGCCACTAATGGTGGTCCACAAATCATAAGCATATTACTATTAGTGGCAAAATCAGTTACGACGAGATTTCGACACTAATGGTAGTTTACAAACTATAAGTAGACTATCAAATTCTGTCATTATATGGTACCATTCATAAACCATTATGACAATTGAAATAGCAGACTTCGGGGCCTGCTGCCTCACAGACCACTTTCACCAAACAAGCAATGTAACAATTTAAGTACTTATCCTAGTATTCTATCCTGCCTATTCAGCAGTAGACGTTTTCAGCTCAAACGTCGACATACTTAATTAGAGTGGGTTTTTAAAAAACCCACCCTGAGTCTCCAAATCTGGCTTGATCGGTAAATAATGCAATCAAATATTATTATGTAGATGTATATACAAGGTGACCTTGAATTGATATGTTATCCCGAAAGGGGGTAAATCTACACCCCAAGGTAGGTCAATGTTTCTTCTACGACGTTACTAAATTAATAATTTTTCATTGAAGAAATGCCAGGTAAAGTTTACGTTCGAAAATAGCCTTAGCGCAGCTGGGTGGTTGAACTTCGTCCTTGACCGAGTGCACATAAATGAGTTTAACGACCTGTGTTTAGAAATGAATTTATAGTATCTTGTTAACTGTTGTAGCGATCGCACGTGCAATTATGCGAGTGGATTTATTTTTTACCATGGAGGTTTTGAAACACCCAGTTTCAAGTAAGACTCTCACAACTTGTAGGGTATCATGGTCCTAGTCCCCCACTTCGGGATAACATACTAATTCAAGGTCACCTTGTATGTGACTACGCATACGATATAGCTACCTACTTAATCTAACAGTTAATGCCTAAGTGCATGGCAATATTACATTCGTTCCCGGAAGTGTTTACACAACAATGGCAGAAATACTACGGAAACAGAAATGCACGCGCACAAACCCTCGCACGCGCCACAGGCAAAACATCCTGCGGCTACACGGTAACCCATGGTGGACGTTGGTGATAGCTTCCTTACTGGCGCGATGTAAACAGCAGAGCTCGGAATGGAGGTACCCACATATCACCAGCCGACCAACGGGGGCGATCGCCGATTTTGATTGCAACTGATAGAAACACCTTGTAAATATGTAACAGTCAAACGTAATTTATGTGCTTAGTTATTATAGAAATCTACAAATTAGGAATGGAATTTCTTCTGTTGTATTGCGGTTAGGGCTCTGTGATCGCCCCACAGACGTCTGCCTAGATATGTGTTGTGCCATCGCGCAAGTGTTTGTTTATTTGTTCCTTTAATTTACCTGGTATGTTTTGTAAGACTGATACTCAAACCGGTTACTTAGATGATAGTTGTCGAGAACCATATGTCTAGACAAACCCTACTTAGGTTTAAGGCATATCATACTAAACCGTTGTATATCTTTATGTATTAAATAAATAAATAATAATAAAAAACGTAGCCAGGACTGGTTACGGGAATCAAGTGATCTAAGCGACGTCTTTTTCCATGAAGTTCATTAAATTTTGACCAGATTTTGAACATACTCTTGGGTACTTGCAGACGAAAAGCGTGAGGGTTTGAAGTTAAAATAGTCAAAATCCACCCCCTCGCGGGTGGTCCCTTGCTACTTCAATGTGGTTTGTTTTGGGAATAGGCACCTGCGCTCTTAGTTATGAGGATATTTTAGCTAGAAGTCTGCTCGTACTGTAAGCGGGTCAGAAATATAGGCAGCGTAACTTACACCTCACTTCCCGCACTGCGGTCCAAACCAGACCAAATTGAGTTCTAAATCTACAAGTACAAAATATGCATTGTCATGATTGTCGCAGGGACCTACTACAGGGCACAGTAGGTACATTTAATTCAATACAGAGGTAAAATATTGCAGGTCGCTGTGGAGTTGGTGATTTAGCAACACCTGTGTACATATACATAATAGGCCACAGAAATGAGGTTTATAATTATCATCGTGTGAAATAATGTTGCCATTATTTCACACGATGATAATTGATAATTCGCAGCATTTGGCCCGTAGGTGTCAGGCGAGATATCGCAGTACAAATTGTTAGATGTTTGTTATGGGGATCATAGGTTGAGAGCTACGGATATTAACTGTAAGATTTGTGAATTGAATTATGTGATGATTTTAAGTAACAGCGGCCAACGATAGACGACTTTTGCATTTTCTGATTTTTGTTGAGGAATAAACCCATGTTTAAATAGTCATCCATCAAACCACTTTTAATTTTGATGTTTCCAATACATGTGTGCCACTTCGCAAAACGTGATTCCATTCATGTATCTTATTGAAAAAAGCCGGTTGGCTCTTACTCAGCCGTGTGGACTTAATGCCAATGTTTGTTATTATAAGCCGACCTATTTTGTTAGTGATTCAGCTTCTGTCAGATAATAGATGAACTCCACAAACTTTCCGCAAAAGTGTGGTAGGTATTATATAGACACAAACTTGGGATTTGCTTCTCGCAACGGTATTTCCTTCCACATACAATCTTGGCGTATTCAAGAGCAGAGTGAATAGGTATCTTCTGGGTGAGCGTGTCCCACCTTAACAATAAAAAAAATGTCATCATAATATGTTTAAAGTCTACTTATTAATGTCATGTTAAGTAAATAAATCAAATCGACACCTTTTTTTCATTATTAACTGGTAGGTACTTGTATAAGGGTCAGTTCACGTACGAATGAGACTAGATGGCGTTACTTCGCGACAACGAAATCCTTCTGCTGCATAGCGCAAGTGTCATGGTTCATCTAGTTTTATAAGTGATAATAATACGTTCGATAAATTTGAAAAATAACACGGCCTAGCCTTGACCTCCCATTGCAATAACTTGATTTCGTATGGTCCGTGTATTTTATCTCTAGGTACTAGGTACCCTGGTTGTACCCCTATACACACCTAAAGCGGGCGAATTAGGAATCATGAGGGATAAATAAATAGAATGGTATAAATAAATATAAAAATATAATCATATATTATAGTAAGTTTAAATTAAACCTTCTGCAACAACAAAAGGTACTTACTATTATACAGTAGGTAGGTATAATTTTTGTATTGTGTATTAGGTAAACATTACACAGATGTGGCCGCTTCTTTGAATTCGCTCCCACATGTCAAGGTTTACTTATATTGTTATGATATTAGACAGGGCCTTTATGTTATCTTTTGGTTGCTTCATTCACTAAATATGAAGTGATGCAGCTGATGCTTACTATACGTAATGGGTTTATTGGTGGACGATGACGTGCTCTGAATAAATTTAATTAGTGTTATAGCATTCCGGTTTTGTTATTAATTTTATTACAATTATTATTGTGGAAATAGGAATGTAGGAATAACTAAATAAATCATCATAACAGGCAATGTTATTATTACTATACACCACTAAATTTTAATTAAGTACCAGAAAAATAATCAGCGGCATCTGTTGCTAGTACTCAACACATTCATGCAGTAAAAAAGGAAACACGATGCAAAATAATATCCTATAAAAAAATTAATAAGTAGGCAGTCAATGTCATCGATTCACACTTCGCACATACAAATGAATGTATGAGTAAGTACTACTCATTTAGGTTATTTTTGAGGCCATGCGCAGTAAAAAGAAATAAAATTTTAAAAACAACACGAGATTCAAGCTGAAAAAGAAGTAGTTCGATATTTGAAATACGGCGTGCGTTTGAAATTGGAGCTTGTAGATTCCGCGCGCGCTTTCCTAAATTGCTCTGAAAATAGAGCTGCGCGTACGCCGCGAACTCTTGCTATACCACCTGGGCATAGGGTGACTATGTTACAGTAAATCGTAATACATAATAAATAATGCTTTGGGGTTGTCAGTTTGTATCAAGCAATTGTAGAATTTTAAATGATCTCTATTTCGTCAAAGGCCATTAAAAAATATTTCTTTATTTAGAGAATAGATTAGGGTAGGTAGATTTTTCTATACTCAACATACCTAACCAGAAAAATATGTCATCCAATTAGTCCTATTTTTCAACAGGTATGAAATCAGGTAAGTCGACTGATAACCTTTTTTTGAGATAAAAATCTAAGATTATCTAATAAAACTAACTAACCCAAACTAAAAACAAACCCTTGACTATGTCCTCTTCCATGTTTACACAAACTGGTCACCCTACCGGAAGTGCCGGAAGCGATAAACTGGCAATGTTTCATACGTGGAACCCTGTACGTACGGCTGGGGGCACGTTTCAGAGCTATGCACTTCGCCAGTACCAATTCATAGTTTATGTAGGTAGTGTGGGAGCCAATGGAACAGAATACTTACTAAGTACTTACTATAATAAAAATTATAATAATGTTTCGTCTTGCCTGCATCGAGTCGCGATCGGTGCCTGGGGTGAGCTGTCATCGCGCGTGTTTCTTTTTTTTCTTATACTTTGGCTCCACACGTACTGGTTTTAGCCAGTGTCAAGTATTGTAATTTTTCATCGTTAAAGAATATATCACGTAAAGTCAAGTCTTAGTCATAGTCATAGTCCAGTCTAAGTCAGGTAGTCATAGTCCAGCCTAAGTCATGCTCCAGTAAAGTGGTGGCAACTTTACTAGAAGCTTCTATGGAATTTTGGAAGCAACACGAAAACACACGTTTAACCAAACTATATGCCCACACTCATGCTCTTAATTCAGCATTTAATGCGTAAAAACGCCACCAATTTTAAGCATTAATACTGAAAAAAGCACAAGTTTAAAGAAATAATACAATGCAACGACGTCAACTTTTCCGCGCTCCCGCTAAAAACCATCGCGCGTGTTTGTTTCAAAAAACCTTAATCTGTAAAATGCTGAAGTTTTGCAATTTAAATCTATAGGCAGCCTCGTTCATCCATATGTCATTCTGTGACTGTATATAATAATACCATACCCTATTATTACATAAACATTTTTAGCCCAGCCGAAGGCCGAAACCAAAGGGCCTCCAATATCCTGCCAAATAAGTACTCCATTGACATTGAAAGTTTTAGACGGTTCGACCCATGTTATTTTCAATATAACTATATTGAAATGTTTTTTTCTAATTTTTCGACTAGTAATAAATAAAATCATAAGCCCCTACACTACGCGTTTAGCGCTCTTGTTACCAGTGATCAGAGTTATTTCGGGGCTTGTTACGCGTGGTCTCGATGCAATTGCCGGCTGAGACAAGTTTATGGTTTACTGCCAGCACGCCCTAGCAGTAGAGTCAAAGCAAGATCCCTATTAGCAGGCAATTTTGCTGCTGGGCTAGCATAGGGGATCCTGATTAAGGAAACGCAAAAATAATTAGCAATCGTCATTTTGCCTACGGTACGGTCTTTTTTTTTATCAACGATAGGCTAACATTAGCCCACGGTCTCACCTGATGGTAAGTGACGACACGGTCGACGATGGAGCATGCTTGCCTAGAAGATACCGGTTCATTTTAGCCTTTTAAAACTCCCAGATTATATGTGTCAGGAAACAATGACGCTGGTAAGGTGACTTTGTAAATGAAGTAGTAACAATTCTCAGACACATTTATCTACAAGTTATATAGCTATAGATAGGTATAAAAGATTACCTACTAGTCGTATCGGTATTAGTATACTTAGGCACTAATTCGTTTACTTGCTGACTGCTGTAAGCTCGTCAGAAAACGACTTCGTAAACTAACTCATAAAACTAAATAGCCCGTTTTATCGACGCGTAAAACGCTGCTGGCATTTTGATTATAAATAACTAAAAAATAAAAGTCAAAAGCCGTAAATAGGTAGTTACTTAGTAACTATTTGCCGTGGTTTTAGTGGTTGTTGTCAAACGGCGGTACCTGCATAGTATAGATCTAACGCAAAAACGAAGAGAGAAAGAAATAAGCTTTGGTTGGAGTATGTGATGGTGACCATACCGGATATCACGTATAAAGCTTTATCTAAGTATTATCAGTAGTACAGCTCTACTACGGCACGTACGCGGAAATACCTGCCTTATGTTGACAAACCCTATGCTATGTACCGACCGACACAAGGCATCATGTGTATTGTACCTATGTATAGTCTTAGTTTATAGTGTGTTAACCTGGCCATTATAATCAAATGATGTAATTACTATTTTAATGGAGTTTATCAGCCGTACTGCCGCCACGCAGAGCCACACGCTGCTTAACATTCCTCGGGCACAGATACCATATACTACCTTGGTAGTAGGCCGATTCTCCTAAAAGAACGTTCATCGTGCTCGCCTTTACCTGCTGTGTTCAAACCAAAGGCACCGGTCGCGGCGAGTTAAAAAAAGCGAATAAGTGTGCGTCTGTTTTGTATATAAGTAGTACTAGTGGTACTGGTAAGGGTAAAAGTTCCAGCGTCGAATCCTCTCCGTGGAATAGTCCGTGGAAAAGAATAGAGATTGGAGACGTAAATAAATAAAAAGTGGAACTGTGTGTATGTGGTGATTTGTAAAGAAGCGAAATGGTAAGTAATGGTCTGTTTAATTTAACTAGGTTATTGATATGCAAAAGGAAAAACTAATTATAGATACTATCATACAAACCAACTACAGCATATTTCCTAAAACCAAGCCCTTTAGCACGTTCTCAAAACCTCGATTAGTGGAAGTGTAAAATTGATTCCCCTCACCTGCACAATAGGCCAATAAACCGACATGCGAGTGTGGGAACCATAATATCCATCGAGTATCACCATTGACTCTGTGAGCGAGGTGGGAACCGAGGGTATGGCTTCCAGGCACTTGAGCATGCACCTAATAAAACGAAAGGACGCGAACAGCGAGCCTGCGGTTGATATTTGATCAAGTAATTTGGAAGGAATTGCTCAATTTGGTTGTAACTTGAAACGTTTACAGGCTTTCTCACAGGTATATCAACAAAATGCTTTCATCATTTATGAGTATAACCTATACCTGGTGATAAACATTTCGGAAACTTCATTGGCTTGATGCTCAGAAAATGCATCTATGGAAATACGCGCACCATTTAATGACCAGTATATAACCACACTACCTATGCTATCTGGGTTAGCCACTTACCTATCTTAATGTAGAGTAAGTAAGTAATCTCTAATACAAACTAACGGCTAAATTCTATTAGAATAAAACCTATCATAGCAATCTCCAAACCTCAGAAAACGGTCATGAGGTACATAACCAAGCAATCAATTGAATTATTGAACGTGTTTTTAAAACATGAAACAATGCAACAAGAACATCGCAAGGGTTAGCGTGCCAGTGCGTGGGAGCTCTAGCAGTGGAAACCGCAAAGTGGTCACGCAGCCTGTTCCCAGGGGCTACCCTACCCACAGTCCCGTAAGCTCTATCATCGTCCCATCGACAGGTTGTCCCACAGGTGTTATAGTTTTTCTTGCATCGGTCGAGTTGGTTCATTGCATTTATTTTATCACTTTTTTCAATAAGGTCATAGTCAGAGAAAAAACGAAGAGATTCCAACATAAACCCATAGTAGGCCTATTATATTACAAAAGTGAAACTTTGTGTTTATTTGCGTGTTTAGCTTTCATGCTGCAACGGCTGAAAACTTTGCATGAAGTCGCACTCGTTGCTTTATACATTGCAGTGCTACTTTTTTCCATTGATTCCATAAAATTAAGCGTTTTCGCAAGGAACCTGGTAAACTGCGAAAAATCGCTGGATATCCCTACTGCGCAATAACACCCAAAACATTACTGTCAACTTCCAATTCTATATATTTTTGTGATAAACATAAGCACGCTGAATAAACTACAGATTCCAACCACCTGACACCTGTGGGAGACTTCACTCAACATCAATGACCTGAGATGGTCAATGGTCATGGTGCGCGAGCAGCAATGTGACATCAGACACTTAACTTCCATCTCATGGGTGTCGGATACCTGAGCTTCCACAGAACTGCTACTGGAATGACGGTGTGAACCACTTTCAGCTCGCGTGTTGGATGAACAGTTGAACACTCGTTGGCGTTGTTTCACATAACAAACCGCCATGGCAGTAATGACCTTAATTGTTCGCTAAATCACAAATATGAATCAGTAAGATCGACAAAAATATGAGTCATCAATTCCTCATCCTCAATCTGTCATAGTAGTTATTTAGTTGAGCCAAATATCCTAGCACCGTCGCTATTTATAAAATTTTGACTTTTTTGTTCTACCAGTGATTTTTAAACTGATACTGTTTTCGGAATAGCTCTTCTGCGTATAAATAGATATAAAAAGAGCACAATTTATAAACATGCAGTTCTTTTCAATTTACCTGCTCCAATAAAACTTCAATTTGTTTCTTTGTTCCCCAGTTCCACTTTTAACGACGTTATAGTAAGCTGTTAGACCGTAAAATCGTACCGAAACATATCTAACTAATCTATTCACATTTTGTTTCAATGATTCTTCCCACGTGCAGACAGGCAAACAAACTGATAGACAATAGACGATTGGACATGGTGGTGGTGGGACCCAAGGTTCAAAACAAAATGAATGGTAATCCACAATGATCTCTTTACGGTGGTGACAACCTGTTATTTGTGAATGGGGTAACTAGACAGTGATAAAGCATTTTGCGCTAGCAATTTCCGCAGAGACGGTGGATGTTTTGGAGCTGGTTTTGGAGTTATTTCTTGTGTCTGGTACTGATTTTTGAACCGTAGCCGTAATAGCGTGCATTCAAATTGGCATTGTTTTGTAAACCCAAGTTAAGCCCAGAATGCCAATCTAATACCTACGTGTTGTATAAGCGGGCTCTACCAAATAAATACTCTCTAGGCCACAAATAAATTAACTTCGGGATAAACGGGTCAGACAGATTATAAAGCTCAATATAATTTTACTGAAAGGCGTAAAGCTCCTAAACCCTCACTATCCCGGACATCTACATTTAATAACAACGGTTCGCCAACGATCGCAACTTCCGGCTGTAGCTGAAGCTCAAAGGCGACGCGAACCCATTCCGTGAACATAACAATCTGTGTGCTGCTACGAATTGGCCAGTTTCCTTACCGATATGTGGGATGACTCAAATGGTATGAAAACAGAGCAATATGGAGACATTATGATGACTCAACTATTGTTTATTAGCGTGTGTGCAAACATTTTAGTGTAAGCTCTGCATGCGTTACAAAATCGCGGAATTAAATTGAGTATTTATTGTACAAAAATCCCATAGAATAAGTACCCAGGTAGGTACTTTATATTCTAAGATATATCCATAATTTGACACAAAGCGTGGAGACACTCTTATAGTTGCGTTAATTTTTCACCACACAAATCACCATCTCTAGCAACTAAATCGCATTGATTGGAATCATGACTCTCCATAATAGCCCCGTAAATGAGGGGTACAAAAAGTTAGATACCGCTAAAGGCTCAGAATGTACGAAAAAAGGCACAAGAACCGTATAAATAGCGAGCCTTCGACGGATGCACGGCCTTGTGAGGTCATCGGAGACGAATGCTCAGAATGCTTCACACCAAAGCGAGCGGCCGAACGAAATAAGAAAATTTTTCTTGGCAGAACAATCTCTACCAGCCTATTGCAATGTGTCTCTATTAATTTAGTTTTACAAATTGCTAAGTAACTATTGCGTCTGTACCTGTAGGAAGTACAGGGTTTTCGATAGGAATAATCTATCTATCGATCTATATTTTGAATACTTACCTCATTTCTAACTGTACCTAGGTACCTATGAGATTATAAGTTGGTTGTTCAGTTCGGAAATCACCTAAACTTGTTCGTGATTCACTACAGTGTAAACCTCATCACGCGAGTTGGCAGACCCCATATGTCCAAGAACCGGTCGCCTAACTGTGCTATAGCTCTGTCTACTGCTTCCCTTACGCAACACCATGACCATATTATTAATGGGTACCTAATCAACAACATTTGCCGTGAAATTACATTATTATAACGTAATTGGGAGTAAACACTGACTTTTAACTGGAATGTAGATTAATGATACATTTTCATCGGATAGCCTGGAGTGGATGTTCTGTCTGAGGAATGTTGAACACCGGGTAGAGATAAAGTCATAATATAAACTAGACATTATTAAATTTTTGATAGATTCTATCAGTCTTCGTAGGATTTGCTTCGTAATATTAAAGTTAGGTAAACATACCTACCTACTTCTAAACGACCGAAGTTGTTAATTCTAATGAACTGTCGCGAGTAGCGAGGTTTTTTCCAATTGCAACAACACTAACAAGATATATAATCTTAAAACAAACATATGAAATTGATATCAGACATCAGCAATTTGTTGCATTGATTAAATAATTGGTAATAGACACCTGTCCAACAAAATTGAGCTAGTGGCCGACATTGCTCAATTAGATCGATCCACAACAACATTGTTCCTTTCTATCTTACATTATAATTGCATAGCTTTGGACTTTAAACACATGAATTTACGTGTTAAAATAAAGAGAAGAAATGGTGGGTGAAATGTGCAATATCCGCTCTAGTTTAGTAAGTTCCTATCAGTGATATAATAGCCTATTACAAAGACACATGTTTCTTGTGATAAGCAAAATAGTTTCATTTCCTTTTGAGATTTTTACAATTTAAGTATTTTCTATCTAATTATCCCGCCGTGTGGTCCCGGTTACGAATAGGACCACCCCATCTCTTCCCGTGGGTGCCGTAAAAGTCGGCTAAGGGAATATTCCAGGGAATAGGCTGCAGCATTCTCCTTGGTCTTCACCATCATAATTTACTGCGATCACCAAGCCGCCTGCCAAGCGTGGTGATTATGGCAAACCCCCCCCCCCCCTAATGACAAGCACAAATAGAGACGGCCCCCAGTCCCCGGCGGCTCTGCTATCCCGTGGCTCCGGTAGCGGTCACGGTAACGGCAGGGCAGGGGGTGCGAAGAATCACCGGCAGACGCCCGGCTACCAACCCCACCAAACACGACCCCTGGCCCTGGCAACATATAACGTGCGCACGTTGAGGGCTGACGAAAGGATGGTCGAATTGGAGGAGGAGATGAGTAAGTTACGCTGGGATGTAATGGGATTGTCAGAAGTCCGAAGACAGGGACAGGACACGATAATCCTAAATTCCGGTAACTTGCTCTTCTACCGGGAGGGAGACCAACTGTCCCAAGGTTGTGTCGGGTTCCTCGTCCGCAAGTCTCTCGTCAACAACGTGGTCAAAGTCGACAGTGTGTCGACCAGGGTAGCGTACCTGATACTCAGAATAACCAAACGGTATTCGTTGAAGGTCATCCAGGTATACGCACCGACCTCGGCACACTCCGACGATGAAGTAGAAGCTATGTATGAGGATATATCCGAAGCCATGCATACTTCCGAAACATACTTCACCGTTGTGATGGGAGACTTTAATGCGAAGTTGGGCACAAGGAATGGCGATGAGCTGAGAGTGGGGCCATTTGGATACGGGCAGCGGAACCCTCGGGGACAAAGGCTGGCTGACTTCATGGAGAAGGAGGGCCTCTTTATGATGAACTCCTTCTACAAGAAGCGGCCATCCAGGAAGTGGACGTGGATAAGCTCCGACGGTTCCACAAAAAATGAGATAGACTTCATGATGACGACCAAGAAGCGAATATTCGATGATGTCTCTGTGATCAGCAAGGTGAAAACCGGTAGCGATCACCGTATTGTAAGAGGCACATTGAATATCAATGTCAAGCTTGAAAAGTCGCGTCTAGTGAGGTCTACGCTCCGTCCAAATCCTGTCCAAATCCAAAACCCCGAAGGCTTTCAGCTGGAACTCGAAAATCGCTTCCAGTGCCTTGCCGATTGCAACACAGTGGACCAGTTGAACAACGGGTTGGTGGAAACTGTCCAAGCTGTTGGAGCAGAGTTCTTCAAGACCCAACGCCGAAAGAGGACTCCGAAACTCTCAGGAAACACTCTTAAATTAATGGCAGACCTGAGCGAAATGAAACTACAGTCTTCAGTTGATATGTCAGCCTACGGTGAACTCAATAGACGTATCTGGAGTTCCATGCGACACGACTTGCGTGCTTTTAGTACTTCACGTATTGAGGCCGCAATTGAGCGGAACCAAGGCTCAAAGGTGTTCGCAAAAGATTCGTCTATTGGGCAAAGCCAAATGACAAAACTGAAGACCGAGAATGGTAGTGTCATTTCATCCAAGCCTGAGATTCTGAGAGAGATTGAGAACTTCTATGGACAGTTATACACCTCGACACGTGAGCCCGCTACTAACACAGCTCAGGACACCAGAGCCAAGTTAGTCCGACACTACTGATTCTAATTTAATTATAAATAACTAAATAAGAATCATACGTTAGAACATATATATATATATTTTTTTATAAAATTTTATTAGTTATATACAAAATAAAATAAAAAACTATCTTAAAAAAACGATTATTAATCTAAAAATCTAATATAAATAATCCTAATTAGCATTTACACATTCTTGTAAATAAAATAAAATCGTACAGTACAGTACTAAAAGTCAGCTTACTTAGCTAACACATTTAAATAAAATAAATAAATAATATTTCTATGTCACGAAAAATACCACAATAAGATTTATTTAATACCATAAAATTAATTTACATTCAAAAATTTTAGTTGTGTGATCATACTGCAGTCTACAGTGCAGCAAAAATGTACCTAATAATAGTAATTATACCTAATAATAAAATCAATAAAACAGCACTATAACATGAATATTATACGAAAGTAACTTCCTAATAACACAGAGTTCCAAAACTATCTAAAGTAATATTTAACGTAAACACGGCATTGTAGAATAGCCCTAACAATTTGCCGGTCAAAGTCCACCGGCGACTCGGCCGGCATCGGCCGTTCTTTTGCTGACTACCCTGCATAGTCTTACTTACTGATCGATCGTGCAACTGGCTCCTCTGATGCAACTACCCACATTTCTATTCTTATCCATTAAAATAATAATGTATTATTTTTCCATTTGATGTTTTTTAATGGCAGGATTAAATTATAAATGTTAATCGCTACGCCCAACGGCACAATATCTTCATAATTTTATTGTACTTTCTCTTTAAGTGAATTTTTTGTAATTCTTTTGAGAAATAAATTCTTAAACCGTATATCACCTTATTGAAGAACTATAGCCCCATCTCGCTCTTGAATCATGTGTATAAGCTGTTTTCGAGGGTCATTACGAATCGTCTCGCACGCAGGTTTGATGAATTCCAGCCTCCCGAACAAGCCGGTTTCCGAAAAGGCTTTAGCACCATGGACCACATCCATACGCTACGCCAGATTATACAGAAGACCGAAGAGTATAATCGGCCGCTATGCCTAGCGTTTGTGGACTATGAAAAAGCCTTCGATTCAATCGAGACTTGGGCGGTGCTGCAGTCCTTACAGCGATGCCAAATTGACTATAGGTATATCGAAGTGTTGAAGTGTTTGTACAGTAAGGCCACTATGTCAGTCCGACTACAGGACCAGAGTACGGAACAGATCCCATTGCAGAGAGGCGTGAGACAGGGAGACGTTATTTCTCCGAAACTGTTCACGAACGCATTGGAGGATGTTTTCAAGCTCTTGGAGTGGAAAAGATTTGGCATCAACATAAATGGCGAGTATATCACTAACCTTCGTTTTGCCGATGATGTAGTCATAATGGCGGAGTCGCTCGATGATCTCAGCACCATGCTCAACGACCTCAGTAGAGTCTCCCGACAGGTTGGTCTTAAGATGAACATGGACAAGACGAATATCATGTCAAATGCCCATGGTATAGGTGGAAACCTATACCGGTAATTGTTGGGAACGATACTCTCGAAGTTGTCGACAAATATGTCTATCTAGGGCAGACTGTCCAATTGGGTAGGTCCAACTTCGACAAAGAGGTCGCCCGAAGAATCAACTCGGCTGGGCAGCGTTCGGGAAGCTTCGACCTATCTTTTCGTCCAAAATACCACAAAGCCTGAAAACAAAAGTTTTCAATCAATGTGTGTTGCCAGTGATGACTTATGGAACTGAGACGTGGTCTCTAACTGTTGGCCTCATTACTAAGCTCAAAGTCGCGCAACGAGCTATGGAGAGAGCAATGCTCGGTGTTCCCCAGCGAGATAGGATCCGAAATAATAAATAAATAAATAATAAATATTTATTTGACTAAAGAAATAATACAAAATGTAAAATAGGTACATCGAAGCTTGTTACAGTGTAAACAGGATACATTATGTAAAGGAACTCTGAATCCCACACTAGGACGACCTGTGTCGTGGGATTTAGTGCCTTCCGATATCAACATTTTATAAAATGTACGAGTTGACGTAACGCAAAAAATAATAAATAAATACATAAAAGTAAAAAAAAGGTAACAAAGTAAAAAAAAAAAGAAGTAAAATAAGTACATTTTGTGAAAAATAAACAAACAAGGCAAACATCTCAGTTTTGCGGTGGTGCACGGTGGTGTGTACTGTGTGCTGTGTGTTGTGTGTAGAAGATGAGAGGCGTGGTATACGAAGTTTGGCGTGGGTACTGCGATTTATACGAATGGATGCGTGTATGTGCGGATGAAATGACTGTAATGTACAAGGGGGTAGATGCGAGTGCGTTTATTGACGCCAGAACGCTTTTGATGGAATGGTAATTGAGTCTAAGACCTTCCATTCCGAATACAGAAATAGCGCTGGTCTCATAAGAAATATAAATAATAAGTAAGTATTGTTACTACTATCGATCAATACGGGGAACGCAGGTTAAATATCAGAGGGAAGGTAGTTACATTCTTAACAGTGGTTCGTAGTCACAATAGGTAGTTTTTGCAATTGTAGGTTTGTATTTTCAGATAGAATGGATAACTTTTTTTTTTTTTTTTGTGTTCGAAATTCAAAAAATGAGAGAAATGAGGAGATCCGCAGGAGAACTAAAGTGACCGATGTAGCTCTTAGGATTAGCAAGTTGAAATGGCAATGGGCAGGTCACATCGCTCGTAGAACTGACAACCGATGGGGAAGAAAGGTTCTCGAGTGGCGACCACGAACTGGAAGACGCAGCGTAGGCCGGCCCCCCACAAAGTGGACCGACGACCTGGTGAAAGCCGCGGGGAGCCGATGGATGCAGGAGGCGAGCAGCCGCTCTAAGTGGCGTTCCCTGGGGGAGGCCTATGTTCAGCAGTGGACGTCTTCAGGCTGTTGATGATGATGATGATGATCTAATTATCTACCTACAGCAATTTAGTGTTTGGAAGAGTAAGTAAAAAAAAATGTTATAATATTAAGGCGTCATCTAATCATCTAATGTAACATTTTTTGGGTGCGACCAGTGAGTTGGAAATCTCATTAGATATAAGCGATCTCTTGTTATAGACTTACGGGCGTCGTAGGTACCTAACTTGGCGCAGGCCTATGTTCACCAGTAGACGTCTTCAGGATGATGATGATGACTTAGCTTTAATTTTGTAAAGGAACTTATCTCAAACTATTCAAAATTAACAACATTACGCTTGACCTCTGAGTCCCAAGTTCCATAAAAATATCGGTTCACCGTTAGATGGAGCGGATAGCATTGTCTCCGGAAGGTCGAGCTGCTGCGTGGGAACCCTCGCTTCCGCCATTTGGCACAGCACCTTTGAGGAGGATGGGGTGACAGGCCAAAGTAGAAGCGGAAAGCGGGTTCTTTACAGAATTAATTTCCCAAAAGAGTTATATTATCAAGATAATACCTAACAATAACTCATAAAAGTCTTTTTCTTAGGTGACAAGGTGCCGACTCTCGATGTAGCTTATATTTTGTCCGAGGCCAAAAATCCAATTCCAATTTCCTGTTGGATTTGCCCTACCAGCCACCCTATCAGTTTCATGATGATGATGATGATGATGAAGTATAAAACTATAGCTTTGTGGTTGCAAGTCCCGTGTAGCTTCATATGTTTAGGAATCCATCCAACGCATTTTACGCACTTTTGTAAATTATGATTATGAATGTATTTGAAGAAAACCCGCTAACAATGTGGCAGTACCTCCACCAGCTAGCAAGTGGGGTAATGTCCAACCGTAATGAGAATTGGGCGCAAATTGAGTTGTTTCGGTGTCACAAAAACAATATGACAAACCTCAGAATCTGCAATCATTGCGTCCGTTATTACACGCATTGTTCTGATGATGGTCCTCCCATCAGCTCTACCAAATATATATCTTTACTTGAATCTGAATTTATTCTGGACCTAATGGATAGATTAGGACAAATTCTGTAATTTGGCCCCATCAGGCCATGGGATGGGACCCAAGTGGAACAACCCAAGCCACCTTCGTTCGTCTCTGGCGGACCACTCTTACTTATTACTTATTTTGTCCGTCATCTGCCTAGAAGTACCTACTCATGCCTCATAATTATGACGCTTCCTAAGCACTCTAGATCATATTTTAATTGACAATTTAGCCAATCTCAACGTAGAGCATCTAATAATTATAATCTCGCGAGATCTCAAATTAACATAAACAAACAGATTAATTTGCATAGGGAAAATTAGAATCACGAGCGGGGATTGAACCCGCATCCATCAATCCCTCAAGCTGGGATATGCTTTACTTAAGCTACCGTGACAAGTGGTCTCATTTCCGAATTTTTCCTTCACCTTTACAACCAACTTACGGGGTTGGGGTTAATCTGTAGATTACGCTGAGCAGGCGATACTGCTATAAAAATCATAAATATCAACAGAAACAACTCCAATGCCTCTGGTTACTTTCTCTGGAATTGGGTGAGAGCGGTGTCGGGTTCGACTCCCGGCGCAGCCCAGCAGCCCCATTATTGCTGAGTGAGATAATACTGAGACATTGGTGGTAATCATTTTTATTTTATACTTAATGATAACTTGAAAGGCATTGACACAGTAGGTAAATAAATAATACTTACCATAAATATATAATTCTATAGTTTATACTTACATAATTCTGAGTTCAAAAAGCCCTGCAAATTACCACATAAATACCTACTTACAAGCCCCTTTTATTATGGTTATGACGAAAGATGCAATCATTCATCTCCAAAAAGGCCCACCTACTCATTACTCTCTCATGAAGTAAAAAAAAAGCAGTCAGTTAATACCAGAGTTAATACATTCGAATTTTGTTGGTAAACAACTCCTTTTAAAATCACTCCCCAAGCACTTACTCGGAAGCAAAAAAAGCAAAAAAAAAAGACTTTAGTTACATCACAGTAAAGGTTATATTTCACCAATTAAGAAAAGACACTACTGATAGTTGACCACCTGTGGGGTGATTACGTAACTTTGACAGCAATGCAACAGGGGAAATTTCATTCCGAATATGAAAAATTTCATAGTAACTATGCACATAAACTGCGTATTGAAACTGTCAAATCCATACATTTTAGTGTTTCTATTGGTTGCAATCAAGTTACATAATCGCCTAGCTGGTGTTAATGAGTTGGACAGTTGGACATAACGCCTTCGTGGTCGTTAACTGGTGGCCTTTGGTTGTGGCAGGTAAAGGGCACTTTTAATAACTTTGTGGTGAAATAAATTTAAGGAAAATTTTATTGTAATTAAAGTTTAAATATAAAAGGCCGGAGAGAATAAAATTAATTGCAAGTAGTAGTTTGTAGTTGTCGGGAGCGGATTCTAGAAAAACCTTTAAGGCGCTGAATGCTCCCAAATCGACTATTTTGAACCTGATTATCTCAAAACGTATACCATTTACAAGATTGAAAAAAAATCACGTTAATACTTGGTCATATCTTCTTTCCATCTGCCGAAACCGAAACACGTTTACGAAAAGTTTTCTCGATAGAAAAAGATTGTGAAGTTACCTCTAAAAAATCATTCAAACGTCCTAAAATGTTACATTATAATAAGACACCCCATTGAAATAAATCATAGTGATAAGTTATGTTTCAATGCATCCATCTATAAGCTTATTTTTTTTATAACAATAAGCATTTCTTTTATAACTAATTATTTGTACCGAAAAATGGAAAAGTCGAAGTGCAACGCAACGTAATCGCCATATTTTTGCTATGCATAAAGCAACCCTATGACATACAAAATAAGTTTAAAGTTCCTCTGCTGTAATAAACGTGCTCGCATTGGGTCCTGTCAGCACCTTCAGCGTAATCGACATCACGGATCACCCGGTTTTCCCCCAGTTTACCCACTTTCTATATATACTTTACTTATACCAAACTACGTTGATCTCGGTAGGTAGGTTCAATCAATCTGTGTACAAAATTCTATCCAAAGAGGTTGAGCCGCGATTGGCGGGGAAGCCACCATTAATGTACGGTTCTTATTCAAGTTCCTGAATAATCTTATATTCGAGATAATCTTGTCTGTGACTCGACGCTACCCACGTGAAAAAATCTACACAAACAAACTATTTACAAAAGTGCTACGGTCAATTTAAAATTCAATAACAAGACACAAACAAGGCAGGAAATTTATCTGCCCATATGTCTTAAATAGGACAAATGAGTTTGTCTATTTTTCCATATCGGTGTGGGATCGTAGGCGACTCGCCCACAGATCGACCGAGAGCGAAAGGTGAATAGGTATATCGAATCAATACTTGCATAATATCCATAGTAGGCATATAATTGTATACTTAATAGGTATAGAATTACAAATGTTCGCCTACCATATTTTTATTGCATGTCAATGTGATACGAGAATCGTTGTTATTTTTCCTCTGTGGGAGCTCATCTTTCACCTAAACTCTAGGAGACAGACGAGCCAAACCAACCGAAATAAGAAGCCAAGCATGTCGAAGCAGTTCCGCAGCAGTACCAATACAAATTTTTATGCTGTGAAAGATGTGATTGTTGCTTTAGTAGTAGCTCTAGATAATAATATTTATACTTATGAAGTCAAGTTAGATTACACACAGATATCTTATAAGTATACAACAGTGGACAACGTTCTGCAGAAAATAAAATCATATCCTGCGGAAAAGCGGTCCATTATTGTGTGGAACCTAAAGTCTAATCGCACCCTACATTACCTGCATTGAGGGGAACTCACCTGTTGACCAAAATAACGGTCATTATTTTTATGATCGTTAACTCATCCACAGTAGAGTCAATCAAAGCTTCTAATAATGCTTAATCTGGCAATTCTTCCATATCCGGCCTCCGTCGTAGGCCGTAGGGCTCCGTGGGCGGCGCCTTGAAAGGCCCTTCCAACACATGGCCACTTATGGCCTTACGAAAGCCGCCCGCCCACCGTACTGATAACAACAGTGGGCGGGAAGGTTCAGGTGATAATTTGAATTGATTAAGTAGATATTTTACGGTTTTATAAGATAGACAAGTGGTATATCTACCTAATGCTGTAATCATAATCACTCACCCACATCTTTCTATGTTTAACAAAAATACAAAAATGAGGTACTTACTATAATAACAGCTACAGCTATTATTTTAAGAATTTAGACAAGATATAGAACTTTTATTTTATCCATGAATTTAACATTACTTTTAATACACCGCTACCATTTCTTCTTGCACATCCGGGTTGACTGGCAGATAATGCATCGTAGCATAAAGTCCTCCTTGTACATTATTTATAAATAAATAAATAAAATAGCGCAGCGATGCCGCCTCAGTAGCTTGAGATGTGAAAATTATAGATACTTATAGGTAGCTTGTACTACCACAGAGGCACAGATCTTACTCTACTACCTACTCTACTTGAGCTATCGGCGAATATACTTGTAGGTAAGTAGGTAAAATCAGGAGTGATTATATTTATAAACTGAAGGAACAGAATAGAAATAATTATAGAAGGTATTTGTATTTATTTGTATTTATTTATTATTATAATAAGAACGGCAATATGCCAATTACACTTATTATTAAATTCATTACAGTCAAGCCAAGTCAAGCATGCCTGATAAAAACATTTTAATTTTGAAGGTATGGTGAAGGGTACTTTGCTTTGCACATAAAGCATACAGCTATCTCTTCCATCCCCTAACTAAATGTGAAAAATCCTTTGACGAGCCGAAGATGTATGCTCAAAAATAGAGACCACCCTAGTTAACCAGCTCTACGAGCCGTTAACTTTACTGTCGCAGTTTACGAGCATCTCTACAAATCCGGCAACATGGAGCATTTTGTTAAACATCCCTGAGATGTAACTTTTAATAGATAGCAATAATTCAATTACTTTACCTGAGTAAGGGTATTAGGAAAAGTGCGAAAACTTGCATAATGAGTTGAGCCTACAGCAAGCTCCTACAATGCAAAGGAAAGCTAAGAAAATTATCTTCTAAGTAACTAAGAACAGAAGAGGAACAACAAACATTGTTTAAATGTAAGTATTATATTTTATTTTATAACCTACTATCTATGTTTAAATAAGTAGATTTTGCGAGTTTTGGGAATACCTCGTCTAAGTGAACAATCAAAATAATGTAGGTACTTGCTTACTTAATTTATCAATTTCAGCATCGTTTCATGTTAATGTGTTATAATTTATTTGTAACTACATTATCTTTGATAAGATATAAGCAGTGTACCTCTGTTATCTGTTATTTTACCTAAGAGTAAGTTAATAAATTAATAGTAAAATAAATAGATGTCAATCCAGCCCACAATCTAATGTTCAGTTCAGAAGATAGTACTAACTACTAACTCACTCAGCTCTCAGGCTAGTCCAGTACGGGTATTATGAGCGCCTGATTTTTTCTTGTAGTAATTAATGGATTGCTATTTACTCGGTGGATATTTCAGTGCACAATTTAAACAAAATGCATCTGAAAACATTGAAGGCGGCACCTTTGTCCCTACCCAACTTCATACTTCCCCTGCACAGTACACTTCCGTTAGTCATTGCGCTGTACGCAGCGTTTACGTCGCGCGCGCACATGGCGCATGCGAACTTGACATTGTCTATTCTACGACCGGAAGTCAGCGCCCGCGCCGGAGACGACCAAAGGGGTAACATTGTTTCGAGGAAGGACATTACTGTTGCTCTATAAACTAATTTTGTAGTGAAACTATGTTTCTAAAATAGCCAGCGTTTACTAGAGGGCGAGAAGACATACATACCTACTTACGTTGTGCTTGTGAAGATAGTTAAGTATTATTTGGGTGTTATTATTTTTGGCTACAGTGATATCAACGAAAATTCGCCGTTCTGAGTTCGCCATATAGTCATAAAAAGGTGATAATTTAGTTATGCGAAACCTCAACTTTACAGCGCCAATGCTGTTACAGCCAGCTATAGCTAATAGTCAAAAACTTTATTGCAAATAGGATAGGCTATTTTTAGCACGTTTACTTACAAGTCAAAATATTAAAATTGAATTACTGTAAGTAGATAGATAGATAGATAGGTACTCCCCGACGATCTGGTGAAAACCGTTGGGAGCTGATGGATGCAGGAGGCGGCAGCCGCTTGAGGTGGCGCTCCCTGGGGGAGGCCTATGTTCAGCAGTGGACGTTTTCAGGCTGTTGATGAGATAGATAAGGCATTTTAATTAAGTACCTACCTAACATTAAAATGTGAAGTGAACGTAGGTCTTGTGGGTATAACCTACCTCTATATCCCTATTCATCGAGCATAATTACTTACCTAGCTGGCAACCCGATCCCAACCCATCGAGAAAGTTCTCCGTCTCGTTATGAGATCGCAGACAAAGTCAAATATTAATTTAGTCCACAATATCCGATTTCAAAAACACAGATAAAAGAAACCTATCTAATACTTACCATTACCTACCAAACTAATATCCTGTAATCAGCAAACTTATAAATTGCTATACATTCCTCCATTTCCTCCAATTAAATTCCTATGGCACATCTTCGATCTTCGACTCCACCCACACAGAAGGAAATAGGAAACAGGGATGTTACTCATTCTATTCGAATTAATGTTGATGGATCGTGAGAGCCGGGGCGCGACAGATGATCGTCGTTATCGTAAATAGAAATGCGCCTAATTATGACGACTATCTTTTACGATTACTAGGTACTAGTTATCAATAACATAAGTACCTACCTAAGTAATCTATTTTGTTTAGATTACAAAAGTGTAACTAAATTGTCCCTACTTAAATCATTCAAATTTAATATTGTAGATTGTAGTTACTGTAGCAGTAGTTAAGTAAGTTATCCCATTTTTGGAGTTATTATAAATTGATGCATTAGGCATGTAGGTACTTACCTAAATTTCATAGATTTTGCTCCACACGTGACCGGCGTCCGAGTCGGTACTCGTTAGGTACTGTACCTACAGTTGCCTGCACTAATAGGTATGTAAGTTACATAATTTTCAAAATATTGTGACCTACATCTATGTCTCGCTTGATGTAGCTATCATCAGTTCATATAGGTGTAAACTAAGTGTATTCTAACTCAGTGTTGTAGATCCGTCCGGAAGATCACATCTGTCGACGGTTCCCACACCCGAGCGCTGATTTTTTTAATTGTCGGGTATCTATAGGAATGTTTTTGTACCTGATGATATTATTGTCTCACTGAGCGATCGGAAACAAGAGCTCGGAAGCTATATGAGGGCGAGATCGGAAACAAGGGCTTACATACTTCATATGTATATGCGGATGTTACCTACTTTTTCGTGTAGGTACCATGCCTATACCTATAGTCAGGTGACAACTGCTGGGTAGGTACATAAGTAGATAAGTACCTGACCTACCAACCTACCCACCCAGACCAATAAAGAACTAGAGATTTACTTTCGAGAATGATATAAAATCTCAAGTGAATGGTATCTAATTCGAATAATAAAATCCGTATTATAAAACCGCAACGCGAGCTAATAATGTATCCTAATAAATCTTCCTACATCGAAAAAAAGCAGCAAAAAGTGCAGGCGTGACTGTGCTCTACAAATCTACCCGAACGATGGTGTTGTCTGACAGGTGGCATGTTGGCTTGCCACCGTGCACCGTTTCCACGGGCTCAGAGATGCCGAGGTTCCCACATCATCTCACAATAGCTCGTTTTTTCTGGCAGCTCGTAAGTGCCTTACCTACTCAGCCTACTCTAAGTATTAAAGAAAACAGTAAAGGATGCGCGGGCCTAATAATTATAATATGTATTTACATAGATCTATATATATGTCTATGTGTATTTATGATGTTTTGTTGTTAAGTACGTACCTAAATTACTCTTAAAAAACGTCCGTTTACCTACTCTCTTAGCAGTAGGTACCTTTCGGCTCTTATTTTTACATCGGGGCCGCCCGGTAAGGGTATCTAGCTAGGTAGATAGGTACTCGTATAATATATATATAATATATATATATAATACCTAAGTTGAACGTAGATTATAGCCTAGACTATAGTCAGTGTTACCTACCTAGCTCAGTTACACACGTAACAATGACATACCTTAGGTACCTACACGCGGTACACGCGGAAAATAATAATTATTCTGTTATTATAAGAGAGAAAACCAATGTTTCCGTGAGAAAAAGTAAGGAAAATTGCAATACGCACGCAATGCGTAACTTGGAATAATTAACCCAACGCTTACATTTGCAATGAGGCGTTTTATTAAAAAAAAAGCTGTAATTTTATAAAGATCCGATAGATGGCGTTAAAATGGGGTTTTTACGTTCTGTCATTGTTAAGATAACGAGTTTAGTATTCTATCCTTATTTTATGGAAGGCATATACTCTAATGGCTTTCTATCGACAAATCGACAACGTACTCTGTGATCCACTCAACTGAATTTGACTTTTCCTTGTACTCCGTGGTTTGAAATTACGACCATGTTTGAAATACGTCGTTACTACGCTATCTAGTAACAGGTGGCGGTCCTATTTTTTTTTTAAATAAAACGTCTCATTTAGTATTAGTAAGTACTTACGTACGTCTCTTTGCGCCTAACTCAATGGCAGCTGTGAAGTCGGCGCGAAACAGAATGGAATCGGTCTAACTCTAATTAAATGATTAAGTAAACAATTTAAACTTACAGTAATATTCATTTCATTTTATTAACAATGTTAAAATTCTATAGGTAACATAACATAACACATCATTTGCTTAGGAACGAGAACAAAATAATTAAGTAACATCTGAGTATTTGCTTTGCTCCTATGAATAACTGTCAAAATTAACATTATTCTTACAACAGTATGTATTTGGTGGAATAGTTATAATACAAACCTGTGTGTTACAGTAATCTTGTACTATTATTTATTCTATGACTGTACAAGTGTACATTAATAAAACGACATTGAGATGACTATTGACTACTACATTAGTAAATTACTGCCACGGCCTGCAATGAGTGCTTTGCTGGCTGCTATGAATGATAGCCGAGAGCCGAGAGCGAGGTGTAGCGCAGGTCCAGGCCGTCACAGCGCGGTCAGCATTGCAGCCCTTGATGGACAAGTTGGAATAAAGGCAGAGACCGATGGTCGAGGCCTTTATAGCGCGGCCAGCAAGGGCTATGATGACCAAGCTGGGTGTCTGGGGCGGAGCTACGCTAAGCTCGAGGCCATCATAGAGTGGTCAGCAGGGCAGCCATTGCGGGCCAAGGCTTGTATAGTGCTTTACACAAACAATGCGAGTAATTCAATAAAAAAATATTAATAAATAAATATGAGTGGACATTTCACACAGCGCCATCTAGCCCCAAATTAAGCATAGCTTGTACTATGGGAACTAGATAACAGATACAATACTTAGATACTTTTCATATCACTTCTCATTATTTACAATCAGTGACAATAATAATATGGAACAAAATATTGTATTTAGTTCATTCAGAATGAACCAGACTGTTTGCGTTGATGCGTTGTATACCCTTAAAACTCGCAAACGTTTGGAGCAGTGTGCAGTGGACAAAACACGATAGTTATTGATTTTCAAAGGAAATTGTAAAACAATGTAAAACGCAAAACTCGCCAGCAATTAAATTCCATACAACTTTACTGGCGCCTTTTCGAGTAGCACACCAACGCCTACTTTTCTCAAAGAAGGTTGTCAAAATAATGGTCACATTACGAGTGAATTCGAACCACAAAACATAAGTCTATAAGTAGCGATAGCACAATTGTTATGGCAATAATGTTTAAAAACTATAGTAACTAATAACTATGCTATGATTATTTCATTATTACAAATATGCAAAGGATAGCTAGGTAAATGCGTCAATATATCTCCACTTGCACTAGTACATTGCTCCTTAGTCTATTGTTTCTTAAACATATTGTAAAGCACCGAAGTTAGCCTGAACAAAGGCAGTCCAACTACGGTGAAATAGTCTCCTTCAACTCGCTCCACAAATGTGCCTCCTATGCCCTGGATGCCATATCCTCCTGCTTTGTCCCTGGAAATGATAAAAATATGGATTGGTAAGACATTCTTCAGGTATGGTTAGTAGCTTAACTCAACTCTTTCGAAAATGATATAGTTACCTATACCTGGACATGGATAAGCAACTAAGTATCAAACCACTACCAAAAATATATATTTTATACTGCTACTACCATTTTTTGTTTATCACACCAAGCTGTCTTATTCTTGTTGTTATTTTTTATACAAACTTCTATCAATTAATTTTCAATTAGACGAACGAACGATGACCAGGTTAGAACCACAGGGATCTGACGTTGGATGTAGTGGCAGGTAGCCACGCTGCGGGGGAATTAATTGGGAGTCGAGTTTGAGATATTTTCAGGCTGTTGATGTTGATGAGGTAGGTTAAAAACTGGTTTTAGTGCATTACTAAGAAATACCAAACAGGCTTACCTAACCTGTCAAATGCTGTTAGATTATTTAGATAACAATAAAGTTAATCTGTATTCATCAGTGTGGGTACATCACATCCAATATTCTCTGTATTAAAGAGCATTATTATATTGTACATACATAGGTTCTCCAGTAGCTATGTAGCCTCGTATCTGTGCCTCATCCATGTTCCCAAATATTACATTTGTTTTCTCAGTGAACTTGACCACCTGGTTCGATGACTTGACTACTACTCCAGTGAGCACTGTGTGTCCTCGGCCAGACAGTCTGAAAACAGTATTTGTATCAGCAAATATACACATTAATTCAAATTCCACTCTATCTATGTGACATTGGTGAAATTCTGGCAGCATCGCAGAACCCATACTATGAAGTTGAAGTAAAATAAAATATACCTTAAAATATTATATGATATCCAGGGAATAGGCACCAGCATTATCCACCATCAGCATTATAATTGACTGTGATCACCGGTGCCTAAGAACCATGATGATTATGAGAAACACTGGAATGCTTCCATTTAGGTGTTTGCCAGGTGTAGGCCAGTGTGGGTGTGTTCAGCAGTAGATTACTTCCAGCTAATTGTGATATTATATGAACTATACCGGAAGACGCAGCGTAGGCCGGCCCCCCACTCGGTGGACCGATGATCTGGTGAAAACGGCAGGGAGCTGATGGTTGCTGGTGGCCAGTGGCCACTTAAGGTGGCGCTCTTTGGGGGAGGCCTATGTTCAGCAGTGGATATGTTCGGGCTGTTAATGATGATGATGAACTATATAATAGACAACAAATAGATCCTAACTTTAACATACCGTGATAGCATTTCATAAGCCTCTGCTTCAGAAGTAGGCTTGCCAAACATCTCTCCATCTAGTGTAACCATTGTGTCAGCACCAATTACAATATCCACTGTTTCCCCGGCATCTTTGAGTCTCTTTTCCACCTCTACCACTTTCTGAAGAGCAGTCTCTTCTACGAAGTCTGAGAAGCTGTTGAAACTTTTTGGATCTAAGTTCTCTTCAAATAATGATGGGCATAATCTTACATTTAGGCCCTAAAATTATAGATTTTATTCATATATTATTCCATACCTATATATAAAAAGTAGGTACTCCACTACGGTCTGGCCTGTGGTAGGTACCTATATAAGTAAATAATAAAATTCTTAGAGGTATTATAGTCCAACTTGCTTACCCCCGGTTTTTATTACAATAGTATACGTACAATGTTCTCAATGAGTTCTTTACGTCGAGGAGACCCACTCGCCAAAATAATTTTTTTCTGTTTCAAAATATGCATCACTGGTTGCAACATTTTAGTTTGTTATCGTCACAGAACACTATACTCCTAGCGGATCTCTGCCACAGAATACTATTACTCCTAGCGGAGAAGAATGGCATCTTCATACAAAAAAAGTGGTTATGAAATTCAGTACTAGCGCCTTTAGTGGGACCCTTTGGAAACTTAAAAAAGGCGGAAAATTCAAATGTTCTATTCGTATAGATTTGAATTGATAAAAGGGGGTGTCCCAAAATTAATTACTAGTGAGATTAATTTATTAATGTCAATAGTAATTAATTGTAGAGCAGCCCCTTTGTATTATGAAATAAACTATCTTATAATAGGGACCAAACTACATCAATTCGCAATAATAAAAACATAGGTTTTTATAATTTTTTATATTTATTGCATACATGACATTGTGAATAATAAATCGAGAGCGATTTTATTTAAAAAAAACATAATACAATAATACAAAATACATAATACAAAACTTTGCCCATGACAGCATTCTGCAAAACATAATTAACATGTTTAATTCCAAATCCACAATGAACTCAATAATAGGTACATAACCTCAAATGATATTGTATGAGTTTTGTGTAATTTACCGTTGAACATTGGTAGGGCTTGGTTTTGGAAATCGATGCAACACCAGACTCAGCTCTTTCGCTGATGATGCATTGCATTTAGCACATTTACGGCTATTGTCCTTCATTGTTTTTAACACGACATCACAATACACAAACACAAAAAGAGTCTCTAGGCTAAACAAAGAAGCACTGAAAATTCATGTAAAGAAAACAACACGAGACCGGTGGCAATTATAACCTCAAAATCATTTTGTTGCCATATCTAAAATAAAATAAAAAAATATTTTTGTTATACTGGGATCCCTATAGCATGCCCACCTACTATTACCATCCAATGTATGACGAGTTGAACGGGCGGGGTCTAGCAAAGATCCCTAACCACTAACGCTAACGCCTCACGCTAACTCCAAAATGTATTGAAATGACATTCGCTGCGGAAAAGTTAGCGATTTCCGAAATGTCATTTCAGTGCATTTTGGAGTTAGCGTTTGGCGTTAGCGTTAGTGGTTGGTATCTTTGCTAGACCCCCTGGGGGTCTAGCAAAGATCCCTTTCCATTGGCGTTAATGCTTAACGCTAACACCAAAATGTATGGGGATGACAGTCGCTGCGGATAAGCGACATCGGGTCACGCTAACTCGGTCGCAAACATCATCGTGGATAACGCCCACGGCGGTAGCGTGATGTGTTGAGGCCTAAGTTTTGACAAACGCTATCGCTAATTTTGTCGTAGTCGTTCACGCTCCCTGCGCGTCCGCCCGAACTCATGCATGTCATGTTAACGTTCGCTACTCGAACCTGTCGATCGATAACTTGTTGTTGGATTTCGTGATTTCGTGAAGCAAATCTACATCAATTTTGTGTTAAAGTTGTTGAGATAAGGTAAAATCTGGCTATTGCCCCAGATAATATAATACCTACAGTACAGATGCCTCATCCCATACAACGGAATAACGTGGGCTATTTTACGAATTATTTTATTTCTGCTCGCAAGATTATCACGCGACATTTATTGCGTGTTGGCGAAGTATTGGGCCAAATGAATACACTGGACACTAACTAGTAACGCCCACGACATGATCACTACATTTATTTCACGTTCGGGCTATTTTCTATTTAAGTTATTAATGTTATTATGCCCTGGTTGTGGGCCTGTTGCCACTCTATCAGTGGAAAAAATGTGAATCCCCTTCTCATCAGATTGTTGTGGGACACGTGTGCACGTGGTCTATCCATCTAAAATACAATAAAATAAAAGTTATTCTACCAAGTTTGCTTTACTTTCGTAAAAATAAATAGGTATCATGGATGAAATTTTTTAATAGATCCATGTGTGATGATATCCGTAATATCATATAAAACTTCTTATTTCCATTTTACAACTTTGCTTGCAATCAGCATTTAGAACAATATTATGAAAATAATAAAAAAGCAGTTTTTTATTATACCATTCAACTTTTGGAGCTATATTATATCATCACACAGAATTCTCCCTATTTTCAAATTATCGCCGCCATTGTTGTTCAGTTTTTACTTTTTTACTTAGAGCTCACGCTCAGTCCATAGACAATCGAGCGTTTTCCGTACGGTGCTGCGGATTAGACGTCTGGCATGACCTATGCCATTTTGCTACCATTTTGGTCACGCTACGGCTATTTCCGTAGCGTGTGCGGAAAAACGAGCGTGTGTATCTTTGCTAGACCCCCTGATCTCTGCGTTGCGTTGCCGCGATGCGGAACGGATTGCTCGACAGTGTTGCCGACCCTGACAGCCTAAAAAACAGTACAACAGCCTAAAAAAAACATTAAAAAACAGTAAAATTGTTATTTCAAACCAATAAATCTGCTGTTTTAATAAAACACGTTAAAATTCATAGAAACGGTGTTTAATATACATACATACATTATATTTAATCCAAAGAAAATTTAAGAAGTGCTCAATGAAATTAACTATATTTTTAATCTTCTTCCGAAAGTGAGCCGTGATATTCAAAGATAGGTTATGCAATCCATTTTGACTTTACTTTCTTTTGCTATTTGTTTTGGACCTTCTGATTTTTGGACTTTTATTCATAATCAATCACTTTTTCTTTTAGGGGGAGTTTGTTCATATAATAAATCAATACTTATTCATTGTTTTAAAATGACCACTTTCGAAAATACGTAATAAACAAAATAACAAAGACTTTTTATCCAGACCACTAATACGAAATTAAAGCAGGACAAAACGGTACACACCACTTTGGGTGTGATTGATTCTCAGCTGTCAAAATCAAAAATCAGTCGTTACTTGGGTGTGCTTTTGAATACATACCAAAAAAATGCCGTCTTGCGTGATAAAACTGTGCCTAAATCACTCGAGGCACGAATCACAGAAGCACACGATCACATTTCACTTGTAAGTGAAATGAAGTGAAAAGTTGAAGCACCAACTTCACGAAAACAGAGAAGTGAAAATAATGATTTACAGGACTTTCCCCTATAATAATGTTAGTAATTAAGTAGTAGCAACTTTTGTATGCGCTATGTTGAATGTTTATTGCAATTTGTATCAGATGGCTCTAAAATTATAGAAAAACAGTAGAATTTGTGCCTAAAACAGAAAACAGGATTACTAATGAAAAAACAGCAAATCTACTGTTAAAACAGTAGGGTTGGCAACACTGTTGCTCGATGCGATGCGGTCTCGTTCGCACGCACACCGATACAATCACCGATGGGCGATGATGCCGATATTGGCCGAATCGTGCGTGGTCTCCACCGTGGAGTATCTTTTAACGCCATCTATTGGATTTGCCTGTAATTATTCGGTTAAGAGAACTTATTTTTTAACTTTTTTATCAGCCCAAAAACTAGAAAAGTTGGTTTTCTTAAATTTTAATTTAAAAATGTAATAATAAACGTACCTACCTAACTGATTACTTACTGAATTATTTTTAAGTGTATTTATTTCATTTTAGAAAATTCGGTAAAAACGCATAAACCCAAAATATCGTTGTGCATCTATTCATATCAATCAAAAAGTAGGTAGAAGCAACGCACATCGCCTAGGTAGGGATCCAACTTCCAAGCCAATCGTATCATCCGCATCAGTTTACAATACCGTAACCGGAACACTGTGCAACGATGCCAAAAATAACGATGCGTGAATCGGATGCCGGTGCCCTGATAACGATGCGCATAGGTATCAAAAAATAGCGTAAACGCCCATCACTACCAGTCTGTCGCAACTGAGAGGCACAGAGCATATAAAGGAAGAGGTGGGACTTCATAGACAATGACGTGAAAAAATATATGTCAAAATCTGCGCAATTATATATGGGCAACATTCAGCAAATTTGACGGATTGTACAAGACTACCACCCTAATATAAATAAAATAGTGCTGTACCCTGATATTTTATCGATATCGACATTTTTACGAAACTGCAATCCATTGAATAATTTTGAAGAATAAAACAGTTATCTGAAACTAAACCAAAATAATTAGGTATTGTTTGTTTTGCTATCAAAGTTGGTTCTGTTTCAGATTGGGATTAAATAAAATATATTTATTTATAAGAAATGTTTTATTCAGTAAAAAGGTTTAACAAACACATCATTAGATTTCTGAAAAAATTAAACAATGGTGACTTACAACTAGGGCTTGTGAATATTCGAACGGTAATAGGGAGGCTGATCTATCTTATAAGAAGGCTTGGAGTGTGATTCTATAATAATCCAAATTATTCGAATAATATTCTAATTATACGAATACAAAAAAACGAATATTCAATAATCTAAAATGTTCGAATATTTACAAGCCCTAGTTGTAAGTCACCATTGTTTAATTTTTTCAGAAATTTATTGATGTAAACCTTTTCACTGAATAAAACATTTCTTATAAATAAATATATTTTATTTAATCCCAATCTGAAACAGAACCAACTTTGATAGCAAAACGAACAATAACTAATTATTTTGGTTCAGTATCAGATAAATGTAATTATTTTTATTCTTCAAAATTATTCAATAGATTACAGTTTCGTAAAAATGTCGATATCGATAAAATATCAGGGTACAGCACTATTTTATTTTTATAAGGGTGGTAGTCCTGTACAATCCGTCACATTTGCTAAATGTTGCCAATATATAATTGCGCAGATTTTAACATATATTTTTCACGTCATTGTCTATGAAGTCCCACCTCTTCCTTTATATGCTCTGTGTACCTCACAGAGTACATTGGTAAAGATTGAAAGTTTACCTAGTCTGTGGTTTGTTAAATGAAAAAATTAAATTGATTTTTTTTTCTTATATTTTGGCTCCATACATAGTGTATTTAGCCAGTGTCTGTTTGATGGGCCCGATAGCTCAGTTGGTAGTATCCCTGCCTTCTGAACTGAGGGCTGTGGTTTCGATTCCTACCCGGGACAATCATTTGTGTGATGAACATAGATGTTTGTTCTGCGTCTGGGTGTCATATTGTATTCTATGTATGTATTTACAAACAAAAATGTATATAAGTATTGCATCAGTTATCTGGTTCCCATAGTACAAGCTATGCTTAGTTTGGGGCTAGATGGCGCTGTGTGAAATGTCCACACGTATTTTTTTTATATTTTAGTGTCAAGTATTATATTTTCATCGTGTTATAAAATATTTCACGCAAAGTCATGTTTTAGTCATAGTCCAATCTAAGTCAGGTAGTTATAGTCCAGTCTAAGTCATGCTCCAGCAAAGTGGTGGCAACTTTCCTAGAAGCTTCTATGGAGTTTTGGAAGCAACACGAAAAATCACGTTTCACCACATTATATCACTTGCCCTCACTCATGCTCGTAATACAGCACTTAATGCGTAAAACGCTACCAATTTTAAACATTAACACTGGAAAAAGCAAAAGGTTTGAAAAATAATACAATGCAACGACGTGAACATTTCCGCGATCCCGCCAAAACTCCAAATTGAAATTGAAAAAAAAATCAAAGTAAAGTCACAGAGTACTTCTGTATATACTGAAAAGTAAGAAAGAGTATAAAAATATAATAACTCCTATTCTAGGAAGAGATGGGATTTCATAGACAATGACGTGAAAAAGATATGTCAAAGTCCGCGCAATAATATATTGGCAACATTCAGCAAAGGATCATGACCTGTCAAATATGATTTAACTATTTTTTTTATTTTTTTTTTCTTTTATTTTGGCTCCACACATAGTGTATTTAGCCAGTGTCAAGTATTATATTTTCATCGTGTTATAAAATATTTCACGTAAAGTCATGTCCTAGTCATAGTCATAGTCCAGTCTAAGTCAGGTAGTCATAGTCCAGTCTAAGTCATGCTCCAGCAAAGTGGTGGCAACTTTACTAGAAGCTTCTATGGAGTTTTGGAAGCAACACGAAAAGTCACGTTTCACCACATTATATCACTTGCCCTCACTCCTGCTCGTAATTCAGCACTTAATGCGTAAAACGCCACCAATTTTAAACATTAACACTGGAAAAACCAATAGTTTTGAAAAATAATACAATGCAACGACGTGAACTCTTCCGCGTTCCCGCCAAAACTCCGATTTAACTATTTGTCATGGATAATTATGGCTTATACCATGGATGAAATAAAAAAAAGAAGGATCAGTCGTATTTGGACTCGTGTAATTAGTCAATTGGGACATAAATGCAAAGTCTTCTGTCTCTGTCATTTTGACCCACAATATACACCTGTAAAATTATTAAAGCAATAAATATTAGGCGATGACATTATATCGATATTATTTTTGTCAGCACTATTAAACAACTGAATTTCAATATAAAATTGTATACAAGGTGACCTTGAACTGATATGTTATCCCGAAATGGGGGGACTGGGACCATGATACCCTACAAGTTGTGAGATCCTTACTTGAAACTGGGTGTTTCAAAACCTCCATGGTAAAAAATGAATCCACTCGCAAAATTGCATGGCAATCGCTACGAGTGTTAACAAGATCACCGTACATGAGATACAGCCTGCTGACAGACGGGCAGACAGTCCAAACTAAACGATTTTATTTTTGTATTTTATTTAAAAATTGGTTTGAGCTCATTGCTTAAAATGAATCATAGTGCTGTGATGGTTAGGTAAGCTTTACCTATAGCACGAATTGACTAAAAAGCAGATTACCTATCCATCAGGATCAGAATAATGAGGCAGTCGGAGTTCTAATTTAGCTGTGAAAGTAGTTTCAGTTCTCAGTCGTTTGCGGGAGTTGAATTCGATAGTTCCTCCATATACTTGCCTTTGAAACGCGTGTCCGCACATACCCCGGGTTGATTTATTTTATTTTTGATTGTGTTCAGTTCGTTAGACAATATACTAAGTGAAAAGTAAGGACATTTTTATTTATTCCAATTTCCGGCAGGCTAGGTAAAGATTAGAATACGCAGACAAGTGATGACTTTCGTGAAACATGTATTGAAATGACATTCGCTGCGGAAAAGGTAGCGATTGCCGAAATGTCATTTTAGTACATTTTGTAGTTAGCGTTTGGCGATAGCGTTAGCGTTTGGGATCTTTGCTAGACCCCCTGAACAATCATAGCTCCTATAAAATAGTAACCGAAGAAGTCTCACCCATACTAGAATGCATGGTCTTCTTCTAACCACTTCTTAAAATCGTAATTACTGCCTAATTTGTTATTCACATTATATTTTGTGTGCCTGTAAAAACAATAAATAAAAATAGCGAGACTTACAGATTAAAAAGAGTTTATTTATTTATTACATAAATTATCATCAGTGTCTGATAGGTACATTTATAATTATCGGTCTATGACACTATTTGGTGGTCTACGATAGCACTAATATTTTTGTTATTTAATATTTTTAAATATTATATAGTTTCACTCTTTTGAACTACAAAGAGATGATACGCGCGTCTGGCGCTCGACTTCATACAATTTTGACAGCAGTTGAGCGGCAGATTTGCGTCAGCAGCGTTGCTAGCTCGTCCGTAATAGGGGATCAATCACAATGATAATTATTTAGTATTCATTGCTTTCACGACTGCTAGTATTTTGAGGAACTACATTAAATGCGTTTCTTGTTTTGGCAGATTTCTATCCTAGGGCAGAATCTGTAATTGGCAGATGGTCACACTGATACGCAATTCTTGCTTGAGTCAGATTTTTTGCGTTTTGACTTTTTGAGGTTGATCGAAGTTCAGTTGAGTTTCTTTTTAGAATTATTATTATTAAAATATAAATAGGTGGGTGATGGAAACCTATTATAATTAAAATGAAGTCCGTCGTGACTTATATCCGAAATCTATTGGGATGGAGTGATGAATCTCCGGTGAACAGACTAAGCTTCAAACGAGAAAGGTACTCTTGACGTTTCATTCACTTCATGTTTACAACTTGGGTTATGGCGGCAAAGTCCGTATAAAATCTATGTACCCGGCTTAAAAAACCAATATAGAACATGTTTTCGGTGCCTTTAAAAGTGGCCACCAAATTCTGGAAGTAAGGATAGTTGATAAGAAGTCGCAATACCGCACGCTTGCAAGGCCGTTGTGTATATACGCCAATAATGTTTCAGGGCAGATGAGGGTTTTTCTTCGGACGACGACACGCCGGCGCTCAAGCGACCTAAACAATTGTTGAAAACTAGATTCCCAGCTGCTATGGCCACAAACGGTAACAAAAGTAAATAGTAAATCTGTAACTAGCTTGACTACTGTTAAGCTTATATTTTGATCCTGGCAGTGGCAGGTTTTGCAAATCCAGCTCTCTTCATTCACCTATTGTTTGTTTCTGCTTTACAGCATGATGATATGCTAGCAAATTTTAAGGAATCAACTTTTTTCTGTTCTATACCAATAAAATTATATGTACTTTTTGTGGAAATAAGGTAAAACCAAATATTTTCAGATGGCTGCGAAAGGGAAAAGGAGTCCAATGTCCGTTATGTGCCTATACAGGTAGAATATGGCCATCCCAGCACATCTACCCCCATGGAGTCTACAACTAAGCTGAGAGCAAGGGTGCACTCTATACCAATAAAGCATGTAGGTGTGAAAGAGAACATGCCATCAACACCAGCTCAGAAACCAAGAAAGCATACACCAATCATGCATGCTGTGCTGGATAATGATGATGATGATGAGCAAGAGGTATGGGATTATGGTGGTTGTCAAAATTGCTTCTATGTATCGCCATACTGAGTGTGGTGTTGCTATCACTATTCTATTAAAGCCCTGTATCTTTAGTATGTCATAAAATACATAACTATATTGCAGTTTAACCGGGTTGTGCAACACATAGCCAATAAAACTCAATAACCTAATGGAATTCATAAATCTACAGAGTTACAGGAATCTGCCTCTCACTGAGATATATTTATATATTTATCATGACATCATGATTGTAAACTGAAAACGTTTTTACAAATTATCATCAAAATTGGTGAATACACACCAAACATGCAGTTCACAACTTCAGAGACCTTTTAATGTTGCACAATTTTGTCAAGAGCTTATTTTTGAGTGAAATCATTTGATTAGTAGGTTTTTGTCTGTATATTTAATACACATTTATTTGTGTTTTAGGTCAGACTTGTGGAAGCTAAACCAGAAGTCAAAAGGAAACCTAAAGTGTATGTGAACTTAGATGATTATGAAGATGACTATAATCAGCATGATGATGATGTTATTTTTGTCAAGAAAGTTACGAATCCACCTCCTCTCAAACCTTACAAATACTTCATCACAAGTGAGGACCGGGATGTCACAGATTCTGAAGAGCCCAAGTACTACAGGCTAACACGGAAAATAATTGACAAGAGCTTAGAGTCTCCAAAATCTTACAGCAAGTTCATAGCACCACCAGGAATCACCAAAACATACAAAAAAGCTCCCACTCCAGTGTCTAGGTGGCTGCAAGGACCAAAGCCTGCAAGTTTCACTCGGAATAAGTATCTAGGCCTGAATGGTAACATCAAGTCTACAATGTCTGACATATTCAACTTAGACGAAAAGAAAAATTATCAGGAGCTAATCAAAAGAGTTGCCAGCTCCATGAAGCCTGTAACTTTTGGAAAACCCTTAGAATTAATAAATTTAGCAGAAGAAATGGCATCATTTAGAAACACTCAAAAATCACAAAAGAAGGCTTTGCATGAAATTAATTTAATACAGAAAGGTCTTCAAGCTGAGAAAGAAAATAACGAAACTACCGAGTATGATCCAATCACGGTTGCTTCTATAAATTCATCTGATTCAGAAATAGAAATAGTTGCTTCCGAAGCTTCCACCTCATCATCAGTGAGGATTGACCCAATAAACACATTGAAAGACTCGTATCGAGGTAAAGATGTCACATCAGGAGACTGGCTTGCAAAGTTAGACACCAAGTACAAAAAGAAAAAACAGGATACACAAGAGAAACTCAAGGATGCTAGAAGAGAATCTGACATTATATCTAAAGTTAACAGTGAGCAGAAAATAGCACAGTTGGAGCATAAATTGAAGTATGAGCTCAGCATACCTGAAAGTCTGTTTGAGGAGCCCCAACCAACTGTAGAGTTACCTCCCTTAACTCTTGAACAAGAGAAGTTAGTGAATAGGGCCCTGGGCCCCGGACCCCCTGGCCAACTGCTTGTGGAGAAATTTAATTTAAGAATACACAGGTGAGTGTAAAAAACTCCATAGGCTAATCAATAATCATACTTTCCCTAGATTTGTGGTTGTGTAGTGTCCATAAATATCACTTGCCATTATGTCTGCTTCTAACTTTTATTTCAAGTGGTTGATTTCTCATTATGACAACTTTTTATAAAGACTCGGGAAATCCGAATTTTTCTTGACACAATAACGATTGCTCCAGTGTCACATAAATCAGTTGGATCGAATTTAATATCATATTTTTTAAAATCAAGAAACAATTTCCAGTTAATTTCTTCTACTTACATATGTCTATTTATTTTCATGCTCGAGGTGAAGATAAATAGGTTTTTTTATCATGAGGGTATTAAAAATCTATTTATTTATTTATTATTTTATTCTGCAATGTGCTGCATTGCTTGCACCTGTAGTGGAAGGGCGAACTACTTTTTTTTTTCAAACACTTTGTAATAGGCTTGCTATAAATAGTTATAATATTTCACATTGTGCACTTTGTGATTTTATCTGCTCAGTAATTATAATAATTTAATGTACCTACCAACATTTGACTTGTAAAAGTGCTATGAATAGCCTATTTGCAATAAAACATTTTGATTTTGAATGTCTTCTAGATGCTGCTTCCATTGGCAAAACTTCTAGTCAATTCATAATCTACATTGTAATTGTTTCATAAGAGTAACTGTCTTTCCAGACGTGACCTGCAAACCCTTTCAGGCCTGAACTGGCTGAATGATGAGGTGATAAACTTCTACATGAACCTGTTGATGCAGAGAAGTGAGGAGCGGAAGGATCTTCCACGGGTGTATGCAGCCAATACATTCTTCTACCCCAAGTTGATGCAGAGTGGCCAGGCCGGACTACGGCGGTGGACGAGAAAGGTAATGAAGTAATAAATTGTACGTTGGCTAAGTGAACAAGCATGTCAATTTGTGGATTGCCTGTTGGTCAAACTACCATCCCATCGCCTAGCTGTCATCTCTTATTAATACGTAGAAATCACCAAATCTAAGTGATTTGCTGATTCATTCGTAGTCTGAACGGCCAAGGAATGGAATACTCTTGTAGCATAAGTATTTCATCCTAAATATAACCTGGGTATTTTTGTAGTCTTTTATTTTTATTAAAAATTACACCACCAATAACCGTTGGGGATGAAAGGTCGACCCATAAACTGGAAGATGCAGTTTAGACCGACCTCCCACTAGGTGGACTGACGATCTGGTTGAAACTGTAGGGAGTCGATGGGTGCAGTTGCAGGAGGCAAGCAACCGCGAGCAATACTAGGTGGCAGCACTTTTCTGCAAATTTCGTCTGGGTAGGTACCACTGCTTTGCCAGTTATTCTGCCGCCAAGCAGTAGGTGTGCAGGGCACTGTGGCTAGTGAAATTACTGGGCAAATCCTTCTCCCCCGGACCTCTGCTCAAAGCAGACGTGTTCAACCAGTCCTCATGTCAATTTTACTAAAATAATACCCAAATTTTACGCGAAACAAAATAGTGCGAAATAATAGGAGCGCCTAAGTTGAATGAAGCTAACGGCGATCAACAGTCCCACTACGCTGTATGCTGTTGGTGAGTGCCCACTTACGTCATTCACGCACACCTCGGTGAGCGAGTGAGCAGTGCTACCGCCTGTGTGAGCACCTGACGGCAATTGCACACATACGCGACGTGTGTACGTGTGCATCCATTGCCTGCACCGCTTTACCTTTCTGCTTGCCTGGTACACAAAATCTAAGCTACTATGCCGCTTAATCATTCCCCGCGTAAGTCGCACGCCCCGCTACCGCCGCTGGCGCATTGCCAGTCGGAGACTAACTTAAGTGGAACCCCACCGATTGCAGCCATCGCGGTGCCTACTATCTCACGGGAGCATGCGTCGAGTGAACCTAACGTCATGATGCGCAAGCGCAAAAGAGAAGACGAGGTTAGCAGGCCAGAAATTATGGAGATGTTGGCTGCCCTACAGAAACAGCAGGATGAGAAATTTGCCGCAATTATGAATAGCCAAAAACAGCAGGACGAAAAATTTGCGGCGCTTATGAGTAAAGTACAGGGCGGCATATCTGCGCATACGGAGCAAAATAGGGATATTTCTAGCTCCATTGATTTTATTTGTAAGCAATATGACGAAATGGTCTCAAGAGTTAGTATTTTAGAGCAAGAAAAACTTGCGGACCGAAAATACATAAAATCACTCGAAGCTAAAATGGAACAAATGAACCGCAGCTTGCACAGCTCGAGTATAGAGGTCCGAAATGTACCTAAGAAAAATGGCGAGACCAAAGAGGACTTAATTAATATTGTTAAAAAAGTGGGAAATGCTCTTAGCGTACCGCTGCAGGTCGCAGAGGTCCATGACGTTTATCGTATCAATACAAAGAGCGAAAATAACCAACCAATAGTGGCGCAGCTCTCATCAGTAGTACTGAAGGACAAGATTGTTGGTGCTGTAAAGGCTTACAACAAAAAGTACGTAACTTCAAAGTTCAGTACCACCAGTCTAAAGCTTGAGGGTCCTGTTAAACCGATTTTTGTATCCGAAAGCCTCACGGCTCAGACGAAGAAGTTGTTTTTCTTAGCCAGGGAGTTTGCAAAAGGAAACAACTTTAAATATTGTTGGGCATCGCGAGGAAAAATATACTTACGACGGACAGATGGAGCGCCGCTTATACGCGTCAACACAGATAGCGATTTGGACGACTTAAAAAGTAAATGACTAGATATATTGTACTATTGTGTCTGCTCGCTCTACATATTTCGTACAACTAAAGTTTGCCTAAAAAGATTTTTTAAAAGTTTAAAACTTATGTCAACATATCACAAACATATTATTATATACATTACACACATACGCTTATTTACAGTAACAGTATGCATCTTATTTCACTTATACATTATTAAATTACACATATCCACGCACACAAAAACTTTACACTTTTTTCACACACACACAAAATTTATATTAATGATAATAGAGTCTTGCCATATTCATTTAATTGGTATACTATTGCAATACGGTTTCAATCCATTTCATATTAATAAAAAGAAGATGATGTATTCATTACGTTTCCCAGGTCTGGTAGAAATACTCCCGAGTACTATCCTCAAACATAATGGATGACAACTCTTTCATTAGTAAAGAAGTTGAGAGTACAGATACAATAGAATGTCTCTCACTGAGTGATACAAATAGTTGCTCTCAACTTTTAAATCACGCTAATAATAATAGTTTATCGCTCTCAATAGTAACAGTGAACATTCGTAGTATAAACCGTAATTTGGATCTTTTTATTGCTTTCATGTCTAGCCTCAATATGTCAGTAGACGTTTTTGTATTGACAGAGTGTTGGACAAGTCATCAGAATCCTCCACCAAGCATAGATAATTATAATACGTTCTGGACTAAAAACAGTCTCAACCAAAATGATGGAGTGGTTGCTTACGTACGCCAAGATGTAAGCGCCTCCACATCCGAACCAAAATTTGCTGATGGCAATTGTCTTATTATTTGTATTCCACCAGATTATACAATTATCTGCTCTTACCGTCCACCATGTTTCTGCAATACAAGTAGCTATTTGGACTCTTTAGATAAAGTCATCGGCGGGATAGCTACTAAAAACATTATATTTACCGGAGACATAAATATAGATATTTTGCCAGATAATCTAACGGCGTCTTCGCAGGAATATTTAACTTTAATGGCTACTCATGCACTTAGACAAGGAATAAACCGTCCTACGAGATTCACTACGTGCATTGACCACTTCATGGTCAAGACCTCAGCGGTATGGAAAACCATTGGTTTTGAACAGCAACTTACGGATCACTGCCCAATTTTGCTTTACATTAAGAATGATAAAATTAATAAAACTTTGATTAAATATAACAAAACAATACTTAATTACGATGGTATAAAAGAGTCGCTTATGAAAGAATCCTGGAATGACCTATTTAAGTTTAATGATGCAAATATGGCAGCCGAACTACTTACTACTAAATTACTTAGTGTCATTAATACCAATATGCAGATAAGGTCTTTTTCAAAAAGGAACATACCATTAAAGCCTTGGATAACAAGAGGCGTTGTTAGGTCTATTAGAAAAAGAGATAAACTACATATGAGGGCGAAAAAGACACCAAATGATGAACAACTCAAAACTAAATACATAAACTATAGAAATTTGTGTAATAAAATTATTAGAAACCTAAAAAGAGATTACTATAAGACTAAATTAATTAAAAATAAAGGAAATGTTAAAGAGACTTGGAAAATCGTAAAAGAGGTGTGCAATTTTAATCAAATAAAGGTGCCTTGTCTTGAATTACTTAAAATAGCTAATGATCACACTCAGTCCCTTAATGCTGTAAATTCATATTTTACTTCAGTTGGAGAAACACTTGCTAATAAAACTTTGGAAGTGATGAATATTACAGAAAAAGAACTAGCTTCACTGGCTAATACACCAGACTCACCGGCTAACAGTCGTTAATGCCCACAGATCCAGTTGAAGTGAGGGGTATAATTTATGGGTTGAAATCTCACAGTGCTCCTGGTTGGGACAAAATTACAGCTAATATACTCAAGAGGTTCAGTGGGTATGTGGCAGAACCTATAGCTTTCGTTTGCAATTTGAGTTTTGAAACTGGCTCTTTTCCGTCAATTTTCAAAAAGGCTATCGTGTGTCCAATCTTTAAGGCCGGTGACAAAAGTAGCCCGTGTAATTATAGACCCATTTCACTGCTATCAACACTTTCAAAAATTCTGGAAAAGCTAATGAAGAAGAGAGTTACGAAGTACTTGGAAAAAAATAACCTTTTGAATAAAAATCAGTATGGATTTAGAGAGAATAAGTCAACAGAGGATGCGGTCTTGGCACTTACTTCATTGATCACATCATACATGGACAGTGGCAACAAGTGTCTAGGAGTCTTCCTGGATCTTCAAAAGGCCTTTGACACTGTTTCGATTCCTATTTTAATAACAAGGCTACAAAATGTCGGAATCAGGGGATTGGCACTCGACTGGTTCTCGGACTATTTAGATAATAGATCCCAATGTGTTCGAGTTGATGGAAATGAAAATGAGATGGCATCGTGTACGTATGGCGTACCGCAGGGTAGTACACTAGGTCCTACATTATTCCTAATTTATATTAATGATCTGTGTTGTACTGCTATGCGGGGATTGGATGTATTCATGTTTGCAGATGATACGGTGCTGCTCGTGCATGATAAAACCTGACAAAAAGTAACAGAACTGGCCGAGAACAGTCTTTCCACTGTAACAAAATGGTTAGAGAACAGCCTTCTGTCATTAAATACATCCAAAACAAAATATATGTGCTATAGTATGACATCTGCTGGAGCCCCTGTTAGTAACATTACTTTAAAAATTCACACCTTTCCATGTAACCGCAATAAACATCGATCTACCCTGTGTAATTGTGCTATACTATCTAGAGCTGACTGTTAAATATCTCGGGGTATTGATAGATGAAAGACTTAACTGGAGGCCTCATATTCATTCGCTGGCTGCTAGAATCAGAAAACTCATTTATATATTTAAAACGCTAAGATCTGTTGCTGACCCTAAGCTATTAGTTCAAACCTATAAAGCGTTATGTGAGTGCCTAGTTAGGTATTGCATATGTGCTTGGGGAAGTGCAGCTAAAACTCACATCATCACTGTTGAGCGTGCTCAGCGCGCTGTGTTGAAAGTGCTTCTTTACCTGCCATTTAGACACCCTACAACCTCAGTCTATGATAAAGCCAATGTTTTAACGGTGCGTAAAATGTTTATATACGAGAGCCTACGAAGATTTCATAAACATGATGTACCAAACTTACCTGACTGTACTAAAAGGAGAGATCATGTGCCGTTTAAGCGAGTTAAAACCAGATTTGCACAAAAAGAATATAAAGTGATGGTTCCGCACCTTTATAACAGTTTAAATAAAAAATATAATGTGAAAAAGTATAGCAATAATGAATTTAGAAAGATTATTTTGGAATGGTTAAAAGATTTTGATTACGAAGGTATTGAAACTATGTTGGCAAGTTATTATTTTTAAATTTTACTTTATTGTTTGTTATAATTAATATATTAGTATATATTAGATTGAATTTAATAAAAAGGCACACCAATACACACATCCATAATATATATGATTATATTATGATATATTACATTATTGTATTTACGTTTATTATTTTTATATTTAGTTTATTATAATAAAAACACTAATACACCCTCTCTCATTCACATACACACATTCACACACACACACACACACACACACACACATATGCACACACACACCCCCATACTCACATCACTCGCCTATACAAACACACCTGCAGAAACATTACAAACTATTATACTCCTAAAATTTTGATTATGTTCTGTTAATTCTTTTCTTTTTACCTACGTAATTTTGTTTTTTTTTTGTAGCTTTCTGACCTAATCAGTATGGCATAACTTAAGTTAAATGAATAGTGGGAGAAGCCACTGATTCCTGAAACACAGTTTGCAACTAGTTCGGGAATCTATGGATTCATCATTACTTTGTATTTAATTATGTCAATAAATGAATTTGTATTTGTATTTGTATTTAATGAGACTAGACCTGATCTCACAGTCTAGTAATCTAATTACTTGACTTGACGGGTCCGATAGCTCAGTTGGTAGTATCCCTGCCTTCTGAACTTAGGGCTGTGGGTTCGATTCCTACTGGGGACAAACATTTGTGTGATGAACATAGATGTTTGTTCTGCGTCTGGGTGTTATATTGTATTCTATGTATGTATTTACAAACAAAAAAGTATATAAGTATTGTATCAGTTATCTAGTTCCCATAGCTATGCTTAGTTTGGGGCTAGATGGCGCTGTGTGAAATGTCCACACATATTTATATATTTATTTATGTGATGTCTCAGGATGATGTGCGCAATGCAGCGTCACGCGAAACTTTTATTTTAAAGTTCCGAGTGACACTGCAACTGTTATGGGCGGCCGTGTCGTGTCGCTTAACACCAGGTGAACGACAACCTCGTCACGTCAATCATTCTCATAAAAAAAAACCGCGCAAAGTTGCGCTCAGTCCTTAGCCTGTTCAGCAGTGGACATCTTAATTCAGAAGTGCAGTGTTATCCTATGATCAACATTAATATTGATGTATCTACTCTAATTTTCCACGTGATGCAGGTGGACATATTCGCGCACGATCTGATGATAGTGCCGGTGCACCTGGGCGTGCACTGGTGCCTCAGCATCGTGGACTTCCGGGCCAAGCGCGTGCAGTACCTGGACAGCATGGGCGGCCGGAACCAGGCCTGTGTCGCCGCACTACTGCAGTATCTCAAGGACGAGTACCGGGACAAGAAGGGGGCGCCCTTCGATGATGACGGGTGGAAGACGGAGTGCTTGAAGGTAACGTTCTATGTGCCACTTGCTGATTCCTGTTTTATTAACCATATAAAAGGAATAGCTTCTTAATTTGTCAGAATCTTCTTTTTAATGTATGTTCCTTAATTAATCAAAGACGCTTGGAACGATTCTAGAGCTCTTATTTTGAAAGAGATTGATATTCATCCACCATACATTGTGGGGATAAAACAGTTGCTTGTGTATGTGCTATAGAAAGGAAGAATAAAAACAATAAACAAGGAAAAACTATGCAGCCAAATAACTGAATAGGTACTGTTGGTAAAAAGTTACAACACAAGTTATACAACACCCCAGATAATATAATACCTACAGTATAATATTAATATACATACGACACATACATTTAATTTTATGCACATTGCAACTGGCCCCCCTGGCCCCCATCGCAGTCTTAGCCCTGTTGACATGAAATCCCGTGAATAGATAAAGATAAATATTAACCAAAATAAACATATAAGTAAGAGATCTATGCTGAGGACATCAACCTCTCATCTGGTATATTTCAAACAAACTTTTTATCTTACCGTTTTAATTTTCCAGGATATTCCGCAGCAAATGAACGGCAGCGACTGTGGCATGTTTGCGTGTACATTCGCGGAGTTCTCATCGCGTAACGCGCCCTACACCTTCACACAGGCACACATGCCCTACCTGAGACGCAAGGCCGCGCTAGAGATACTCAGCGGGAAACTGCTACTGTAGCCTGGCTAGCTCGCTACAGATCGCTGGACACTGGCAAACTGACTAGAGATCGCTATACACTGGCAAACTGGCTCGAGATCTCTACAGACTGGCTCGTAGTTGCTATAGACTGGCAAACTAATGGTAAGTTAGTAAACACCCATACTGCAACTCAAATTATAAATATTAGGTAAATATTGAAATGTAAAACACTAATTATTTGTCCTATTTCTGAAAGGTTTAGGTACTTGACTTTAATTAAGATTTCTTCTTGATGTTTAACTTGGTCTATTGGATTGTAGACATAAGAATAATCAAAACGTACTTAGAAACATTCCAATAGTAATCAAAACATTAAAAAAAAAATTATCTTATATCTTATCGCCATCTAAATGAAAGGTCTTGCGTAATAATATGTAATTTTGACATCAGTGATTTTTTTTACTATTGCAGTAATTGTAATTTTATTGTTTTCTATTGTGAATGTAAGGAGTCCTTACATTCACACCTTTCTAAGGACGCGAGCGCAAAGCGCAACAGCAAATGGTTCGGCTGAGTGTTAGAGATTATAACTAAATAAATTACAAAATATATACGGCCATGTAAAGGTTAAAAACGTTTGCTTCAAGCTTTCTTGTGAGGGTAGGTTCGGTTTCGGAGACTCGATAGAATAGGAAAGTATTAGACAATTCTCCACTCATGCAAAATGAATGTCGATTTTTGTATTATCCGACAAATATTTACCATCGTGGCGAGTGTGACTTCACAATTTGTGTAAGTGCCAAACGTAAAATATAGGTTGCTATTTGGATTTGAAGTAAGCTATAATTAACATGCTATGTTTTATACTGTGTACTCATATAGTATGCAAAGATTATAAAGCTCGGTAGCTCGTGAACACAATTTCTCGTACAAAAACAACTCACCTACCCCCATCTACCGAAACCCGCAAGGGTCTAGGCCTTCGGCCACCCAGACCGAAATGTATAAAGTGCGTTTTCGACAGGTTAAGAACTAGTCCGTTACCACTGAACCATTTTGCCAGTTGGCGAGCCACACTGTTTAGCTCCCGTTCAAGTCGATCTGAATTTTAACAGATGTCCTCGACCGAATGAGATGAAATTTTGCATAAGTACACCTTTTTTTTCTTCTTTTTTTTTTATTAAATCTGCTTTACCACAGACTCCTGGGTCCGTGCTCTTTGTTAATATTTTTATCTTATTTTAGTGAACAATTACCATACCTGAGAGGACAACACTTAACCTATTTTTTTATTACATCTTTTAGTTTGGATGATAGCGTATGATTCTAAATGCAACATGGCGGATGTCCCAAGATGGCTGACTAGTTATTTTCGTGCATGCCCTTGATATGAATATCAAACTATCAAAAGTAGCCATTGTAGGTAAGGGTTTGCTGAGAATACGAAAAAATTAAGCTACCACTCCAATGGCGGACCGCCCAAGATGGCGGCCTAATTATTTATACACTTTTATACTTATATCAAATTACAGGACTTTATGAGAAAAGAATACGAATAAACATCATATACTTAATTAAAAAAATGTTTTGCTAATAATTTGTTTTGGTTAAACTCGCGCGTTTACGTACAGACATGTATCCCGGACCTAAACTGTTTGCCTGTTGCGTCCGCGTCCTTATCTCACACACCATTTAGGGTTTAATGCGAGTTGACAGAAATGTGTAACGTATCTCAGATTACGTTTCTAGATAGAGCCAGTTTCGTTGGTCGCGCGACTAAACGCAAGTCTGAATGTATTTGTATGTAGGTTATATCGTTTTCTACCATTTTTCTTACGCTGAATTCCCATTGATTTCCTATGAACGTAGCTGGATGGTTTAGTCTTCTAGTTATAACTCTTTAAGATAATGTAAATATTTAAAGAACAGGTAATGTTCTCCATGTGTAAGATAAGCAGAATATTCTATTGATTAGATCCACTATCGAATTATCAATATGCTTTTGACAACTCAAGTTGTTTAACTTGCTAAGGCCATAGGTTTAAATAGTAGTTTAACATAGAAGGTTAATTCCTATTTAATTTAACGTATTTATTTATCTACAGTCAGAAAAACATACTTGTTATAGCTGTAATTGGAACTCATCATTCCAAAATTTTGAAAAGCATAATTTTAACCTTTGTCATAGTTACTTTTCGAATGTAAAACAATGCATTTTCTATCAGTGATAATCTGATAATTGATAAATAAATAAAAACAAAAACATACGCAAATCTCAATAATAGCAGTTATATTTCTAATGTATTGATTTTTATTCAATGGTCCGTGATGAAAAGGCAGAAATAACTAATTTTTTTATTTTGTGATAATTGTTATTAGGGTGTTTGTGTGAAGCGTTGTGACTTGTGATGTATACGAAATATGTGTATGTGTGAAACACATTTTGAGGTAATTAATGAAAGCAAGTTAAAATTGAACAAGTAATTCGTCGTATTATAGGCTAGGCTTCGCTTTTGGGTTGTATATTGCCACTATTATGTATAGATGATAATAATAATACGTATATCAAATCATTATCTTCCATCAGATTCCTTAAGAAAATCAGTTTTTTTTAGAAGCATCTAACTTATTATTTCTGTCTTTTTATCACGAAACCTCATCGTACTATTAGGATAAGTTTTTGTGTATTGTAAAAACATTGTTGTAAGTACCCTCATTAAATATGATTGTGTACTGCCAGAGCTGAGATGATTCATTCGAAACTTTTTCTAAGTGATGGAATAATAAATAAAAGATTATGAAATCGATTTGTATTTTAATTATTTTATATTTAAATGTAGCAATACAAAAAATACTCACAATAACAAAAAACGAATAAATTAAGACGGAACAAAAAAACGATATTAAAAAAAAATCAAAACGTACTTAGTCACTTGCGTTATTTTGTTTAGGACTATTAATACAGTTTAGTCCTCGTGCGTTTTAACGTAACCGCACCATAGTAGTTTATTAGCTATGCATCTCACGAAGTCCTTTCAGCCCTAGAGACATGCCTAAGTTCAGCAATCACAGCCTAAAGGGCTTCGTGAGAAGTAGTTCAGTCCACATTGACGCGAATCAGTCTGAGCTTCCCTCCGTCAAGCAAGGCGACGCCCGAGTCATTGGTGCCTCCGCAGTAGTGGAACGAAGAGAATACTGACACCAGCCTCCCTCGTAGTTGACACTGGATGCAAGAATGACAACTCTAAATTACACTCAACGATCACAAAGACCGAAAGATCGTAAGTTCTAAAGTGTTGAGGCGAACGACTGAACTACTGAAGAAGGGGCAGTAAACAGAAGTAGTAAGCAGTTCGAAGCAAAGTTGGAGTTTTTTAAGGTAGTAAGGAAAACGTAAGGCTTGCTTATCCTAACTTCCTTGAAAGTGTACAGAGCAGTAGCGCATCGTGGATATTATCTTAGCGATAATGCAGAAGTCAACTGATTCTGTCTACACAAAACTATTCCGTTCTACTAATACCCAAAGAGTGTATAACGCTACTGCTGATACCTTTTCGCTGCCACGGTCAAGAACCTTCACCAGAAGCTAAGCCAAATATTTTTTGCCACTAATTGGTGATGAGATAGCAATAGAAATTTGGGCACTTTCCAGATCTTTTCTTTATTGAAACGCGTTTTAGAATGCCCTTCGACTATAAGGAGTTGGCAGCAGTTGGATGAGAAAGCCAAAAAGCAAGCTCAGTAGCATACCTTGCGAGAGCGGTAGACTAACTGGCACAGGCTGATGTAGATCATGCTACTGTTCCAACTTCCCACAAACGTACCATGAACCCGCTCTGATGCATCTCGTGCGCGCGGACGACGTGCGACAGTTGGTTGGCGAGCAGGAACCGGTCGAGCGCCGTCTGGTCGAACACGTGGCCCGTGCCGCGCTTAGAGTTGGCCGCGAACCCTTCGTTGGCGGCCAACTCGAGCGCCAGCGTCGCCGTCATTTTGTTAGGCCTGTGATGGTACAATAATTGTAGGTGAAATAATGCAGGTCATAAAGTCTTATTTGCCAGTATTTTCAATAGCTACAATGCCCTTCAAACCGGAACACAGTAGTGCTTGCACACTACTGCTTGGCTGTAGAATAACTGGCACAGCGGTGGTACCTACCTAGACGAACTTTGCAGAAAAGTCGTACCTACCACCTAGTAAAAGCAAATAGTAAGTGCAAATAGTAGGTAGTAAGCAAATCAAACGAATTGAGGATTGAACCACTTCTTCAGCACGGAATCGTAGTTTATCTATCGCTCAGAATCGTCTTCGATCTTAGAGCGAGAACGATAGCGCGGTACCACTCACACTGTCTTTGTCGCTTTTTCGGGCAAGTTCATATTATGTGACGAGACGAGTACTACCACAGAATACTATTACTGAGTAGCACTCAGTCTTTCAAAGGTGGTGGTAGAATGTAGATGTTTAGAGTCTCACTTGATAGGATCATTCCACATGAGTTCCCAGGCGATAGAGCTCTGCTCCGCCGGCCTGGTCAAGGGAACGGGAACCTTGTCGATGGCCGATATGAGCGGACACACCCACGGCGGCGGGATCCCTCCGTGACAACAAAACACCTAGAAAATATGCTAGCAATCATATCTCTCACTGAAAAACCGTCTACCTTCGTATTGCGTTTTTGATCATTGATAAATTCGGTATGGGGGATAGTTTGAACCCTGGCGAAGAAGGATACTTCATTAATGATTATTGCTATAAATTAATACGAAGCCGCGGGCAAGAGCTAGTAGGTAGTTAATTAGATTTTGACGTTTGAAATACCTTGTCATCCACAACAGCAGCTAAAGGTAGAGAATCGAAAACGTTATTGATTGCATTCCATATTTTCTGACCTTCTGTTTCTCCGTACTTGGTTATACATTCACTGCAAAAATCAAGTTTTATTTAGCTACCCACCATTATTTTGGTTAAGTATTACGTATTAAAGTATTTTGTAACTGATACAATGTAGCCCGCGCAATATTAGACAAGATCATGTCAAGTTGTGGTAAAATCGTAGAAAGAAAGTCCCATTATAAGGAGGTAAGAAGACTAATAAGTGAACGAATCCGAAGGATAATAATTTAAAATTTGGCGTCGACTACTCTGAGACTGACAATAATTTTTATGAAAAATAATATAATGGGAATCTACCATACAGCCAGCGTGATGGGGAGCGTTTCCAATCGGTCGTGTGTACCTGTAGAAGGTGAACATCTTCTGTATGTCCCTGGTCTCGTGGTTCCCCCGCAGCAGCAGCACGGCCCGCGGGCGCTGCAGCTTGGCGGCCAGCAGGTAGGCCACCAGCTCGGTGCCGTGCGCGCCGCGGTCCACGTAGTCCCCCAGGAACAGCAGCCGCGCCGGCGCCAGCGCCGCGCCGCCGCCCCACAGCGCACCCTCCAGCGCCAGCAGCGCGCCCAGGTTCCCGTGCAGGTCGCCTGCAGGGGTTCGTCTCTCACTGTACCGGCTCTACCCCGCCCAGTGTGTCACTCTACCATCTCCACCCGCCCACAGTATGCACTCTACCGTCTCCACCCGCCCACAGTATGCACTCTACCAATGTGTTACTCTATCGTCTCCTCCCACTTACAGTGTGCTAGTGTCACTCTACCATCTCCACCCGGCCTTACTATGTCATTTTACCGTGTCCACGCCCGGCCACAAGCATTGTGCATAAAATTAACGCAATACTCACACCAAACGAAGGCTTCTAGAGTGGTGGCACTCCAGCGGCGACAGTGGTGTCGCCGCGCTACTGCACCACCGCTTCGTTACGTATCACGTAATCTCACAATATAAGATGTAAGTATTAATTTGGAGTTGACGTTTAAATACCTACTTATTTGATTTCATTATATCATAGCTTCAATGATCGCTGGCGACATCCCATCATCTCTACTACAGAACAACGCTTTGCAAATCGGTGCTCGAGTTAAAACTTCATTCATTCATCATTATCAGCATGAAGACGTCCACTGCTGACCGTAGACTTCCCCCATGGAGTGCCACTATGAGCGGCTGCTGGCCTCCCAAGACCATCGGCTCCCGCGGTTCTGACAACGGTCCACTTCATTCAATCCCTTAGTTGTTAATTTTATTAATGAAATCTCAACTTAAGCACCGGTTCACAAATCAACGTTGCTCTGCAACACGGGCGTCGGCCATCAGTAGCAAGTTTGCGTATGCCCGCGTATTACCGATAGCATAGACAGGGTCGGTAACCCTCAGCAGGCGCGGCTCGGCGGCGCAGGTCGCGCGCGCCGAGTCCGCGAGCCGCAGCAGCAGCGCGCCGAGCGCCGCCTGCTCGCCCGCGCTGGCCCACGCCCACGCCTCCTTGCCGCACGCCGCGGGGCCTACTGACGACCGCTTCTGGAACCGCGGGGGGCTCAACGCTTACTCATCACATCGTATATTTTAAAATCTTTTTAAAAAGGATTTTACAGCCTCAGTGGTTGAGCAATGAGCATGTCGGCTCCCGGATACGGTGGGTGCCATTCCCGCGAAGACATATACTTTTGCCACAGAATTTCCCCTATTACATAGGTCCTTTGACTTTTGCACAGAAAAATCTTGTTCTGTGTCTGGATGTTGTGGGACCATGGCCCTCGTAGTTCCTGAGTCCGCACGACTGTTATAGTTGGTACGAAACGTCAGTCTTAAAGATTTCGCAGCCACTTAGCATGCGACTATACCTTAGTTGAAAGAGCGTCTAATCAGTGAGTTCAAAAACGGTTCAAATCCCGCTGGTTTCTAATAAGTTTAAAATACTTGACATTCAAGTGAGTTCTAGGAAATTGAGGCGTTTTTCTGCCTCCTTGCATGTAGGTGCAAGCAGAGCAGTGCAGGGCTTGGATATCTTGCTCAACTCACCCCGGCCGGTTTCTCAATAGGCATAGCGAAGTAGTGGACAGCCGCCAACACCTCAACGGGAGTCGACGCTGGCCCGAGAACGTCCAATGACGTCGACATGCCCGTGATCAGACGAACTGTAGAAGGACTTACTGCATCATCTGCAAGTCAGTAAATATAAATATACCAGCTTTCTTCTTTCTATCCAACAAATCGATTCCTGTCTCAAGATTGTAAGGTTTTCCTATCCAACAAGAAGACACCTGTCAGACACAATGCTGAAAAAAAGGACCCAGAAATGACCTTGGGGTAGGGTTAAGTTCGAGTTGGTCATATTAATATTAGGTACCATCAAAGCCAGTAAGTTCCAGCATTTCGTTCGGTGGATGTCGCCTTATCTTGACGGTGTGGACCGCCAGGCTGTAGTCCGCCGGCGGCAGAGGCGGGCGCCTGCTCCCGCTGGCGGCTCCCCCGGACGAGCGCGGACATTCCCCTACCGATCGACCTGCGTCTATGCAAAGAGGTATATGTACTAAGTACTAGAGCAGCAATGGCAACCACAAGTAGTTTCCGTTTTTGATATAACTAAACTAAAATCCGCTACAGCGCTTTACGAGATCAAATCGTCTAACCAAAGGTAGAAAATGTTATACAACGGAACGGGAGAATTTTCAGTGTTAGGTACTTATTCATTTATGTAAGGACCTTCGGGGGTAATCTTAGATGTTGAAGGTACTGGACCGCCCAACAGCAGTACATGATCACGTTCCCTGCAAATAAAAAACATATAGGTACAGCCAAAAAAGGATCTCATAATCTAAAAAGCTATTTGTAAAGCTTCAAAGACAGATTGCGCTCAAGTTTTCTTACTATACATACATATGTATGTATGTATAGTAAGAAAACTAGAGCCTGCTGTTTGGTAAACATACTGTAAATCGATGAGGTAACTGACGATGCTACGCGGAGCTCGTAGCAAGGAGCTGGTACCTCGGAGACGTAATTCTCCAACACCACGAAGAAACTCCGCTAAAGGCAGCTGGGAGTTAGGCTGCATTCCCAATTGTCTAAAAGAAATGAAAGTCAATGACAAAGAAGACTAGATAACGTGCTGAGGTGCAGGCAGGTAGGTACCTATGGCACCTAGGTACCGTTGGGCGCCATTTGTCATGGCCTCTCTTTATCATAATAACGATGATATTGCAATTGCTATTTTGAATCATACCTGAGACAGACGTCAGCATCTCTAGCCACACTGAGAGGGTCAACTGGCAGTTGCCTCGCAGCCCGAGCAGCGGCAATGAGCTCCTTAAACTCCACATACTCCAGTTTCAAATCACGGTTGCCATCAAAATACCTGTTAAAATTACAAAATGCACTAAATCAGTCACTGACAAAGACTTTTATTTGGTTAGTATAAGTTTTATAAAAAGCCCATCATAACCTGAAGATGTATCGGCAGCGTATCTCCGCCGGTAAGCCGCTATGCGCTGTTGAAGGTTCCAAAGCTGCTGTCCACAACATCAGCTCTAGAAACGATAGTCCTCCCCTGCCAGTCATGTCTGCTGCTCTGAAGTAACACGAACATTTTTTATTGAGCTTCGGACGGAGCTTAATCTGGGAAGCCCGGTTGACAATGAATAAATTACCTGAACAAACTAGAGCACTGAGCCCGTTGCCAACCAAGGTCCAACATGAACTGTGTGAAGACGTAAGGACTCATGTACAATGCTGGGTATACCATCACCACAAACTCGCGGTACAATCGGGTTTGATCTGAAGCAGAAGACGTCATGTTCTGAAGAAATAAAATATAGAAGCTTCCTTTGTTACTGGTTACACGTCGTTTAGCCCACCTATAATAGGTTACCACCTATTATAATCACCCTAGCTGTTATGTACCTCCTGCTTAATTTAAGCAAACCAATGAAGTTAAATAAATTCAATTGAACCAAACCAGCATCTAATAGGATATGGGTGCGACTTTACTTACCATCTCTCGTGTATCCAGCAGCTTGAACGAGCTGGAAGTTCGGCGAGGCGAGGGCGACAGCACCACCGGCCACGTCAGCTCCTAAAATCACGTTCTCTTCACATATCTCTATGAAGTTGCCAGTTTCCATTTCCTGGAACCATGGGCAAAACAACTCGTAAATCAAGGTTTAATGACAATAAAACTAAAAGTTGCATAAATTATAGCTTAAAATGTTTCGTTTCGCACATGTTTCGCAATAATTATGTACGTTACGAAATGGCTACGAAGACTCCAGAACAAAAAAGAATAGGTAAGTACCAACCTCTACGTTAACAAGTGAACGTGATTTGCACCCTAGAACCTTCAGGCAGGTAGGGTCGATACTGGATAAGTACCTACCTACATAAAATAAACGTTCGTCGTAATGTCTACTAACGCTACGCAAAACAAAACTGGTTCATCAGAGTCCTACCGGTGCCTCAATGTCCTTTGGTTGGTCTCCAATAGCCATCAACGCGAAGACTGCCACCTCTGGACTTCTCAGGGTAGAGTGAGCGCGCTGTCTCTCCAATTCTAATGCGCTGAACCATTGAAGACGGCTTCTTATACCCTGAAAACATCATCAATGAAGATGCTAATCGAAAGGCAAGCAAAAGCTGATAGAGTAGACCTACTCAATAATTTTCCGATTCAGATTGTTCTTTTCAGTCTTTTTTTAAATGCTCTTACCTAGCTACCTACTTACCTTAATTAGATAACTACACATTGCTCGAGTAGGGTAAATGATTCACTTCACGACAACCTGAGGCAGAGGCGTGGTACCGCGTCGTGTGGCAAACGATGTCTGGGGCGTGGGGCGCTCTCCTAAGTGGAGCAACGACTTGCACGCTGTGCTGTGCCAGACGGCAGAACTGCAGACCACCGAGATAGATGATGATGAGGATAAACTCTCCATAAGTAAATACGATAACCGACGAGGAAGAAATGTTCTCGAGTGGCGACCAGGAACCGGAAGACGCAGCGTAGGCCGGCCCTTACTAGGTGGACCGACGATCTGGTCAAAACCGCGGGGAGCTGATGGATGAGGAGGCGAGCAGCCGCTCAAGGTAGCCCTCTGTGCTCTCAAAAAGAGCGCCACCTATACCGGCTGCTCAGCAGTTTTATGGAGACGTCTTCGGGCTGTTGATGATGATGACGAAAGAAATACGAACTGCTTTCATCTTGGTCCGTTTCTTTACGTCAGCCTTTACAGCCACCTTATAGACGGCATGATACAGACACGGCTGCGGATGATTTGGAAGCCAGATCTTGTAGATTCGAAGTGGTGAGCATTGCGAACCTGCGTCCATACCGAATAACTGGAAAAATACTAAACATAAGTAAAGGATCTAAAAATATCTAACCTAACCTAAGTATAACCACAGATTACCGAATATATGTTACTACCTACTTCCTGTACGACGCAAGCATCGCACACCAAACGCGCGGTCAGCGTTTTACCCATCCTTGTCATATTTCATATTGCGCGTCACCAGTTCACGATCGGACACCAACCATTCCGCGTGTTCTCATACCATTTACCATTTTAGACCTAGGTTTTGGGAGTAAATATACAGTTTTTCTCACTAACTCGGTCTTATTATTTTAGTGGTCCTTCGAGCCCGATACTCTAGAAACTTACTGGAGACATTTTGAATGGAATAACACTGAATTACTTGAATACAGAGATGAACTAGTCCCATATTTCATAGAAAATCAGTACCAGCAATCGGTCTTATTATTTTATGTACGGGATACACCGTACACTACCTATAACCAATACGCTTAGCGTTTCGCCTCAACATTTACTTAGGTAGGTACCTACCCATTGCGCGGACGGCAAAGGAATGGAACAATTTACCAGTGAGCGTCTGTTTCCAAAAAAATAGTAACTAGGTAGTTACTTACTTACCTATTCTAAGAATCTAAGGGTTTTCAAGGCAATTAAGCGTGGACCTGCACTGTGTAGTGCGCAAACTAAGTAAGCATTGTTTCGCGGGGAGCCGATGGATGTAAATAGGAGGCGAGCAGCCGCTCAAAGTGGCGGTCCCTGGGGGAGGCCTATGTTCAGCAGTGGACGTCTTTAGGCTGGTAATGAATGATTATGATGATGATGTTCCATCATAAAGAAATCTGTAGCCTCTATGATCCATTCCATCGTTGACCGCGTCCATCAGAGGACTTACCTCAAAATTTATTTTATGTGCAGTGATTTTCCAGCAGTTCTTTTCGACTTTGCTAGAAGGTATCCAGAATTCACCATTAGCCTCTTTAGTGAGGAGGTATGATTTTTCTGAAGGACAATACACAAGCAGAGAGACAACATCGCATAGATCTCTGTAGTGTTTGAACATAATATTCTTTAGAAAATATCATGGAAATATAAATACGCAGAGAATTCGCCCTATTACCATGGATGAAATAAAAAAAAAGATGTTTTTATTAGCTCCATGCCTATTACATAGATATTAAGTTAATCAAGCAAGGTATAAAAGTTATACTTTCAGTTTTTACCCTATGTACTCTGTGAGTTATACCCTACATTTTTTAGTACCTATATATACTGAAAAATATAGGGTATAACTCTATATAACGGTATATAGCAAAGTTTTTTTTTTTTTTATATTTTGGCTCCACACATTGTGTATTTAGCCAGTGTCAAGTATTATATTTTCATCATGTTGTAAAATACTTCACGCAGTCATGTCCTAGTCATAGTCATAGTCCAGTATAAGTCAGGTAGTCATAGTCCAATCTAAGTCATGCTCCAGCAAAGTGGTGGCAACTTTACTAGAAGCTTCTATGGAGTTTTGGAAGCAACACGAAAAATCACGTTTCACCACATTATATCACTTGCCCTCACTCATGCTCGTAATTCAGCACTTAATGCGTAAAACGCCACCAATTTTAAACATTAACACTGGAAAAAGAAAAAGTTTTGAAAAATAATACAATGCAACAACGTGAACTTTTCCGCGTTCCCGCCAAAACTCCATATATCAAAGTTCTCTGGTTCTCTGCACCACAGAGTACATTAGTAATGCTCTGCACAGACCATGGAGGTCTATTCTATGTTGATGGATACCAGTCTAGTTCTCTGTGCCTAGGCCTACATTTTAGAAATTATGTTGATGTTAGAAATCTTCTTCTTCTTTAATGGCTTTCTATCGCTTTTTGCGATAATTCTGCCAATGTCAAGTGAGTAGAATTTGTACGGTTATGTCAAGTCAAAGTCATATTTTGTCAGTCAAAGCGCCTAGGGGGTCTTTGAAGAAAATCCGACAATGGCGGTTGTGAATTTTGAATTTATATTTCAAAACTAGTGTATCTTGAACTTTAATGTGTATTATGGGTGGATTATTATCCGTTAAGTGTTCGTGAATGTGCACGAGTGTTGGCAAATGGTTTCAAGATCATAAAACCATGCATTTTCGTTTTTGCTTCAATGGCCTTTTTTAGAGCCTTCAGTAAAATATCCACCATTTTACTGTTGGCGTTTTGACCACCAAAATATGACTTTGACTTGACATAACCGTTCCAATTTTACTCACTTGCCATTGGCAGAATTATTGCAAAAAGCGATAGAAAGCCATTAAAGAAGAAGAAGAAAGCGCCAACAGTAAAATAGAGGATATTTTACTGAAGGCTCTAAAAAAGGCCGTTGAATCAAAAACGAAAATGCATATCCATCCATTTTAAAACCATTTGCCAACACTCGTGCACGTTCACGAACACTTAATGGATAATAATCCACCCTTATTATTACACGTTAAAGTTCAAGATACACTAGTTTTAAAAAATAAATTCAAAATTCACAACCGCCATTGTCGGATTTTCTTCAAGAGCCTTTAGAAATCTTATTTTTATCTAAAATAAGTAGTCACAGAATTCGAAAATAAAAATAGTTCCAGATCAAGTACATTAAAAATTAAAATACAGTGCAGTCATGCAGGTAGTATTGATCACAGAGTACATTGGTAAAAATGTATTGATCAATGCATGAATGAAATGCTATAAGCAAAGTAGATATAGGCTGTGTGTGAGTGTGACGTAGCGATCACGCCACCTTGGTCTGCATTTTGATTGGTTGAATCTACTGACATCCCCACTCCAGACTACCAATGAATGACCACACTTGACACTTGACAGATTCAACATGTCTAGTGATGTGAATTCTCATTCTGTGTCATAAGTAAGGTTCGATTCTGATTTGAATCTTTTTTATCAAAATGAATGACGTGTCAATCTTGTCGTTCACCTGATGTTAAGCAATACGGCCGCCCATAACAGTTTAGTTCGATCTTTGAGTACGTTTATTACATTATTTGAAGATTCTGTGGGTGCAACTTCAAAAGTACGAAGTCTTTAAGTCATCTACTCACGATACAATCCAACACCATTTTAACCATTTTTGTAAAGAGTTTGTAATTATCTTGTTGATACTCGTGGTAACGTACCTACTTATTATTTGACGTTTTTACATGAACATTTGTATTGTAATGGTCTGTAGGGTGTACTCTTGAATCCAATCCCAATTTCACTCTAATTCTAATCCGAATCAATTCCAATGTTAACAGTGCGGCTCCTGTAGGGCAGAAATAAGGCCCAAGTCGCCTTATTGATAGCTGCAATAAGTTCATATGCAAGCCAAAATATCCGCTCCGTTAGGGACGAATTAGGGTCCAAGGTCAACAAGGTCAACTTTATTCACAGCTGCAATTACGTTTATTATAAAATAAATAAATAAATAAATATGTGTGGACATTTCACACAGCGCCATCTAGCCCCAAACTAAGCATAGCTTGTACTATGGGAACCAGATAACTGATACAATACTTATATACTTTTTTGTTTGTAAATACATACATAGAATACAATATAACACCCAGACGCAGAACAAACATCTATGTTCATCACACAAATGTTTGTCCCGGGCAGGAATCGAACCCACAGCCCTCAGTTCAGAAGGCAGGGGTACTACCAACTGAGCTATCGGGCCCGTCTTTTATTATTCATTATTCGGGAGCTACATGCCTAAGGATTTAAATATTTGGTAAAAATGCGGATGGTGTAGAAATGAGTCGATTACATTTAGTTCCATAAAATTCCATGGACAAAGATTCCAATCGTGCGCTAGTATCGGATTTAAGAGTATCAAATGTCACGATTCCGTTCACAAAACCCAAATTACGATTGAAATCGAGTGTCAAGAGTCAAGAGTAACCCTGCTGGTTCGTACAACATCCTTCATTTATTTAATAGAGTAGGTATTAGCGTTTTTCGTCCACAACGTGAATGTGTCCTTGTACGTCGCGACGCGTCGGCTTGTTTGGGTGAAAAGCAGTTACCGTCGCCAATATATACCTGTAAGACAAGGGGCATTGCCAATGCGTTGCGTACCTTTGGAAACTCTATTTACCCGTCGTTTGAGGTGTCCCATGTTGTAGCTCAGCGGAAACACCTTGGAGGGAAGCTCATTCCAAATCTTGCACGTGTGTGGCAGAAATGACCTCAAAAAGCGGACCGTGCGAGATTTCCATGGGTCTCCAGGTGCGGATAAGCTTTTTGATGGCATTCTTGGCATTTTTACCAGCAACTGCGAACCTGTCCATAGAATAAGGACCTCCATGTTCAATAATGCTTTTTGTTGAATAATGTTACAGTACCTAATGGTATGTAATAAATTAATATAGCTTAACACCACTGCCGCGGCCTGGTGTAGCCAGTCATGGGTGTCGAATAACGCTTCATCCCTTCATGGGGGTATGATATCAGACGACACAGATGCCATAATTGGCTACACTGCACCGGGCCGAAGACCGCCGGGAATGGAGATGGAGGGAAGAGACCTACAACCAAGATTAGATCATAAATAGATCTCCATGGTAATGACGATGATGAATACATAATATAGTAAAAAGCAAATACTGTATCAAAAAATATTCAGCAAAATAATTCGTTTTCAAATAAACGCGAATCGATTATAATTGACTGACATCAAATTCATCGTTCGTTCAATCAGTCGGAGTCGGAACTACAGTAACAACACTAATAAAAATGTGCAGTTTGCTGAAGAGAGTGCTACGCTAGTGTTTATGTGTTTATTTTTGCATTTAGTTTAGTTTATAATTGTGATAATTAGCAAGTGAAATTATTGAAATATTGTTCAGGCAGCATTGAGAAGATTTAAAGTACGTACCTTTCGAATAAGCGTATTTTCTGCTTGCTGTTAATTTTACGAACTAAGCCTAACCTCTTCGGAAAAATTATAATACATTCCTTTACAGAAACTTTTCTCTCATAATTTTATTTTATCAAATTAAATGTTATAACGCTACTATCAATTCGTATATCGAGGATACTTATACAGACAGATATTTTAAGTAATTGCGTAAAGAGAGTTATGTGTAGGTACACCCACACTCTCCTATCACCCGCATGTGAAGCAAAATTGCAATTTCCATAAGATTAATATTTCAATTAGTTAAATTAAATGTATTTCTTCAATGCTTGTTACTCAATGGTTGACGCATTTACCCTCATACAGTACAAGTAAAAAAGTCATGCTTATAATCTTAACAGTATTAGAAAGTATTCTAGGCCTGTGTATGTCCATTATATGTATCATGTTAAAGATAAAGATGTTTCGTATAATTCACACTATTCCATACAAAACATTAACACATACCTATATTATTAATATTTTAATTTATTTACTCAACAACTTAAATAATAAATAACATAAAACATTAATAATACCTACTTAAAAAAAAGGACAAACTATTTTAATTTAATTTTATTGTAAAAACTTGATTTGTAATGGATATTATGAAATAAATTATTATGATTATAAAAAGCAAAATAAGTTAATCGTTGGAAAATAATACCTACTGCTACTAGTCTTAGAGAGTTCTTGGAATTTAGTGGAATCTAAACTTATTATAAAAAAAAATTATAATATAATTAAAATAAATATGTGTGGACACACATCTTGAACTCGTGCTTGGTATGACATGGCTAGCGTATACACATACATTGTACTTGCTGCTAGCTATGACAATAGCTACACTCTCCGAATCTATTATTGTATACCACCTAAGTTATTCGATCATAATAGTTAGTGGTTGTAATAAAACTGCAGAGAAGGAGACAGGTTTTACAAAAAGATATTATAGTCCTTAAAATTTTAGCAACCGCTAGCTGCAATTTTAAGGACTATATTTAATATATTTATAGATAGATGTAATATACCTTAAGTGTGGTTTACACTAAAAAAATTATTCCAATGAGGTTTTATAAGTCTTGGCAGTTTTTTAGGCATTTAGGTGCCTAGTATTGAACTAGTTTGCACTGTGTGTTTTGTTCTGAAGTCTTGCAAAGTATGTTTAGTGGCTATCATCATCGTTATCAACAACAGTGTTTATTATTAGTGGTTATAAATGTACGTAATTAATAGGAGAAACCATTTATTTAATTGTGGATTCAAGTATAATACTTATAATAAGTACTAAGTACCAATGTTACTAGGTACCAATGTCCTCCCCCCCTCTAACATCAGACTCGCATGGAGTGTGGTCCTAGGCGGCTAGCACAGTTGTTCCAGTAGCACTGATGTTGTTTGTCTTTTGGTGTGTGTTAGCATTTTTATATATAATAAGTATGTGTGGACATTTCACACAGCGCAATCTAGCCCCAAACTAAGCATAGCTTGTACTATGGGAACCAGATAACTGATATAATACTTAGATACTTTTTTGTTTGTAAATACATACATAGATTACAATATAACACCCAGACGCAGAATAAACATCTATGTTCATCACACAAATGTTTGTCCTGGGTAGGAATCGAACCCACAGCCCTCAGTTCAGAAGGCAGGAATACTACCAACTGAGCTATCGGGCCTGTCGAATCAGTTTAGGGTACACTACAGAATATACTGCTTATGCTTACATTATAGTATTGTGTTTATTCTTTGTTTTGATATACAATTTGCTCTTTGTGCTTCTCTTATAACAGATGAGTGTGTTAGTTATCGTTTTTGAGTACAAAGTCGACTGAGTCCTAAGCACCATTTATCTGCAGTTGTTTGACATTGGTCTGTTTATCTGGAAGTGTGAAGTCTAAAGTATTGTCTACAAGTTTTCTCACATCAGGCGACCTGTCTGACCTGATATTTTTAGATTGATATTTTCTTTACTACATAAAAAATTACAAAACTTGTAAATGATACTATTTTTGCAGCGTGTTGAATTAGAATAATGTCTGGTAATAAATCAAGACAAGAGTTACAATAATTTGTATGATTAGATCCAACTTGGCTTCTCAGATTAAAACTAATTATTAGCAGTAATTAAAACCTCACTTTAAATGAATTTTATGCAGTCTTTGTACTCTAGTGCACTCCAGTGTCTATTAGTTTACCAGTGTATATTGACATGACATGCTCTTTGTTGTGACGCGTGCTGTGGAGAGTGAATTCCAGATATCAGGCAATCTAGCTGACGAGGTCTGACCCATTTGCTTAGATAAACTTATTCCTCCGACAACCTGCTCATCTGTGCTGATAAACTGGTAGGTAGTTCACTCATTACAGTCTAAAGTACAGGCTTGCAATAATAACAAATACAATATGTAGTTATGGTATATGAATAGTACCAAATAGATTTAAACTAGGTAGTGTCAGTAGCCATAAATGGCTCCAACCTCCAATTAAACAGCTTGTTTACATTTCGCGAATGTAACTACTTGGTTTCAAGTCATTATGTGTTACGTGTATTTTATAGAAACGTCAGAATAGACATCAGATATGAAACAATCTCAATCATTGATTGCTGTACACTTTTTACTGCATGTAGTATTTTTATCGGTATCTCCCTCCGTACACCGCACTCATTGTAATTGATACCAGCCTCCAATGTTTGAGTACCGTTATCTACCACACAGAAATAGAAGCTGAGATTTGTGTGATAAGCTGGAGTGCTCTTGGCACTTACAACCCTAACAGATTTAGGTAGGTACAGCTTCTGCACTGAACACTATAATTTTTATGGCCCCTTTAACTGAAACAGGGAAGACCTTTTAAAGAATTCGGTCACTGCTTTAGTTTAGTAGGGCCTTATAGTCAGAGCATCTGTGACAGATAATAGAAGAATGTTGCGGTCATTCAGTAACATTCATAACACCCTGTTTGTAAATCACCAATAATACCTATGTGCGAGTCAAACTAAATCATGTTCCGGTTAACCATAATCCACAACCTTCGAGAGCTGATAAACTCAGTCTAAAGTACAATACATACTTTATTGTGTATAGGCAGTGGGCAGTGGGCACCAGAACAAAAATCAGAGTTGTATAACTTCAATCAAACTTGAACCAAGTGGAAAGTTAGTTTTGTTATTTATATTTCGGGTTATCTGACTTACTGACCAGAGCATACAAATTGAGCAACCAAGTCTCCATGAGCACAAGCCTCTGTAAAAGCCGTAAAAGGTCATAGTATAACAGAAGCAAGTAGCGAGAACTTTCGGTCAATAACTCTAGACTCGTCGGTCGCGGAACTGGTTTTCAGGGCTTACTCAAAACGAAAGTAAAAGCAAAACTATGTGTCGTTTACTAGAGACGCTCCGCAGTTTTCATATAGAAACTGGAACAAAATCAGTAGTAGTTCAAATTATTCTCAGTAGTAAGGAACCTCCAGATTCTTATCCCAATCCGTACCATATGGACGCGTGCGAAGTGCAAGCCACACAAAAATGTTACTTCATCACTAGTACATACATAATGAAGTTCAATTTTGATTTCAATTGTCTAAGTATTTCCCTAACCTGATAGCTCAGTTGTTGGTAACAGCTCTGCCACACATTTTGTGTCATGAACAGGTGTTTGTTCTGTGTCTGGGCTGGGTGTTATATTGTTCGATAGGTAGTTACTCTACTCTTTGTTATATTGTATTCTATTATTGAAGTCAAAGACTTCGAAACGTAGTACATATATCTCTATGATTTAAGTATGTATCCAAAAAATATCGCAGTTGTCTGATTTCCATAGTACAAGCCGAACCAATTTAAATTATTATTGTCATTTTTATCTCTCTTTTATTAGATTATCCTGAAGACGCCACTGGCCACTGCTGAACATAGGCCACCCCCACAGAGCGCCTCTTTGCGGGTTATTACAGCCTGCATCCATCGATCGGCTCCACGCGGTTTTGACCAGGGGGTCTAGCAAAGATACCAACCACAAACGCTAACGCCTCACGCTAACTCCAAAAATGTATTAAAATGACATTCGCTGCGGAAAAGTTAGCGATTTCAGAAATGTCATCCTAGTTGTAGTCCTACATTTTGGAGTTAGCGTGAGGCGATAGCTGCTTCCTTCTTTTCGTGTAGAAATATTGTGGTCCCTTGCCCTGGTGGTAGTAGCATGGCTACCAATTTTTTCTTTTACAAGGAACAATCCCCAACTGTTTGAGACGTAAAAGTTCGGCTTTCAGCAACAATAATAATTATTTATTTTTCTAAAGAAACGAGTCCGCAGGAATCGTAAAAGAAGATTGGTTGAGATCAGCGGGGGGTACGCAGGCTTTGCTGACAGCTTCGGGCGACAATGGGTGACATTGTCAAGTCATCCAAAGCCACTAACAGTATACCTACTATAATGTTGACTAGGGTAGACCGGGCACAGTGCAATGTCTGTAGTTGTGCAACTCTCCGTCACGAGCTAAAGGTCATCCTAATAGGATGATAGTTGACGAGATGTGGTAGTTTTCTCATAAATATTGAATAGTTAACCACTGCGCTGCCTGGTCCGTCACACATGATGTGGAATCAATTCCTTCACATCTTGGTCATAGTTAACAATAATGTGATTTGTATAATAAAGCCAATGGGCCAAATTGGTTCATGATAAACCGTAAAGAGGTTAGAGATTATTAGTAGCATTAGAAGTGTACAACTATGTTTTATCACGTTAATCAATCTAGAAGCTTTCGCATATTCCCCCAATCATCTCCAGATTATGTTGTATTCTCACTTGTGTTGTTTGTCTATTTCAACATGTTACGTATTATCCATATACTCCATATAAGTAGGTAGGTGATTATCTATTCTCTTTTTGCCGTTAGTGAAAAATCAAGACTGTCAGAATCACAGACGTGGAATAAGAACAATCTACCTAAATCAGGATCTGTCCAAAAAAGAAATAAGCGTTATTTTCCTTAAATGGACAGAAATAATCTGTACAAACTGTAACTTGGAAGAATTTAAGAATTACTGTAGGCACAAAATAGAAAAGTATCTATTTTGTGCTGTAGGCATGAGTTTTTGCAGCTGATCTGAATGGACCTGCAACTGCATATCAATAAAAACTCTCCTCGTTGGTAATAACTATACTATAACTTATAGGCTAGGATGATTTGTGTTTCAAACTAGAGGCCTTCGATCGGTTGGTTTGCGATACGATGAGTTTTCGAACTGACGAGTTGACCCACTTACTTTTACAACAGCTTGAGTCGCACCAGTGTTTTTCGCAGCTACTTATATTAGCATTCCCATTGCACCTACATACCATAACCGTAGTTTTTATGTGCCACAATATAAATATAATATGCTATTTATTCTAATACGAATCCTTTTTTAATGATATGGCATAATGTCAATTTGCCAGCGGCGTCCATTATGAAGAATTTTCATTGAGTCTGAAGACAAATGTGGCATGTTCCAAGTTCCACATGAGTTAAAGTAAACGATGTGGGGCTATTATTGCCGGAAGGGCAGACGTGACGAGCGGCACTGGAACACGTTTGGACTTCGCCCCCGGGTGGGTGGCTGGTGGTCATTATCCGATCAGGGATCGCGCGCGCGCCGCTTTCCTGATACATTATCCTGTGTTGTGGCCACACTACCAAGCGAAAATTTGTTTTTTCGAGGTGTATTAAAGCCTAGATTCATTAACACAGCTCTATCTATAGCGTTAGTAGCAGTAGTAGTAGGTACCTCGTTAGCTTAGAAAATAAATGGGACTACTTATATTAGGTACATGCACAATTACATGTTAAAAAATATTTTTTGTGGAGGTTTTTATTTTTAACACATATCATTTGAGGTGTAGTATTATCACACAGCGTGTCATTTACCTTATACACATTACACATTTGAGATAAATATAATATTATCTTGCAAGTATTTCTATTGTGTTGTGTTTCGCCACCGTATCGTATATGTTGACATGTTATGACAATACAGAATTCTTTGTTAATTTAAGACAAAGAGTACAGGTGAATAATAGATTGACAGCTGGTTTACTGCCGGAAGGTGGATATTACTGGATAATATTGTGGGTGATTAAAATAAAATGCTTTTAGAACATCTCAAAATAAGACGGGTTACGTTAACAAAGCACGATTGGTTTGAAAATCACACATACACAATATTTATGATTTTTATAGCAGTATCGCATGCTCAGCGTAATCTACAGATTAATTTGTATAGGAAAAATTAGAATCAATCCCTCAAGCCGGGATATGCTTTACTTAAGCTACCGTTCCCCGCTCGTGATTCTAACTTTTCTTTACAAATTAATCTGTAAAATCGCTGCTGTTTTACTCTTTGCCGCGATCTCTTTGCAAATGGCCCCCCAAGAAAATATTGGAAAAAGCGTCGATACACTCGCAACCACAGTGCATCGTCTACTCATCTTGAATCGTACGTAGCTATTTGTAAAATAATTACCATGGTGGCCCAAAAATCTTGACCCCCTCTATACGGATCGCTCTTCTTAGGTAGTTTCCATCACGTTGTACTCAATTCACTCACGTGTGTAGGACGTTGGAGTTTTTATAGGACTTGGCGACAAATAACATCCTCAGTAAAATCCTTCGACATTAGTAACCTTTAAAGCATATGACTTTAGAGATGATTTTGCAATGGCGCGCGTGGTTTAAAACAAAGCAGGATGCAATAATTGCGTCTGTTGTCGAGGTATTATTCTATTTAGTGTTAGACTTTAGACCTCCGGTACGTTCCTGTATCAAGATTAAATTGTCTGTAATAAGCTGTTGCTGCCACTGTGGTGTTTAGCAGCATTATCTTAACATTCATACTAGGCATGGATAATTTCACAAGGAGCAGGTGAAAATCAAATGATTTTATTTTGCATAAATCACTCTGTTATTTTTTAGCACATACTCTGCTACTAATCACACTTAATGAATCGTGGTTTCTACAAGACCAGACTCTGGTGACATGGATTTCATCCATCCGCATTTGCACTATATAACTCTTTTCGTCCACAGAATTTATAATGCATATCAATGGGATACTTATCTACCTACCTACCTATAATTGTTAACTCAGCCCAAATAATAACAGCTTGAGACAACGATCTTATATAGTAGGAGTGTCAGTCAGTAGTTTCAGTATCCACAGCATCGCATCCTGTTCCTGAGTGACGTATTTGTAAGCACCCAGCTGACCCAGCCCATGTTTATTGCGCAGTGTTGTTGAACGATCGCCGCTTCGCCATTGCGACCTTCCGTAACAAATTGGGATGTTACAGTTACAGAGTAGATGTAGGTTACATGTGTCTCTCGCATCTTATCTTGCTTTTATATCGGTTTACAAAGCCCGTCCCGCGGTCTGGCGGGCGCAGACGCACCGAGGGACCGAACTAGTTTGGTTTACACGCTTCTTGCCCTGCAGTACTGTTCCACTGCTTTTAAATATTGCTAAAATTCGGTGCATGTCTATTAGAAAATTTGATGTTTTGCCACATCTGAATTTTGCATTAATCTGCCTGCACTTGTTTATACTGTGGTTTTTGTAATTGAACTTAATACGATTTTAATAGCTACTCGTGTTGACCAAAGTACACAGTTCCCTGTTTACTCTGTGCCTACTATATTATTTCGCATGACAATGTAAATATAACACCTATTTTGTATGAATACACAGTCATGTAAGATGTGGTATTTACTGTTTACCATCATCACCGTAAATCATACATTTGTAGGCCATAATTAAGGTCGGTATACTATACATACATCTTCCTACTGAAAACGTGTGTCAATTAACAAAAGTAGTCTTGTCAAGATTTTTTATTTTTACCAGTTTCGTCTGTTTTCAGAACTCGAAAGCTTTGACGATCCGAAAGTATTTTAAAGTAAACGGAAACCACGTTCTTCTTTAAAATATAAAATATAAATATAAATAAAGCTATCCTTTTGAAATTCGAATATCGAAAACATTGGCACAAAGAAAAAGGTTTGCGCTTGGTTGGTTTGGTTTTGCAAGAATTTGTTTTCCACATAACAAAACTTTATCAACTTATTGGATAGTGGATACAAAAAGTTGGAGCAGTCATGTCCAAGAACGTCGCGTCAGTAAAGTTCGCGCTTTTTGCTTGTCTAACAAATGACATTTATTATCTCGAGTACCAGTAGAAATGTCTGCAGATTTGCGAGCCGGTGTAGCGCGATGGTCCGCAGGCAGCAGTAGCAGTACCTACGTCCCTTCACTCCACCGGCTCCGCGTCACAGTCTCGCCACTTTGTATCTTGATTCAGTTTCCGAACGCGGCTCGCGTCGGCAACACAACTGCTGACTGCGTGTCTCCTAAATGTATTTTTTTACTGATTTTTCTAAGTGGCTGTGATAGTCGTTTTAAGGGATACTTTGTATAGTTCTGTTAATAGTTTCCTTGGTGAGTGTGGTTTTATTTTATGCCTCCCAGTTACGTTGAACACGTGCAACGGGTCCAAAGTTTAAACTTTATGAGGAAGTAGCCGTCAGACTCGTTTCTCTTTTGTCATTATCATTAACGCCTATATCTGCAATTCAGCGGATTAAGCTAAATTTGTGGTAGCAATGACATTGCAATTTTAGAGAAAGGTGATTTTTTTACTATTATTTTTCAGTTATGTTTATCTATATAAATCCATTCAAATTCTTGTAATTTTAAACTTTTATTTATAAAAGTCTAGGGATTAAATTGTACTTTTGCTTGTTTTGGTTGCTAGTTCTAAAACAATGTCAAACTAGATACTCTAAAAATATTTAATAAGTTGTTTGAGAGAAAAAGAAAAGTATGTGAAGTAGAATTATCACCAACTTTTTTGTAGTAAAGTTCGCTTACTTATTTTATCTTACGTTTAATCTCCAGGCGTCCAGACACCTACTACTACTTTTAGATATTATATTTGTAAGAATACGTACGTAAATACATATTTTATTAGCATCACTCTCACAACCTATAACACTCTCGTCCAGTTCATTAAACCGCTACACAATACAACAGTATTTATTTATCAATCGCATCGAGGAAAGATCAATCGAGTAGAGTATTCATTTTAGCATCGATTAAGTACATAGAACCGATATTTTACAGGGTATTCATGTACTCTTCTTTTATGATCGGATTTATGATCGGTCCTTCATTTAATAACGTGAGTCTGTAGTATGTTCCAATAAATTTTTTGTTGTCGTTTTAGTTGTAGCTTAAATTTTGTTGTATATTTTATATAGGTACGTGTGTAGGTTTTGTTATTAATTTGTGTACCTAATCTTGTTTGTTTGCAAACGTTTCTATCATTATATTATAAGGTTTATATTAGTGTTATGTGTACTAAGTATGAGTAGCTATTTGTTATATGTATATATATATATAATTATATATGTAATATGATATTTAATATATTATAAATCACTTAAATGTTATAAATTTAGTAATATTTTGTCTGAAAAGAATTATCCACCCGCGGGGTTTCAGCTGAAAATCAGCGTCTGGTACCGGTAGGCACTTGACATTTATGCTGAGCTGAACGCCCTTTCAGCTTCAACACTAAAATTATTTTTTAATAATTAATATGCACAGTATGATGTAAAACTTAATTAAGATCCTGGTTTGTACTTTTTGTTTTTTATTGTGTATTGTGTTACTTATTGTGAAGTTGAATAAACGCTATTCTATTCTATTCTTCTTATTTCGTGATCAGTCGAAGGCCAATAATACTGGCCACATCGCTCGCCATGTGAAATATAAATACGTGTTTTAGCACAGAATACATAATAATACTACGTAGTTTACGTCTTATTTATTTCTTGCTGGTTCAGTTAGATCATCACAACTTTTGTAGTTTCACGGCGAGAGTTCGTCGACTCGAGCGTAAACAACTCTGAACGGTCGAGTGCCTGCCTGCTGCCTTTAGATATTGGATGGAACGTGGACGTGATAATCATTAATCAACGGTGTTATAGAACGGATTGCGTTAATCGTTGGGTTGCTCGCTTAAGTTCTACAAACAAAGTGAAGCAGTAGCATCGGTAATCTCTGGAAAGATAGCTCTGAAGACGCAAATACAAAAGTCGAGAGATAATATCGGTGTTTAACCAGAGCATGTTATCGTACATTTATGTCTGAGTGATATGGGATCGAGAGAGGTGGCGCAGGTCGTGTAATTACGACGAGTGCCGGCTTCACACAACAGAGACTGTCTCGGAGACAGGCTCTTGTGATGAGATCTCGCGAACGTTCGTTGACCTGTACCTGTAAATTACTATGAAAGTATGAAATATTGATGACACCATACACCAAAATATCTTGCTCAAGCTTAACGACTGCGCTTAGTTGACGCAATGGTTAACGTTTATAATACACGAACCACCTGATAGAATCATTGCGTGCTCGCAATAAATGTCGTAATTGGAACGATAACGCAGAAACCAGACTTGCAATGCTTGTATTATTTTATATGTCAAGCCGGCAATGCTTTGCATAGAAAGTGCTACGAAAAGATAGCGGCTAACATTAATACAGAACAGAACCCCCAGAATCTTTAAAAAATAAAGAAGCTTTGCGCTTTACTCCCATAATCCCATTGAATGGAAAGGTAACATACCATATCCTGAATCCGAGAGCGTAAGCACTTTATCCCTGACTCGGCTCCATTCATCGTTGTTTTTGTTGTCTTCAACTGAAATCTTGCGTGCACCAATTACACTAAAAATATATTGTGTCTCCGTTGCACTGTCGTGGAATAATAAGGTGACCTTTAAAGCGAGCGAATAGCGCTAATAAGGTTATCTGGCAAGTAGCATCAACTAGCTCGTTAGCTCTGCACCGTATTCCGATAACCCGATGGCCTGCGCTTCTGGTGCCACTGGCTCATAGGGGCATTATAGATCGGAATTTGACGGTCGCCTAGCGGATGCTGGTATCTGCTTCCTCTATCCTTGTATGATATTAGCTAAACATGTTTTGATTGTGTTAACTATTAATTTTATCTTATCTTGTTATTTATTTGCGATGTGTTCTGTATGCGGTGTATGATAATCGCCGCACAAAAGAGTAGCTAAATTCTCTCATGATTCGCTAAGCCGGTTTCACACCTGGATCAACCGTTATTTATTTCTCAAAGTGCTTACATTTGCTCCACCTGCTATCATTTTGTTTTCGAAACTCCTGTCAATGAGCTCTAGTAATTGTCTTTCACTTGACTTTATTCTCGTCTAGGACACCGACCTTATCAAAAGCTTTGTTTATATTATTAATTTTAATTATCTTGTGATTAAATAGGTATTTTATTTGAGAATATACCTACGATACTATCACTACTACAAGTTTTGGTTTTAGTGGGGTTACACTTGAGACACGAACATGATAAATATTCTAAGTATCATTTTGTACTATATACTAATGCTATGCTAGTGACAATGCTAGAACTTGCGATGAGCATAAACCATTCTTCTTTATCGTATAACATATCACGCTTAAGCTTCTTTTACTATTTACATCCAGGCCTACTCTCATAATTTGTACAATTATACAATGTATATGATGTACAAACAATAACAAAATTTTCGGAATGTTACTAGAATAAGTAGTTACCTATTCTAAGGTGACTAGTTATTTTCTTTTAGTTAGCTTATTGGCTGGGTAGATTCTTAGTTCCGTTGTTGGCGATCTTGACACCTACATGCAAATTAAACAAATTCCATCATGTATTTTGTATGTTTAGTTTATGAGTCACTCGTCAACACAGCGAGAAGTTCGTTGACTTGTAGGCACTTAAGTACTTATACCTACTATTTTCACATAAATGATTAACTTTAAAGCACACGGTAATAAACTGTAAAGGAATTTGAATCTCAAACGGGATTTAACCTGAATCTATCCGATCCGAACATCCTTCAAACGTCAATTTTAATGAAGACCTTAAAATTATTTTGTTTTCTGATATGTTTTGGACTTGTTGTATATTTATGTCTGAGATGCTTCACGTTTGTGGTAATGGGAAACTGTGATCAACTATTTATTTACTTATGTTATTGTTAAAAGGCAACAGTAGCATCTTTCTTTACATCTTGCGTATAGATTACATTTAATTTTGTATATCCATAGAAACGGGGTCCAATTACTACAGGTTGTTTAGTAAATCGTCGATATTATATCATGGTCAGTGTGTCGTGGACTGGACTCCACAATAGGTCCAAAGTCCATGTTTTCATTTGGGATCAAATCAACGAAGTGTCGTCACCAGCCACTCTCGTGCTACGCTACAATTGCTCCGTGGACTTCGGACCATATTGTCCAAGTTTGTCGTGCTTGGTAAAGGCCGAGTTCATAATAGCCAATACCTAACTACATTGTAAAAATGAAATGTTTAAAGTGTATCAATTTTTAGTATTATTCAGAAAAATTTAGCTTCGCTGTCTGGTTCACGTCATTCTGATAAATTTATGTACCTCATTTAAATTCTTTTAAATCATACAAAATGGGAAATAGATAGAAACAAATTCGTAATCTGCCCAATTTTATCTAAAGATGATAAAATTGCATACTAACATATATGTTTGGCATAAATGAAAACCCTACACAGTCCATGCTTTAGATACTTCTTTTTAGTTTACGCTCTGTTCGTACGATAAAACTAATTACATTGACTGCCAAAGCTTAACCTGTGTCAAAGGCTAAAGCTGTACTTACCTTTAACATTATAAAATAGGTAAATGTAAAGTATGAATTATAATTTGTAGTGTAGGATGTGAATCAGCCTCTATTTCAGTCACAGCACAGGCATTAAATGATCATGTGTTCAATGTCCATGTGTTGTCTCTATTCCCCTGCGGAACACCGTCGTGCCTGTTTGTGTTATTGTTGCTCCCACATGATACCGCGAGCTGTCTTACATTGTTCTGCTTAATTTTATACAGTTATCTTTTACATTGATTCGATTCAGTGACAATGGCGTAAGTTCTATTCATTTAAGTAGCTAATTTTATCATTAATCAGATGTAAACAGAATAAGTTCCCTTCGCCTCGTAGCCACGGCCAATATCAGACGAAAAGTCGAAGTTAGTCAAAATTTATGTGTTGATAAAAATCTGTGCGCGGAAGGCTGAGCAACGTTCGGTTAGTTACCAAATTAAAATTTTTATTATATTTTTGCTTATAAAGGTTAAGTGCAAATATTTTAAATGACCAAGTCGAGCATTGCGTTGATTCCTCGATGACTGCACCTAATGCATGACTGTTGTAATATTAGTAAGAGACGCAACAACTACGGCAAGTTTTCTTTTATGTTTTAGGGAATTCGTTCTTATGACTATCAATATGTTTTTATTGATATCCTTTAAACCGGAACTTTTACTTTACACACTTTCTCTCGGCGCTATAAGCATGCACAATATCAAATTAACTCTTCTAATAAAAGTTATCTACCCAACCAGCAGCACAAAGGTTTTGCTTTTAAATTAATGAATTCATTAACGCTTTGAATTGAACTAATTGTCCCCTATCTGCTTACTTACCGTCTGGGAGAACACTTGACGTCATCTTCGCAATAGGATAGCTCCACAGTCTTCCTTCACACCATACAAATACAATTCATGATGTTTCCTAATGTCCTCAATGAAAAGGTTGTGCTATTTATCATATGGGTGGTATGTGTGACAGGTATTACCTCCCTAGTATTTTCCCAGTATTATAGACTGGTTAGTATGATACCTAAGTTATTGAGTAATTGTGTTGAATGAAATAATGAAACTTTGTAAATAATATCCTTGTTTTGTGTTCCAATGCGGTTTCGTTCGTGGTCACAGAAACCGGATAGTTTATTAGAAAAAAATCGTATTATTTCTCGTATTCTGTAATAATAAGGTTATTCCATCCGTGCATTTCTATTTAATAAACAAATTAAATTTTCAGTACTATTTCATAACTCGTAGTTTATTGTTTTACCTGTACATAATTAAATACACGTACTAAGGTAAAACGGTGTCGTTCAAGTCCACCTAATTCAATTACCAGCGCTAAGATTGCGGTCATTGTATCAAGGGCACCTCAAGTTCCGCAGTTAACGACAAACTCATTATTAACATCATCAGCGAATCCAGCGCCGACGTTATATCTGATTACGACAGGCCGAACCCTTTCGAACTTTTTGACTGGTTATTTTGATTCATCATCAGCCCGTAGATGTCCACTGCTGAACATAGGCCTCCCCCAGAGAGCGCCACTTTGTGCGGCTGCTCGCCTTCTGCATCCATCGGCTCCCCGCGGTTTTCACCAGGTCTTCAGTCCACCTAGTGGGGGGTCTACATACGCTGCGCCTTCCGGTTCATGGTCGCCACTCGAGAACCTTTCTTCCCCATCGGTTGTCAGTTCTGCGAACGATGTGGCCTGCCCATTGCCATTTCAACTTGCCCACTTTAAGGGCTATATCGGTCACTTAAGTCCTGCGGATTTCCTCGTTCCGGCTCTTATCTCGCAGGGAAACACCGAGCATAGCTCTCTCCATAGCTCGTTGCGCGACTTTGTTCTTACTAAACTACATTTTGATTAGATTATGTTCAATATTATTTTCTCACACGTGATAATGATAAGGATAATTAGTTCGTGTAGTGACTGAATCACGTTCTATTATCTGATTAGTGGACTAAAAGTCTATTCTGATCACTTAATTCTTGCGTGCTTTAGTTTACCTGTGCTGTGGGGGGAATAATAAAATTCATATAATATAAAATCACTTGTTAAGTGGTTAGAAGATATATAAGAAAGAAAAAGGATAGAAGTGTATGACTAGTCCGAAAAATAACTGAGTTTGCAAATATATACGAGTTTGTTTTCGAATTCGGCGTCTCTCGTCATCATCATATAAATAAGATGCGCATAGCAATTTTGTAACCTGTAGCTGTAACGTAGTGCAGTCTAGACTCTTATCCTTTTCCATTTCAATATGTTTGTGAAATGGAGCAGCATTTTCTAAAGCCATGCAATAAACTCCATGGGATAACGATAACAAAACAACCGAAGATACACTTGTGTGACAATATTACGAAAATTATGAAATGTTAATTATTAGAGTGCTGGCGACTGTACCCACAGTCATATAAGTAAGATTAACAAATAACACCTTACGAAAGTTACGAAGCAATCTCAAAGTTATCGGTGGCGTTTCAAGTCGATAGCATATTCGCAGTACAGTGACACTAGACTAGCGTCTGCGTCCGCATAACTCAACCCGAGACCTAGATTCCGCAGGTCGTCATCACGCGCCCTATATACATAAGTACTTGCAATTTTCATGAGTTCTAAAATTAACCCACGCGACGGAGGGGCTCGACGCGGGCGTGGCTTGCCTAACCTCGCACTTGCGTAGGCACGGGTTAATAAAGTTCATCTAATAAGGAAATTATAGTTTCTTTAATTACTGAAAACGTAAGATAATTATTCTCTAGTTTCCTTAAAACAAGCAGTAGCGAGTAATTTCTGGGAAATACAAATTATTATAGGAATATCTAATTAGGCCGCGAGGAAACTTCAGCATAATTTATTTGAATGAAAGTAATGATTTCTTGTTTGTTACAGGTCGAACCACACGGAAATGTTTATAGACGAGAATGAAACGTGAGTATACCAAAATATTAGACATTTTCATTGAATGTGTGGGAGAAAAAAGAAATGTTGAAGAACTACATTCTCTTTTTCACCACCACGTAGTAAGGATTATCAAGTTCGGAACTGTGAAGTCATCAATCAAATCTTATACTCTTCAAAACCAATCAGGCTAGTTCCCATGCTGTGAGATGATTTATTTATTATGCTTTATAGCTATTATTAGCAAATATTATTTACACTTCATTGCTTAGGTACTGTTACCAATTTCTGTACATGCCTTCGTAATTAAAAGCACCACTGATAAAATGACCTTTCGGGAAAAAACCGGTCTTGCTGTACTAATGCTCTAGGATTTTCCAGATTGAATTCCTATAGTGACACAGATTCGCCTGAAGCGCCTGTTTTCTCTTAAGTAATTTATTATTCCAGGATATAAAATGTACCTACTTTTATTTTCACATTCAAATATCCTTTAGAATGTTCGTTTGCATAACCCAAAATCAATATTATACACAATTTAATATTAATTGTGTATCGTAATAATTTGGGTCGCTTTTAAATGCGGTGTAGCTCCACAAACTAGGGTCTTACGTTGCTTCTGGAATGAAACATTACTCCGGAAATTATAACCATCATAATTTACCCCAGCACCAACACTTAATTAAAAATAATGCCTACACGTGCGCTCAGATAAAAGTTGCGTTCTTAAACACTGGATTGACTCCATGACAATATATGCATTTGGTTAGAAAATGTTGTTGTGGTATATTTGCAGTACTATTCAAATTACTCAGGAGAGTTTTTTCAAGAATATCTAGACATCTAGAATTTTGGCTCGCGGCCATGTTGACGAACTGACGCCGGTTTTTTCTCCGCTTGAAGGTTCCTCGTATTTATGACTGCAGGTTTTGTTTTACATTTGACCGCAATATTGTAGACCAAGAATGATGAAGCATGTAAGTTATGCAACCAGTTGATTGCATTCAACAAACCATTTTCAAATAGCAATATAACTGCACTTTTACTGGCGTTACTGCAATTTGATAATTCTATAGTAGGGATCTACGCAGTCACAATTTTTCTCCAATTTGATTCAATTTTTTTTTTCAATTTTATTTTACTCTGAAGATATCAACACCAAATACCTAATAAAAGAATCATTTGCAGTAGGTACTTGTCAACATTTTAGCCCAAGTAACCGAAACGGTCGCGTCTGTGCGCACGGTTACCAGTCAACCAAGACATTGCTCAACAGAGCATTATCAAGAAAACCGGGCCATTGACCATTCCATTCCTTCATTCCTTAAATTTAATATTCAAGACAATAATAATTAAAAATAGTACAATAAAAGGTCCCAGAAAGGCCAAGGGCAGGCAGATGTATATTGAAGCTGCACTACGCGTGTTATTTAATTATACTGCAATGTCCTCCTCCCTCTGCATCAGTTGAAGTAGTAAAACCTCTTTATAAGCATACTCGTTATAGACATAGTTAAATAATGTACGAGTAAAGAAATTGTATAATGCATGCATAACGGTAAAATGTGACATTTTCATGACCAATAATTGACAACAGGACAAATACTTGACAAAAATATACCATACAGTCATAATTAAGTAAGTAATGGTTAGTAACGTAACACATGTTATGTTTAATAAGGCTTTTTAAGAACTTACCTACCTATAGTACTATTATATCTGAATATTTATGATTTTTTTATAGCAGTATCGCCTGCTCAGCGCATTATATCTGAACTTAAATTGAATGAATCAGCCGGAACTAACGTACATTAGTACGTTGAATATCTGTCCATATATCATAAAGTTATTGCGATAAAATATACGCCAGATTGCGGATAGGATACTGATATTATAACGGAATATTTTTTATCAGTACTTATTATAAAATAATCACTATAGTAAATCACTATTGCACCACTGAAATTTGGTTTATTATATTATAACGTAGAATACGTTAAGAAACGCCAAGTCAATTAAGAAGTTACTAAATAATCTAAATATACCTTTTATTCGTTAATTGCTTTCTAATCGTTATTATTTTCTTTAATCCTTCTAACCGACTATCGCTCCAAGCAGCTTATCATACATGCATGTTAGTAAAGATATCACGATCGTTTATAAAGTTTATCTGTTAATCCTAATGAACAGTTTGCTTCGATCAATGTCGACGGTAGCTTGTGTATGTTTGTGTTTAGTGAAGTGATATTGCCATGGGATATTTAGAAGTGTGAGTCGCTCTTAATTCTAAAGAGTTAGGTTTTCTTGAATTAATAGTTGGTCAAAGTTTGGGTGATCTAATTTTTTGACGGTTTATAGTTACCATCATGTTACCATGTTATCCAAGAAATATTGGACGTACGACGCCCATTATTTCTTTTATTTGTTAATTAATTGTTGGTCATTTTTCATGTGAAATTGTGAATCTGATTAAATTATTTCTTAATGATCGTCATCTACATCATCATCGTCATCAACAGCCCATAGACGTCCACTGCTGAAAATAAGTAGGCCTCCCCCAGAGAGCGCCACTTTGAGCGGCTGCTCGCCTCCTGCATCCATCGGCTCTCCGCGGTTTTATCCCGTCATCGGTCCACCTAGTGGGGCTTCTTAATGATAATTATTCCAAATTAATTTTCCTCGGTTAACTTTGTAGATTCGTTTGCCCTTATACCTATTTGTGGTGGCTATATGCCTGTGAACATACCACTTTCACTGTATGCAACTGGTTAACCGACTCGTTCCTGTATATGGTATCAGACACTACTATTCCCTATTCTGTGTATCAGGCTGTTATGTTATAACGTTGACTGCGTTCAACCCATTTGCCAATCAGGGTATTATAGTATTTAGTAAGTATATTATGTATCGCTAACATGTATACGTCGCGTCACCGTACGAATTTTTGGTTAAACTTTTCCTCAAAAATTGAATATTATTAGATCTATGACCGACGCGATATTATTATTATTTAGTATTTGTTACCCTTATAAAATACCCCGTGATTTTGATAAATCAAAGCGAACATTTTTTTAATATTATATTCTGTCCTCTTTATAAGACAAGCAACGTATAAAAAGGCTAAGGAATTAATGTGGCTTACATTACACACTGTTTCTTTCAGAATACTTCATACAGATGTAGTCGTCGTTGTGTATCAAAAATTTTATATATCAATTTTTTTTTATCATTGGTAACATTAATTTCAGTCCATTTCTGCAGATAATATTTTTAATTATTCCATTACCTAAGAAGACCTCGTTTACTTTGAATGTCTTATTCTGTCCACTCCGGTCCCATTAACCCCTTCATTCCTCACGTCTACGATAAAAGCATTACAAAGCTGTGATACGTATCGGGTACCAAATAATCCCGTCCGATGTCCAGATGCTTCGGTTCCAGATATTCAATTATTTCGGGATTGGTTTGGTATATATCACGTTGTTTTGACCTTTTGCGTGCGGATGGAAATGAAAAATTTGACGAAAAGCAATCACTAAGATACATGTTAGTAAATATACAGATACATGTAATAGAAAACCCAAATTAATGCGTATTATGCTATGCTTCTGTATTATTAAACTTATTTTTTAAAGGTTTTAATGGTCAATATAGTTTTTACTGTTAACAACATTGATAGTTACGCTCAATATTTATAATATTTCCTCGTCTGATGGTATCAACAACATTATAGATTAGGTTCTTTCCTCATTTCCTTACTTGATTTAGCTCCTAATTAACATGCGGCTAATACTAACGCAGATTTGCACTATTATTTATTTTATTTCACATGTTTATTGTGTGCTTGAAACCTTTTAATAATTAATCAATTGTACAATATATCAATCTGATAACACTGTGATAACATGGTTTAAAGTACAACGCTTATAATTTAGGTTTATCGTTATGACATCGTTTTCTATTTGTGGTACCTACAATATGACCCCAATTATAACGCGGTTATATGTATTAAAATAGTGTTAAAGATTAAATATTTGGAATAGGCCGTGCATGGTCATGACTTGGTTTGCTTATTGTGATGGTTCGTTTCACACTGAAACGTTAATCAAACAAAATTACCTGTGATAATTGATTATAGAACCATCTCTGTAATTTTGTTTCCGCAGACCTAGCGAATGGGATCCTGGGGTCCCCAGGGCGCAGTATCACAAAATAAAACGTAATAGTACTGAGTAGCATTATTTACTTTTGCGGTTTTTATTTTTATAATCGTTGAACCTTGTCTAAAGAAGCTAAAATCTAGTGAACATCGAACCAAATTACTTACGTGAATTCTAAACAAAATATTTCTGACTTTTCCCTGGACCAAAATATAAAAAAACAAAATATACGAAGTTTTTCCGCGAGTTCCGTCCTAGAAAACGCCGACAATCTGAGTGGGTGTAAAGTACGCCCACCAAGGTGTCTCCCAAGGTTCTCTATATGCTATTTATCTATAGTAGCCGACAGTGAGATAAATATAAACTATCGTATTGTAGCTGCTGTATATTTAACTGGGCGTTCACTTCACGCTGTTATCATCGAATTCAAGGCCAAATTAATATTTCTATTGTGATAGAAATACTAAGCAACAAAGGTGGTGAAAATTAACAGGTGTCTGCCAAAGAACTTACGTTACGTATTATAGCTGTACTTACATAAGTTCAGTTGCAATACGTAAAATATATTTAGTAGCATTATATTAACACTAGTTTTTTTGGATCTAGTTTAATATACTTAATACATGTAGCTTCCTGACCGCGTCCGTAACGGAGCGCGAAACTCGAAAATTAGACCGATAACTTACCTGCCTATTTAATTTAATTATACTTATATTATGAAGTGACTACTATATCGCGACTAAACCATGTTAAAATTACAAAGAATCGCTCCTCTGATGTAGAGGTTACCTATATTAATTTGTAAAGAAATGTGCCTACACTTGCACTCGGCTTATTATCTAGAGAGATTTCGTAATGCCAGATAACACTGTATCTATGCGCTATTAATCTGTTGATTAACATGGATATATTTATCGATAGATTAATTTGCGTTTACATACTATTTATAAAATTATTATTGTATTCTTCTGTCAGGAATTTAGATAATTGTGGATCAAAACAGCAGCTTTTATGATTCAGAAGCTGTAACATCTTATCTTAGATAATTTTACTGTTGGAGATAATGAATGGTAATAAACAATCCTCTACTTAGTTTGTGTAATAAACCTCGAACGTGGATCTCACGTGAAATCGTACATAATCGACGTGACATAAAGAATTTTTTTTGGAGCTACGTTGTAAAGTTTCAAATCATTATGTGATATCAGTAATTAGATAAGTTTCCAGACATCTAGTTTGTAGTTGTAAAATGATTACACAAAATTATGATGAAATTGTAGATTTGTACATTTTTACATGTTTTTCGATAACGACAGTAGCTGTACTTAGGTCTTTTTTGGGAAGTTGTATTGGTTTAATAAACATTGTTGGTGTTTGATTCGGATTCAAGAATTTTTCAGGAATTAACACTACCTACTAATATAGTATACAGACCTACATATGCGGGATTAAAAAATGTAGACTTGTTTTTAGGTATGTACCTACTGACATTTAAATGAAACTGACATCTCATAAATAATTATTAATTACATAATACAATTAGAATATATTTTTATCGCCAAATAAAAGACCACGACTCGGAATCGAAGTCGTGAAAGCTTATTATGTATTATATGTAAGTTGCTTTTAATCTGCTCTTAGACATCTCGTACGACTGCTCATGAGCTTTTTTACACACACATGTACAAAAAAATACACAACTAAGTTACGTATTACAGTTGCATGTGTTGTGTGTTGTGTTTGTACAGTAGCTAAAATATTGCATTCAAAAATTGCAATTTTGTCTTCAACTAAAACATTATCGCAAGAATCATTATTAAATTTCGTAGCTGACTGTTTCAAAAGAGTTTGATATAGGCTCAAAGGACACGTAATGCCATTGTATTGGTCAAAAGATCAGGTGATTTGGTCTTACCACGCAACAATCGTATTCATACGTATTGCACCACAACATGTTTTGAATAACTGGTCAAAATCGTCGGTCAGTATTATGTTTACGGTGGTTTACGGTAGGATTTATTATTTTAATTTTGTCAACTTTGAATTTGGTGTCAAACGAAGGCAAATTGACACAATAATACAAGCATACTCAAAATGAGATTAATATGGACAAGTCTTGCATATTATCAGTTAATTCTACTTGCAGGAGTAATATTCATCGAACAACAACAGTGCCCCGAGAATGTTTATTTGACAATAGCCAAACATTCATAAAAAAACAGGAATTCATCATCAGTCTACCACATCTCAATTTCTCGTAAACTCATGGAGTTGTTCACCTCAGATAACTGTACTATAAGGTTTTATGCTTCAGTCGGTACATAAATAGCTGGCCTAGTGTGGCATAGAGATCCTTATAAGGTCCTATAAGATCCATGTATATATGTATCACTCACAGCCTGGCCTGGCTCACCTTGCGCGCGTTTTTGCTTATCGCAAGGAGTCGGTTCAGACGATAGAGTAGGTACTCCTCCTGACACTCTTACCACTAATACTTATCTACTTACCTACTCATTTTAATTGTTAATCAGTTTTCACGTTCGAGCGTATTGCATAATTCAGTACTTTATGTTGGGTAGGTAATTTATTTTAGATCAATCTTGTTTAATTAACCTTCGTCTACTTAAAACTTGTTCGTCAGGATGATATAGTATGGTTTATGGTGACATTGTAGCTTGTATGATGAAAGATGTTTTGGAGCTTAATCAGAAGCGATGGTGAATAATACTATACATATACAAACCTGCTGTTAATAACCTCGTCCACAATGTGAAGGTTCACGCGAGATGCACCCAGTGGTAGCGTACAGCATACCCTTTGTTTCGTTTTACGTACATTTTTGATTGTTTTGTTCAGTTTTCTCTCTGCAATTTTATACTACTTTAGACTTTGTAGAGTAGAGAGGTATAATAACATCCATATCCAGTTTCAAATATTTATCCTAGATAAAAACCTGATAGAACGAATTTAAATGTTTGTAGGTATTGTGGCTAAATCTGAGATTTTCCTTATAAGCAATCGTTTTCTTACTATGATAAGTTCTTAACTCTAAAGCTTATAACTGATCATCATTAATTATAATTTTTGGGAGCATTTTTATCTTGATGTTGTAAATGCTACGGGGTCTTCTCTGTAAGATAATCGTGCTTAAGTCCAACTGTATATGGATGTGTAGCAATACGTCGTGGGCCCGGTTTGTGCGACGATAATTGACCATTACCACCTACACTACAGTGTACTTACTTTTTTGTGGTTTTCCATTTCGCCGGGTCTCGTCGCAGCCCGGGTGTTCAGGCGCATGCGTGACCTTCTACCCGGCACCCGGCGGGTCACGGCCGCTCGTGCTCGTGTCAACAGATGCATCCGTTCCCGATGCCACTCTTTATCTACACTCCCCCGACGCATTATTGTTTTGGACCTTTCACTAACCTATTTTATCGAGGGTCAACGCGACAGTTTTATCATTATTTTCAGTTGGGTTTTGCTCCCTTGAATACAACCGCTGAAATAATAATCGTCCTTATGTTGATTGAAAGTGCGGTGGCACTCTGTGATGTCATATTGACAACAACAACTGATTGTTTAGTTTTACGCGGTACTTGTGGTTTTACGACAACAACAATTCAACGAAGATTTGACATAATGAAAGCTTTAAGTACTACCTATAATACTTACGTTTCTTTGTAGTTCGTGAACAAAGAACTCAAGGGAGTGACTGCACGTGCACAACTGCACAATGCACATGACTTCATCTCGTTTACTGAAACTGTTTGATGTTATGCTGTTTCATGTTCCTTATCATTTACGATCTGCTCTCTGCATCATACGGCCTCGGACGACTGATTTATCATCGGCTTGCGTTTAGGTACTTATAGGAAGTAATAAACTGGTGCAAATGTTGTGATCGGCTGCAATATGTTATTATGCCTCATTATCGAGTTTATTTTCACAGAAGAATTTTCTTTCTATGCACACACACGTGTTATATTTATGTTGTAGATGGGAAAATAACATGTTATATTGTTCATAGTTTAGGTTTAGGTTTAAGATATTTAGATATTTAGTTTATACGTATAATTATTTAAATATTCTTGGAGTTATGATGCTAGAAACGTCGTTACATTTCTCTCGTAGAGCTTTCCATTAGATATTCCAGATATACAGTTATAATAAATCTGAAAGATCGCATTCGTATTTCAGCCTGGGTTGTCCGACCTCCATTATTAAGAGTAATTTTGCTGCTAAATAAACATGGTTTGTGTTACTGAGCTCTGAGGTACTCTATGTGCGGCAGTTTACTCGAATTAACTGCAAAATGTCTTGTGATTTATTATCGTCTCTACTTTCTACATTTACTTAACTAAGTAAATTGTCTCGCACAGGATATTAAAAACTCCGATATGTCATTTGCCTTTTATCTATGTTAATACTAGTTAAGAGATTACACTAAAATGTGACTCAGCCCCATTTACCTTCCTAATCAAGATTCATTAAACCAAAGGTAATAAAGCCTAAAGTAATTACACCTAATAATGGAACCCAATTATCCTTACCGGAATGTGGAGAACCAGACACATTAAGTATACTACACTACAAAACAAGATGGTTATCCTTAGGCTCGGGCGTATATATGCTATCAAGGCAAATAACTTACTCGTATGCCTTGAGGTGGTACAATTAACCGCGTTCTGTGTAAACTGCCTTCTACCTTATTTCTTGGTATCTCCACGAAACTAAAGTCCTAAACCTTCTCGGCACAGGTGATTGACTATTCATTGGGTGCCCGTTGAAAGTCGACACAAATATTTACCGAAGGTCGACTTCGATATAACTTTTTACGGGTACACATCTGACATCTGCTGTTTACGCGCTGGGGAATATTAACAAAGTCTGATTACTTAGAAGGTTCCGATACCTGTGAAATGAAATGTTTAACGCTTTTCTATTTTCTTTCGCTTTCAATTCAAGCATTTTATGAAACATCGGCCAAAATCTGTTGGTGGCAAAAATATGACATGTCAATAAAAATACGTAACGCTCATTGGTTGCCTGTTGATCATCGGCTGTATCCAACCAATGAGATATATTAGCTCTTTAGTATTTGTTAAACCTTAACAAACGATGTACTAGAAACAGGGGTTTAGAATCTCACAGAACTTAAGCATGCAGGCGATTGTACCTATAATCTCGTTTTCGTTACTTCCAGGCCAGAGTCATGGTGGGTGTCGGTGGTGCTGAAGGCCATCCGCGCTGTGGTGCTAGTGTGCGACGTCATCACCTTCCCCATCCACCTCATATACCAGAGGCCATGGCGGAAGCGCGCGCTCTCCAGACGGATCAAGGTAACACCGCTATCACCAGTCACCACCTAGGCATATCATAAAATAAAAGTGGGCTATATACTGTCTGCAATTTATTCGACCCTAAGTTTCCTGTTTCACCGTGCCCTTTAAATTTGATGCCATCGTCACCCAAATTCAAATGGACCCTCTAATGGACCATTGACAATTGACAAACGCTGTGTGCCCCATACGATGAACATAATATAAAGCAAAATGTTCAAACTCCACATCATTTGTGTGGTATCGTTATTTTCGGTTGACCTGTTTTAAATTCTCTGCTCAATGCTCGGATGTTGGGAGCACCCACGTGGATGATGCTGCTTTGTTGCTCAGTTTGAAATTCACAATTTGTATTCCAATGTCTCTGTTAAAATTAGTATAATTATGATAGTTTTGCCTATAAATAAATCTATGTATCGTATCATTACAGGCCTTCAATCGGCCTGCAAAGTATTCTTCTCTCTCCGAAAGTTTCAATACCAATCTGCTATGAATGTGCGCCAAGATACCCTATTATTATTCACAACAACGCAATATTCGTAGTTTGTTTTAATTTTCTACAGTTTTGGTCTAGTGATTGATTGCCTCGTTAGGGTCGCATTTGAACCTAAGAGCATTAGATAATGCTACTATACGCAGAGGCCCAAACATCTTAGCGATCTAGGGCAATCAAAGCTTTGTTTGTTCCTGCTATTACATCGATATCATATTCCTTACACTTGCTCAACATCACAGTGATCTGTAGACATGGCGAAAGCGAACCGAACTGTGACCACCAATAGTATATCTTGACGATATCAAGCACACAATATCGATTTCGTATCACGTGCCCTCATCCAGTGTACCAATAAGCGTCGCCTTTTTATACTTACACACTAATTATAACTGTTCACAATCTCGCATTGCCTTTGTTAGCCACGGCTACTTTGTTACGGCGATGGTGTACTAAAATAACGTCTAAGTATTCGTTTTGATTTCGCAATTTGTTCTGAAGTATAGGTATTAAACTCGAACCGTCCGTAAAAGAATTTCAAATAACTGACTGAAATAGGTAGCAGTACCTAAGAAAGCAATACGATCATGTCAATACTTGACATTTGTGTTATCATTAGGCCCGCATAATCAACACAACGGCGGACAGCGTGACGGTGCGGTCGGTGGCCGAGCCGTGCGAGCTGCACGTGCGGCTCATCCGCGAGGGTGTCACCTCCATGGAGGCCATGCTCCGCGCCGCCGCCGGCCGGTGGGGCGCCCGGAACTGTCTCGGCACGCGCGCCGTGCTCGGGGAGCAAGACGAGCCGCAGCCTAATGGACGCGTCTTCAAGAAGGTACAAATGACGATCATTACTTTTCTACTTCTTTGTCTGAAGGAACACGTCTGGGATGAAAGGGACGCTTCTAGCATCTTTCTGACGGAATACTTTTAGTATCTTTGTCTTGTTATGCTATTTCAGGACGGTAAGGTCAGCGGATGTATTGCAGACAAACCATTCAGCAGGCCATTGCACTTTGCTGCGCGTCTTTTGTTTTCATGCTTATGTTTTAAGGTAAAGCTGATGGTGGACCGAAGGCTGTATTCCGGTGCCCGGATTTCATCCTTATGTTAATATACATTGTCCAAATCATCAACAGTTTTTATTCCTCCTACCTTAGTGTTTTGAGTGGCAACGTCGATACTGATGAATGCGAAAATCACTAAGATCCAAAGTCCAGCAGGGTTCCTGGTACCATGAAACTGGGTAGCATGTTATCAAGAAAGTACATACATCTTATGCAAGATCGATTTAGCTTGCTTATCTAAACATCCGTAAATCGTCATCGTTCATGATGATGAACTAAACATCATCATCAACAGCCCGTAGACGTCCACTACTGAACATAGGCCTCCCCCAGAGAGCGCCACTATGAGTGGCTGTTGGCCTCCTGCATCCATCGGCTCCCCGCGGTTTTCACCAGGTTGTCGGTCCACCTAGTGGGGGGTCTGCCTACGCTGCGCCTTCCGATTCGTGGTCGCCACTCGAGAACTTTTCTTCCCCATCGGTTCCCCTGTTATGTGAGCGATGTGGCCTGCCCATTGCCATTTCAACTTGCTAATTTTAAGGGCTATATTTATTTATTTATTTATTTATTTATTTATTAATTACATGCTTTCATACAATGTCATTTAGTGTAACTAAAACTAAATACCTAGTCCTACATATTTCATTGTATGAGCCCTGTGAGGGCGTTGCACTTCTGAGTGGAGCTGGAGCGTACATATCTATATCTAATAAAAATAGCAAATTATACATATTTTAATTGAATTTCGTCATCTTATATACAATTTAGGTCAATTTATATATTATTATTGTCATCATTCTAAGTAAATTTCAAAACGGGATAAATTTTATATTGCAATTGTTAGATTAATTATTAATATTACCTACTTTGATATTAATACTTTTAATTTTTATCATTTCCTACATCGAGTGTAACAGGACCGAGCGAACTAAAGTTTATCTGCTTTAAATTCTTCGACTGAGTAATAGCCTTATTTTAGCAAAAATGATTTTAGTCGTCTTGTGAACATCATATCTTCTGATTCGGATTTAATATCTTCCGGCAATTTGTTATAGTTAGAGATCACTCTGCAATAAGGGCTCATGCTTACTATTTTAAGGGTTGTCAGGGGGTCGGTCACTATCGGTCGGATTTCCTCGTTCCGCATCTGATCTCGCAGGGAAACACCGAGCATAGCTCTCTCCATAGCTCGTTGCGCGACTTTGAGCTTACTAATGAGGCTAACAGTAAGAGTCACGGTTCAGTTCCATATGTTATCACTGGCAACACACACATTGATAACCTTTAACTAAACATACCACCGCGTTAATGTACCCTTACTGTGTCACGTTATAGTTCAACATGGGTGACTACGAGTGGCGGTCGTACACGGCGGTGGAGCGCGAGGCGGCGCAGTTCGGCGCGGGGCTCCGCGAGCTCGGGTGCCAGCCGCGCGGGAACGTCGTCATGTTCGCCGAGACCCGCGCCGAGTGGATGCTCGCCGCGCACGGCTGCTTCAAGCAGAGCATTCCCGGTTAGTGTACACTGCTGCATACGTGGCTACCGGGAGTGATGGGACCGGATCGTGGGCGGCAGTGGAGCGGGAGGCGGCAATCGGGGGTGGCAGCTTTTTTGACCAACTTTCGCAGTGATTGAGGGTTCGTAAGTTCGTATGCAGTACACTGTAGAGTGGGTGGGTTTCAAAACACGTCGATTCATCATTAACAGCCTGAAGACGTCCACTGCTGAACATAGGCCTCCCCCCGGAAGCGCCACTTAGAGCGGCTACTCGCCTCCTGCATCCATCGGCTCCCCGCGGCTTTCACCAGGTCGTCGGTCCACCTAGTGGGGGGCCGGCCTACGCTGCGTCTTCCAGTTCGTGGTCGCCACTCGAAAACCTTTCTTCCCCATCGGTTGTCAGTTCTACCAGCGAGACACGTCGATTACATCAATTAAAATTTTTGGGTTGAGGAAGTTTTGTTTGTTTGTGAATTCTAGACTAAAAAAGCATATAAGTCAGTATGTGGTAAAATGGTACATACAAGGTTTACACAATATGACATCAAGATGTTCGCGAAAACGGTCAAAGTACTCGTCACAACCATATCCACACCTCATGGACCTATGGAAATCTCGCACAGTCCGTTTCTCGAGGTCATTTTGCCACATACTTGCAAGATGTGGAATGAGTTTTCCGCTGAGCTACAACATGGTGAACTTCAAACGACGCGAGAGCCTAAAAAGGTAGGCAACGCATCGACAACACCCCTGGTTTTGCTGGTGTTTATAGGCGACGGTAACTCTTACCATCAAGTAGGCCGTCAGCTTGTTTGCCTGACCGTGTTATAAAATAAAAAAGTAACAGAGTTAAAGCAGGTTCGCTGCGCCATGTTTTGAACAGAATATTGTTCTTGAACATTGTTTGTTCAAAACATTTCCCGTCCGCTGGGCCATGTTTTGAACAAAACATTGTTTAAGAACAATATTCTGTTCAAAACATGGAACAGCGGTCACACCTTTATGGTCATAACATTTTCATTACAACGCGTTAACAATCAGTACGTCCCCCACAGTTGTAACAATATACGCGACACTCGGCGACGAGGCCATAGCGCACGGTATCAACGAGACCGAAGTGTCCACTGTGATCACATCCCACGAGCTGCTCCCCAAGTTCAAGAAGATCCTGTCCCGGACTCCGCGCGTGGACACCATCATATACATGGAGGACCAGCTGAAGGTCACCGCCACCGACGGCTACAAGCCGGGCACCAGGATCCTCGGGTACAAGGAGGTTGTCCAGATGGGGATCAACTCCAAAATTGGTAAGTTTGTACAACGGATTTAAAAGAGGAAACCTCCAATTTCAGTTGTTTATTGCCATTCCACAATGATTTGGTATTTACAGGTGTTCGTTTTCTCAAGTTCATCATTGCCCTGTTGGACACGCAAAAATAGAAGAAAGGACGATGTAATGTCATTCATTATTTACTAACGCGCCTTCCAACTTAGTGGATTAGATGCTCTCCCAACTGAGTTATGTAGTCACATGCTCAGCAACTGCGGAAATCTCTAGGACTATATTTTTGTACTGACTAAGCAGACGTGGCGATCGCTATCATCTTTGTTCTTTGACTCTTTATTCTACAAATAAATATTGCGGAGCAAAGGAATAGTTATTTTGTGTTGTTTATGGTCTTTATCCAGTATCACCGGCGACATTGTTTCCTGAAAAATATAATTTTTAAGGCTAGACTAGAATGAACCGGTATCTTCTAGGCAAGGCAGGTTTCATCGTCGACTCACTTTCCATTTGGTGAGGCTGTAAACAAATGTTAGCCCATCGGTGATTTAAAAAGAAAATAGTCATTCCATTATTCATAAATAGGCCTAAAGGCCTCCCTTACAGAGCGTCACTTCGAGCGTATGCTGGCCTCCTGCATTCCACTAATTATGCAGTGTTTATTAGTGAGAGTCAGTGTAGTTTACACTTTAAAATTCCCAAGAAATATAGTATGATATCGTTCCACAGAGTCCGTTCCCCCGTCACCGTTGGACACGGCGATCATAATGTACACATCAGGATCGACGGGCGTCCCTAAGGGCGTGATTCTCTCTCACCGCAACATGCTGGCCACCTTGAAAGCGTTCGCGGATGCGATGCCTATCTTCGACGGGGATGTGCTCATGGGGTTCCTGCCGCTAGCACATGTCTTCGAACTGCTGGCTGAGAGCTTGTGTCTCTTCGGAGGTAATACTCGACAAACGTGAGCTATGAAAATCGACATAATCTCTTCTGTCGAGAATGTTTTGACCGACGAACGATCATACAATATGTGGTTAATCCGCAGGCGTACCAATCGGATACTCCACTCCGCTGACGATGTTGGACTCGTCTAGTAAGATCATGAAGGGCACTAAAGGGGACGCAACCATTCTACGGCCGACCTGCATCACTACTGTACCGGTAAGTTATACTTGTGTCAACGATGTACCTAATTATGATATTTATTTAAAAATAAGGTATATTCGCAAGTAACCGTTCCCCCGTTGTCCCCAGCTGATAATGGACCGCATCAGCAAGGGCATCACGGAGAAGGTGTCCCGGAGCGGCGAGTTCGCGCACGCGTTCTTCAAGTGGGCGTACGGGTACAAGCAGGCGTGGATGCGGCGCGGGTACTGCACGCCCGCGCTCGACCGGCTCGTGTTCCACCGCGCGCGCGCGCTGCTCGGCGGCCGCGTGCGCATGATGATAGCAGGCGGCGCGCCGCTAGCGCCCGACACGCACACGCAGGTGGGTGCACGTGACGTGCGCATGATGATAGCAGGCGGCGCGCCGCTAGCGCCCGACACGCACACGCAGGTGGGTGCACGTGACGTGCGCATGATGGTAGCAGGCGGCGCGCCGCTAGCGCCCGACACGCACACGCAGGTGGGTGCACGTGACGTGCGCATGATGGTAGCAGGCGGCGCGCCGCTAGCGCCCGACACGCACACGCAGGTGGGTGCACGTGACGTGCGCATGATGGTAGCAGGCGGCGCGCCGCTAGCGCCCGACACGCACACGCAGGTGGGTGCACGTGACGTGCGCATGATGGTAGCAGGCGGCGCGCCGCTAGCGCCCGACACGCACACGCAGGTGGGTGCACGTGACGTGCGCATGATGGTAGCAGGCGGCGCGCCGCTAGCGCCCGACACGCACACGCAGGTGGGTGCACGTGACGTGCGCATGATGATAGCAGGCGGCGCGCCGCTAGCGCCCGACACGCACACGCAGGTGGGTGCACGTGACGTGCGCATGATGGTAGCAGGCGGCGCGCCGCTAGCGCCCGACACGCACACGCAGGTGGGTGCACGTGACGTGCGCATGATGGTAGCAGGCGGCGCGCCGCTAGCGCCCGACACGCACACGCAGGTGGGTGCACGTGACGTGCGCATGATGGTAGCAGGCGGCGCGCCGCTAGCGCCCGACACGCACACGCAGGTGGGTGCACGTGACGTGCGCATGATGATAGCAGGCGGCGCGCCGCTAGCGCCCGACACGCACACGCAGGTGGGTGCACGTGACGTGCGCATGATGGTAGCAGGCGGCGCGCCGCTAGCGCCCGACACGCACACGCAGGTGGGTGCACGTGACGTGCGCATGATGGTAGCAGGCGGCGCGCCGCTAGCGCCCGACACGCACACGCAGGTGGGTGCACGTGACGTGCGCATGATGGTAGCAGGCGGCGCGCCGCTAGCGCCCGACACGCACACGCAGGTGGGTGCACGTGACGTGCGCATGATGGTAGCAGGCGGCGCGCCGCTAGCGCCCGACACGCACACGCAGGTGGGTGCACGTGACGTGCGCATGATGGTAGCAGGCGGCGCGCCGCTAGCGCCCGACACGCACACGCAGGTGGGTGCACGTGACGTGCGCATGATGGTAGCAGGCGGCGCGCCGCTAGCGCCCGACACGCACACGCAGGTGGGTGCACGTGACGTGCGCATGATGGTAGCAGGCGGCGCGCCGCTAGCGCCCGACACGCACACGCAGGTGGGTGCACGTGACGTGCGCATGATGGTAGCAGGCGGCGCGCCGCTAGCGCCCGACACGCACACGCAGGTGGGTGCACGTGACGTGCGCATGATGGTAGCAGGCGGCGCGCCGCTAGCGCCCGACACGCACACGCAGGTGGGTGCACGTGACGTGCGCATGATGGTAGCAGGCGGCGCGCCGCTAGCGCCCGACACGCACACGCAGGTGGGTGCACGTGACGTGCGCATGATGGTAGCAGGCGGCGCGCCGCTAGCGCCCGACACGCACACGCAGGTGGGTGCACGTGACGTGCGCATGATGGTAGCAGGCGGCGCGCCGCTAGCGCCCGACACGCACACGCAGGTGGGTGCACGTGACGTGCGCATGATGGTAGCAGGCGGCGCGCCGCTAGCGCCCGACACGCACACGCAGGTGGGTGCACGTGACGTGCGCATGATGGTAGCAGGCGGCGCGCCGCTAGCGCCCGACACGCACACGCAGGTGGGTGCACGTGACGTGCGCATGATGGTAGCAGGCGGCGCGCCGCTAGCGCCCGACACGCACACGCAGGTGGGTGCACGTGACGTGCGCATGATGGTAGCAGGCGGCGCGCCGCTAGCGCCCGACACGCACACGCAGGTGGGTGCACGTGACGTGCGCATGATGGTAGCAGGCGGCGCGCCGCTAGCGCCCGACACGCACACGCAGGTGGGTGCACGTGACGTGCGCATGATGATAGCAGGCGGCGCGCCGCTAGCGCCCGACACGCACACGCAGGTGGGTGCACGTGACGTGCGCATGATGGTAGCAGGCGGCGCGCCGCTAGCGCCCGACACGCACACGCAGGTGGGTGCACGTGACGTGCGCATGATGGTAGCAGGCGGCGCGCCGCTAGCGCCCGACACGCACACGCAGGTGGGTGCACGTGACGTGCGCATGATGGTAGCAGGCGGCGCGCCGCTAGCGCCCGACACGCACACGCAGGTGGGTGCACGTGACGTGCGCATGATGGTAGCAGGCGGCGCGCCGCTAGCGCCCGACACGCACACGCAGGTGGGTGCACGTGACGTGCGCATGATGGTAGCAGGCGGCGCGCCGCTAGCGCCCGACACGCACACGCAGGTGGGTGCACGTGACGTGCGCATGATGGTAGCAGGCGGCGCGCCGCTAGCGCCCGACACGCACACGCAGGTGGGTGCACGTGACGTGCGCATGATGGTAGCAGGCGGCGCGCCGCTAGCGCCCGACACGCACACGCAGGTGGGTGCACGTGACGTGCGCATGATGGTAGCAGGCGGCGCGCCGCTAGCGCCCGACACGCACACGCAGGTGGGTGCACGTGACGTGCGCATGATGGTAGCAGGCGGCGCGCCGCTAGCGCCCGACACGCACACGCAGGTGGGTGCTACCGGGAAGAAGCTTTGGGGGGACCTCCGGGACACACTATAGTACCCTCTTCCACAGGTCCGCACCAGTGTCCACAGTACAGTATCCCCCCCACGGGTCCCCACCTGCAGTGTCCACACTATAGTATCCTCCCGCAGGTCCGCATCTGCCTGTGCTGCGACGTGGTGGTGGGGTACGGGCTGACGGAGACGACGTCCTGCGCGACGGTGATGGACGTGCGCGACCGGTCCACGGGCCGCGTGGGCGCGCCCACGCTCGGGACCGACCTGCGCCTGCACGACTGGGCCGAGGGCGGCTACCGCGTCTCCAACAAGCCCTTCCCGCAGGTACTATATGCTTCATATCACTTCTTTTGTTTCTATATGTTAAACAGTGAGGTAGGTACTTCAATGCTTATAATGCTTATAATGCTTTGCGGGTGTAGAAAGATTCGGATAAGGAATCCAGAGAATGCACAGCAGCAGCATTTTCTTCAATGCGGTCGCCGAGACGCTGCCAAGCGGAAAGGTCTATGTTCAGCAGTGGACGCCTTTCGGCTAATTATGTGCTAGAATATTACGTGAGTCTATGCTCTTGGACTGTCGAGATTTGATTCATAAAATTATGATTCAAGCACCCTTTAGACTACGCTCAACTAGGCTCGAGATGAGATTGCACTCACAAATAAATGAACTCGTGTTACGAGATTTCATTACCAAAAATAAATGAACTACTTAGTCTTAAGTATGAGATTTCAATCACAAAAATAAATTCACTCTTCTTGAGTATGAGATTGCAATCGTCATCAGTCTGAAGACGTCCACTGCTGAGCATAGGCCTCCCCCAAAGATCGCCACTGAGCGGCCGCTTGCCTCTTACATGCATCGGCTATATAGGATAGGCATAGTATTGACATGTAGCCAGACTAGAGCTCCAATAGAAAAAGTTCCTATTCACAGTTTGGCTAAATACTATATATTACCAGAATGGACTGTTACATCGTAATTGCGATGTTTTTCTTTTGTTTTGACGTGTAACTTTAGGGTTATCAATAAATGATTTATATTTAGAGCCAGCGTTCCGTATTCCAGGGTGAGATAGTGATAGGCGGTGATTGCGTGGCGGAGGGCTACTACCGGAACCCGGACAAGACGCGCGCCGAGTTCCTCGAGGTCGACGGCCGGCGCTGGTTCCGCTCGGGGGACATCGGCGAGCTGCACCACGACGGCTGCATCAAGATCATTGGTAACTACTCTGTCTACTACTGGTACACTCTGGTGCCCTACTACCTCTGGTACCCCTTTCATTGGATATGGGCTGGGTGGTTGCTCGCTGTAATAGGTGATGATTCATGGGATATACACTATGATGACTGGCTGCACTACACTTTGAAGACAGCTTCTTATTTAATTTGACGTTTGTCCACTCCGCGCGGTTTCCGTGTACTGCAGCCCATTTGGGTACGTTCTAGTAAGATACGTGCGTACTTAAAGCTGTAAAGCTTCACTGCAGACGGGCAGAAGTCAACTTGATAATAACCATGTATTTTTTAGAAAAGCGTGAATGAGTTAATGAAATCTTTGTTTGCTCTAATGTATGTTACATGTTCTACCATAGACTGCAGGTCAAATTGAAGGATATCAAAGACAAAAAAGTATATTTAATGACTATTTGATTAAATTTATTTTCAAACTGCATTGCTGTTTTTTTTTTTTTTTTTTTTTTTTTTTCTTTTGAAGCAATGTGGGCAACCAGGGGCTGTACTGTGAGCTCTTGGCACGATTCAAACCAAAGCCTACATTGGATAGATTTGTTTTTTTTGTATGAAGATTTTGACAAGCGATCCAATATAGGCTCCGTTTTGACTCGCACTAAGAGCTCACAGTACGGCCCCAGTATAACCTAAAAACCAAGTCAGTTACAGTTTCTTGAAGTTGTTCAATTCTTACAATAGCTTATTGTAATAATGATGATAAATTATCACAAATGTCATCCATCACAAAGTGTTTTGGGGATGATGGAAAAGATAGAAGAGCGGATAATCCTGCTCAGTGGCATGGATAGCGGAGAAGCCCATGTCCAGAAGCAGACTAAAGTGGACTGCTGATGACGGTTTATATGAATGATGGATTTATAGGTTTTGCCGTTTCTAAAGCATACGTGAGCTATTAATTCCCTAACTAACTCACTGTACACATAACTCCAGACCGCAAAAAGGACCTAGTGAAACTGCAAGCGGGCGAGTACGTATCCCTCGGGAAGGTGGAGGCGGAGCTGAAGACGTGTCCCATCGTGGAGAACATCTGCGTGTACGGCGACAGCAGCAAGTCGTACACGGTGGCGCTCGTGGTGCCCAGCCCGCCGCACCTGGCCGAGCTCGCGCGCCGGCTCGGGGCGCCGCCCGGGGACTTCCACTCCTTGTGCCACAACGCTGCCGTGGAGAAGGCTGTCGTCAAGGAACTCGCTGATCATGCCAGGAAATGTAAGTGTTCTCAATCGCAGATTATAACTATGTTTGGTAGGTTCTTTGGTACTGTTGCCGTTGTAAATCTAACATTTCTATGAGTAATTAAGAGCAGATGAAAAATTGTACTCTGCCTAATATCGAGAACTTGACATATTTCTCTACTTCTTCATCACCATCAACAGCATGAAGACATTCACTGCTGAATGTAGGCTTCTTATACTCAGTTGTTGATTATATTTTCAAGCAGGATTTTATTTATTTATTTATTTATTTATTTATTTTCATATTAAGGCGTGCGGTGGACTCCAAGGAAAAATATGTTATAATCAATACGCTAAAAATACATATTAGTAATACAAAATTAATAAACTACATGACGCGGTACTGGTGGAGAGACGACTGAGAAGGCCAGAGAGCGCGGTCGCCGCGTGTTACAGTTTCTGCCGCGTTTGCATTCTGTGCCCCTACACCTCATTTAAGAAACTACTTCTTGTACTTTCAGATAAGATACAAACCATCAAACCAGTACGAATATTCCAATTTCTACTAATATGTAAAAGTGAAACGCTATCCGTTCGTTTGCGTGGCTTTTACACCATTGCTGAACCGTTTTCGCAGACATTTTACACTCACGACTGCTGGCATTACTGATATCATTAGGGTACCGAACATATTGAGTAAAATCGTAGCGCGTCTCCGTTCTATAACACATGATAAGTTGTCGTGTCATTATGTCCAGGTGGGCTGGAGAAGTTCGAGGTGCCAGCAGCCGTGAAGCTGTGCACAGAAGTGTGGTCGCCGGACATGGGGCTGGTGACGGCCGCCTTCAAGATCAAACGGAAGGACATCCAGGACCGGTACAAGGAGGACATCAAGCGGATGTACGCCTCCTGAGCACACCACTAGTGAGGCGTCCGTGAACACTACGACCTTCGGCTGGCCGGTTCGTTCATATAACCTGGAGGTCTAGCAAAGATCCCAAACCCCAATGCCAACGCCAAACGCTAACTCCAAAATGTACTGGAATGACATTTCGGCAATCCGCAGCTAATGTCATTACAATACATTTTTGGAGTTAGCGTTTGGGATCTTTGCTAGACCCCTGATACTTTCCCGTGTGTCGACCGTCTGTTATGTACCCTATTTTCTAATCAGACGGAGTAAACTGACTTTACCGATGTTGCCACATTCTCGTGTAAAATAAATAGTGACATAGTAAAAGGGATATAGTTCAGTGAATCGTTTTCAGTTTAAAGATCTATTTATGGTTTTGTATTCTTCCCACCCCTTCTTAAAATCGTAATCACTGCCTAATTTGTGGTTCAAATTATTTGTTTAATATTTTTAAACATAGTTCCGATCTTTTGAACTATAAAAAGCTGATACAGACCAATCACTACGATTTAGAAGCTGGCAACATTTTGAGAAGTGGGGTTACGATCTGTCAGTTTACTCCGTCTAATAAAAAAATAACACTGTAGGTCCGAAGTTGTCGACTCGAAATCGTCGATCGGTTCTAAGTTTGTAATAATTTTGATAAGCCCTGTGTACATAGTTATTACTTTTTGTCTCTAATTAATATAGTTCGTATTATCTTAGTGCGGAAATGATTACTTGTTTGCGTGCCGATGCATGCTCCTTTTGTTGTATAAAGTACTTTTAAAATTCAAACGTTTAATGAGATTCTTGTGTAATAAAGATAGATCTGACTTTTGAACGGTATTTGCGAATGAATGGTTCGTGTGACTGACAGTGTAATACTTTCGGAAGTCCCGTAGATATTGGCCTAGCGTCGCGATGCATGACGGTTGTCTATTTATTGTCTATCCAGCATTACGTTCCTAGTACCAAGACAACGTGTAACGTTCGTGGAACATGTAACGCAAACTCAGTAGGATAAGTTAACGTTTAGTACTTAGAGGGTATGGGGTAGAGTTTGCCAATGTTTTAATAATTTTTGCAATAATTTAGCATCTTTAGTTTATTTGTGTATAATGAAAGGTGAGTGATGAGGTCACTGCATAATCTTGTAGCCAAATGGTTTGTTTTAATTAGTTCTTGTGTTAGAAGAGGAACCGTTGCCACTACTCCTGACTAACGTTTCCTTACTCAGTTTTGTGTGACAGCTGTAAATCATCTTTAATATTATTTTTCTGTGATAATATTTATACATTTATCGCTTAACTACTCGGTGGATGGTAGTGGCAACGCTTCCAAAGTCGATTATAAAATTGTTGATTAGTTTTATTTGTAAAAATCAAGGCTATTCTATACTAGTATCTCCAACACCAGGACCGCAACGCTAGTCAGTGTTACTTCGAATGTTAATCCAATCATATTAAGGCATTTCATATTTCTGGCCGCATTTTGCTGAGCATTTACATCCCGAATCTATGTCTATTTTAATGTAATCGTCGGTAATTCAATCAATTTAATGTTTAATATAAATTCCATAGATGTTTTTAAATGTTGGAATAAAGTATGTTACTGTATCGATTATCAACATGTTTTTCGATGTAATAGTTTCGGATAATAGTGTGATCTACTTATTACGGTTATTAGTGTCTGTAGGTGTTCTTTGCTCAGTTTATGTGAATGTTTTTGTTTTAAATTCTTAAAATTGCAATTGAAAACCAATTTTGTATTATTTATTCAATAAATGTTAATAAAATCAGCATGGATCGTTTCATTGAGAATGGTTTTTAACCACGTTTTTGCCAGTAATATAAAAGTATAGGCCTGCGTAGCTGCACATTTTTGAAGAGTGTTTAGCTGAAGGTGCGTACGGACAGAGCGTTCCTGTGTTACGCGTAGTTGGGAAACACTGTCCACGCGTACAGCTCCTGTACGGACCGCCGCGAACCTGTACGCGAGGGCAATCGATCCAGAGTCATGCGCCATGACCCCGACAACTTAGCGGTTTTTTTTTCAAATTGCCTTCCATGCATCTTGGCGTAAATCGTTATTCAGTTAGTGTGCTAGCCCACAAGATCCGGTGAAATTCATAAAGTTGAATCAATCTGATAATATTTTCATTACTGAAACTCGAAGAACACGTGTGTCTATTCATTTTGCCGTCCAAATATAGCGTACCCGGTCGTGTGTGTCCTCTTTGACGCGCGTTCAAAAGCCGGCCGACGGCCCCAAGAGTACGCTTAGCTGCAAGTATGGACATGACGTTCCGGACACGCGTAAATTGACTACGCGTACCAGTGTACGCGCTATCCGTACGCATCTTTATAGTAACCCGCATCGCCACTGCCGGGTGACATGGCGTTTATTTTTAATATCTGGTGGTATGTTACAGGTATGTGGGGTCTGAGGGGATATTAGAAAAAAAGTAAAAAGAGAGGGTTATAAGTGGGTGTTAAATATAATCAAAATGATGATAGTGGCATAAGATACAGCGTTACACATAAAGTTAATCCGTAATAATTTTGGATTTTTCAAAACCTCCGATTTTGTTTTATAATAATATGGCACAAAATGATAAAACTCGATTTTTTTTGGCCTGTCAGTGAATTATACTCACAGATTACAGAAAAAACAATTGTTGCTTTGTGATAAAACCAACAAGACAACTGTTGGTAGAGAATATAAAACATTCAGTTTGGTAGCTCCAGTATTGCAAGCAATAAATATTATAGTTTAAAGTCAAATATAAAAAATCGGAGGAGTGAATAAGTTTTTTATAAGAATATTTTTAATCTTGCAATACTGATTTGAATAAACATCCAAGTTCCATACAAAAAAAGTCTTGTCCATTATTCTGGGGTTTCAAGTAGATGGAATTAAGTATTTTGCGGTAGTAGATGAATTGAAGCTACCATCGATTTTTGTAACTTTGGAGAAAGCGTTTGATATTTTAAAATAAAATTAACGCATGGATTCGTCAAAAAATTGTTTTATTGTATATTAGTGCTAATCGAATAACTCGTCGGAGAACAATCCGTAGGTAACATACGAATACATGGAATTATGTCTATAATTTCATACACTACACACATACTCTTATACAAATATATTTGAAATTTTAGTACATCTATACGAATACATAATTCCGAGGACCGAGAGGTCGCCTCGCGCGGCTAGGCGGCGGTCATCTTGCAGAGGTGTCGGAGCTGCATGATCTTGATGTCGTCGGTGCCGAACTTGACGACCCCCTCCTGGTTCTCGATGGAGATGAGGTGTCCGACGGCCTCGCGGTCCTCGCCCGCGATCACCTTGACCCGGTCCCCGGCGGCGGGCACGGCCGGGTCGAGCAGGTCGGCCGGCACGGACAGCACGCGCTCGTCGGCCGGCACGTAGAGCGCCACCGAGCCGGCCGACACGCCGCGCACCACGCCCGCCGTGCCGGCGCCGCGCACGCGCACCTCCAGCTCCGCGCTCGCCCACTCCTCGCCCGCGCCCGCCGGCGACCGCGGCGAGTACCCGCCCGGCGACGGCGTGCCGCCCAGGTACCCGGGCGACGGCGACGGCCGGTACGGGCTGTACGTGTGGTCCGACCCGTACATCGTGCCCGGCGTGGCCGGCGTGAACGGGCCCGCGCCGTACCCCGGGCTGGCCTGCGCCTCGTACTCGAAGTCGGGCGCGCGCGCCGGCGTGGCGGAGGCGGAGGGGTCCCAGGCGCCGTGCGCCGGCGTGCGCGCGCCCTCGTGCGAGGGCGTGGCGGAGCCGTAGTGCGGCGTGCGGTTGCCCACGTCGTAGATGGGCGTCTGCGAGCCGTGCATCGGCGTCTTGATGCCCGTGTCCCGGTACGTCGGCGTGTGCGCGCCGGCCAGCGCGGGCGTGCGCGCCGGCGTGCGCGAGTAGAAGGAGCCCGAGCCGGGCGCGGCGCCGGGCCCGCCCGCGCCCGCGATGTGCCCGCGGTCCACGGAGATGGTCTGGCAGGCGGAGTGCAGCTCCACGCGCGCCGTGCTGCCGGTCGCGTCCTTCACGATCCCCACGTTCCCCTTGTACGGGCCGCCGGTGATCTTGATGGTCTGCCCGATGAGGTCGCGGTCGCGCGCGGCGCCCCGGCCGGCCCCGCGCCCCCGGCCGCGCGGCGAGGCGCCCCCGCCCCCGCGCGCGGGGTGCGGGGAGGCGATGCGCGGGGACATGAACCCCGGCTGCGGCGCGCCGCCCCCGCCCCCTCCCCCGCCCCTGCCGCCCGCCAGCTGCAGGTGCCGCGTCTTGCACACGAAGATGCCGCCGTTGTCGAGGTACATCCGCGACTGGAGGAACGCGAAGTTCCGGTAAAGGTGCTTGATCTCACCGTTGCGGCCCGCGTGCGGCCCGTCGATCACCTTCACGATGTCGCGCTTCTGGATCGTATTCTGCTCGGAGTCGAGCGCCATCGTGAACCGGTTCTCGCGGCGCTTCTGCAGCGCCTGCGGCTTGGCCTCGATCACCTTCCCCTGCATGCCGAGCACGTGGAAGTTCTCCTTCTCGAGGCGCACGATGACGCCGACGGTCTGCGGGTCGAGCTGCACCATGTCCCCCCACTGGAAGTGCCCGAGCGAGTCGACGCCGGTGGCCATGTCGGAGCACAGCTGCAGGTCGCGCGGCAACACCTCCAGCTCGTGCATGGTGAGGTCGGAGACGAGCACGGCGCGGTGCGGCTCCACGCGCACCACCAGCCCCGTGTCGCCCTCGTACCGCCCCGCCACCACCTTCACGTGGTCCCCTTGCTTGAAGTACTTGCGCAGCTCGTTCGGCTTGAACACGAGCGGGTCCTTCAGCGCGTCGTGCTTCGGCATCACGGTGATCATGGAGCCGTCGATGGCGACGATGCGCGCCTGCAGGTTGGCGAGGTCCCCGGAGCTGACCTCCACGTTGTCTCCCATGGAGAAGGAGTGCAGCGCGGCGGGGTCGTCCTTGGAGGGTGCGGCGAGCTCGATGTCGATCCCCTCGGGCTGCTCCTCGAACCGCTCGAGCTCCGTGAGCGTCGGCTTCACGCCCTCCGCCAGGATCGCGGACATGGTGAAATTCTTGTAGAGGAACCCCTTGCGCGAGTACCGGTTGCCCTCGAAGATGAGGAAGTCTCCGTCGGAGGTGACCTCTCCGCCGATGGCGCGAATGGCCTCGGGGTCGAAGGGCTTGGCCGCGGGTCGCCGCTTCTTCTTCCGCTTGGCCGCTTCGCTCTCGCTCTGCACGGTCCGCAGCGCGCCGCGGAGACGCGTGTAGTCTATCCGGGGCAATAGTTTCAGATGCACCTGGTTTTGAGCTAAATCTACGTAGTCCACTTGAGCTATGTCATCCTTGTACAGGCCTCGTTTTAACCTCACCCACTGCTTTGGTTTCAGACCGGACTGCTCTTTGACCACACGCAGGACATCTGTCATTTCCTTGATCGGAACCATCTCCTGCTTCCATATGCCCATTCGTAGGGTGCCCACGTTGTTTATGATTGCCTTAACATGGGTCTGCTTGTAGGCCTCCAGGTAGATGTAGCCTTTGACACCTTCCGGCGCGACGATTGATTTTATTTGGAAAGGTTCATCAGAACCTTGGTATGCTATGAACTTTCGCATGAGTAGGAGTACTGTGGCCTTTTCTTCCCCAATCCTGCATTTGACCATCCATAGGTTGGGATCCTTGATCCCAGGCAGTAAGGTTTGTTGTGTGATTTCATCTGACATTTCTTCACCACCTTCCCCAAAGTGCCTGAGTGCTGCCGACTCATCAGCATACTTATTTCTTAAGTATTCCTCAATCTCTTCTTCTTTCTGAGAGTCCCACAGATTGGTACCTCTCCTGCGACCTTCAATCTCCCTGGCAGTAGGACCAATCTCATCTACTTCATTCCCAACAATGCCCATTTCTTGGGCACCTTCCTCCCATTCATCATCTTCATCCACTTCATCATCTACCTACAAAATAATTAAAACAAAACATTTTATGACAACAAAATAAAAAAGGTAGAGCTTATAATCATTTTTATTTCAAGATTCATATGGCATAACTATAAAAGAAATATATAAGCAATTAATTTCAGTTTAATTGGTGTGTCATTTACTTTGTCCATCTACGTCTACCAAGGAAAATATATCCATGTTACTTAAGATGTGTTTGAAATATGCAGCTCCTTGGACCTTTTTTACTCAGGGGAAATAATTTGTGCATTTCTACAAGTTTAAAACAACAAGCTATGGGCACCGGGGTGTATCACAATTCATTTAGCCTATATAAAATAGATTGTAGGACCACATACCTCAGCTTCATCAATAATAAAACCACCATAGCGGCCGCTATCCTTCTTCCTTTTCTTTCTCAGTCTTTCATCCTCCTCATCTTCTTCATATTCTTCAGAGTCCACCAAATCCTCTCCTTCTGGCTCTTGCTCATCCTAACAAATAATGTTATCATCAGCTAAATAAATATGTAAAACAGATCTTATTTTTATTATTATGGGCATGCCCAGACTTAAATACATTCTAGTTGTTTAACTCATAATAATAACCTTCAATTGTGCTTCTACATCTCCAGTATAAATAACCTTTATCAGTACAAGAGAAAATGGATAAGTTGTTGACTAAAGCAATATTTATTAAATAATTACTACAAATACATCAGTTTTATTCAGAGGACCATATTTGATCAAAATCCCTGCATAAGTGGAAGATTTCTTATAAAATTTGTCTGTTTATGTGATTTTTCCACTTCACAATAGTGTTGCAACTGTTTTGGATGGTTTATTTGGATGTAATTTTATCGCTTGTACTACAAATATTACCAACAGTTATCTAATTCAATATCGGAAGACACTGGTATCCTGCAGACACATAGGCAGACATATAGATTGGTAGTGAAACTGCAGGATTCTTCTAGGTGAATATAATTGGACACAAACAAGTGGGTTTATACAGACGTATTGCTATACTGCATATTATGCATGGAGTGGTGTTTATAATCCCAGAGACCAAGAAAGTTCTTACCTCCACCTCCTCCTCGCCGGAGGCTTCTTTGGCTTCATCATCTTTGTTATTGCGGCTGGCATCGGACGCAACAGAGCGGCTCCTGCCACGAGACAACACGTTATCATAACTGCTTAGCATACGAGTATAGAGTAATGTATCGAAATCGATCGTAGAAGCCTTACCGAGACCTAGATCGTGAGCGGGCGCGAGAGCGCGACCTGGAGCGCGATCGAGAAGGGCTTCGCGAAGGGCTACGGCTGCCGGACCGCGATCTGGAGCCCGAACGGGATCGGGAGCCCGAACGCGACCTCGCCGACCGATTGGAAGCAGCACTTCTTCGAGAACGATTCGAGGCTACGCTCCCCGCCTCTGAACCACTGCCCGAAAAATTACTGGCTTCCGAATCGGACATTATCTCTGTTTATTTAAAACTAAGGATATTGACCCATTTATTTTAATTTTATTAAAGAGAAAATCCACATAAAACACACCAACCAAACTACGGCGACAGATTGTCAAATTAAAAAATGAAAACGTCAAAGTCAAATTTTCATAGACAATACCACAGACTAAGTATATCTGTTACTGGCACACGAGCGATTTTGCTGGAGAATACCGGCAAAAATCGACTAAAATGGAATAACATATAGTGGGTATCACTAAATGATGCATATAGTTCTACATTGTCGATGACTTACATGAAAAGAAAAAAACAATTGTCTATTGATTCGTCGTTCGTTTTGCCCCACCGAATAGTGAAATTATTACAAAAAAATCATTCAATGTGTGTTAAAACTGCACAAAGTTTAATACAAATGTAAATAAAACGCAGTACGGGTAAAGTCATCACCAATTAAAATAAACAAACAAGTGTCAGTGCTGCAAGGGTTGATTTTTGCGAAGCTCAAGTTCATCACTAGCTTTCGGTTGGGGTTTCGCATTTTCTATAATAAACAGTCATAGTGGTGCATTGGGGCAGCTGATCGATTGCAAAGGAAGTGTGCTAGCTATTTAGCAGGGCAGTGTAGTGAGTGGGTGGGTGCGATGTGCCAGTGAGGTCGTCTAGCGGCGGCGGCGAGGAGTGACCGAGGAATCCTTGCTGGGGTGTCATGCTGGAGACGCGGTCGGCGCGCGCCGCAGACTCGGTGTGGGCGAACAAGCCGCTGCCGGCGCCGCACGCCATGGCCAATCCTAGGCACGGGAAAAATGCCCAGGTGAGAACAACATCCCTGCCTTATCACCCACTCATCAGCCCTAACGGTAAGGTAACGTACCTAGTACGCTGACGTAGTTTCGTCTATGCACCAAGGTCCCGGAAATCTTGATTCTTGATTGGTATTGCTACATTGCCAGCTTCATTATGTATGCAGCTGTAGGTTCCAATTAGGATATCCTGTAGAAACTTCCTCTCATACACTTTCAACTGGAATTACAGTTTACCATAAATTCAGTTAGGTTGGTTCTTCAAATGATTTTTACATAATATAAAATACTGGTATATATACTCATATCATATAATGTCATATTAATCTCTATAATTCTTAATTTTTTATTTTAACTAACAGATTGAAACAACACACACAACTATATAATATATTAAGTTTAAACGTTTATAGAAGAGCACAACATATACCTAATAATAAATAAGGCTTAATCTGTTTGATACTGACCTCTACATTCCTCCCACCACAACTATCCACCATTAGATAATACAAAACCCCCTTTCTAAAAGTACAAATCATGACCTTACCTTGAATGAAACCCACATGAAGCAAATCAAATGGATTGCTCATTTTGAGAAATAATAATTTATTATTTGATAACAATAATAGGTCTGCTTGTATAAAGTTTCATTCCACTTGTGGTCCCGGTTTACGAATAGGACCACCCCATCTCATCCTGTGGATGCCATAAAAGCCTGATAAGGGAATATGCAGCAGCAACCTACTCGTTACATTAAAATCTTCTGCAATCACCGAGTTGCTTGCCAAGCAAGCGCGTTCATTATGGCAACCCCCCCCCCCCTTTTGATAAGCATCCAAAGTAATGTTTTATAAATAATAATAATAAATAAATACTTGTGGATGTTTCACACAGCACCATCTAGCCCCAAACTAAGCATAGCTTGTACTATGGGAACCAGATAACTGATACAATACTTATATACTTTTTTGTTTGTAAATACATACATAGAATACAATATAACACCCAGACGCAGAACAAACATCTATGTTCATCACACAAATGTTTGTCCTGGGTAGGAATCGAACCCACAGCCCTCAGTTCAGAAGGCAGGGATACTACCAACTGAGCTATCGGGCCCGTCGTTATGGGAGAGGCATATGTTCAGCAGTGGATGTCTCCCGGATGATGATGTGATGATGTGTCAAATATGATTATTCCAGGATGATGTCTGCTATGTAGTGGCAAAATATGACTATGCAGCTCAAGGTGGACAGGAGTTGGATCTCCGCAAGAATGAGAGGTATCTTCTGCTGGATGACTCGAAGCACTGGTGGAGGGTGCAGAATGCTCGGAGCCAGTCTGGATATGTGCCCAGCAACTATGTGAAGAAGGAGAAACCTTCATTATTTGACAGGTTAGTTAGGGGCTACTGTTTTCTTACTTTTTGTTCAGCGCAAGGTGATCACAGAACTTTTATTGCAATTTGCATTGCAGGAGAAATTTCATTCTAAGTTTAAAAACATTCCATTGTAACAAACTATGACATATGTGCATAAACTATGACTGTGTTGTAAATCCATACATTTTTGTTTTTGTATCGGCTCAAGGTACATGATTGGCTAGCAGATGTCACATAATGTTGAGTGATGGTGACACCCTACAACCTGCATTGAAAACTGGCCCTTGTGCCATAGCTGTTTATTTTATTTTTCACAACTAATTTAACATGCACAAGTGGGAAAATAGCACTGACAAATATTGACTCTGTTTACGTGTTTTTACGCAAACTCATTCATGGTTCTAGTATGATTCATTAGTTTCCTGTCTAGTTCTCCCTGCAGCCCTATTCATTAAACAAGTTGATGTTCATTGGGTAATTATGGTTTCCTGCTACATTATAAATCATTCCTACTGGTATTTATTTTTCAGTCATAGCCTGTTTGTATAAGAAGGTTTGTCTTTAAATAAACCTACAAGTAAATTACAGATGTGTCATTTTCTAAGCACAATGTTTTCTATTTCTCTAAATTCTGAGAATAATTATTACAAAAGGGAAAATCACTAATATATTACTTACAGCTAGCTAACTAATGTACTACAGGCAACCAATGAGTGCTCAGGATTTTTATGTTTATTTATTTATTTAATTCTTTATGCACAAAATATGTACAAAGTGGACTCAATACTAACAGCATTTTCTACCAGTCAACCAAGGTGTGCAGAAAAGGAAGTAGATTAGGAGTGCACAACTGGAGATGGGCAAAATTGTAGATCATACAAAATAATATGTTGCCCATCGCAAGTAAAAAAAAACATTTGTTTAACTTTAGCAAATGTACCAGAAACCGTTATAAGATTATTGTTCCTGTAATAAGGTGTATTCAATAGAGTTATCTATCTGAATCTTTCCAGTATAAAGAAAAAGGTGAAGAAAGGCTCCGGATCGAAGACCCTCCCATCGAATAGTTCCCCGGTCCGTGGAGCCCCGGAGTCCCCGGGCGCGCGGCGCGGTGGCGGCGGGGGCGGAGGCCCGCCTGAGCCGGCGGAGGCTCTCGGCACGGCGGTCGTCAAGTACAACTACCAGGCGCAGCAGCCGGACGAACTCTCGCTCACCAAGGGCACGCGTATCTTGATCCTCGAGAAGAGTAACGATGGATGGTGGAGGGGACAGTATCAGGCTCATTCTGGATGGTGAGTTGTCTACTAGATTTGTATTATTATTGTTAACTTGAAAGTAAATTAATTTCTGATTGTATTTAACCACTAAATGACCAAACTGATCACACATCAATTAAGCGAAGTAATATGAGATCAGTCATCAGTTAATAGTTTTCTATTTAAAGCATCTAGCTTGCAAAATGACATGTTTAATAATTATTTAATGTTTTGTCGTTTCTAGGATTAATATGTATGCTAGAAATGTTCAACATGTATTTTGATGTGAAATAAAGATAATTAAAAATTGAATTGGTTGATCACACATCATCTTGTACATTTGGTATGGAGATAAATCTATTGTTTATATTATACATCTACTTAAAAAAATGTATTATTCCATATCGTAAAATCATCATCATCATCATCATTAACAGCCTGAAGACGTCCACTGCTGAACATAGGCCTCCCCCAGGGAGCGCCACTCAGAGCGGCTGCTCGCCTCCTGCATCCATCGGCTCCCCGCGGCTTTCACCAGGTCGTCGGTCCACCTAGTGAGGGGCCGGCCTACGCTGCGTCTTCCAGTTCGTGGTCGCCACTCGAGAACCTTTCTTCCCTATCGGTTGTCAGTTCTACGAGCGATATGGCCTGCCCATTGCCATTTCAACTTGCTAATCCTAAGAGCTACATCGGTCACTTTAGTTCTCCTGCGAATCTCCTCATTGCGGATCTTATCTCGCAGGGAAACACCGAGCATTGCTCTCTCCATAGCTCGTTGCGCGACTCTGAGCTTAGTAATGAGGTATCGTAAAATAATAAATCCTAATAAAATAATATGATTTAGGTACTTATGTAACAAATGTTTTGTTATGAAAGTGTATTGTTATTGTCACCAGGTTTCCGTCCAACTACACCAGTGAAGAAGGGGATGCGGAGGATCCTGTGCACACTTACGCTATGGCGGAAAATGTTCTCGACATTGTGGTGAGTACACTCAACTATCAATATTTTTGTATAATATTCCTTGTAATTCCTGTTTGTATGTGTAACTTTTAATATGACTTATAAATATTCTCAATCTTTTACGAAGGTAAAACTTCTTGAATACAATTGTAATTTTATATTTCTAAACATTTCTCAATGAATATATTTGTTACCACTATTTAAAATAACATCACTATTCCTTAACATTTTTTATACAACTACCACAATTCATAACCTTCGAGTATTTAACAAATAGAGACTTTTTTTATGTTAACGTTATAATCCACAAGCATTATTTTCTGCTGTTTTTTACGGGGACGAAGTAAACACGCATAGCACATGCAAATCACGTATCTAAACGCACGCTGCACAACATCTTAAAATACGCACACAGTTATATAAAGCAGCATAGTTCGCAGTGTTTACACGCTGTGATAATTTATATGACCAAGTACCGCCATATGACTAGCAGAGGGCTTGCCTTGCTTTACCATCTCCATTTATAAATGCTCGAAGTACACAACATTACTTACATTATAAGCACCATTTTACAAGTGAACAGTTATCCACAGCTCGCGTAACTGGGGCTCAGACTCCAATAATGTTGCAGGTGGCTCTCTACTCGTTCACATCGAACAACGAGCAGGAGCTATCGTTCGAGAAGGGAGACCGGCTCGAAATCATCGAGAGACCTCCATCCGATCCGGAGTGGTATCGGGCCAGGGACGCAAGAGGGAACGTGGGACTTGTGCCCAGGAACTATCTGCAGGAGTTAGCTGACTACTTGACTATGCCGTAAGTGTATTGGATTAGTTTGTCTAGATATTATAATATGTTACAATTGTATATGTTTTGTGTTTAATAATCACTTTTATTAAGTGGTTGGAGTTTTTGTCAAGTTACTACGTATACTACCGCTTTGCCAGTCAAGTAGTAGTGTACATGCACTACTGTGTTCCGTTTTGAAGTACATTATATATTAGTAGCTAGTGATATTTACTGGGCAAATGAGACTATAACCTGATCACACAGTCACACAGAGTCTCAGAATGCCGTGCGCAGTGCAGTGTCATGTGAGACTTTGTTTCTTATTTTAAAATTCTGAGTCACACTGCAACTTTTGCTGCTGACTTTTCTGATATTAATTGCCTACTTTTTTCCATGATTGAGATAGTTGTACAGCTTATAATACAGTTACATGCTATGTTGAACTATCATCATCATATTATCATCATCAGTCGGAAGACGTTCATTGCTAAACATAGCCTCTTCCGCCACTTTGGGCGTTTATGATTGGGGGTTCTGCCATAATCACCAAGCTTGGCAGGCGGCTTGGTGATCACAGAAGATTTTAAATCGCAGAAAATGCTGCTGCCTGCCTTGGATATTTCCTTAGCTGGCTCTTACTATACTATACCTTCGGGTAGAGATGGTTCAGTTTGCAAACCAAACATGGAAATGAATGAAATTGAATTAGGAATGTATATGTAATGTCACCGTCTTATTGTAAAAACCGCTTGTTAAAAAAAAAACGAAATAATACCGGTTATTTATAAACTGTCGATTTATTGCAAACTGACAATCTGTCTTACAATAACATGGATGATATTTCGATTATTTATAAACAGTCAGTGCCTAGCGGTGAGTTTATAAAAAAACGGGTTTTAGTAGCGTTTAATTGTGAACAATGTACCAGTTTTTGCTGTAATTTATTGTTTTTTAGAGTCACTAGTGGCTAACCAATAGGTTACAATGATGAGCGAAGCGAGGAGGAGTGATAGAATAGAATAGAAGAGGTAATAATAAGTTAGGTTAGTTTTGACCACACTAGAAGTAAACAATTACGAAAAACCGAAGTAATGCCGATTAATTATAAATAACCGAAAAATCGACCGTTTTATTGTGAGACGCATTGCCCGTTTGCAATAAATCGACAGTTTATAAATAACCGCGTTTTTTTATAAACAAACGGTTCTTACAATAAGACGGTGAGACATATAGACACCGGTGGTGGTATTCCAGTGCGGGCGAGGTGCGCGGCGGCGCGGGGCCGGGGCCGGGGCCGGGGCAGGGGCCGGGGCCGGGGCCGGGGGCGGCGGGCCGCGCGTGGTACTACGGGCCCGTGACGCGCGGGCACTGCGACACGCTGCTCAACCAGCACGGACACGACGGGGACTTCCTCATCCGGGACTCCGAGACTAATGTACGCACTATACACCACCTTATATTTGTTTATATCTCGCCATCGCTAAAGGGCTCATTCACATAGACTATTGAGTTATGGAATTGTTGATTTGTAAAGGAAAAAGGTTGAACCTCGACTTCAACTCGTGGAGGTGCCACCACAAATTCGCCAATGTCACGTTCCTCCTGATAGACCAACAAACGAAGGAGGTTGTTCGGCGTAGAACAAAATATTGACTCACGGGATTTGAATCTTTATCCATCTCTCCTAAAGCCGAGACATGCTTTACTTAAGGTACCGTGACAAGTGATTACATGTTCAATCCATCACCTTTTACAACCAACTCACGCGGTTGGTAGTGCCATCTATTGAGGAATTCTTGAGAACCACCCCTACCAGATGGTCGAGTGACATCAACAAAAATGCTGTAAAGATAACGTTTCCCAAATCAATATTAACAACGTATACCCGCAGGTGGGCGACTTCTCAGTATCGCTGAAGGCCCCGGGACGCAACAAGCACTTCCGCGTGCACGTGGAGGGCGCCCTCTACTGCATCGGACAACGCAAGTTCCCTTCGCTCGACCTCCTCGTGCAGCACTACCAGCGGGCACCCATCTACACCAACAAGCAGGTATGTATACACCGACATGTGGGTATGTACATACCGACATGCAGGTATGTACACAACGACAAGCAGGTACGTACACTTCAACGTGCAGGTATGTACATACTAACAATAACAAGCAGGTACATACACACCAACAAGCAGGTTATACCAGAGTTCAAAACACCATGTTTTCATAAAAATCTAATTTGTATAAAAGCAGATTTTCTAGTTTTTTTTTTTATATTCGAATCTATTAATTTGAAACTCCGTTATTTATTTATTTATTGTTTATTCATTATTATTTATTTATTTGTTTACAAAAAATACGTTTCGTTTATTTATAAAACAAAAATCAACAATTTTATTCTTCCAAAAGTTTTTTCCAAATCTATATTGCCTCAAGACTGCTACTAGTTAGCTTTTTTTTTTTGATCCCTGTGATAAATAAACATTAATATTACAGGGAGAGAAGTTATACCTGGTGCGACCGTTGCCTCGCCACGAGCCGCCATGCTGAGCCCCATACATTCTACACATCATGCTGACGGGACATTGCTGGATTCACTCGGACGGTACTCTATTATAAGTAGGTTTTGAAACGGGATACTCACCATGTCATTTAATTATTTTTTTGGAATGTCTAATTTTGACCATGAAAGTTTACTGAGACATGTACTTTGTTCACTGGGAAGCGTAATTATTCACTGGGACAAATACTGTATTTACTGGGACAGTTATCCCTACAATATTCATCCCAGTAAATACAATATTTGTCCATATTGTATTCACTGGGACGAATATTGTATTAAATGGGATGAATATTGTATTCACTGGGTCAAATACTGTATTCCCTGGGACAAATTTGTTTTTCCCTGCAATATTTGTCTCGAGATGAATATGGTATTTACTAGGATGAGTATTCATATTCATATTCATTTATTTGCATAGAACTCACTGGGACAAATATTGTTTTCACTGCAATATTCATCCCATTGAAAACAATATTCATACTTATTGTGTTTATTGGGATAAATAATGTCTTGTTCTCTCAGAAAGTGTTTCAAAATTTGTAATACGTGTCGATGGATAAGTAGCAAAGATATTAGTGGTGTATAATATGGATGATGGAAAGGAGTTTGTGGAGCAACTTTAAAATAAATCAGAAATGTATGGCCGCTTGTTAAGATGGCTGATAAAATCTACAAACGTTATTAAAATTGTTAAAATTTCTGTTTTTCCTTATTATAACATATTTATAGTGAATGAATAGGCTAATAGTGTATGTGCAATTTTTTTTTGTACAACTTAAACAATAAACCACGAACGCAGTCACTAAAATCCTGTGACACTCACAAACTAAATTCGGTTGAACTCGTGGAAAACGTTGCTAAAAAACTTTTTTCAATTATCTATATTACACACACATTAGGGTTAATACGCCCTGTAAAGAAGTCTTGGTGAACGCCCCGTCAGTAATTTTAGTTGTAGTGCTATGACGCGACCAATTGGTACCACCCCCTTTATTATCACACTTGCGAGTCTCATAGCGCAAATTATTCTGTTAAATACATTAGGTATTTGCAAAAATTTTGTTTGAGGGCAATGTGGCCTGGAACAAGCATTTTTGTATTAGCAGACTTTGCTTGTTTCGTAGTTAACGCCCAACGATCACATATCCTGGACCCTAACTAGGATTCCCTGTATCTAGGGGCCCAGGAACTACGAGGACCATGCTCCCACAACACCCAGACGGAACAAGTCTTTGCGCTTTTTTCCTTGTGCACAAATACTTGTCCTGCCGCGGGAATTAAACCTGCCGCCTCTTGGTTATGAGCTCCAGCTCAACCACCACACCACAGAGGCTTGTCTCTACAGAACAAACAAAAAGTCTGGTCATTTCGTTATTTTACAAGTAACAATGAAATCTCTAAATCTAGAACTTCGAAGATAGTAAAACGCAAGGGACTCGTAAACATCTCAAAATGTTTAGTTTTATGTGTTGACCCTAAAGTAAAGGTAGTGTTTTTACGTTACTGCTACAATGAACTTTATTATAATCGGCATTATGGGTTATAATGCAGCAGCTGATAAAACGAAGTAGGTCATGAATTTGTTTGAACTGAACAGATTCCGGCTATTACTAGAATAATGTATTTCACTGCCAATCAACGATAGAAATATTGCTTTAATTTTTCGACCTAAGCCGATTTCGTTGTGCAAAGTTCAAAAATAAATCTAATTTGATAATTCTCCAAATGTTGTTGTCCCTTTCATATAGACCGAAATAGCAAGGACTGCGATAGTTTTCGAGCTGTCAAATTAAATTTATGTAGGATTTGGTACAATGGAATGGTACCATAATGAGACCGGTGTACTATAAAAGCTATTTATTTGTTAGCTCTATGGTGATATATAAACTTAAAGTAATCTGTTCAGTCTCAAAGTAACCCCTATAATATATTCTTATGTCTAGTATAATTCGGCATTGATGCAATGCCCAATTTATTATAATTACTATAATATAATATATTAATTAAAATATAAACAATAATAATAAACCAAAAATTGGCTTCTTCGATGCATCTCTGTAATTGTGTAAGAGCAATTTCTACATATTTTAGGTAAGAACCCAGTAATTAGTGTAATTTTTAATGAGTTTTTTTATAGTTAAACATAGATATCGTTAATTAAATCACTGAAGTTAACCGCGTTTCATGTAACTGAAGCGAAATGTGAAGGAAATTATTATTTTATAGTCGAATGCTTCTTACCTGTATGATGATAATAGGAGTCGTGGTGAGTTGGTGAATGGCGCTTATTATCTGGATAATATACAATATTCTGTAAAAAAAAAGCTTAAATTAGTGAGACAAAGTTATACTGGGTGTAATTGAATTCATTAGCATCCTTTGAAACTAAGTATCTACTCCAGATACCGGTTACGTCTGGACCAACATTTTTGAATTCTAACACATTGGTTTAGTAATAATTATAACTCCAAAAAATGGAATAACTTACTTAATCAAATGCTACAATACAAAATTTAATTAAAATATTGTAGTACTGCTTTTAATTAGTACATACAAGGTATAAAAACGTTTTAATGTATCAAAATCATCCGTGCCAACTGCGTTAGGCGCCGCGGCAATCTTCATAATTTTCAATAAAAATATTTTCTTTTACACTCTTTTAACCTTTAATAATCATGTATAAATGATGTAGTATCATGGGCTCAATTTATGCTAATGAATTAAATTACATCCTGTATAGTATACAGGCAAAATTGCGCCATTATTCCGTCGCAGAGGCCATAATCAAGAAGTCGTTTCTGACCTCCCATACAGACTGTTATTAAAAATCCTGTAAATTGGAATAAATATAATAAGTCACTGATATTGTTTTTCACGTATTTCTGATGAATTTATATTAGGAAATATTTCGTTTTCCAGCTAATAAGGGTGATCGCTCACCGACTCAGCGGGATCATAATATAATAACTATAGAACGTAAACCGGTATGCATGCACGTTGTGATGTTTGGCTATGTAAGTTAATATAAGTCATTTTCATGGATTATCGTGGATCGTTTGGGGTTAAGTAAAGTGGGATTTTTTACATTTTTATAGTCGCGGGTATCACGGTTTTTAAACTAATATAAGGCGTGATAGTGGCCAGTTTACATGTTTGAAGTCTGACTAGTGAGAGCGGGTAGTCTCTTATATTATTCCGTTTGAAAACAATCTTCCTAAATACTTAGTCTATTTGACAACGAATTAGGTATCCCATGTATGGAGTAATGATACGGCTAAAGGATTAATGGCATTCGCTTCTCTGATTCAAAGATCAAATCACGTAGAAAGCTGGAAATAGAAAGTGTAAATAACATCACCAACAAAAAATAATGTTAATTTATCTGTCATTGAAAGTCGATTTTTTTTGGATGCAGCAATGCCATTTGAACTTTAGCTGTGGGATTGGAATCTCATATCGGTCGATTTCCACTGATGTGACAATCGCTAGTCATATACGCCGGCATCACAAGAGCTAACGCTTTTATATCTATCTACCCATACTCTCGGATTTGTTTACTCATTTATGACTAATTCTACTTATCTGTCTGCCATTTGGATATCACCAAGATTATATTAATTTAATCACAATATGATTTGCTGATGCGTATTTAGAATGACGGATAGATAAGCTGTTGAGAGTGGCACACACAGTTTTGTCGCCAACAAAATCGTATGATTCGCATAAATATCTCTATACAACAATTATGGCATGTGGCAACTTGCGTGAATTGTGCGATTTTATTAATGTAGTTGTGAATTGATAACTGGCAGCTGATTTGTTGTTATTTTTCATTTATATTTATTTTGTTTATGTACATAACCAATATAAAAAATTAAATGCGAATCACATCGATTTTATGTTGCTTTAAGTTAAGTTTATTTTCGAACAAAAATACCGTCTCATATGCCTTTTTGATTCTACTGAAATATGTAGAATATCAACGTCCAAGCGTTTTTGTTGAGAAAAATAAGACACTCCATTACAAGAAGTATTATCTACTACTTAGCTTTTAAACGATACGATTTATTTTTGTATGAGCATTTTTTGTTTAACAGCGGCAGGTCAGTGGTATGCACCAAGTGTAGGGTTTTGTATGCGAGACTTAGTTAAGGTTAGGGTACAATTACACGGTGTATTGAGGGTGTTTTCCATTAACCATTGTATTCTTACTTGCATTTAACTGCTATATGTTAGTATAATAATCTTATATCTTTGACAATGTTATGCATACTTCCTTATACAACCCCCGTTTGTGTATGGTACAGTTTATTTACATATTTACTACGAACAAAAACCATTTCAAAAGGAAAACATCCTTGAAATTAATGTAACGGACGGCATAAACGACGCACTACAATCAATTTACATGTGATACTTTTGAGATATGGCTTTTGTTTTACAAACACCTAAATCTGCAGAATTTGGAAACTTTATCAAATACTGTAGTCGGGGTATTATTATAATATTAAAACACCAGCCATATCTCAAAGCGCATTTGGTAAGTTACTAGATCTTTTTGATGTATTTAATACGTTTTATACTCATGTAATTAGGATTTAATGTGAGGCAGAGTCAGTGTAGTGTAGTCAAAGTGTAGATGGAACCATATACATGTCTTATGAACCCTATGAACTTCTGTCTGTACGCAGATGTGACCTCTATAGTTCTGTTATCCCACGCTTTTCATTACAAGACTGCATCAACGTATTATTTCGATGTCTTCCGAAATATAAGGCAGCACGAGGAAGCGTTTACACAAGAGTGCACAAATAATTCACGCGGAATAAATGGATTTATTGAATGTGATTAGACGATTGTAAGATGGCAACTAAGTATAACTAACTAATTCAGTGTGTACATAATTATGCACACGGCTTGATAAGTCGCCACACCGAAAAATGGCACCGTAAAAAATACATTTTCGTGTTTTATTTTGTATGAGAAAATTGAATTAATATTGTTGGAGTGTCTATTTGTGATTGTGCCTCGGAAGGCTATGGATGCACTAATTTTAACGTAAAAGCTTTACTTATCAAACATTGCCAAACTCAGTAAACACAAAACAATGCTGACTTACATTCCTAGGCCTTACGGAAATACTTGCTAATATAGCTTAAAGTAACGGGTACCAAAGTACCGACCTACAAGCTTTTCTAAATTGACTAAACTACGTATCTGTATTTCGTTTGATAGAATAGTTTTAGACATAAAGAGTGATTCGGTTTTTTATTTTTATATTGCTCAAAGTATAATAATTTTATGATTTGTATTTGTAACCATGTGTTTGTACGTTTTCGTGTATATTCTCTGATGTAACGAGCATGATATGATACCATTGTAAGTGCAGTGTATAATATTTAACAATATAATTTATTTATTAATTTGCTGGGTGCTGTTTTATTTACACACAATCCATAGAATAGAACTTAACTGCCAGTTTACTTTTTTTTATAGACATCATTAGTGTTGGTTTTAATGGAAACTTTATTATAATAAACTCCTAATACCTGACTCAAAATCCACTAAGGAATCAGTTTATAAATTCCTGCATTTCTAAATAAAAGGTAACGTTCTCATGGCAACTTTTATTGATCAAGCAGTATCTACGTTGTGCTATAATAACTAACAATACCGAAGTGAAGCGTCGTGCGTGATATTTGCAATTGAGAAGTTGATTTGCAATGTTGTCGCGCCGTGATAAGTTGTTGGTTCAGCCGTGGGAGGACAGGAGGTTCAAGGATCATCGCTCTAAGGTAAATAATAATGGAAATATTTTAGGAAAATGCAAGAATATTGAAAATACTTTCCGTTTTGTCTGAAGATATGTAAATGTAGGTAAGTAATCTTTTTCGAAGCTACCTAGCAGTTCTTCTAGGTTCTAGGTAAACATGCTCCATCGTCTTACGCGTCATCAATTAGAAACCGTTATATTCGATACAATGTTGACCCTCGATAGTGCTTTTGCCTAGAGCGGTGAAACCGTGTAATTAATGCTCGCCTTTGATTTTGATAACCAATAATGTTCAGGGTACTGCCTAAGAGATGCGCCTGTTCATCAGGGACTGATGATGATGATGATGATGTACGTAGTATTATTATTTATGCTTTGATGATGACCGACACAAGGTTCGTTCAGCGTTGCCCGCCATAGACGACCGCGCGCCGGCCGCTCGGCCGCACGTGGCCCTCAAGCTGAAGAAGTGCCAGCGCGAGCTCGACAGGAAGAACAAGATCCAGAGCGACAACTACAGCCTGCTGCAGCGGCTCACTGCCATCATGAAGGTCAACCGGCTCGACAACCATTGGACGAAGCCCTTGCCTAAGTAAGACTCGTGATTATGGTCTCAATATGGAATTGATTTTAAAGTGTAAATCACACATAAGACTGCGGCCAGTGAAAACACGTCCTAAAGATTTTCGTAGTCGGCGTTCATGTAAAGCTACTGAGCTGCCAACTGTGGCAGAGCGTCGAATAAGTTAGAAGGCGCGGGTTCAAATCCCGCTGGGTATTACCTTTAATGGTAATTTATAATTATGATAGCTTATAATTTATAGTTTTTAACTATGTTTATTCAAATAGAAATAACTCAATAAAAGATTTACTAAGAATTTTTAGCCATTGATTACCCACTCTAAGCTAGGTTGATCCTTGGTTTACCATGCATCACTTGTTCTCTAGTCGTTATTGGTGGCAGTGCAGTTTGCATGGCCTGTGTGAATGTACCTACATCTTAAAGATTCCCATCACGCAAGCAAGTATTTATAGGGGAACCTAGGAGATTTTCCCCCAAATTTTGAATACCTTCCCTAATGTTTGTTATGCTTCTAGTTTCCAGCACAAAGTGGGTTTGTTCTACGACGTGGAGTCATTGAGCAGTAAGGTGACGGCTCGCTCGGCGCCGCGGGACTCGCCCGACGAGACATACTCTAATGTCAAGTGCTACGCGTGTGATATCAAGAAGGTAACTAGTTTTTTAAATTTTAGCCTCTATAATGTATATTTGCTATTTCTATTAAAATATTTAAATAAAAATAAATGTGTGGACATATTTTACACAGCACCGTCTAGCCCCAAAGCATAGCTTGTAGTATGGTAACTAGATAACTGATATACATACTTAGATACTGTTTTGGTTGTAAATACATAGAATACAATATAACATCTAGACACAGACAAACATCTATGTTAATTATACAAAATATTTGTCCCAGGTAGGAATCGAACCCGCGGCCTACAGTTCAGAAGGCAAAGCTACTATAAACTGAGCTAGTCAACAAGTATAGTTTAGAGTTCTAACAACTAACGAGTGGAAATCCAACAAGTTTTTGTTAAGATTAAAGTAAATGTATCTTCTTTTTTCCAGAAAAAATACGAGTTGAATCTCAAGCTGTGTGGACACAAATCATACCAAGAGTCCCTTCCCTCAATATACTCCACCAGCACCGTGTAAACTAAGAATAAAACAACCATTGTAATATTGGACAGAATTTATTGGTATATAGATACAAACAGGCTCAATGTCAGAACATAATTCCATCGACCGGAACGAGTCCAATCTTCACAGCATGGAGTACATTACACTCGAGTTAAAACGAAACATAAATACTATGTTATTTATATCAAAAGCGTCGATCTGCAAGCGGAGTACTATCGCGTACGTCCGTACGCGGCACTTAACGTTAAAGCTACCCACATCGTCCTTCGTCTAATAATAATTACATTACGAAAACAATTGAACGAATTTGAAACATCACAATAGAGCCGCGCCGACAGCGACTATCAACGATTTCATATTATATTTAGAAACGACACCGGGTCCCGGTGATGTCCGGTCCGGTCCGGTTGAAACCGGTTGGAGCCGGTTAGAACCGGAAGGGGTCGCGCGGCGCGGCGCCCGCCGCCTCGAACTGGAAGCCTGCCTCCGCGGCCGCCGGCACCAGGGACGCGTCCTCCTCCTAAACATTATATAATAATACTTAGCGTTACACACTATTTACTTGATAATTATGAAAATACATATCGTTAGTCGAATACATTCAGGCCAATAAAACCACTAGTTTTATAATTTCTTTATGAACACCAACGGATAGGGATGAAATACTCTAAGAGTGGCGACCACCAACCGTAAGCTGCAGTACGCCCCTACTGGACCAGACTTGGTCAATCGGCGCGGCTATGGATGCAAGAGGCAAGACCAATTTGTGGATGTTCAAATCAACTACATTTTTAGAACTTGGTTTATTCATCATCATCGGCCTGAAAATGTCTACTGCTGATCATAGGCCTGCAAACTTTTCAATTTAGCTAGCATTAATTTTGTCTATTCATTATCAACAATCAACATTATGAGTCATTTAATTAGGTTAATTAAGTTCATGTGTGCTCATTCTAATCATTGAAATATTTTTTATTGCTGTCTTTTATATCCAATAAATTAATTAATTTTAAATTGTTGTTTTATTTCATTATAGCCGATATAAGAATGTCTACCGACTAGCATTATTCTAAACACATTTGCCAAGTAAGAAGAGCTATTTTTATGCCTGGACTTACATTTTATTTTTGTTAATTACATTACTTGTTCTTGCATCTTTTTCTATTTGGCATAAGGCCAAGTGAGTTTTCCATTAAACAAATTGATTGCCACCAAAATAATATTTAGTACTTTTACACTGAATTGTTTATTAGAAAAGCAAAATAGGAATGTCGATTATTTTATTTAGTACCCTTTTAGTTAGACTAAATTAAAAGGTGTACTAAAATTAATCCAAATATTATGTATAGTAATAACAAAAAGAGTAATGTAATGAAAAAACTGAATTAAAAATTAAAATGGTTAGTTTGGTATTTTAATTTAGATTTAATTTAGTTTTTGTTTTTTAAGTAGAGTTAAAATATCTTTCGATGGAGATTTATTAAGTAAATGTCTACAAATTAATTTATACCACAAGCACCAGCTAGACAAACAAGTAGGTCAGTTCAAGAACCGCAATTCATGTTTACAGCTGCCGTTACATTTATTTAAAACATTGTGACGTCAACACGACATGTAAGCCTGTTTTCTAGATGCAGATAAACAGGACAAAAATATTGGCATTCTGATTCATCAGCTGTTTGAATCTTGAAACTATCAGTACACTGTGACTTGGCACATCAACATTAATAACCATGGTATCTTCTAGGCAAACGTTACATCCTAGACCGCATGGGCATTTCCCATCATATGAGATAGTGGTTAAACGAAATCCTATCAAGCGTAATAAAAAACTTATTTGATTTTCACTTGGAACTTTGATTGTGTGTGACCATTGGGAACCAACAAATTTATTAACTGCAGACAGCTTGCTTGTCTTATTAATTAACACTAATTAGCTAAATAAGTCTGATGTAAATAATCATATTGGATATGAGCTGCAGTAAATCCGGAGCACTATCAAAACGATAAGCACATTCCCTGGGTAAACTCATACTAGCACAGAATCGAAGGGCATCAAAGCGTCAATCTGAAACTTAACATAGGAAACACCCTATTTCCACAACATTGTGCCCATATTTCTTATTATGTGCACTATGAAAGGAATACAGGGTTAATTTTCTGATGAAACAAAAGACCCGTAAAGTATGCAAGCCACGGAATTCCACATTTTTCCATTTTCGAATTTGGTACTTCATCTAATTTCTTTTTTTTCTTCGATGCGCTTGCACTCTGCGCCAGTACGAACTGGCCGTAAAGTGTAGTAAGATACTGACCTCTCCAGCGAAGTACTGTTCGATGATATCGTACGCCATCTTGTATATCTCGACCTTCTCGTGGCTCTGCAGCGCCTCGATCTTGTCGATCCCGCCGCACTCCTCGATCATGTTGGCGACCTGCTCCACGCTCTCGCCAGCCATCTTCAGCATGTTGCTCAGCCCGTCCAGGACAACCTGAGGATGTAAACAGTAGTTCATTGTCTCGGGCACTCGCAGAACTTGTCATAAATACAAAATGGACTTTATATTCAACCGATTGTAGGTTGGTATTACCAACTAGCTAGGCAGACCGATGATCTGATGAAAGCAGCGGGAAGCCGATGGTCGCAGGAGGCGAGTGGCCGCTCAAGGTGGCGGTATGAGGGCCCTACGTCAGCAGTGGACGTTTGGGCTGTTAATGATGATGATGATGATGATGATGAAGTTGGTATTATGTTTTTAGCATGATACTCAGATATTAGAATTAGATGCATTCTAAATTAATATGTATTTCGTTTCAAACTTCCCCTATACATGCTATTGGTAAAGCAGTTAAACGCTACAGATATTATAGAATATAGATTACAATATATTATTTCTCACTCCCACAATTAGATCGATAGTATAGTCAAAAAGAGGCAGCAATACAAATTCATTCAGATTAATTCAGCCACTAATTTCGGAACTTCACCGTTATTAAGCGGACGCAAAATAGGCGAACGAGTCACCCCTGACAAAACTAATCCATCATCTTGGAATTATAAATTTGCTATGATATAAAAATAATAAATTTCCGTCGTACATATATTTGGAACCTACTTCGAGTGGTAATTTTTCAGAAAGCTCGCCCAAAACATGCTCATAACTTCGCCCACTACACTGTAAATAGAACCGCGAAAATAAAAACCTACACAATACGATTGATATTTGCGCTACTTTCGTTCGAGAAAACTGTGTTTCAGTTGTTTGTTTCTAAGGAAAACATGCTACTGCAGTACAGAATAATGAAATTGTAACAATAATAGTTAATTAATAAATACTACAAGGTTTGTTGTTTCCCTTGACTCAAGGAAAGTTACTTCATAAATAGGCTTGGGTAACATAACTGCCAAGTTCAGTGGTTTTATGTCTTATAGTTGCGAAAATTATATTATCAACATGAATGACCTTAAATGTTATTGATAAGGCACGTAAGCATAGACTTACGAACTTTAACACCAATCATTACCATTTTAATTATTATAAAAGGTGAAATACCTTGTTAAAATTATTATCAAAATGTACTTACTCTACATAAAATACTCTAGTCTAAATGGCTCTGCTACAAGAATGAAAAAACTTAATGAGAAAAATAGATTCAAATTGTGAGAAAATACAAGGCTACTTAGAAAATCAATTAGAAATTATAGTTAACTAGTGTTTTAAGTTATTAAATGACTTATAAACAATTTGTTAATTTCTGAGCAGATTTCCAGCATAGCTATGTATTAACTCTGAAACTCCCAGTGAGCTGATATAGAACATGCATGCATTGTAATTCCAAATGCTGGTATTCCAGAGGTTAATACAGGTCTAAAACCTAATTACTTACAGTAATAACTTGTGTGTCTTTGCAACTAAGCAGATTGCAGAATGGTGGTATGACTCCGCAGCTAATGAGGGTGCCGACTTGCTCCTTGGTGCCGCTTATACTAAGGTTGGAGACAGCCCACGCAGCCTCCTTCTGTGTCTGGAACTCTCCCCGGCTAAGGTTCTCCACGATCTTGGGCAGGAGGCCTGCATCAATGACCGCTTGGACTTGGTGCTTGTTGCCCGCTGTGATGTTTGATAGGAACCATACTGCTTCTTTGCAGATCTTTTCTTTCTGTGAAGAAAATGAGTTTGTGAGTGTGTGGCAATGGCAAGTTCAAGTTTATACTGTGGTGAAGAAAGTGAAGAATTTGTTTTCTTATATTGCCCTCAATAGCTTAATTTAGTTATTATTGCTATTTTATGTTAATTTGTCCTGCAATAGGGGAAATTACTTGTATAAGATAAAAACAAAACAACAATACACCAGAGTTTTTGTTTTTTAAGTCCTCAAACTACAATGGTAGCCTGCAGCAGACTGCTACTAAGCTTGACATGGCAACATTTATAATTTATAACACATATCATTAGTACACTTACTGGATGCGACAATAAGTCGGGGAAGTGTGAGAGAGCATCGCAGTTGAGTACAACTTGTGTTTGTTCGTCCGTTCCAGTGACAATGTTGCCAACCGCTCGGAGTGCTGCCGTCTGTACTTTAACTTCCTTGTGGGAGAGAAGGGGGATGAGCTTGGGAACAATGCCGGATTCTATCACCATCTGGATCTGCTCGTTGCCACCATCTGTTAGATAGCTGATTGCCCATACTGTGTCTACTAAAACCTGGAAAGATTGTTTGCATTATTTTAGACAATTTTATAATGCTTTTTGAATATCACAACTCATAGTAACTTAAGCTACCTATGAACTTTGGAAATTACAATAAATAACTATGTAATCTAAACATGACTAGAATTAACCTAAAAAATATACAGCTCAGTAATAAAACGTTGGAAATGACAGTGTTGCCATCCTTGTGTTTCAAAGAGCTATGCAGCACCATGCTACTGACTCATCTATGACATCAGCTCCAATGCCCAATAATTTCACTATGAAATTCTTTAACAATGAGTAATAAAAAAAATATTTAATTTGATTACACTATCCTATTTTTACAAACGTAATATGTAAACAAAACTTGTAAAATCAACAATTAATGGTACTTTTATTCTGCAAAAATTAAGAGTTTGTTCTGAAAATCCAGTAAATTGCAGATCCCACAACTAACCACAAAAACCACACCACCAGCCACACAGGCACCTCTAGTCCCTTTTATTTAGGTCTAGTAACATAATCAAGGTCCATAAAACCACAAGCCATACTTGACATACTTTCTATGTAGACCAACTTTTGGTCCCAACACTATTCAGTATTTTGTACTTCTGATTAGGTTCTAATAGCCATTATTTACAACTTGTGTTCAAAAAATAGGAGCGCTGCTAGAAAATACTGGGTGTAATTGAATTCATTAACCGGTCACGTGTGGCCAAAATTTTTGAATTCGAACACATTGGTTTGGTATTAATAATAACTCCAAAAAATGGAATAACTTCCTTAATCAAATGCTACATGAAGTACTGTTTTTAATTAGTACATACAAGGTATAAAAACGTTTAAATGTATCAAAATCATCCGTGCCAACTGCGTTAGGCGCCGCGGCAATCTTCATAATTGTCAATAAAAATATTGTTCTTCCAAGCTTAACTTAGGTCTTTGGACGATAGCAGAAATAGTCAGTCTGAAAAATTAGGCAAATAAAGTGTTATCTCTTATCATCATGTTTATCTTGAGTATATACCTACAACAAAAGATTTGAGGGCTTACATGATTATTATTTATAGGAAATTTGTCATATTGTAGTTGTGTAGACCTCCAAATGCGCATGCAATGCCTCAGCGTGTACAAGGAAGCTTACTAAAAGTCAATATGCCAAAACTAATTAAACGGTCAGATACTCACATTTATGTCAGAGTGCATGATGAGAACATTCAGCGGCGGGAGTATTTCCTGGATGGTCTTGACAGGCGGGGGCGGGTCCTTACTCCTGCAGAGGTTTACAATGACCCATGTGACGTTGCGGAGGAAGGAGATAGGGATGTCAGGCTTGATAAAACTCAACAGCGGCTTGACCACTCCGAGCTCAATGACCAGGTCTCGCAGCACTGGCCCATCTCCGATGATGTTGCCGAGCGCCCAGACCGCCTGCTCACATACGTTCTCGTGCGGCGACATGAGCAGCTGCAGGAAGACTGGCACGGCACCCGCGTGGACCACTTTATTGGTCTGCGCGGAAGTGCCAGACGCTATGTTGGTAAGCGCCCACGCAGTCTCAAACTGCAGCGTCGGGTTTTCGGCGCGCGACAGGCATTGCACCAGGATGGGCAGGATACCGGTAGCGATCAGCTCGTCGATCGGTGGGTTCTTGTCGGATGACAGCAGCTTGCGGCACTGCTGCACGGCTGCCAGCTGCACAGCGGGCTCCGCCGCGTTGGCTGCGTTCATCACCAGCTCCTTCAGGTCAGTGGACGCGAGCGTCCGTTCGATTTCCTCCTCGTCCGTCGAGTAGCTAATCGGTACATTGCGCCGTTTCTGCAGTGTCTCCTCTCTTTTATTTTTCCTTAGTTCCACTGTCACTTCGTTCCTCCGTCTGCGCATTTCCTGAAAATAGCATGCGAGAACCGTCAGTGCGCCATTTATGGCGGTGATTACATCGGTCCGGGCGACGGGAGGCGTATTGCGGTGATGGTATACTTACGTCGACATCTTTGCCTGTGTTCTTGAAGACATGCATGCGGTTTTTCGCTTGATCAGTCGCCATTTTATTTTCGTTCTTTCCGTGGAAGTTTATACGTGGTAATTACACAATGAAACAAAGGGTTAAAATAAAATAATGCACGGGCAAACTAATCAAACATGATTTAACAGCACAGCGATGTTTGCTGACTCAATAACCTCTTTTTTAACGAATAATCTACAACAACACGAACAAAAATCTCCGTTTCCTCCTCGAATTTCTTTCTTTTTACTTTTTTTATTTGAATATTTGTCCATAGACAATTTCGCCTACAGTGTTGCCATAGTCGTAACTGGCACGTTCTAAGAATAGTGTGGTGCTTTTAAATCGACTAAAATGATCGATTTTATAACTTCGACTTTTATAATTTCGACATTTTTTTGACTGGCAGCATAAAAGTATTGATGAGTTTTCCCGAATTTCCGATTCCGTTGTGCGTTTCACAAATCTGCAGATCCGTGTTGTCGCAGAAGTCTGAATTCTTGTACAATTGTGGAAAAATAAACCATTCGGCTCCTCTGAAATTAAAGTGCGAAGGTGTGTAAAACACCATCATGACTTTTCTGACCAAACCTAGTTTCATCGTGAAGAAAACACCTTTAATCGAAGGAAAATGCGACGAGGTAAGCATTTTCATGGGAAATATAATTGATTTATTTTTATTACAACATACACAAACACATACATCTTATCTACTAGTAATACTAGTATCCACAGAAATAACGTAACGCTTTTATATTATTGCGTACATTAATTACTCTCAGATCAAATTAAATACCTGGGTATGCGAACCTACGTATTTATATATTATCTATTAAGCGAAGGTTTATATTTTGAAGTTAGAAATGATCACTGTTATGTACCTAGGTAAACAATAAAGGTGGACCAAAGTAAACCCTAGCGCTACACCTGTAGGTACCTATTTTCAGCATTGACGGTTTTATTGATTTGTACGAATAATTTATGATTTTCACTGCATGTAACAGCTGCATTTACCCATAACACCCTTTGTGTTTGTAAAAAATCAATAAACCCTTTAAATATTCAACAAAATATTATTACACGATGCTTAGGTTAGGGGCTTGGAACATTCAGTATGACTTTATCCATCTAAGGAGAAAGGTGATCCGATTGTTACTCATGTTACTTAGAAACAATATCTTACTAACATACAATATGAGACCACTTACTTGCAATCTCAAGATGACGAACAATGAGCGTAGTGGCCTGATGCGAAATAAAAAATACCATTGCAGGGGGTTTTGCTACTCTAACGTGACAAAGGTAGATAAATAATACATAAAGCAATTTTTTTTATTTGTAATAAAAATGGGTGTCATGTGTACCTCCCCCCCCCCAAGCTCGTCAGCCTGTAGCCCGCGAATTCAAAGATTAATGTGATAATAATTCATCATCATCATCAACAGGCGTCTACTGCTGAACATAATGGGCCTCCTCCAAAGACCGTCACTTTGAGCGGCTGCTCGCCTCCTGCATCCATCGGCTACCCGTGGTTTAGAAGAAGAGTATTGTCAGCTTATTTTTTAAATTGTTAAATACAGGAGGTGATAGAGGTCCACCAGCCTCCTCCACAGTGGCGCAGGGAGTCTCGGATGTCGCTCAGCTCGCTGCTGTGCTTGACGCTCGTCGCATTCTTGGTGACCCTGATTGGAACCGCTACTGGCTTCATGCTGTACCGCCATTACGTCCGCTCCATCTCGGTCCATCGCTACAAGGGGTTCTGCACCATCCCTATCAATGTTAAGGTGAGACTATAATTAGATGAGTAAACTCTCATTTCTGTTGTCATGTCATACGGACAGCAAAGGCACTTTGTTTCAAGCAGCTTGTGCTTGTGGGGCAACTAAAGCGCATATCTCTACAGATTACTATATAATATACCTACTTAGTCAAATAGTCAGGGAAAATTGAGGTTTAGTGCATTTTATTATCAAATATTAACAAAATAGGCTGGTAAATGGTAACGAAACGATGTAGCTTCCCCCTCTTTATTGAAGGATCTACCCCAACGATCAACAATCGCGGCTTACGTAAAAATACGAAGTCTCGTGGTGATTCGTTGAAAAATAACGATCTGTACGCGAATACGTAGGTAGATAGATCCGGACAAATAAAAACATGCTAGTTGAATGGGGTCTAGCAAAGATCACAATCGCTAACGCTAACGCCTCACGCTAACTCTAAAAATGTATCGAAATGACATTCGCTACGGAAAAGTTAGCGATTTCCGTAATGTCATTTCAGTACATTTTGGAGTTAGCGTTTGGCGTTAGCGTTAGTGGTTGGTATCTTTGTTAGACCCCCAGAGACTTTCGCTCACTTCATTTAGGTATCGGTCAAAAACTAAAACATAAATACAAATAAAAAAATTTGGAAAACATTCTACTAAAAATAAAACATTGCTTACATAGGAGAACCGATCGCCAAATGATCCAGATTCCAGATTGGCCTCTCCATAATGCATCTGACCCGCGACACCGGCGACCTTTTAAATTCCCCGCCAGTCGCTCCAATTATATCGTGGAAGTTTTCTATTTCCGCTGCAGAGAGGGGCCGGTCGATACACTACCTAGCTTGCCCTCTGCAGTTGGCAGCCTAGGCAACCTAGGTCTATATACAGAATATTGAATATTGAAGTATATAGGTAACTATGTTCCTACTATGATATAAAATGTCTTCGATTGACCTGTAAAATATGTAAGGCATGTAGGTCTCATCTGTGACCTAGATTACTTAGTTTACGTGACTGTTTACGCTGGAGACCCATCGAATTATGCAGTTTTTGTTCTTCTCTCCCAATTGTCCTATTATCCTATAGTATAACCATACTTTGCAGCATACGCATTTTTGATCGTGCTGCTAGTCAAATCTGGATATAAAATAATAGAATGTAGCATTAGTAGAATTATTCTGCACGACGAAAGGTATCGGCAAAGAAATATTCATCATCATCATCATCATCAACATCCTGAAAACGTCCACTGCTGAATATAGGCCTCCTCCGGACTCGCCACTCTGAGCAGCTGCTTGCCTCCTGCATCGGCTCTCCGTAGTTTTGACCAAGATTGTCGTTCCACCTAGTGGGGGGTCAGCCTACGTTGCGTTTTCCGGTTCGTGGTCGCTACTCGACAACTTTTCTTCCCCATTGGTTGCCAGTTCTATGAATGTTACCTATGAAAAGGCAGTACAACCAGTCGAATGGTTGACTTTTTGCAATAAAATGTGTATACTATAAGAGTATCGTATACATCTGACATTATCCAATGAAGTTGAAGTGCGTAGCTCTAGACTTAAATCCAAAGATTATAAGTCAATACTTACATCCGCCCTACATCGCCTGCGCTTTCTTTTTACCGTTGAATCTCACACCACTCCAGGATCCAGCATTCTACGAGCCCAACTACCGCGTGATGCCGCTGCGCTGGTCGTCCGAGCCCGACGTGCAAGTGTTCAGCGCCGCCGAGGAGGACCAGTCGGACGACCTGGTCAATGCGCTGCGAGAGGAGCTTGAAATCGGGGAGGCTGTCGAGAAGATCTCCGTCGTTGATAACGGACGCAATATCGACTTTATTCACGACTTTGAAGCTAATCTTACTGGTGAGTGGTCTTCGATAGAATACGAGTCTTAAATTTCAACCTCTCTGTTTTCCCCTTTAGCTGTATCGCCGTGTTACGAAGGTTTGTGCCCGAACTTGCGAAGAATATCATTTACTTATGCGCTTCGATCAGGGATATGATCTACGCGCGTCTTCCGGTTACTGGCATTCGATAACCTTTGCTATCGGTTGTCAATTCTACTAGCGATGTGGCCGGGTAGGCCACATCGCTTTTCAATTTGCTTGTACCTATCGTTCCAAAACTTACCGATATAGGTAGAACATGGGTATTTGACATCGTGTGACAATCTTGTCTGCCGTCCGTGCTAACCCAGCTGCCGGGTCGACAAAATTGTCTTTCTCTTGTTTTACGCCACGTGACAATCATATAAAGTACAAGCAAGTATAATAAAAGTGACATAAAACGGGAAGGACAATTTTGTCTACCGTCCGTGCTAACCCAGCTGTTGGGAGAGTCAACTGAGGTCCTCGCTATCTATCATCATCATCATTATCAGCCTGACCACGTCCACTGCTGAACATAGGCCTCCCCCATAGAGTGCCACCTTGAGTGATTGCTCGCCTCCTGCATCCATCGGCTTCCCTTTAGTTTTCACCAGATCGTCGATCCATTGGGGGGCCGGCCTACGCTGTCTTCCGGCTCGTGGTCTCTAGGTGTGCTTTGTTTATATTCCAGGTATAGTGGACCCCGAGCGCTGCTTCACCATGGAGTTGGACCCGGCGCTGGTGCTGTCCCCGTCCGTGTTCGTGCTGAGTATATCGGGCGGCGGACAGTTCGACGTGTCGCGCGTGCGCACCTCGCTCCGCGCCGCGCTGCCCGCCGTGCAGCTGCCCGGGGTCACTGACCTCGCCGACTCCTGCGCCGGGAAGCCCACATACAACCTCGTCAAGGAAGAAGGAGTTATTAGTGAGTATCCATCGTACAAGGAACAATACAGAAAAAAAGTAAAGTATGATACATACTTAACTTTTTTTTACATCAGACTTACTTATCTTGCATTTGACCATGCTCTCACCTGATGGAAGGTGACGATGCCATCGAAAGTGTAGCATGCTAGCTAACTAAGTAATATACTAGGTGGTAGGCCTTTGTTGCAAAGTTCGTCTAGGTAGGTAGGCCCCGCTTGGCCTGTTATTCTGCCGCCAAGCAGAAGTGTGCAAGCACTACTGTGTTGATGTGAAATTACTGGGCAAATGAGGTGTTTATGACCTAATCTCACAGTCTAGTAACCTGATTACTAGCCTGTGCTGATATCTCAGGATGACGTGCGCAGTGCGTCACGCGAAACTTTACATTTTATTGTTACGGGTGATACTACAGCTATTATGGGCAGCCGTACCGTATCGCTTAACATCAGGAGAACAACCAGCTCGTCACATCGTTCACTAACATAAAAACCTCAACATGAAATCGTTGCACACTGGTGCTCCAATATTGAGTCTTTCAAAACTTTAATTCCATGGCAAAGTTACATACTTAGCTCCAAAAACAAAACAGGCACCTAGAATAGGCATGATGACTGCTATTAAAAATGAACAAGTAAATATTACTTTCATAAAGAAGATTAAAAATGAATGCAATTGAAAAATAAGGAAAATCGGTAAATAAATCACGGAGTAATAAGCTTTTAAAGTTTCTACAGAAGGCATCTCCTGTCCCTTTCTCGCGAAACAGAGCGCCCCCACAGTTACTATGAAAAATCTACTCATGACGTCACATGCCACAGAGATTGTATGAAAAGCTACCACAGCTTAGTAATGAGGTACTATAACGACCTTCCTCTGACGTCACTTGCCGTTTGAGCTATCTCTTTCTATTCCAGTTTTATAATGCTTGTAACTTCGTAATTTTTAAAGATATTTAATTTTTGTTTTCACAAATGTTTATCTTTTGAGGAATATAATTAATTTATCCAAAAAAAAATTTAGTCATCATGCCTATTAAACAAATATATTCGGTGCTGATAGTGAGCAATTTTAATGTCAGTGACCTTGATCCCTACATATTACGTTCAGGCATTATTCAACACACAATGGCCGGTCAGTATTGTACTTGACGATAATTACTAATTGATTCATGATAGAGGCTCGGGTTACCTACCACAGACGCATTATAACTGATAACTATAGTAACATGATCCTATTCCATGGATGTAATCATTATATTATTATGTGACGAATATTTCCAATGTTGTGACTCAAAATCTAAACGAAGGCAACACAAGGAACAGAAATCGAAGCAGGAAACTTAGATTATTTAATCATCATCATTAACAGCCTGAAGACGTCCACTGCTGAACATAGGCCTCCCCCAGGGAGCGCCACTTAGAGCGGCTGCTCGCCTCCTGCATCCATCAGCTCCCCGTGGCTTTCACCAGGTCGTCGGTCCACCTAGTGAGGGGCCGGCCTACGCTGCGTCTTCCAGATCGTGGTCGCCACTCGAGAACCTTTCTTCCCCATCGGTTGTCAGTTCTATGAGCGATGTGGCCTGCCCATTGCCATTTCAACTTGCTAATCCTAAGAGCCACATCGGTCACTTTAGTTCTCCTGCTGATCTCCTCATTTCGGATCTTATCTCACAGGGAAACACCGAGCATTGCTCTCTCCATAGCTCGTTGCGCATAGATTATTTACTGGGCAAGAAAACAATATGACTGTTGATTCAATTATAAAGGAAAAAGTTGAATTACGCGACTTGAGCCCGCATTCCATCTAAAATATCCTTATTCGTCCGTAAAATTTTTCCTTATTTGATCTGTCGACTACGTGAAGCTGGCGATACTGTAATGAAAACATAAATATTAATTAATAATGATGGTTAGCAAGCCTTCTGAGTAAGACAAAGCCATGGAATATTAGGTATCCGCTATTTGTGACTTTATGAAACACGCTAGCGGAACACTTCTTTCAATAAAAATTCATAAATTCTAACACAAAAAATTTTACAAAATTGGTTTCAGTTTCAAACGTAATATGAATGATCTTCGTTTTTATTTTCCTTTTTCTCAATTTTAACTCACTCGACAATGGGTGAGAGCGAGAAAGGTATTCAGCTCTCTTTTATACATCTTCATGATAATATTTCTGCGCTTTAGGATGCGGATTCGATTCCCACACAGATATTTTGTATAACATTTTAACCAAGGTTTTTCACTAAAATTACTCAAATATCCCGTTAATATACAATATTCAAATACTTTGTGTTATTTACATGCATTATTTACCTATTGGGTCGTAAAATATTCCCTGCTCCAATCGGTTTGGTCCACTTTTGGAAATGGTCAATTTAAGAAGTGTACCAAACCGAACTAAAGTGACCGATGTAGCTCTTAGGATTAGCAAGTTGAATTGGCAATGGGCAGGCCACATCGCTCGTAGAACTGACAACCGATGGGGAAGAAAGGTTCTCGAGTGGCGACCACGAACTGGAAGACGCAGCGTAGGCCGGCCCCCCACTAGGTGGACCGACGATCTGGTGAAAGCTGCGGGGAGCCGATTGATGCAGGAGGCGAGCAGCCGCTCTAAGTGGCGCTCCCGGGGGGAGGCCTATGTTCAGCAGTGGACGTCTTCAGGCTGTTACTGATGATGATGACCAAACCGACGGGAAGGATAATATTATATTCTATCAAGTTTCCATATTGCGCTAGACAACAATAAAATAGGAATAACATTTATTTTCAGAAAACAATGGCAATGACAGCAATATCATGATCATAGATTGGGCTCGTGACTTTGGCAAGCCCTCGGCTTCGTCTCAGGCTTACATTTGTCTACTTGTTTGTAAAAAACAACTTACCGCCCTTATATCATAAACAACTATTATCAACTATTATTTATTATTTATATTTTATCTATTTATATAAAATTTATTGTACAATGTATTGTATTATTATATCGTGTCTATTCCAGTCCGCAAGCGCGGAGTGGACGCCCCTCCCCACGACTACATACAGTTTTCCGGCCGCCACGTGCAGGAGATAGAGATCCTCAACCTGGCTGATATACTGCAGCACGAGCAGGCCGGCAGGGGAGAGTAGGCTGGGAGGGGAGGAAAGGGGAGGAAAGAGGAGGAAACAGGAGGAAGGGGAGGAAACAGGAGGAAGGTGAGAAAAGGGGAGGAAACGGGAGGAAAGGAGATGAAAGGGTAGCAAACGGGAGGAAACAGGAGAGAGACAGCTGGTGGATGCATAAACAACCAAACGGAAGAACTAGACGACACGAGCGGTTGTTTTTTTAGTGGACAAAAGTTCCTGGACATACTAAGGCTGAGTTGCACCATAATCACAGTTAAAGTTACTGTGACAGATATTTGACATAGCCCGCCCGGCGAAGCGTGGGAGGTTACAGTTAGCAGTTAAAGTAAGCTGGTGCAACCCACCCTAAGTATGTTGTTAGTATGTTGTTGGTGAAGTTAGAACGGTGGTGTGCGATTTTGCGATCCGCATCAGTGATACCTAGCATGAGCTATAAAAATAGATGTAGGGATCTCTTCTCGCGAGAAAGCATTTCCCAATGAATACCTTTTAAAATGTTGATGACGTCATCGGCGTGATCGTGTATTGCTCGATTGCTTTCTTGAGAAAAGAGATACCTATGTCGATTTTTATACCTTTAACTCTAGTCTGTAGTAAAAGATTTGTGCTCGGCAACTAATGCTTGTCTACTACTGTAATAATCTAAATGCGGCAACACAAAGCCTGTAACGAAAAACAAATTAAAAATTCAATTTTGTTCGTCAATAAGTTTAGTCAATAAGGGGCTTTTTTATGCATGAAAAAAGTTGACAACCCGTTCGCTCGTGACATTTAAACTAGCATCTCAAAAATAGAGGCTTGATTGAATAGATTTGGGTACGAAGAAAAGAGGAAAATAAAAAGAAGAGGAGAAATATTTTTACTGGTTCGAGTAACCTAATTGGCGGTTTCCAGGATGTAATTCGTCTTCGTATACAGTGCGACGCTTAGAAATGGATACAGCTAACAGAAAAGATAAGAAGTACCAGCACAAACGTTTTAACGTACCTAAATTTGTCTCGCTCAATACAAACGACGCTGCCTTTCATCGCTCTAACATTCCAGGATCTGTTCCTTCCCGTAGTTAAGTTTAATCAATTAATTATGTAAATGTTAGCGTTAGTTCCGGTTCCTAGAATAAGCACGTAAATACTCAAGATTCTGTATTCCACTAAGTAAGTCCACCGTAGGTTTTAAATATTTACTTTAGGGTTTTATTTTGGTGGTAAAGGTGAATGGAGTGAATGACAATGTTCTGTTTTCGCTCTCTCAATTTCATCGGGTGCGAGTGAGAAAAAATAGTTACATTCTATATCAGAATTGCTTCTGGTGCAAGTAAGATAGCAAAGATTGGTTGAGCAGTTCAGCCATGGGATAATAGCCATAGTTAGATTTATTGAATCCTTATTATACCTATGTATTTAATTATGACTTAAAAATATTAGTATATTATTATTAACTTTTTGAAATTTTAGTTTAGTTTAACTGTGTGATGTTTAATTAGATTTTAGTGCCATGTATAAGCATTTAATTAAATAAATATTAATCAATCTAATCATCTTGATGTAATCAAATAATTGTGCCACATCACTATTTTGCACACTAGTATTTACTCACTGGATTATTACAATTTTACTCATCTAAACTTAAGATCTCATTTTATAGAACTCGAAACAAAAATAATGTTTTTTTAAATGTACGTTTAGGCTATAAATGTTTCAGCTTTAATAGTATTTTTATGTTTCTTAAGTGGATAAAAACTATTATAGGTTTTCTTATTATTTTTTATTTAGTTTAGATAAATTGTATCAACAAAGGTATAAATGTTAGTTAAATAATTCACATTTCTTCTTGTCTGTTTCACTAATAAAGAGTAATGTCACTGATGGCGTTTCATTTATACCTATAGGTATTTAACACAGAAAAAAATAAGGGTATTATTCCCAACGGCCTCCTGGTTGCTAGCACTTCATCATCATCATTAGCAGCCTGAAGACGTCCACTGCTGAACATAGGCCTCCCCCCGGGAGCGCCACTTAGAGCGGCTGCTCGCCTCCTGCATCCATCGGCTCCCCGCGGCATACATTTAATTTGCGAAATGCTAATAGATTTTTCCATGCTAAAAATTAAATCGAATGCTTATTAATCCATCACATGCTCTAAGACTATCACCTACACACCCTAACCACAGATTACTGAAACTGTTATTATCACACTCATTGTTACTATATGCACCAACTATGTCGATGATATGCACAGTTCACATTGTCTAATCAGTAATCACAATTAAGGGTTAGGTAAGTAATATGTAAATTACTGTTTTTTCTAGGTTTGGCTACGCGATGAGATTATTTAGCCAGTCTTCACTAATACGACCTATAATAATTATTTTTTACTATTATTCAGACACAGTAGGTGAGTTAGAACCCACATTAAATATAGGGCTGAAGGTTAACCGTACGCCCTTTCATATTACTCATAAATTAATCTAGAAACTTTCAGGCTCACCGTAATCGAATACCTAACTAGTCCGAGAGACTGGCAAAGGACCCCAATTCGCTATTTATCGAGCCGGAACATCCGGACATAGAATGTAATAAAATGCGTGTTCGTTTCAGAATAAGGAATGCGATTAATTCGAACGCTCATTCGGGTTCAGTAATACATGTAATGGAATGAAGTACTTAGCGACTCTATACAAGGCTAATACCTATAATTATAATGAGTAATGGCGCTCGTGTTGTGACAATAGTATAGATGCCCGTGGTTGTGATTTGTGGCGTGAAGACCATATCACAAAAGCCTGTAATAAGCTAATTAAATGCAGCTATATTACGTTTACAGTAGCGTAGACTTGTCGATGAATCTTAGTTAAAAAAATTAAGGTAAATGTCACTGTTTAGACCTTTGCCTCTCCTATATTATTGTCTATGCTACCTATATCTAAGGACATTGCGTACGACTTTTACTAATATATAAAATTTAGGTATCTACATTACCTACTTAGCTTATGTATGCCATCGAATAAAATCATCCACTGCTTAAATTAAAAACAATAAAGCGCGGCACAAAAGAGGTCGGGTCGTGGCTATACGTTCCATCCATTTTAATAAACATGCTGGGAACAAATTCCTATACGTACACCGCTGCTGCGGCACGACACGACAAAACTTTCAGAAAGCTTCCAGAATATAATATAATATTGTAACCTACCCTCGTATTCGTTCCATTTTTGAATGCTATAGAAAGCACGCGCTTGGCACCGCGCGGCTGCGCGGCATTCACTCGCCTACATGCTGCAACCATTGTGTGCCACGTGAATGAACCTCCTTTGGCGCTTTTTCCTCAATTTTCCAATGCACAGGTTTTGTGGTGAGTTTTTGTTTTAAACTAGCATGTGATTAACTTGCATTACTTGCATGCCAACGAAATTTTTTTACTTTAGGTATCTGACCATTTGTGCACGCTTTCACCTAATGGAAAGTGTTGATGCTATCGAAGTTGTAGAGTTATAGCTAAGTAGAAGACACCGGGAACATTGATAACATTAATTAGCTGATTAATAATGAACGTGAATCAAAGCGTTGGGTATCGATTGGGTATTATTTCAACCATGAGGGTTGCCATTATTAGCAGAGCGTCTCGTCCGCGGTGATGGGAATCTGGCCATGTAGGTAACTTATTGTGCACATACCTACTTACTGTCTGATGTAAAAGTTCGACGTAAATGCCCCTTTTACGTAGAGTATCGACCAATAAGAATAAAGAAAGAAATTTAAACACGTAGGTATTACATAACTACCTAAACTACCTACTCTCTTCAAAATGACCATTTGTAACGAAAATGTGAACTTGATTTCAATGAATTTCAGATCACCTATGATCTATCACAGGATTACAGAGATGATCTATCCGTATAGCCTATCACAGCCTATAGGTACATCTCGACTCGAGACGTCCTCCGTTACGTTTATCCCTGATCAAGCCTTAAATTCCCACAGTAAACACTAACAGCCCGCTAAGAGGCGTTCCATTTACATATTTCAACAATTACACAGCACCGGGATCCATTATAATTAATCTGTAATTGCGACTCGCATCCTTATCCCTTGTTTGTATAACCAGCCAGCTCTGGAAACGCGCGTTGTTTATTCTGCCGATATTAGTAGGTATCGGAAGTTCGGTTACTCGTACACAAGCCCAAGTGCTCCCCGCATTAAGATATGCAAATGTTATTAGGAGTCGGTATTATCTTTTAACTGGAGCTGCGATACGGTGTTCTCGGGTTTATAAGCCGTTGTATCGAAGATCATTCGAGATAATGCCATCATTAACGTTTGCTTGGAGGCTGCGATGCGTGCTCGGATACGGCTCGACCTACCTTGCCTACTTCACTTACTTGACAACTTAGGTATAGCCTACTGTAATCAACGTCACGGCAACAGCAACAAAATAAATATTTTGGAATAGCAAAGTAGGTATTTAGCTATACCTATGCGATGGATAATTGCACATCTCATCATTTGAAAAAATGTATTAACGTAAGTGAGGCCAGCAGGCACTCTATCTTCCTCTTAAAACATCCTATAAAATATAGACAACTCTACTCTATGCATTTATAATTACCTACACATGTATCTAAGAAATAAATAAAAATTACAAAATTTATTAACACCCGTGGTACAATATCGATTTTCAATTCAATTCAATTGTTTATTTGTATTCCACAATGTTGTTTTAAGATGTTCTTTTACTGGACCCTGTCGGGCACGCAACATTAGAAGAGAGGAGGATAGATCATTAATATTAGTTAGTGAACAACAACATGCACCTAAAATATTACTATACATGATTTTCTTATGTTTAAGATAACGTCCTATTTATTTATTTATATTAAAGTAAGTAGGTATATAAGTACCTACTTACAGTCATGTTGGTATTTTCCTACTGCTTTATCGTCATCATCATCATCAGCCCGTAAGACCGAAAAATCTAGTTCCCTCTCTCCCTCTTTTATTTAGGTAGGTACATCTATGCCTACACCCTAACTTCTTTCTCCGACCGAAATGGAAGGACAGTAGGGCATCAAAGGGCGCCCAATCAGATCTAAGTTATGCAAATCCAATGATCGCAGCCCGGCCCTTTACCCTGCCCTGCCCTGCCGGGGACTAAGCCCACAATATAAACTGATAGTTGTTTTGATGGATAACGGAGAGGGATGAGAGCTTACCTTTAGCTTTATTAATAGTTAAGACCTTGAACCTTATATTAAGTATAAGTAACTTTTCAACTTAGAATGATGTACCTTTGGCGTTTGGTTTGTGTCACTCCTAAAACTAAATAGTATCACGTACTTAGTCACGTAATTATTTCGTTGTTGGAGTTATATTGCATTCTAAGTATATATTTTCGAATAAAAGTACTTATAATTATATAAGTATTCTATCAGTTATCTGGTTTCCATAGTACAAGCTATACTAAATACTTATTATTGGGGCTACATTGTGCTGAGTGATATGTCCACACATATTTATTTTTATTTATTTAATATCACTATTGGTTGCTAGAATAACCAAAAATAATAATAACATGAGCCTGTTCTTTTTAAGATTTTTCGAGCCTCGGTATTAATAAGTACCCTAATTTACACATTACAAAATTATCTTAGCTTAACAACATTATTGTTTGATCTCTACGATTATTATTACACCCTGCGCGTTATAGTTATTAACCCAGCAGGCGGCATATTTAGCGAAACCAATCAGCGCTATGTTACGTGCAAACATGGAGGTGCTTATTACGTGCAAACACTCCGCTTGGCGCGGAAGTGATAAACATTGACAATGATACGGTGATACATGAGGTCTGGGGTTATGGGGTTATTATTATATGGCAATATTGTAAGTGGAAGCGGGATAGAGCATGGGTAAACTGGGTAATATTCGGAAACAAACGATAATGTTGTCCTTTTGATTGAAACTCATGTTTTGAACATCAGCGGTGGGTCAGTGCTGGATCTGTGCAGAGAGACACTGTTTATAAAAACCTTATGACAAAATAGGTATGCGTGCTTGCACTGTGTTATTGAAAAAATATGGACAACTTAAAGGCCACTTCTGTACATTTAATGTACAATCATTTTTCTACACCTTAGGAACTTACTTGAGTCATATTTTTGGAAAAATATAAATACTTAGCCCTTAAAATTAGCAGGTTGAAATGGCAATGGACACTGGGCAGGCCACATTGCTCGCAGAACTAACAACCGATGGGGAAGAAAGGTTCTCGAGTGGCGACCACGAACCGAAAGGCAGGCCCCCCAGTAGGTGGACCGACGACCTGGTGAAAACCACGGGGAGCTGATGGATGCAGGAGGCAAGCAGCCGCTCAAAGCGGCGCTCTCTGGAAGAGGCCTATGTTCAGAAGTAGACGTCTATGGGCTGTTGATGACGATGATGATGATGATGATGACTACTTACATTATGTAATTAAAATTATCTAGAGCTGCCTAGCTTTCTGCATGGTATAATAGTTACTACATAATAAAATCATAATTATAATGAAGCAACTACCTCTGCTCCTGCCAAGTCAGTACGATTGTGATCGCCTGTCGTCAAGTCGGTAATTCCGACGACAACTTGTGTTGTGTTGTGTTGTGAGGCATTCAGGTGGTTAGCAGTGCAACTTCCTGCTTAGTGTTTACCAAGCACCGCTTTAGTTTAAGTGCAGACATAGAAGGAAGTAATTAATGAATATTCAGAGTGGATGGTTTCATAGTACAAGTGAAATTGAAAGTGCAATCATAACTGTACGATAGAGCTGTTATTTTCGAAATACTTCGATATAAGTGAACTGTGAATGGCGAATAACGAGAACGAGAAATTGTTGGATCTATAAAAGACTTTGGTACTCGCTAGAACATCCGCTACGGGGGGGGGGGGGGGGGGTTTGCTAGCCTGTACCCCTAGTACGAGTTTTCCAATACGTGAATACGCGCGAAACCATTTAAAATTTGTACTGCCGTTTTTTCTTCTGGTAACTAAACCTTGGGTTTGTCTACGTCAGATTTTTTTACAGCATCTTTGCGGTAGATACTTACGGCAGATGTAAACGCTGTATTCACTCAAGACCAACTCTCATGACATAATCATAATTATTATTTTTTTTTAAATATTTAATTGTACATTTTTATAGTTAGTCATTTTTATAATTGGACATAATAATAATGATAAAAATGGCTAATAATTTTTATTATTAGCCATTTTTATCATTGGTCATTTTTATTATTGGACATTGGCATTGGACATTTTTCTTATTGCACATTATTCGTGTAAATCTAAATGATTACCATCAACCTCTTCAACCTTGTACTCACTACGTCACATTTACACGGAGGGAGTCAAAATTCCCGCACTGATATGCTCCTGTTTATGTTATCTATGGTAGGGTACTAGTGCAACTCCCAGGTTGATATTCAGGCACGTGTTGCGTTGCCGTGTGTCGATTTCATTTACATATCTTAATCCGACGCTGTCGGCCTCATCCCCTGGGCGGACTCGGTAATACATACGAGGTTATACTGATGTGTGGCGGCGTGGGTAGTTCGGGTGATGGAATCTAAAGACGGAGCAGTTAATGCAGCCTGAGGTGTAGCTATTAATATGATAAACATGTATATATTACAACAGGTACCTAATTGGGTCCCTAATACTCCGGTTTCCGCATATTTTAGCTGACTCGCAGATATTTTCCCCGCTTCGCCGCTTTCCTCTTTTTTTGAAGAAACGTTAATTTTTTAGGAGAATTTCCCTAAAAATAATGTGAAAATCTGGAATCGTTTCAGCCGCTTAACGTAAAAGCCACACATTACGTACCTATTACTCCCAGACAATCGATTTAGTTTTATTTGCGACCTTAAGTTTCGATATTGAAGTTCGTAATTTTGAACTTGATTTATAGTAGTGAAAAAATATCACACACGTACACTTAACGAATCCCATTTATCTTGTTTAAAGAAGTCCCGCTCTGTAAAGTTATGTTTGTTTCATATGTAAGCTCTACGTGACGCTCTTAAATAACACAAATGCTCCCGCTGACGTGAACCTACGTCTCCCGCGAATTACCAACTAAAGTCTGGAGCCTTGGAGGGCTAAGTATTCTAGAAGTTTCCACAGGCCTAATAAACATGTCTGCAAGGGTGTCATATGAGAGCCGACGAGGCGCAACTATTTTAATCTAACTTGCCCTTTCGACCTTCTTGTAAAATTCGCGACGAGTTCGCTTTAACGTTTCTTAATAAATAACCAAGTTGATCCACTCACAATAAATACCTTACCGTGACGAGATACAGCCTACATTCCTCCGGAGTCTTCGATAAAGTTGGCCTACTAAAAGTCTGAAACTTTGCAGGTTTTCGTTATTGAATTTTGCTACTTCGAAATAAGCTCTATGTCGATCCAAGTAGATACAGGGAGGGGTGTGAAGGCGTGTTACTGAAATTACGATAAACAGGTTAAGTGGAAAAGTAAGGCGACGAAAAGTCTGAGAATGTGAGGTAGGTTAGTGCCTTCTTTTACGCATGTCGATGCATCAATTAGGTTAGGTAACCTGCTCATTACAAAACAACCAGTTTGTGTATACCACAGTAGTCAATTGATTTTCCTATAATATAATATGGTGACTATCTATTTACTTACAATTTGTTTTTCACATGTTGGTTTTAACTTTACTTTTTGTAGTAAAGCGCAATGCTCCCACTATTTCTGGTATCCTGGTACTATTACTTGAGAAACACATAGCTTAAATAGTAAATGAGTGAAAGAAAACCAAAACCACTACAATAAAATCTAGAAAAAGTAACTTAGGCATTTTTTTTATTTCTATTGTAATAACTTACTGCAGTAGTACCTAACTATATAATAATGGACAAGAAACGGTAATTTACAGGTTGGTGTCCTGTAGACATGTCTTGTGCCACAGCTTATGCGGTATTACATTATGCAGGTGACGTCTATCATACCAGAGGGGGTTTACCTCAGTTTAGGAAGTTTTAATCACACACGGTTATTATGAACGTAGTAGGTAAAGTCACTACCTACACAGAATCCTAAACTATTTGATGTAAGTTGGTATATATCACGAGTGATTAATTTGCTTTAATATTTTTGCTACAGTAAAATGCCCTGCCTACTGTGAAATCTAGGGTCAGCCATGGGATAAAATAAATGAACACGAATGCTGTACTTACAATACTTAGATATATTTGTTCAGCTACGTATTCTTCTGCGGTTTTAGAAAACAGTGAATCGGCGGAGTTTTGCTCTCTAAATCATCAAGGTCAGGTCAAGTCATATTGTATTAAAAACGTAGTTTAGTAATGACCAACAAAAGCACCTGGCTGTTCTTAAATGTTAATCCAATATCGCAAGGTTCTACCTACTGTGTTTGACTTGCGCCACGTCCGAACATATCGGAATGACCCTCTGATTTCACACATCAGGACCTTCGCAAATTCTTGGGTCGCCGCCTCCAGCCGACCTTTCCGATTCCACCTCCCCCCACCCCTCCGATTGATATGTGATGTACTTATTGGAAGGACTAAGCATTTTGATTACGACACTCATCGGGCCCTCATGGTCAAACGCTTCTAATCTCTTCGTTAAAATGTCAAATCCTGGAATTTGGAGCACAATTATTTGAATTTAATCTTGAAAATCAAAATTGGAATACAGTCCTGAATTCTCTTTAGTCAAAGAGCGCAATAAGCTTCCCTTTTTAATTTTTCTTTAAAAAATGGCATCGATACTCTTCGCAAAGTATCATACCAGGTGAACCTGATATAAAAATGTGGTTATAGCCTAGGTTATAGCCGTAAAAAATATACTGCGACCATATTTTGAGTACAACACGACGTTTGCTACAATCATAAACAGAAATGTTTTACGTAGACGCATAACAAGAGCTGAGCGAGTGGAGAAAATGTGAGACAAAGTTCTACAAGCACCTCGTAAGAGGGTAGGCATGTCTCCGCAATCCTTTAAAACTGCATTCGTTCTGCGGAGGCACTTCCGGCGCTCAAGTTTTAATGACATCCTGCAACATGCAGTGGCCATATCGTTGCAAATAGCTTACACTGCCCACTCCGGCCTTCTTCCATATTGCATTTATTAAATTCCTCTTCATTTCTCACGTGTGACGGGAACACGTCTTGAATATTCGGACTAGGAGTTTCGAGTCCTCTTCAAAATATGAACTCCATGAAATGTGGATAATATTAAAATGTTCAGAAGATAGGAGGGAAATATGTAAATTGTATCGAGCCGCCTCCGTCCCCCGGCGTTGTTATATCATCTACGTCTTCGAGTTTAATGTAGTTAGGGCTTTTGAAATTGTGCGAGAGGGTTGCCGTTCGATTATGCAAGCAATTTGAAATGTTCGGGATCATTTTTATGTATAGCTATAAAATATTTTATGTAGCCGACATGTTATTGAAATGCTAGGAATGCGCTCGTCGCTTTTCACGATTGACGAAACGGCAGCCGTCGTGGTGGAGATTATAATACAATAAAAATAAGGTAATAGCTTTCGATCTCCGCAGTTTTATTCCTATCACGAACAAAGCGGTCGTGTACAAACGTGGCACTCTGAGACAATAGCGATGCATCACAGCACACATGTTCTCGCTGGTTTACAAACATGTAGTTGATAATGTTTTAAACAACGTGTATATGAGCGAGGTAGCAGTGGCTAGCGTGCAACGGTGGCCGTCCATTGAAAGCAGCCATGCGGCCATGCGTGCATCCAGGCGGGCATTGTTAATTCTGTAAGACATGGCCGCCGCCACGCGAGGCCGATGCGATGCGCCGGGAGAGGAAGCATAAAAATAATTTATATGTCGCACGCTGTCGCCGTTCCGCTACGTTTGTTCTCCCCGCAGCTTTATTTGTTTCATTGCAATTAGGCGGAGTACATGTAACTGTACCGAGCGAACGTGGAACATGAAACTATTTCAATACAACCACTGCAGAGTTGTTTCCTGCTCCAATCTTTCAAATTGATGAGCTTTTTACGTAGAAATACAAGGCGTACTTTTTCTCGAACGAGAAAGAATAGAACTAGAATATAACATTTGTTACAAACCGATTTTAAGGTTGAAAGCATTTCGCGAGCCAAGGGTTCCGTAAACATGCCGGAATTTGGCTTCTTAGGAAAATGATTTCTTTGAAAAGGTCAGGAATTATTTGGCTTTTTATGAAAATTACGTGAAGCAGACAATATTGCTAGCCGATGTGTTTTTCGAAATATTGTTTGGGGGTTTTTAAGGATTTTTGGATGGTATAGTGTTCCTTTTTGCAGGGAAATAGATAGAAGGTCGTTGTTGACAAACAGCTATTCGTTCTTAGAAAATCTAGTTAGATGTCAGCCTTGGGGAATCTAGAGATAAAAAGAAAATTAAAATAATGTTTAAATTGCCAAAACAAAGTTGAATTATCAAACCATGTACATACTTAGAAGGTAAATAGAAAACGGTCTTCATAAGATGTTACTGCTACTTATATTATACAGGATTAATATAAACTTTGTCTTCCTCAATTTCGCCATCACCCAGTGTAATTAAACAAAGTTTCCGGCACGCAGCATATCCACAGTAATCCAGAGTAAGTTTTTACGAGTCATATAACATAACTTCGACAAGTGTGTTGTAATGCTACATGTATGTATATATCATAATATATTACCTGGTTTCTATTATTCATTCACAACTTTCACATCACAGCACTTGACAGTCCTTTTCACAGTAATTTAAGCACAAAAAAACTTGATTTTTCTCAAAAATTTTACATCATTTTATCGATTTTGCGCGCGGGTCACGGGCCCGATTTCTAGACACGACTGCTCGGATGGCAGTTGTTTTGAAACTGTTTTTTTTGTTTCGAATTTAGTTTCTCTTCAAATTCATATTTTTCTTTTTCTACTGTCTATTTCAGTGAGGTATTTTATAGTTTGGCCATGATTGTATGTATTTTGACTCTAGATTTATTTTTTTTACTATTCTGTATTCAAAATTTTGAAAACTGCAAAAATCTAGAACCTTGGAATGCTAGCGAGGTTTCTTTAGAAAAGCTGTCGCTATGGAATGGCAGTCTCAATTTACTCCTCGAACGAGGAACACTAAATTGATATAAGGCCATTCCCGGGCCAGGCAAGGCCCGGGAACTCAAGAACGCCTTCAAAAACCATCTTTGGCTATCCAACACCAAAATTGTGAAGTGAATCTCCATCTACGTCAATCGCTGCGCCACGACATATCCATTGTCAAATCGCCGATCGCCGAGCTACATCCGCTACAGCCAGTCGCGAAACTACGACGAATCTATCGCCGAGAGCTGATCGCCGAAACTACATCTGTTGTCACCGTCGGCCGCCGTATCTACCACGACGAATCTATCGCCGAGCGTCAACCAGTGAGACGACCGGCTTGCCTTTTTCAAACATTGAGTGGCAATATAACTTCATCACCATGTTCCGGCCCGTCGTCCGTCAAAGCTTTGACGACTAATACCTGCGTGTCTCCTGCTCCTGCATCTTGAATCTGAGCTGCGTAATAATACTTCATCGACGGTGGAAGGACGAGAATCTTCTTCTGGATCCAGAAGCTAATAACTGAATGAGCTAGCCGCTGAACTCTGGAAGTCGGACAAACTAAAGGCAACGAATTCCTCAGTCTCTATAACGACAGTGGGCCTTGTTTGAATAAAGACCCGGAAGTGGGCCTTGTTTGTTTGAAGACCCGGAAGTGGGCCTCGTTGAAGACCGGAAGCGGGTTTTGTTTATCTGAAAACCCAGAAGTGGGCCTTGTTTGGATCCAATAACATTCTAATTCTACCGTGATAACTTGTAGGCCGTAAACAACTTGAATTTCGCGTACTTCCGCATCATCTAGAGACTTTTTTTTTTGCTTTCTACAAAGCTTGTAAAATTTACGAAAATAAATATCTGTTACCAATTCCTTTTTTTCTCTTCAGCTCTTAGGATCCTGTCAACCTAGGCACTGTTTAGGTAGGGGAGGAGCTGCTCATTAACTTGTAGCGTTCCATTCTACCTTTTTCACGAAAGGAACGGATGTAACGTGACAGTTTGGCGCCCAACTAAAATGAACCCTCTAAAACATTCTTCTAAATTCTAAAATAATACTTACTCAAGTAGGCTAAAATTTGATATTGACTTTTGGCTCTAACGTAATATCTTAGGTACTTGCTTAATTTATTTTTATACAGGCAGGACACGCGGAACATCACACTTACATTCTACAACACTCGCATAGTACTTAATACTTAAACGAACTTAAACTTGACTTGATTTTATCCTTGACTATTGACTTCAACTTGTGACTATGGCGAGACCAATTAAATACTCGTTTCTAAACAAACTTGAACTGGAATATGAAGTGACTATCAGAGGTGAAAAACCAGCTGACACTTTGACAACTCTTAAGGAGCAGCTGGCAAAATTGAGTCACATTCAACCTGAGGACATAAAATCTTCTCCAATACCTCTCAAACATGACCTCTCCCAAGCAGAGATCACGTTTAATTACGTCGAGGGTAAAATCTCGCACCTCGAAGCCACGGATGATAAAAGTAACCTGAGGAAAGTTGAATCTTTCGTAAATCATCTTCATTATCGCCTCGAACGCTTTAACGCCGTTCCACCATTTGTTGAGTCATGCTCAAACATACGATCTCGCTTCTTCACGCTCCAAAAACGGTTTGAAGTCTTAACTTCAGATTATTCAGGATCTTCTGAAGAAGTGTTAGTTGACATTCACAATCCTTGTCCTCAGACTCAGCCTAGCCCTCCCTCGATTTATCAATTACTACCTATGACTGGAACCAATCAAACTTTGGAAGTACTGAGTACTCCTCAACCCACTTTACCTTCAAGCATTCTGACTAGGATACCACTGGCTTCCGAGTCTGTACAAAACTATCACACTTCGGATAATTTTGTGAAGGAGCTCAAAACGTTTTCTTTCAATGGAAAATCGTGCCCTAGATCATTTCTTCAAAGATTGGACGAGTTTAGGATTTCTCGAAACATTCCGGAAGGTATGCTTTGCAAGCACGCCTTTGAGATTTTCACAGGTGATGCCCTTCATTGGTTTCGTTTTCAGTATAATCGAAATCCTACCTTATCGTGGAAAGATATTTGCACATTGCTGATTCGAGATTTTGGTATACATGATTACGACTATAAGCTGTTGGAAGCTATAAGGAATAGAACGCAAGGAGCAACTGAGACCATTATCGTTTACGTCTCAATTATGTTCGGTATGTTTGCTCGTCTTTCAAAGAAACTTAGCGAGAGCGAACAATTAGAGATTTTACTCCATAATATAAGACCGTGCTATTCAGTTTTTGTTGCACTTAAAGATATTAAAACGGTAGATTCTTTAATTTCTACTTGTCAAAGTTACGAACGCATTTCTGAACGAGACAAAAATTTTCATGAGCCTAGATCTGAAGACACTTCTTGTGCTGCTGAATTTGCCTATCTTCCTTCATTTTCTAAAGCTTCACTTCCTAAAGCGTCTCCAAACGTAAGGTACACTAATGCAGTGCAGGAAGATAAACATCCACGCTCGTCATCTCAAACTAATGACATTTCTAAAGAAGAATTCTGTTATCGCTGTCGTATCACAGGCCATTCTTTACAAACTTGTACTAAGCCTAGATACCTCATTTGTTTTAAATGTGGTCGTAAAGGCGTGAGAATCAGCGAATGTCCAAAATGTGCTCCATCAAATCAACAAAAAAACTAGCTGACGACTTGAATGGTTTCACTAAATCACATAACAATAATTTTGATCTTAACGACTGGAATCAATGGTTAAATACTATTCGAAATTTTATGTTTTGCTACAAAACAACTTCTGTTTTCTACGACAAAGAAAAAGACTTTAACAGACCTTTTATTAACGTGTCTATAAACAATATACCTTTTTCCGGTCTTTTAGATAGTGGAAGTTGTATAACTATTTTAGGTAATAACTCTCATAAAGATATCCAAAAGTTAGGCTTTAAACTATTCAAGTCTCCAACTCAAGTTATGGTTGCTAATAAACAAAAAGCAATGTCTTCTGGTTATTTTCATTTGCCATTGAGATTTCATAATCAGACACATGTTATCAAAGCTTATGTTTTCCCTGATATTTATCCTTCTTTGATACTTGGGTGGGATTTCTGGAAAGAATTCGAACTCTCCCCAAAGATACTTTCTCTTGAACTCAATCTCGAATCTAAAGATCATACAACATGTGCTGTTGAAAATCAAATATCAACATTTGATCATCTGTCTGGGAATCAAGTAGAAATTGCTAATGACATAATCAAGCGTTTCAAAAGTATTTCTTTCGAACAACGAGGTAAATTAGGCCGTACTAGTTTAGTTAGTCATCGGATCAATACTGGTGATGCTTTACCTATAAAACAACGTTGTTATCGTCTCTCTCCAGAAAAGCAAAAAGCACTCATCAATGAGGTCGATAAAATGCTAGAATTAAAAGTTATAGAAAAATGTGAGAGTCCTTGGTTATCTCCAGTACTTATCACTCCAAAAAAGAACGGAGAATGGCGTTTCTGCGTCGACAGCAGAAAGCTGAATGCAATTACTCGTAAAGATGCCTACAGCCTCCCTTTTGTTTCTGAGATACTAGATAACCTCAAAAATGCTAAATATTTGTCTAGTATCGATATAGCAAAGGCTTTTTGGGAAATTCCATTACATCCCAAAGACAGAGATAAAACTGGTTTTTACGTACCTGGTAGAGGAATGTATAGATTCACTGTTATGCCCTTCGGATTGACAAACGCTCCAGCAACTCAACAAAGACTCATGGACAGTTTATTCACTCCAGAGTTTGAGAATAAAGTGTTCTGTTACTTAGATGACATAATAATCATAGGTGCGACATTTGAGGAACATATTTCACTCCTACTTAAAGTTCATCAGAAACTTTCTTATGCTGGTCTAACCATTAACTTTGAAAAGAGTCAATTCTTTCGCAAAGAACTGAAATATCTTGGCTACATAGTAGATGAGCAAGGATTGCGGGCTGATCCCAGTAAAATTGAAGCGATTCTAGCTTACGCTGCTCCTACCTCTAAAAAAGAAGTAAGAAAATTTTTAGGTACGTGCAGTTGGTTTCGCCGATTCATACCTAATTTCAGTACTATTGCTTCACCACTCTGTAAATTAACGTCATCTGGAAAAAAATCTCCAAAAAAATTTGTCTGGAATGCTGAGGCTGACTCTGCTTTTGCTAAATTAAAAGAATGCTTGACTACAACACCAATACTATCTTGCCCTGACTTTGACTATCCATTTTCCGTTCACTGCGACGCTTCTAACTTTGGGATAGGTGCTATGCTGACTCAGGAAAAAGACAATAAAGAAGTTGTTATTGCATATATGAGTAGATCTCTAAACAAGCATGAGCAGAATTATTCAACTACAGAACGTGAGACTTTAGCTGTCATTACTGCACTTGAGCATTGGCGTTGTTATCTTGATAACGGTAAACGATTTACAGTATACACTGACCATGCAGCATTAAAGTGGTTCCAAAATTTGTCTAATCCTTCTGGCAGATTGGCACGATGGAGTCTTCGTCTGTCTTGTTTTAACTTCGACCTAAAACATAAAAAAGGAAAAGAAAATGTTGTCCCAGACCTTCTGTCGCGTCATAAAATACCCGATACTGCTATTATTGGTGGTGTTGAACCCATATCTAGAGACAATGCATCACAATTGGAACTATATAATAGACTTTTTACTAACTGTCGAGATAATCCTGATGCTTATCCAAATTACAAAATTCTCAACAATAATTTATACCGTTATAATAACTCACCTGATTATCTAAATGAAGATTTTGCTTGGAAAGAAGTTCCACTTCCCTCTGAGAGAATGAATCTCATCAAAACTTGCCATGGTGACTCAGAAAGTAATCCCCATACTGGCATTTTCAAAACATACAAGAAGCTTTCTTTAAGATACTATTGGTCTGGTATGTTTAAAGATGTGGCTAAAATGTGTTCTTCTTGTGAAACATGCCTCTCTTATAAGCATTCGAATCATTCTCCATATGGTCCTATGGGTAAACCAAAAATTTGTTCAAGACCTTTTCAAAGCCTCTCATTAGATCTAATGGGCCCTTTTCCACTCACAAGACAACGTAATCAATTCATACTAGTGGTTACATGTTCTTTTTCAAAGTATTGCCTTATTTTCCCTATCAAGCGCGCTACATCTTCCAATATCATCATGTATTTGGAAAATAATGTGTTTCTGGTACACGGTGTGCCACAAACCATCATCATGGACAATGGTTCACAATTTCAATCTAATGAGTTTCAAAGTTTTCTGAATAAGTATAAAATTCCTTTTATATTTTATTCACCTCGATACTGCCCTCAAGTAAACCCCACAGAACGGTATAATAGAACAATTATCACCGCACTTTCACAGTTGGTCGGAGATGATCACCGTTCATGGGACAAACATTTGCAGAAAATCCAATATGCACTCAACAGTTCTGTAAATTCTACAACTGGGTTTTCTCCATCCTTTCTGGTCTTTGGACGTGAAACCATACCATGTGGTTCACTATACACTAACTGCTCCAACCTTGATAATTTCATTTTTCTTCCTCGTGACATCTACGCCGCTAATTTAGGATTATTATCTAACATCTTCGATAAAGTACAGGTTGCATTACACACTGCACACACAAAAAATGCTGCTCATTACAACACGAGACACACCTTTAAAGAGTTCAACGTTGGCGACACAGTCTGGCGTAAAAATTACGTCCAGAGTAACGCTGGTGCATATTTCAGTTCAAAGTTGGCTCCCAAATATGTCAAATGCACAGTTGTTGAGAAGCTCTCACCTCTCGTCTTTATTTTAGAGGATCCTAACGGCTTAAGAGGAAAGTGGCATGTAAAAGATTTTAAAGTGTAAATAGTGTAGCGGTTGTATTCTGTTTTTTTCTCTAAATTGTATACTTATTCTGTAAATAGCTTTAGCGTATATTATTTTTGTATTGTACAAGGAAACTAGACCCTTTCGGCTTATTTTTTTTAAATCCATTTTACAAACGTTATTATTATTTTTTTTTTTTTTTTTTTTTATTTCACTCTTTTTGTTTTATCCTTTAACACGAGTCGTGTGGGTAAGAAGCCATTGTGTTTACTCATTTTTTTTTATACTTTCTTAGTTACACATGTTGTTACTCTAATCTTAATTTCCTTGCAATTTCTTAAATACAAGGTTCTTGAATATTAATTTCCTTGAAATCTTCAATACCCAAGGGTGTGTGTAATATTCTTAAAGAGCGGTACACAACTCGTTAAATAAGCCTTTGTGTTGTACATTTTCTTAATTGTAAATACTTATTATCTTTACTCGGGTTTTCAAAAAGGTGCGGATAACGACACCTAATTAAAAAAAATAAGCCTTCGTTATGTATAATGAATAGTTCCTTGTGGAGTATGCGTCATCAAATATGTGAACCATATCCCCTAAGTATGTTTGTGAGCGAGTAAAAGAAGAAGTGCAAGATTTAAGTATGAAAGAGCAAGGTTTTATTCCTAACCTTCAAAATTTTCAATGGAGTTGAAAATTTTCTGGGGTCGTGGGGGAAATATGTAATGCTACATGTATGTTTATATCATAATATATTACCTGGTTTCTATTATTCATTCACAACTTTCACATCACAGCACTTGACAGTCCTTTGATTTTTCTCAAAAATTTTACATCATTTTATCGATTTTGCGCGCGGGTCACGGGCCCGATTTCTAGACACGACTGCTCGGATGGCAGTTGTTTTGAAACTGTTTTTTTTGTTTCGAATTTAGTTTCTCTTCAAATTCATATTTTTCTTTTTCTACTGTCAATTTCAGTGAGGTATTTTATAGTTTGGCCATGATTGTATGTATTTTGACTCTAGATTTATTTTTTTTACTATTCTGTATTCAAAATTTTGAAAACTGCAAAAATCTAGAACCTTGGAATGCTAGCGAGGTTTCTTTAGAAAAGCTGTCGCTATGGAATGGCAGTCTCAATTTACTCCTCGAACGAGGAACACTAAATTGATATAAGGCCATTCCCGGGCCAGGCAAGGCCCGGGAACTCAAGAACGCCTTCAAAAACCATCTTTGGCTATCCAACACCAAAATTGTGAAGTGAATCTCCATCTACGTCAATCGCTGCGCCACGACATATCCATTGTCAAATCGCCGATCGCCGAGCTACATCCGCTACAGCCAGTCGCGAAACTACGACGAATCTATCGCCGAGAGCTGATCGCCGAAACTACATCTGTTGTCACCGTCGGCCGCCGTATCTACCACGACGAATCTATCGCCGAGCGTCAACCAGTGAGACGACCGGCTTGCCTTTTTCAAACATTGAGTGGCAATATAACTTCATCACCATGTTCCGGCCCGTCGTCCGTCAAAGCTTTGACGACTAATACCTGCGTGTCTCCTGCTCCTGCATCTTGAATCTGAGCTGCGTAATAATACTTCATCGACGGTGGAAGGACGAGAATCTTCTTCTGGATCCAGAAGCTAATAACTGAATGAGCTAGCCGCTGAACTCTGGAAGTCGGACAAACTAAAGGCAACGAATTCCTCAGTCTCTATAACGACAGTGGGCCTTGTTTGAATAAAGACCCGGAAGTGGGCCTTGTTTGTTTGAAGACCCGGAAGTGGGCCTCGTTGAAGACCGGAAGCGGGCTTTGTTTATCTGAAGACCCAGAAGTGGGCCTTGTTTGGATCCAATAACATTCTAATTCTACCGTGATAACTTGTAGGCCGTAAACAACTTGAATTTCGCGTACTTCCGCATCATCTAGAGACTTTTTTTTTTGCTTTCTACAAAGCTTGTAAAATTTACGAAAATAAATATCTGTTACCAATTCCTTTTTTTCTCTTCAGCTCTTAGGATCCTGTCAACCTAGGCACTGTTTAGGTAGGGGAGGAGCTGCTCATTAACTTGTAGCGTTCCATTCTACCTTTTTCACGAAAGGAACGGATGTAACGTGACAGTGTGAACTGCTGGATCTGGTGATCAAAGTCTGTAAGGCTTATACACGAGACGATTTTAACACGGCCTATTTATATCCACCGCTAGCCTATATAGATATATATATATATATATCCAGCCAGGCTTCGTATCAAGTCTCTATAGTGATCCATACACGACTGACTTCCGGACAGACTGTATTGAAAACGTCTCGTGTGAATAAGCCCTAATTATTCACGTATGAGAACCAGAAGCAGTATCATTGTGGTTAGTTTATAAAGAAGGTTTATTAATAATAATAAATCTTTATTAGGAACCAAAACATTATAAACTACAAACAAATAAAGATCGATGACACCTGCAGAAGTACGAGACTGTGTCGCAGATGTCAACGCCCTCCTCCGTAAATGGGAAAATAAAGTTCCTAACTAAAACAATGTAGGTAAACAACATAACAAGCTAAGTGGTGAGAAAAAAAAGTCTGAATATAACAATACAAATATAACAACTATCCAAATGTGTGGTGCGTGGTGCGTGGTGCGTGGTGCGTGGTGCGTGGTGCGTGGTGCGTGGTGCGTGGTGCGTGGTGCGTGGTGCGTGGTGCGTGGTGCGTGGTGCGTGGTGCGTGGTGCGTGGTGCGTGGTGCGTGGTGCGTGGTGCGTGGTGCGTGGTGCGTGGTGCGTGGTGCGTGGTGCGTGGTGCGTGGTGCGTGGTGCGTGGTGCGTGGTGCGTGGTGCGTGGTGCGTGGTGCGTGGTGCGTGGTGCGTGGTGCGTGGTGCGTGGTGCGTGGTGCGTGGTGCGTGGTGCGTGGTGCGTGGTGCGTGGTGCGTGGTGCGTGGTGCGTGGTGCGTGGTGCGTGGTGCGTGGTGCGTAGTATGTTTAATGAAGTGTGTAGAGTGTGGTGGGTGGAGTGTGGTGTTTGGGATGTAGGGTGAATTGGGTGGGTGACGGAGGTAAATTTGTAATAAAGAGTGTTATTTCACAACCACCAGGAGGTCTTCGGTGTCTTGATATGATAAGGTTAGAAGCCACTGAATACATTTCATTTTGCAATTATACAATGTTAGCGGGTAAATATTTAATTGTCTGTTTAGTCTATTATACAGCATAGAGCTAATATAATGGTAATGCCGACTAGCTACTGCCGTCCGTCTTTGTTCTGTGGCACAGACTATGTCAGATCTGCGTTTAGATTTAATAAGGTTGGGGTCATAGTTCAAGTGAGCATGTTTTCTTAATACCGTTTGCAGAATAAACAGTTGTCTAACAGTTAGGACTTTGCAAAGCGAGTAAAGTTCACGGGTGGGAAAACGAAGGGGTTTGTTGGAGAGAACTTTAAGTACGGCTCTTTGTGCCTTCTCCAGACATATCATGTGTGATTTTCCGGAGCCGCCCCAGGAAGTGATGCAGTACGATATGACGGATTGAGCTAGGGCATAGTAAACCGTCCTTAGATATTGAAAGTCAACTATTAATCGTAGGTTTTTAAAAACAAAAATTAGTTTTCGTACTCTAGATACCATAGATGTGATATGATGCTTCCACGTCATCGCACTATCTATCATGACACCCAAGTATTTAGTAAAATAACAACGTTCTATTAGCGTACAGTTGCATTTTGTAGAATTAGCATCAGTAGCACACAGGTGAGCACGTATATTAAAGGAAATAGGTGGTTGACCGGTTATATTAGGCACAAAAGCAATACAACTAGTTTTAGAGAGATTGAGAGTTAAAAGATTTGAACATAACCATGTCATAACAATTCGTAGTGCGTTTTCAGAGAGCTCACGCACTTCGGACCAACTGCGGCCATAAATGAGAAGCGCTGTGTCGTCAGCATAAGCTATTAGTTTACAGTTTGGGAGTGACAGGTTACATAAGCTATTTACGTAGACTAAGAATAATGTAGGCCCCAACACGCTACCTTGAGGCACGCCAAAAGAGAGCGCTTTCTCACTACTTTTAATGCCATCTATAGAGACTTGCTGTGTACGATTGCTGAGATAGCTACGGAACAAATCAAGAACAACGCCTCTTATGCCGATGTATTCGAGTTTAGAGAGAAGGATAGGGATAGAGACAGTGTCAAACGCTTTAGAGAGGTCTAGGAAAATACCAACGGTCTTTAACTTTTTATCTATATTTTTAATTAAATTAATTAGGACAGTTAAAAAAAAGATATTTAATGATAACAATACTTTAAGGTACAATGACGCTTTGCCGGCGTTTGTATTTCCCGAAAATTACAATCTTGGAGTCTTCAAATCGAGAGTGAATAGGTATCTTCTAGGCAAGCGCGTTACATCCTAGACCGCATCGTCAATTACCATCATGTGAGATAGTGGTGAAGCGCAAGCCTACCCATCAATAATAAAAAAATGAACTTAGATTAAAAATGCTTTATTGCTCAAACAATAACTGTAGATACATAGACGAATTTAATGCTACAGAGCATTATGTGCCAACTCAATTGCTCTAAGATATTTTAAATTAAACTCCATAAACAAAATTTTTACCAAGTTGTGGAAAACCTGTAAGCCATAATTTTTATTTACACTCGCATATTCATTGAATTTCAAAAACAACAAAGTGTGAATACCAAAACCTTACGAAGAACTCAAGCGGTCTCACTCGCCTGTTTTCTGTGAACTTCGTAGAAGTACATACGTAGCACATCTACGAAACGTCGTAGCACAATGTCCACCCACCCTATGCCATGTAAATGGAGTTAACCAGTATTATAAAAGCCACCTCCAATGCAAATGGGGCAGATTTTACGAGTTTTTTTGGTTTTCATCCTTCCGCCCGGAGCGCGTGAATATTAATGGGCAGAATTAATTGATCGAATGCTGCCATCAATTATACCAACATAATTTTATTTGCCGTCCGCCGTTAACTACCGAAGTCGGTGCAACGACTTGCCGCCTTTTATTCCCACTGCTGAATTTTAAAACGCACGGTTTAAACCTTTAAATATTCAAGTTACCGCGGATAAAATCTGAAAGGTTGAATAAATCTGATTCTTTTGTTGCACCTGATTTTTTTATGGATTGAAGGTGATGGTAGATAGATAGTTTTTTTTTGTTTTTATGAGAATTAATGAAGCGTCGGGCTTGTCGTTCACCTGATGTTAAGCAATATGGCCGCCCATAACAGCTGCAGTGTCACTCGGAACTTTAACTTCTTGAATCGTAGCATTGAGATGATAATTGAATAACAATGCATATGTGTACGATATCGGGTCGCTGGGAGTTAAAATAATAAAGTTTCGCGTGACACTGCACTGCGCACGTCATCCTGAGATATCACATTGCCTAGTAATCAGATTACTAGACTGTGTGATCAGGTCTTAAGTCTCATTTGCCCAGTAATTTCACTAGCTACAATGCCCTTCAAACCGGAACACAGTAGTGCTTGCACACTACTGCTTGGCGGCAGAATAACTGGCAAAGCGGTGGTGCCTACCTAGACGAACTTTGCAGAAAAGTACTACCACCTCGTAAAACACTTTTTATTAAGTGTATGACTAATAAAAAAAACAGCATGTGTGTAAGAAACCCCAAATAATGAAAATATTGTAGCGACACATTTGTGATTATATAAGCATTTCAGTAGAGCGACTGTCCGTGCACCCCCCCGGCCGGCAGTCGTCTCCATAGTGTACTCGCTAACGCCCGTGCATGTATACAGTGGCAATTAAACCGATTATTTAGCACACAATTTGAGTTTCTTCTCCCAAGAGTAGATCGCGCTGCCCGGGACATACGTAATATAGAGTAGGGTCCAACCAGCGCGACATTGGTGACCCAAGACTTTAAAAAGTGAACGCGAATTTACAGTTTTAATAGTGAACAGTGTGAGTGCATCGTTTGGACTCTATTGCTGATTCAAGTTAACATGAATCCGACGCAACCGCAAGTCCACCCCGCTCCCGCTCCCGCTCCATCAGCTGCTCCAGTATACGTGCCGGTTGCTGGTTCATCGAAAGCAACCATGGATAACGACCTAGCAGCGGTGTCTTTGACGTCCAAGATCCCAGATTTCTGGACTGACCAGCCACGAGTGTGGTTCATCCGGACGGATGCGATTTTGGCGCCGCAGAAAATGAGCGACGAGGCCAAATTTAACATCGTGGTGTCAAAGCTCACCAAGGAGGTCATACAACAGGTGACTGATATACTGGTGAAACCGCCAGACACCAATAAATATGACACTCTACGTTCACGGCTCATGCAGATATACGAGGAGTCGGAGAACCGCCGCATCCAAAAAGTAATAGGGGAGATGGAACTCGGAGACCAGACGCCATCCCAGCTGTTGCGCCGGATGAAAGATCTTGCAAGAGACAAGATTCCGGACGATACTCTGCGCATCCTGTGGCAAGGTCATATGCCACAGGCGGTGCGAGCTGTACTAGCTGCAACAGATGCTTTGGATAGCGAGAGCTTATCGACAATCGCAGACAAAATTTTGGAGACGACTCGGCCTGCGCACATGCATGAGGTGTCGCAAGTCTCAGCCAGCCACTGCGACCGGATAATGGCCGAAATCGCGAAAATTAATGTGCGCTTAAATAACATGGACCGGGAAAGGCCCAGGTCGAGACAGCGCAACACCGGTTTTCAGCGCTCTTCTTCGCGTACGCGCAGCAACTCACAGCGGCGTACTCCAAGAAGCCCAGATTGGCAATGTTTCTATCATTTCCGTTTTAAGGACCGTGCCAACAAGTGCGTGAAACCGTGTGCGTGGAAGTCATCACCGGGAAACTAATCCGGGTGCAGCCAAAGGCGGATGTCTGCACAATTACACCGTCCCACCGCCTATGCGTGACCGACTTAAACAGTGGCCAACGTTTTTTAGTGGACACAGGTGCAAATGTGTCAGTGATACCGGTTAAGAAAAGACTATTTAGTGATAACGTTTGCTCGGACTATAAACTGTATGCAGCAAACGGCACGGAGATAAAGACTTACGGTACTCAAACTCTAGTGCTCAACTTTAAGTTGCGAAGGCCTTTTCGTTGGACATTTATAATTGCTGACGTTAAGCAGCCAATACTTGGTGCAGATTTTTTAGGACATTATAAACTATTAGTGGACTTGAGTGAACGTAAGCTATTGGACAAAGTGACTACTTTAAGCGTTATCGCGTCGCTAGTGAACTATAGTGAGCCCCCGATACACACTGTAGATAAAGAACATCCGTATTTTGAACTATTGCAAAAATACCCGGATGTCACCAAACCCGTGTCGTTTAAGGAACCGTCGAAACATTCAGTGTACCACCACATCGAGACGACCGGTCCCCCGGTTTTTGCGCGAGCGAGACCGCTGCAGCCTGACCGATACAGCAAGGTGAAGGAGGAATTTCGTGTGATGCAGGAGATGGGCATCTGCAGACCCTCCAAGAGTCCCTGGGCAAGCCCTCTCCACGTCGTCCCGAAGAAGAATGGTGAGTTACGACTTTGTGGGGATTACCGTAGGTTGAACGCCATCACAACCCCGGACCGCTACCCGATACCAAGGTTACAGGACTTTACTTACCTACTTGCTAATAAAAGGGTATACTCACGATTAGACATAAACAGGGCATACCATTTTATTGAGATCGCGCCTGATGACATTGAGAAGACAGCCATCATTACGCCGTTTGGTTTGTTTGAGTTTCAGCGGATGACGTTCGGATTAAGGAACGCGGCTCAAACATTCCAACGCTTTATGAATAACTCGGTACTACATGGTCTGGACTTCATATACTGTTATATTGATGACGTTTTAATAGCATCGAATGACGTCATTGAACATAAGCAGCATCTTGCGAAGGTATTTGAGAGGTTTACAGAATAAAGATTTCCCAAAACCGCAGACGGTTGCTGAGTTACGTCGTTTTTTGGGAATGGTAAATTTTTATCGCGCTCATCTTCCAAACGCCGCTTCATATCAGTCAGAGTTGAACAAATATTTGCATGGTTCCAAGAAGAACGATAAGACTAGGATAGAATGGACAGCGTCATCCGATATTGCATTTGAACAGTGCAAGTAAAGCTTGCAAAGCGCTTGTACATTGTTCCACCCGTTATCGGATGCACCGTTAGCATTAATGACCGACGCTTCGGACACGTGTGTTGGTGCAGTATTGCAGCAGTATGTGTGCAATACATGGAAGCCACTTGGTTATTTTTCCAAAGCGTTGTCTGCAGTTCAGCGAAAATACTCAGCTTATGATCGCGAGCTGTTAGCTATTTACATGTCTATCAAACATTTCAGGAACATGCACGAAGGACGAGTACTAATGATTTATACCGATCATAAACCTTTGGTTTATGCGTTTAAAAAGTTAGGCACCGACAAAGAGACACCTAGAAGAACGAGACAGCTAATGTTTATTAGTGAATTTACCACGGACATACGATACATTTCAGGCCAACATAACAAAATTGCGGACGCACTCAGTCGGGTAGAGACTGTACTTTGTCCGACAACCATCGATTATGCAGCGCTTGCAGAAGCGCAGGCCCGCGATGAGTACATTGTAACAAACAACGTATCAGGTAACATTCAACTGAAATGCATTAGCTTACCTAACTGCGATAAGAAGGTATATTGTGACATATCTACCAGCAATGTTAGACCGTATGTACCTGAAAGTTTCCGAAAACTTGTTTTCGACAGCATACATGGTCTAAGTCATCCAGGCATACGCACGACACGCATGATGGTATGTCAAAATTTTTTTTGGCCTGGTATGAATAAAGATGTTGGAATATGGGCAAAAACATGTGTACAGTGTCAGCGAACTAAGGTTCAGAGACACACGGTGTCACATTTGCAAGAGTTTCCACCGTGTGGCAGATTTGTTCATCTACACGTAGACATTGTGGGCCCCCTTCCAACATCGTCTCAAGGCTATAGGTATCTTGTCACGATGATAGACCGATGTACAAAGTGGCCGGAAGCATATCCAATTACGGATATATCCGCCGATACAGTAGCAAAGGTTGTGTATGGAGGCTGGATAGCTCGGTTTGGTATCCCACACCGAGTATCCAGCGACCAAGGAACACAGTTCCAGAGTTCTCTATTTACTCGACTGATGCATTACATGGGCGTAGATAAGATCCGTACTACGGCCTACCACCCGTAAGCCAATGGCATGGTGGAAAGGTGGCATCGCTCGTTAAAGGTCGCTTTAGCTGCTAGGTTGGAATCTTCGTCATGGGTTGACGAGTTACCTACGGTGATGTTAGGCTTGCGCGCATCCATAAAAAGAGACAGTGGCGTAAGCCCAGCTGAGATGGTCTACGGACACGTGTTAAGACTGCCAGGAGATTTTTTTGACGTCACCAAACAGCCTGTGAGCAATCCTGAGACGCTAGTCGAGCGAATAAGAGATACGATCGGCAAGTACAAACCTATCGCGAGAAGCCACCGTAACTCACGATCAGTATTCGTACATCCAGATCTGCAGAACAGGGACTTCGTTTTTGTTAGGCATGATGCAGTACGAAAACCTTTACAACCAACGTACGATGGTCCATACCGTGTCGTACAACGAGGAAATAAAGTTTTCAATATTCTGATCAATGGCAAGCAGTCGCGAATCTCAATAGATAGGTTGAAGCCAGCTTATTTATTACATGACGACGATGATGACGTAACCGTTTCACAGAGAAGCACGTCGTGCTCCGTACCACTGGACGAACGTACGGATGAACGGTTGCAAGCATCTAAAGATATCGTACCACAGAGAAGCTCATCGAGCCCTGTACAACAGGATAAGAGTACAGTAGGTATCGATATAGATGCACCGAGGGTAACACGAAGTGGTCGTGTTGTCAGGAAACCTACGCGTTTTGTAAACGCAACGCGTACTGTTAGGTTTAGTCAATAAACTCATCTATTCTTAACTTTCGGCCCGCACGAAGTTATAAATTGTATGAGTTAATTGCATGCGGCCCTTGCTATAATAAGGTTGAGTATGGAAGAGTTATGCGAGTCATGTTATATTAGGTTGTTATAGTTATAAGTATTATGTAGAGTAGCATTTCATTCGTTCAACTTTAAGTTTCAATGTATTGCTGTTTGCATAACGTAATTCTATCTATAGTTAATAGTATGTAGGCACATAGGTATTTAGGTATAAGGTTTATACGACCACGGATTAATTGTAAGATTGTTTACATTAACTTTTATAATATGTCGTGATACTGATTGGTACTTATTGCTATGGTACTGTAAACATACCTAAGATGCATGACAGCGGATACGGTGTCATGTTAATGTAATAACATTGGTATTATTTTAAGGTTTCATTCTAAAATAAAATATTGTTTGGGGATAGGCTATAGGTAACGAAATGAAGTTTATTGATGACACTGGTAAATGAACACTTATATATTAGGTAGTAAAAATTGGTAATGGCTAATACGTTTTGATTTTTCCTCGTGTTAATACGCATTCCATGATCGTTATTGTAATGGGGAAGCAGCAGAGTAAGGAACAAGTTGTTATAGCACAGAACGGCAGCGAAGTCGAGGCGCACATGTCGCAGCAAACATTACTGATGATGGTGATCGTAGGGCTTCTCATACTGGTGGTGTCCTACTTCCTTTGGCGACAGTTCCGTAACCGTGTGCGGTCCTGGCTACGGAAACAGATATCAGCCAGCGCCCCGCCCGCGGCCGCGCCCGCGCCCACGCTCCTGCAGGTGCACGTGCCGCCGACGGCAGCAGCACCAACCGCGGTGTCCGCTCCCGCGCCTGCCGCTGCCGCAGCCGCAGCGATGTATGCGTGTTGTATTACTAGTGTCGTCCCCAGTGTTTACTTACCTACTTTGTTTACCTGTGTTTCGTTACCTGCCTACCTGCCTCTATATACCTAGTGTAACAACGTGGAAGTAGTTTTAATGTGAGATAGTATTCCACCCTATAATACTTAATATATATTTTTTATAATTTTTATGATTGTTATTTGCGATGTGTCGCGTGTAGGTAGAGTATGATAATTTAAGTTGATTACATACGGAATTTCTTTATTTGTGTACTTTTTGCGATTTTTGACAATAATTAATTATTTCAATATGTAACGGCGGCGTTGTGGAATTGTTTAAAAATTTTTTGATAACTTATTTGATTATTTCGAAAAACAATTAATTGTACTACCTAAAGGAATTAATGTAAACTAGTTTTTTTGGAAATTTTAAAAAAATATTTTATTGAAAATTTTTTTTTTTTTTTTTTTTTTAAATGTATCAAGTATTTATTAGTACAAAAACTTAAATAACAATATATATACACTAAACTAAACAACTTAAATATAAACCTATCTTAATAAATATATACACCTAACTAAAAACAAAAACCCTATGAAAAAAAAGCTATGCCGCAAAAAAAAAAAAAAAAAAACTATAAATAAAACACAGAATTTAGGTTGCTTTCTGCGGGGAGCGTGCCCAAAAAGCTGGCGACATTCCCTCGTTGTATTGCCAAGCTGATTCGTTGGCCGAGGTATGCGCCAGCCCTTTGGTCACGTGTTAGGTCGACCAACCGTCTGGACAGCTCCCTAACAAGAAGCCGCGCCTGTGGGCCCCAGGGACCCATTGTTTCAACCCCAAACGGAGCAAATATGTATCCATCGCCTAAGGATTCATACTTCCTCCGTTTGAGGTCTTCTGCAGCTTCAGCCGCTGCACATGCTGCCCGAGCTGAGTTGTTAACGTGGGAAGGCGCTAGCGTGTCAACGCAGGTAGCATCCCACACCAGCGGCCTTCCACGTCTCCACGGGATTAACGTCATACCATCAGGCCTCTTACCATCGTCACGTGAAATACCGTTCGGCTCTAAGATAGCCGGCACGTTGACGGTGGCAAGGGCCCGACGGATGACGTCATTTAAGGCGGCATGGCGCGACAGACGTCCGGCGCTGCGGCGGCAAGATAAGCCATGGTGACCCAATCGGTCCACCTCGCCCCCACAGTGACAGAGATGCGGTTCTGTCCTGGAGATGCCCAGACGTAGGCCCACTGCAATAGAAAAGCTAGAATTATCTAGAAGGGTTCCAATATTGGGCGAAGGAACAGCATGAAATGAAAATTGTAACAATTTTTTTCATTTTTTTAAAAGGGGAGGATTATTGCTCCCCTTTTAAACAAATGAAAAATAATGTAGCGACACATTTGTGATTATATAAGCATTTCAGTAGAGCGACTGTCCGTGCACCCCCCCGGCCGGCAGTCGTCTCCATAGTGTACTCGCTAACGCCCGTGCATGTATACAGTGGCAATTAAACCGATTATTTAGCACACAATTTGAGTTTCTTCTCCCAAGAGTAGATCGCGCTGCCCGGGACATACGTAATATAGAATAGGGTCCAACCAGCGCGACAATATAAGAAAAAGTTTTTAATTTATCATTCACCAAGTTACAATAACAACTTTAATAGTGAATAACATTAAAGATTAATAATACCTACTAAAACTAAGATACCAAATACAATTAAACTATTTTATAAAACTAAACTACTACCAAATTTAAACTATAAAATTAACAATACCTATAATACAAAACCAATCTAACAAACCACACTAGAAAGTATTATGAACCTAGTAAGAAGTACATGTCAGACATTCACTAGATAAGCTTTTTTTTACCTTTAACTATATAAATAGATTGATTTAGAATTTGATAGAAACAATGAGTTGTTTAACCTTCACAAGTTTCAATATTCATATTAATATGATATTATGTAACTACTTTACCTCTCGCCAGCGGTACATTACTCTTCGACTCACTAAAACCATAAGAAATTCCTTTACGCAAATACATCAAAGGAAATCATCAAACTTACCTATCCACCGAAGTACCCTCAGTGTCGAGTAGCTTGTAAAACACGCTCCAAGCATCTAGAGAGCGTATTGTATGGAATAACAAGAACCTGTATAGACTTTAGACTCAATCGCATAGTACGTCTGTACGTGGAGGCGCAGGTGCCTACGGGAGAGGTGATTCGTTAAATAGATCGCTACTTTTAAAACTAAATAGGTCCCGGGGCCCATTTACACGGGAGCTGTTAAGCTTTCTGTAAAATTTATTTTTTGTTACAATATACGCGTTATAGGAATGTGTATTGTATCTTGAGATGTTGGTGGGTTGGTATTATTTTCTGTATTTGCGTGGGTTTTATTTCATAATGGCGAAAGCTATATAGATATATATTTAGCACTACCGGTAGGTACTGAATGCTTATGTTACAAAATAAGCATAGGATGCTTTTAATTCTTGGAAATTCACAGTTCTAGCAAGAAATAGACTGTGTTGCGGTTGAAACTGCAAAGCTTTCTATTTTTAGAAAGCTCTAGCTAGTATATTATAAAGCTGCTTAAATATTGGAACACTTTCAGATACATGTTAACATTTTAACACAAAGTATTCTATTGCCTTATTTCTTTCATAAACCGTTACCATTTGAGCACACCTTTGCATCACTTAATTCCGAAGAGAACATTTTTATATCCCCATATATTACTATTAGTGGTAAATACTATATACATGGTGCTGTTTAGCGGCCAGAGCCTATTATTTAGTGAAGTAGTTTGCGGTGTAATGGAGGCCGTTCCGGCAATAACGAGCGGCCGGCCGCCGGGACACCACCCTGTATACCTACTACACTCATAATAAAAACATTATGAAGATCCGCCGCCTGCTGAAAACACACGCTGTATAAATAATGTGAATGCTCGCTCTCGAATTACTAGCTATTGGTTGTGAGGAATACACATTATGTATTTTGGGCAGAATAATTGCCACGATCCTCGGCTAGTAAAAGAGTAGATCTTAGTAGTTACTAATGGCATACTAATAAGTTATTGATTAGCTGAGCATTCCTTTGATACTTGACAGTTTGACTTGGTAATCATTACGATGTGCGGATAAACATTGTTAGGGTTGTAACAGATGGATCTTATCATCGCTTCCGTCTCACTGCTGCCAAGTCGTAAGCAAATCCGAAAATCATGCAGCTTTCACAATGAAATCAAACTAACACGTAAACTTTCCACTGGCACATTTCCGCGCCGCTAACTTTAATAACCAGCTCGGATATATTGAAATCCGCTGTCAAACTAAACTTCCTCCACACAAAGGGAAGCTCCGAAACAATTTGCTCGCTCGTTATTAAACAAAAGCAACATTAGTTGAATAATCTCGCGCGTGGGGTTCCGTGCATTGTGGGGCCACACATCGTGGCGCTAATGCGCGGATGGCCTTCGTTACCGCGCCGGGGCCCGCCAGGGCTGTCAACTGTTACGACGAGCTGACGGACCACCTGAATACCCCCACTAATGAGACATCATCCTCTCAGAGAGCCTTCACTGTTTTTGCTTGTTAGTTTATTCGACGGCTCGCAAACTCACATAAACATTAATTTGCAGCGAATTACAACGTCAAACTAAACTTGTATACGTTATTCCGAGATCATTACAATTGCGATATTTCACGAGGGTCCCGTGAAACAAATGTGCTCCGTTATTCGTTTTTCTGTGGAGTATCGACGTGAATAATTCGAGGCGTACACACAAAAAGGTGCGGTATGTCGTTAAAGAGGAATCGTATCCATCCAGCGGCTCATTGTTAGCAACCCTATTGAATGTACTCTGGGGGTTCATAATGAGCATATTACATAAAAGGGCTCTCTCTATTCATAGAAATAAATTAGATTCCTCGACACAATGAGAGCGGCTCTCTCCGGAAAGGAAGGCGATGCCGCTGCGGCCGCCGCCGCGCCGGTGCCAATAATTATTACATTGTAGCGGCACAATGACGACTGGAATTATTGACCACTATTGGTGCCATCATCTTGTCAATGTTATAAATGTGAGACATTCCATTATTATACAAGTTGGAATACTCTCAACTCATGTTTCGTAATGTTTTAGCAATGTCTAGTATAGTCTAATCAACTAACAGATAGGAATTTTCTGCAAAAACTTGTCTAGGTAGGCATCACCGTTGCCAAATATATTCCAGTTTGAATGGAACTGAAGATTGCTCAGAAATTAGACTTTATGACCTGAGTGTTTCTACACTGTGAGATCTTGTTAATAAACTGTGCGGATGTCTCAGGACGGTGTACACAGTTCACTGTACCTTGAAGCTAATAAGAACTAATGCATCTGCTAAAAGCGACCGTGATCAGGCAAACAACTAGATTCTACCTCGTCACACCGTTTGTTTACATTATAAAACCTAATAAGCCTGCCGTACGCAAAAACGGTGATAACTACGAATTTAATAACCCGAGCTACTCCAGTGTCTTTATTCATCTTGTATTATATTGTAAATGTCAGCAAGGAGTTACACGAACACTTCAAGTTTTCAATTACGTAGAGTGGAGCGATGATAAATTAGGTATAAGAAGACTGAAATACACCACACATCAGTTTTACGAAATTCTGTGGAAATCTACAACCAGGACTTTTACCAAGGATTAACAAACGGAATAAAGCGAGTAATATTACAGAATAGCCACCAATATGTTTGTTGTTGTTATGGCATATTTTCCGCGTAATACTCGTAGCCTTGTAGCCAATGTTTAATGGCAAATGAATAATATTATGGACCTGTATTCCGGTCACGATATTGCTTGTACGCAATAATTGCATCGTTACGCGCGAGGTAAGCCTACATGTAGCGCTACTGTGCCATCTCCTTCTATCTGCAGGGTAAACTCTGCCGTTATTGTGTACTATAGCAATTAACATTAATATGATGATTTCGGGGGTAATTTCCTTATGATACAGGTTGAATTTGAATGTGGGATGTTAGAGATACAGCTTACTATCAATAATATGTTGTACTAAATTATACTAACTTATAATTTCCCTGTGCTTCTATATAGGTTAAACATGCACCAACTGCGAAAGCTAGGCATATTGAATCCGAATTAATTTTATGTTTTAACTGCAGATTAATTTGTAAAGGAAAAATTAGAATCACGAGCGGGGATTGAACCCGCATCCATCCCTCAAGCCGGGATATGCTTTATTTAAGCTACCAAATTTTTCCTTAATTTTTCTTTAATAGATTGCCGGCCGATGCCGAGGAGTTAGCACATGCCATAAGAGCCCCGGCCGCGCCATTGTATAAAATTCCAACCAATAGTTGAGCTTCAGATACAGTTGTATTACTTTGGTATATAAACAAAATTATGTTGTTGCACCTCTACTTGGACTATACAGGGTTACAGGAAAAATTGTGCTAGATCCGTTAAGGGCGTGGAGTACCCATCATTTCTGACTTATTTCACTATGAAACACCCTAGCCTAAACTTCACCCTTTTCGAGATATTCGACTTTTAATATTTTTATTGAAAATTGCCAATTTTTAGGCTACAAAATTTAATTTTGTTTATTTTGTGTGTCTTATTATTATTATTATTGCATTTTTACGTGTGTAATAAGATGCTTTAGGACGTCAATCATTAAAATAGTACATAAGTTAACTGAATAGACCGTAGTAGACAAGTGAAAATTAAGAATTAAAAATAAATATTAGAAACTGTATTTTTCTCTAAGGGATATCTAAAAAAAAAAATATTATGGCAGTTGTTCGGCAGATGTGTTTTAAAATATCTACGTTTCATTAGCTATCTAACGAGGTATAATAATCTAGGATTTTATTCAAATGCATTGAAAATAATTTAGTTTCATAGGCGACAGTGGAGAAGAAAATGTATACTTAGCCCTATAAAGCAAAATAAAACAATAGGTAAGCATGCAATGTCATTTTTTAAAGGTTTTCACAAAACTTTTTCTTATTCTACAGTTCATGTTCAACATGGCCGCCTCTATTTCTGATACATTGTTGCATTCTTCTACGGAGACCAGTCTTCACTACTCCAGTGGTCAACGTGGTCCTCATTTTAGTTGCTGCATTCACAATCCTTTCTCTTAAGTCTTCCACAGACGAAACTGGATTTGGCTCGCTGTACACTAAGACTTTTCATGAGCCCCCACACATGAAAATCCATGGGGGTTAGGTCCGGACTCCTTGCTGGCCATGGCAACGGCCCACTTCGTCCTATCCATTTGTTTTGGTAATTTGTGTCCAGCCAGTCTCTGACACTTCTTCTGAAATGGGCAGGGCAGCCATCGTGTTGGAACCACATGTCCCTGATCAGGTTGAGTGGCAGATCATCCAGCATATCACTCAAATCTGCTCTCAGGAAATTTTCGTAGCTTTCCCCATTTAGATTATCCGGGAGAAAGTAAGGTCCAATTCACATTCACGCTGAATCTTCGTTGGGTTCCATCTTTCACTCTTTTCTTATTGGGATTCCTTAGTTCTTTTGGGGCCCAGTAATGGGCGTTGTGATAGTTGGTTATGCCATCTTTATCAAATTTGGACTCATCCGTCCACAAGATATTTCTTAGGAAATCTGGGTCTTCTACGTCAGCATTTAGCATAAATCTGCAAAAGTCCAGTCTTCTCGCAGGGTCTCCTTCTTCAATAACGTGTACCGGCGTGTAATGGTACGGGTATAGGCCAGCAGTATGCACTGTAAACCACACTCTCCATTGCGAAAGTCCCAGATCACGGGCAACAATATTAGTGGAAGTAGTCGGATCCGTTCGAAAGCGTTGCACCATCTCATTGTCCTGTTCTTCGTCGTCAATTCGTGGTCTTCCCATGTCTGTATTTTGTTTCAAAACAGAGCCAGTTTCTCGAAGTCTTCGATAAGCTCTGTCAAAAACGGCCACATCCGGCACTCGACGACCGGGGTAGCGAGTTATGTATTCGTTGCGAGCTTGCGCAGACACACAATCGCAGTATCCGTAACAAATAAGCATATTATCAGCATATTCCTCAGGTGTGTAGGACGTCATCTTCAACAATTCCGTATCACAGGTACAAATCAAAGTCCGGTTAACAAGCACAGTAATCACAACAATCAGAAGAAAAAGTCCAGAATCACAGCCAAGTCGAGAAATAAAGCAAAACGATAACACATCTACTATGTACGAAGCACAAAAGCAGACTGACAACCAAAACAATACCCCCTGTTGCATTCCCAGCCCTAACCAGTCTCTACACATTTTTTCTTTCATTCGCACCTACATAAAACGTCACTTGTCTCGCTCGCACGGCGCGTCTTAACTTGAAGGACAATAGGCGCGAGACCATTAGAACTGCTACCTGGAGCATCCCAACTATTTTTTTTCCATGAAATGTATTACAAACCCTAGATTATTGTACCTCGTTAGATAGCTGATGAAACGTAGATATTTTAAAACACATCTGCCGAACAACTGCCATAATATTTTTTTTAGATATCCCTCAGAGAAAATTACAGTTTCTAATATTTTTTTTAGTTCTTAACTTTCACTTGTCTACTACGGTCTGTTCAGTTATCTTTTGTACTATTTTAATGATTGACGTCCTAAAGCATCTTATTACACATGTAAAAATGCAATAATAATAATAATAAGACACACAAAATAAACAAAATTAAATTTTGTAGCCTAAAAATCGGCAATTTTCAATAAAAATATTAAAAGTCGAATATCTCGAAAAGGGTTAAGTTTAGGCTAGGGTGTTTCATAGTGAAATAAATCAGAAATGATGGGTACTCCACGCCCTTAACGGATCTAGCACAATTTTTCCTGTAACCCTGTATTAAAATAAGTAAGTAGCAAAATATAATTTTGCCTAAAAGTTTAAAGTAATTCAGGCAAACAACTTTCAGGGCTTTTTGCTGGACTGGAGGAAGTGTAAACATCCTTTGCTAGACTATTGTACTATCTTTTATAATGCTGAGACTTAAAAATGAATAATTTGAAATTATGAAAGTGTCAAATGGTCTCACAAACTAAATAGAGAATACAAAAATGGTCTTCGTTACAATCAACACCCATGGTTACAATGTAGAGTTATCTCAAGTAATAAACAATGCAATCAAAACTCTTGCTTGCTATCAAACTTCATCAAGTAATATTATAAGCTCGATAATGTCTGCAAGTGGCAACCACTCGAGGACGGCGGAGTGCGGCACTCGCTAAGTGAAAGGTAACTAGCCGGCTCATACCCGGTAATGAATGCTCGTTATCACGTAGGTGAGGTGGCCAGGTGCTGGCAGATACTAGGATATAAACTAACATTTTACTGCTCAAGTGGTAGTATTAAGTAAATATTGGGTGGACTCATAGCTGTTAAGAAAAAGATTAAGGCATCATATCACTCACTTTTTTTTATAATTTATAGGCATAGCATTTGACCACTGTCTCACCTGATGTTAATTGGGTTTTTTGATCTGTAGTTAAGGAAACCAATGGTTTAAAATGCTAACAAATTCTAACCATTCATCATCATCATCATTAACAGCCTGAGGACGTCCACTGCTGAACATAGAGGTCTATCCCTACTCCAGAGAGCGCCACGTTTTTCCTTGGGGAAGGAGGGTTCTTAAGTGGCGACCACGAACCGGAAGACGCAACGTAAGTAGGCATCCTACTAGGTGGACGGACGATCTGTTTAAAGTCGCGGGGAGCCGATGGATTCAGAAGGCGAGCAGCCACTCTAACCAATGGTCTTTTACAATTTACCACTGGAATAAAAATTTCCAAACTTTAGTATCTACATTTTTGGCATCAAGTTCTGGATTTCATCGTGTAACATGTAATAGTTGTTTTGTTTTAGGGTACAAGCTATTAGTTAATATCTTCAATCATAGCCAGAATAGTTAACTTACCGTTTGTTGTGATTGCACACGTCAGCCGATAAGTAGCTGAGCGCCTGATCGTGCTAGATATTATGCTGTTCGCGGGACAATGCCGCGTAATCCCGTCCGATAACCGATCGCTGGCTATTTGCAGTCATCTGACGGATTAACAGGAACTAAACTTGGCCTGTTTCACATGACGTACTTAGCAAAGGTACTTAACCAGTGCGTCCTATCGGTTATGACATACGGAGCAGAGTCGTGGCTAGTGACCGATTCAAAGTCACTCAGAGAGCTATGAAGAGGGCTATGATTGGAGTTTCTCTGAAGGATCGAAACAGGAATGAGGTGATCCGACAGAGAACCAAGGTCACCGACATAGCCCACCGAATTAGCAAACTGAAGTGGCACTGGGCTATTTTATTGACGGTCCCGATAGCTCAGTTGGTAGTATCCCTGCCCTCTGAACTGAGGGCTGTGGGTTCGATTCCTACCCAGGACAAAAAATTGTGTGATGAACATAGATGTTTGTTCTGCGTCTGGGTGTTATATTGTATTCTATGTATATATTTACAAACAAAAAAGTATATAAGTATTGTATCAGTTATCTGGTTCCCATAGTACAAGCCTTGCTTAGTTTGGGGCTAGATGGCACTGTGTGAAATGTCCACACATATCTATTTATTTATTTTATTTATATCTGCCGAAGAACCGACAACCATTGGGGAAGACGTGTTCTTGAGTGGAGACCGCGACTTGGCAAACTTAGTGTAGGACGCCCACTGACTATGTGGAGAGACGACTTGCGCCGAGTGGCTGGCAGTAATTGGATGAGAAGCCCGAAGACCGGGCTCAATGGCGTACCTTGGGAGAGGTCTATGTCCAGGAGTGGACTATTGCGGGCTGATGACGACGATGACTTAGCGATCGTTGTTTATCTAGCTTCTGTTCAATAGAGAAAACATTTGACGTTGCTAGATGTCGTTCAACGTAATGTATAGAGTGAGTGATCATAAATACCTTCAGCAAAAATCGATAAAACTGAACTTAGTAGCGCTCATAGTTTGTCCATCTAGTCTTGATGAATGTTATGATCATTACTTGGATTGAGTGACCGCTCATCAAAAATGGTAGGTATTAATAAAGCGTTACCAAAGACACCTCATAATAATGATAATTGTTAGACTACCTATAACGTTTCAGTTTTTATAATTTTCATCCAAACTAAAATAAAAACAAAGCATTTCGTTGTTTAAAAACTTTTAATTATTCACGATTAAAATATGCACACCCCAATACTGATTAAACCAATTTTAAACTAGTTGTTTTATAGGAATATAATTATCTTGCACAACATCAAAAATTATTGTTAAATTTTTTTATCTGTTAGGACACTGTAAACTCGATAGCTATAAGCGAAAACTATTTGAGGCTTTCTTATGTTTATAATCATAATTTTATTAGCTTCTAAGCAGCTGTTGGCTTCCATGTAGAATACAATAAAATAAAATAAAATCCTCGATAAAATGGCAATACTGTCACGTTACATCCGTTCCTTTCGTGAAAAAGGTAGAATGGAACGCTACAAGTTAATGAGCAGCTCCTCCCCTACCTAAACAGTGCCTAGGTTGACAGGATCCTAAGAGCTGAAGAGAAAAAAAGGAATTGGTAACAGATATTTATTTTCGTAAATTTTACAAGCTTTGTAGAAAGCAAAAAAAAGAGTCTCTAGATGATGCGGAAGAACGCGAAATTTAAGTTGTTTACGGCCTACAAGTTATCACGGTAGAATTAGAATGTTATTGGATCCAAACAAGGCCCACTTCCGGGTCTTCAGATAAACAAAGCCCGCTTCCGGTCTTTAACGAGGCCCACTTCCGGGTCTTCAAACAAACAAGGCCCACTTCCGGGTCTTTATTCAAACAAGGCCCACTGTCGTTATAGAGACTGAGGAATTCGTTGCCTTTAGTTTGTCCGACTTCCAGAGTTCAGCGGCTAGCTCATTCAGTTATTAGCTTCTGGATCCAGAAGAAGATTCTCGTCCTTCCACCGTCGATGAAGTATTATTACGCAGCTCAGATTCAAGATGCAGGAGCAGGAGACACGCAGGTATTAGTCGTCAAAGCTTTGACGGACGACGGGCCGGAACATGGTGATGAAGTTATATTGCCACTCAATGTTTGAAAAAGGCAAGCCGGTCGTCTCACTGGTTGACGCTCGGCGATAGATTCGTCGTGGTAGATACGGCGGCCGACGGTGACAACAGATGTAGTTTCGGCGATCAGCTCTCGGCGATAGATTCGTCGTAGTTTCGCGACTGGCTGTAGCGGATGTAGCTCGGCGATCGGCGATTTGACAATGGATATGTCGTGGCGCAGCGATTGACGTAGATGGAGATTCACTTCACAATTTTGGTGTTGGATAGCCAAAGATGGTTTTTGAAGGCGTTCTTGAGTTCCCGGGCCTTGCCTGGCCCGGGAATGGCCTTATATCAATTTAGTGTTCCTCGTTCGAGGAGTAAATTGAGACTGCCATTCCATAGCGACAGCTTTTCTAAAGAAACCTCGCTAGCATTCCAAGGTTCTAGATTTTTGCAGTTTTCAAAATTTTGAATACAGAATAGTAAAAAAAATAAATCTAGAGTCAAAATACATACAATCATGGCCAAACTATAAAATACCTCACTGAAATTGACAGTAGAAAAAGAAAAATATGAATTTGAAGAGAAACTAAATTCGAAACAAAAAAAACAGTTTCAAAACAACTGCCATCCGAGCAGTCGTGTCTAGAAATCGGGCCCGTGACCCGCGCGTAAAATCGATAAAGTGATGTAAAATTTTGAGAAAAATCAAGTTTTTTTGTGCTTAAATTACTGTGAAAAGGACTGTCAAGTGCTGTGATGTGAAAGTTGTGAATGAATAATAGAAACCAGGTAATATATTATGATATATACATACATGTAGCATTACATATTTCCCCCACGACCCCAGAAAATTTTCAACTCCATTGAAAATTTTGAAGGTTAGGAATAAAACCTTGCTCTTTCATACTTAAATCTTGCACTTCTTCTTTTACTCGCTCACAAACATACTTAGGGGATATGGTTCACATATTTGATGACGCATACTCCACAAGGAACTATTCATTATACATAACGAAGGCTTATTTTTTTTTAATTAGGTGTCGTTATCCGCACCTTTTTGAAAACCCGAGTAAAGATAATAAGTATTTACAATTAAGAAAATGTACAACACAAAGGCTTATTTAACGAGTTGTGTACCGCTCTTTAAGAATATTACACACACCCTTGGGTATTGAAGACGTCAAGGAAATTAATATTCAAGAACCTTGTATTTAAGAAATTGCAAGGAAATTAAGATTAGAGTAACAACATGTGCAACTAAGAAAGTATAAAAAAAAAATGAGTAAACACAATGGCTTCTTACCCACACGACTCGTGTTAAAGGATAAAACAAAAAGAGTGAAAAAAAAAATAACGTTTGTAAAATGGATTTAAAAAAAATAAGCCGAAAGGGTCTAGTTTCCTTGTACAATACAAAAATAATATACGCTAAAGCTATTTACAGAATAAGTATACAATTAAGAGAAAAAAACAGAATACGACCGCTACACTATTTACACTTTAAAATCTTTTACATGCCACTTTCCTCTTAAGCCGTTAGGATCCTCTAAAATAAAGACGAGAGGTGAGAGCTTCTCAACAACTGTGCATTTGACATATTTGGGAGCCAACTTTGAACTAAAATATGCACCAGCGTTACTCTGGACGTAATTTTTACGCCAGACTGTGTCGCCAACGTTGAACTCTTTAAAGGTGTGTCTCGTGTTGTAATGAGCAGCATTTTTTGTGTGTGCAGTGTGTAATGCAACCTGTACTTTATCGAAGATGTTAGATAATAATCCTAAATTAGCGGCGTAGATGTCACGAGGAAGAAAAATGAAATTATCAAGGTTGGAGCAGTTAGTGTATAGTGAACCACATGGTATGGTTTCACGTCCAAAGACCAGAAAGGATGGAGAAAACCCAGTTGTAGAATTTACAGAACTGTTGAGTGCATATTGGATTTTCTGCAAATGTTTGTCCCATGAACGGTGATCATCTCCGACCAACTGTGAAAGTGCGGTGATAATTGTTCTATTATACCGTTCTGTGGGGTTTACTTGAGGGCAGTATCGAGGTGAATAAAATATAAAAGGAATTTTATACTTATTCAGAAAACTTTGAAACTCATTAGATTGAAATTGTGAACCATTGTCCATGATGATGGTTTGTGGCACACCGTGTACCAGAAACACATTATTTTCCAAATACATGATGATATTGGAAGATGTAGCGCGCTTGATAGGGAAAATAAGGCAATACTTTGAAAAAGAACATGTAACCACTAGTATGAATTGATTACGTTGTCTTGTGAGTGGAAAAGGGCCCATTAGATCTAATGAGAGGCTTTGAAAAGGTCTTGAACAAATTTTTGGTTTACCCATAGGACCATATGGAGAATGATTCGAATGCTTATAAGAGAGGCATGTTTCACAAGAAGAACACATTTTAGCCACATCTTTAAACATACCAGACCAATAGTATCTTAAAGAAAGCTTCTTGTATGTTTTGAAAATGCCAGTATGGGGATTACTTTCTGAGTCACCATGGCAAGTTTTGATGAGATTCATTCTCTCAGAGGGAAGTGGAACTTCTTTCCAAGCAAAATCTTCATTTAGATAATCAGGTGAGTTATTATAACGGTATAAATTATTGTTGAGAATTTTGTAATTTGGATAAGCATCAGGATTATCTCGACAGTTAGTAAAAAGTCTATTATATAGTTCCAATTGTGATGCATTGTCTCTAGATATGGGTTCAACACCACCAATAATAGCAGTATCGGGTATTTTATGACGCGACAGAAGGTCTGGGACAACATTTTCTTTTCCTTTTTTATGTTTTAGGTCGAAGTTAAAACAAGACAGACGAAGACTCCATCGTGCCAATCTGCCAGAAGGATTAGACAAATTTTGGAACCACTTTAATGCTGCATGGTCAGTGTATACTGTAAATCGTTTACCGTTATCAAGATAACAACGCCAATGCTCAAGTGCAGTAATGACAGCTAAAGTCTCACGTTCTGTAGTTGAATAATTCTGCTCATGCTTGTTTAGAGATCTACTCATATATGCAATAACAACTTCTTTATTGTCTTTTTCCTGAGTCAGCATAGCACCTATCCCAAAGTTAGAAGCGTCGCAGTGAACGGAAAATGGATAGTCAAAGTCAGGGCAAGATAGTATTGGTGTTGTAGTCAAGCATTCTTTTAATTTAGCAAAAGCAGAGTCAGCCTCAGCATTCCAGACAAATTTTTTTGGAGATTTTTTTCCAGATGACGTTAATTTACAGAGTGGTGAAGCAATAGTACTGAAATTAGGTATGAATCGGCGAAACCAACTGCATGTACCTAAAAATTTTCTTACTTCTTTTTTAGAGGTAGGAGCAGCGTAAGCTAGAATCGCTTCAATTTTACTGGGATCAGCCCGCAATCCTTGCTCATCTACTATGTAGCCAAGATATTTCAGTTCTTTGCGAAAGAATTGACTCTTTTCAAAGTTAATGGTTAGACCAGCATAAGAAAGTTTCTGATGAACTTTAAGTAGGAGTGAAATATGTTCCTCAAATGTCGCACCTATGATTATTATGTCATCTAAGTAACAGAACACTTTATTCTCAAACTCTGGAGTGAATAAACTGTCCATGAGTCTTTGTTGAGTTGCTGGAGCGTTTGTCAATCCGAAGGGCATAACAGTGAATCTATACATTCCTCTACCAGGTACGTAAAAACCAGTTTTATCTCTGTCTTTGGGATGTAATGGAATTTCCCAAAAAGCCTTTGCTATATCGATACTAGACAAATATTTAGCATTTTTGAGGTTATCTAGTATCTCAGAAACAAAAGGGAGGCTGTAGGCATCTTTACGAGTAATTGCATTCAGCTTTCTGCTGTCGACGCAGAAACGCCATTCTCCGTTCTTTTTTGGAGTGATAAGTACTGGAGATAACCAAGGACTCTCACATTTTTCTATAACTTTTAATTCTAGCATTTTATCGACCTCATTGATGAGTGCTTTTTGCTTTTCTGGAGAGAGACGATAACAACGTTGTTTTATAGGTAAAGCATCACCAGTATTGATCCGATGACTAACTAAACTAGTACGGCCTAATTTACCTCGTTGTTCAAAAGAAATACTTTTGAAACGCTTGATTATGTCATTAGCAATTTCTACTTGATTCCCAGACAGATGATCAAATGTTGATATTTGATTTTCAACAGCACAAGTTGTATGATCTTTAGATTCGAGATTGAGTTCAAGAGAAAGTATCTTTGGGGAGAGTTCGAATTCTTTCCAGAAATCCCACCCAAGTATCAAAGAAGGATAAATATCAGGGAAAACATAAGCTTTGATAACATGTGTCTGATTATGAAATCTCAATGGCAAATGAAAATAACCAGAAGACATTGCTTTTTGTTTATTAGCAACCATAACTTGAGTTGGAGACTTGAATAGTTTAAAGCCTAACTTTTGGATATCTTTATGAGAGTTATTACCTAAAATAGTTATACAACTTCCACTATCTAAAAGACCGGAAAAAGGTATATTGTTTATAGACACGTTAATAAAAGGTCTGTTAAAGTCTTTTTCTTTGTCGTAGAAAACAGAAGTTGTTTTGTAGCAAAACATAAAATTTCGAATAGTATTTAACCATTGATTCCAGTCGTTAAGATCAAAATTATTGTTATGTGATTTAGTGAAACCATTCAAGTCGTCAGCTAGTTTTTTTGTTGATTTGATGGAGCACATTTTGGACATTCGCTGATTCTCACGCCTTTACGACCACATTTAAAACAAATGAGGTATCTAGGCTTAGTACAAGTTTGTAAAGAATGGCCTGTGATACGACAGCGATAACAGAATTCTTCTTTAGAAATGTCATTAGTTTGAGATGACGAGCGTGGATGTTTATCTTCCTGCACTGCATTAGTGTACCTTACGTTTGGAGACGCTTTAGGAAATGAAGCTTTAGAAAATGAAGGAAGATAGGCAAATTCAGCAGCACAAGAAGTGTCTTCAGATCTAGGCTCATGAAAATTTTTGTCTCGTTCAGAAATGCGTTCGTAACTTTGACAAGTAGAAATTAAAGAATCTACCGTTTTAATATCTTTAAGTGCAACAAAAACTGAATAGCACGGTCTTATATTATGGAGTAAAATCTCTAATTGTTCGCTCTCGCTAAGTTTCTTTGAAAGACGAGCAAACATACCGAACATAATTGAGACGTAAACGATAATGGTCTCAGTTGCTCCTTGCGTTCTATTCCTTATAGCTTCCAACAGCTTATAGTCGTAATCATATATACCGAAATCTCGAATCAGCAATGTGCAAATATCTTTCCACGATAAGGTAGGATTTCGATTATACTGAAAACGAAACCAATGAAGGGCATCACCTGTGAAAATCTCAAAGGCGTGCTTGCAAAGCATACCTTCCGGAATGTTTCGAGAAATCCTAAACTCGTCCAATCTTTGAAGAAATGATCTAGGGCACGATTTTCCATTGAAAGAAAACGTTTTGACCTCCTTCACAAAATTATCCGAAGTGTGATAGTTTTGTACAGACTCGGAAGCCAGTGGTATACTAGTCAGAATGCTTGAAGGTAAAGTGGGTTGAGGAGTACTCAGTACTTCCAAAGTTTGATTGGTTCCAGTCATAGGTAGTAATTGATAAATCGAGGGAGGGCTAGGCTGAGTCTGAGGACAAGGATTGTGAATGTCAACTAACACTTCTTCAGAAGATCCTGAATAATCTGAAGTTAAGACTTCAAACCGTTTTTGGAGCGTGAAGAAGCGAGATCGTATGTTTGAGCATGACTCAACAAATGGTGGAACGGCGTTAAAGCGTTCGAGGCGATAATGAAGATGATTTACGAAAGATTCAACTTTCCTCAGGTTACTTTTATCATCCGTGGCTTCGAGGTGCGAGATTTTACCCTCGACGTAATTAAACGTGATCTCTGCTTGGGAGAGGTCATGTTTGAGAGGTATTGGAGAAGATTTTATGTCCTCAGGTTGAATGTGACTCAATTTTGCCAGCTGCTCCTTAAGAGTTGTCAAAGTGTCAGCTGGTTTTTCACCTCTGATAGTCACTTCATATTCCAGTTCAAGTTTGTTTAGAAACGAGTATTTAATTGGTCTCGCCATAGTCACAAGTTGAAGTCAATAGTCAAGGATAAAATCAAGTCAAGTTTAAGTTCGTTTAAGTATTAAGTACTATGCCAGTGTTGTAGAATGTAAGTGTGATGTTCCGCGTGTCCTGCCTGTATAAAAATAAATTAAGCAAGTACCTAAGATATTACGTTAGAGCCAAAAGTCAATATCAAATTTTAGCCTACTTGAGTAAGTATTATTTTAGAATTTAGAAGAATGTTTTAGAGGGTTCATTTTAGTTGGGCGCCAAACTGTCACGTTACATCCGTTCCTTTCGTGAAAAAGGTAGAATGGAACGCTACAAGTTAATGAGCAGCTCCTCCCCTACCTAAACAGTGCCTAGGTTGACAGGATCCTAAGAGCTGAAGAGAAAAAAAGGAATTGGTAACAGATATTTATTTTCGTAAATTTTACAAGCTTTGTAGAAAGCAAAAAAAAGAGTCTCTAGATGATGCGGAAGAACGCGAAATTTAAGTTGTTTACGGCCTACAAGTTATCACGGTAGAATTAGAATGTTATTGGATCCAAACAAGGCCCACTTCCGGGTCTTCAGATAAACAAAGCCCGCTTCCGGTCTTTAACGAGGCCCACTTCCGGGTCTTCAAACAAACAAGGCCCACTTCCGGGTCTTTATTCAAACAAGGCCCACTGTCGTTATAGAGACTGAGGAATTCGTTGCCTTTAGTTTGTCCGACTTCCAGAGTTCAGCGGCTAGCTCATTCAGTTATTAGCTTCTGGATCCAGAAGAAGATTCTCGTCCTTCCACCGTCGATGAAGTATTATTACGCAGCTCAGATTCAAGATGCAGGAGCAGGAGACACGCAGGTATTAGTCGTCAAAGCTTTGACGGACGACGGGCCGGAACATGGTGATGAAGTTATATTGCCACTCAATGTTTGAAAAAGGCAAGCCGGTCGTCTCACTGGTTGACGCTCGGCGATAGATTCGTCGTGGTAGATACGGCGGCCGACGGTGACAACAGATGTAGTTTCGGCGATCAGCTCTCGGCGATAGATTCGTCGTAGTTTCGCGACTGGCTGTAGCGGATGTAGCTCGGCGATCGGCGATTTGACAATGGATATGTCGTGGCGCAGCGATTGACGTAGATGGAGATTCACTTCACAATTTTGGTGTTGGATAGCCAAAGATGGTTTTTGAAGGCGTTCTTGAGTTCCCGGGCCTTGCCTGGCCCGGGAATGGCCTTATATCAATTTAGTGTTCCTCGTTCGAGGAGTAAATTGAGACTGCCATTCCATAGCGACAGCTTTTCTAAAGAAACCTCGCTAGCATTCCAAGGTTCTAGATTTTTGCAGTTTTCAAAATTTTGAATACAGAATAGTAAAAAAAATAAATCTAGAGTCAAAATACATACAATCATGGCCAAACTATAAAATACCTCACTGAAATTGACAGTAGAAAAAGAAAAATATGAATTTGAAGAGAAACTAAATTCGAAACAAAAAAAACAGTTTCAAAACAACTGCCATCCGAGCAGTCGTGTCTAGAAATCGGGCCCGTGACCCGCGCGTAAAATCGATAAAGTGATGTAAAATTTTGAGAAAAATCAAGTTTTTTTGTGCTTAAATTACTGTGAAAAGGACTGTCAAGTGCTGTGATGTGAAAGTTGTGAATGAATAATAGAAACCAGGTAATATATTATGATATATACATACATGTAGCATTACAATACTAATACGAGTTTAATTATTTAAACATCGAATGCATGTACTCCAAATTCGAACCCAACCTGGGTTACCCTAAGCAATCCTTAAAAACAAAAAGTACGGTCGAACGCACACATAACTTTTATCGGAAGTAGTGAAGTCAAACACAACATTATTGACTATTCGACAGTTATATATTATTGTTGGCAAGTGGCCCGGCACCGAATGCTGTGTGTTTAGGACGCTTTGCGACGCAACTTCTCTTCTTTCTTACCAATAGTTACTTAACTGCTTGACGGGTAACATAACTATTTTAGTGTCGTCAAAAACACGCTTTATTAAGCGAATGTAGCAATTACATTTCAGAGTAGTTTGTCTAGTTAGTCTTAGGGTACCGACTTATTGAGATTTTATACGATTATTTATGGCTAACAGTTTAATGCAATGTAAAGTGTAATGTGTTTTGTACTAAATATGAGTACATGCAATATTCAGCTACAGCTACGACTGGTGATGGCTCAACAATCTCATCTTAGACTTGGGATGCATGCAATCCGGACAAGTTACAAACGTTTCTACGATAATTCTCTCACTTACTCCACTACTTACTTAATCCATGCACCCTCAATAATCAACACTTAGCTATAATTACAGCTAAATTGAAGGATTTCAGAAATACTGCGGCTAAATTGACTTTTATGACGGAAAGTTTACAAAACTCCGTGTAAAGTTTCCAAATTAAAATAGAATTAGTCGGCATAATTAGTTTAGCCCTTCAAAATGGCTGACGTATAGACAGTTGCGATGAAGACGAAGCGACGTCTTTTAATTTAACTTTAAAGCTAATTAATAAAGGACTTTTTAACTCTTTAAAGTTTATAAATTTATTAAATGCGCAATTCTTAGTACTTCTAATCAAGTATCCTTCTACGGTCTAGACGTTCGTAGTTCCAAGTTTCAAGCTTGAGTAACACTTGAAATCGCCACTTGAATAAGCTGTTGTTGTACGTATTTCAGGCACACAAGTAAAATTATTTGTTTATATTGTTAAAATAAAAGCTATGTATTTCGACTCATACGTGAAACACTCACACACATTTTTTCATGCAAAAAATGAATACACATCGAAATGTTTTAAACAACAGTTTATTTGTTTTTTCTTTACTGTTTATAAGTAACAAGAGAAAGATTTACACAAGAGGGAAATATAAACTTTTTGTCTAAACATTCCAAGTTACTTAAGATCTTAATTCTAACGAGAGATGTCCAACAACATCCTAAAATCTTAGATCATTGGCCGAAAGCTCGGTAATAACATAAAATACTAAAATTAATAATACCGTCTCATTAAGCTTGGAAGACAAAGTCCTTTTAACAATAACAATGCCAGAAGCCAGTTAGTTTAGAATAGGCCCAATAAAATGTATTAGAGGCGAATGCGGTCGCAAATGATATTTGCGGAGAGAACGGCGACCTAACCAAACATGCCGCCCGATAAAGCCATAGTGCGTAGTTCCCGGCTTCGGTTACATTAGCAATCGTAGGGTATACGATGCACTGGGTGTTTTGATTCCAATAAAGCCTGGACTCTTAGAATCTGGCTCTTAGAATTAGCAAAATGAAATGGAAATGGGCAGGCTGCATCGCTCGTAGAACTGACACCCGATGGGGAAGACAGGTTCTCGAGCGGAAACCACGAACCGGAAGACTAGGTAAACCGACGATCTGGTGACGTCTACATGCGTCTCGGTTTGTTAGCTACGGCTGTATTCCAGTGATAACTATTTTGGATGTGATTGGTTTATTTGTTCGAAAGTGTAACTCTACCAAACGATCGACCGATCGATCTCATTTTGAAAAAATTACGAAGAACTTTTTCAAATTGTTTAAATCTTAAATTTGCTTAGTTTTGTCGTATTAATTTACAGCTGAAATAAGTGCTCCGCAAGTCTTCTTATATTTAGATCCATTCCTCTTATTTCATATTGTGTAAACAAAGGAAAACATTACAAAAGGCAACACATAACCTTTTGTTCCATTTCTCAACGTTTTTGTCTAGCCGTGTGTCCCGCTCCCTCGAGAGGCCAGTTTCGGGAATACTAACATTTCTGTTGCTTCATGCAAACACACCGATCGGATGATTGCGCTATATGTAGCTGCGTAGCGCGTTACTACGGATGTAGCTAATATCCTTATTACTACGGTTTTGTAGCTGATCTACGAAGTTTTGTAGCGCTACGCTACGTAGTTGCAATGACCCTTTATGAAAAAATTAAGGTAAAAAAAATATAAGCCTAATACGGTACCCTAACTAAGATTCCCTGTATCTAGGGATCCAGGAACTACAAGGACCAATGGTCCCACAACACCCAGACACAGAACAAGCATATGCGCTTTTTTTCCTGTGCACAAATACTTGTACTGTCGCAGGAATCGAACCCGCTGCTTCCAGGTTATGAGCCGATCTATTCAACCACCATACCACGGAGGCTGTCAAACAATTTGAAAACATTGCATCTACCACATCAAGGTAAATCTCTTACCGAGTTAAAAATGGTAAAAAATACCAACTAAGCACTTATTTCACATTTTTAGTATACGGAAATCAACTCACTGTTATTGTTTCCCAAAATTGCTAAGCAAGGATCAGATTGAGCGATATCCGAGGGTCCTAAATAAGCAGCACGAGCGAAACGACAACACGGTGACGAAGACACCGAGACCACCACTTATGTATGGAGATGATACGAAAACAACTTGATTGCGTTCGGCTCAGTGGGCTTTTATGGTATTGAGCTGCGGTGAAATATCAGACTCGGAAAACAATTTGGACCACATGATCTAAACTAAAATGTAAAGCCAAATAAGAAGAATGAATATCATATAATTGCAGAAGGGATCAATTTCAATTTCACTTTTAAAATTCGACAGGGCATTATAGTTTATTATAATAGTTTAGTTGTTTAGTGTAATAGTTTAATATCTGAGTGTTTTTTATATTATCGACAGGGTAGAGTGCCATTCAACCTCAATGGCAGCTGTGAAGTGAGAAATGAGAGTTTGTGTCTGCCGACAAACTACTCAGCAGTTTGGCAGAATGTTGTAATATTTAATATAAGATAATTCCTGTAAAATAAATAAATAAAAAAAATGATCAAGGTCACGTAACACCACACGTGACACGTCATGCATAGATTAAAAAAAGCATGCAAAGAAATCATTAATGTCTAATGTCCCAAAGTCGGCTGGATGTGTGTTCAAATAAGTACCGCACGTGATCCAAATTTTATCTTTTACCTTTAAGAACAGAAAAACTTACACGAAAATATACGATTGGTCATAAACTTAGAGCATTTATAAAAGGAAGTGGCAAGGCAAGGCGTTCCCCTCTGCCGGTCATATGGCGCTATTTGGTCATCTGCAATATCATAGTGTGCGTGTAGACACTGCGTAACTACGTAAGTTTATATAACGGCGTTCGTGTTTTAAGATAGTGTGTGGCGTGCGTTTACACGCGCCGTTTGCGCGTGTGCTATGCGTGTCTACCTCGTCCCCCATAGAAATTGGCAGAAAATGGTGCTTGCGGATCATAACGTTAACATCTCCAGTTATAAATGCTCTAAGGTCATAAAGCGTTTAATGTTAATGTTACCTTGACATTAAAATGCTTCACATACTGTCACTTATAATAGCCGTATCGTACCTACTATTAAATTAAATAGGCCAGCTTTTAAAAAGCCCATCTCGTTTTTGGCTTCGTTAAATTAAAATAACAGCGGTAAACGCGAGACAGGACAATAACAGGCACCATAAACAATACCCGACGTTCATTCGCAGGCAAACCGCACCGTGGCGGCATGACGCGACGACCGTAGCCGCGGAAAATATAAAAAAGCATCCGTGACGTGACACGATAGATGGCACTAGTAGGTTGTAGCTCGTGAAATTTGCGAGCCTCGGCTTTGTACAAATCACTGTTAACGGGATCCTGTTCCATTTCTATTTTTTTCTATTGATTTCAAAGCTTAGCGATGTAAACACGCACTCCTAGTTTCATTTTTAGGGTTCCATACGGAAACGGTAAAACGGCACTAATCACTAAGGCTCCGCTGTCCGTCTATCTGTTCGTCCCCCTCTGGTCTGGTATTCACTTTCAAACCTCGTTGGTTATCAAACTTCAAGCTAACATTGATATAGGTAACTTTTATAGCATCATGGGTAAAGCAACGAACCGAAATAAATGACGTCAGCGATTGGTAAAATGTAAAACTAAAATGAAAAACAGGTTCAGGTGATTAAGTTTCAACGAATATTTTTTACCCTTAGAAAGAAAAAAAATCTCACATAATCGCCGCCGAAACAAACCAGCTAAAATTGTCCCAAAAATCACCGATCGCTTTTTTTTAGCCTAAAAGACTACACCTTCTTAACCCATCATATTGTGTGTATCCTAGACGAACCCTCGCAAAATATTCCACCACCTCACCGCAAAGTAAATTCTTAATCATCGTTCCGAATTTAAGCTGTTTAGACTTTACAGCCGCTGAATTTTTATGGACGGACCTATAAAACTGTCATCTAAACTTTCATAATTTATTTGTCGCATGCTATCAAACGCAGACGCGCACGCTATCAAATAAATATATTTTTTATTCGGCAATCGCCATAACTCTGGAAATGCACTGGACTGCCGATGACGCACCGTCGTCGTAAACCATCCGCTTCGATAAATAAATGAAGTGAAGTTAGTTACTCGCGATACAGCGTCACTGTTCATCATCATCATTAACAGCCTGAAGACGTCCACTGCTGTACATAGGCTTCCCCCAGGGAGCGCCACTTTGAGCGGCTGCTTGCCTCTTGCATCCATTTGCGTCAGTGTTACGTGACGTAAATGCCAAATTGCATATGGAGAGGTTTTTCAAAATGTTATTGTTCTCTACGAGTACTGTAGTTTCATTAATATTTATCGCAGACACAACTTTGTATTTCTGCATGAAAGCGACGAGACAAACGCGAAGTTCCTACTGTTTAGCGCCCGTACTGACGGAATCTAATGCGACTGTAATTGGCTAATTCACGGCTAGTCAAACAATACCCGTCTGATGTGGTATAAAATATTTACAGAACCCTTTATTCGCAACTCGACTACTCTCAGTAGGTCATCTTTTTTGCACAATAATTATAATAATACCCGGCAATTTATATTTGGTTGAAAGTCTGGTTACCTATTTTTTAAAGTAGGTAAATTCTCTACGAGCATATTTAATTTTTGTGTTTTATTTTTTGTTTGTTTCACCCTATAGATATAGAGTTATGTAGATATGCACGTACGTACTTGCTAATAATTAATTGACGGGCTCGATAGCTCAGTTGGTAGTATCTCTGTCTTCTGAACTGAGGGCTGTGGGTTCGATTTCTACCCAGGACAATTTTGTGTGATGATAGATGTTTGTTCTGTGTCTGGGTGTTATATTGTATTCTATGTAGTATGTATTTACAAACAAAAAAGTATATAAGTATTCTATCAGTGATAGGTGTCCATACGAAACCAGTTATTTGAACTGAATGTAACGCGATGGAATTGGCAGGAGTCAGGGCCGGCTCGGTGTGAACCATGAATTATGTATGTGCTTCGAATGCAGGACTCTCGAGACACACTGAGAGAATAATACCCTATTTCTTGACATAAACTATTTTTTTGCAAAAAAAAATATTAAATGCTAATATCAATCTAATATCTCGTCAGCATAAGCTCTAAGCTCTCTCTCTCTCTCTCCCTATCTTTCTCTCTCCCGGCTGCTGCCGTAAGACAATAGTCGTTAAGCCAAGTCAGAAAAGCCTTTAGGCGGCTTAAAAATTCTGACACGGCTGACCACTTGCCTAAACGAGAAGAAGACGAATGTGGTGTTTCTACAAAGAGTTTTACTACTGAACATTGCCTCCCGCATAAAAACACACTATGGATGCTTATAATAGGGGGGACTTGTAATAATCCCCAATCTTGGCAGATGGCTTGGTGATCACAGTATAGAAATCAAAGCTATTCCTCACGACGCATTCAAATAGACGTAAAATATAATGTTTGTGTAATCATAGTTCTAGAATTCGTTACTATTGTAATATTGTTTTTCATAACAGTAGCTCGTACATTAGCTCTTATCCTAACGCTTTTAGGATCAAAATCCAAGAAATTTCCATCGTGTGCTTTTTACATTTCATTACCGCACTAGTGGTTTATGATGATAACGCGATTCAGTTAAGTGCTGTGTATTGCTTCAAGTAATACCTATACAGAAGAAGAATTTTTAATTTATCCGGCTTATACAGTTTCAGTATTACCCACAGACACAGATTCATAGATACAGATTAGAGAGAAAAAAACCCACAGACCTGCACCCCCATTCTCAAATCCATTGACAACGTTTTGGTTTGAAACTTAAGCTATTAAGTATAATATTTTGTTCAATAAAATAAAATAAAAATATAACAATAAGTGATAAGCTAACAAAGAGCACGGACCTAGGTGTCTGTGGTAAAGCAGATTTAAAAAAAATAAAAAAAAAAATAAATAAAAAAAAAAAAAAAAAAAAAACTTAAGCTATCCGTCTCTTTCATCTACATTTAGAATGAAAGAGACTGAGAGTGTAGGTTTCGAGTCAAAACGTTTTCGATGCGGTCAGAATAGGGGTGCTAGAATATTTTCGTAATTGATATTACCACAGATTAGAGAAACAAATAAATCTGACAGGTACCTCCACAGTAAACATTTAAATTTTATGAATTATTCGCAGTAAGTTATGTTCTGAATACATTGTTATACGCTTTATTATATTTTTTCTAGATATTTATTGATTTATTATGGCTGCATCGATATTGTTCGCACCACTAAAACAAAACGTTTTTTCTCTAATCTGCGTCTGTGTTTTCTTATATAACCCTTTGTTACTACTATGTTCACTAGGTAATTACGGCGCGGTAGAATAAGAAACTACACGTTTTTTAGCAATACAAGTTTGTTTTTTCCTCGCATACTGTGATGAAAAACGTCGTATGACATGCGTGTGCATTGATTATTAATAGAAAATACAGTTTTTAATGTGAGTGTTTATTTCTTTATTACTGTGCGGGCTATTTATTGTATTGTTTTCGATCTCACTGTGCCCCGACCTTCTAGCATCCTGCAGGCGCGACGCAGAGCATCTCCAGCAGTTAACCCTTTAACTATGCATGCTTTAATCTCGCCTGCGTTTTGCAATATCGTGCGCTCTCTGTTTCTTTGATGTCCTTGGGTATTGTTTTGAGTATTGTTTACCCAACCTCTTTAAAGGGTCGAGTTGATTTGAACTTTTGAACTCATATTTAATGTATACCTAGTTGAAATTACATTATGCATGAAGAGGTGACGTCAATCATAGGACGATTTTGTCTGATTAAACAAAAAGTGAAAAGAAAGCCGTTGAGTGCACGCACGTATAGGTATGTATAGGGTCGGTACCTAACATAATTTATTCCAAAATTACTGTCTGTCGTTTATAATATCATAACTTAAAAGTAGATACTGTTTCTTTATTTCTTGTAAAAACTTCATCATCATCATCATCACCAGCCCGTAGATGTGTGAAAATAACATAAAATATATTCTAAACTAAACTACACCTAAAATCTAAACTATATAACTATATACGGGCCCGATAGCTCAGTTGGTAGTATCCCTGCCTTCTGAACTGAGGGCTGTGGGTTCGATTCCTACCCAGGACAAACATTTGTGTGATGAACATAGATGTTTGTTCTGCGTCTGGGTGTTATATGTATGTATTTACAAACAAAAAAGTATATAAGTATTGTATCAGTTGTGTTGTGTTGTTGTGTTGATATTGTATCAGTTATCTGGTTCCCATAGTACAAGCTATGCTTAGTTTGGGGCTAGATGGCGCTGTGTGAAATGTCCACACATATTTATTTATTTAAAAAATAAAAAAAAAATATTTTAGGTGTAGTTTTATGTAGATACTTAGGTGTAGATTCGAGTAATCCTTAATTTTTAATAATAAGTATCTTTCTACGTTTCACAGCGCTATCTCGAAACCTAAGCAATCAAGCCATAAATGTTAAAGTGTATGCATGAAACACTTACTTGAGCCCGTGTGCACTAAAGTTTGATGGTTTTTATGTTCGCACGTACCTAAGTATCTCTCTAGGACGTACAAAAATGCGTTGCCCTAGGCACGTCATAGATGGACAAGTGCCATATTAGAGGCGGTCAAACTTCAGTGCAGACGGGCTTTAAGCCTCTCGCCAGTGACATTGCTCGTTCTGGCTACCAAAGTTACGAAGACCAATAAAACGGAACAACATGTTATAGTTGACATCGACACCGAATGTTTTGTCGTCAAACAACAATGTTGTGATGTCGTCGCCATGGGATCGCAACTTTTATTGTCCTGTTTGCGAAGGGGGAAAACTTTGGGAAGGGATGGAGACGTGTTGTGATGTTATATGATGTTGGATAGGTATAAATATGACATCGATGAGTTGATGGCTTTGATTAATGGTGCTCTGCTTAGAGGATTCATGTGAAAAGCTCAGTATCATATTATGTTCGTAATGAAAAAATCACAGGCTATTTTCTTTAACGAAAAATAATTATGGGTAGCTGTTTCACCCATAGTTCGTAGGAACCAAATTCTCAGCAACACTTCCATCTATACTGTAGTACTTTCATTATTATATAATTATATTCTTTGCATTCTATATATATATTATAAACCTTAAAGTGACTGTCTGTTTGTTTGTTACCACTTTGCGGCACATGTATTGAACCAAATGCACTGAAACTAGGCGCAGGAAGGCTGTTACCTAGTTTTTACGAATAAAGATTTTCACAGGTTGAAAGATCCCATAGTTGTAAAAAAAATAGGCACAACTATCTAAATATCTATTACTATTCTAAAACAGCACTTATCAATATTTCAGTAGTGTCATAAAGTATTGCTGGCTCAGTCACTCATACCACTAGTAAATAAAATAATATCAACTATCGTTCTACAATTAAAAGTTCTGTATTCTATTGTAAGATACTTGAAAACTTCGAAAGCAGGACCAATGCTGTTTACAGCTCACTCGAGCCGCTTGAGCTCGAGTGAGACAGAAGGTGGTTAGTTCAGAATTATGATTGCTTGCGCCGACATCTCGGCTTACAACTTCGACAAGTTCGTTGTTCTGGCTTCGAGTCAAGATCTTACGGCTTGGGGATTCTGTGAACAGCACCTATTGACTGCTGGTTGTTTGACAGCCTCCGTGGTGTGGTGGTTGAGCAGATCGGCTCATATCCCGGAGACGGCGGGTTCTATTCCCGTGACGCAAATACTTAGTTTGGGGCTAGATGGCGCTGTGTGAAATGTCCACACATATTTATTTATTATTTATTATTATTATTATTACTTATTCTGTGTCTGGGTGTTGTGGGACCATGGTCCTCGCAGTTCTTGGGTCCCTAGATACAGGGAATCCTAGTTATGGTCGAGGATCTACGGACAGGACGTTATTTTGTGATTTTTTGATTAAGAGACTTACTGTTCTTAGTTGTTGTTGAAAAGGGCGTTCTTACTTATATTTTTTCTATTAATTATAATTTTATTATTATTATAGCAAAAAATATTATCTTCGATATATCATAGACGCTATATTTAACATAAATTTCAATTTATCCATAGAATAAATACACTAAAACTACTTCGGCTAGTGAGATTACTGGGCAAATATGACTTTATAACATGATCTCATAGTCTAGTAATCCGATTACTAGAAGTGTTGATGTCTCAAGATGACGTGCGCAGTATCAAGTGAAACTTTACATTTTAGAGGTCCGAGTGACCCGCAACTATTACGGGTGGCTATGTTGCTTAACTACAAGTGAACTAGACGTTCATTCATTATCATTAACATAAAAGAAACGACCAGAAAAAGAAAGATTGATCGTCATTTTCAATTTAATTACTGGTGTTTGTGCAATTGTATCATGTTCATCGTCATTAAACATATTTAATTGGCAGTCAAAATCATTCGTTTTTGGAGCTCCATTTAGCATGTGATGTAAATTTTGCAGGGATGGCTGTTCAAAAAAGGGTGTTTTTATTCAGATCACAGTCATGTTGTCTGAATCAGCCTTCATTTTAAAACGCATATTGAATTTCCTCATGTATAGTGCTCCAAGGCTAAACGGCTCAATTCTTAGCACAACGTCTCTCTATATAAATCTTACGAGAAAATCAAGAAAAGGCACAGAATCCATAATAAAGTCTCATCCAGTCTACCCAAAGAAACGAGCCATTACGAGGTCTGAAAGGCAACAATTCAATGTCGGTTCGATTTATTTTAATTCGCTCTGTACTCTCGAAATTTCCTGCATTTTTCCTTCGGTCGCTTCATTGTGTCCGGGTGGCTGCGACAAGGTCGTATTTGCCCGCGCCGCGCTGCGCAGATGGGACTCTGTGGGAGGAAGTGCCTGAAGTGCATTACTTAGGCTCCTTCCTTCACAGATTTTAATGTAATATTCCGAGTTTCCCCTGGAATGTTGTGTTTGAGCATTTTCTCCGTCGTGTTTAATTATGTCCCGCTGGCGCTCGGCTCCTGGACTAAAGTTGAAAGCGTTTAATGCTCGCCTGCTTTAACGTTTCTTTTTAAACAATACCTTTGGGAAACTGAAACATTTTGTGCATTATTAAAAAGTTTGCATTACCAGAAAAAGTTGCAGTGCTTAATCTGAATAAAAATAGCAACGGTGCTATTCAGCGCTAAGTGGGGCTACTCACAGCATGTTGATTGCGCTAAAACACGAACCTCCTGACTAATAAAAATAACTATCTCCTCAGTGTTTTCTCTTGTTTTATCATTGCCCATTTCAAACTCAACAAAGGAAACAAAACACAATGTAAGTATTCTTCTGTTACACCATTTTTATGAGTATGGGGGTTGATAGTGTCTCCTAAAAGATGTATTACAATTCATCATGCATCCCTACTAATATAGTAGCGGTGACACTTTGACAAACACATTCCTGTTTGTTTGTGTGGCTCTCTCAAACCATAACTGCTAAGCTGACTTGGATGATATCTTGCACAGAGATTGCTCATATTGCTAAGATACATAGAATACTTTTATCTCGGGAAATTGAGAGATACCGCCGGAATACGGGTATGGGATGCAACCGCACGCGCTTATAACTTTCTATATTTTTTGTCAAATTAATTAAAAAGTATACAGTGGTCTATCTAAGTTCGTAAAACATACTTCAACGAGATATTTACCTACTTTGATTCTCTCACCTCTACCGAGTAACGATTCTACCTCTGTGCCTCTACCCGCGTTGTTTGTATGACCAACTATAGGAGCTGTAAAGTGAGGTGCAGTGTGTTTTCCAACGCTGCAAGTGCTACAACTAAATCATTGTGATAAGACGGCCAGCTGGCAGCCTGGCTACATTTCCCAAGTTGCATTTCGCCAGGGAAATTATTAAAGCTTATTTAAAATACACTAATTAAGATATGATTCAATGTAGAAGAAACGGCTGTGATTTATCGTGGAATCGTTTGGTAGTGTTGGATTAGATAAAACCGGAATGTTAATTGTAAACTTGTAATTTGTTCAATATCCCATTTTTGGAACTATGTGGGGGACATTTATGACGGTAATATTACTTTGTATGCATAAGTTAAACTTATTTTCTAGTCATACAAGCAGGTACAGAAGTTCTGTCAGGAACTAATTAATATTCTACAAATAGCAACTTTAATGACTCTATCTACTGTAATGATAATTTAACAAACCCATAAATTATTTATAACGCAACCTTTTTTCACGTCACCAAATAGCACAATTATCACTATAAAAACGCTGAAAAGCAGTTATTAAAGCGGCCGCGTTGAACGAAACGGCTAATTGCCCTTTTTTACCATCTCGAAATAATACTTTTGGTGAAAACCCGTTGCTTTTTGCTGGAATATCTGCGACCTTTGTGCTCGTGGATTTATTATGATCATACATGCTCGTAATAAGAAAAAAACTAGCGAAAGCATTAAATATACGAGTGTGGGAAACAATGAATGTCACCCGTTATAAGCCGGCTCGCGCCGGGAGATTTAATGTAGAATAGCATTAAAGTTTTTAAATTAATAGCAATAAATTAAACCGTTTATGAATAGATACTTAAAAAGTCGGTTCCTGTCGTAACACAGTCGTTAAGCCAAAACAGAAGCCTTTGGGTGGCCTAAAAATTCTGTCACCAGGGCTGACCAATTGCCTACTCGAGACGAAGAAGACTTAAAAAGTACATAGACGGCCTTATTTCGTAGTTGTCATATTGATAAATTGATAATAATTATTACGACTATTTACCATTTGTTGCAAAATTCACAAATTCGAAAGCTCTCGGAGGAGTCGAAGTAGATGTAAATTTCGAATACGTTTAAAACAAACAGAAAAATGTGCTTAAAAACTTAAGCTTATTTTCTTGAGTCCAGCTTGACAAAGAAGCTAACGTATTACTAAGTAGTGCAGGAGGTAAAGTTTCAAATAAAGTAATGCAACATTTCGTTCGGGGAGGAGCTTGTTGAACTAAAATTGAATTCTTTCTGGCGCCGATAAAGCATTTTATGGGCCCCGTGAGCCGGTTATGGCTTTACGACTCCTTGAATGACGCTCAGAAGATTTGAAAGTATTGTAAGTTTATGTACAACTACATTGTGGTGGTGAAACCCGGCATTGCGCTAGTTGGGACTAAGAAGTTAGGGAAAATGACAGATAGAGAGAGGAATTGTAGCAGTTAGGAATACGGGATATGTAACCAAGCTTAGCAACATTTGGTTATAATGTACATAATATTACGTTACGTCGTTGTAAATTGCATGACTGCATGCCAAGAAAGCTTGAAACGTCAACAATGGAGGAAAGTGGTCACTAGATTAAAAACGTCGCTATAATTTTTGCGATCATCATCGTCATCAGCCGGAAGACGTCCAACATAAGCCTCTTCCATAGAGCGCCACTGAGCGGCTGCTTGCCTCTAGCGCCCAATGGCTGTCCGCATTTTGGCTGGTCGTCGACCATCGAGTAGTTTCTCGATGTCCTCGAAAAAACTGCATAGTCGGTATTGCAAATAATTGTAGTTCCAATTTAGGCCGCAATCTAAACTTATCTGACGGATCCTCTACGACCGAGTTAGCACCAGTTACTGCAGACCTGAAATTGAATGTTACAATGTTTTTTTATACGCCAATACTTCTTTGTACCACCTCATTTAATTTTCAACAGTTTTAACGATCGTTATAAAATTAATACTGTTATTGGGGCGTCAAAAAACTAAGCGTGAAGCGAACAACATTCGTGACGCCAGTGCAGCGCGGATTTATAGGGCTCACCTAAAAATGATGGTTTAGGTTGTACGTCAATTTCGCTAATATCAATTTTATTAAAATACTTAATCGAGGAAGCCTTCTTAATTTTATGAATAATCTGTGCATGGCACCTAGCCTTTGACAATTTGTACTTCACATAGATTAAAAACCTATAACAGAAGCTTAAACATGATATAAATTTTCACCAGCATCCATAAGATCAAGTATATCCTGTAAAAAACCACAATTAATACCTTAGTTACCAAGTCACAGAGCAACTTGTTTTTTCCCTAACCAAAGCCAAATCGTGTGCGTCATTCTTCTTTTCTTCTGTACAGCTCAACGGAATCTGAATTTTACAAGCACTAGCTCTGGAGTTACTGAGCCACGATACAGCTCACCGAAGGGGGTTTGAGCGAATTTATCGCGGATTTTATTGCACCATAACCGGTTTAATGGGCGGGTTGTATCGCCTAATGAGAGATAAGCGAGACTTTACTACCGACTGATTGTAGATAAACCGTTGTACTTAGCCGCCGTTACTTGCTTAGCTTTATTTTCTGGGGATATTACAATCATAACTGAGATTGGATAAATTATGATACTATATATGTTGATATTTACTTCAAATTGTTTCAGCTCAGGTAATCATGACGGATCTTTTGGGTCAATTTTTTAGGGTTCCGTACCCAAAGGGTAAAGTGAACTTAGGCTCCGCTGTCCGACTTTCTGTCTGTCTTCCAGTTTGTCCGTCCATCCTTAGTTATATGCACAGATATAGTAGTACTTTAATATCTCTGCTATAACTAAGGATGGACGGACAGACGGGACGGACAGACAGGAAGACAGACAGAAAGTCGGACAGCGGAGCCTATGTTCGCTTTACCCTTTGGGAACGGAACCTTAAAAAAGAACCCGCTTTCAAATTTTAACAGTATTGAAAAGCTATTTGTTAGCATATTCAATTCAGAATTGTAATCTAGGCATCCTATTCAGGTTAGGTTCTGCCTGTAGATCCTAATTCCTATTGAAACCGTTAAGCGCGGTATTAGTGCGCTAGGCATTCATTAAAATCTGCATTATGCTAAATTCTATTCGGTGTAATACCCGGATTTTACTTTAACTATTTTGGTAATAAAATTAATCGAATCGTACATTCAATCGTAAAAAAATGTTGAAATGCATGTCTCTAATGTACACAAATGTAGAAAGTATTTTGAGGTAGGGAAAAAGTTGAATTAATATTAAATGTGACTCAAAGTAAAAAGAAACAACAAAAAACTATGCATCGGCCGGGAATCGAACCCGGGCCGCCCGCGTGGCAGGCGAGCATTCTACCACTGAACCACCGATGCTGCTGATAACGTGTTTAAAATAAGACACAACATACTGTTTTGCATAGTGTAGATTGCAGACGCGCGTGATTTGCGCATTATAATTGTTATGAAATTATGATTCCGATTACCTTACAAAATTTTTCACTCTCCACCGTGGTAAGAAATATTAATTTCAATTACTTAAACAAGTAGGTATTTGAAATAGCATAAATGTAATTGTCTACAACGATAGTTGCTTTGAACCAATGCTTTTTGAACTAAATCCACGCGTCTAAGTCTTAAAGAATTCAGCCACTTGTCCCAATAAAACTTCAATTTAATAAAATGATACCTAACCTAAGTATACCTTATACTTATTAAAAGGTATCTTCTAACACAATTGAACATAATGTGCCATTACGACGTCCCTAAAGTGATAAAATCTAACTATCGCGGGCCATTTGGTTAAGGACATAAAGTCTTCACTCAGATAACAAACTATCAAAAAGTTGGAATCCATTGTTCGCTCTAAAATCTGTCCGTTGTTCCGGAGAATGAAGTTGAAGGAACAATTTATTGCTTTGTGCCGGAGTTGCCAGGTTCGTAGACAAAGTAGGTACTCGTAGCAATGACAAATAATATTGAGAGCCTCCGTGGTGTGGTGGTTGAGCAGTACGGCTCGTAACCCGGAGGTGGCGGGTTCAATTCCCGCGACATGACAAGTATTTGTGCACAGGAAAAAGAAGCGCAAATACTTGTTCTGTGTCTGGGTGTTGTGGGACCATGGTCCTCGTAGTTCCTGGGTCCCGAGATACAGGGATCCTAGTTAGGGTCAGGATCTATGTATAATTATGTGATCGTTGGGCCTTATTTGTTTATTTATTTAAACTGTTTAAACAATATTCATTACAACTAAAACACAGGTAAGTACATATTTTATTTTATAAGCTGTTCAAACGATTCTGATTCGGCTTAACGACTACTATTTGTCTTTACAGTCGTCATCGACGGCTTCCGAAACGCGGTAGCGCTCACTTGTACATAACACTTTTTTTTCGGTCACTCATCCAAGTAGTTAGTAGTCCAAGTAGGTAGTTACCGCACGCAGTTTCTCAACTTTACCGGTCGGTTAGGAACGGACGCTTAATAATAGCTATTCCGTTTAATGCCTAGGTAAATCCACAGCACGGGCAGTTTGCACATTTTTAACATAAACATTGCCTATGGTCAACATCGTCCGCTCACCATATTAAGGCATTGAATAATTAATAGAAGCCAGAGAGATGTTAGACTAGCAATACGTAAGTCACCGTATAGAGTGCGTGGTATAGTAGTCCTGTCCCGTCTAGTGTCCCGGGAATTAATTATGTCCGTATATAGACCGTAAGGCTCAACATCTCGGGCTGCTAAATACACTGGTTTATGATCGCACTTGCTATTTTTATTGCAAACTAAGAGGTAGTAGATGTAGAAAGGATATTTCATTTAAAGAAAAGAAAGCTTTCTAGAACCAAATTAAAATTCTTTCAACTAGAAATACTCCCAGCATATTGGGTACCTACGCTACCTACCGGTATGGGCTAGAGCATTTGGACTGCCTAATTGCCTATAGGCCCTCCTGGCTGGTTTACAGTTCAAGTAGATAGTATAGTAGTCAGTTTGATTAATAAAGGCACCAGAACTACAAATGTATAAGAAAACACTTATTTCATCAATATCTATGATTACCTTAAAATACAATACAATACAATACAATAATACTTTATTGAACACCAAAAAATCACACAACTATGCACATGATACAACACAAAGAATGGTAGAACAACGGGCGGCCTTATCGCAAAAAGCGATTTCTTCCAGGCTACCTTTGTATGGACAGAAATAAAACAATCTTAAAAAATGCGGTTGGTGCTGTACAATTTAAATATATACCTAAATACTAATAATAATATACCTACTTAACACATACATAATATATATAAATATATATAAACATTACTTATACCTTAATAAATAGTGACAAATTAATAGTAATAAGACATTAATTATGCACAACAAAGAGACAGTGACGCGTTAATAATAAGAAGACAAGTGTAGAAAGAATAATGTAAAACATGTAAAAATACATTTTTATATTTTATACAACAACAAAAAAAACATGGAATGGATTTTTAAAGTGTAAACCACACCTATGGTATATATACAAAGTATATGGTATGAATTCGTTTTTAATTATTATGTGTGGAAGTTCCCCGCGTTTGAGTCGCCTCTCTAGCAATTATGGTGACTTTCGGGTATGGGGCTAGATATTATCTCCATATTAAAATCACCCGGCGATTTGTAAATCCAGCATCAACTGGATTATGTTAAGCCGGATCCGTGGCGGCTTCATTATTTCAATTTATTTCTCAAACTGCACGCTCCTTGCATAAAATATTTTAATTTCTCTCGGTGCACGGCTGCGTTGCACTTCCATTTGTTTTGGCTTTTTCAACTTAATGGACTTTTAATTGGAGTTTTAAAGTATTTCTGTTATATTGGCTGGACTTGAAACTAATAACGTTACGGCTCCGTAATAATTACGTTATGGTTTTTATTGTTTAGCGTATTTATAATTGACGGGTAAGGTTTTAAATAAGCGCTAAAATAATTATAATCTTTTTCTCTTACATGTAAACAGACAACTTACGTACACGCCACTACAGTTTAAATGATTTGGCTCGCTATGTTATCTATTCCGATCAACACGAGATGGTTCACTATTTACTTTTATTCAAGGAAATTAATTTCCTGGAGACTTAATAGAGGAAAAAACACAGGGAGACCCTATTGGTCTATACTATACTATATCTAAAGTGAATAAATCGGCATGATTATGTTTTTTTAAACTGCAATACAAAATATTTTTTTAAGGCAAGAAAAAAAGAACAGCAAGCAATAATTTGAAATACCCATTAAAATAAAACAATCGAAGCTCGCGTTCTTTACAAGCACTATTGAAAAAAATCCCTTCACCAGATGAAGCAGTCCATGCTTCAATAAATCGGCAGCGGAGGCAGCGAGACGGCGACCGCAGGCTCGGCCTTTTAATTAAATTTATCGCAAAACAGCGACCAAACCGAGGCTATTTTTAATTAACAATATCTAGAGGGTTCTGCCCTGTGACAGTTTGAAGGACCATCCTTTTTGCGATGACGGAGAGGGCTGAAGTTGGGACGCCTAGCGATAGATACACGTCATGCGTTTCAATTTGAACACAGAGATTAGAGAAAAAAACTGTGAATTGAAAGAAATGCCTGGATTAATTTTAGTAAAATCTGGACAGTATAACAGCTTGGTAAGGAATTTTATTTAAATAATAATTGCATTCACAATGTAATTGCTAAGAGGACGTTCACTGTAATGTGTACGTGTGAAATTGGCAGATATAATCCGTATAAAGGACAGGACTTTTTTTGTATGGAACTTGGGTGTTTATTCTAATAAGTATACAATTAATGTCATATGATTAATTATGCAGGATTAATAATATTCTTATAAAAAATTTATTCACGCCTCCGATTTTTTTGCTTTTGGCTTTAAACTAAAATATTTATTGCTTGCAATACTGGAGCTACCAAACTGACTGTTTTATATTATCTGTACCAACAGTTGTCATGTGGTTTTTTATCCCAAAGTAACAATTGTTTTTTCTGTAACCTATGGCCTGAATCCATTGATTAGCCAAACAAAAGTCGAGTTTTATCATTTCATGCTATATGTGTAACCCTGTATCTTATGCCACTGTTATCATTTTGATTATATTTAACACCCACTTATAACCCTCTCCTTTAATAGTGAGAATAATGAGCATTTCTCAGATTGGTGTGAATTCTCTGAGTGTTCCTCAGGGCTCAGTTCTGTATCACTATTCTTTTTAACTTTCACCTCAGAAACATTGAAAAATGAAAAATGTATAAAAGTGGGTGGACCCGCGAGGCGTTGCAAGTTAAATAAATAAAACGACTATAGTTATTAGAGGGCTAGTGCTACTTTTAACTTTAATTAAACTTAACAGCTATTAAAACGCTTAAGCGGCACTTTATTCAAATGAAATAGACCGCTAAAGAAGTTATTATCCGCGAGTCAGACATAAGGCATCCGCTCAGAGCTATGGGTATCAAAGGCGACATTAGAGCTAGGGGGAAGCTCATTGCACCCGCTTCCGGCAGCTAATCACTTCCGGTTCCGCAGGTGAATACTTATTACTGGGAGAGCTGACGTTTCTACCTGTTAGTGGATTTGTAAAACGTTTCACACCTTCTCGAAAAGTCAGGCTATCATTCAGAAACTTAAATATCCTACAGAAAGTTTTGATCACTGTTGTTTTTAACAATGGATAATTTAAACTTCAAATATCGAAAGCTATAATTTTAGGTACGTTCTTATCATGGCTTGATGCTTGATTCATTTTGACTCGGTATTTCAGAGAAGGGCCCGGTTATTTAGGTCTAAAGTACGAACGTTTGTAGGGCGTACCTACAAAAAAAAATATCTACTCATAATTTTATTTATGTTTTTTATTGTTTGATAGGCTTGGGTTTGACCATTGTTAACCATCATTTACTTATTTAATTTCATTATATAAATTATTTATTTGAATAAGTTTGTATTACCCGTTATTGACCTATAAATATTTTCAGTAAAGTTTTCATTTACAACGATTTTAATATAAACAAAGGTATATAAAACCGATAGCTGCTAAATTTAGCCTAAAATTCGTATTAAGCACACCTGCTCCGGAAATTTGTGATGGCGAAGCCATCCTTATAGATGCGGATTTGTCTAGAAATGCTCGAAACTTTGCATATTTATTACTTAACCCGTGGGAGGCCACTTGGGGTCAGAGCGACCGCGCATTTATCTCGCGTTCATAGCTGGACGAGTGGGCTTATGGTGAAATATGGCGGCGGTTCGCGTTGTTTTGATACTTGCGATACACCACGTCTTGTGGGTCATTTTATTTCCCTTGGAAATTATAGCAGAGAGGGGTGGACCAGTGGAACGAGGACGTTTCATATTCAATGGAAATTAATTATTAAACATTCTTTTAGTTTTAGTTCATCATCATCATCATCATCATCATCATTAGTAGCCTGAAAACGTCCACTGCTGAACATAGGCCTCCCCCAGAGAGCACCACGAGTTTTAGTTATTTTAAGTTTTAGTATTTTTAACGGGCCCCACTGGGGGGTCATTGGTAAAACAATAAAGGAATAGTATCAACGGCAGATCAATGACCAATTCGACCCAGGGCAAAAACTGAATCTCAAAGACGAAATAAAATAGAATCAATAAATATAATATAAAGACAACACATATTATGACATCATTAGATATATAAAATGAATTATTGATAAATTACCTAAGTTATTACGTGCGTTTTCTTTAATTTCCGATGCCAGATTTCAGGTTTAAGGCTTCAACGGCCCTCTCGCGTTCATCTGCATAAGAGAGTCACGAACGATAGAGGGTTGATCCTAGCAACTAGCGTAAAGAGAAGTTTAAATTAATTAATTTGCGTCGACCGCAGCAAGTAATGGCCCTCACACAACGTGGCTTGTCCGGGTCTGGCTGTTTAGACTACTTTCACAACACCCTGTTAACCTTTTATCATATCTTGTGTAACTTTTCATTACGAAATAGCGCTGAGTTTCCCTTTAGTTTAATACGGCTTAGATTTCTACAAAGAGTATATATTTATTCTAATAGAGACACTGTTCACTGAAACATCTAAGATGTATTAGCAACCTAAAATAAATAGCGTTGAGCGCTCAATCATATGTGATGTATTGTATGTGTTTGGTTACGGTACCTACAAGCAGATTCGTTTTTTCCAAAATCAATAGACGCGAGAACGCGGACGGCCAGAAAGTACACTATTACCCGCCGCACAGTATTTCATTGTGTGTTTAGTCGAGGTACCTAAATCAACATTTGTTCTCGTGAATTTAACGCGCCCACCTACAGCAGAGTGCCTATAACTCGGAATTAATTAACAGATTGTGCGTCATTAGCTGAATGGAAATATCGGAGTAACCTCTCGTATCAAGCCATTTCAATAAGCATAAATATAATGTTCTATGGCAACGTAATGCTGCAGGATTAATGATATAAACCTTTCAATGACCATGTGTGCTTGTGAATTTTAAAACATAGCTAATTACAATATTTGTACGAGCCGATTTAACGCCCACAAATCGATTAAAACTAATTAGAATTTGTGTACCTAACGATAGGCGCTCTCTAAATTAATTATATTCCATCATAGGAACATTACCATAACGGGTTGCCTAAACGCGTTCGAGGTTTACTTTCGTACGGTTGGCTCGTCCCAGATTTATAGTCTGTATTTTATCAGGAAAATGTGTAAAAAAGCAGAATTGTTCAGTCACCCTGACTGGCACTATGACGTCACGCCATAATGTCTGTAATAACATATAGTGTGGGGTTACCGAAGCTGTAACGTTAGGTTTATCTTTCCGGTACATTTGTCGGGAGCCGGTCGGCGGCTCGCTGATCCGACAAAAATGTCCCCTGATGTGCACGACAGTGCCCGAAGTGTCCCGATTTGCGCTCATTGTCCCGGGTCGAATAGGACCGGGTTGGATTGTCCCGCCCAGTGCGGTGCTCGTTATTGGCATCCGCGTGGGCCCTTGACTATTGGATTGGATAATTCAATTATACATTTAAAATCTAATATTTCTTTATTATAGGACAAATACCAACACAAAACTTTCATGTATTACAAAGCTCAAGTACCTAGTCTGACCGATCTAAAGTTATGCAAAGTATACTTCAAGCCTCAACTGGATGGGTGACAATAATGCGTGCTGATATCCTTGGGAAGCGTTATTACGGATGGCTTAAGACTATCTGTCAGATCAGCAAGCCACGACCCTGCTGTATAAAAACCACGTATATTCTGTATGTGATGAATCTATATTATACTTATCACAATGTATATCACAAACTCACATGCACCAACTTAAATGAGTTTAAGTTGGTGCATGTGAGTAGGTCGTGTCTGCCTGATGATAAGTGATAACAACACAGCCTCCGTGGTGTGGTGGTTGCGCAGGTCGGCTCATAACCAGGAGGCAGCGGGTTCGATTCCCGCGACAGGACTAGTATTTGTGCACAGAAAAAAGCTCAAATACTTGTTTTGTGCCTGGGTGTTGTGGGAACATTAGGTCTCGTAGTTCCTGGGTCCCTAGATACAGGGAATTCTAGTTAGGGTCCAGAATATGTGAACGTTGGGCGTTATTTATTTTATTTCGAATAATATTTGTAGGTACCTATAGGTATGTGTATTATGTTACCTATAATTTATCTAAACTAATAGGAGTATCAAAGGTTGTTTACCCCTGACAATGTCACCACATTTTCCAATTTCAGTGTTCAATTTAGATTCAAATAAGTCAGGTGCACCATCCATAAAATTGACGATATGCACCTATAAGACTTTTTATGTTGATCGTCACTGAAAATGAATATTCTAAGTCATTTCTATCAATGGCTCATGGGTATATTCTGTATTTTGTTATACCTATACATACATATTATATCAGTATATAGGTATTAGGTACCCGTTTCCACTCGCACACATTTCGTACTTTTATGTGAGGTCCTCGTGGAATTTTTATGATTCCATTACCTTTTGATGAATGTTGTTTATTCATATCAAAAAGCTTATTGATCTAGTGATGTAAAAAGAATTACCTATTAGGTGAATACGAGTGTGTAAATACCTATGTTATATTAGTAGTTATGTACTAATAATTAGACGAGAAAATGTATACAAATGCGGTGCGACTGAGGAGGTATTTGCAGAGTATTTATAAACGTTCTAAAAACGTGAAGTTATTTTTTTATTTATGTACTCTGTGTGTGTTTACATAGTTTTTCTCTTGTATGCAAGTGGTCAAGACCTTGTTTGCTCGAATTTGTTTGTTTTGTCACTTACAAGTTGACGGTTTGGCAATCTGCTTTTAGTCGGTTCGCGTTTTGGGCAACATACTGCAGTGGCATCTTTAATTTTAGGCAACGCGCTCAAAACTGAATTATTTATTGTTTATTCACCGTTCACAAACAAGCAAAATTAAGTATAAGATCTATGAACTTAAACCTCAGGATAGTGATTAAACAATCAAATCTTACTTCGAGTTAAAAACTCGCAACAATCGCCGGGAACAAACGGGTGTGAGTTCGCAATAAAAGAAACAAGTGTGTACGCGCAAAGCGTTACTTGAACATTGCGCCTCGAGGGTACTGGCCTCGTGTGTGGGAGACCTTATTCTGCACTGAAAATGATACTTTGATCCTTTGTTGTACACAAAAGTTTGTGCGAAAAAGATAGTTACGGTCTATCTAAACTTGCTTGATGATGTTTCTTAAGTTAGCATTACGAATGCGGGAGAGAATTATTAAAAAGTTAATGAATAAATTTTAGCTGACTTAAGTTCGCGGTATCAGCTATACATTTCTTCAATACAATATTTAATTACCATTTAAAATATTCATAAATGCTTCCTTTATTTACCTAGGCCCTAAAAGATGGCTCCTTCTAAACACTGTTACATAGAAATTTCATTGTATAATTTATAGCGTTTTAGGTTATTCAAGTTTAAGACATTTTTAGGTCAAAATCAAATGATTTTATCATAATTTATTTTAAATATATTGAAATTCACGGCTTATTTTAATACAATCGAAGGTCAGTAGATAGAATTCAGAATAAGCAGTGAGTCGGCGAGCCAGCGAGGCTGCACGACGGGCGAAGCGCGTCCAGGGGACGTTTTTGTTCGGCGGACATTTATTGTTTTAATGGTGCACTCTACTCATATTTCTCTCGGCTCTTTGTTAGTTTTTACTTATTACCACGTCGCTGCAGTGGCCGTATGAATAAATTCCACACTACCGCTGGTGTTAGCGCCGCGATCATTTCAGATTAAATTTTCATTTGGCTTTTGGCTGTGGATTTTCTCTCGGTCGTGGCGGTCGCGCGGACGCAAGGAGATGCAATATTCATAGTACGGCCGCGCCGGATCTGCATTTCTGTTTATCTCCTAGTTTTGATAGCGGCAGCACACGGCTGGGCTTCGCAGCTTAAGATATAACTTTTGCTGTATATTTGTTTTTGTTGCGCACAATTAAGGAAAGTTTGGGGATAGGAACAGCGTTAGCCAAGCCAAGCTAACTTTTTTGTGCAAAATATTGTCTTGTATATTCGCGTCTACCTATTTAAAAAAGGTTGTTCCTAACACATCCTTTTTAAATTTTTGTTTTATATATTGCACTATTTAACAATACATTACATAGTTGCTGGCCTGGATCAAGATCCAACCACGACGTCAAAGATGTAGACCATGATCATTATTACACTTCGGCATTTTCTTAATTTTACTTTTCGAGAATATAACAACCTTACGGTAATTATTATTATTATTTACTTTGACAATGATAACGGAGGTAACCTACTTTATATTGTGCGTTGGGCAATTTGGGCATGTAAGTATATTTTCAAAATCTTAACGAGTTTTCGGCACTTATTAAAGCTGATCTTTACGGAATAAAACAAAAATAACATTATACAGATATATTTCTCCTTCCGATTTAAGTATCGAGTTTTGAATAAGATATAAAAGCAGTCTTAATATGCAAACCGGTGCTTAAAATAACTTATCAAGTGCTTATGTTTCCGTTTTTCCAGACGTAGGTAAAAAAGCCCACATTTTAAAGGTAAGGTTCCACAATTTAAGGCTGCGGATTTTTTGCCTAACGTTTGTTATAATAGGCCAGTGCTAAAAGGATAATATCCACAAAAAGTAGCTCGCACTCGCTTTAACCGGATAACACGGTGGAACACTAGAGAGTACTAAACTGTAAGGGCTGAGGTGTACTTGGAGTGAGAGCGAGAAAGCATCTGTTGACTCCACAATTGATTTTGAAAGCGGTTATTTTAGGATAAAGTTGTCCTAAAATAACCGCTTTTTCGTGGCGGTATAGAAACAGTTTATACTAATGGAGACAGATTGTACAATATAAATTAGAATGGAAACCAACAGCTTTTACCTATATGAGTAAAATTAAATCTCCTTCAGAAAACCTTAAACAAAATTACCGGTCATCGGTTCCCGGTGCGCCCCGGCCGATAACCGGTGTGTGTGTCCTAATTACCGGCCATTTATAACGCGCGGATGGTCCTCGACGATTTTTTGCTTTTTCCTGCGCGTTATATTTTAAAGAAAAACTCATATTACACACTCCGCTCTTTGTACCACCCACTACCTGCGCGGGAAATTTAATAATTGCGAGAAAAAAGAAACACGTTGTAGTTGGTTGTCTTTGTTGTGTTGGGTTCAAATATTTAACGAGCTTGCATTGCAGTGGAGATAAATAATATTACAGAGCAATTTTATGAAACTTTTTCAATATTCGAATATTTTTTTGTGCTTCATTTTTTCTACAGAATTAGTACTAGTACTTAAGGGTTTGCTAAATGGTTTAGTCACAATCAGATAAATTAAAATTGTAATGAAACAAGAGTAAAATAATATTTAGGTCTAACAAAATAACATTAATGAAAAGGTATAGATTTCGTCATCAAAAAACTTTTGAAGAACATTAAAATAAGCTTAAGAAATAATTTTAATGTTTTTTTTTTGTTGTTGAGCTGCAAAGCAGTTGAAAGATTTAGCCAATGTTTAAGTTCGTCTGAGGCAAAACTAAACGTCGTCGTCATCATCATGATCAAGCCAATACGAGAGCACATCAACACATTACACACCATAACCACACTTAGCCAAATGCTATGCTGATAGCAACGTAAACCCTAAATTCTAATACTTCCCATAATAATTATGAATGTAATCGTAACAAGCAAGCTAGGTATATACACTATCCGCTGAAGCAGTTGAGGGATAAGACGTTACCTCAAAGCGAGGTACCAAGCGGCCAGATACCAAGCCGCCAGGTACCAAGCCGCCATCTTGCCAACTTTGCCAATTTCCCAGCTTCTTAACCGAATTCCGGAGTCAGCTCCATCTAATCCGGAGCCGGAGTTTTTGCTAATTATAATTTCGCTGGCCCTTAGTTGGAGCTTAGTTTTTGCTGATTCCTTGTAATTAACTGAGGTATGAAGATGAGTCAGGTGGCGAAATTTTCGGGCGTCGCTTTTAACGCTTATTAGTAGAATCACGTTATTATGGTAAATGTGGTTGAACAGTTACTAAATGAAACATTGTTTTTGTTCAACGAATTTATCATTTCAACATCTATTCACGTAAATTAAAAAAACCTTTCGACAGTGTTGTCGATCGATTGTCGACTATCGATTCTTAATCGACAGTCTATCAATGTCCAACCAATCCCAACTCTAATTATATCACTTCTTCTTCTTCTTATGACATCAATGTTAGTAGTTTATGAAAAGCTGCCCACTTCGACACGTAACAGAGACAACCAACTTATAACCTGCAGTATAACCAGTTTAGCTTAGATAAAGGACGCTGCAGGCGTACCTACAGCAGTTTGTCGTATTGCTCAGTTGACGTATCGTCACGGGCTGACGGATCGTCGTATCTGCGTATCACCACGCTTATGGCATGCAACCGGATTAGAGGATTATAAAAAAGTGGTTGTTAGAAGCTAAAGTGTTGACGACAATAAAATGAAATCCTGCATTAATTTAAACCACACAGTTTATTATATGAACAAATAAACAACCACGATAATTTTTTTTGCTTATACTTAAAAAGCGTTTCCGTTGGTCGGGAAGAAAATGGAATAACAATGTTAGATTTTTCTTTGCATGTTGGCGCTGTTTACGAAATATTCTTAGTGGTTTAACTTACATGATACTCGCCACTCATTCTTCAAACATTTAAAAAATCTAGTTACATGTATAGTAATATACATAAGTACACGGAGGATACGCGGAGGATAAGCGGAGTGAAAATAAAATGTAATGAACCTCCCACTGTAATACATCCGTCACACTCCAGAGACGCCCGGAATGTCCCTTCAATACAAAGTCGCTTCATTTCCCTCCAAAAACAATTCGAGCGGTAAACATCATAAACAAAATAACGCTGGCGGAAAAAATGCACTTTTTCCGCCAAGAAAATAAACCGTTGGCCTTTCATGGTTCCCTAAAAGGGCAGATGTCAGGTTTAAAACCATTAGTGAGATAAATTATAGCGGGTCTGGTGGCCCGGTGCCCCAGGACCGGTGCCCGCCTCCGCGGGACTCCGGTGCTTTCTAATCCCCGGATAAAGATTTTATTTTTGGTGTAAAATGAAGAGACATCTTTTTTCGCGTGGTATAAGTTATGAGAGATATGTAATCTAGAGATATGTAATGTAATATTTAGACTAAACTGGTAATGGCCTAGATTCGTGTTGTGTAGGATTATGTGCTCCTTACAATATATACTTTTTCAGTTTTAAAATAAACCTGATAAATAGATAAAGCTTACTTAAACTTACAACAATTTTATTATTCTTTTAAACAAAAAGAATACACCCAAATGCAAAACTTTGTTTTTTGTCTTTTTCGGTCTATTGTAATAAAAAAAATGAAACTAAGTATTCTAAAAATGCAGCTAGACATCATCATTTGTAACTGAGAACAACGTAATTATGTTTCTTCAATTTCTCATTAAATATTGAAGAAAATTTAGATCGATAACAAAAAAAATCTCATTTCCGAAAAATAAACGATGAAGAAAGAGATTCAGCAAATATTTCCACAACATCTTATAGCATTATTACTTCAATATTATTTCAATTATACATTGACAAATGACATAAAAGTAAGAATACTTTAATGTTGCAGAGCCAGAGCAGTTTTGATGACGTCACGTTAAATCGTTCACTCAAATACAACTGCGTGCGACAGTGATAACGCCATATAAAAATGTAGACGTCTCGTTCACACGCAGGAATACTTTATAAATTCATGGTACGAATTCGAACAATATTATTGTAATCTTGAAATAATAATGCCATGAAACATGATGGTTTTGTATTAGGTTGTGGCCCAGCTGAACCTTAAGCGAATGCACGTTCGCTGCAGCCTTCATGTTAGACCAGCAGCTGTCGAGTCTTGTACGGGTTTACTCTAAAGCCTGGCTCGTACCAATATGATTTAGGTACAACTCGCGCACAGCCACCCGGGCAACCTGATTACGTACTATTCTTAGGTTATTTAGTTTTACGGCGATGATGGCTTAAGAGTCTAATTTGCAACTGTATTATAACATTTATAACTGTGCAATGGCAGTGTTATTCCATTTTTTTATACCTTGTACCTATATGCCTAGCGCGGTTTCAATTAAAATTTACAAGTTTTCCGCGGGAGCTCTTGTTTTCCGATGAAAAGTAGTATAAATTATGATTTATATTATACGTAGAGCTAGGTAGTATCCGCGATATTTGTGTGAAATTAAAAAAAGTCTACATTTTAGTGTGAAAGTGACACAATAAACAGACGACGTTTAATTGTTATGTTGTAGCAGGTGGGAAGTAGGTGGGATTAATAATGAATCACAGATATGAAATATTATTGGCAGAGCTATTAGTTAGAAACGTCTTATTTACTTCGACTTCGTTAAGCACAGATATATCTAATATACTAGGAAATAAGCACATAGCTTTGAAACGAATGACGCTTCACAGCGTTTTTTTTGCTCTGTATGGTGTAATAAAGAATAAAAAAAGAGTTTTGAATTGACCTCTTTTTTCTGCAGAACTAGGTTTAACAAGGTATACAGAGATCGAATAATACACTCGATGGGATTTTCTTTTCCTTTGGTTTACACTGAAGCCATTTCCTAAGTAATAAAATCGTCCATAAAGAATAAAGAAATATTAACAAGACCAATATACAAGGACACCATTTGGATTATAATAGAACCTCTCCGTCATTAAATCCGAACATTTTATTATACCCCGAAGCGAAAGGGTAGCGGAGTCGTTAACGGAAAGACAAAAAAAGTTAAACTATGGAATATAAAATATTATTAGCATATCTGCATTAAGCTCAGTTTAATGCTCTTAATATTCTCCGGTTTATACTTTAACCAGTCTCCGAGTAGACGACCCTGTATTTATTTAGAAAAGATGTCTCTAGAGTTAAGTCGTTATTCGTTTCGTTATTAACTACGGAAAGTAAAGGAACTGAAAATTGTTGGCACTTTTAGAACCATACAGTTTCATTTTCAATTTGACTGACGTTCCATAACTCTGGGCCAAAAGTACTACTGTCTTTTTAAAAATAAAAATAAATTTCTTCTTCGAAGTACTACCCTACCCTAAATCCTAATCCTACTCCTAATATTATTATTATGTGTACATACAAAATATTTGTTAACACTTAGTACTGAAACAGGTTTACTTTTGGTTCATCTATAAAAGCTCAGAAGTGAAACAAGTAGATGGTTTGACAATTATTTATTGTTGTCCACACTCTTCCAATTCAGCAACCAGAATGACTCGCCTTCGCCCCTGATTCCGTATTTAAGGCTGTTGGTCTACCCTGGAGTTAGCCTGTCAACCCCCTTACTCTTTTGACTCCCCGGAAATACCACCGCGCAGTACTACCACTGCGCGAAAACACTACCGTGCGGAAATACCACCGCTCAGTAGTACCACCGCGCGGAAACACTACCGCGCGGAAATACCACCGCGCGGAAATACCACCGCGCAGCAGTACCACCGCGCGGAAACACCACCACGTGGAAATACGTCACAGCCAGAAGGCGAGTCAGTCTATTCAGATACATTTTATAATTTCACTCTATTTCATAATAACTTAATTTTATACAAGTACAAATTTAATTTGCATGATTTTGTATTTATAATAACAATTCAATAAACATTTCTGGTCAAGTTCCGGTACACCATCTTGTAATGGTGGACCGGTACTTGAGAGACTTTTATACAAAAATAAATCGATATATTCGAGTTCTAGATTACGTTCATCACATAAATATAACGTTAGTAGGTACTATTCGTTTTTCTGTGGTAAAACCATGGGGTGCCACCAGTGGCACATAATATTTACTCAATAAGATACATGGCCCTCTACTACGTAGTCCGTGCTCAGTAGAATCACTTAGCACTAAATCACCGATGTTTTCCATAAATTAACGTCCTGGGAAAACTCGCGCCGGTTTAAAATTCGTGCCGTCTGCCCTTGATTTCCTCGAGATCCAAAAAAGGCGGAGAAAACGGCCCGAGCCATTACTGAGATAAATTACTGGTGCCGCGAATTTCTTGGTAAACCTCCCCTCCCCTCGGTAATCCTCTTAAGGTAAGCACTTCGAGGAAAAATACGAGGCGTTGTCCTCTGTTTGTGAAGATGAGGCGTTTTGTCAATCGTTTGTCTCTTCACTTGTTGATGGGACGTGGAGGGAGGCTGACGTTTACTGAGGCTTTATGTACGCTGGTTTTTTGTTGGCTTTGCAATGGAAAAGTATTTCATCATTAAAATGTCGTTTTTCATTTTTATAAACATTTGAATATTGAAGGTTCAAATTCCGAATCACATTAGAGTCGTATTAAAATTGGAATTCAATTATTGTAATCAATAAATTTTAATAGTATATTTTCAGTCTTTGTTAGAAACATAAAAATATATTTTATATACTCTTTAGCAAATATGAACGTATTTATGTACTCTGTGATTTTTCCTTCTTCTATTTTTTGACACGGCCAGGCAAGTTATTATTTTTACGAATAAATCTTATTTAAATTGAAATCATTGTTTTTATGGGCAACCTGCTCATAAAATGGTGCCGAAACCAGGGAATATAATATTTCTACATATACGTTTACTGTAGTGTGTTTGACCAGTGAACAAAAAACCGTGCCGCGCGGGCCGCGTGGTACTACGCAGTTACGTACGGAGGCCATTTTCACACGATCACACATTACGATACACGAGGATAACGCAAAGCATTTCGCGTTCTGCATAGGCAACTACAGTTGGAGAAGGTATTTCGTTTTATATTATCGTCAAAAACCACGAGACGAGACTTCATAGAATGACTGAGCAAGAAGAAATTCTATCTCAAACGCGCCGGCTGAAGGCGCAGATTGGTCAGTTTAAGGGCCAGATAACACGCGCCATACGATTTACGAGTGAGCAGCAGCGGCAAGTTTTAATTGACACAGCAGCTATAGCCCTGCGCGTGAAAACCCTACAAGAATCACTATTGCAGTACAGAGATAACCAGCTTAACCTCCAAATTCTACAAAATAAATATGAAGATCTCGATTTAGTCGACGATGAAGTGGAGGAACTTTGCCTTAGAACGATTAGTGAGCTACAGCGCGTTGTAAGCGGCACTAAGGCGCCCGCGGACGGCCCGTCAGACGCAAAGGCGGTTCGAGAAAATGTCATGACGACGAGGTTACCCCAACTAGACGTGCCGACGTTCGATGGTCAAAGTGTCGTGGAGTTCAAGGCGTTCAGTGATATGTTCTCAGCAGTGGTAGGGAGTGATAGTAATTTAGCTCCAGTACAAAAGTTATTTTATCTAAGAAAATATCTCAAAGGTGATGCGCTTATGCTAATCGAAGGTCTACCATTAGTAAACGAATCTTATGTTCAAGCATTAAATTTACTTAAGAATAGATACGACAACAAATGTATTTTGATAACACATCACATAAATTTACTGCTTGATTTACAGCCCATATCGAGGGGCACAGCTCAAAACTTGAGACGTTTAGTTTCCCAAGCTCGACAACAGCTAGGTGCTCTTCAGGGGCTCGGGCAACGGGTGGAATATTGGGACATGGTGATTGTGACGGTACTCATGCGAAAGCTTGACTCTTACTCTTGCAGAGCTTACTTTACTGATAGAAATCAAGATGAGCTGCCAACCCTCAAGGAATTTTTTGAGTTTGTGGAGAAGCGTGCGCTGAGCTTCGAAGAAAGTCACCAAGCTGAAGGTAAGTCCTCTAAATCTTTTCATGTAAGTAATCATGCCAGTACATCCCCTGTAGTTCCCCGATGTAGATTTTGTGAAGCAACTGACCACAAGCTGTATTCATGCAAAAGGTTTCAATTATTGAGTGTTAAAGAAAAGCTTGACTTTGTAAGCAAGAATAAATTATGCAAAATTTGCCTTAATTTTCACAATAATAAGTGTAAGTACTTTTTTAAATGCAGTATATGCAAAGGCAAAGATCATAACTCTGTGCTTCATGAAGAACAAACAGTAAATAAAACTTTAAGCTGTCAAAGTAGTGTAAACACCACTGAAGTATTGTTGCCTACTATAAAGGTCAAAATTTTAAGTCAAGATGGTTCATACATTATAGCCAAAGGTCTGTTAGATAGTGGAAGCCAAACTAATTTCATCACCTCCGATCTAATGTGCAAACTTGCTTTACCCACATTCAAACATGAGGTCAAAATATCCGCCCTTGGTCAAAAAGAGAAATTACTCACCAAGGGTGCAAATATAAGTCTTAATTCATTGCACGATAATTATAATTGTAATGCACTTTTTTCTGTTGTAGACAACATAACTTCATTTCTGCCTCAGAACAAATTTGATTTAAAAAATATTAAATTACCGGACAATATTGAACTGGCCGACGATGAATTTAATATACCAAGCCAAATATCATTTCTGCTCTCCTCTGAGGTATTCTTTAAAATAATGCTTCCAGACAAAATTGATTTATCTGAGGGCAGTTTGTGCTTGTTATCAACAAAATTCGGTTATGTACTATCTGGAAAAATAAATAGAGATAATATTTGTCTCTCGAATATAGAAAATAAAAATATTGTTTTGCATGCTGTCACAAATTCAAATGATAATGTAGACCTCCTCCTTCAAAAATTTTGGGACGAACAACATATTCCTGAAATTCATAAGGAGGAAACATTAAAGCAAGATGTCTGCGAAGCCGAATTTAAAAAATCGGTACAGTTTATTGATAATCGATTTCAGGTACAACTGCCACTAAAGGTACCAATTGAAGATTTGAAGTTAGGCAAATCATTTGGCATAGCATTGCAGCGACTTAACAATTTAACAAAAAGATTCAGTAAGGATCCTGAACTAATGGAATCTTACTCAAATTTCATCAAAGAATACATCAATTTAGGCCATGCCAAAGTTATTGACATATCATCAGTAGATATTGACAGATATTATTTTATGCCACATCATCCAGTTCTGAGGGAAACCAACACAACAACCAAATTAAGGGTGGTATTTGACGCCAGCGCAAAAACAAAATCAAACTTGAGTCTTAATGATGTCTTATGGAACGGCCCAGTAGTCCAAAATAGTTTATTTGACATAATTGTTTTATTTCGCTCATTTGAATTTATAGCGCTGTGCGACGTTCGTCAAATGTATCGACAAATTAGAACTGATCCCTCCCAAAATCATTTACAAAATATCCTGTGGAGAACCAATATCAATGATCCTTTAATGTGTTTACAGCTGCAGACCGTCACATACGGAGTGAGAAGCTCTAGTTTCCTCGCGACACGGTGCTTGGTTGAACTGGCTGAGAGGTATGAATCGCAATATCCCATGGCGGCAAGCGTGTTACTCAATAACACCTATGTGGACGACTGCATTTTTGGAGCCAGTAGCGTGGAGCTATTAAAAGAGGTATGTGACCAATTGATTAATTTGTTGAGGGAAGGCAGCTTTGAACTTCATAAATGGAGCTCGAACAATCAACATGTTCTAAATAATATTCCACCTGAAACACACGTGTTCAATAAAACTCATGAATTCAATAACGGCACGGTATTAAAGGCATTAGGCTTGTATTTGGACATGGAAACTGATAACTTTAAAATATGTAAACCATCTGGGAACATTCCTCTACAATGGACTAAACGAACGGTCTTGAGTTGCATAGGATCCTTCTTTGACCCCTTGGGATTTGCTGGTCCAATTTTGTCTCGTGCAAAAGAGTATATGCAACGTTTATGGAAGGCACATTTGGACTGGAATTCCCCGCTCAGCGGTGAGCTGTTGGTGTCATGGAACAACTTTTTTGCGGATTTAGTCAATATGGAGCCAATAATAGTAAACAGAAACTTAAAAATTTGTAATGCAAATCATGTTGACTTGGTAGGTTACTGTGATGCATCTGCGATGGCATATGGTTGCTGTATTTATATAAGAGCTATTCATGGAAAGGAAGTGCATGTTTCCTTAGTTTGCAGTAAATCAAGAATCGCTCCTTGTAGCACCAAGTTGACTATTCCTAGGCTTGAATTAAATGGTGCGGTTCTTCTTGCCAAATTATTTCACAAAGTAGAGTCTATATTTAAAGATGTAAATTTCAGGCATAAGTATCTGTTTACCGATTCCCAAATTGTACTTTATTGGCTGAAAAGTATGAAAAGTCCACAATATATCCAAAATAGAGTCAACACAATTAATGATCTTACTAGCAAATATGAGTGGTTCCATGTCACCAGCCAAAATAATGCAGCTGATGTGTTGTCAAGAGGGTTAAACCCTACCCAATTGTCCTCTTGCGACATTTGGTGGCAAGGACCTACAGAAATTCATGATGTAAACTTTGTACCTAAGGTAATAGCAATAAATAAGGTGATAGATCCTGAAAATAATGATGTTGAAGTTACAAATTGCACTGTGCAACAAGATTTATTGTTAATTTCAAATATATCATCTGTGATAAAATTACAAAGGGTATTTGCATATGTACTTAGATTCATAAAAAATTGCAAGGTCAATAAAGATAAGCGTAATGTAGAAGCATTAACTGTTATTGAAATTAGAGATTCTATGACATGTTTAATTAAATATGTTCAGCGAATACACTTTGCTGATGAAATAAAATGTATACAGAAACAATTACCAATAAAGACAAATCTCAAGTCACTCAATCCATTTTTAGATAATTTTGGAGTTATGAGAGTGGCAGGACGACTACAAAATGCTAATGTGCCATATAACCAGAGGTATCCAATAATATTGCCCTGCAGATGTCATCTTACCACTCTCATCATTCGTAATGAGCACTTGGCTTTATTGCATTCTGGTTTAAAATTAACTCTTGCTGGACTCATTCAAAAATTTTATATTGTGGGTGCAGCGAGAGAAATAAAGAAAGTTATACACAAATGTACCACCTGCTTTAAGTTTAGGGCAGAAAGAGCATCTCAGTTAATGGGGTCATTACCTCATGCCCGTGTAAACCAAGATAGAATTTTTAACAAGGTCGGGATTGATTATTGTGGCCTTTTTAAGGTGAGGCAGTCTTCAATCCGCAGATCAGTTGTAACTAAGGCATATGTTCTGGTGCTAGTGTGTTTTTCAAGCAAGTTTTTGCATTTTGAATTGGTATCTGACTTAACTACGGAATGTTTCTTAGCCGCATTTAAAAGATTTTGTGCTAGAAGAGGGATGCCTAGTACAGTATACTGTGACAATGCTTCCACTTATAAAGGCGCTAATAATCAATTACGGCAGTTGTACTTATTAAATAAGTCTCAAATGCACAAAGATGGTGTATTAAATTTTTGTACTATAAAGGGCATTGACTTTAAATTCATCCCCAGCTATAGTCCAACGTTTGGAGGCCTGTGGGAGGCTTCTGTGAAAAGTTTCAAATATCATTTCAAACGAGTAGTGGGAGACCTTTCTCTCACATATGAGCAATTTAATACAGTAATGGTGCAGATAGAAGGAATTCTGAATTCAAGGCCCTTAACACCATTAACAAATGATGTCAATGATTTTTCTTATTTAACACCTAGCTCATTTTGTATGTGGTGGTCCTCTGAACCAACCTCCTGAACCAGATCTTACTTCTGCAAATATAAATTCATTAAAATTTTGGAAGAAATGTACCAAAATTCAACAAGACTTTTGGAAATCCTGGCAAAAGGCATATTTATCTCAGCTTCTAAAGCGCCCTAAATGGCACCAAAGTAACAATAACATCAGTATTGGTAATTTGGTGTTATTAGCTGATGAAAAAACTTCCCCGTTGCATTGGCCTTTAGCCCGAGTTGTACAGTTATTTCCTGGAGCAGATGGCCGGGTTAGAGTTGTGGAGATAAGGACTGCCTCAGGGGGGACTCATCGAAGAGCCATTAATAAGGTGGCTGTACTGCCAATCTATGATGATAATGATTCATAAAAGGTTTCATCAAAACATTAGTATCAAAAGGATAAAATATTACTATAATTATATAAATTTGGCAGTAAAGCTACTTTATTGGTGACCTTTCTGTTTAATAAATTAGTGTATATTAATAAAACCATAAAACTGTTTAAAAATATTTATTTTATTTACGATATTATATTATATACTTATTTATGTACAGCGTTAATTTCAACTCAAACACTGTGTGTTTATTAGTGATGGATCGATTAGCATTCGCATTCGTTTTTGGCATGTGGGGAATCAGTTGGCATTTTTGCAAGTGAAATGGCGTTGCGAAGTTCTGTGAAATATGAAATTTCATTTCAACTGATTTGGTTCATTTTGGATTTGGTTTTTAATATAAAGTTTCATTTCAATTTTCATTTCATATTTCAAGTAATTTTTTATTTCATTTTTCATTTCCATTTCATTTCATTTCATTTTAGCAAATAGCATAGCAATGGCAATTGGCATGGTAAGACTCGTGAATTAGCATGTTTATGAAATTTACGCAAAAGCGCATTAATTGCCATCGCTAGTGTTTATATTAAGACTCCGTTAGTATTTAAGTTTTTTAAGTTTATCTTGTACTTAATTACATTAGTTTAACTTGCTTGCGCACAAATTTCAGCTAAAGTGCAGCTTATTGTAAATGTTCAATACTAAATTTTTGGTTCTTAAATTCAATCAATTGTTTCGGTAAAAATGTTTATAATGTTAAAATATTTAAATTGTTCAAACAGCTTTACTTGGCCCCGCCAATTTATGTTAGAAACATAAAAATATATTTTATATACTCTTTAGCAAATATGAACGTATTTATGTACTCTGTGATTTTTCCTTCTTCTATTTTTTGACACGGCCAGGCAAGTTATTATTTTTACGAATAAATCTTATTTAAATTGAAATCATTGTTTTTATGGGCAACCTGCTCAGTCTTATGTTTTACCTTGACTAAGATAGCACTTAACTACTGACTTTAACTTCAAGGAAACTTGAAGGGCTTCTCAGTAGAGTCTGCAGAGTTGATCGAAGATGAAGCAGCAAATTTATTTCCTCTTGTGATCTCCTTTAAAATAAGGTCCAATATTTTTCAATCCTGATAAGTAATATATTCCACATTGACGGATAATGCTTTAATACCATCCATTATTTTCAACCCATATGTCATTTAATGAAATTTATTGCCTCAGTGTAGGCTCTTTTTGGGGAATATTTGTTAATTTCGCCTGAATATTCCCGGCATGTTTGCAGTAATTTTTTCAGCCAGATTCACTAATTTGAATGCATTCGGCGTCGCCGCGCCGAGTCAATCGCGCGGCGCCATCTTATCTTCGATAACTTTTTTATCAATCGAGGGAAATGGGAATGGATTTTAAAAATATTCGGCTTTTAACAAATCAGCCGAGAGTGATAAATATTCATACTTTTCGTCGATTTCTTTTTGAGTCAGATGGTCGTTACAACTGAATCACTATTCGAGTCGGGTCTGTAAGTGCTTAGATTTATAGAGGTGATGGCTTTATCTCGATCAGGACTAGAACAAGACACACGTGTTTGTTTGCTCCGCATTTTGGTCAAACAAATTATACACAGAATGCAGTTGTAAGTCGTCTTCAGTCTACTTATATTAAAAAATTTGCTTCCCTCGACCTGTTCTGCTGTGGTAGACAGGCTTTTAGGAACTCTGTTTTAGATATATTGAGTAACAAAGGCTTATAGAACACAAGTACCCACACATGACAACACACGCATGACTCCCTATTATATGTGTACCCCTTTAAAATGCACATGTCACCCTTAATTTCACGCGCAATTATATGTACAAAAACACAACTAAAGCTATTATTAGTATTTTTTTTTATCCAAGTAATTTCAATTCTAACACATATAAGATTATTTATTAATATTTGTGTATATGTATAATATAATATTACATTGTTTTACCTTACTGTAACGTCAGGAACTTTGAATATAATTTTCTTTAATTACTTACCTAGGCTTTGCAGGTACTAAGTCACTTGTCGCTGATCAACGATATTAAGTTATTCTGTTTTAAAAAATGTTATTCCTTTTTTTGGCTGTAAATTTAAGTAATAATGGGTTTATTGTGTTTATTAAGATAAGAGCTGTGGAATAAATAAATAAAGAAAATAGAAAATAAATAAATAAAATCATAACCCATCATAGATGTAGTTGTAGGTACTCTATCATGAGCGCTTGTACCTACTACCTACTTAATTATAATTCTTAGGCCCGATTTTACCAAAGTAGAATAACGTTATTCCAAGTATAACGTTCCGAGAATAACCGAGTTACACGAATATAACTATTATTATATCAAAAATTTTGAAGCTCTTTCCTTGGATACAATCGAGATAGGGTCCTTATAATTGTCAATTCATTTGTCAATCAGCTGTATCCGTGGGTAACAATTAGCGTTATACTTGGAATAAAAATAATTCTACTTTGGTAAAATCCAGCCTTACTGAATTAATGATATATGTTATCTACAGGGACATAGGTACCTATTAAGTGTTTCTATACCAAAAATATAGAATACCAAATTGCCAACTACTGCACGTACAAAAGATTATTTTTTTGTTTTTTGGTATGTGCCTGGTATATTTAGAAAATTCCATATAATTTCTAAAAAAAACCATACATATCAGATTTATTCCGATAAACAATTTCTATCTATGTAAAATACAGTTCAATAGTTGGCTGCATTTTTATTATTCTACAAAGCAACACGAACAATATTATATTTTATTAAACTTCAATTCTAGTAAAATCAACAAACATTGTCTTTCTCTGCAATAATAAGAAACTATACGATACAGCGCACTTAGAACTCGTTTGTAGGCAAATGGAAAACTGAATATTTCAGGATTTTCAGGAGTCGCATTCCTCTGTGCACGTAGTTTGCATACATACTCTCTCGCCGGCGGAGTCCGCACCTGACACTCGCGCCGCAAACGAATCAACGCGATATTGTTGTATTAAGCATAAGTAACGAAAGTATTGTATAGTCAGAGGTATTAAGTTATGGGAGTAGAGTGAAATCTTCTTTATTTATAGGCACGCTGAAGATATCACTGAACTAAACAATCTAACTTCCATCACCAAAATCTGTAACTTATTAACGCGAGTTAATTAACTAACCAATTCTTGGTAATGTGATTTGGGAAATGATAAAGTTTAGAAGATATTAAAGTTCGAATGTCACATATCAATAGACTTGCAGTATTTTTTATTTTTTTTATTCAATAGCACACAAAACAGAATGCAATCAGTACATCTACAAAATATAAGCCAATAATCATTATTGTTCTAAATTACATTCCAAAACTATGCATGCCTAATTGCATCATAAAATTGATTATACAATATATAGTATCTAATAGTATCCATCCTTACCCGCTCGCAAGGTTATAGCTATTAGAACGATTGTATATTTCCATGCGGACTATTCTTTAATAAGATTATTCTTCTCGATTCTCCTCTCTCGGTAACGGCCCAAGCCAAGGTGCTCTTAAGCTAGTTGCCTCCCACTTTTGACGGCGGGTGCCTTATGCGACTGCTCACTCGCTCGGTGACTCTGTAAAGCTCGGTAGAGACCAAGAGCATAAGCTCGTTCAAAAAAAGGCACTATCCATGATATAGGATGCTGAATCGATAAAAACATAAGCATAGCCTATTTATTCATTTATGTTTCATTTATTCATTCATCTGATTGTATAAAGCGACACATAAAAGAATAGAATAGAAAAATAAACTCTCTGAAAAGAGATTGGCAAAGTATAAAGGAACATAATCCCACTATAAAGAAGTTATAAATACAACAACATTTTTCAATCTCTTGAATTAAGTACACAGAATTGCAAAAATATTAATCTGTGACTTATCGAGTCCTTAGATTTACACTGGAGTTCATAGTCAAGGCTATTGGAGGTGATTCAGATGCTGTGCGGAAAATACTAGCTTTATGCATTTCATAAACAAAAGCAGCCCCCAATCTGGCACGATCAGAGGCTGGAGACTGGTTGTCAAAATTTCGTCAAACAAACGGTCCCTTTGCTTTCAAATTGTGTTATTTTATTATTTTGTGAACTGTGTCGTGATTTTTAAAATGCAAATTAGACATATCGGTGTCGTTTCTTCAACATTTTCCAGTTAAAATAATATATTTAACGCAAAATACACAAAATATAGAAAAATAATATTTCTTTTAACTTTTTTAATTATGAGTGAGGGATGGGTGACATTTTGGCGCGACTTTTGATAGTTCAAAATGACACTCGACAGAATTTTCATAGAAGAATTGATTGAAATCGTAGAGTATGTTATTAAAATGCTGTTCAGTTAGGGGTTTCTCCAGCTATTGTTTATGAAAGTGAAGGAATAATGATTCAGCATTCAACCTCTGGGTAAAATTTGAATGATAGATTTTGGGAGTTTGTTAACCTTTGTTTATGAATATCATTGTAGACTATTATTCCATCGGTATATTGATAAAAAAACTTACCATGAATATAACTTCCAAGCGAACAGTTAAGGTAATTAAATTAGGTACCACTGGTTGTTATATTCCAAACTATAAGCAGATCCAATCGGAGATCCAGCCACCCAATCACAGAGCCGCTAAGACTACTAACAAAAAGGGTCTTGTTAAACGATACAGAAATACAATAAAGCCGGTGTACGTGACTCAACATTACGATCGCGAGTAACGACATTTTAACAATCGGGACACAGTTTATGCCTCCCCTTTTCTGAATCAATGCGAACGAGCACTGAGCGCTCACTGCGCCCCCGATGTTCATTTGTTTTGTATAATCATTCGTTTGGTTAACAAGAACAACAGGATTTGGTTTTCGTATAGGTTTTAGAACGACACATGCAATAGTAAAAAAACGCCTTGTGTCGTAAAAGTAGCAGCACATTCTCCTAATATACCAGCATGGGTTGGCTTTAGATTTTAGCACTTCATTTCCATGTTAAGTCAGGTTGGGTTAGCAGTGAATTCGAAATATATGATAATCTGTTAAGCAAGCATACGGCCCACCTGACGAGCCGCAGCCTGTATAATGGTAGTGTCAACTGGAAGTGTCATTAATGCGTAGCTTTCCCTGAAAACAATGCGTTCATGCGATGCTATGCTGTCTTTTCCGGGTTATTTCCAATGTCCCCTGTTATACCTAAATGTGGTCTACAATGTACCAGATGTTCCATTAGCTCGATGAACGCTCATCCCTTAGCACACAATACCTAAACATTGCGTATTCCCTGTACAAACTTGTTATTAATCTGGCGCGCATTATCGTCGGTACTTTGTAATTCATCCGTTGTAGTAATCCTTATCTGAGTAAAGTTTACAGTCCCGGAGCGGAACGGTAATCACAGAACGGAATGGGAGATTACGGAGGCCTAGGCAGGGATGGAATTCGAATGGGAAAGGAAGATATAGAACAAAAAGTGCGGATTTGTAAGCAATGAAATGAATATAGATAGCAAATAAGTTAGTATTGGCTAAAATGAATAGTAACCGAAAGTTCCCTTAATCGACGGAACGCGCTTTCAATGAACGTGTATAGAGAAATAATTTAGAAGAGCGACTGTGCCTTAGCATTCGCCCATGCAACTTTCTAATTGATGCACTCTGGCTTGAATCATGCGTGGCCCTGCACCAAGTTACTATGTACGGAATTGTACTCACTCTTACAACGGGGAAGGAAGATACTAGGGTGTCCAAGAAATTCAACTCACCTTCCATCCAACAACAAGAACAACAACGAACGTGTCCTAACAGTGAGAATGCATTGGGCGGATCGGGAGGGCAGTATTACGCGTTCGATATTATGCAACAACTTAATTAATTCTCTCTTATTTTTAACGTAATGATAGTATCTAACAGAGAAACAGAAACGTTAATAACAGTTTATCCTCAATTTCTCATCGCCAAGTCCGCCCCTGCGTGCAAGGGTGGGATCGTCGGGCACGTTGATATTTTACTTGCGCTAATGGCTTCAAAACTGAGCCACCCACACCTACTCAAGCTTACTTGCCCTTATTAGTTTCAAAATTACTTATTGTACCCTCCATTAGGTTTTTTAAAGAAAGCCATTTCCAAATAGAATGCTTTTAAAACCATTTTAAACAAAGAAATATCATTTTATTTTTGCAATTGTCTATTTGAAATTGATATTATATTGGAACTACGTTAAAGACAGACCGAATGTTTACCGAATCCAAATTCTATGTGAGTATCTTTGGTACTTTTAGAAAATTTAAAATGTCTGCATTTCTAAAATAGTGTTTTTAATAAGAGAGAGCCAACAGTGTGAAATAAATTTGTTGGTTTATGATTATAGTTTTCTACTATGCTTAGTCTAATGTTTTTTTAGATAAAATCGCGTATAAATAACCTAAATATTTATAAAGGTAAAACACGATCAGTAAGCCGAAGAAAAAGGTCTATAATATTATATTATCCAAAATTCAGAACGGCAATTCATCAGAGCTTATCTTTTGCTCAGCGATGGTCGCGATTGTCAACACGACTTATTTAGCGTCCCACAGGAGAGGCGATTGTCGCACGACTGTTGTTTACAAATCGCACGATTACCGCGGCGTCGCGCGTCGCAAGCTTTATTACCGGCAGTAAAACAATTACGATGACTTACTTGGAGACGTGGCAGAGATGTAATATTGCCAAGCTAACAAGTCGCTGCTTCACAAATTGAGATTTCTTGAGGTTTTTAGTGAGCACACCAAAATTATTCTAACGATGTGATCATGTTTTGAAAATAATATTATGCACCATTAGATTTTGCTATGTGCAGTTATTATTCCAATTTCCCAATCTCATTCACTAATGACAGATGCCGGCATTTATTTGGCATAACGATTAAGTATTGCATTTGAACGAAGCGATGTTGCCAGCATCCTGGGCACACTACCGCTGCTCACAACTGTTTCAATCGCTTCGGATTTATTTCACTTCTACTCATTTTCTAAATACACTTTTGCAGCACCCAAAGTGGATCAGTCAAGATTCCAAGATTCCGGGAACCCGGATACATCACTTAGCTGAAGACATACTCGGAGCCAGTACGCACGGCCACTGAATGACTAATGAAGACCGCTTGTAATGACTCGAGTGGGTTTTCAGTAAGCAAGATGTAAATAGCTAAATTAAAATTAGAAAAGCATGAAATATTATCGCTAATACGTTAAACGTTTTGCAAATAGGTATAGGTTCGAGCCACTTTCAACACATCCTTTAAAATCAAGTTACTTCGGCTAGCTAATATACACTTTCAAAGTGGGGTTCTTTGGATAGATCTATAACGTCTTCCGGATGATGATGCTTTTTCATTTTTTTTAAACCACTGTTCAGTTATTGAGAAACATTGAAAGTACAGTTTACAAATATAAAAATCAATTTTTCACACCCATTCACAGCAAGTATTGTCGGTTTATTGAATAGATTAGAAATAGCTCGCCGCCACGCGACAGGTTGCTGTGTGGCGTAGCTGTCACATTATCTACGACTGTGAGGCTAGGGCTGCCTGTAGCCACTTTTAATTAAATCATTCATTGTACATTACTGATGAAAATATTTACTTTCCTAGCACTAGTGTCTGGGGCATAAAATAGGTATACTTGCACACCTGATAATGGTGGAAAAATGTGGCGCTATACCAATGCCGCGAAACACCGCGCCGCGCAGTTTAATAAGGGAAGCAAAATATATAAGTAAATGAAATAAATGAAGTTTCACCTTACTGTTGAGTAACTCAAACATTAACAATAGAATTGAATGCGCAAATCATCCTTCTAATTATCCTTGCTAATTATGCGAATAAGTAGGTAGTTAAAGAAAAATATACGGTATGTTGGAGCATCATGAACGCCAGTACTGGTGAAGGAGTAACCCTATATTTTTCTGGTATATGAGCTTCCGAATGGCATTCAGTTATGGTATGAGCCAAAACAAAAAGCTACTTAGTATATTCTTAAGTAGCGGTCGAAGACTTTGAGTGATGTGCCGAATGGTTTTGATTATTTTTGTGTTATTTTATATAAATTTAGTTTTTGGCTTTATTAGCTTGAGTATACGTTGTTATATTAATCTGAGGCTAAAACTTGTACTGATGGTATAGTTATTCGTTTGATTGAGGACAATACCTAATACCTATAAATTCAATATTCTAAAATATTCTTTCCTGGCGTTGTGCTGTTGGAAAACGGAGAGGTTAATGATAGAACCTTACAGCGATGCCAAATTGACTATAGGTATATCGAAGTGTTGAAGTGTTTGTACGGTAAGGCCACTATGTCAGTCCGACTGCAGGACCAGAGTACGGAACAGATCCCATTGCAGAGAGGCGTGAGACAGGGAGACATTATTTCTCTGAAACTGTTCACGAACGCATTGGAGGATGTTTTCAAGCTCTTGGAGTGGAAAAGATTTGGCATCAACATAAATGGCGAGTATATCACTAACCTTCGTTTTGCCGATGATATAGTCATAATGGCGGAGTCGCTCGATGATCTCAGCACCATGCTCAACGACCTCAGTAGAGTCTCCCGACAGGTTGGTCTTAAGATGAACATGGACAAGACGAAAATCATGTCAAATGCCCATGTTCCACCTATACCGGTAATTGTTGGGAACGATACTCTCGAAGTTGTCGACAAATACGTCTATCTAGGGCAGACTGTCCAATTGGGTAGGTCCGAATTCGACAAAGAGGTCGCCCGAAGAATCCAACTCGGCTGGGCAGCGTTCGGGAAGCTTCGACCTATCTTTTCGTCCAAAATACCACAAAGCCTGAAAACAAAAGTTTTCAATCAATGTGTGTTGCCAGTGATGACTTGTGGAACTGAGACGTGGTCTCTAACTGTTGGCCTCATTACTAAGCTCAAAGTCGCGCAACGAGCTATGGAGAGAGCAATGCTCGGTGTTTCCCTGCGAGATAGGATCCGAAATGAGGAGATCCGCAGGAGAACTAAAGTGACCGATGTACCTTTAGGATTAGCAAGTTGAAATGGCAATGGGCAGGTCACATCGCTCGTAGAACTGACAACCGATGGGGAAGAAAGGTTCTCGAGTGGCGACCACGAACTGGAAGACGCAGCGTAGGCCGGCCCCCCACAAGGTGGACCGACGACCTGGTGAAAGCTGCGGGGAGCCGATGGATGCAGGAGGCGAGCAGCCGCTCTAAGTGGCGTTCCCTGGGGGAGGCCTATGTTCAACAGTGGACGTCTTCAGGCTGTTGATGATGATGACGATGATGATGATGATGAATGATAGAAACATGTTATCAGTCGTAAGTCATCGCAGCAGTCGTGGCCGAGTGGTTAAGGCGTCTGACTCGAAATCAGATTCCCTCTGGGAGCGTAGGTTCGAATCCTACCGGCTGCGAAATTTTTGTAGTTTGATTAGAAATAGATATTTTATACTAGCGTATTTTGATATTCAGTTTTTCTTTTAGATACTAATATTTTGTTCAAAGTGGCGCTCTCTGGAGGCGGTCTATGTTCAGCAGTGGACGTCATTAGGCTGGTGATGATGATTAATATCTTGTTAGATCACAGCCGATACTACAACGTATTAACAATGGATACATTTTTGCCCGCCATTATGATTTCTCCTCATGTCCGATTCTTATTGCATAATTTTCGAGACACCGAGGGCTCGTTATTGACATCGGAACATAAAATATAACGATAATAGCTAAGCGATACGCGTTACCGTAACAAATATGTCGCTACAAATATCGGGTATCGGTACTTGTACTAATATTGGGTATCGATACTGGTACTCGTATTGGGTACTTGTTGCCAACGCGCGTTTTTAATACCGTTTTTTATGTAATGTAGAAGTTGGTTGATTTAATTCGCTACCAACATAACTAGTTTTATGCTATGTATCATGACCTATTGATTACGCTAGCAAAAAAGATATAATTTGACTATTTGTGTCTTCTTCTGCCTAGCGATTTTCCGGCTTCAGCCAGGGTCCGCTTTCCTTTTGTGCCTCCACTTCGCTTGTATATTTATGTATTTTAAAACTGATGGAAACTAAAACCCACTCATGAAAAGGATGCCTTGCAGTTACAGTTAATATAGCAAATGCAACATTAGGTATAAGTATCATACTGTCGTAAGCTATTTTTTATAGGTAAACATTTCCATGATTCATTTGTTTTAATAGACTTATAACATCCTTATAATGTAAAATTATTGTTATGTACTTATTACTTAGTTTGCCATGTAAGTTGAAATAGGTAGATACAGATAAGGGTTATCGCTAGTTGTTTGTAGGGTATTGTTCCGCTGGCTAATGGACTATTATTTTATGGGCTCACTTTGAGGAACATTCGCCCGAGGGTGAAATAGCTAATTTTTCGCTTTTTGAACATCTGCTGAAACCTCTATGGTACGATGTTGAGTGGGATATTAAAGTTGTTAACAAATAGCTTTTTATAAAGGAGTACAAGGGCAAGAATAATAATAAGCTCACCGTAAAAGCACCTCGCAAAAATTAGTTTTACAATTCGCAAAGGTTTTGAAATTAAATCTTAATAATCGAAAGATTACCGTAAGTATTATTGATGGTCTGTAGTAAACCTATCTACTATGAATAGTTATAATTAAAAATAACATAGAAAAAACATAATTAAACTCATCAAGAAAGTATTCAAATTCTTCGTAAAGTTTTTAAATTTGTTATTTACCTATCTTATTTACATCTCATCTTCTATTTTCATTTTTGCATTATAAAATATTCTTAAAATATTCTTAAAATATTCCGCAACTGCTTTACACAAACGGAATGAAGCATTGCATTTGTGAATAAGCCTGAGTTCACACGCATGTCACGAGATCTAGAGACACGTCTATCGTGGTTGAAATGCGGCTCTCACCTGCGCCTGACAGGGCGTTCTGAAGCTTACCATACCTGGGTACATAGTTCACGCTTCGTTCTCAACCAATGCAGATAACAACCAAAAATACGTGACTAGTTGTAATCTAGCTTCTAATTACTTTGTGAAGCTCATTTACACAAGTGGCGTGAAACAAAGCGACACGCGTCACGATGACACGTTGATGTAAACACGCCGGGTGAAATGCGGCGCCCACCTGCCGACAGCAGTGCGCCCTGGGTTTTATAGCCTATCGTCCCCGCCCCCGCTCGACTTATGGGGCTAATATGTAAAGTTCTATGGTGGCTGTCTTGTTTACGTGACACTGAGGTGTGTGCGGTGATTTTGATGTTCTTATTTTCTGTTTATCTTACGGGAAGTGGGAAGGAAATCAAGACTGTTGTTCTTTGTGAACAACACGATAAATAATGCAGATAATTTACCTAAGCAATAATTGGGTAAGTTTACTTGTGGTTGATTCTAATTTAAGACCAAACCTTTTTTTTTTTTTTTGTTTTGTTTTTTTTTTTTTTTTTAAATCTGCTTTACCACAGACACCTGGGTCCGTGCTCTTTGTTAGTTTATCATTTATTATTATATTTGTTTTTTTTATTTTATTGAACAAAATATTATACAGGAGAGGACAATTAAGTACTTAACCTATTTTTTATGTTTTTTTTTTTGTTTTGTTTTTTTTTTCCGATTTGTGCATAAACCTTTTATTTCAGCCTTTATGGTCTATTATACTAAATTATCCAAACATTCGAGAGCAAACAGTAGTAACATTACATTATTGCCACTGTCTGTAATAACTACTTACAAAATCTACATAGCGTATTCATACTTGCACCAGGCGTACCTACATGGTTTTTTAATTCGACTTTGATTGACACAACGTAATCAAAATATCATGAGTATTTTTGGAATTGCATGTTGATAATACTGAGTAAAGTGATCAGCTTTGCTTTCACAAAGTTATCTTAATCCAGCACATTAGCAAGCTGTAGTATGTTGCAATTGGCTAGTCATATCTGCCGAAGAACCAATCGATAGCCGTTGGGGTAGACGTATTCCGGAGTGGAGAACGCAAAACAGGGTTAGCACTTAAAACTAACTAATCTGTGCGGGCATCTTAAATAATTATGCTTCTCAATCCGTAACGGAACTAGTGAGAAACTCATTTCTCAGTAGTTCCGTTGACAAAACTGTTGGGAAAAAAGTCTCAGTAGTTCCGTTACGGAACTACTCCCACGGAACTACTGGGAATAAACATAGTGTAGGACGCCCTGCAATTAAATAAAGCAATGATATAAAGATCTACAGCAAATAAGAATAAGACCGAAGACCAGGCTCAGTGGCGTACATCGGGAGAAATTTATTGTTACGGTGGTGAAGTGATAATTCGATACCACTTCATCGGTAATGCTTCAACTTCTTTATCGATAAGTGTTTCGATAATATCTCTAAACGATTCAACGTCGCCTTCTAATTTACGCAATAAACTAAAATACAACTTAAGATGCGGGCTTCTCAACAATCTGGGTGAAGGAATAAAATAAATTTACTGGCACCCTCACTTCAATTCGGATTAGCGGCAATTAGTTTGTTCTCAATAATCAATTAGGACGAGTTCTCGTTGCTTTAATTGATGGTTAATTAAAATGTCAGTAAGACCAAGGGTGGGCTTTTAAAGTTATATCGTGATTTGTCTTCAGTCTTCTATACGGGCTTAGTTTCATGTGACAATTGCGTTGTACTTGAAATCTTTAACAATGTAAAACTATTACTAGTTTATCCGCCATTTTAACTAATGTCTGTTAAGAGCTTTTTATTTTCCGGGATAAAAAGTATTCTTTATTAGTCTAGGAACTATAGGTATGACAACTTATGTGTGTGAAATTCATTAGGACACATTTCAATAAATATTCAATTCAACCCTATCGTTTACAATCGATTCCAATCGAATAATTAAAGGGGTCATCTCAATCGATAGATTAATTGCATTCCCAAATTACAGGACGCCGATTAAAAAAGAAAATATGACAAAGGTGCCTCGTTAAAGTTAATGGTCGACGCCGACGCCCCTTTCTAGTCCATTTGATTAAAAAATCTCGTTTTCCGTGGCGATTGATTTTCTTTTACCCATTGTTCACCATCTGCTTTTCTTTTTAACCTTAAAGCCTTATAAATAAAGGCTAGAATCCTTTCCGATATCAGATTTAAACTTGTAATTTGAAGGCAGACCTCTTCATTTGGCACGACATTACGTTAAAAGAAAAGGCTTCAATGACTATTAAAGAATGTTTAAATTTTCCCCTCTATTGTTGTTTGATTATTTAATTTATGCGGGTTTTTTAAATTTAGAATTAAATAGATACGGGTCAGGGCTTAAAAAAAAACAAAAGGCTATTTATGGAAGCCTCTATTTAAAGCAGAATTTTCTTCGTACAAAGTAGGTGCAAAGTAGCGAAGGAAAGGTATAATCTATAGTTTTACTCACTTTTATACGCGAGCTAGATTAAACGTCAAATATAGTATTTTCCAAAGCGAACGAAGCGAACGCAGCGCTTTCGCCTTTACATTAAAATACAGCCACACTAAAACGTGACCCGATTTCCGCATCCCTGCACCTAAATGCATATTCCTTACCCTTTCACATATCGGTTTTGTGACGCGGCGGTTAAATTTGCGCGATCAATTTGCATTGGCTGGAGTAACATTTTAGGGAGGTGATATGAATATGGATACGGGGAAACTAACCTGATCATTGAGCGCCTTTCTCTACTGAGGCCATACCTATGATCCAAAGAGACCTTCGAAGCAATAACCGATACCAAATTGCTAAAATTATTCTAGCTTTGTATCTTCCGGATGCAGCCCCCCTACATAGTGGACCGATGATCTGGTGAAAATCACGGGCAGCTGATGGATGCAAGAGGCAAGCAGCCACTCTAAATTATGATGATGATGAGTACCAAAAGCAGGGTAATGTGTGACGTGGCATCACGTTCAACTATAGCGTTCTCTTCGGTTCTCGGGTTCGCCGATTCTGGATGAGTCTTTTTCACTTTTCGTAGAAGAAAAAATTCAAAATTTCAATAACGCATCAGACAGGTTACTCAAAATTAACGCCCACATGGCTTTTACAATTATTCACTTTTGTCTATTTGTCCTAAAATTTACTTATATTTACGATGTTGTCAACTATGGAAACACAGTGAGCTCCTTACGGGCTCAGACAGCATTGTAAAGAATACTCTGGTTTCGGTTTTGAATGTTGATATGGATGACAGGACGTGGTCGCAAGCCTCTCTACCTGTGCGTTTAGGAGGTCTAGGGATACGCAAAATTTTGAGTGTTGCATTACCGGCATTTTTATCCTCTGTACATGGTACACATAAATTAATAGAAAAAATTCTTGCTCCGTGTTTAGGTACTTTCGAAGTAGCTCATTTGTCAGAGGCAAAGAATGCCTGGCTAACTAGAAGCTTGGCTTGTCTACATTCTTATCTCCCGGTGGTTCTTTCCTCACAGAGGCTGTGGGACCGACCGCTATGCGAACTAGCACTAGTCTCTGTGTGGGAGTCAGGACTTTGGTTACAGGCCATGCCTTGTTTCAACACCGGTAGCCTTTTAGATCCGATTGCTTTTCGCTTAGTTATTAGCTTACGTTTGGGAGCAAGATGCTGTGTAGCTCATTGCTGGTACTGCAGTTGATCAGCTCGGTCATCACGGTCTCTCGTGTTCGAAAAGTGCTAGTCGAATTTCGCACCACGCTAGTCTTAATGACATCATTCGCCGGGCTTTTACCACCGCCAATGTTGCAGCCATTCTCGAACCGAATGGTCTCATGCGTGACGATGGTAAAAGATCTGACGGAATAACTTTGATTCCCTGGAAGATGGGGCGGCCTTTAGTGTGGGACGCTACTTGCGTCGACACTATGGCGCCGTCACACCTTCCCGAGATGCACGTTAGGGCCAGCGCCGCGGCTAATTCGGCTGAGCAGCTAAAGCGGCGCAAATATAGTAACCTCGGTAGCGGTTATATATTTGAGCTGTTTGGCGTTGAGACCCTGGGTCCGTGGGGACCGGGAGCTCACCGCGTTTTCCAAAGTCTATCAGAGCGCCTGGTCGATGCGACGCGTGACCAAAATGCTGGCACTTATTTGGCTCAACGCATCAGCATCGCAATTCAACGAGGCAATGCTGCCAGCAAGTTGGGTACGCTACCTACCGGCAGTGGGCTGTCTATAGGCCATCGCGGTCTATTATACAGTCCATATGTTCTTTGTAGTAGGTATAGTGTAGCTAGTTAGTGTGTAGTGTAGTTAGTTTTAGTCTAGTTTAGGTTTTATTATTGTAGTAGTTAGCTTCAGTAATAAAGGCATATTGCCCATGATAAAAAACTATACTGTCACTGGATTGGTCTTAAGTGAGGTTTCTGGAAGGAATACACCACTAAGTGCTTGGTGACAGATTTTTAGCTCCAGAGTGATAGAAAATGCTCCACCACCATGCTAAGGCTATCTTTTTCCACCTAATGCTCAAGCTCATGGCAGGATTCGAACCCATGACCAACTGATGGTAAGTCAAACTCACTAGCAACTAAGCAAAAGACTACGAGGGTTATACGTTTAAAAAATAACATGTCTTGAGTTAATGCTTACTTGACATAAGTAGTCTGAACGATCCCCTGACTCTGGTATTAGCCGACTAGGTGGTTACTTCCCGAGTCTTGCACAATGCACATACAACATGAAGACATTTCTGATTGTCTCAGCGCCCGCGTCTTCGCTGTTTCCTTGCAATAAATAAGTTTTACTGCGAAAGTAAGTAGCGGTATATTTTCTCGTTTGTTCGCGGCTAGATACGAGAGGCCGCGGGCAGTGATTGGAGCGGAGATCGGTCGACCATGTTTATAATGCAGGCTTTCTAGCTTAGGCATTCTTACTGAAGAATGGCTGACCTGAAGCTTTTTAATATTTCAAGGATGCGAGGGAATGCTAGCTTTAAATGAAAATGAATCGGAGCTAATTTTTATGTTATGTTTTGTTCAGTTGATAATACATTAAGTTGACGCAGTGACATGCGTTGGGAGAGGCTTATGCCCTGCAGTCGACAAAAACATATAAAATACCACAAAAAGATAGAGTATAGAATAAGAAGAACATACAAGATACAAAATTAAAAATAAAGGCAATAGCGTGATCTCACCGCATTTATCACAATGAATGATAACGATTTATGTCTGCTATTATCAGTAGATTAATTTAATTCCCCAAAAATACATTAACGCTACAAGTATCTCGAAACCAATTGTTTAAATATCCATCAGCAGGAGAGCAACATAGTAATAAAAGGCCGCGCTCAGACGATCCGAAAGTTATTACTCATCGCACCTCGCGTAATTCGACGATGATTGTGTGTAATATTTCGGCAATATTTCCGTAATATTACGGTAATAGCATGGTAATAGGTGCGGTGCGTTTTACAACCGGCGCGACATGTTCTTTCCATATGTGAATATTTTTTTAACTGCAGTGTACGTCGTCTGTTAATTGATTCGATGTAGGTATGTTAATGTATTACCGAGAAACCGAAAACTTATTTAAATTTAAAACAATGATAGAAGAAAATGCATGTTACAATTTAATTGATTAGCATAAATTGAGTTCATGATAACATCATTTATTGATGATTATTATATTTACCATAAAAAGTGCAAATGAATATATTTTTTTATTGAAAATTATGAAGATTACCATAGCATCTATCGTAGGTAGTCGGCACAAGTGTTTTTGGTACTGTTATATGTTTTTTTTACCTTGTACTTATTTTTTTCCCATAGCAGATGCATAAGTTATTCCATTTTTTGGGATTATAATCAATACTAAATCGATGCGTTAGATTTCAGAACTGTTTATCGATACGTGACCGGTGCCAGGAATAGGTACCTAGTTTCACAGGATGCTAATGCATTAAATTACACCCAGTATATGCGATTTGGCGATTCATCCTCATCCCCATTCCGTAATTTTTGGTTGACCTAATAAGTAAACCGTAACCGACTTGTCAGCGGCAAGTTGCAGTCAGTCGAAGCGCGGCAGGCACCTTTGTTGCGGCATTCTCGAAAAATAAGCCAATGTTACTTCCGCTCCTGAGGCACGACGCGACTGAAATTTCATGAGAAATACCTCACGAGCGTTTATTTTGTTGCTCATGTAAATCGCGTCGCGCGGCAGCGAGGCGGTATTGTAGTGATTTTGTTACAGTTCAAATTTAAAGGTGCAAACATTATGGTATATTAAGTGTACCTGGTGCAGTAAAAGAGTTGCGCTATCTAGTTGGTTTTATTATTTTCTAAACCTTATCGTTACCCGGTAGCTTCCACAGTGGTAGGTGCTAGGAAGGTAGTTGTAGGTAAAGGACTGGAGTTAATACTTAAAGATATTTTATAGTCCATTATCAGTTAGGGTCCAAATAAACCTAGGCACCGCCTAGGTAGTGCCTGGACCGGTGCAACCAATTGTCCAGCCCAGACTAGTCAGTTAAAATAACTTCAATCTCCAAGACATAACTCTGATAATTCAACGGAAAATACGATCCATAAGATGCCACGAAACACTAACTGAAAATAAAAAATTGCAAGTATGAATCTTTTAGTTGTCGATGTAGCCACAACAGTATTCAACTGAAAACAATTATTTATTCCGGTTTGTTTGCGTCTTTTCCATTCCATTTTATCCCGGAATAAACCTGCTGTGTAGAAGTCCATTAGTTTTGATACGGGTTTCGGATGTCAACCGTATTGTCCCGACCTATTGTAGTGTGGCCTGAGAAAATATATATTTAAAGACGAACACAAAAAGGACCTAGTCAGTAAGTACGTTGCTCGGAGGTTAGTTAAGTACGTTCATAAAAAGATATTTCATTTTTATGAATTGTGTAGGTCTTCGTATGAGACTGGGAATTCGAAGAATAAGTTCGGGTAAGCATTTTTGTGTCAATAAGTTTGCTCTATCATTTTCAATACCAGCTACATGATTACATATCGAAAACGATATAGAATGTAGAGAAGAAATTATTTCATTGGTTATATAAGTCATCTTACTTATCGCTAGTTTTCTATGCGTTCGGTAGATCACCAGCTCAACAGACCGTGCGTTGATACTAAAAAAAACAAGTGAAGCTTTGAACCCACGTTCTTTATGAATAATCTTGAAAATAACATAATATGTTATTTTTAAACATAATAATTTCGTTATTTCTAAATCAAATTAACATTTTTTATAATTTAGTGGCTTTCATCCTTTAGGCTACATTTAATTATAGCTACAACAAATGAGGCATAGCAAGGACTTTCCGCAAAAGATTTAAGATGAGTATCACATGTCAGGAACCCGTTAATCGAGCATAATTGTATAAAATTTTCTACTACAATAAATTGATGCAAACGGTTAACAGAATAAATAAGTCAATGAAAATACTAAAACTTCACAAACACACCAATTCCATTTAGCATACCTATATTAACGAGGGTTATTCTCCACCTCTACTCTCACAATATGCAAAAGTATATAATATTATACTTTATAGCATTGGTAACATTGACTCAAATATCTCTCGTTAACGATTGACGAACAATGGCAGGCAGACGTGCCGGTTGTTACTCGTAATAGGGGGTGGTATCGAAAGAAATATTTATTATGCTTGAGGTGGTTTTAATTGCCGCTTTATGCTCGGCTCATCTAGATCAGTCGGTTTGGATTAGGTATTTTAATCGGTGTGGCAAAACAAGCAACGTAATCTATATCGCCCAAATGACTACTCTCTCTAAGACAAGACCCGTGTCCCATCAGTGGAAAGGATTAGTCTGTAGACGATGATGTTGATCACTTTTTGATCTTGTTATCACCGTGTGTATCGTCATGGTACGTTACTGCCTGCTGCTGCCAGTCTTATTATCATTATGTCAAACGGATTAGTTTACAGAAGTGATGAGCTAGTCATTTGCCTTATTTTAACGTCACAATATAAAAGTCAAAACAGTGCTTGAACACTAACTACTGCTTGAAATGGCAAGCCTATATATAAATAATAATAAGTTTTCTTTTTTTTAATTCAGCAATAAATATATAGATAATAATAATAATAAATATGTGTGGACATTTCACACAGTGCCATCTTGCCCCAAACTAAGCATAGCTTGTACTATGGGTACCAGATAACTGATACAATACTTTATATACTTTTTTGTTTGTAAATACATACATAGAAATAGAATACAATATAACACCCAGACGCTGAACAAACATCTATGTTCATCACACAAATGTTTGTCGCCGGTAGGAATCAAATCCAGAGCCCTCAGTTCAGAAGGCAGGGATACTACCAACTGAGCTATCGGGCCCGTCAAAGACCTATAATACCTAGCTAGACCAACTCCTACTAATTTTATAGCTCATAGAGTTATATAGCTAACGCTAGCTTTGCAATAAGAGTAGGTACTGGCTGACATGACCAGTTGTCCATCAGATGGTGAGGCAAGACGTCTAGTCAGTGCTGAATGATATCATCTGCAAGCATCGAAATTACCGACAATGAGTACGCTAGGTACATACTGCCAAAATTCGAAAAAGCGAAAAGATGAGCCGATGCGTGCGGTATGTTTATCACACAAATAGTAGTCCTGGATGGGAATCGAACCCATAATCATAGTTCGGAAGGCAAAGTTACTTATTTACTAACTGCACTACGAGGTTATCAGTCAAAATCATTACTTATTATAAACTAGCTTTTGCCCGCGGCTTCGCACGCTTGTGTTATGTTATTTTTACGTTATAGTCTAATAATAGGTCATGCATTTCGTACCAAACAACAAAATCCAATAAATATTTTCGAAGCTGAGCACAGTACAGTAACCTGTATTAGTTAGCATAGGTATAGGTATGACGCAAGTATAGCCGTGAGTGGAAGCTATTTAAGCCATTACCTACAATTAAATGTTTTGAGTCTAATATAGATTTATAACAGTAAAAGAAGTTTCAAACAAAAAACTACAATTTTATAAGTACCTCTTCATATTACAACAAAAAGAAATCATCATCACTTCACTCAAGTCTTTAACAGAAGTTTCAGTAAGTTTTGTTTAGGTAGTAGTTACCTAAGCAGGCAGGTACAGTTTAGAAAATATGGAAGAATCATACACGATGATGCAGTTTTGCTCAGTTTTACATATTATCCGCGCGCTTTTTGTACCATTTACCACATTTTTTTACTTTCTTAAGTTTGGCTCCATACGAATTGAGTACCTACACTTAGCCAGTGTCAATAATAAGGTTATAAATTGCTGGAGATATGCATTTACCTGTACGATGCGTACATAATTAATTTTCTTAATACTAATTAGGAATTACAAATACTAAACCACAACTCCTTAAAGAATCTACAGTTATAATTATTATTATGTCCACTATTTTCCACGCTGTCTCATTCCCACTGCACTTTCAAAATACCTACCTAGTGATGAAAGTGAGGAAGTAGGTTAAATCGTCATTACATAAATATTACTTTCACCCAAAGATTACCTACTATAACTATAACCTTCTTGAAGTAACGGAGTAATCAATCATTTTTTGCTCCCGTGGTTTATTTAAAAGCCCACAGATCTAAAATATTTTAACTATTAAAAACTTATATCAACATGCAAGAAGAAGAAGAAGAACGAATCAAAAACAGTCAAAAACGAACTTTACGTGCCATGTTGTTGTTAATTCGAGGATACAATTGCCATAATGAATACCCACATATTATTATATCTAAGTACATACCCTTTTTATTTAAACATTTTTCATAAAATATTTCGTATCATTGGCTTACAAATAATAGCAAGCACTCTACTTTAATGCCAAATTAAAAAAGGTTTATAATGCGTAGCAATGGTAAGGGTCTATAACTTAAGTAGCTATAAGTACTACAGGGGGTCTAGCAAAGATACCAACCACTAACGCTAACGCCAAACGCTAACTCCAAAACTGTATTGAAATGACATTAGCTGTGGAAAAGTAAGCGATTTCCAAAATGTCATCCTAGTACATTTTAGATTTAGCGTTAGTGGTTGATATCACTATACAATACCTACCACTAACGCTAACGCCAAACGCTAACTCCAAAATGTACTGAAATGACATTTCTGAAATCGCTTACTTTTCCGCAGCGAATGTCATTTCAATACATTTTTGGAGTTAGCGTGAGGCGTTAGCGTTAGTGGTTAGTATCTTTGCTAGACCCCCAGGTACCTTAAAACTTCTTTGGGGTTGATCAAGAATTTAGCAGTAGCGCAAAAATAATTTTATCTACCTAATTATAATGGTAACGTGTAGTAAGTTTATGTAAATAATACATTTGACCAGATCGCCAATAAAGAACATTTTCCCCGCCAAAACCCTATAAATCAAAAAGTTGAAAAAAAATGTTAATTAAGTAAGCTTCAATATTGGCTAAGTATGATAATCGCGTGAAGCCTTATGAATGATTATAAAAAGTCTAAGAACCTACCCTTTTAAACAGTTTTCATAAAATACTTCCTATCATTGGCTAAATACAAATTTTGTCTAATGCCATAATAAAAAAGGTTATACAATGCGTAGCAAAAGCAAGGGTCAATAAATTAAGTACCTATAGGCACAGATTACTGAATAAGTTACTACTATAGGTTAAGCTATAGGTACTATAAATACAATTTAAATACTTATTTCGAATGGTAACGCGTAGTATATTTTTGAAAACTAATCCATAATACCAGATTGCCAATAAAGAATTTTGCCCTCGCCAGAACCCAAGAAATCGAAAACATGAATAATAATTTTAGTTATGTTTCAATATTGGCTAAATATGATATCGCGTGAAGCCTTAAAACTTATAATAAAAAGTCTAAGTAAGAAGTTCTTAGTTTTCGAAATTCCTTGTTCTCTTTGTCCTGCTCATATTCAAGAAGGTTCTCATACCTATCCTCTTTTTTAGTTTGGACCACAGATTAACGAAAAAACTTATCTTTAGTAATACCGCAGATTAGAGAAAAAAATACATATGACTTCCTTGATTGTTTTTCTCTAATCTGCACTGCATCGAGTAATCGCGCGATGTATTTCGCCGTAGCCCGAAAAGTGTGATACGCTGCCGGTAATGCAGGCACGCCAATTGTTATTTACTGTTTTTTGTCTTTTAAGTTATAAATATAAACATGCATTAAATTACTTCCTTATTGCTTAGTGCAGTGGGGATTGTTCAGAATGAAATAAAAATGATTGGGGTTCCGTACTCAAAGGGTAAATCCTTATTACTAAACCTCCGCTCTCCGTCTGTCTGTCTGTCCATCAGACACCAGGATGTACTCATGAATCGTGATAGTTAGACAGTTGAATTTTTCACAGATGATATATTTCTGATGCCACTATAACAACCGTGATCCGTATTCAAAGGGACAGATAAACAGACAAATAAAAAAAAATGGTTTTACTTCCTATTGATAAGGAATTATAAATTAAAACTATTAAAATTTATTTTTGTAATCGCAAAATATACTTTCACAGTTTGTAAAACATATTTATTCGCCGACATGCAATATAACGCTACTGCTTCCTCCATTTTATTTAACCCACGTCGGTCGGTCGGGCAGCAGGCAAACAAATTGACTATGTGTCCGGGTTGGGGCGCTACAAAAACATCGAGGATAGTCAACAGAGATGTTTTTGCGCGCCAACTTAACAGCGAAAGTTCGGGCGTATATGAAGCCGCGCCATAATAGTAACAAAGTTTTTTTTCTTTAATCTGTGCATCCGGATAAACCCGAGATAACATTACCGTCAGTAGCACAGAGCACATTTTTTTCTCTCATCTATGATTAGTAGCCAAAACAAAACTTACTTTTTGACACTGGCTAAATACCTACACTATGTGTGGACCAAAATATAAGAAAAAAAAACTTACCTTTAAGTCTTGAAGCGGCCATCTTGTGAAAATCCCGTTCCGTTTCATAATGAAATCTTAATCATTTTCACCAAAAAAAATTTACAAAATTTAAAATTTAATATATCCTATGTTGTGAGCTGGGTTTTTCTAAGCTTATTAGTGAAAACCGCATGAAAATCCGTTCAGTATTTTCGGAGTTGTGCCGTAACAAACAAACAAACAAACAAACAAACAAACAAACAAACAAACAAACAAACAGACAAAATGTCTAAAAAGTAGCTTAACGTGATCAGCAAAAAATTTCAAGCTAACCTGTGTCATTTTTTTTTCGATATCTTGCATTTACAGATTTTTTTATCTCTACAGTTTTATTATATGTATAGATGAACTTGACATGCTGAGCGTTTTTAAACAATATTATATTTACATTAGGTACTTATTTGTTTGTTGGTGTGTCGGTAAATTGAGACGCAACTTTTGTTATTTGCACGTAAATTAATTTGATTTCTTGTTTGAGAAGAATTTTAAGCAAACGAAGGTAAGCCCTCGCCATATTAAATTTTCAAAGTATTTTCATTTTCGTTATTATTTCAAATAACATTCTCGGAAATTTTATTACTCTTTTCTTGTTCAAATTATTGCCAATATTTCATGTTTTTTATTTGCTTTGTAGCTTATGTAATAAGTTGCTTACTTGTTAACGAGTAGCTAAAAATGCTTTTAGATATTATAAAGTAAATAAAAAGTCTCACATCATTAACTTAATTATAATTAGGTATATTCATTTGAATAACCGTGCCTATCTGTCGGGAACTTTTAACGAGGCTTTTTCCCAAAACTTATATAATAATCTAAAGATATCCATAACGGATTCTGAAGTCAATATTTTTCATTAACAACATAACGAAGACTTTTCGGAAAAAATTCCAAACATGTTTCTTAAAAAGAAATTAAAAAAGTTTGTGAGTCAGCGCATCTTCCCGATCTCACCAGTTGAGTGGTTCGGCAGATGACAACCCGGAAAATGTTAAGGAAAATCGAGTTAATTTATTCATTTATTCGGATAATGTCAATTCGTTTTGGTAGGTTGGACTGTGTAGCTCGAAAGGTGATAATATCTTGGCTTTGATCAAGTTAAGAGCGTATATGGCTCAGTCAATTCACTCTGGCCTGCACCGTCGCTCCAATAACTACACTCTCTCTAAGACAACACCCGTTTCCCAACTGTGGGAAGTATTAATCTCTAGACGATAATGTTGATTGCTTTTGATCTGCGTTTCTTTATACAGTTTTTTAATACCCCATTTGGATTTTAAGGGTTTATGTTTTTAGGTATTTCTTAGGACACCCCTAAGTAGTAAAGGAAGATATCTTTCAAATATAAAGACTTTACGTCCAGCGTTTGGGCTTTACGTAGGTACCTATCAATCATTTATCGATATTAAGATGTGGGAAAGATTTATATAAAAAGATCCTCATACAATGAAATCGATTTTATCACACTCAGAATTTCACTGATTTTAGTATAATAATATGATTCGTTTCAAAAAGCGAATCATAACTGTGACTGCATCCTTAAGTGATTGTGTTTTATTTTATGTACATAAAAATATTTGTCATTATTTTATTTTATTTTTATATATTAGGAGTAGTAAACAGCTACATCACAAATTTAAATCCAAATTTAACAGATTTAATAATACACAAACTTAGTAGTGATGCAGCCCACAGCACTATTCACAGATTGACATACATACTTAAAATAAACAAAAGCCAAAAGCCGCTGACTAAAAAATTAGCATCTGTTTTATACACAAATATTTAACGTACGTTAATCAATACTAAAGGTTACAATCATTTATTTATGACTTAAAGTGGGGAATTAATATATAATTGCAATACTTCCATGTAATCGATAATATATCAATACTTGATACCAATGTTAAATTAGTATCAAGTATTGACTCCTAATAAATCATTTAGTTGAAGTTGAACATAATAGTTGCGTTATTAGTGTCTTCAAATCAACAGCATAACATGCAAACATACATTTTACCCTTTCAATTACTTGAGTCTGCTATAAATATTCTCTTTTAATTCGAGTTCGATGCCCTAAGGGGCATTCCTGAGACGTTACAACGAAGATGTTTAAATTAAAGATATGCCTCCCCTTCTACCCCTTTCGTGGATATCATTTCAATAATTTCCCTTAGGTACATATCGGGAATAACGAAGATGTAAATCTCTGGATGCACTACAGTTTCAACTAAATCATATCTTAACCTTATCCAGCCGCTATTGAATAAGATATTATAATCATAAAATAATTGATATTTGTTGTGATTTTGTAAAGTATGTAACGTCAACGTCTGTAAATAAGGTCAACTCTGGCTCCAGAACAAAATACATACCGGAAAAATCTTTATGTTACGAAAATATTTTATCAATGATTTTCTAAAAAGCTAGGGAACGTTTGTGAGTTTATAAATATTAGAATTTAAGTTTCAGGGACACATGTGCACTGGAGCTCTCCTAATTTTTGTAGTATAACAGTTATTTATTTTTACAAAATAAGTGGAATTTTACTAGCATAAGTAATACCACGTTTGGAATGTATAAATCATAATTATTCAAAACTGTGGATAAAGCAACCGATACACATTTATTTAAAACTTTAAATATGTAAAGGCAAAAGCCGGATCTAGAATTAAAATTCTTCAATATTCGAACAATATTAACTTATGAAATTGTTGCACAGTTGCTGGTTTCAACAATTCATTACATTTGCCCCCTGAGAGGTGCGCGATGATTCTTCATTACGTTAACTGATTTCCCAGTGTGCCACTACCCTTATTTAAAAGTTATTGAATATATAAGTTTTTAGGATATCGTGGGAAGCAGTAAATTGAATGATATTTCAAGATAGGATGTCAATATATAGGGCGAATTCTGTGGGATATTATTACAAACAAAATTTATGTTGATTAGTAGGATACCATAGTTATAGAGGTACTATTACTGCAGTATATACTCCACCCGAGAGAGTGCGCTCTGCACTTAGTCAAACTTCTTTATAGGTAGGTATATACCCACATCATAGACCTGGGGGTCTAGCAAAGATACCAACCACTAACGCTAACTCCAAAATGTACTGAAATGACATTACGGAAATCGCTAACTTTTCCGTAGCGAATGTCATTTCGATACATTTTCAGAGTTAGCGTGAGGCGTTAGCGTTAGCGATTGTGATCTTTGCTAGACCCCCAGAGAGTAACAAAAGCATCCTAGATCTGTGACCCTGTGATTTCAGCGAGGAAGATCGTACAGCTTATTCTATGTTCAAAGATACTAATTAAGTAGTTGGTATGAAAAATACACTAATTGATGAAAAAATAGCTTGGTCTTTCAATTTTTTCATATAAAAAATTAAAACAAGTTTTTCGAAATGCCTCATACGGTCGAGTAACAACCTGCCGGCTCGCAGCCGCGCCTCAAACACGCGCGTGGAGTGGACCACGAGGCACGCTTATTGCATTTTTGAGGGCCTTCCGGAAGCTTGGGCGAGTTACACGATACGATCCGATATAAATCGTAATACACATTGATAGAATCTTATAAACACAGAGCAAAAAAAAAAGTGTCATTTGTTTCATAGCTCTGTTCTTATAAACGTATTGGATTTGGTTGATAGATTAATAAGAGTTGCGTTTTGAGATTAGGTTGTAACAAACCGGACGGGCGACAACTTGCATTGATCTTCTTCTTAATTGTTTTGTCCTTTAAGTATATCGACAACGGTATTTTGGATGAGCACGTACTTTTCCCCATCTCTTTCAAATGATGCCAAAAAACGGGCTAAGGGCTATCCAGAGAATGAATAGCAGCATTCTCCTGCCAATCCTATGGTAATTATAGTAAACTCTTCTATAATAAGCGTTCATAGCGGTGTTTTATGAGGAGACCTGTGTTCAGTAAAGCAACCAGCTTTCGGCTGCTGATATTGAGTATTTTTTGTAACTGGTCACTCAAACTCGCGAGATTTTCCGTTATCCCTCCCACGACATCGCATCGTACGCCATAAGTAGCGTCCCAAGTCAGCCCGGTTAGGACCGACTTACGAAGACTTGTTCTTGAATAGTTCTGCCAGGCGAGCAACTTGCCTTGTATTTTATACACATGACCGGTTTGGGACGAGTGTGGAAGATATAGCCCGATGTGTACCGACCTTACGGAAAAATAGCGAGCATTTTGTAGGGATATAACGGGAAGTTGTACGGACTTGGGGACACCTTGAGAAGGGTAGTTAGTGATAATAATTGAGAAAAATGGACGTGGTGGAGAATGAATTTGCTATAGTATGGAATGCTTGTGTTGAAGATTTATTTTATATATGAACTTTTGATAGATTTTAAACAATAGACATTATTTGTGATTGAGATACGGCTTGTTGACAGACGGACAGACGGACAGTGGAGCCTTAGTAGTAAGGTTCGTTTTACCCTTTCAGTACGGAACCCTAAAAATTAAGGCAATTTAAGCCGGATTAATTACTTATTTTAAAGGATATTTATACGAATTTTCCTTATGTACAGGAAAAATTGATAGAAGAAATGCTTGAGTATATCATTAGACGTCGACTGTTCCCTTCCTGTTGTTTGACGTAACAAAACCTTTTACCCCGGAGCATTTTCTATTGCAAACATTTTCGTAACCCAGTTGCGAATACATCGGAACATTAAAATGTGATAGGTACAAGGAAAATTTTAATAAGATTATGAACATGTTTCGGTGTTCTGTAGCTTTTTATTTGGGTGCTTACGTTCTTTACGTCTTTTACTGTTGAAGCGTTACCTTAATTTCATATAGTCCATTGTTAATTTCTGTTCAAAAAGTTCAGCACTAAACTACTAGATGTCGCTCAAGTCGCACGGTCAAAAAGCTGAATCGCGGTATCGTTTGACGCATCGATTTGTATGAGTGTGATGATGTACAAAATATATTTGCCTTCCGAGATCAAAGTACAGTGGTTTTATTTAAAATACACTAGTACCCCAAGTTAAGTGGAACCACCTCTAACAAAGTCCTCCGAGTACGGATGGCCAAGAAGCAGTAGTAGTGCGCACTGTGGTTCGGTGTGACTACACGACGGGAGAGGTACTCGCAGTGGATCGCTGCAACAATCCGAGTACTGGCGGCGTTGAAGACAGCAGCAGCAGCGTCAGAGTGACGGCGTGACAAGACCGGCCAGCGTGACAACGTGACGGCGTGACAGGACCGGCCAGCGTGACGAGTTGGGTTGGCAAGCAGCGTGACGTGACGAGCACCAGGGCAGACCAGGATTGGAGTACACCAGGGCAGACCAGAATTGGATCCAGAACAACCAGGGCAAAGCAGAACAACCAAGGGCAAAATCAAGTCATCACTAATTATAATTACGGACTGAGTGAAGTGCCACCGTGAGTAAAACTTAATTATTAATTAATCAAGAAAAATTGAACTTTAGTAATTATAATCAAGTAAATTTAACTTCAACTTAATCTAGTTTGGACATTATAATTAAAGTGTAATTATTAACTTAGAATAATTTGCATGATAGTTGTATGGTAGTTGGGACTTAGAATAATTCGCAAAAAAACGACGGAACGGGGAATCCATGCTCGATTTTTATGCGAGTTATTTAAGTTCAAACACTTGTAAAATTTTAGGCAAAAATCTTGGACTTTTAATTTTTCAAGCAAAAAGTAAGTAACATTTGTACGTTTCGGAACTAGTATTTGTTGTTAAGGTTCAAACATAGGGACAACATATTACTTACATTTGATTGCGTTTATTTATATAAAAATAAGTTCAAAGTTTACAAAATATTAAAATGGATAGTATTGTAAAAGTTCAACTAGACCTACAGAGTTCTATTAAAAAAGGTTTAGTAAATTATAAAAAAAGTCCAAGAGAAAGAATAACTGAAGAATATGTTGAAGCTAGATTAGAAAATTTAGAAAGAGATTGGTCATTGTTTAAAGCAAACAACACTAAGTTGTATGAGATATCGGAGTCTGAGGATTTAGAAAAGTCAACGTATGTAACCAAAGAGATTTATGAAAATACAGAGGATTATTATTTTATGTACAAGTCAACTTTAAAAACTGTATTAAATCAATTTAGGTTGTCAAAGGAAAGTAAGTCCAGTTCAAAGGCGGATAGTGATAATAAGCCAAGCTCATTATTACGACTGCCACCAATTACGATCCCGACTTTTTCCGGAAGTTACGCAGAGTGGACTACATTTCGTGACTTATTTGTATCTTTGGTGCATAGCAATGACTCTTTAGAAAATGTACAAAAGTTGCACTATTTAAAAACTCACCTTACAGGCGAAGCTGCGCAACTCGTAAAACATACTCCGATAACCGACGCAAACTACAGTCAATGCTGGTCGCTATTAGAAAAACGCTATAATAATAAAAAATATTTAGCAAACTGCATTTTAAAACGTTTGTTCGGTCAAAAGCGTTTAGCCGGTGAATCCGCGTCAGGTTTAAAGGATCTGTTAGATACCACCATGGACTGTATGAGCGCATTAAAAAATATTAACATTGACGTGAGCACATGGGATATTATTGTTATCCATATCGTTACATTTAAATTCGATACCGAAACGCGTAAAGAATGGGAACTACATATTGCCAACTTTTTCGATACGAATGATTTGCCAACTTTAGACCAACTTAAATGTTTTATGGAAAGTCGTTTCCGTGCATTGGAATTTGTAGATCCGAAAAAGTTTCCAGGCCGTCAGAACAGTGTTCCTAGTGTCAAACCAAGGGCTTTATTGGCCACTAATGTCTCAAGTCTGCGCTGTGAGTTCTGCTCAGAGAACCACAAGTTGTGCTTTTGCAAGCAATTTGCCAAGCAAGAATGTGCACAGAGACGCGACTTCGTAGCCAAGAACTCAATCTGCTTTAATTGTTTGGGCAGTAACCATACGGTTTACCAGTGCAAAAAGCCCACTTCTTGCAGAATTTGCAAAAAGCGACACCACTCTCTTCTTCATCCAGAATACGACAGGGCTACTTCTGCTACTAGTTCGACGGCAAAAGAAACCGTTGAGAGTGCTAGCACATCAGCTACCACAGAACCAATAGTTTCATGTCTGTCTACTCAAAAGGTCACTAGAGCTGGACAAGTGTTACTAGCGACTGCGTTAGTAAATATTGAGTCTGGATTTGGTGGAAACCATATAGTACGAGCTCTGTTGGACCAAGGCTCGCAGGCGTGCTTTATAACCGAAGCGGCGGTACAGCTTCTGCGTCTCAAGAAGAGTCCAGTAAGAGGAACGATAACTGGCCTAGGAGGAGATAAAGCGTTGATGTCCAAGTATGTAGTAACTATTCATCTGAAATCACGCGTAGACCAAGAGTTCAACATACAGATCAAAGCTTATGTTCTCAAGGACATAACGTCATATTTACCAGAACAAAGAGTACAGTCTATTGACTGGGTGGAATTACAAGACTTGTGCCTGGCGGACCCTCAGTTCAACTCTCCTAGCAAGATCGACTTGCTATTGGGAGCTAATGTGTATAGCCAGATCATAAAAGATGGTGTGAAGAAGAATCCTACGGGATCTCTGATAGCTCAAAGTACTACTTTGGGATGGATCTTGTCTGGTACAGTCAATAATGAGAACAATCATCACTCTAGCATAGCAGTTATGCATGCACAAGTAGAAGAAGATGAAATACTAAAACGATTTTGGGAAATAGAAGAACAAACAAAGAGTACAAAAGTCATATGGACAGACGAAGAGAAGAAATGTGAGGACAATTTTATTAGGACAACAGAAAGATCACCAGATGGACGTTATATTGTAACGTTACCTTTTCGTGATAATCAGCCGAGCTGTTTAGGTGGAAGTTCCCGACAAATCGCTATCACGAAATGGAAATCATTAGAGAAGAGGCTATCGAATGCGCCAGATTTACGAAAGAGTTATACTGAAGTAATAAAAGAATATTTGGATTTAGGACACATGCGTCCCGTAAAGGATGAAGATAAAAAAGATCAAGCGGTTTATCTGCCCCATCACGCCGTTGTACGCAATGATAAAACGACGACAAAAGTACGCGTGGTATTCAATGCTTCTAGCAAGAACAGTTTCAATGTTTCCCTCAATGACACTCTGATGATAGGACCTAAGCTACAAGCTGACTTACGGCATCTGATGTTACGCTGGAGATTACACCCTATCGTGCTAGTAGCGGACATTGTCAAAATGTACCGCCAAGTTAGCATAGCCGAAGAACACGCTAGGTTTCAGCGTATAGTGTGGCGGGAAGCATCTGAAAAGGAAATAGAAGATTTTGAATTAATGACGGTTACATTTGGCACGGCATCCGCTCCTTACCTGGCAGTCAGAGCATTGCAGCAGATTAGCGTTGATGAAGGTAACGAGTTCCCGTTAGCAGCACCAAGAGTCTTAGATTCCTTCTACATGGACGATCTAATGACGGGATGTTCCGATGTCAAAGCAGGAGTAGAGATGTACAAGCAGATCACTGAGCTATTGGAAAAAGGAGGTTTCAAACTACAAAAATGGAACAGTAACAATGACGAGTTACTGAAGGACATAACATGCATGCAGGACAAAAGGGACACAAAGGACAAATCACAGGACAATAAGGACAATCTACAGGATACTAAGTACAACATGCAGGACACAAAGTACAATCTACAAACTAAAGAAAAGGACATGCAAGAAGAAAGTAATATGCAGGACATAGAAAGAAATCAAATTCTAGAAGGACAAGCTAATATCAAGGAAAAAAAGGAAATAGAAATAAAAACTGAGAACGTAACTAAGATTTTAGGTATTACCTGGGATCGCTGTGAAGACCACTTTCGATACTCAGTGAACCTCCCGACGACGACGACGACGACTGGACCTGAAACAAAAAGATCAATATTATCAGTAATTGCACGTTTATATGATCCTCTAGGATGGATCGCGCCTACGATAATTATAGCCAAAATGTTCATTCAAAAGTTGTGGCTAGCAGGTAACAGTTGGGATGAACCGATATCAGCTGAATTAAAAAATGAATGGCATACTTACCGTGATGAGTTGTCAAAACTCAGTTCAGTTCAAGTCCCACGATGGCTAAGAACGTCGACTACCGATGCCAGCACGGAGTTGCATGGCTTCTGCGACGCTTCCAAGTTAGCTTACTCGGCGGTGATTTACGTAAGAGTGGTTGACAGCGTTGGTAACAGGCAGGTATCCTTATTGGCAGCAAAAACAAGAGTTGCGCCAATTAAACAAGTAAGCATTCCTCGCCTCGAACTGTGTGGAGCTGTGCTGTTATCGCAGCTTCTGAGAGAGGTAGCTGAAGTCTTGGATATTCCTATGAAGAACATAAAGGCATGGACGGATTCTACAGTCGTTCTAGCTTGGCTCAATAGCCACTCGAGTAGGTGGAAAACTTTTGTGGCCAACCGGGTTTCTATGATTCAAACAACCCTGGAGCCTTCACAGTGGTATCACGTGACGTCAAAGCAAAATCCAGCAGATTGTGCGTCACGAGGAGTTCAGCCAGGATCGCTCGCAGAAAACGAACTGTGGTTTACCAGTCCACCTTTTCTTAAAAAACAAAACATACCATATAATAAGCCGACGGATGTAAAGGTCAACTTAGAAGAAGCCGTTAGTTCAAATATTGGCACAATTGTTCAGGATGAGGACACAATGATAGAACGGTTTTCTTCTTTACAGAGGCTCCTAAGAGTGGTAGCTTACTGTCGGCGATTTTATATTCCCAGTTCTAGAAATACAACTTATTTAACTAAAACAGAGATAGATCAAGCACTGATGTGTTGTATTAAGAAAGTACAGAGAGAAGAGTTCAAAGAAGAATACTTGCAGTTGCATGGCCAGGGTTTTATACAGTCGAAGGGCAGTAAGCTAAAATCCTTGTGTCCATATCTTGATGATCAAGGGATAATGAGAGCGAGTGGTAGAATACAGAAATCGCAGTTAGCTGAAGACACCAAGCATCCGATAATTCTACCCCACTCTTCTCATTTTACGAAGTTGATTGTTTCAAATGCACATCAAGTTACACTGCATGGAGGACCCCAACTAATGGTAAACTATTTAAGAACCATGTATTGGATCATCGGTGTGAAAAATCTTGCTAAACAGCATGTTCGGAGATGTGTCACATGTGTTCGGCAAAATGCTAAAGTACAAAACCCATTTATGGGATCTCTTCCTACAGTGCGATGTACACCTGCTAGAGCATTTCTAAATACTGGAGTGGACTACGCAGGCCCTATACAAATAAGAACAACTAAAGGTCGTGGTCATCATTCCCATAAGGGATACATTTGTTTATTTATATGCATGGCCACTAGAGCCATTCATTTAGAGGTGGCCATTGTGCTCAGTTATGGAGCGATAATGGTACGACGTTTGTAGGTGCCTCAAAAGAGCTTCAGCAACTAAGTAGTGTTCAGAAAGCTGCAGCAGAACACTTAGAAGTACATGGTACTGAGTGGCATTTCATTCCTCCCCACGCTCCAAACTTCGGGGGCCTCTGGGAAGCTGGAGTGAAATCCACTAAATTTTATTTAAAGAGAGTGATAGGCGAGTCTACTCTCACATACGAGGAGATGAGTACACTATTAAGTCAAGTCGAAGCTTGCCTAAATTCTAGGCCTTTAACTGTAGATAGTTCAGATCCTAGTGATCCCCTTCCGTTGACGCCGGGACATTTTCTAATTGGCGGACCACTGATCGCTGTTCCTGATGTGAATTATTTAGAGTCCAATGTAACTTCTTTAACAAGATGGCAATTCATTCAGAGAATGTTACACAGCTTCTGGCGTCGCTGGTCTCACGAATACCTATCCAATTTAATGAATAGGTACAAATGGACTAATCGATTACCAGAGCCAAATATTGGGGACATAGTTCTTGTGAAAGAGGACGACCTGCCACCAAGCCGTTGGCTGATGGGTCGTATAGTTGAAAAACATCCAAGTACGGACAACGTTACTCGTGTGGTCACAATAATGGTTAAGAAAACCACGATGAAGAGACCTACGTCAAAATTGTGTGTCTTACCTGTTAGTGAGTAGCAGTAACCATCGTTAATATGTATTATGCTATACTAGATAATGTCGGCAGTCACTGTTTATTTTTAAGAATATTATGTACAACTTAAGGTTTTTATGTTAGTTCTGTCCACCAAGCACATAGTTGGAACATTTCAAGCCACAACAGGCGGTAGTTTTAAGAAGGACATTTCCTCACTAAATGCCCTTGGTGGGCGGAATGTTGAAGCGTTACCTTAATTTCATATAGTCCAATGTTAATTTCTGTTCAAAAAGTTCAGCACTAAACTACTAGATGTCGCTCAAGTCGCACGGTCAAAAAGCTGAATCGCGGTATCGTTTGACGCATCGATTTGTATGAGTGTGATGATGTACAAAATATATTTGCCTTCCGAGATCAAGGTACAGTGGTTTTATTTAAAATACACTATTACCCCAAGTTAAGAGGAACCACCTCTAACATTTACCGAATCGATCTTGACTAGATATTTCTTATGAACAAAAATCAAAATGGTCAGACCTTTTTGATTTTCATTCCATAATTTTAATCACTGAAAATTCTCCTTACTTTGATACCTATACATAAAATATAGTGTGTTTAATTCAGTAGGTATACAGTGTGTATTATGTAGGTGTATCTTTATAGGTAATTGTTTATGCGAATGTATCCCACTGCAAGAATAATCTTAACTACCTATTTATTTTTTGTTTACTTAGCACAACATGTGCATTTACAAGATAGGTGCATCTACATAAAGAATGGTGTATTGCAAGTATGACATAAATTATAATGGAGCCCTAGGCACCGCCGCGGTTTTCGTGTCTGTGTCTCAGGATCTTACGTCCCTTTATGAGATATTGTGCAAGTGAGTTTGGTCATGGCAATCATTTTCAAATAACAATAGCAGAATTCTGTTAAGGAGCGTGTTTAAAACTGCAAAGTAGTAAAAGTATAATAAATCCAAAGTTTTGTTTATGAGAACACTTGTTAAAACAAACAAACAGAGACGTATAACTGTAGCAACACAGACACTAACAATCCTTTTGTTAAATACTAGCAAAATCTTAATTAGCGAAGAGAATGAATTTCAAGCGCGGAGGTATAGAGACGAGTGGGTGTCAGTCTTTCTATTTGTCTTTACATTTAAATCGTTTTATAATAACAGACACGTAATAAATACTTAAAAACAAATTGTATTTAATAAACGTGGAATTATAATATCAAAAAAATAAACAGATTCGAAGTATTAATTCCCCAGAACATAACCAGAAAAAATAAATGAATATTTGTGAACATTTCACACAGTGCCATCTAGCCCGAAACTAAACAAAGCTTTAATTATGGGAAACAGATAACTGATAGAATACTTACATAGAATGCATGGCAAACAGTGCTAACAAAATATTAACTAAAATAACAAGGCCGTAAATATTATACAGTATCGCATGCTTTGTCTTAATTTAGCATATTAGCCCTTTCTAGTAGACTCTTGTTAGGTTCAAAGCCACTCCTATCCTGTACCAAAAGTAAGAAGGGAGGGGGAAAAGAAAAAGATGAATGAAAGGAGGCAGGAGCGCCATAATCTAGCATAACTCTTAGAAAGGTAGGAAGAGTCCTAGTATAGTCTCGGTATCACTTTCAGTCCCGGTCAGTCCTTGCTGCCTCCCCTCACTAGTGCTGCTCAGAGAGGCGTGCAGTTTGCAGGAGAGACAACGGACGGCATTTATTGCAGTCCCGCGCTAAACACTGCCCACTCGCAGCTCGCCTGTTTGTAATTAAAACTTTAAGCTTGTGATGCGTGCAGTGGAATGGCAATTAATTAGTAGTGTTGCTAATTAGGTTCAGATCGAGGACGTTTTGGGGGATGTTATATATTGAATGGTAAAAAAATGAAACTCTTTTTTTCATCTGCCGGAAGTCGTTCAATGCCGAACATAGAGTCATAGTCAGGTGGTTCGGTGATCCAGTACTTTAATGCAGAAGGAAGAATGCTGCTAATTCTGCTATGACTTTTCTTATATTGCCCTTGCTCTGGAAAATTTGCCTTATCATTTATTTATTGGGTAACATCTCTTAGCTTTTCACACATTCAACATTCAACATCTCATCAAAGTGATAAAATCAAACTTGTACGGACACATTTGTTTATAATATTGACGACGCCGGCGCCGACCTAAATAAAGAGCGCGAGATGTAATTTAGGCAGTCGTCTCTCCATCTGCTGCGTCATGTCATTGTTTATATTATTTAGTTATATCACCAGCAGCAGCTGCAGAGGATGCTGCCAGTAAAAAGCGACTGAAGTACGCGTCAATAGAGCCGCATTATTACTTTGTGCCCATTGCTGTAGAAATTATGGGCAGTTGGGGCGCAGAAGCCAAGAGTTTGGTTGCTGAGTTGGGGCGCAGGATTCGGGACAGAGGTGGTGACTCCCACTCCGGCTCGTTCCTGGTGCAGAGGTTGGCCATTGCCATCCAGCGTGGTAATGCTGCCAGTGTGATGGGCACCTTTGCACCAGGTACTGTGAGGGGCGGGTTATTTGAATAATATAATAGGTAATAATTTGACATTGTTTTTAATTGTAATTAATTTTGACGTTTTGTGAATCTTTTAATAATGTATTTTGAATAATTTTTAAGGTAATTATAGATATTGATGAAATAAGTTATATCAGTTCAATTTTATATTTATTTGGCCGTCATTGGCTAATGTGGCAACATATAATCTTGCCTAGCATACTCAGGCGTGTTCCTATTCATGGTGCGGTGGACTCCAAGGAAACTACAATTCACGGACACAAATAAATATATAATTGAATTGATATAACTAAATAATATAAACAATGACATGACGCGGTAGTGGTGGAGAGACGACTGCCTAAATTACATCTCGCGCCCTTTATATAGGTCGGCGCCGGCGTCGTCAATATTATATACAAATGTGTCCCTACTAACTCAAAAGACAAAGTGCTTTCTTTCAGCAAAATTCGTTCCCTATAGTGATACGTTTTCAGAGGAACAGACAGATAAAAAAATGTTTTAACGCCTACATTGGAAATAGTGCGCAATAATCGTATGGTCATCGTGCTCATAACTAATTTGTTGGACATCGCTTGTGAATATAGCGATAGTGGTCGCTTCAGAAATTAAATGTTATATATTTATTTTTTAAAGGAAGTGAGTTTTATTAACTTTTTGTAGATTTGCGATTATAGCACCATTTTCTGTTATAATGATATTAGAGTTTATGTTATAAGACATTTTGACTACATAGAGATTTTGCAACTAAGACATATTGGAGACACAGGCGTTTTATAACCCAAACTTTTTGACCCTAATTAATACCTTGATTATATTGGTGTACTTGCTTTTCACTTTTTGAGAATAATACACTATCAGTTAGTCATTGATTAGTTCAGTACACTGGTTAATAATTGGCAGAGATACAATCATATTATACCATTACGCATGCACAGACACCTACATGCCTATTTATTGAAGTCGCGTTAACTTAACAATAATACCGTTTCCATTTTATGTTCTCAGAACTAATTTCATTTCAATTTTCTTTACCTTTCTCAAACAATGTAGTATATTACCTAGATTTAAGGTTTAACGAACTTCTTTTTCTTGTCTGAGAACTAGATTTAATAAAAGGGATTATTAAACCACTCTCGACGAATTAATCTGAAATAGAAAAATAACACGTTGTAATTTCTCGAAAACCAATTACTTAAGAAGCCTACCAGGTATCTTGTTACAAATAAACTGATGACTTTAAAGAAAGACTACTAACTTCCTAACTTCTAATAACGCATTCTCTTAGTCGCCAGAAATACGCTCGGTTTGTGGTCGATGTTGGGTCTGTTCGAGTTGGTGTTATTTTTGATATTTTCGTTATTATTGATTACAAAAAGTGATCACTGTGAGAGTTTTTGACAGGTTGAATATGATCGTTTTTTTCGGCTCGACATTCTTAGCAGCAACTGGATCGCACCCGTAATAGTTAATTCTATCGGTACCAACCACAGCAAACCATTCAGAGTAGCGCATCACCTGTGTAACGGTAAGGTTAATTCAATGAGAAGCAGAATGGTAACTGCTGACACTGGTGCTCCATTGGTAACTTACTTCATGACTGCAAGGAAAGCAAAGTATCTCTGCTGTATAATTTCATCGGCCGTTTTGTAACTTTTCGCAAAACTGACTCGAATTTAGAAAACTTTTCCTTTAACTGGATTCATTGCCTTAAGTACAGGTATAGTATTTGACAATTGATTGGTTGATACAATTAAAAATCAATTTAACAGACCGCATAGTTTCTTGTTTAGTTAGTTTTATTGAATGCGGGCAGCGCTTTTCTGTTTAATATTTAACCTATAAAGATTTCCTCAATAGATGAAAATGTGGTGAAAAATACATACTTAAACGGCCACGCCGTCGCGTTGCACTGAAAACTTTTTGAAACTTCACAACTCTAAAGTGTAAATACTTTTAAAATGTAAAATGGCGAGGTACATAGAAACCGTTTCAGATGGCGCCTCCATCGCTGCCGCGTCCTCGCCGCGTCTCACGCATGTTTCACAGAATATTTATGGTACAAGTTGCCAGAACTATTTTTTATTAAGTGAAAAGTTTGATTCGCTCGACTTCGACGGAGTATTTTGAAATTTTATATTTGCATTAAAATGTGAAAGGAAAACATTTTCACATTTTTTTATGCTCTTCAAGTTTTAGGTGTACTTACAAAAGTGATTGAAATCGCAAAAAGAACTTCCAAAAGGGATTTACATAATTTAAGATTTCGTCTCCTTCGGGTGTGATATCAAAATATTTATTACCAGTATGAAAAACTCTAAAGAATTGCTTTTTTTTATAATTTATAGGCATAGTATTTGACCACTGTCTCACCTGATGGTAAGTGACGACGCGGCCTACGGTGGTGCATGCGGGTTCGACTCTTGCCTAGAAGATACCTGTTCACTCTTGACTTGAAGACACCCAGGTTATAGTTATCTGGAAACAAGGAATTCCACTCATTTGCTGTTCGTACTATAAAATTTGATGCGAAACGCTTAGTGCGGGCTGTAGGAATGTTAACGATAACGATTGTTGAAATCAACCACATTTATGTCACACAGAACACAGAACTCATCAAACAGATTGTTTATGAAATCTCATTACTAAATCTGGACGGAGTTTCGCTATACAAATTACTCGTAAGCTCTTGTGAGTCGATCGGATAGTTGGGCGGCGGGCTGCCCAACTTGGGAACGGCTAAAGCTGGCCAAATTTGTACAAATCTGGCACAATGTAGATTGCAGTCAGTGATTGGTCTTTAATTTCCGACTGCAATAAATCTTTCAGAACTAGCAAGTTTAAATGGCAGTGGGCGGGCCACATCGCTCGTAGAACTGACAACCAATGGGAAAGAAAGGTACTCGAGTGGCGACCACGAACCAAACAGCGCAGCGTAGGCCAGCCTCCCACTAGGTGGACCGACGACCTGGTCAGAACCACGGGGAGCCGATGGATGCAAGAGGCAAGTATCCGCTCAAAGTGGCCTATGTTCAGCAGTGGACGTCTTCAGGCTGATGATAATGATGATGATGATTGGTCTGTGCACATAACAGGTTTCTCTCGAACGAAAACTTACCACACCTACACTTACACTAGTTAAAACTTCTGTAAATTCTGTGTCCCTTTTTTCTAATGCTAAACTTAACCTTTTATTAGTAAGTCGATACTCTTCTGATAAAAGGTAAGATGAAAAGACAGAAACAATTTATTTTACACGTTTGTTTAGTGGTAGAACGAAAAAGTCTAATGGCGATGATGATGATGCATCTGATTACTATATATACTGTCCCAAAAAGTACACTGCGATTTCGAGCAACTATAGAGGCAAGATCTAAGTTTGCGGCGTGCCCCCCTGTTCATTCTGTCTCCGCGCAACTTTAATTGCCCAAGAAGGAAGAGGGGGGCGGTCAATTGATACAATTTGATACCCGTTACGGCGCCATACAAGTTTGGGGAGGTCTGGTTACGAGGGGCTTGTTGCAAGAACCGAGATTGCGTTTGTTAGGTGGAAGCAAGGTTGCGGCCAGGATCGCTGTATATTGGTACTGTTATTCAGCTTTTGAATTGCAATAAAGATGTTGCCGGAATGTAAGTAGATTTGAGTACATTTTCAAGTTTGTATTGCCAGCGAGCTCTACCAGCTTCTTTTCGAATAGCTAAGTAGGTATAAATAATATTCTAGGTATAAATATTATAGTTTCCAAGAGAAGAGGAAAATTATTATCTGCTCATAAAAAAATTAAAGTGGGTTCATTCGTCTCATCACCATCAACAGCCTGAAGACGTCCACTGCTGCATAGGCCTCCCCTACAGAGCACCACTTTGAAAGGCCTCCTGCATCCATCGGCTCCCCGCGGCTTTCACCAGATCGTCGGTCTACCTAGTACTACTACTAGACTACGTTGCGCCTTCCAGTTTATGGTCGTCACTCAAGAAACTTTCTTCTCCATCAGGTGTCAGTTCTATGAGCGATATGGCCTGTCCATTGCCATTCTAACTTACAAACTCTAAGATATACGTTCTAGGTACGTTGATTCTGTTATACACTAGATGATCTAGTTCCCTGTAGGGAACCCCAGTGGGTCAGGATATATTAGAAACTAACAAAAACAGGCCGCAATGTTCGCAACTTTATCCACGTGACCAGGACAATAACACAAAAGGTAGATCAGGAATTCTTAATTATCCAACGCGGAGCTCGTGGCGTTTAATATTTCGCTGGAGACGTATTAATTAGAGGCTCAGAGTAAATATTTGAGTAGCGGGTCCCTTTGCAGACGGCCCTACTTTGCTCAGCGCTGTGGGTCAGGGGGGTTTTAAATTACTACCCGGAAATAAAGTGTGATGACGGAATCTACCTCTGTCTGTGGGATATGAATTCGGAGAAGTGAAGGTATTTTAGTCAAAGTTTGTTGCTCTTAATCTATTTTTATGATTTTCTGACGCAGCGTAGAATAAGTAGTAGTAATAATAGTGTCAGGATTAGAAGTTGCTAAGGTGGTTATTTAAATTGTTAGTTCATCATCATTATCAGCCTGAAGACGTCCATTGATAAACATAGGCCTCCCCCAAAGAGCGCCACTTTGAGCAGCTGCTTGCCTCCTGGATCCATTAGCTCCCCGCAGTTTGGTCATCGGTCTGTCTTATCAAATTGTTAGTTGGTAGAGACAGAAACAAAACTAGAAAAAAAGTATCTTTCCCGGCAGATTTTTCTACCTTTTATAAAATGCTAACTTTAATCAATTTTACGAGTAGGTAATCCAACTGACAGCATTGACTATAATAACGACCGCTCTTCAGTATGGCCCCGGATTTGACAAATCGATTTCATCAAGACCCAAAACCCTAGGCACAGAATATATAATATTATGCTCTAGGTCCGTGATTGTGGCCGACGCTAGAATAGCTCGCGTAGGATTGGATAGAGAAACGTGTAATTAAGTACCACCCTAAATATGCTCGCAAATGAAGCACATTATTTTCGTCCAAAAAGGTTTTTTGGAACGAAAATGCCTAATACTAATAAAGTCCCGTTAAAATATCTCCCGCTTAATTAAAACTAGAGGAATTTAATAAAATCGTCCGTGAATACAAGATTAAACAAAAAATAAATAGCGTTCCATTTCTCATAATGCTGAATTGGATAATTTGCGAGGGATTATTCTATTAAATAGATCTTAATGGACTTGTCTCTTCTAGTCCTATTACAGTCTTTTTATTATCTCCTTTACCTTTATCATAATACCTAATGACACAGTCTACTCATAGTATAACTATTCAACTCACATGAAACTCCAAACATCAAATTGAATGAAGGATTAATAACTGATTAATTATTTTCCTTCCTTCGTTTTTCTTTTGCTCTCAAACCCCTATTCCTGAACCCAACAACCTAACTCTTGCTCCACTACAACCATCAAACAATCTGCAAACTCGATTGGCAAAGACAGAGCAGAGTACCTTAGCCCGTCGCTAAGCCCCAGGTGAGCTTTCCAAATGCTCCAATTTGGGGGTTCCGTCGTGAAAAGGGCCAATTTGCTGACCAGACGGTATTCCGACTACAGAGCCAATTGGATTAGAAACTTCTCGAAGCGGTCATAACGAATTTATTGTCTTTAGACTATATAGTGACTACATAAAATATAGGAGCTTAAGACCGCGATTACACATACAAGAAAACTCGTGGAAGTATTGCGCGATTTCAACAATAACCGATCACCTATCTTACCATTGGCCTCCTTCTCAAAACGCTACTTTAGGCGCTTATATACGCATGTATAAATATGTGTATAAATATTTTTTATTAGTTATAAATTGTTGTTTTTTCGTTTTGTTTTTATCAAAAAAATATCTAACCGAATGCAATGAAAATGGTCCAAACAGTCTGGTACTGACGTAAAACTTAGCAAGCACGCTCAATCAAACCAAAGCAAAGTGTGTCAGTTCTGAACTGAATAAGTTCGCGACCGACACCAAAAGCCCGCTCCACTCGAGATGTTATTATTCACCCAGCTGGGTAGGTATTCACTAAATTAACCCTCAAACAAACTTTACCCACACTTAATCTGTGTGATACTATTTCACAATGATTAATCAACAACTATGTTGTTTACCTTTTGCCTTCCGGATGTTATTTCACTACGCAGTATTTAAAAGTTATTTTTACATAGTCTTCATACAATGCTGCTTGTGAATCGAGCTCCGTTCCGCTACAGCAGTTCTCACCAGCAATGATCACTGAAACTGAGAAAGAGTTGTTAGCGTTAACTCGAAAAGTAGGGCAAACGTTCCCGCCTATTGTTATCAGGTAGAAATCAAACCGCCTTTTTGTGTTATCGCCCTCGGGCTTTTTGTTTATATGTATTATTAGACGCACCTCAAACGGTCTTGAAAACCTGCAACACCTTATCCTTCCACAATGAAAAAAAAAAAACTTGAGTATATTACTATTTCACAGAAATTAAAATAGAATGTTTATAGACCATCAATTTAAAATGTTTCACGCCGGGTCTATACCTATCTCTACTTTTCCAATAGCTGTCAGCTACGAGATGTCTACAAGCCACGTAGCGAGAGTAGCAAATGCTACGGGCGTAGCAACGGCTGCTTATTGCCTAAAACTAGATGCTGCGTATTAAAATTTCTTCGATTAACTTCAGCGTGAAGGTGTCCGCGGCTGAACATATTATGCCTTATTGGGAAGGGTTTGCCATAATTATACCATGTTTGGCAGGCGTCTTGGTAATTGCAGTAGATTATAGGGCAGACCGAGGAGTACGCTTCTGCCCATCCCCTGGATATTACCTTAGCCGGCACATGACACCTATGGGAAGTCCTATTCTTACGGCATATGCCAAAGCATATAATCATTTTGATCAATATTGCGAATTAACAGTTTTCATCGAATCCAAACGATAACACTACTGCGAAAGCGTTCAGGGATTAATAAAGCTGTAGTTCACTTATAACAAGGTCCTATTCGGAATGAACCAAGTTCATTTGTATAGAGCCGGCCGGAACCGATTCCATGTAGTCCGCATATAACCTGTGGGATGGCAGCGTCGCCGCCATTAGTTCTCGCGACCACGCGACGTGAATTCATAATTCAAGAGCTAAACGGATACGAGCGAGTGGCGACTTGCAAGGAAAATGGTACTAGGAACTATTATAACGTATTATGCTTAGCTTTGATCTTTGAAAGTGATATCATAACTTGGTTACTGGGATAGTACTATATTTCCTCATAAATCGGTTCATAGTAGCTCTGCCTGCTGAACTGCAGGTGAGTTTGATTCTCACGCAGGACAAATATTTTGTGTGATAAGCACTGATGTTTGTTCTATGTTTGTTTTGGGTGTGTCTATGTAAGTATTAATCAAATATCTGGTTCCTATATAATAGTACAAGTAAGATTTAGTTTTTTTGTAAGATTGGGGCTAGATGGCGCTGTGTGAAATGTCCACACATAATCATTTATTATTACTGTAAAAAATAATGTGGAAGTGGATATACTTCCTACAATGATATACCTATAAGCTGTTGTCAGAAACGAACGAGGCCATAATTCCCTTGGGAATAAAAGCAACTTTCAAATTAATTAAACAATTTTTCGTCCCTGGTCGTTTAATATTCTAAATAACCCTAAAAGTTGGTTATGCAAAGGCTGCGCAGTGCTGGTTTCACTGACTAAGCCGAAATTCATAGAATACAAAATTTAATAACGCTTAACGATAATCCCGTTATCTGGAGCCCGGCTTATATTTAGCGTTAATTTTGTGAATAACCCTTAAGGGCGATATTAAAATGACAAGTGTCTGCGCCCTGCCCTTATTTAGCGGGAATAATATTTCTGTTGTTTTTTTGAAGACTGTTGCGGCCGAGCTTTTAATTTTTTGTCTCTAAGTTTCACGTTTTAATTTGCAACTCAGTTTAATTTGTGAAAGCTTTTATTTTGTGAAATTTTAATAGAGCAACGTTGTTAATTTTTTATGGCAATTTGGTTTCATGACGCTGGCTGACGTTATGACAGCTAGAGTCTTTTTATAACATTTTATCACATTTTTTCTATCATATGGATTAGTGGCGTACTAAAATATACAGATAATATTTGTTTGTTTTTCTTTATGACACCGTAACAGATCAGTAGACAGACAGTACGGCAACATAATTATGTAAGGTACCACATTTTATAACATTTTGTTGAGTTTACTATACAAACTACCTACTTTTAGTTTTGAGGTAGAAATAATTAGGTGTATCTATACTTTTTACCCCAGATTGTATAGAGACTAAAATAAATTATTGTATCTTATTTTATAATTCTCTAATAAAAATTTTAGGTTCAGAAAAATATTCTAGTAAATTCACTTGAAGCTTAATTTTGTTGTTATTTCAGACAAAAAACTGCTATTCATTTAAAAAATTCTAAATAGCTATAATATAAATATAATAATGCTAATTACTACGTATAAGTACGTTTTACTACCTTAGCTACTTGTTTACAATTTGAAAACGAATGCATAAAATGACGTACCTATTGTGAAACTATAAATCGTGTTCCACAAATCAGCCAGCAATTAGTCGCTGTCAAAATTCAACTGATCGCTTAACTTTCAATTTAATTTGGACCCTTGATCAGTTTACAGCGTAGACATTAAACAAAGGGCTATCGGGGTGCATCAGTCGGCACCTGCCGATACGATCAGCTTAGTAAATCAACTGAGGAGTAGACCAGCATAGAAGATCGTACGTAGGTATTGTGTAACAGCACCCTTAATAATGAGCCTGTATCGCCGATTTCGGACTGGTTCACGAACGTTTTTAAAACCAATAGCCATCACTTTAATTTGGACTCCGTGTCTTTCTTGTGTTCTACTTAGCTGATGAAACCCGCTTTGATTGTTATCAACCTAAAACAGCTATTACTTCTCAGATCTAACCCACCAATCCGAAATCAGGAATTTGGATTTGCAATTTGCTATACCAAGTTGACCAATCCAGGCCCATTCAACTCGTCATACATTGGATGGTAATAGTAGGTGGGCATGCTATAGGGATCCCAGTATAACAAAAATATTTTTTTATTTTATTTTAGATATGGCAATTTTGTTGCCATATCTAATTTATATCGATTTTGAGGTTATAATTGCCACCAGTCTCGTGTTTTTTTTCTTATCGTGAATTTTCAGTGCTTCTTTGTTTAGCCTAGAGACTCTTTTTGTGTTTGTGTATTGTGATGTCGTGTTAAAAACAATGAAGGACGCCAAGTCTGGTGTTGCATCGATTTCCAAAACCAAGCCCTACCAATGTTCAACGGTAAATTACACAGAACTCATAAAATATAATTTAAGGTTATGTACTTATTATTGAGTTCATTGTGGATTTGGAATTAAACATGTTAATTATGTTTTGCAGAATGCTATCATGGGCAAAGTTTTGTATTATGTATTTTGTATTATTGTATTATGTTTTTTTTAAATAAAATAGCTCTCGATTAATTTTTCACAATGTCATGTATGCAATAAATATAAAAAAATTATAAAGTCCTATGCTTTTATTTTTGCGAATTAATGTAGTTTTGTCCCTATTATATGATAGTTTATCTGATAATACAATGGGCTGCTCTACAATTAATTACTATTGACATTAATAAATTAATGCCAATAGTAATTACTTTTGGAACAGCCCCTTTTATCAATTCAAATCTATATGAATAGAACATTTGAATTTTCCGCCTTTTTTAAGTTTCCAAAGGGTCCCACTAAAGGCGCTAGTACTGAATTTCATAACCACTTTTTTGTATGAAGATGCCATTCTTCTCCACTAGGAGTAATAATATTCTGTGGACCAATCACACCGCACCGCGCTGACTAATCACAGCAGTGCACTTTCCATCACATTTAACCTGGACCTTGTATTGCAAAGCGAAATATATAAAGGCTTATTTTAAATAGGTACAGGCTAGTGTGCTGAAAGGTTTTGCTTTTTGTATCCCCACACGAATGATCACTGAATAGTGAATACAATAATCGCTGCAAACCTAAAGTAAAGTTTGATAACAATCGACTGCAAAACCGCTAGTGAGAGCAGCCCTTGGCTATGTCTTAGTCTGTGGTACCGCAGCGATGGAATCGCGATACAGCGCGACTTATTGGCGATTCACACGCGAACGCGGAGCGCCCGCGCGGTGTAGAATTAATAAAGAGTATTGTTTTAGCAGGTGTGAATTGATTACAATAGAACTGATAATTATTCGTTTGTGTTGTAGGTACTAAATGGATATGTCTATTATAAATAAATAACGCCCAAAAACCACATACTCAAATCGATAGGCCAATGCGGTTGTATAAATGTGCGTAATATGAAATGTATAAATTAAACCGTAGTGACAAGCAAAATTCCTATTACCACCCTAGATATTTAAATACTCTACATTACACGAAATTAAAAATTAAACAACATGTAACTACCTAATTGATAAGCGTGAGTAAATATGATGCAGTATGATTTATTTAAAAACGCAACACTGAAAAAATATATTTTGGAATAGTGCTGCTGAGTGGTATGACCTATTTCCCAATATTACCATAGGTGAGTCAAAATATGGATGCATCGTAAGGCAGCGTACACACGGGCCCTAGCGGCTACAATACCGTTCGTTATCGATACCGGTATACGTAGCCTTAGTTTGGTGCCTATACTGCCGTTACATTCAATACGGCTAAGCATTGGTGCGACATCATTTCACTTGTACTTATATAAAAAAATCCTAAAGGTATACCTATTATTATTGCGTTTCGCTAAGAAGTCAACTAAATTTCATAATGTTTAGTTTTTCAGTTTTCATATGTCACATTCTCGTGTAGCATTTTGCTTATTGCCATATTTATTACGCTTTAAATGATATAATTATTAGACGAACTATGTGTCAAAATTCAATTCTCTTACGACATGTTCCTATTAAGTGGCGTCGTAAATAGCGTTCATATGAAACACTATGTGAGTGCATTTGTTTTACACCCAGACCGACGCGAGGGTTATTTTTGCTACGTAAAAAAACACTTTTATAATCAGTTCGCTTTTTTATTTAGGTGTACATTATGTGGAAGGGCTGCTCTATTTTGGCGGTCAAGGGTTTCCCATTGGAGCAGGCTATCTTCTGTACCGATCAGCCAGCCGTCAAGCGGCGGGATTTGACGTTCGCTTTGCAACACTAGCGTGTCTCGGGAAATCCCGGCGCTCGCAGCGCGTTTCGTCACTTTGAATGATTACAAATTGATTATGCCGTGTGTACCGAGGTTTATGCAGATTCGTATCGAAGTTGTCAGTGGTCGTGTTTTGCGGGAAAAGGAAGGAGAATACGTTTTTGTTGCAGATAGATATAACTTTCGAATTGATGATATTAATATTGATATTATGACTTATGACCACAGTTTAAATATTTCAGTAAAGGGCAAAAAGAAATCCAAGAAATCAGAAATCACTTAGATAAGTCAGAAATAGAGGATTTATCGTCTAAAAGCTAGCCGGTTAAGAAGCCGGACTTAGCCGAAATCTACTTTCGAACCTACTTATAACGTTTTACCGTCAGCTGGAGACGGGGTGATAATTATTGATTTCTATTTAGTTTGGTTTGGTCTTTACGAATGAAATTGCCGTTCTGCAGTACTGGCCATTTCAAATGGGAGCGATTACGAACTTTACAAGTTCCAACACCAAACGCCTGCATTAAATGGCCGAAATAATTACATTTTTCTAATTATTCCATTTTCTATATTCACGGCCGTAAATTAAACAAAATGTACCAGTTTCGAGGAACAAAATGCCTATTAAAAAGAAAACGAGCTTTCCATTCTAGACGCACGAGTCGTTTACGGAAAAATATGTGTTTCTCGGCGCCACGGCCGGGAAACTGAATTTACCCGATGCCGGTGCAATCCGGATTCCTTAAGCTTTGTTTTCTTTAGAATTTTGTTTGTATTTCTTGGAGCTGATTAATTAAACCAAAATGTAAAGTTTAATACACCGGACATGTGACTGGAAATCTGGCTTTTCAAGAACGTCGTAATATCCTTGTCTGCTATACTTATAGCTACCTATTGTTATAGGTAGCAATCGATCATACGATACTTCTAACGGAAAGTAGTCACCTTAGAATATGGCATTTGATAAGCGCGCCATACAACTGACGTACGTTAACGTTACACTTACGCGCGCGTAAATATTCGTGCTAGGCCTACTGTATAATACCTAGGTATACTAGACGTGCCGCTATAAAATATGCGTAGGTACCTTATGTAGGGGTTTGATGCATTTTTGCTTTTATTGTGCTGCTGAATGTAGGTCTAGGGGAGAAACAGGGGTTTTCAATTTTGACATTTTCATCATAGTTGTTTTTGTGAAATAGTTGTATTAAGTCGTATTAGCTTTCGTGTTGTCTTTTTTGTCATCCATCACATGTTTCATTTACATTTATGTAATGCCACAAATTATTATTTTAGTCTAAAATGGCAAACAACATGCGTCTAAGATAATTTGAATGTTTGTCTTATGTATTTTTATGTGATAGGTAATTCATGGTCACTTGTGGATCGATTTATAAAACTGAGTTATTTTTTATTCGCAATGGTAATAAGGTGGTACCTGCTGATATCATTTTGTCTAGGAGAAATACCGCAGTAGATTTAAAAAAAAAATTGCTGGTATTAATTTCTTGAATTAATTCCACAGATTAGAGAAGAAACAATCGTGATGAATTCTGACGTATCATCATTATCATGATCATTAACAGCCCGTAGACGTCCACTGCTGAACATAGGCCTCCCCAGAGAGCGCCACTTTGAGCGGCTGCTCGCCTCCTGCATCCATCAGCTAGTGGGGGCCTGCCTACGCTGCGCCTTCCGGTTCGTGGTCGTCACTCGAGAACCCCGACGTATAATCTCAATAATTATCAAAGATTTACGACCGTAATAGTGACTACAAATTTGGAAACCTTGATTGTAGCAGTCGTGGCCGAGTGGTTAAGGCGTCTGACTCGAAATCAGATTCCCTCTGGGAGCGTAGGTTCGAATCCTACCGGCTGCGAATATGTTTTGACAAATTATATTTTATACTTAAAATATTATGAAATTTTTGGGCCAACTTAGTGCAATGAGACGCAATCTTCTTCTACTTTTTTTTTATCAATAACTATGTCTGAAACGCTGTAACACGGCTACTAATATAAATATTTTATATTTTATTGTATTCTATGTATGTATTTACAAAACAAAAAAGTATATAAGTATTGTATCAGTTATCTGGTTCCCACAGTACAAGCTATGCTTAGTTTGGGGCTAGATGGCGCTGTGTGAAATGTCCACACCTATTTATTTATTTTTTTATTTATCAAAATAACAATACTTAAAACTAACTTTGATATCATGTAATCTGAAATGTAATTTGCATGTTATGAGTTCCAAATTCCGCATATTACATATTTGGTATTTTGAATGTCTGTTGCAAGAGTCATAATAAATAAAAAATGTTTATAAATAAATTAAGAAATACTAATGTTAAATTGACTTACAACACCAAAATATAGAGACCAATTTTTTTTTTTATTTTTTTTTATTATAAGAAATGAGAAAGAAAGATAGTAAAATATTTATTCAACACTCACGAATAATAACGAGAATACATAATTACACAGGACTTTTAATAAAGAAAAATATTTTTTTTTACTTTTTTATATCTTTATTACTAGTCTTTATTACATAATTTTTTTTTATGAGAATGAATGTCGTGACAAGCTAGTCGTTCCCCTGATGTTAAGCGGCACGGCCGCCCATAACAGTACAGGTACAGGTACAGTGGTCTTGAAAAGGGCTTAACTCAGCATTCATGCCGGTGTACTCAACACCTGGCGCTGGTTTTCAGTTAAACCCTTTGGTTGGCGGGTAAGTAACAATTAGTTGTCAGGTGAATATGATAAAAACAAATACGAAATGCCTAATAAAATAACCTTATAGGCATTCAAAACATGTGTTTTGCATTTATCAACAATATTTATCGCTGAGCATATAAATAAGTATAAAAAAACGTTATGCCTATGTGTTTGACCAGCTGTACCTACCATGGTGAATAATTCTATTCTGTATTGTCGTTATTATGACGGCATTAAAATGATTTAAAAAGTTTAGGTATTAACAGGATGTAATTTAATTCATTAGCATAAATAGAGCCCATGATAGTACATCAATTATAGATGATTATGAAAGAGTAATGAGTGTAAATGAAATAGTTTTTATTGAAAATTATGAAGATTGCCGCGGCGCCTAACGCAGTTGGCACGGATGATTTTGACACATTTAAACGTTTTAGACCTTGTTTTTATTACTTAAAAAAACAGTAATTCATCATTTTAATTAAATTTTGTATTGTAGCATTTGATTAAGTAAGTTATTCCATTTTTTGGAGTTATTATTATTACCAAATCAATGTGTTAGAATTCAACAAATTTTGGTCCACACGTAACCGGTATCAGGAGTAGATATCTAGTTGATATCTACTCCTGATACCTGATAAGGATGCTAATGAATTCAATTATACCCAGTATAGGTGCACCCAGTTATTTCATCTATTAACCTTGTTCGTGATGGGAGTAGGGAAGTGAAATGGAAATAGGCGAAAAGGATGAATGGATGGGACGGCAATAGAAGGAAAGCAGGCTCCTCCTGGCTTACTTCTATTTTCTTCTCTCTTCTTTCTATTGCCATCCCATCAATATTCTATGCCCTGTGATAGCGCATATAAGTGTACTTTATGCGTTATTAATAGCTCAGAAGCACAAAGCATCGGTTTCTAACCGATGGGGAAGAAAGGTTCTCGAGTGGCGACCACGAACCGGAAGACCCAGCGTAGGCCGGCCCCCCGCTAGGTGGGCCGACGATCTGGTGAAAGCCGCGGGGAGCCGACGAATGCCGCTCTAAGTGGCGCTGTTTGGTGGGGGAGGCTGTTAATGATGATGATCATCTTCAAACACGATGATGAATAGCACAGAATAATTATTGTAGGTAAGTAGTAGGACATAGTAGGTCCTTCCTTAGTAACTTATAAATATTTATTTTATTCTAATTTTTAGTATTTGGTTCTAGCGGCAACAGAAACAAATCTACTCGCAAAGTCGCTAATCGCAGGCTACTGATATTTACAGCACTATTGCGATATTCAAAAACATAATGCAATAATTTTAAGAAAAATGAAGGGTTGGTGAACTTGTGACTGTGCACATACTACAGACAATATAGTGCTTGCGCGTTTTAAGGATGAACAACGCCATCTAGTTTAATAAAACGTTAACTGAGGTGAAATATGTACCTACACAGAAGGTTATTTTAGAAGAAAAAAAAAAACGTTTCTTTTATAAATGATTATTGAAGCAGTAGAACTACTCTTACTACACGGAACAGAGATAATTTTAGATTCAATCAATCAATCAATCAAATATTTATTGACATAATTTAGGTATAAACATTTTTATACGAAGCCTCCGGTCCCCGAACTAGTTGAAAACTGTATTTCGGAGTGTATGTCTTCTCCCATAATGTCAATAATAACAAACCATAAAGTTTAAATACACTTATTAATATAAACTAGTATAGATTTGTTGATTATTTTAGTTTTGTAACTGGCCCAGAGGACACTATTCGCATAACATACAAAGTTGATATGGCAGTGAAAGACAAGGTGTAAAATTACTTAAGGCGAAGGGTAGGACCAGATAAGCAGGTCGAAATTCGTTTAAAGAAACACTGACCTTAACGTAGACTTAAAATCAATTCAGTCTGAACTTCCGCGTGGCGCTTACGATAAAGCCAACGCACAAAATGACTGATTTTGGAGATTTTTAATTAATATCTAAGTTTGATGTATAGTGATTTTCAAAATTATGAAGTCATCGCATTATGTGAGTATTCGTGGGGTTTTTTGTAAAAATATATTCGAAAGAAACTGTATAAATGGGGCAAACAAATTTTTTGGGGTATGTTTGCAATTTTTTTCTATAGAGCCGAATTTATTTATCTTGTATATGCGGCCATCACAAACAAGTTAATGAAACGAGTTACATGATATATTAAATTCAAAGCTCCATGTGCCAAAAAACACCTGGTTTGCCCTACCCCCTTCCTTTAACTCGCCAGCCAAGCTTGGTCGGGTCAGCTCACTAGCTAAACTTAACTAAACAACCAGCCAAGTGCGAGTTGGACTCGCGCACCAAGGGTTTCGTACCATTATAACTATATGTGGATATTTCACACAGCGCCATCTAGCCCCAAACTAAGCATAGCTTGTACTATGGGATCCAGATAACTGATAGAATACTTAGATACTTTTTGTTTTGTACATACATACATAGAATACAATATAACACCCAGACACAGAACAAACATCGATGTACATCACACAAATGTTTGTCCTGGGTAGGAATCAAACCCACAGCCCTCAGTGCAGAAGGCAGGGACACTACCAAATGAGCAATCAGGCCCGTCAATTGAAATAAATTGAAAGAAATATTGAAGTTTCTAACTAATTTTCATCATCATCATCATCATTAACAGCCTGAAGACGTCCACTGCTGAACATAGGCCTCCCCCAGGGAGCGCCACTTAGAGCGGCTGCTCGCCTCCTGCATCCATCGGCTCCCCGCGGCTTTCACCAGGTCGTCGGTCCACTTAGCGGGGGGCCGGCCTACGCTGCGTCTTCCAGTTCGTGGTCGCCACTCGAGAACCTTTCTTCCCCATCGGTTGTCAGTTCTAGTTAACTAATTTTATAATCACAAAAATCATCACCCTGTTCTAGTTATGGCGATGATTTGCGTTATGTGTGTAATCCACCCGCTAACCTTCGGCACTGTGTGCGGCTAACTCGATACAGATACACTATTTTTTGAAAATGGTAAAAAAGTTCGCAGTCGGTAGGATTCGAACCTACGCTCCCAGAGGGAATCTGATTTCTAGTCAGACGCCTTAACCGCTCGGCCACGACTGCTACGTAAATTGGTTTCAAATAACAAGGCAATTTTATTTTACCGACATTTTATCAATAATTACTGTCAATCTTTACGGAATAATATCATCCAGGCAATTATTACATTGGCTAGTTGAAACGTTGAAACCTTCAACTACAAACCGCACAGTCATTGTCAAAAAACACACACACCTAACACAAAACCAAGGTTACACCGCCGGAAAAGCGCTAAAGAAAAAGCGGAAAAGCGGAAAAACAACGTGTGACGATTTCCGCTCCATCGCGAGCGCGCCCGGAAACGCGCGGTGGGTACTTCCGGACCCAGCTCGTACAATAACTTCGTAAACAGTTCAAAGGGTGAGCGTGGCCCTGAGAACCGAAGTTTTTCTGTGCAGTGACCCTTTAAACAAACTTTGTAGTTTGGGAGTCAGGACTGATGTTTCGATACAGTCAGCAGTTTCTAATATAATACAGGTCTCTGATCGTAGTTTTTGGCGTGAAAATAGTAAAAACGTGAATTGGTATTTATAGTCTGGCACAAATTCAAATTCAAATTCAAATCCAAATCAATTTATTTGTTAGAATGTAGGTACTTATTACAGAAAATACTACTTATAGGTACTTATTACAGCTAACTCTCAGTGATTTAAATTGGTGTATAATATAAAATCGTGTATATGGTAGCCAAGGAACTTATACGTATACTATATAAGTTCCTTGATGGTAGCACAGTGCATACTTCAAAAAACTTTTGACAATTTTAATTGGTTGAACCATTACTTCTTTTCAAAAACACAACCAATCAAAAAAATTCAAATAGCTTTTTTTTCTTCTTTTTTTTCTTCGATTTTGGCTCCACACGTCGTGTATTTAGCCAGTGTCAAGTATTGTAATTTTTATCGTTAAAGAATATATCACGTAAAGTCAAGTCTTAGTCATAGTCATAGTCCAGTCTAAGTCAGGTAGTCGTAGTCCAGTCTAAGTCATGCTCCAGTAAAGTGGTGGCAACTTTACTAGAAGTTTCTATGGAATTTTGGAAGCAACACGAAAACTCACGTTTCACCACATTATATCACTTGCCTACACTCATGCTCGTAATTCAGCACTTAATGCGTAAAACGCCACCAATTTTAAACATTAATACTGGAAAAAGCACAAGTTTTGAGAAATAATACAATGCAATGACGTGAACATTTCCGCGTTCCCGCCAAAACTCCTTCAAATTGCTTAATACACTGACATGTTATGAAATTGACAGGTATAATGACATAAAAAACTGATTGCTATATGAAAAAGTTTTTGGGGTTTCCAAAGTTACTCCACTGCTCCACTGCAGAGTTTGTTTTGCCAGACTCTATTTATTATTTTATTTCTGTAAAAGCTTCCTTTTAAAACGTTTTTTTTTTATATTTGTGCTTTGCGGTTTGCTCTATTTGAGTCAGAAGTATATTTATATAACTCTTTGAAAACAAATCTACAGATCTACTTGAAAGGTTAGTTGATGAAAAATCAAGACGGTAAAATTACAGTACAATGTTAACAAACTACTTATCTTAGCCGTTATTGCGTAATGGCCAGAACGGCAATAGTCGGTACATTGTCCCTTGGTTAACGGATAACGGCCGCCGTAAATACGGTGAATAGGCCGGCTCGTGAGGCGGTATCAAACACCGCTTACTGCTTTAGATCTATCGCCGACGGTACGTCTTAGTTAAGCTAAGAAATAGGACTCTTGCAGACGTCGTTTTGGAGAAATAGAGGACGCCTCCGGAATCATAAAGTTGTCTTTGCTTTCTTTGGAGTCGAGTAAAAGGATTCTGCGTATACGGGGAGTAAGACTAGGATGGTCGTAAGAATGATGAGAGTGACAAAAACGAGGCAACTATATCAGTGTGTCACTACAAATTGCTACAAATCACAGATCTAGAATTGCTCATTAAGATATATTGCAATGTTTCAGTGCTTCAGTTTTTATTGTTCAGCAATTTTACTCTAATCTTTTGAAGGGTCTCACTAAATAAAATGCCAGTTATTTTATTTCTAAAACTATGGAAGCCTATAAGTGGGATCAATATTAAAATTGCATATACTGAAGATCATAGTCATAACAGCAGTTCAGTTGGTCTTGTTCATCCTAGGTCCATGCTATTATGCTAAAAACTATTTGCGTCTCGCTCTGGGATGGTCGATGGTTTTTCTCTAAATTGAGATTACTTATTTTTCAGTCACGTTTGCTGTCAAACATTTTGTAAGTAAATAAAGCTTTTATTACATTCCTGGCATAATTTTTATTTGCATGAAATGTTTATTTATTAGTACAAAAACTTAAATAACAATATATATACACTAAACTAAACAACTTAAATATAAACCTATCTTAATAAATATATACACCTAACTAAAAACAAAAACTCTATGAAAAAAAAGCTATGCCGCAAAAAAAAAAAAAAAAAAAACTATAAATAAAACACAGAATTTAGGTTGCTTTCTGCGGGGAGCGTGCCCAAAAAGCTGGCGACATTCCCTCGTTGTATTGCCAAGCTGATTCGTTGGCCGAGGTATGCGCCAGCCCTTTGGTCACGTGTTAGGTCGACCAACCGTCTGGACAGCTCCCTAACAAGAAGCCGCGCCTGTGGGCCCCAGGGACCCATTGTTTCAACCCCAAACGGAGTAAATATGTATCCATCGCCTAAGGATTCATACTTCCTCCGTTTGAGGTCTTCTGCAGCTTCAGCCGCTGCACATGCCACCCGAGCTGAGTTGTTAACGTGGGAAGGCGCTAGCGTGTCAACGCAGGTAGCATCCCACACCAGCGGACTTCCACGGCTCCACGGGATTAACGTCATACCATCAGGCCTCTTACCATCGTCACGTGAAATACCGTTCGGCTCTAAGATAGCCGGCACGTTGACGGTGGCAAGGGCCCGACGGATGACGTCATTTAAGGCGGCATGGCGCGACAGCCGTCCGGCGCTGCGGCGGCAAGATAAGCCATGGTGACCCAATCGGTCCACCTCGCCCCCACAGTGACAGAGATGCGGTTCTGTCCTGGAGATGCCCAGACGTAGGCCCACTGCAATAGAAAAGCTAGAATTATCTAGAAGGGTTCCAATATTGGGCGAAGGAACAGCATGTAGCCAGTAACCTGACTCACGTTCGCTAGTGGCAAGGAGACGAGCCCTATCAGGGATGTTACTGTTACGTAATAGAGACGCTTGTATGATCTTACACAAGGGCTCGTCCCATTGTCTCTGCGAACGGGGGCTTTTGGGAGTTTCTTCACCTGGACAGGCCATTTTCCAAGCGTTACTAGCCTCATCAAGGCATAGCACCGGCACTCTGCCTATGGAAGGCTCAACTATTTTGGCAAAGAGCGCAGCAGTACTATGCACTGAGGACAAGAACGCTGGTAAAGCAACACTAGAAATTTTGCGGATACCGATGCCTCCAAAACGAATCGGAAGAGAGGCTTGGCACCATGATTGGTCCGAAAGAGAACAATTTAGAATTTGTGTTAAGATATTTCTAATGGTTTCGTCCAAAGTTATTAGGTCGCTCTGATCCCATAGAGGACAGCACCTAAGCACATACGTTAATTTTGGAACGAAAAGGCAAAACCGAATGATGTGGAAAGCTACATGTGAACGTATTTTTAATAGCCGATAACGTGTTTCTTCGAATTTTGTACGTTGCTCATTTATATAGGCGGGGAAGGAATCTTTAAGAATGGGGGCACCAAGGAGGCGCAATGACTGATTATTTAGAATTTTTATATTGGGGGCCAGACTATTGAACTTTTGAATGATTTCGGCACGTTTATCGTTATCGACCAAATCAGTAACAAAAAGTTCGCATTTTGAAAAATTTAATTCCAAACCAATAGACCGAAACTTGTCAACCAAAATTTCCAGATCCTGGATCACAGTATTTGCATCACCTCCTAAGGACCCGTCATCCAGATACCATAAATTGAATTTTGAATTTAGCGACGAAATTATAGGCTGTATGGCAAGACTGAAAATGGCCGGTCCTAGTGGGTCCCCTTGTTGACAACCGGTGCATGAATCAATCAAATGGTTTCTACATTCCTGAAAACACTTTTTTGCAATAAAATAAAAGGTTCAAGGGATGAAGACAGTTTTTAATATCTCGGTACCAGGTACTCGTATATCAGGTAAGTAACTTTTGTCCTAACGCAAAATACAAGGACTGAAGAATTTTAATAAAATCACAAATTTTTATTTACATTTTATGCGGACCATACATACATGTAACTTACGTAAGCTAAGCATGTAACAATTTAATAGGCACTTAGGTGGGTAAAATGTAAATTTTAAGTCACTTTAATAAAAATAATTAGTGCAGCCGGTGGCTTCACCCGCGCGCGTTAGTTGGTTCTTCATGCAATTTTTAACATCCTGCTTGACCATTTGAGGAGTCCAATTTTCAGAAAAAAAAAACTCACCTTCATACATCCTAGGGCGAATTTCCATGGAGTCTTCCGTTTATGGCGTTCGAGTAGTCGTCTTCACAACAGAAACACTTTCGTATTACCGCCGCGCCGTGCCGAACTAACTATGGACAACGTTCTCCTATCTATCGTTTGTTCTCTGCGTATACAATGGTATAGGTAGCGAAATTGATATTTTCAATGCATCAATCAACAGTTTCAAGAAGTCCTGAAGAAGTCCTTAAACCTAAGTTTATATCAAAATTGTATTTTTTTTAGATAGGTACTTTTCTTTAACTTGTGTGTAATTATCTTTTCTTTGTGCATGCTGTGTTCACTCCAAGTAGGTTATACACCAAACGAAACAATTGTGTAAACTTTATTATGTAAGATTTGTGTATTAACCAGTTTTGTAAACCATTAATAAAAAAAATGGCGTGAGGCCTACACTTTAAACATTACACTTAAAGTTTAGTGTCACAGGTTTTTTTTAATAAAATCCCCAAGTTCTTCATTATTTGATTAAGCTCACATCATATATATATATTATAAGCAACGCAAATAATATAAATAAATAGATATTTATTCAACACTGTCGAACTACAAAATACTAGGTAATTACATAACTATAGTTACCTAGCGTCCACAAATTCAACAAAGCTTTGGTTTCAATAAATCCTTATAAACAAACAAAACAGCAAACTTTTACATCAACAATCAACATTAGTAATTAGCGTGCCACAGCCTAATGACAGTTGTTACTTCGTCCCGAGGGGTACAGTATCGGACACTGAAAACGTAGCAACTTATTTAGGCTGGTCTTTTGAGTATACTATAGGCAACCTGTACGGGCCAACCCGTAACATTTAATTCTCATATCATAATAGCAATAGCAATATCATTGTCATATTACCTTTAACTACATCAGTGTCAATAAAGCATCCAACCGGAAGGCACCCGTATCATTTCTCGGTTGCATTGCTACTCAATATCTATCAACTATCAATCTATGTAGGGCTCCGCAATAGACCCTATATAGTAGTTCTTCGAGCCGGATGAACCAGCGACCTGTGGATCATCATCATCATCATCATTATCAGCCTGAAGACGTCCACTGCTGAACATAGGCCTCCCCCCGGGAGCGCCACTCAGAGCGGCTGCTCGCCTCCTGCATCCATCGGCTCCCCGCGGCATTCACCAGGTCGTCGATCCACCTAGTGGGGGGCCGGCCTACGCTGCGTCTTCCAGTTCGTGGTCGCCACTCGAGAACCTTTCTTCCCCATCGGTTGTCAGTTCTACGAGCGATGTGGCCTGCCCATTGCCATTTCAACTTGCTAATCCTAAGAGCTACATCGGTCACTTTAGTTCTTCTGCGGATCTCCTCATTACGGATCTTATCTCGCAGGGAAACACCGAGCATTGCTCTCTCCATAGCCCGTTGTGCGACTCTGAGCTTAGTAATGAGGCCAACAGTTAGAGACCACGTTTCAGTTCCATAAGTCATCACTGGCAACACACATTGATTGAAAACTTTTGTTTTCAGGCGTTGTGGTATTTTGGACGAAAAGATAGGTCGAAGCTTCCCGAACGCTGCCCAGCCAAGTTGGATTGTCCGGGCGACCTGTTTGTCGAAGTTGGACATACCCAATTGGACAGTCTGCCCTAGATAGACGTATTTGTCGACAACTTCGAGAGTGTCGTTCCCAACAATTACCGGTATAGGTGGAACATGGGCATTTGACATGATTTTCGTCTTGTCCATGTTCATCTTAAGACCAACCTGTCGGGAGACTCTACTGAGGTCGTTGAGCATGGTGCTGAGATCATCGAGCGACTCCGCCATTATGACTATATCATCGGCAAAACGAAGGTTAGTGATATACTCGCCATTTATGTTGATGCCAAATCTTTTCCACTCCAAGAGCTTGAAAACATCCTCCAATGCGTTTGTGAACAGTTTCGGAGAAATAACGTCACCCTGTCTCACGCCTCTCTGCAATGGGATCTGTTCCGTACTCTGGTCCTGTAGTCGGACTGACATAGTGGCCTTACTGTACAAACACTTCAACACTTCGATATACCTATAGTCAATTTGGCATCGCTGTAAGGACTGCAGCACCGCCCAAGTCTTGATTGAATCGTAGGCTTTCTCATAGTCCACAAACGCTAGGCATAGCGGCCGATTATACTCTTCGGTCTTCTGTATAATCTGGCGTAGCGTATGGATGTGGTCTATGGTGCTAAAGCCGTTTCGGAAACCGGCTTGTTCGGGAGGCTGGAATTCATCTAACCTGCGTGCGAGACGATTCGTAATGACCCTCGAGAACAGCTTATACACATGACTCAAGAGCGAGATGGGCCTTTAGTTCTTTAATAAGGTGTTATCACCTTTTTTGAAGAAGAGCACCACCACGCTCTTGTGCCACGCCTCCGGCGTTGTACCTTCAAGGATGACCTGTGGATGGACAACCCTAATCAGATGCTGCAAGAACAGCAGCTAACTACCGTCACCTATGGCACTAAAGCAGCGCCTTTTCTCCCTTTCCCGTAACACCACCAATATGTTGACAGTGCTCTTGAAGTTAAGTTGTAATATGTAATTTTAATGAATCTCGGGGAGCCGATGGATGCAGGAGGCGAGCAGCCGCTCTAAGTGGCGCTCCCTGGGGGAGGCCTATGTTCAGCAGTGGACGTCTTCAGGCTGTTAATGATGATGATGATGATGATAAATGAATCTCTGATATTGGAGGACTAGCTTTTGCCCGCGGCTTCGCTCGCTTGTGTTATGTTATTTTTACGTTATAGTCTAATAATAGATCATGCATTTCGAACCAAACAACAAAATCCACTAAATCTATTCGAAGCTGAGTAAACCTGTATTAGCATAGGTATAGGTATAACGCAAGTATAGCCGTGAGTGGAAGCTATTTAGCTTTAACAGAAGTTTCAGTAAATTTTGTTTAGGCAGTAGTTACCTAAGCAGGCAGGTACAGTTAGAAAAATATGGAAGAATCACACACGATGATGCTGTTTTACATATTATCCGCGCGCTTTTTGTTCCATTTTTTTACCTTCTTAAGTTTGACTCCATACGAATTGTGTACTTACCTACATTTAGCCAGTGTCAATAATAAGTTTATAAATTGCTGAACATATGCATTTACCTGTACGATGCGTACATAATTAATTTTCTTAATATTAATTAGGAATTACAAATACTAAACCACCACTCCTTAAAGAATCGAAAGTTATAATTATTATTATGTCCACTATTTTCCACACTGTCTCATTACCACTGCACATTTAACATACCTACCTAGTGATGAAAGTGAGGAAGTAGGTTAAATCGTCATTACATAATTATTACTTACACCCAAAGATAGAACCCACAGATTTAAAATATTTTAACTATTAAAAACTTATTTCAACATGCAAGAAGAAGAAGAACAAATCAAAAAAAGGTCAAAAACGAACGTTACGCGCCATGTTGTTGTTAATTCGAGGATACAATTGCCATAATGAATACCTACATATTATTATATCTAAGTACCTACCCTTTTTTAACATTTTTCCTAAAATATTGCGTATCATTGGCTAAATACAAATAATAGCACGCCCTCTGGCTATTAAAGTAAGCCAAAATAAAAAGGTTTTAATGCGTAGCAATGGTAAGGGTCTATAACTTAAGTAGCTATAAATACTACAGGGGGTTTAGCAAAGATACCAACTACTAACGCTAACGCCTCACGCTAACTCCAAAAATGTATTTTTTTTTTTTTTTTTTTTTTTTTTTTACGCCCAACGATCACATACATAGATCCTGGACCCTAACTAGGATTCCCTGTATCTAGGGACCCAGGAACTACGAGGACCATGGTCCCACAACACCCAGACACAGAACAAGTATTTGCGCTTTTTTTTTTTTCGGGCACAAATACTTGTCTTGTTGCGGGAATCGAACCCGCCACCTCCGGGTTATGAGCCGACCTGCTCAACCACCACACCACGGAGGCTGTCGTCGTATTGAAATGACATTCGCTGCGGAAAAGTTAGCGATTTCCGAAACGTCATTCCAATACATTTTGGAGTTAGCGTGAGGCATTAGCGTTAGCGATTGGGATCATTGCTAGACCCCCAGGTACGTTAAAACTTCCTTGGGGTCGATCAAGAATGTAGCAATAGCGCAAAAATAATTTTATCTACTTAATTAGAATGGTAACGTGTAGTAAGGTCATGTAAATAATACATTTTACCAGATCGCCATTAAAGAACATTGCTCCCGCTAAAACCCTATAAATCGAAAACTTGAATAAAAATGTAAGCTTCAATATTGGCTAAGTATGATAATCGCGTGAAGCCTTATGAATAATTATAAAAAGTCTAAGTACCTACCCTTTTAAACAGTTTTCATAAAATACTTCCTATCATTGGCTAAATACAAATTTTGTCTAATGCCAAAATAAAAAAGAGTTTACAATGCGTAGCAAAAGCAAGAGTCAATAGGCACAGATTACTGAATATGTTACTACAAAAAAAATAAGCTATAGGTACTATAAATACAATTTTAAATACTTATTTGAATGGTAATGGTAGTAAATTTTTGAAAACTAATACATAATACCAGATCGTCAATAAAGAATTTTGCCCTCGCCAGAACTCAATAAATCAAAAACATTAATAATAATTTAGTTATATTTCAATATTGGCTAAATATGATAACGCGTGAAGCCTTAAAACTTATAAAAAAAGTCTAAGAAGTTTTTAATTTTCTAGATTCCTTGTTCTCTGTGTCGTGCCCATATTCAAGAAGGTTCGCATACCTATCCTCTTTTTTAGTTTGGACCACAGATTAACGGAAAAATTTATTTATATGTAAATACATATGACTTCCGTGTGTATAGTTACTTACATAATGAACACATTGTTTTTCTCTAATCTGCATTGCATCGAGCTCAGACGAAGTTATCGCGCGATGTATTTCGCCGTAGCCCGAAAAGCACTGTACACTGCCGGTAATGCAGGCGTGCCAATTGCTATTTACTGTTTTTTGTCTTTTAAGTTATAAATAAAAACATTCATTAATTTACTTCCTTATTGCTTAGTGCAGTGGGGATTGTTCAGATTGAAATAAAAATGATTGGGGTTCCGTGCTCATAGGGTAAATCCTTATTACTAAACCTCCGCTGTCCGTCTGTCTGTCTGTCTGTCCATCAGTCACCAGGATTTACTCATGAATCGCGATAGTTAGACAGTTGAATTTTTCACAGATGACATATTTCTGTTGCCGCTATAACAACCGTGATCCGTATTCAAAGGGACAGATAAACATACAAATAATAAAAAAAATGCTTTACTTCATATTGATAAGGAATTATAAATTAAACTATTAAAATTTATTTTTGTAATCGCAAATAATACTCTCACTGTTTGTAAAACATATTTATTCGCCGACATGCAATATAACGCTACTGCTTCCTCCATTTTATTTAGCCCACGTCGGTCGCGCAGCAGACAAACAAATTGACTGTGTGTCCGGGTTCGTTCGCTACAAAAACCTCGAGGATAGTCAATAGAGATGTTATTGCGCACCAACTCAACAGCGAAGGTATATGAAGCCGCGCCATAATAGTAACAGATATTTTTTTCTTTAATCTGTGTCTCCGGATATACCAGAGATAAAATAACCATCAGAGAGAGAGAATTTTTTTTCCCTCATCTATGATTAGTAGCCAAAATAAAACTTACCTTTTGACACTGGCTAAATAGGCACTATGTGTGAAGCCAAAACATAAGAAAAAAAACCTTAACTTGAACCTTTGAAGCGGCCATCTTGTTAAAATCCCGTTCCGTTTCATAGTGAAATCTTACACATATTCACCAAAAAAAAAATTAACTATATTAAAATTTAATATATTCTATGTTGTGCGCCGGGTTTTTCTAAGCTTATAAGTGAAAACCGCATGAAAATCCGTTCAGTATCTTCGGAGTTGTGCCGTAACAAACAAACAAACAAACAAACAAACAAACAAACAAACAAACAAACAAACAAACAAACAAACAAACAAACAAACAAACAAACAAACAAACAAACAAACAAACAAACAAACAAACAAACAGACAAAATGTTTAAAAAGTAGCTTAACGTGATCACCGAAAAATTTCAAGCCAACCTGTGTCATTTTTTTTTCGATATCTTGCATTTACAGATTTTTTTATCTCTACAGTTTTATTATATGTATAGATAAGCTAGACTGACAGAAAATGAATGAATCTAATCGCACTTTAAAAATGAATAAAATAATTAAGAACTCATTTCAGAGTAAGCAAACTCATCAGTGGCACATCTACTATTACTGATGTTCATAGGTGGTAAGCTTTTCCATGTTGCTTAGTTAATTGACAGCCTCTGTGGTGTAGTGGTTGAGCAGGTCGGCTCTTTACACGGAGGCGGCGGGTTCGATTCGCAAGACAGGCCAAGTATTTGTGCACTGAAAAAAAATTTGCAAATACCTGTCCTGTCTGGGTGTTGTGGGACCATGGTCCTCGTAGTTTCTGGGCCCCAAGATACAGAGAATCCTAGTTCAGGATCCTAGGTCCAGGATCTATGTATGTAATCGTTGCCCGTTATTTCGTTTGACACATTTGGCATAAAAAGAAAATCAAGGTACCTATTATTAGTACGAAAAAATCAACATAAGCGCCAAGCACGAATTGAACAAGGTTGAGTCTATGCTTGTAGTGTCCCACCACAAAAATGAATACAATTTTAGAAATGTCATACCTACAATTTAGTCTATGCACAATGTAATTAATTTCCTTCTTGGCTAGCTGCAGATGTGCTATTAGTACCATGTTAAGTTTGTTCTTTCCATTCAGAGCAGTAAAATAGAACGTACTTCCCCTTCCCGGAACGTAACAACCATGTAATCAATTAAAAGTTTCACTGTTATGCCGGGGACAGCACTGTGGAATTATTAATAATATGATTTGACACGAAGGGGCGTGCACCTAAAGTGTTGTTTCCTGAACTGAACTGTGAGTGAGTTTTTTATTTATGATCACATACATAGATCCTGGACGCTGACTAGGATTCCTTACCCAGGAACTACGAGGACCATAGTCCCCACAACACCCAGTATAACAAGCCAAGTATTTGCGCGTTGTTTGTGCTCTATTACTTGTCCTGTCGCGGGAATCGAACTCGCCGCTTTCAAATTATGAGCCGAACTGCTCAACAACCACACAACAGAAGCTGTCAACGAATTAACTCAAGGAATGTTATGCGTACGACAGTTGTAATATTTGATTATTAACCTATTGAAAGGCAAATTAATAGCATCTGATGGGCGTGGTACGTAAAAAGATGCCACCGCTTGGGGCAGATGGCAGTATACTGAGGTACCTCCATAAATATTTTCTGGCAGTCATTTCGATAGATAGATAGACAGATAACCTCATACATGTACACACAAATAATAATAAAAAATCCTCACCCAGTCATCACCGCCCAAGAAACGTCTTGAGCGACCCGGAAGATCCTATAGCAGCCGTTGTTTCGGCCGGTATAGGATACAAGCGTAACATAATCAGACACCGACCCCTCCCCGGCGAGGTTAACGTACCCCCCCTCGTAGGTTAGCTAGAACGCTCGCGACTTTCCATAGGGTCCACTCCTCCAGCGGACGTAGCCTTCTCGATCCCGGCAACAGCCCAAGCCGAGGCTCGCACCCCAGGGATGCCCTTGAGCTAGTTGCCCCCCACTTTTGTCGGCTGGGTGCCCTAAGCGCCTGCCCTCCCGCCCGGTGACGCTGTAAAGGTCGGTAAAGACCAAACAGCATTAGCCCGTTCAAAAAAAAAATAATAACAAAAAAAAATAAAAATCATACATCGATTTAAAAGAAGTGGGGAACAATGGGCGACCTTATCGCTAAGAGCAATCTCTTCCAGGCAACCTTTGAATGGAGAGGTTCATCTAAGTCGTAAAGGCCAGGGTGAAAATTAACTATATTGCATACCTACTAATAAGGTAAGTAATCCGATACATCATTGTATTAAAATTATCAAATAATATCTAGTAATCCACCCTCAAAAATTTAACCTACGAAAATACATTCAACATAGAATATTGAAGCACCGTTTTCCAGAAGTGGCAAACATCGTGACATGCTCCACACCCGGATACCGCTACCTGACCGGTCACCCCCGATCGGTCCTCACCGTCCCGGATAACCGGCCGGTTACCGGATAATTGAGTAATCCGGTTAGACCCAAGATGCCCGCAGGTACAAAGGAGTCACTCGATAGATATTATTGGTGTTGCCAACTGTGAACAGTAATTTAAGTCGAATCTCTAACTCTATACATAAAATGATGTTATTGGGTGTTTTAGATTCATACATCGCACTTACTTTTTTTTACCAATAAGTATAACGTAGGTACGGGAGTCCTACGTTGTTGCGACGTACGTTTTTGCGTAAAAATACTTTCATGGGTCGTTAGTTCAAAAACTCGGCATATCGAATGCTATTAAATAAATTTTTATAACATTTTATGACAGAAAATAAACTAAAAGACCCCAAGATTTTTAAATAATAATAGCGCCACCAGCTTATCACCCCAAAAATTATCAAAATACATTCCAGAAGATAATCAGTAGTTGCGCCAACTTATACAACATGAAACAAATATTATGGTTGGGTTTTAGAGATTTATTGTGTCAAAGTATAAGTTAACTTTTGGTAGTAGGTATACCAATTTTAAAGCCTCTATCCAATCACAATCACAAAGATACGCGACGGGTCACCTCCTGGATAATCAAATAACTGAGTGACCGTTCACCGGCTAAAGGGGTGGTGACCATAGCCATAATATTATATAGAAGCTTTGATATTGGAGAAAATCTGATGACGTACTGACAGTCAATTATGTACATTATGATTCTAATATTATAGATATTTCGACAAAACAATGTATAGCTAAAAGCGGCCACCACATTGATAATGGCACTAAAAATATAATAAAAAGCGGTTCTAAATAAACGTCAACAGTTCAAGCCAAACACAACTAACCGCAACCCAGCCGCGTCCACCAACGATGTCCCGCAAAACTAGCGTTAGTCCCCGGCGCGGCTCGCCAGACAAACAGAAAAACAATCAACAGCGCAAACACCTGCGGAGTTCATTTGGACGCAGGCACAATCCGTGCAGAGTCTGAATAGCTACCTATAACAATAACACAATCCAGTATGTATAACACACACTCACGTCCGTACCTTCTCATTGCGATGTTGTTAAGTCGACGATGGAATAATGTTTAATTACGCAGAGGTTGCAGGTTTCAATTCTGTACGGATAAAGAACATTGTCAGTCTATAGGTTTTGGTCCAAATAGTGCCCAGAGAAAAGAGTATCGGTTTTAGACTCTCCACATATTTAAACGCCACACGCCGTGTGGTCCCGGTTACGAATAGGACCACCCCATCTCTTCCTGTGGGTGCCGTAAAAGTCGGCTAAGGGAATATCCAGGGAATGGGCTGCAGCATTCTCCTTGGTCTCCACCATCATAATCTACTGCGATCACCAAGCCGCCTGCCAAGCGTGGTGATTATGGCAACCCCCCCCCCTAATGACAAGCACATGCAGGAGGCGAGCAGCCGCTCTAAATGGCGCTCCCTGGGGGAGGCCTATGTTCAACAGTGGACGTCTTCAGGCTGTTAATGATGATGACATATTTAAATACTTGCACTCAAAATATTTTCAAAATCTGACAAAGGAGTTTAAAAAAATGTGTTTATACACAAAAAATAACACATGTCTGTTTTGTGGCAAGGTATCAAAAACGATTTATTAGAACTTATTCTTACCTGAAACTATGGTAAGGGTAGTGATTATAATAAGAGGGAACCTAAAGGAGTTTTCAGGATCTATGATCATTATTTATTTAGTCTTATAACAATAATTAGTTCAGTTTTTTATTATTATAAATAAATAACGCCCAACGATCACATCCATAGATCCTGGACCCTAACTAGGATTCCCTGTATCTAGGGACCCGGGAACTACGAGGACCATGGTCCCACAGCACCCAGGCACAGAACAAGTATTTGCTCTTTTTTCTTTTTCTGGCACAAATACTTGTCCTGTCGCGGGAATCGAACCCGCCACCTCCGGGTTATGAGCCGACCTGCTCAACCACCACACCACGGAGGCTGTATGTTATTAATAGTTTATTTTAGGATCTAATAGACTAGGTACTTTGTGTACCAGCCACGGCAACGGTGAAGCAGGGCTATAACCCAACCCTCAAAGGACCCCTGGAAACATAATAATATAACTAACCAAGTGTTGCCAGTGGTAATTAAGGAGCCCGTCAAAGTGGAACTCTTTGGGGGAAGCCTATATTCAGCAGTGGACGTCTTCAGGCTGATAACGATGACTGCATAACATTTGCTATTAAATTGATCTTTCACTTTGTTATGATAATGAAATAATATGACAAGCGACGCGGCCGCCCATAACAATTGCAGTTATATGACCTCCTTTAGAATTAGAAAGAAAGAAAGAAAGAAAATACATTTATTCAGGACATCACACAACACTACATTACAATACACAATAAAAATAACATAAGTACATAGAAAAATTAACATACAATATTTGCACCTATTGGTATGATGATGCAATATTGTGTGATTTCATGACCAGGTCCCGACTCAGCATGCAATTAAGGCCAGATTATGACCCTAATAACTGATTTTCAGTCGGTTATTAGTAGAGTAGAGTAATTACGTATACGAATAAGCTATTACCCAAGTGCTCTTTATATTATGTACCTTTCACCATCACATGTAGCAAATCAATGCAAACAAGTTTGGTAAAAAGTGAAAGGCTTCATGGTACTTGCGAGAGGATGTAATATTGCGATGAATCTATATGTAGCAGTCGTGGCCGAGCGGTTAAGGCGTCTGACTAGAAATCAGATTCCCTCTGGGAGCGTAGGTTCGAATCCTACCGACTGCGAATGTTTTTGATTTTTGTAGCGAATGGCGGAATGAAAAAGATAAGGTTGTTCTTTGGACTTTAAGAAACATTTTAAGCATTTGATTTTTTATTCTAGTTATTTCGTCATCATCATCCTGAAGACGTCCACTGGCAGTGTTGCCAACTCAGCTCTTTTTTCAAATCGGCAGCCATTCGACAGCTCTAAAAAATAGTATTTAGCTCCTTAGCTCTAGGAAAGTATGCATCACTTACCTTCATGTGAGAAAGTAGTCCACTGCTGAACATAGGCTTCCCCCACAGAGCGCCACTTCGAATGGCTGCTCGCCTCCTGCATCCATCGGTTCTTCGCGGTATTCACCAGATCGTCGGACCACCTGGTAGGGGGCTCGCCTACGCTGCGTCTTCCGGTTCGTGGATCTACATAGATTTTACCTATTATTTCAAAAATATTCACCATATTTTATTTTATTGTTTTATTGACGATAGGCCATCATTTATTGTATTTATTTATTATTTATTTGAAACGCAACTACTCTTTATTTATAACATAACATTAACAAATATAAAAACACTCAGATAATAAACTATTACACTAAACAACTAAACTAATTTATAAAACTAAACTACTACCAAACTAAAACTATAAAATTAACAATACCTATAATACAAAACTAATCTAGCATTTATTTGAAATTGTAACCACGGATCTAATTTGTTTCATCCATGATTGGAAAAACTAACATCTTAGTTAAAGATAGCTAATAAGAATGACTGCTATCCACAAAACCATCCCCTTACCAAATACACCCTTATGGAGCAAATAAGCAGACTTGTTTTCTCTATGAGAAGCGTTCAGACTCAAAACGTTTGAAAGTTCTAAACTATTCTTTCAATTCCAGCTGCTCGTCCCTTTATTTAAAAGTTAATAAACATACAACTCCGGTGAAGCCAATCTAAAAATAGTTCCTGAAAGGATTTGAGCAAGCTTTGAATGCGTTTGTAGATTGAGAAAGCAATGAAAATATATGTAGTACGAAACTGGCAATAGAAGTATTCTTTCATTTAAAAACATGCAATAGAGTTGTTAAAAACATGCAATAGAGTTGAGAGAATATGCGAAAAGTTCCTATAGTGTAGCTTAACTTTGAGTACCTACGTACTATTATTAGTACTAAGTGGTACAACTTTTCTGCAAAGTTCGTCTAGGTAGGACCATTTTGCCAAGTTGCCAAGCAGAAGTGTGCGAGCACTACTGTGTTCCTGTTTGAAGGGCATTGTCGCTAGTGAAATTACTGGGCAAATGACATCTCACAGTTTAGAAATCTTTTTAGGCTATGTGGTGTCTCAGGATGACGCGCGCATTGCGCAGTAGCACGCGAAACGGCCGTGACGCTTAACAACAGATGAACGACAAGCTCGTCATGTCATTCAATAAATTTAAAAAACCTCATAAGTATAGTAGTCTGATTATTAGAATGAATTGATATATACATAGTAGGCGTATTGGCAATATTAGAATATCACTAATACGCCTCTTCAGCAGGCAGTTGTAAGTAACGCCATTTATTCGTAACATTTTTCGCTTCTTTAACTTTGATGTTCTACGATTTCCATTAACATTATCATTACGGCATGGTTCTGATATTATCCCTAAGTGGTACAAATCCCGCTGAGTACGCTCCTCAGTCAATTATCTGGCCAGGAGACGCTCCTTCCGATTCCAATTAGACTCTCCAATTGGATCTCACCTTTTTGAACAATTATACTAGGACGGGAGTGCCCGTTAGGAGATTGAGTATTTTATTACTGGTAGGCATTAAAAAAACGAGAATTTAATCAGGATATTCTTAACTTTTGTTCGTGTGAACCAAAATCCTTTCCAAACATCATCATCATCATTAACAGCCTGGAGACGTTAACTATCAGCAGTGTTAGGCCTCCCCCACGGGGCGCCACTTTGAGCGGCTGCTAGCCTCCCGCATCCATCCGCTCTCTGCGGTTTTCACCAGATTGTCGGTCCACCTAGTGGTTTCAATCATATTATTGGAGTTATCAAAACTATTCAGTATTGGCAATTTTCGCATTATCTAACGCAAAAAGCTTGTAACGCTGAATAATAAACCACCTACCTAATATAATAGGTACTACCACTTAAGTGTACGTGATTTTTTACTCAAACAAAAGTCTACATTAAGTATAAAAATTTATTGAACCAAAGAGACTTTCTTTTTAGATTTCGGATTTTTTCATGAATAAAATAGGTGATTTTTGGATCTACTATAATGTTTAACGGGGTGGAGTGTATGGATAATGGTGTCGATTATGTTGTACAAAAACCTAAATTTAATTAGATAGATCTAAACATGACGTTGTACTTTACAAATAGATTGAAATGACAAGGACCACAATGATCTGTCAAATCAAGTTTTTAGATTAAGAATTTGTTAAACAGTTTTTATGCCATTGCCTGGTGCGCTGTAATCGAGTTTAGCAAAGGGTAAAACCAAGTGTCCAAAATACAGTGGTTAGTGAAAGTTCTCTATACATTTTGTGAACAAGCAAATTAATGCAAAAGCACAGAGCAGTCGTGGCCGAGCGGTTAAGGCGTCTGACTAGAAATCAGATTCCCTCTGGGAGCGTAGGTTCGAATCCTACCGACTGCGAACTTTTTTATCCATTTATAAAAACGGTAAATAATTGATAAGTATAAGTAGTTTAATAATTAATTGTTTTAATTTTGGCTATTTTTTGTAGGTAACTCTAATTTAAGAATAGAATAGAATACAATAAACGTTTATTCATGACATTCAATTTCACATGGACAGAGACACGGGCAGCAGGTAATAGTAAATAATCATACTAGCTTATACTTAACTATAACAAAAACTTTTCCTATAAAATAACATCATCATCATCATCATCATCATCATCACCACCACCACCACCACCACCACCATCATCATCATCATCATAATCATCATCATCACCACCACCACCACCACCACCACCGTCATCATCATCATCATCATCATCATCATCATCATCAGCCTGAAGAGGTCCACTGCTTAACATAGGCCTCCTCAAAGAGCGCCACTTAGAGCAGCTGCTTGCTTCATGCGTCCATCGGCTCCCCACGGTTATGACCAGGTCGTCGGTAACATAACATAACTTGTGCAAAATAACTCGTTCATTTACTCTTCCTACAATATCTATGCTGCAACTATATCCCACAATCAGTGCCATTGCAGTTCACCAGTAACTGGATCAGCGTGTACTAATCAAGTAATCACTCGCTCATTTCCATACAATTCATTTGTTTTCCGACCGCGGTCGCCAATTGACGCCGATTGTTTGATCGCGCCGCCATTTCATACGCCACGGCTGTGTTGGTTTTAGATGCCAACTCAGACCTCATTCCGTTGATTGGATCGCGATCATTTCGAAATTAATGACGCTTCTTGTATTGTACGGTTTACTGTGATTTGACTTTAGAAAGCTCACCTTGTTAAACACTGCACAAGTGAAAGTAGCAAACTTTTTCGACGCTGGCTAACAGAGCAGTCGTGGCCGAGCGGTTAAGGCGTCTGACTAGAAATCAGATTCCCTCTGGGAGCGTAGGTTCGAATCCTACCGACTGCGATACATTTTTAACGTTCTGTCCAATTTTTTTAGAACGTTACTCAAAGCACAGATTTTAAAATAGTAAAGGGAAGTTGGCAGTCAGCCACAACTGTTTTATTGCGTATTTACTCGAGTTATTACTCGATGAAGTCATGATTGTATAAACAGAATTACGTGACTTTCTCTACGTGGCTTTGGTTACATAGATAGAAATACATATTCTGTGGTTACATACTTTGGGAAGCCTACTACCTAATGTTCAGGTTTTATTTAGGTAGCGTTCCTAAAACCCTATCTTACGCAAATGCAGCGATCTCAAATCTTCCACATTAGTGCGTCCTCTACCATCCCAAGTGGCACAATTCCGACGATAAACTTTATGAAATTATTTTAAAACGTTCTCCGCGAGACAACGGGCCACGCACCCTTGGTAAAGTATATTCTGGGCTTAGAAAAACCAGCGCAATTGTCGAGCCAAAAAAATAAATCGCGCTACCCTTTTGCTTTAGGAAAACGTGCAGTATTTTTTCAGGTCTTGTTACATACACTGATTCACCGAGTGACATATTCGTTTCCATTCCAGCGCGGGGACGTGGAAAGATCTATTTTATTTTCATCCAGTGATTTATTATCGCGAGACAATAGAGTCGTGTCACTATTAATTTTTATTTATCGCTGGTACATAAGTTAAATAAACAAATAGAACGGTAACTTTATTGCCATTACCAACAAATTGCTAAAGACTTTGGTCAATGTAGTCCATTATTAGAATCCTATATCTATCAGTGGTCTGATTGTAATATACGTAATGTTAAAATGACAGCAAAGTCACATTTAATCTCATAGAATTTATTATATGACTATTTGGGTGGTGTGTGATGGCTAATCATTTATTCTATTTATTTTTCATACGAAAGCGCAATAAGATATTCATAGAACTGTGAAAATTATTGGCTTACTATATTGCTTTGAGATTATGACATTTCCATAGATCTATACTTGTAAATTATTATTTATTTGTTTACGCGTTGAGAAGGCTTCTCTTATCGACTGACTGTATAAGTAAAGTATATAGGCTTGGGGCAGAAGTAAAATTTCCTAGAAGGTATACCTACTTAGTTATTGTTGTTTACAAAATTTAATTATTATCGCCTGAATAGATTAGTCCAACTCAACATGGTTCTATAAAGTTTGCGTACAAGTTTTCAGTGTTAATATTGACCTTTAAAGTTCAGAATATTTCGTGATTCGGTCCAATTTGGCAACAATAACAATTTGTAAAACACGTTCGCGGCTGTCAGCTCTAAGTTTTAATTCACTTTTGAGTTTCCGTTTCATTGGTTTCTTTGGAATAGTCGATTTGAATTTGATACCTATATTACAGGTAGTGAACATAACCATAAGTGTAAATATTATATAGGTACCTGCATTATTAAGGGTGGTATTTTTATTTGTAGTTAACGTAAACAATGTAGTCATAATTTCTAACTTATTTTGATCAATAATTAGACGACGGATAAAAAACCCCCATCTTTTAGTCTTTTATAATAACACATTACCGTATATGCGTTGTTAACATTGCAACATGCAACAATTGCAAGCAAAATACATATCAATTATTGATTGTTGGTCTTACCTCCCAATGCCATAAGGTTTTATTACGTGAGTTTTCTATCGCTACTGCAAGTCTCTACTGTTTCACTTCTTCATCATGACTATATAAACCTAAGTGTTTAGTTTACGTGTTATAGTCATCATTAAGCAATAGGTACCAACCTTCTATACGTAGTAATATCAAAGCAACGAGTTACTCTAGTACACAGTGGCTTCCCTTCCTCCTGAGCCCCCTAGGACATTCCCTTGTCTTCCCCCATTATTTGAGCAGCAACTTAATGATTCCGTTTGAAGTCCTTTTGTTTGAGTTTTCCAAGCAGTCTGGCTGCCTCAGTTTACTGCGTCGTCGCACGGTAATTACCAATAAGGGGGGTAGGGGGACGTTATGCTCAATTACTTCTGGTTTGGAACTCTGAAAATTCCATTGATGAAACTTCCAGGAGCCGCTGGATTTTGAATATAATTTCAGGGCGTTGTTTTAAAAAGAAATTTAATATGTTATAGTTATTTAATATTTAGAAAAAAAAATGTCTGCATATAGAAGCAGTTTAATTGTATACCTACTTACACCGCAAAAAAATCAAGGCATTACTACATTACTTTGTAGATATTTGTAAAAAGAGCTAATTTCCTAGAGCGAAATACGTGTCGTGATGTTAAACAGTTTTTATTGTAAAATGTTACATTTGAATTTTACTACTGCAAAGTTGCTAGACTAATTAAGACAGTAGACAAACGTAGTCTGACATTAAAATAAGACAATTTAATTGTCCCACCGCTGCGCACGCTAACGACTACAGGCAGCGAGTTTCATATTTAACTAGACCACGAGAATACCTTCAAAGAAGAACGGCTTGAAATAACAATAACCTAGAAATCCCAGAAATAGAAAACCTAGTCGATGCAGCGCTGCGCTTGTTAGACGCCTCTCGAGCGCTCCTTGAAACCAGTCACCGTTCAAATGTCGAAGGTAACAAAATAAGTCTATCTCTGTCTCCCACGCGCTACCATCCATCAAAAAACAATAAAAACAAAACAAAATCCTCAAGAATTAGCCAGCTCGGGAGACGCGAACCGAACCGGAGGGATCAGTAAGTTTAATTGCCGCCTACCCACATTAACCCTTGCCAATTCGGGGAGCAGATAACTGTAGTCAATTCTTTAAACTTTGGCAATGGCTTACGGCTCGGAGACAATCTACGCCAATTATCTTGAGCTTAGTGCTTGCGGTTGGAGTTTCTGAATGTTCGCTGAACGGGATTCGATTTTAATTGTTCGAGGCTGTTTCGAATTGATGGATCGGGCGGGTCTCCACTAATCCGCAACTACTCCGCTCCCTATACTCTATACTGTAGAGATAGAGAGGCTATATACGCCCGATCTGTGTAGGCTAGAGGCTCGTTTGCGTTAACTCCTTTAACTCGGGATCGAGCTGGATTTGATGAAGGATTCCAAACTTTAGTCTTTTCATTTCAAGTTCAGAAGCTCGTTACTGACCCATCGGATTGAGCCAGCAATCCTGAGTTTATGTTTATTTTATATTGTTTACAAATTGTCTGTGGATTTGTTTGTAGTTAAAAGTGCCTGGTGTAGAATTACTGCTGTTGATGATGGAAACGACTGTTTCTTTTCTTTAAGGTTTATTATGAGATATAAAATACAAATAGTGAGTTGTGCAATGGCGTCGCGGGCGCAGGTTCTAATATAAACGCGCGTGCGTTGTCGTGGGCGATCGTTCGGGGAATATCTTCTTGAGGAGTGCGTTGCGGGGCCGCAGGGGGGCGGTAGCCGCTCCCGCGCCTCACACTTCAGTGCACGTGCATAGCGCGTGAACACTGCTTTTATTTACCTGTTCAAATAAGAAAACGGTGCGATGCCCGAATTTCTATTAACCTCTTTTAGATTACATTATTATCTAGCGAATACCTTGAAAATCCTGCGGGATTGCATCGGTAAGTATATTGAGAAAAATATTTATTCTTCCCAATATAGAAGTGTATAACCAAACATAATGATATCCCAGCACACCGCATGTTTGTCTACATTCATAACTTTCCACAAAGTTGTATCGGCTGCCTCCAGAGAGCGCTCTCCCAATATTAGCGATATAGCATTAATAATAAAAATCACCGTGTCTCAGGCAAACTGGAAGGAATCACTCAGCCCCCGGGAACATCAATATATTCCTTATCAGGGACCCTCAGGGGCTTGGGCGGAGGACACACGTTCTGTTTTGCTCGAGTTAGATGAGGCCTCTGTACAGTGTCACGCACACCGAGTGGGTAGTAAGCAATATTCTTTTTTAAAGCATAGACCATTAAATGAACTTGATAGAGATGGCTTTATATAACAGCACCTTGTTACTGTGTAGTTGTGTAGGTAAATAGATATCATTTATGACTTTGTGATATCATTTTCATCGCAGTAGCTGATTCTGAAAAAAAAAAGTGAAATCGATGTCACAAGCCAAAAATATTTTTCTCCCTTGAAATCTTAAGGGAGAAAAGTCTTCATTCAAATCTTCTTTGGTCGTCATCTCATCTCGTGCACAATACTTTGAGAGTCTATATAGATCTCAGTGTACATACAGCTTTACAGCTGTTCCGAATGTTCCAGCTCGTGGAAAAATGTGAGACGCGTTCTAGTGATTTTTCAAGATGTTTGGAAGTTTAATAAGGCTCCTCACAGACGGCAGCAGGTAATTGGAAGAGGTGTTTGTCTTCCGTCTTCTTGGTAAGTAAGAAATGTAGCAAATTAAAAACTTAACAAACGAGCTTGCGACTTAAGTAGGTCACAAAATTAAAGTCGCCGAAAAAGTAATCCTTGAACTTTCTTGTAACATTTATCACATCAAACTTTCATAACTTTTTGCTTACGAATGAATATAAAGATGCTTTTGGAATACAAAATCAAGTTGAAATAGAAAAACCAAATATATTATTCACCAAAAAAGCTGTACAAACAAGTAGAGGCGCTATTTATACCCATCCCAACACCTTCTAAGAGTTTGAAGAGATTAAATAAAAGTGGAACAAAAAGTCGGAGCTTTGAGGGGCGGGGTGGGGCAGAGCGGGCGGGCGGCAAGGGAAGAACTTCGTGAGCCCCATCACATGTATCAACACTGTTTCAAACTTTTAAACTTCTTTGAATTCAGCTCTTGCTGGAAAAATGTTCAGATTTATACGGGGCTCGGCCTGCGGAGTATGGTGGCGATGTCGGCGGAATGTTACAGATATTTTATATTATAGAAATCAGTATGTGTTGCCAGTGATGACGTATGAAACGTGGTCTCTTACTGTTGGCCTCATTAGTAAGCTCAAAGTCGTGTAACGAGCTATGGAGAGAGCTATGCTCGGTGTTTCCCTGCGAGTTAAGATCCGGAACGAGGAAATCCGCAGAAGGACTAAAGTGACCGATATAGCCCTTAAAATTATCAAGTTGAAATGGCAATGGGCAGGCCACATCACTCGCAGAAATTTTAATAGTTTAGTTAAAATAAAACTCTCTTATCAAGAAAGAAATTAAAACATTTATCCATTCATTGTGGACAAAAGCTGCCTGACGATATTTTCAAAAACTTATTTTCACATCACAAAAGTTATGTTTCTGATGAAATCTGTCCTAGTTTCCCCAGGAGTCGTGGTCCCGCCAGGTATCTCACGGTAAGAGGAGAGTTTATTGCAACAAATCAAAAGTTCCTGCCCCAGTCGTGAATACATGAGTTTTGCAGCGATGGCATAAATTAGGCGCACACTGGACGAAAGCGCTTTACTGCTATGAATACTTATACCATAGATTTATTATTATTAGATATTAAATAATTTTATTATAATAATTAGTTTTGGTTATATCTTTTTCAAGTTAATTTTAGTTTTTACGTCTATTAGCTTAATCTAATAATTATCTGGCTTGCAAATATTGGGTATCGAAGTTTAGTTTACTTTTTTATGGTGAGTTGGCTTGCATTCACTTAGTTAGAAGAAATAGTTTTCTTAAAAAAATTTAATTAACACTTCTTAAAAATATCAAGTAGCTTTGATTTTATTTTTAACTGTCCATAATTACATTAAAATAACCTTGCATAATAATTATACTCACAATGTAACAAAAGTCTGTGTGTCGATTGAAAAGTTACGTTTAATAACTAACTTGGTTGCCAAGTTGTGAGCTAAATGGGTGTTAATTGTTGGACCTTTGCTCCCTAAACTTGAGCTGGCGTTTTTAAACTGTCCTAATAGGAACTCTGAAGGTGAGTATAATATTTATAGTAAGCTACAGTAATGTGAGAGCAGGCATGAGACTCATTGGGAACAACCCCCCACTATATAGGTGGACCGACGATCTGGTCATACCCACGTGAAAGCGATGGATGCAGGATGCAAACCGCTGCTCAAACTGGCGCTCTATGGGGAGGCCTATTTTCAGCAGTGGACGTCATCTGGCTGCTAATGAGTTGAAACCACTGGCATGCACAAATGCACGTGATTGGACGAGAGTGCGAGTCAGCTGATAGTAAGACGGAGAGTAAGAAAAAATCGATGAAAAACGATCAGCGTCTTTTAGTCTTTGCTTATAAGTATTGGTGAAAAATTAACAAACATAAAGAAGTTTAAAAGGTGCTTCTGGCTTTAATTAAAACACAGTATTAATATATTAATTCTCAAATTAAATTGATATAATATTAGATTAGTTGTAAAACGACTACATTCAAATTTTTTTTCATGCGTTAATATTTTTCTTTTCATTGAATAATATTTACTACCCACAAAGTTTATCGCAACCTACTTTAAGCATATTGCTACTCTATCTTACAACAAAGGATTATACTCGCATTGAAAAATAATAAACGAAGTTATGGCGATGATATTGGTCGATCGGTTAACGTCAGGCCATGAAATTAGCGAGTGATAAAAAATTATCCAGCTTGAAAAGAAAGTTAAAATGTAGGGGACATCCTTTACGATAGAAATCTTGTGCTGCGATAATAACGTACATATCATTAATTATTTATTTATTTATTTATTTATTAAGGTAATCCAACAGCGTTTACAATACAATATACATTAACAAATTTACAGACTTAAAAGAAGGGTTATTATCGTTATCACTGCCTCCAATTAGCGTTACGACCTTAAATTTTATTTGAATTTTTACGAGGTAATGTTTGATTGTTGCGTTTGACACACTGATTATAATATTACATCACGTTAACTACTATGAATGTAAAACTTTGTGTGTATGTTTGTTTCTTCTTCACGCCGCAACAGATAATCAGATTTGAATTTGGAATAGAGATAGAATAAATGCCTGTTTGACACATCCCGTTCTCAATTCAGATGTAGCAAGCAGCCTTTGTTTGGCTATAAAATATACCGGAACCAAAACCAGAATCATTTATTGAGTAACTGACATAAATGTATTTCAAAATTTAAAATGTGAGCTACCATTCTATAAGAAAAAGAAATCCAAAACGCTTGTTTCATAGCGTTTCACTGCGTCACAAGATAGACACGAGCCCGACACGTCGCTCCGTCACGTCGACGCGTCGCGTCCGTCACGGGCGCTGTCGACGGTCGCCGATCGACGTGATCACTCCTCGCGCGGAGGGCATTTGTCGATGGACGGGGAGGCTCGATACTTAGGTGATAGATGCTGTTGACGAGTTTTCAATGGAGGACGCCGCACTAATGGAAAGCTGTGCTCTGAGTATTCGTTAGTCGCTCGTAAGTTACGTAGTAAGTAGTAAGGTACGGAGTTAAAATTGATTGCTTTTGAGTTTTTTTTAACTTTGATGCTTAGAGTATTACTAAAAAAATCTACCAAAATCTCGTGAAATAAATTATAAGATCTTTCAAAATCCAAAATTGAGACTTATATAACTTCCTCGTTTTATAGTAGCTATCTTTCAATAATTTAATTTATATTATACTTATACGGCTTACAGTCTATTGAATGGTAAGAAACTCTGTTCTAACCATCGAAATAAGTTTTAACACGTGTAATCAGATTTTAAAGAGTATCACAATAATAACATTATGCATAAAGTATAAGCCTAATATTAAAGTTATCTCCCTTCGGCCTTTTACCTATAACTTTGACAATAACAGAAAAGCAAAGGTAATCAAAATCCGGTCTGTCTTTCAACTACTTACTAAAGTACCCAGAAGGACACCTCTCCGTCTCGACGGCTCTAATAAACCTGAGGCTATAACCCGGACCCTGTCTACAGTTCCACACCCAATTTGTGAGTCTGGACGCTTGCAAAGTGCTGAATACACAAGATGAACTAAACTAGTATTCTTTCTAGGTTCCGGTAGCGTGGGGGTTCTAAACTTGCAGACGCCAATCTTTTTTATCCAGTGAGACAATGTACGAACCTTATCTTTAACCTAATTTGTTTTCACTGTGTTTTAATGAATTGTATTTTACCACATTTCGCCTGATCCTATGTGATAAAGTTTGCGATGATAGCGATGGCTGGACCAATTTGAATGAAACTTTGCACAGAGTTTGCTCATATATTCATAAGATTGTTTTTCCCCAGAAGTTTATGAAATTCATGGGGAAACGGGAACGCGGGAAAAATCAAGAGGCTCCTAGTTAAAAATATATGAAAATGTTACGCATCAAAGGTCAGCTTACATTTTCTGTTAAAAAAGATCTGCAAGATTCATTTAATGAATGAGGTTTCTAATTAATTAAAGGAAACAGTATTCCAGTGGAGCGCGAGTGAAGTAATTGGAAATGAATTCGTTCTTAAAACTGGATAAAGTGCATTTTTAATGTTTTGAGTGTTGAGCTGCTGCTATTGGACCACACAAAGAGTTTTAGATGACTTAAAAATCAAAAGAACACACTATTCATGACGGAAAGAAGCGCTGCTATTTGTATTGTATTCCTTTGAAGATATAAAGAAGTAAAATGTCATAGGCATGGATGAAATAAAAAAAAGAAGGATTGAGTTTTGACTGACATCGAACTGAACCCCAAAATGGCGGACATATTACATATGTGTGTCAGATGAAAATAGGGCGACCGACTGCATATGGTGTGAGTGTGTGCGTGCCCCGCTCGTACGTACGAAGCATTCCGGCTTCCTAAGGGTGCTTCAGTTTTGGATCAAACGAGATTCCCTCCTTCTTTTTTTATTAGCTCCATGGTCATAGGTACTCGTTTTTGTAGCAAATATTGGTGCTTTTGGTGCAAACCTTCTATCTATAATGGCCTATTATATTCGATGTAAAAAAAACATTAAATATTACCAGATAGATAAGGCATTTGACGCCCTTGTCACCTGATGGTAAACGATGCCGCCACTTGCAATGGTATGCACCATTGCAAGTGGCGGCACTTGCAATGGTATGCACCATTGCAAGTGGCGGCATCGTTTACTCTTGCCTCAAAGAACCGCATAACATTTCTAGCTAACTATACAACTCTTGACTTGAAGACTCCCTGATATAGTTAGCTGGAAATAATATGCTGTTCCACTCATTGGCTGTTTAGAAAGGTTAGAAACTAATATCTATTATGAAACTGTCCTTAGAAAATCTAGTCAGTTACATTCTACGAAAGAGGGCGATTGTAGCGCTGTGCCGTGTCTGTAAGTGCCCTAATTCAATCCGCCTGTCCACCGTCCGCCGCCCACCCTACACTACACACCTTTCTTTGCTCTTGTTGACCAGAATATTGAAAATCAACATATATTTTTTATATTTTATTTCGTGTTCACAAACCTATGTTGTAAAACATATAATAAAATAACTAAGCTTTCTGTTGTAACTTATTAATCTTATTAGAAACTGTTACGTTAAACTTTGATGTCACGTTACAACACAGGCACTGTTGTTGATGTTGCAGATAAGAGCTTCAAGAGCTGAGTGCTCTGCTAATTTTGATGGTGCCAGTCTGTTGCTGTTAGGTTTAGTTGTTAGAAGCCTGATTTGGTCGTAATCTACAATGTCAAGTAATTTTACACCTAATGAATTATGTTAATAGGATAATGACGTGTTGGGTTGGGCTTAGGTTTGAAAAGGTGAAACATCTCAGCATTAGATGATCGGATATTTAGAACCAAGCATTGATAGAGGTGTGGTGTGATGGTCTTTTTCCTATGATAAAAATCAAGTTATTATAATAAACCGTAATAGATCTTACTTTCCATTATAAAAATATTAGCTTTCTAATCTATTATTTACTTTCAGAGAAAACATTATTTTACTTCCAAATTGTTTAGAAACAAAATAACGACTCCATACTCACACAACTATGCGTCACTACAAATGCTTTTCAAAAATTAAAAGAACTCCACACAATAAATAGATTCAAACTAAACTCTATCCAGGGTGCCAGCCTATCTCCTAAGTTCCTGCAGACAGATACAGCCTCAAGACCTCGCAGGCTACACGAGAAAGCTTCTACGTTTAACTCGGGTAGACGTCGTGGACGATTTAGGCAATCGTTTCTGACCAGGCACGTACCTCGGTGATGGGACTCGATGAAGGTTTTATCTTTGAGTTCATATTATTATCTGACTTAAGTGGAGGTACTTGGCGTGCTCAATAATAAAACTGAGTGTTCCAAAAAAGCCCTAAATTAGCCACTCAAGCAGGAAGTAGGTAGTCTAAGGCCTTCGTTCTCTATATTCGAGTAAAGTTCCGAGTTGGCTAGCCACCACGTAATGTCACTTGTAACTGCAGTAACGAATTTCAGAATGTCCGAGTAGCGCTAGCCGACCGTAAACCAGGCTGCTACTTACAGGACACATCAGCTGCCGATTAGTACGGTTAACCGACGGCTATAGCAAAACTTGTTGCAAGCTCGCATGTGTTTGTAATTTATTATTATAGTTTGCATGCCACAAATACTGAAAACTATCAACCTGTTGATTACGCTACTGCTATAAAAACATCGACTATTCCTGTTTCTATTTCGAGATCAGATACTTATGAATATAGAAATCATTGTATTTAATTACTAAAACAGTCCGCTCAGAACCGTGGGGAGCCAATGGATGCAAGAAGCTAGCAGCCGCTCAAAGTGGTGCTCTTTGGAGGAGGCCTATGTTTAGCAGTGGACCTCTTCAGGCTGATGATTATGATGATGATGACGACTAAAAAGTTTTTGAACGCAAATCATAATATGTTAAATACCTATTACTATATTATGATATTTTTATTTTGTGTTGTTTTATGTTTGATTATTGTATCGAGATAAATCCATATTTCAGGTACCTATAGGTATTATTTATTACATTTCCCGTTGAACTGAACAATGTAATCTAAATTCGTATTACATTCCTCATTACATAAATTTAATTAGTTGATATCCCTATTTGTAAAGGTAAATCCTTACCTACTTACTGTTTTTAGGTAGGGAATAAATACTCTTTGCAGGGCGCCTACCGCACTGCAGCATATAGCTGGCACATAAAAATGTAAAAAAAAAATAAAAAACGAACCCAAAATGGCGTCACTGACAGCAGTCAGGGTGACTATTGAACGAACGAAATGAAGAGTTGACGTTGCTACGGACCATCCTAAATTTTTACTCACTGAGTAGTTGATCGAAACTCTGTTTTCGTTCGTGAAACTGAAAAGAACTACTCGGCGTCTTTACGTCCCGATCAGTATTACTCACTGGCTAGGTAATCGTAACTTTAATCGCATATAGAGAACGAAGCCCTAAGTATAAAAAAGTAGGTACAATCTTGAGCTCTTCAAGTAGCGAGTGAATAGGTATCTTCTGCAGGCATCACAGAGCTATGAAACAAATGACGCTTCTAGAGCGGAAGCGTTTTTTTTTGCTCTGTGGCAAGCATGTACCATAGTAGACCTAGTCGTCACGTGACCGCGGTCAAATGCTAACTAAACAAAAAATAATTTTCTTTCTTTTTATAAGAATGAATGACGTGTCAAACAAGATATTCGAGTTTTGGCGGGAACGCGGAAAAGTTCACGTCGTTGCATCGTATTATTTTTAAAACTTTTGCTTTTTCCAGTGTTAATGTTTAAAATTGGTGGCGTTTTACGCACTAAGTGCTGAATTACGAGCATGAGTGAGGGCAAGTGATATAATGTGGTGAAACGTGATTTTTCGTGTTGCTTCCAAAACTCCATAGAAGCTTCTAGTAAAGTTGCCACCACTTTGCTGGAGCATGACTTAGACTGGACTATGACTACCTGACTTATACTGGACTATGACTATGACTAGGACATGACTGCGTGAAATATTTTATAACACGATGAAAATATATTACTTGGCACTGGCTAAATACACAATGTGTGGAGCCAAATAAAAGAAAAAAAAAAAACAAACAAAGATATTCACCTGATACTAACCAACATAGGCGCCCATAGCAGTTGCCGTGTCACTCGGAATAGTATATCCAATTCTCGACTAGGTTTTATATCTGCCTTTTTTCACGATTACCTTCTATTCTCATAGTCTCTTGTTCCTCACAGTTTGGTCCAGGTCATCATTCCACTTAGTCAGTGTCTGGCCTACATTGCGTCGGTCGCTGGTGCTCTATGGGACAATTGACATCTTCCGTTTCACCTGATGATAATGATGAAGATAGTAATTAATCCTATATTAATTACTATCTTCATCTTCATCTTCTTGCCGCCCAAGGTATTCAAAGATAACCGGAAAAAAGTTGCTTAATGCGATAAGGTTACCCGTTGTTCTACCGTTCTTTATGTGCATTGTAATATTTTGTACCTACTAAAACTTTCCAATGGTCAAACGCAAGTTAAAGCCTATTAAGCAAACCACAGAGCATTGAAACAAATGACGCTTTGCACCCAGCGTATTTATTCGTGCTCTGTGATGCAATAAAGTGCAATAAAAAAAGGTTAATAACTCTAGTACCATTATTTTGCCACACGATGTCGCCACTTAAGAAAAAGCCAATCACCATAACTTAGCTCGTACGACTCCGCATGAAATAACGAAGTTAGTAACAGATAGGCATAACCGTTACAATAACGGTTATAGCAGTTCGACGAACGTTATAAAATCGAAGCACCTGACTCGCGCCGTTCCTGTAGAAATCACAGCCGTATTAATTCCAATAGCTGGTAACGTTCGAGACTTGCAGTTCGATCTTACAGCTATTACAATTACGACAATGAGCATTGAGAATTAGAAAAATCAATTGCATTCACAAAAACATTACTAAAACAACAGTACATAAGTTAAATCAATGTTAAAAGAAAGACAGAGTAAACAATTGCTGACCCATGCAAGTGTGGGGGCACCCACGTAAGACAATAGTCGTTAAGCCAAGTCAGAAACCTTCGGGCGGCCTAAAAATTCTGACACCAGGGCTTACCACTTGCCTACACGAGAAGAAGCAGAAGAGGTGTGGGGCAACTGGGAATATACTTGTTGTAACAATGAAACCTTATTATTATTATTGAAATAATCAATCAATTCGACATTTTGGCATCTCAACCAATTGGACCCTGAATCGTCCTGCCTATTAAATAAACTGAATGTAGCTGGTCAACGTAGTTTCTGTGAGAGAGGCCTATATTCAGCAGGAATTTATTGTCTGACGTTGACGATAATGATGATGAAGCACCTGTATAAATGACACAATGAAACAGACGATATTTTCAAAAGAAATGATAATAAAAAAAATTGCATTTTTACCGTACATAAAATGTAGAAAGATCAACAAACTTTGCGGAGAATCTAGGAGTCACAGCCAGTAATCTAATAATTAAAATGACGTTAAACGCTATATACCAAGAAACGTTTCACAAAATCAGTTATTTAGCTCTTTGAAATTGCATTATTTATTCTCCTGCTGAACCGTTTTACTTGACTGTACATTGGCTTTGTTCGGGTTCTTATAGACGAGCGCTGTATAAGCAATCAGACGAGTGCATTCAAAGTGCCAATTTTATGTGAACGACTGAAATCCTAGGTCCTTTAGGTCATTCAGTTTGGACTTTTTATGTGAGTTCGGCGTCTTAGGTTCGGATAAGATTTTCTTTTTTCTGCAATGTTTTTAGAAATTGGATACTATACTTAAAAAATTACACAATATTACCAGACGTACATTACTGCATACTTATAAACGCAAATATACATACGTGCGACCAAGGTAGGTTCGGACGCAGGCCTTATTACATTACCTACACGAACGATTTGAGTTCCTTTCGATCCTCCTATATCTCTTCCGATTCTCACTTAGGCCGACTTGCGCGTTCACTCTAACCTCGTGTTACCTGAATAAATGCCTAACTCGGATTATTTCTGTATTTTATCTTGCACGTTAGAAAATTGACCACTTATCCCGTTATATATTTAACCCGAGGGTAATTTGACATGTTGATCCTTAAATGGCTTTCACATACTTGGCAAACAGCGAACATCAAATAGCAAACACGAACTTGAGGATGGGTGTGTATATTTTTATTTTGGTGTTTGCCTGTTTGCAAACACACATGTATCACTGGCAAACACCATTGATCGGTATCAGTGTCGGAATTGTGCATAGTTCTAAGGATTTGACAAATACGTTTGTCGAACGACAAAGCTGTTTGTGATGTATTCAAACGTTTGACAGTAGTACGCGCGTAGGGTTGCTAACCATACATTAATATATAGAACTGCACTATATTTCAAGGCTGTGTGCTAAACGCTGTGCGCAACTAGTAGGTTCTATATATCTCTTCGAATACTGCCCGCGAATAATTGAGATTATTCGCTGCGGCTTAAATAAAAGAGGTAATCAGTATCCTATGTGTTCCAGTATCCAGCATAAAATATAAGCTATAGCTAGCATGCTACTCCTCCGATCGCATCGTCACTTTCAAGTTGCCTGTTGCCAAGTTTCAACATGCGGTCAGTAGCAATGCCAATATAACCTTCTTCATTTAGGGCCTCACTTATAAACGCCGCTTAAAGTTAGCCATTGCTTAAAACCTTCTGTCAACTTTTGACTGATTTGAAATGTCACGCGGGAAAACACTGACTAACTTTAAGCGGCATTTATAAGTAAGACCCTTAAAGTAATGTCGTTCCTGCTTTCTATTCCCGCCATATTCACACGAAGGAAATTCCGTTATGAATTTAAAATCGCGGAGAACAAAGAAACAGATAGTAAAAATATCCCTTTTGATTTTACTTAATGCATATTTTATGATACTTTTAATTTAAAAAAAGACATTAGATAGTGTTTATAAAAATGAATATTTGAGAAATAATATATTTGTTTATCTTTTGTTTTTTATTATATTAAAAAGATGCTATATATTTCTCCGAAAAAAAATGTTGGCAGCCCTAACACGCTCGTCGCCTGCCATTTTTGCCCATCCATACCTAGCACTTTTGACTATCCTGTGGATGCAGTGTATGTGTTGAGTAATTTGTGGTCGGTGTTTTGGGTACTAGGTGTTTGTGGCAAACATCAAGCATGTAGAGGCGGCTTTAGGCATGTACGTTTTATAAGTTTTAAATTGACACTGGCTGAAAATGTTCTATTGATACCTCTCCAAGAAGTTCTATAATAGTACTGATATTCCATACTAACTGGAACAAGCACTTCGAACAGAAACGATAAGTTTTTCGAGAAGTTTTTTTTTTGTGTCTCGAGTTGTGAATGAGTTTAAAATAAAGTAGTAGGCCCCCAGTTTCATCTCTTCAATCACATAAGAACCGTGTGTAGCATAGGATGCTTAAACAGCATGTGCTATGAATACAAACAACAAAGGTACATTACATACATAGACTGCTAGAGGCATGCCTAGCTCTTCCTCCGGTAGGTGGTATATTCCCAGTTGCCCCCACATGGATCGCCCCCAGTTTAGTACATGCATGCTACAGCTTCTAATTTTACTAAATCTGATAAAATTTAGTTGATTAATTTACGAAGTAACGGTATTATGCTATCCCATAGAAAGTATGATTTCTGTGCGATTGACTACTGTATTGTTTTTTAGTACAGTTTTAGTAAAAGTAAGTAGGTAAGTCAATTTTACCTAATTTCATTATTTTACATTCATCGAGAATTTACGAAGTTGAGTTTATTATGCATGTAGAATCTAGTTGGTGCTCGTGAAAATGAAACGATGGGGGGCTTGAGGCAGCAAAGTCTTCTATATTTTCCGACAAAACTATTTTTAATTATTAACACCGCAGAAAAAAACTCTCACGTCTTCCATTCACATCTTGCATGTCTCTCTTTCTTCCTTCGTTCATAAACTCTCACACCTTTTTTACATTTAGATTGTCCGTTCATAAACTTTATCAGATTTTTAATCCTACATGTATTCCCATGAAAACAGGTTAACTACCTCCGATAATAAGGCATAAGAAAAAGACAGACTACTCCATGGGTACACAACGTACTATCTTCCTCAGACCACGTTTCTCTCCAAACACGATAGTCTAATGTAAATTTTACGGCATTAAAATTAAAGTTTAGTTTTGCATAATTTACGATGCTATGAGCTTATTCCAGTTAGTATAGAATATGTATACCTTGTACCTTTCAACTTCAAATACATAAGTCAGGTGTAATTTTGTTTTACTCTGTGCATTGAGCCGGAGGTTTACCAACTTAAAGCCCGTCACACACGTAGCTATAATATATATTAATATATTTATAGCTAGACATATTACCTTATGTTTTCTATACAAATTCTCGAGGGACCGCACACGCAGCTATAATATATATTTCTGTGACCAACCTATACCGTAATATATATTATGGTATATTTTTATACTATTGTATATTAATATATATTATGGTATAGCGAGACATATTTTGAATGTACAGCATGTTTCAACATATCCGACGCGCTCCTCGGACGCTTCTCCCCTCTTACCATTCCTGCCGCTTTGCCTGGGGGTCTAGCAAAGATCCCAAATGCTAACGCTATCTCCAAAAATGTATTGAAATGACATTAATCGCTTACTTTTCCACAAAAGTAAGCGATTTCCGAAATGTCATTCCAGTACATTTTGGAGTTAGCCCGAAGCTTTTGGGATCCCGAACGATCCCAAAAGCAAAATTTGGCGATAGCGTAAGCGTTTGGAATCTTAGCTAGACCCCCTGGGCCGCCTCCGCCCGACCAGTGTGGTCAATTTAGGCGATATATCGCCATTTAGTCTACTCGGGACTAGGCATCGGCGATGTAAAAGTCTGATTGGCGACTGGTCACTTTTTATACTACCTCAGGTACAATCATTTAAATTAGCCAAATTATAAATAAACTACTTTTCATAAAAACTATATCCACCTTATTCGGAGTGTGTGATATTAATCGGAATAGTCGTCTGAAGAACTATCAAGTAAATCCAATAACAATGCACTTCTTGTTGAATTCATAATTACCTACTGTGTTTTGAAATCAACCTTTATTACAAAACACGTGTAAACGCTAGGCCGACCATCAATGAAATGAAGGAAAATATATATATTATAGCATCGTCTCCGTGTGTGGTAGCTTGCTATAATATATATTATAGTACGGTATATTAATATATATTATTGCTACATGTGTGACGGGCTTAACCCCTGTCAATATTCCGAACGTGCAAGAGAAAATGTCTGGATATTTCTGTTTACCAACTTAACTCGAATTACTAGCTCTGGGTTAGGTATTCAGTTATAATTTTAAACCGAGAACGTGCAAGAGGGCCTTAATGTCATTAACAATCTAGAATTGTGTTGGCATGAAGCTAAGTTGGCCCACAACATGTAAGTATTTAGCTCATGTAAGCAGATGATCTGAAGAAATAATACCCTACAATAGAATATTTTCAGTCTACTAAGTACACATACATTGCTCAGAACGCTACAATTGAACATCGTACAATTCAACGTGAATGCGCTAAGCATTCTGTCCTCCATTCAGTAAGAGGATCATCTTGCACCACAATACACTCGCGCGGATCAAGTTCCCTGGAACCGGACTGAACCGGTGCAAACTGCTTTGTGCCGGATATTATAGCAAGATGTTCACCGGCTATAATATCATTCTAAATCTTTGTGTGGGTAAGCGAGAAGGCGGCATGAAGACTACAAAAGGCTTATTTATGTTTCGATGAAAGGCCATAATATTTTTTAAAATTTAGGGATAATGCATACGAAGAAGTCCACATTGCTATGATTGATTGTAACTTTGTGAGTACACAGGAAAAGCTAATGATACCGATTCTCTCGAATGAATTTGCTTTGTTCTGTATCATAGAGCAAGAGAGAATTCTTCAGCCACCACTAAATTGAATAATGATATTCATTTTACAGAAAAAAGTCTCAAAAGGCACAAGGCGGCCGTAACGCTTATAGCATCAGGTAAATGACAAAGTGACGTCATTCGTTTGCATAAAAAAACCTTTATAGAGGTTTGTGTACTCGCCAAGTTACTCTATAAAACACGTACCTACTTGTTTGGCTTGAAAGATATTTCCCAAAGTCGTCAGTATTCACGAAACTCACTCGCCCGCTGCACCGAGTCCGTTTAGTACACAATAGGTGCATCCTTCCACAGCGAAGATATGTGGACGTCAATACGGCGGAGACATGATGGATCGACGCAGGCTATTGTGGATCGCCTTACAATCCGCCGTTTAGTGGCTGTTTGGATAGATAGTTTTGAAGCTTACGGTATTTGCCATCAATAGTGCTGTAAATGTTCAAAATCAGAAGTAGATTTTTTTTTTTTTTTTTTTTTTTTTTTTCCGAAAGTATAATACAATACTATAATGCCCTTGGTGTTGCAGATATCCATAGGCAGCAGTGACCACTTAAGTACCATCACATACAAAGGGCCGCTTGCTTTTTTGTCATTTATTACATAAAAAAATGGAAAATGCAATGAAAGGAATCTCAAAGCCGATTTTGTAAAAACCGCATATAGATACATAGGTCAATCAGGAATTAATCTGTGGATTTTATAAAAGATGCACCTTTTATTATTGCGCCATCCCGTAATAGAGGCGCCTATATAATAAGGATCAAATCATGCTAAGTAATCCTTAAGAAAAGTGTATCATTTAAAAAAAAACTCTATTCTGTTTTTGTTGTAAATTAAATAGTTCGAAATTATGCCTTTTATTTTAAAAAAGTTGATGACCTTAAATGAATATTGTATTAAATTAATAATCTTGTGATACAAAAAGTACTGAGAGACTTTGAATTCGGCTTGTTTTATATACCTGGAGCTATTAGACTGGCACTGGCAAGGTAAGTGATACAAATATTGATAGAAGGGTGGTTGCCATCGCCGTCGGTGGTACTGACGTGTGACCGGCGCTGGCTTCAGGCACCTCATTACGTGACCATACTTCTAATGCCGTTACACACTGCACCTGAAAGTAATTAACTTAGCTGAAAATATTTGAAAACAAGACTTTACTCATATTTAAAAAATAGAACTTTGACTGTTTGTATTGTTTTTTTTTTGTTTGGCTTCAATTCAAAAACTGCTAAACCAATTTAAATGAAATGTGTACAGATTCCGTACAATACCAAAAGACAATGCCTGCAATTGACCCCTATTTGTTTTCGTGCGGCCATCGACCAAACCTTGATTTTATAGTACAGTGTAGTGTAGTAAACAAAACTCCTTTAAGCAGCATGTCTCAATACTTAGTCGAGGCTAAGATAGGTACTCCAGAAAATTAAGATAATCCTCACAGAAAATGTGATAAATTACGGGTGAAACCACACAACATCTAGCAAAATTAACAGTACACATTTCACAAAAATAGAAACGCTTTTTGCAAGTTAGACCTAGTTAGCAAACTAGTCTTGATCACTGTAAGGTTGCAGGAGCTGTCACGTCAGTAAATTAAGTGCTAATTAGCTAGGTGTGCTTATATTTTGCCTCAGTTTGCTAATTAAAACAGCCGTGTGTCCCGCTAGTTTGCCAAAAGTCTAATATCTGGCTAATATCAAAGCAACTGACAGAATGACTCGAGCAAGTCTGGAGTGGAGCCGAGAGTCGAGGTAGAGTGGAAGTGGAGTGAAGTAAGATCGACAGCACGTTGCTAAGCTGTCTTCTACGTAATGGGCTGGTTGTCTAACAAGATACAAAGAGAACTTTTCTGTATGAAAACGGATAATCTCTTTAGAGCTAGTTTGCGTTTTGATTGGGGAGAGGCCTTAATATCACATCGCATTAAAATAAATGACGCAGTATTTTTTTTGCTGTGTAGCACACACACTTATCATTTTATGCCCAGTCTAAACTTAAAAGACAGAAATTACATCCGATCATGCAAATGTCGTAAGTATAGTGAAGGGATTTTGAAACTAACCTACCTCATTAAATTAATAGGATACCAAAATTAAAATTTAGCATCATTTTCTTGAGTGAGCCCGAATGTGTTTTTGTGTTTAAATGTTTACCAAATTGTCTTTTACTTTTATGTCCCTCCTTGATTTGATCTATTTAAAATTCAAATAATCGTTAATAATTATTACCATGATAAATAATGTTTTAGTTGTAATTATTTGTATTTTTTAATTATTCTTTCAGTATTTCGTAATTTTTACAAATTTAATGTAATGTACATACAATATAATCACTCAGGCGCGGCGCGACGGGCGTTGGTAGGTAGGTCCCAAAGCGATCCAAAGTAAATTAGAATTTACTAACCTCAAATAGCGCGGTATGGTTTTGCATATTTACGATTTGTACGAAAAAACTGAGCAGTGTTTTAAAATTTTAAAACTTGTTTTATTAAGTAGCATTACTTGGCTTTCTAAACAAATGCATTTTAACGTGTGGTGTAGTATAAAAAACACACACAATAACAATACACATAATAATTGACGCTCCGCCGTACCTAAAGGAAATAGCTCTGACGCCGGCGCGCGCTGGCTCGGCGCGAGTTGCGATTTAAACTGAGACATTTTTTATCCTCCTGAACCATAGAGACTTTTGCTTTATTCGATAGTGATGTTCAACTAGTTTCGATTTTAGTCAATTTATAACGAGTGACACCTCTAAAAATTTAATAATCGATGTTTTGACATCCCTAGTAGTGCAATCAGCTGTGAGCCACTATTGTGGCCTCTATGCACTTTAGGTTTTTCGAAGCTACAAATGTGGCAGAAGCGCCTGAGCGGATAATGTAAATATATCATCGAAAGTGACCATGATGATTGTGTCTCAAATTAGTTCACTGCTATAGGTCCATTAGGCTTCTCCCAAAGTCTAAGCTCGGTCTTTGAGTCTTTTCTCTCATCTAACTATATACGTTTAACATCAAAACACTGGAAATATACAGAGTTACAAAAACGGTGGTTTACGTGATAGGGATGTTTTGAAACTGTTGATTAAACTATACGTATGACGCGTACGTATGTGTGCACAGATAGGTATTCATCAGGATTCAGGATTAGTGTGATTTGTCTCTCAACGGTAACCGCGAGAAGGTATTATAACTATTGTATATACTTATAGTATATACCTAATACCAACGACCGCATTCATCAGGGACTCGTTAACAACCTAATCTGGCTGCGTAAACTAAAACATTCCACGTGCTCGAGTGAGATTCATTTGAATATGCGAGTGCTTGCTGCTTGAGCACAGTACGAACAGTTGAACAGTACGTCGTACGAAAAATCTAGCGATTGCTATTTACAAATAATTGGTGCAGAGTATAATAAAATAATAATGAATATAAAATAACAATAATATTATAATGTAAAAAACAATAATTTAAATAGTCTTCATAAGTAAATAATAATAAATAAATAATAAATAAATATGTGTGGACATTTCACACAGCGCCATCTAGCCCCAAACTAAGCATAGCTTGTACTATGGGAACCAGATAACTGATACAATACTTATATACTTTTGTTTGTAAATACATGCATAGAATACAATATAACACCCAGACGTAGAACAAACATCTATGTTCATCACACAAATGTTTGTCCCGGGTAGGAATCGAACCCACAGCCCTCAGTTCAGAAGGCAGGGATACTACCAACTGAGCTATCGGGCCCGTCAATAAAATAAAATGTTTTAACCCAGTTAAATAGATTTTTATTAAAAATGAACGACACTTGACCAATCGTTCACCCGATGTTAAGCGACACGGCCACCCATAACAGTTGTTGCAGGGTCACTCGGAACATTGAAATAATAAAATTTTGCGTGGCACTACACTGCGCACGTCGTCCTGAAACATCACACAGTCTTACAGTAACTAGATTAGACTGTGAAATCAGTTATAAGCTCATCAACTTGGTCGTTTAGTTGGTCTCTTTCCGAGGGTACCGTAAGAGCTGGGTAAAGTCGCATTTTCCTCGATAAGTACATAAAAATCTTCGATCCCCAAGCCGCCTGCCAAGCATGGTAACTATAGCAAATCCTCCCCATTAAAAACGTCCGAAGTGGCTCTTTATGGCCGAGGCCTATTTTCCGCAGTGGACGCCTTCCGGCTGATGATGTAAAGCTCAACATTGTAGGAATCTACATTTTTATCTACACCAATAAGCTCATTGAACTGAGATTAGCTTCTGACTCAAAGTACACATTATTGTGTAATTCAGCAGTGTGCAACCTTCAGACATTGTTAAATAATTAAATACATAATTAAGTGTTGCCAGTGAGGAGACGTACGCGGATGGTAACTTTTTGGTAGAAGCTGATGACAGGATAAGTTTATTAACAACGTCTTGCTTTAATCTATTTTCTGTTTACAAGTTTAATTATATCACAAACGTGAGCCACAGTTTGAATTGGTTTGTCTTGTTTTTAACCTACTTAAAAGATCGGAAGAGGTTCTCGATTTGGTTATATTTATTTTTAATTTTTGAAAGATGTTTAATAATCAAAAATAATTTTAATGCATGAATCTATTTATTAGTGCTTTTGCTTATTAATTTCATAAAAAATATATTTTTATGTGTGAGGGCTGCTTTACTGTGTATTAGAATAAATATATGAAAATATTATATATAGTTCAAGATATTCAATAACGTCTGTATTAATATTATTTAAATGAAATTGTTTTGCTGAATTTAGTTTTATTGTTATTTTAATAAATAAGAAAATTAGATACCAAAACTTCAGTTGTTTACCAGTTCGTATAAAGTTGTGGTGGAGCAGCACCAGCTGATACGAACTTACTATAATATATTAGAATCTCAGACTACAAAAACTTAATAATGATTTATAGTAGACGGCCTTAATAACAAAAAAGTAGAGCACAAACTGAATAAATCTCTGCAAAATTATAGCATTCCTTCAAATCTGACCGAGAAGAGCGTTGATGAATAAAAAGGCTAGACTAACCTTATTCACAAATACTCATTATAAATACGCTAATCTATGATCTACGTTACATTTTTGTCTAGTTTTCACGCGTGAGCACCCGGCAGGGCAGTTCTCGTTAGTAAAATAAACTGCATACGAATTTTTGATTAATACTTTTTTACTCTACTGCTGCGAATAGGAGGGGTTATAATTTTGACAGTGTATGCAGGTATGCATGCATACATAATAATGTTCTCTGTGGAAGCTCCTAAATATAATTCATACTTATAAAGGTCCACTATACTTAAACCAATTTCTGTGGATTATAGAACATCACATTTAATATCTCTATACGTACTCTACGTATATGTAAATAAATAAAAATTAGAAAGTTAGATAGAGATTAGAAAAAATTAAACTAAATAACTCTTAATTTCTTTCAATATTATATTCCTGTTCTTTGCTTCACCGTTTAGTTTTGAGCGCGTCGTCTACATTAATTTATATTTAGTCTGTGTAAGTAACAAAGATACTTTAGCTTTGTTTGCATTTAACTATTCCACTTGAAGTAAAATACAGCTGAAAACTGAATAGTTGGCGTCATGTCCATTATCAAAGTTGAGATCAAAGTAACTTGAAACTGTCAATTACCTTTTCTTTTGTAAATAAAACGTCAAATTTTATTAAAACAACGAGTTTAAATTAATTTTAAATGGCTACAGGCTGGCGATGTCATGTTTTAATTTAATTATGAATTCTTTGAGCGTGTAAAATATTTCGTTGCGTTGGTATCTCGATTTTTTACTTTTTGCATTGTAAAGTCTGCCTTACTATGAATGAATGATTATTTATTATTTACTCAATATTATGAATTAGTTGGCAGTAAAACAACAATATTGTGCTATATAAAGCTATGTAATAGGGGGAATTCTGTGTATATAAATTGACTTTTTATTATTACAAAATCTTACACTACTGTTTTACATCGGATGCAATAAGACGATCATGAACAAAATTAATATTTTGTGTTGACGATGGAGACAGGCGAAAAATCTAAACCAAGTATGCCTATTGCCTACATTTATTCATATCATAATTAATGGGAGGTATAAATTAAAATAAAAGTAATTAAAGCCGCAGCTCAGTGGCATTCTATAGAGGAAAAATTGTACCTATACTAAGTATACTAAGAAAAGTTGAAACCAACATCCATATTATCTTCTTTCTGGAGTTTCTGTGAATGGGACCACCTATAATCAAAGAAGAATACACCCACACCATTACCCTTTCAAACCTACTCCTACACTAATACCTACACCTAAATTTACCTATACCTACAATAGGCATGATGATTAAAATTATTTTTTTGCATAAATTAATATTATTCCTCAAAAGATAAACATCTGTGACAACAAAAATAAAATATCTCAAAAAATGACCAAGTTACATGATTTTAAAACCCGGAATAGAAAGAGATAGCTCAAACGGCCAGTGACGTCAGAGGAAGGTCGTTCACAGTACCTCATTACTAAGCTGTGGTAGCTTTACATACATTCTCTTTGGCATGTGACGTCATAAGTGGTATTTTCATAGTAACTGTGGAGGCACTCTCTTTAGCGAGACAGGCGATGCCCCCTCCAGAAAATTTTAAAGCTTATTACTCCGTGATTTATTTACCGATTTTACTTATTTTTTCAATTATTGCATTCATTTTTAATCTTCTTTATGAAAGTAATATTTACTTGTTCATTTTTAATAGTAGTCATCATGCCTATTCTAAACCAAAAAAGGCTTTTGAGATTGGTTCACTATGATGAAAAATACATACAGACGAACACAGAATCTCCTTTTGAAGTCGACTAACAAGAAATTCATGCGGGAAAAAACAAAAATCTGCATATATATTTATAAAACATACATTATACTCGCACAAAAACAGGGCGAAGGTGTGCTCTGGTATGTCATCGCAATAGTAGGTAGGTAAGTACTATCATATTCTTTGACGGAATAGGCATGATGACTACTATTAAAAATGGACATATTTTTATAAAGTAGATTAAAAATGAATGCAATCATTGAAAAATAAGTGAAATAGGTAAATAAATAACGGAGTAATGAGCTTTTAAAGTTTCTGGAGGGGGCATCGCCTGTCCCTTTTTTGCTAAAGGGAGCGGCTCCATAGTAAATATGAAAATACCACTCGTGACGTCACATGCCAAAGAGAAAGTATGTAAAGCTACCACAGCTTAGTAATGAACTAATGAGGTACTATCAAGGACCTTGCTCGGACGTGATTTTCAAAACAGGAATAAAAAGTGCCTGTTACTTTGTCATTTTTGAGATATTTTATTTTTGTTGTCACGACTGTTTAAGGAATATTATTTATTTATGTAATAAAAAAATAGTAGTCATCATGCCTATTTTCGTATTCCCCTTTCACCCAAGTTATGTGTATTATGTATGACGTATGTGATCTCTAGCTTTGATCTTCGAGTACCACGTGACAGCGTTGGCAAACAAAATGTTAATATGACTTTTGGTATTATTATTTTCGAACACAGTTCAGCACTTCCGCACATTGAATTAGGTTTATCTTAGACATAATATTATTATAATGCTCTATACACAAAATGTCAACTTTAGTCAGTAGATAATTTTGGTATTTTCAATAATTATGATTATCAATCACCTTTGTTATGGGTCACAGGTCTTTAGCGATATAAGGTCATAGCTCACTAGAACCACCCGGCACCCACCCGGAAGCGCCTCGTCGCACGGCGTCCACTCGTTGTCGACAGTGGTCCACGGGCGGACGCCGCGTTATCACCAATAAACGTCACGCGGTCATCCAGTGGACGTCGTTGATATAGTGAGCGCATACCCATACAAGTCCATAATAAAGAATACTAGCCGCAGGAGGCGAGGTGGTGCGGAGTGGGTGCCGGGTGGCTCTAATGAGCTGTGACCTTTGGGCTTGTCCTAATGCGGGACTAACATATTGGCCTAGGTCATTATTTAATTGTTTGTTTTGTAAGTGGACATAAATTATATAAAACTGACCTGCACCCTCTGAGCTAGTAATATTACCCAAAAACTTATTATAGACCAGGAGCTACTAGCAGCCAAAACCTAACTCATCAGGAAGTAACAATGTGCATCGGTTGCTAAAAGTTTCATCTGTCCCACCGCACGGCTTACAAGAGGTCTTTGTTCCTTCTTTCACCGTAAGATTACAGTGGTGAGTGAGACGGGAACATGGTATTTTGATCAGACACGTTACGACTGCAAAAATCTGTTCATCTTTTAGATCGTAGGCTAGGGTTGACGTTAAGGCAGATCATTTGACAGTCAGTATTTATTGTTGAAAACGCTTATAGCGGAAGAGAAAAACGAACAAATCAACGTTTTAATGTATAAAATTATCTACTATAATTATACATTTTACTATCTGACCCGCTCCGGCGTCGCTTGGGTTATCTAATTATCCTAATAAATTCAATATGTAATGATGAACGCTATCGAGTTGTAGAAATGAAACACCAGCCCTACTGCACCTTCACTCACACTCAAGAGTACGATTTCAAAGGGTAACAGCGGTGACGTTGCGGCACCTTTTGTCAAAGTTGGAGTCCTCCATTTCAACGGCTTCACAGAACGATGCGAAACTGCTAATGAAAGTAAGACATCTCACGAGAACTCTCGACACTTCTAACAAAACGAATATGACGAGCCTCTTGAGGTAAACGATCTCGAGATAAGTTTCAAGATGATATTTTTAGCAAGCGTGTTGAGATTACTGCCACTCGAGTGAAGAGAATTATACAGAGGTCGAGTGGTCTTGATTTTATTGGGTTCAATTTTAAAACCTTGTTTTGTTGAAGTGATCGTGACGCATTGTTTTTTACAGGTAATAATTAGGTTTTTTAGATGTAAACCACCGGGGCTACCTCCATGGCGTTTTTTCCAATCTGCATAGCACTTAGCAAGACCTATGTTGCTTAGTATGTGGGTAACTCTATCGTTCCGTCAAGGCACGTATTTGAGCCCGATCTTAACGAGTGGCTCAGAGGTTCTTCTCATAGCTTTTGACAACTGCCAGCTTGTCCATGTAATAAGTGGCTTTACTTAGTCAGTGGGCGTCTCCTACACTACATCTTCCGTATTTATCTAACCCTTCTAAGATTGTACTTACTTACTTTTTTACTTACGCATACATATTTAGAAAATAAAACCAACTATGAATACTCTTATCTCTGGTACTTTTTACCTGTCCTCTCACCAGTTTATCTCTAAAACGTTTCTAATACTAAAAAACTACATGGTGCTTAACTAAAAAGCTGACAGCCAGGACTCCCTCATTCTTAAAATAAAGCAGCCTAGTAAGTGCCGTGCGAGCGTTAACCGCGCGGCTGTAACACGTCGGCCGGAGTTGTGTGCGACTCTCGGGGGACGCATACACTGAGGAGACGCACTTATCCCGACAGCCCGACACTTGTGTTGTGGTACGCACTAGCCGATAAAAACGTAGCGGCCAGAAACATTCGAAAAACTTCGGTAGGCCTAGCTTTTCAAGTAACCCAAAGATTATTCCAAGCAGATTATTATTATTATTTGAAGATTATTTCCAGATGAAAATTACCTAATACCTAGATTTGAAAGGATAATTTTTTTGAGGTATAGAAATTACATAGTCATCGTCAGACAAGAGCCAAACACCAGCCTCAGTAAGGTGCCTTGAGAGCAGCAGAAGGAAAAAATAAAGTGAGAATAACAATAAGACACTTTCCCAGCGGCCACCAGTTGCGCCCGGCCGGTTAGTAGTAGCCGATGGTATATAACTTTTAAACGCAACGGACCTCATTGTGCGCGTTGCCACAATTGATCGGTGACCACATATGGTATGGTATGGATGACCATATTTTTGGTTACATCCGTGTGTATCTCTCAATAATATACAGTAACATTAAAAATCTGTAAAGTTCTTCTCAAACTAAGTTTCCAACCAACAACAATTTTTAAATTACCTACTTTGATAATATAAAACGCCGCGTCTTAACACCCAGTACGTAAGCCGTATAAGTAGTGAGTACCGCTAACTTTTGCCTCCGAAGCGATTTACGGTAATAGAAATTTGAGTTATTAACTTTGCGCCAGCGGCGTCGGCGTCGCCTTATCTTTACGATTGTATTCCCAATGATCTCGCAGATATATCCCGATAAAGATTTTACTGCCAGCCTCGAGCGGGAACAAACGGCTCTTTGGCAATAATAACTTCGGAGAGGGGGGTAACTAGAGTCTGCCTAATGGTGTTCCGATTGTGATGGTTATTGATCTAGGAAGCCATGTTAGAAGAATGTAGTGGAAAAACGATTGGTGATCGTATGATACAGCAAAAACGTTCATTTGTTTTTGCTGAAACCTTGACCGAGAATGATGACTTGTTGGTTTCAATGTTCATAATAATTATTGCGATTTTTCTGCGTGATTCTGAAACTCTGGTTATGTGAATATGACAATTTTATAAAAAAGGGACTTACATACGTTTTATTAAAGAAATTAACTTCTTAATTAGTTCGTCTATATGACAGTTACCCTGATAAGTGACAACTGGCATAACTCGAAATGAGGATGTAATAGGATATACCTTTAAGAAATCAAGCCCTCTAATCGACGGATCTATCTACGCTTTCAAATTAGAAACTTTTAGCGTAGGAACTATTCAGGCTGATGTACAATATTTAACAATTCAATTGAATTCATTTATTTCATTTTGTCTAAATGAGAAACCCATAATAATTACTATTTTCAAAAAACAAATAACGGTTCACAACTCTTCTGTAATGTAGTGAGTCTTATCTTATATACTATATTAACCTTAGTTGTTTAAATTAAAGGTTTTTTCTGTTAATTCGCCGGATTCATAAAAAGTAAAATATGCAAGTAATTTTAAATAAAGTCTAAAAACCTAAACGTCTAACCAGATCGACTTTTCCACTAAGTACTCAGTTTAGTATCAAGGCAACAATGCGTAAAGAAGACAAAGCCGTTGTCGAAGTAAATACGAGAAAAAAACTCCGCAGAACAATCGGGAAGTTTCCAGAACATTCTTCGCGGCGTCCAACTCGCTTCCACATGAATTTGTTGCTTGTCTTTTTGGTTAAAAATAAAAAAAATCCCGTGGGAAGTATGCAGTTCAGGTCCACAGTACCGCTATAGATACCTACCAATATTTCCGAGCTGCTCACCGGATGTTGCGTCATTTGCGTTAGTTTTTCTTAAAGAGTAAATTGCTTGTGTTGTGCTATTTTTTTATTGCATAAATTAATAATATTCCTCAAAAAACAAACAGTCGTGAAAACAAAAATTAAATATCTCAAAAAATGACAAAGTTACAAGCATTTTGAAATATAGGAATAGAAAGAGACATTTCAAACGCGCAGTGACGTCACTTCTTCCACCTTTATAGTACCTTGTTATTAAGTTGTGGTAGATTTACATACAATCTCTTTGGCATGTGACGTCATTTCCCAAAGTTACATAGCTGTGGGGATGCTATTCTGCGAGAAAAGGCAGGCGATGAAACTTTAAAGCTTATTACTCCGTGATTTATTTACCAATTTCGCTAATTCTTTCAATGATTGTATTAATCTTTAACATACTTTATTACAATATTATTAACTTGTTAGGTTTTAATAGCAGGACACGAGCCTTTTTTGTATGGTTACACAAAAGTCGCCCCTAGCGAACGAATAAAGAAGCTGGTGAGGGTATAAAAAGATGGGATCGGCGGGTGTGTCAGCAGTGAACTAATACGTGATGATGATGCTATATACTCTTTTCTTCAATCCACGTTATGGACAATCTGGTCAAAACCAGGGAGCCGATGGATGCAGGAAGAAAGCAGCCACTCGGTGGAACTCTATGGAGAGGCCTACGTTCAGCAGTAAACGTCTTCAGGCTGTTGAGGATGATGACGTTATGAAAGATGAGTACCTCAAGCTCCTGAAAAGAGTAAACCTTAATAGAACTTGTAAACAACATGTTATGTGCCAATATAAATCGGCCTTACAAATAAACTAAAATAGAAAGGAACAGTTATTTGTATAAGCAGAGAAGTAGAGACTCAGTAAAAGACAGAAAAGGCGATGTATGTATGTAGAGCCCCGAACCCAGCTATACCGCGTATCGCTAAACCATACTCGTGCCCCATACCCATACATCTTATATCCGTTCACTCACAAGTTGGAAGCTTGTTGATTAAAATAACATTTTTGTGCGTTCGCGCGATTTTTCTTCCCCAACTTGCGAAACTTCGGAAACTCTGTAGTCACCCGAAAACTGAAATCGGGTTTTTATAGACGATTATGCGTTTACACAACGCAGACTTTGAGTTTGGTAACTTTGCTCTTTAAGGAATGCAGGGGATCAAAGTTTTATTCAAGAATTCAATTACACAAGTCGTTGCGGCTTTTGATGTGGGAATAAATGGTTTTGTTGTTCATTTCGCTGAGAAAATAATGAACATGTGAGATACAAACACGCTTTCGCTTGGCTTTCTTTTTTTTCTACTTATTCGATGTTGTAATTTCAGTGAGAGCTGAGCCTGACTTCAAACAATACAGCCTATTGTACTTGTGAAAAGCTAGCAAAAGGCAAATAATTAGAAGGAGTATGATGTATATCTGAACATATAAATTGCTGGACGGCCATCATATACTTAGCCTTATATTTCAAAGAAGAAATGTATTCCACCTGGAGGCCAATTCTATAATATTTCGGTCGGAAACCATCCTTGGAAAACTTTAAAAAGCATGAAAGTACTGAAAATTATGTAATTGAATTGAATTGATTATATCAACATACATATCGGGTCATTAGCGGATTTGGAACATTACGGTCATTTGCGTTCCTGGTCATTTACTAATTGAAAATATGGGTTATGTTGTGTGAATCTGATACAATCTTATACATCAAAAGGATTTTGATTTATTCACTCTCGAAATCGAAGATAGAGAAAGAAACTACATTTTCCCAACTAAATTGAAATCCGCAATGTTCTATTTTGTTTTGGTTTTTTGGAATGAGTCCAAGTTCGCGTTACCATTTCAGCAAAGCAACATTAATTCAGGAAAGCCGCAAGATTGATTGGCACTGGTTCGAGACTGTCTGGAATTAAAATGGACTAGATTTTTAGCTCTCTCATTGACTCTGTGGCAAGATGGATAGTGGTCAAAGATTTAGTTTATATTAAACGTGCTCAGGTGCTTTCACTGTCGTGTCAGGTGGTTTGTTATATTAGTCGTAGTCATAGTCATTTATTGTTATAAGAAATACACGTCAAATATATAGTATAAAGTATTATTTAATTGATTGAATAGTGCCTCTAATCATCATCATCAGCAGCTTGAAAATGTCCACTGCTGAACATAGGCCTCCACAGAACACTACTTTGAGTGCCTGCTCACCAACTGCATCCATCGGCTCCCCTCAATTTTCACCAGGTGTCGGTCCACCTAGTGGGGCCTACACAGCGTCTCCCGGTCCGTGGTCGCCACTCGATAACCTTTCTTCCCCATTGGTTATCAGTGCTAATTAAATGAACATGATAATTAGACCGAATGAGCTGTATGGAGATATTATAATTATCAAGGGATAGGGATAAAGATAGCCTACCTGACACTGTCCGTAAGTAAAATTAAAGTTCACTTTTTTTGTATGTCGACATTTACCCAACATCTCAAAATGATTTAAAGCTTCAATTTAAATTTTGTATGTTTAAAACAAGCGACCTAGAAATAGTATTTACTTTTCAGTCTGTCTCATATCAAAATGTTAATAATTGGGTGAACCTCGGCATGGATCACACTCTACATTAATTTAAGGCACTAGAATAAATCAGGTTTAGTCACTAACCAAAATGTTAATTTAAATCTTCTTCTCTGTCTTATGACAACAGCCGGGACCGACGGCTTAACGTGCCCTCCGAAGCACGGTAGCGCTCAGTTATAAATACCACTTTTTGCTGTAGCGGTCACCCATCATAGTAGTACCGCAGCGAACGTTGCGTTGTTGCTAATTTAAATGATATATTATAACTTGTTTTGATTCTGACTGACTGATTATACCATTTTATGATCCTTTTACACAGATGATATTCAAATGTTAAATTAGCTATCACATGTTTTTTTTTATTACGAGGATAGTTTTAAATATTTAAATTAGGCACGGTTTTTCAATCATGAGTTAAAAGTTATTGTTTGGATTAAACCGCAGACCTGTTATTGTATCTAAGTAAACCACGAAACTACCCTAAATCGTTAACCTAAATCCGATTTATTGTCAGGTATTGCCAAATTGCAGCAATAAGTGCGTCAAAGTACGAGACAATACACTGTGAAATGTATCACCTCGATAAAAATTATAAACGTGAAATAACGGAAAAATAATAATAAATTTGTTTTTATCAGTATGTAGGCTTATACTTTATAAGGTAGATAAACCTTTATCAAATCATTGAAAAACTGCTTCTTAAATCTTTCGGTTTGCAAATTCACATTATAAACAACTCAGCAAATCAGTCAAATCTCTGCTCAATTTAAATTGTCGTAACGTTTGAACAATTTCCTTATATTGAATTCCATATCAGTTTTTTTATGCCAAATATCCGTTTGAGCGAGTAACGCAACGTGACAGCGCTCTGGCTCATTTCCTCCCCATGATAAATGGTGGTGACGACATCCGCCTGTCACCGGATGACTGCACTATTTTTTTACTATGCGCAGTTGGTATAAACGTTCTGTTTGGAACGTGCAGTTTATTGTAGAGTATATAGGTAGTTACCTACTTAGTTCAATTTAGAAAATCACATTTTGGAGTATTCTTAACTTTCTGTTTCGCCAGCTAGTTCTTAATCCAGGTGAAGTAATAATTAGGCTTAGAAGTATCTTTCACCACATACATCATCTAACACCAGGTAAAATTCAATTGCGACTTAACGGGAGTTTATGGTACAACTAAAAAGACATTGATTTGAAAAGTTCGTCTCAGGTAAAAGATAATAACGACATAATTTTTATCTGTGAGTTAATTAAGTTTGATCTTAAAGTATACATAAGCACTTCTTTATGTATACTGTACGGGTGTTTTTTACTCCGTAGTTAACGTAACCAATGGTTAAGAACTTTAACAAATTTTGATCATTAGTTAGAATTTCTATGCATTTTTAACCATTTGGTTCCTTGACTAAGGTTAAAAAACGGTTTGATAGAGGTTTCTAAACTGGTAACTACTTACAGCAGGCCTACATACGGCGGATTCACTACGCCCCAGTCCAAAATACTTTATTAATTGTTACATTTTACCTATGTGTAACAAGAATAAGTGATTATAACGCTTATTTAAACTACATTTCATTTAAGCAAATTATTTCACACCCTAAAGGTCACAGCTGATTACAACCACCCGGCACCTACTCCGTACCGCCTCATTGCATGGCGTCCACTCGTTGTCGACTCGTGGTCCACGGGTGGACGCCGCGTTATCACCGATAAACGTCGCGCGGTCAACCAGTGGACCCCGCGCGGTCAACGAGTGAACGCCGCGTGGTTAACGAGTGGACACCGCGTGGTTAACGAGTGGACGTCGCTTGGTCCATGAATTTTCGAGTAGTCTGTTACCAATTGGCACTAGGTCTACACGTGTGTTTCGTAATGTAGTCGAAAGAAAGGCTGGGAATGAAGGGAGAGTGGTTCACCCGCTGTCCGCGCGTGGAGGGCTTATGACCGAGGCGATCCAGTGACGCTACGGAGTTGATGTAGTGAGCGAATATCCATACAAGTCCATATAAAGAATACTAGCCGCAGGACGCGAGGCGGTGCCGAGTGGGTGCCGGGTGGTTCTAATGAGCTGTGAGCTTTAGTTTACACCTTTGATTCATTTTACCTAACGTTCATTAAGCCAATTAATGATGTTTGACCTCAGCACAGCCTGGTCATTAGGCATAATGCTGTTTAACATTATGTAGTTGTGCTCTTACAAGTTTTAGTACAGGATCTCTCCTAGCCCCCGGTTAAAGCTTTCGACATGACGCATGTTACGGAGTAGGCGAGACATGCGTCGCCCGAGGCGTGGTTCTGTTACTATGATAAACTGTAGCGCTGATATCTGCCCATCATCGCATGAACTAATATGACATGAACAAAGCATGTGGCTGGAACACATCATCCGTATTATTCAGGCTAATATTTTCTTATTTTCCACTCGCTATAAAGATCCTTCGCCTTAGTGTAAGTACATCTGTACTTATGTGTAGTTCTATTGGTGCTCTTAGCGTGGCTCAGCTAGCCTAGTAAATTTAAGCCACGTTCTACGATATAGTTAAGTACTTGAATTAATGACAGCAACAATAAAGTGGTTTTCAAACTGAACGCTACCCGTGCTGTATTAGTAAAGTAAGTAAGGTCAGTTTTAGCCGGGATGGATAACCGCAGCAAGATGAAAAATACTGATTGTCAGGGCCACTAATACACTTAAAAGTCCTCGCAACACGTCGTACACTTTCTATTTAAAAAAAAAATTTAGCACCTTTTTTGTTCCATCACAAAAATCTAACAATTCCTTTCTTTTAAAACTACATAAAATGTGGCTTAGATTGAGAAAATTTTTTATGACTACGAAAAATTGAGATAAAAAGAATATTTTAAGATACTACTTGAAATGATTATATTCATCCATCTTTCTGAACCTTGAGTTATTTTGCCGGATTACTTAACGAAAGTTGTAGCGTGTGCAATTATTCTGTTCAGTGAGTCACGAGTTAAGTTGATCCGTAATTAGACCGGCCCCGTATTAATATTCAACGGGGGCAACAATTATTAAAGTACCCACATAAGTAATAGTATTATTCCCTAAGAAACTTCTTTCGCTGAAACGGAAGTACCTACCTAATATGGCACACCGTTGCGAATGTAATAGACTATAGAGTGGTTTTCGTCACAACTATGTGAGTAAAACGACAAAGAAACGCGTGGTTTCTGTCAAAGTTATCTCACAAAACAAAATAGTGTTTGTAATATTTTAATCATTAGATAATCTAGTTTAGAAAAATCGTTCTTCTTAATTGTGAGTAAAAAACAAAGCCCGGGGCAGTTTAAACCTGCTGATTTAATTAAAGAAAAAGTTTAATTTTATCAAAAAGAACCCCAAAGGGAAAACTGTATTATTCTGTACGTAGTACTGATTTTGAGTTAAGAGTGGGTGTTTTATTAATAACAAAGCAGAAAATCTGTGTATCTTTATAATGTTGGTAAATAAATATAATTTATACTTAATAGTCAACTGAAAACCCTAATATCAAAGAAAATAACATCAATCAAATAACCTGGAAGGAACCAAACCATTAATTTCTAGGTTGCTTCTTTCCGTAGTTGCTCTATGGTGGTAGGACGTAGACACAGAGCAAAAAATAAACGCTTTCTGTGCGAAGCGTCATTTGTTTCATAGCTCTGTGGACGTAGATCTAATAGATTTATCTAAATCAATAAAACATAAGTTATAAAAAGAGTCTACAGAATAATATCACAGAGTAAAAACGCGTTAGTGCCAAATAAGTACAAATTTTCATAGGTTACGGTGACCAGGACAGCCGTATATTTACTAGACTAGGTGGTAGGACTTTTCTGCAAAGTTCGTCTAGGTAGGTACCACCGCTTTGCCAGTTATTCTGCCGCCAAGCAGTAGTGTGCAAGCACTACTGTGTTCCGGTTTGAAGGGCATTGTAGCTAGTGAAGTTACTGGGCAAATGAGACTCTACGACCTGATTACACAGAGTAGTAATCTGATTTAGCCTTTGTGATGTCTCAGAATGACGTGCGCGGTGCAATGTCACGCGAAACTTTATTATTTTGAAGTTCCGAGTGACACTGCAACTGTAATGGGTGGCCGTGTCACTTAACATCTGGTGAACGACCAAATCGTCACGTCATTCATTCAAATAAAATATAAATATCACACTTTCATCCCTCCTGAGAAGTTCATCTGGATGATGCTCATCCGAGAGTACTTATCGATATCAGCTGAACGGTTTCAAAAGATAAGAGCTAAGTACTCTTTTGTTTCCTTTCCTAACATAGGAAACTACGTGAGAAGTTTTGTGCTTGACTTTTGATATGTGGAATTTTCTTACTTTACTTTAGGCTTATATTAAAGTTCGTTCATAAAATATAGCCGATATACTTAGATGTAATTAATAAACTAAGTTATAAAGGTGGAGCAGCTGCTAGAGCCAAGGTAGATCTTTAAAACATATCTTTCGTCTTCTAATTCTAGAGTTATCAGAGTGAAACCATTGAGTTACGAATATTTCTAAGAGTTCTAATTTACACTTTAGTTGACTATTCATGATTTCAGAAGTAACTTAAATAAATTAGAATGATAAAATAAGCTAGTAATTACTTTTTGGTTGTATCTTTGGTAGGTATATGCCTCTCTTTAACCCGTTTCAATATTAAAATCAAAATCTACATTTTCTGTTTCAACATTTCTTTGTACAATCTAAAAAGAGGCTTTTCATAATAAAAACAAGCGTTTTGATGTTTTTTCTTTAGGATTAACGCCCTAAGCCCGGATGTAGGAAATTGGAAAATTGTAAGCACAGAAAATAATACGGCATTACTCCGTTGTGCTCAGAGTTTATTACGAGAAGCCCCCTTGGCTTCAATTTGATGAGGCTGTTGAAAAATCAATCAATTTGGGGGTTAAGCGAGGTTACGACTCTGTATTGGATGGGTTACCGCTTCTGGAGTAGGTTAAATCATTGTGCCGACTTAGATTTGTGTTCGTTCCCTCGTAAATCTTGTTTTACATCCTCGCTTGTACACAAAGAAGGCTCCACATTTTTTATGACTAAAATTTTATATCAATTCCGTCTTGGAAGTTGATGAATGTTAAATACGTAGCTGTATGATTAGAGGATATTCAACATGGGGGCGCTAAAGTCCTGCACTGATATCCCGCTAGGGGTGTATTGTGCATGATTGGAAGATAATGGAGAACTTAATAAAATTTTAATTATTTTTATGTTGATATTGTTGAAGACGTGAACACCGTTCACTTTAGATTTCCAGACCTAAATAATTATACTGAAGAATTTTATTTATGAGAAATTAACATTTTTATATCTTAATTTTAACATAATACGTACTTTGATTACCTATTGATTAGTCTTTGTTCAAATGACATAATATTATTATTTTTTTATAGCACAAAAATGCTTTATTCACATGCACCCTATCATAATGTACGTCGAGCCTATTTATCGTCGTGTTTCATCGTGCGGGGTTGCATCGTGACTGAAAAATGTGCTTAACCCTATTTTATTTACACCTATGAGTCGTAGATGCAACCTTTTCAAAGCTGATAATGGAACATTAACCCTCGATAACAGTGGTTAACCGTTGGTTACTGCGTGACAGGTGACCTTATCATCACGGTTTGACAGCCCCAGCGATACGAGAATGTCAGTCGTGGTTAGTCTGCGAGTGGCCGACCGATTAATAACATTTAAACTGGGACTCTACCTAATTTAGTAACACTATAATAGAGTGAAGAGTCTCTATAAAATTGTATTTAATATTTATCAGATTCTGATTTTAAATATGGGCTGTGTTTATCAAATAAAGAATAAGGTTAAGGTCATAAATCAGATCAAGTTTAAAAGCTTTCATTAAAATACCCATGCGCCCGGGGTCTTGAATCCTGAACGTTGCAAACACATCGCCCCATCTAAGCAGTGCAGACACTAATTTTTCATTCATTGCGACAGGTAGCCCTATCTCTGTTTGCATCCTATTTAAAACTCCCTCGGACAGTTAAAAGGAGTCAAAGAAAAGCCTATCTTTTCCGTTTACACGTTTGCTCTGCCAACTTTGCTGGCGACCTGACGGTAACTGCGCGTGTGTGTGTGCGCGTATTTGCTGCACGTGCATGTGCGTGTGTCGCTTTCAACCAGGGATGTCACTGGCCCAGTTTCGAGTTTTTCATAAAGGTTGTTTGTGGAGGCTTTCAGGTGCTAATTAGGCTGCCGATCGATACGACTTTTCTTTATAAAAAAGTTTGTCCTCATAAGTTAAATGCGGTTAACTTTTTCCTCAACCGGTGCAGATTGCTTTTAGTTAAGGCTTGGTTTTAATATTTGACCGGCTTAAGAAAGAACGGCCTAAATGAATCTCTGATTTACCAGCATTTCCATAACAATAGAAGAACAATGTATACCGCCTTGATATTGAGCCTCTGGGAGTCCAAGGTCTGTACCCTTAGTACGAGTTTCGATAGTTTACTAAAACTTGATTCGTTTACGTTTTCTCCCATACATTTCTATGCAGCGCCCCTGGCGGACACGTTGATGAACTAAAAATGGCAGTACAATAATTTTTAAATGGATTCGCGCGTATTCACGTATTGGAAAACTCGTACTAGGGGTACAGGGGTTGGTTTTTAGAATCAACATTTAACATAATAGAAAACACGTGCTGTGTAAAAAACCGTGGTAAAGATTTTATAAACTGTCCTTTTTTTGGAGTCTGTATACGAATTTATTCATTAAAAATACCACTATTATATTGAAATCAAAGAAGAAATATAAAATGAGGATAGTAAAAAAAAAAGTTAGGTAGCCCTACGAGATCTACTTAGCAACACAACGTCATAACCCAAGCGTTGTATGTGTGGGTAACGAGTAATGTAAGTTGTCGTCGCTGCCCGCGAGATGTCGCTTTGTACCACACAGCATCATGTACAGCAGCATTAGTGCGAGTGCAAGTAGCGAGCCGAGTCATAAAAATTTCATTTGTCAATCTACAAGTACAGTCCGCTACTACGTTTCATGTACTTAGATAAACTAAGATAAAAAACTTCTCTTTAAACCAAATAATTATTTAAACAAAAGTTAGATACATTGAAATCGTTTTCTGTTCAATAGAGCTGCTCTTTTTATTTTCAATTTGAATCGATTTTGTTCTTCTCACTGAAGCTAGCTTGAACCTAAGTTGACATCAGCGTAAGTAACATTTATTAACCATAAATAAATTTTAGTTTGATTAATTAACATTACGTATGTACTCGATAATATCGTGTTAGACCAAAATGTGTAAGTAGTAAATTAGTATCTAGACATAGTTATTAACATCAAAGGCATGTCTAATTTCGTAGCTTATTGACTGAAGTTCTGGTACTAACAGCTTTACCACTAATCAGAATTAGACATCAAAACTTGACACGTTTCAAATGATCTCGCCAAAATCTTACAAGTCTAGCGAGTGGAATGGGTGGATATTCTATGACGGCTCCCGCAGAGGCTTGCGCGGCGCGAGGCTTCAGTGGTGACCGTGACTCGGTTCTGAGCGGACGTGTCGCGCGCGCTCCGTCTGCTCTCATACCGCAATCACATCGAGCGAACAGTGATACTCAATTTACCAAAAATATCCAACTCTGTGACAGTGCTAGTGTCTGTGTGTGAATTGCGAATACGTTGTGAATGACGTGTGCCATGAACGTGGATTAAACCTCTCAGGTACAGTGATTTGTGCATTTAACGCCTAGAGTTTGCGTCCTGGCTTTAAGGTAGGTGCTATTTCCTTAATTTACTATAGAATGGATTGAGGTTTTCATGTAATAATTTTAATAACATAAAAGTAGCTAAAACTAAGTTTGGCATAGCATATTATGGGTATGCAATCAGTAGGAAATGGAAGTTCGATTGTTCGTAGTTTCCCATTAAAGTATCACGGTGAGTGTGCGTGTTTCTATCGTGCACGCTGAAAATAAAACCACGCTGATATACGCAAATGGGTGAAATTGCAGGTCAATGATTAGATTTACATTGAACGCTTCATTTCAGCCACATGTTGGGCGCCAATTTTCACAAAAGCACCTACATAATTATAAAATATTAAGATGAATCTAAAGATTGACTATAAAGCTGCAAATGCAAACATGATAAACATTTTGTTGAAATAATTTAGGTATTATTCATTTATTAGTCATGTTTAATTCTTGTGTCAACTTTAGACTCCCAATTTGGGTGCCAAAATGTACCATAACGATTACGTTAGCTATGAATGTTTCTAGAAAATTTACCCAGTGATGGTATTTTACCATTATATTAATATCATCACAATTCTTTTCTATCTAAATGCGTTGGTATTTAATGTTAACCACAAAGCGTTGTGCTGAAGTTTTGATAGGTACAAAATCGTTTCAAAGCCGAGCAAACAAACCTTTCGGGCGTAATATTACGTACATAAAAACGCACTTAAGCATTCCAGGCATTATTGTGTACTTGGCTAACATCCAAAATATTTATTCTGCCATGTTTTTGCGTCTCATAACGTTTTCAAAAGATAAAAATAATGTTAACAGCTTAAATTTTTACAAAAAGGCATAATTTAACAATGTCCCTTTATCCCGCTTGCTCGAAATTAGGTGAAATAACCTTTCTGCTTAAGTTTTTCAGATGTAACGACCTAATAATAATTATGTTTATTTGTTATTATATTTTTTTTAATAAACTTTCGATTGTACGGAATACTTTTAATTACAGAGAAATGCGTCACATAATTACTTGAACTGGTGTCAACCATATTAAAAACGTGGTGTCAACCAGTCATGTGGTGACCATGATTCTACCCAGACTCCGAACAAGTATTTGTGGTACCTTTTCTATAGGTACACAATGACTTGGTCTGTCACGGAAATTGAGCCCACACTCTTCGGGTTATAAATCGACATGGTCAAGTTCAACCATCACTACGGTAGCCATCTAATTCATCATAATTCATCACTTTCATGGCAATAACATGCTTTTTATCCTTATAACATTTGCATTATTACCTATTACACCTACCAAGCCAAACTGTTGGCTTTTCTGATAGGTGCAAAATCAAAATCAAAATGTTTTATTGCAAATAGGCTATTCATAGCAATTTTACAAGTCAAATGTCGTTAGGAACTTAAATTAAATTATTATAATTACTGAGCAGATAAAATCACAAAGTGCACAATGTCAAACATTATAACTATTTATAGCAAGCCCATTACAATAAGTGTTTAAAAAAAAAAGGAGTTCTCTTATCCACTACAGGTGCAAGCAATACGGCACAAACACAATGCAGAATAGACAACTCCGATCCGTAGCTTCGATAAAGAAGAAGCTACAAGAAACTTTACAGTGACGTCATTTTTTAAGCCAATAAAGAGCTTGTTGGCATTCGACTGCGGCATCGTCATCATCATGATCAACAACGCCTTCAACTTCCTCTTGAAGTTCCTTCTTTTACCCATTGTCATCTCTCCACACATCCACCACAGCATTCTCATCATCAATGCATGCAATCTTTATAAGATACATGGAATTGTTATCACGCTATATATTTGCTTGTATAGAAACTTCGTGCTTTATCATGACTATTATATAGCAATAGTTAGATCCCGGGACATAGATCGTTAGCAAACTAATTCTACCTAATTTGAAACCTGCTCTGTGAGCTCAGAAACCCTTAATCGAAAGCATGTTACATGTAACTTGTAAGTATGTTAGGGAATCTAGTTTGAAAGTTACACTCGTGTTTGTAATCAATGATTAATTTGACGCCGGCGGCGACACTACGCTCGGCACGAACTAACTTACTTACGTACTTGGCGCGTAAAGACCTTGTTTGCCGATCTTTGAATTAATTCTATCAAACTACGAAATACCTTCGGCGAGGAAGTGAAACGGGGTCGTACAAGACTAACATTTTGTTCGAAAACGTGTTGAAGGAGTCTTTGATTTCGGAATTATTACAAGCCTTCCTTACTTGGCCTTCCTCATAACTTTATTCTCTGAGTATATTCAAAATGCTTATACCTGCTTTTGTTATTTCACTGCGAAATTGCAATATTTTACATGATCCGCGCTATATTATATATATATATATATATCAGAGTACGTTGCACGTATCATTTTGCTTGTTATAACTTCTGCAAGTTTTAATTGGCAAAAAGCACAGCGTGCGTCATCGGTCGATAATTATGTTACCGCAAAGTTGGAAAAATTACTGATTGGGAAACATGACACCCAGAAAGTTAGGCATCGGTAACGAACGCTTTTGTTCTAGTTTGCTGACATTATTTTTGTTTAGTTTTTGCAAGCACACGCTGTGGAAATTTGTTCCATTGGGTTTTCGATGATACGTTTAAGTAGTTATTAATTTGGCTGTCCATATCTTGTCAAGCTTTTAATTATTAAAGGTCATCAACAGCCCGTAGACGTCCACTGCTGAATATAGGCCTCCCCCAGAGAGCGCCACTTTGAGCGGCTGCTCGCTTCCCGCATCCATCGGCGCCCTACAGTTTTCACCAGGTATTGAAAGTGTATCTTACATAATATGAGATTTTGTAACCTTGCCTCAGTGTACATACCTAATTACAATCTGATACTTAATTATAATCATGTCACTAGACTGTAGTGATGTCTCAGCATATGCTGTCTTTTGCCATTTCCACTTGCTAATTCTAAGAGCTATATCGGTAACTTTAGTTGTCATGCGGAACTCTTCATTCCAGATTTTATCTCACGGGAAACCACTGAGCATAGTCCTTTTCATAACTCGTTGCGCAAGCAAAAAATAGTTATGTATAATGCACTTATATTTATATTAAGATCATTTCTCCTCATTACGACTACCCAAGTACCTATTCTCCGCTCAAGTAGGCACTTGCCAAGTATCTGGCGTGTTAAGCAATCTGCCGTGAGGGTTCCTTCGCGGGGAACAATGGTTTCGTATGATTTACGCGGAGCTCGCCCCGCTAATTATCGCTTAACACCCTGTCATCCATTACCGGCCTTTATGTACCGTAAAACTGTCAAATTCTGGCAAGTTTCTAACAATGGAGGTTTGGGATGTGCGACAGTTTGGTTTTTGAGGGTGCTGGTGATGACGAACTATTGAATTAGCTTTGTCACGTAATATCTACAGGGTGAATCTTTCGACTGGGTTTGCATAACCATATCAGAAAATATGGAGAATAGCAAAAAATGCTCGAAGTGTTTTAGAGCTGATTTTGAGGAAAGTAAATAAATAAATAAATAAATAAATTAAATAAATATGTGTGGACATTTCACACAGCGCCATCTAGCCCCAAACTAAGCAAAGCTTGTACTATGGGTGCCAGATAGCTGATATAATACTTATATACTTTTTTTTGGTTTGTAAATACATACATAGAATACAATATAACACCCAGACGCAGAACAAACATCTATGTTCATCACACAAATGTTTGTCCCGGGTAGGAATCGAACCCACGGCCCTCAGTTCAGAAGGCAGGGATACTACCAACTGAGCTATCGGGCCCGTCAAACAATAAAACACTAGTTAGATTTTGAAAATATTAATTTATTATGAATCAAACCTGTTTGTAGAAAATTAACAGTCTCGTTATCTTTGCAGTATCCCGCAGTGTCGGTTAGTATCAACCGGGATAGTAATGTTATAAGCTTACCTAATACTACCTGTCCTTACCTATCCGGTACTATGGGATATCGCAAAACCAATGTGTATTTTTTTCTAAATAAACAGGTTTGATTTCCATGTAAAAAAAACAGATGTTTCTAGTATTCTAATTTTCATCAATAAATAATTAACAAAAATATTTTTTTGATATTCAGTTTTTAAATACATTTATCACAATTTTGACTTATATTTTGCCAAACATTTTAAGCAGAATCAGTTGCTTTTACAATAATCGTTACATACTGAAATAATCTTAAATTTTCACGCTCAAATCAAAAATTTGACAGCCTCCGTGGTGTGATGGTTGAGCACGTCGGCTCATGACCCGTAGGTGGCAGGTACGATTCCCGCGACAAGTATTTAAGCACAGGAAAAAAAAGCGCACGTACTACATGTTTTGTGTCTGGGTGTTGTGGGCGCATGGTCCTCATAGTTTCTGGGTCCCTAGATACACGGAATCCTAGTTAGGGTCCAGGCCCTATGTATATAATCGTTCCGCGTTAGGCGTAGGCGATTATCTTTACTCATTGACATCATCAGTTAGTTCTTCGAGTGAAATGTGAAATAATTTATTATTTAAACCTGCAAGGAAAGTATTTGAAGTTGTAATTATTACTCTTTATGATAAAATTCCCCATCGGTTGTCAGTTCTACGAGCGATGTGACCTGCCCATTGCCATTTCAACTTGCTAATCCTAAGAGCTACATCGGTCACTTTAGTTCTCCTGCGGATCTCCTCATTACGGATCTTATCTCGCAGGGAAACACCGAGCATTGCTCTCTCCATAGCTCGTTGCGCGACTCTGAGCTTAGTAATGAGGCCAACAGTTAGAGACCACGTTTCAGTTCCATAAGTCATCACTGGCAACACACATGGGGAAGAAAGGTTCTCGAGTGGCGACCACGAACTGGAAGACGCAGCGTAGGCCGGCCCCCCACTAGGTGGACCGACGACCTGGTGAAAGCCGCGGGGAGCCGATGGATGCAGGAGGCGAGCAGCCGCTCTGAGTGGCGCTCCCTGGGGAGGCCTACGTTCAGCAGTGGACGTCTTCAGGCTGTTAATGATGATGATGATAAAATTGTGTTGACATACAAGCTCTTTTGTAGTCCACAACCCATATCGGTTATGTAAAGCATCGCGTGAGCCATGTAAGGCCGTATCTACACATCGCTTCATCGTGCAATATAAAACTTTCCATCATTCGTTTGATTCACTGTGCATGAGATCACTCGCGCCATCTATCAAATTCATGGTATATATGCTCGGATTTCATGGAGTTGATTTATATGAAGATAGTGTGAACTCGAGTTTATGAAGCCGTTACATTTGGTTTTCGATTGAGGGCTTTTTCCTGTTTGTTTCACTAAGCGTAGAATGATGCTTTGTGTTTTTGAAAATTGGTTGTAATACAGTAAGTACTGTCGTGAAGTTGAATTACAAAAGCAAACTAGAATAGGACTGTTAAGAATAATATAAGTTAGTCATTACATTATAACTGATAAATAACAATACCTGCTGTTATTCATGGAATTGCAGATATATTTAATATTGTATATTATAAATAGCTTTGTTTAGTTCATATTTTTATGGTATTGGTACAATAATACGCGGTTGACATCAAAGTTATTGACTTTATATGTAGTTAGGTTTTAATTACTATCGACTTGTTTGATTTTTAGTGTTGACTTAGATTGTGCAGGCCTGTAATTATAGTTGTGCTCGAATATTGTAGTTATTTATGTTGTGATCACAGTCAATATCTACTTATACTACGCAATGGATTTTAGTTTTGCTTTAGCTACGTGTACATGTAGTATAAAATAATGATGTATAAAATATAATGATTCTTAGCTGTACTAATGAAATATGTGCTCAAATAAGAAATTGTATAGCTACAACAAGAACTGACTGCTAAGTGGACGAGCGCCAGGAGGCAGCTCTGTGTCGGATGGCCGAATGTCGTGAATTTTATAATTTATTCTCACTTTTTAATATTAAGAGGTTGGTAGACTGTTTAAAAATACTATTTTGGTTGGCCACACTGGCGGAAGGAGCGTCCGCTGAACCATCAGCCAATTACGATGGCTGCCTTGGTAGTTCCGGTAAAATAATATTGAGGTTTAGGAGGGAAGTTTTGGAGGGAGGACAAGGTCCAAAAAGGCGTTCTATTCTGGTTAAGCAACCGAAGCGTCAAGACGTATTATTGCTCCTGTTCGTTTATTATGTACCGAGTGTGTACTGAATATTTATAGAAGAAAGAATATACAAGAATTGAAAAGGTTCTCTGTGTTTTACTTCAGTACTAGTTAATAATGAAAGTACGTGGTAAACTTTATTAGATTTCAGCAATAAGAACCTGTAAATGTATAGCGAAATGAAGCAAACATGTCAGGTTCTATTCAGACTGTTAATCTGAATTTTATCAACAGTGGTCTCAGCATAAAATGCACAAACTTAAGAAAAATATCAACCAACCTAATAATATCTTTCAGAAGCGCTGCGTTTACAAAATTAGGTTACCGTAACATTTCTTTGAGATTTATTCATAAAGGCTTCGCAATCAAATATTTACTCCCAACTGGAACATTGCCGTAGGTAATCTGATCTCGGCTCCGAAACAATCATCGCCATCAAAAGATAAAATCAAAACAGAATTTACTTATCACCAACAAAGCACTTAAAGGCCTTACTGGGAATATTATTCAGCACTTAACTGATACTTAAAGTTGTCACTGATCTTGAATTTATTAGTCTATTTAATAGATGTAATATTGTGAAGTTAGTTGAGACATAACTTGCAACTAAAAGCACATAAAGCTTTTACAATCAATTTTAGATTTATAGTGACAGCCTTTCATTTAGGTTTTATTTTTTCGTTCATTTGGACCCGCGAGATCTGGCCCCAAAAGACCTCATGCTTTTTATAAAATATATACGCAGTCTGCGTAAATAAATCTTTAACGACTAAAATAAAAAAAACAAGTTATTTTTTACCATTTTTCATCCAATATAACCTCAAATATATTTTGGGCACACACCAACTGACGCTTCTAATGGTTTTTGGATAGTTCCCCCCTCATAATACCGCCTTTATAGAAGAAAGATTTTGTGTCTTAAATACCTCATTACTTTGGACAGGCGTTAAGTCTATTCTAAAATCATATGCCATTAAATTCACAAACACAGACTTTGTAATTAAATCCATTAATAATTAAAGCATCTCCTTTTACTATTTGCTTAACCTTATCCCATTATGTCCTTAAATTAATTCATTATACCTCATTATTTGAAAAGGGTGAAGCGAAAGCAGAGTATAAATTTTCATATTACAATACTGGAAAGGTAAGAGTAGCGTTGACCCCAAGGCCGGGAGTCCCGGAGGCATTCCGTCCAGTATCTTTATGAATGTAAGTTATTACCACATCCGTTTCTATCTTATGACCTTTGAAATGATCAGATAGGGCGAGACCCCAGCGCTGGACGCAGTAAACACATCATAAAGATTCGAGCGCGGGGTCGTTCTGACTCCATCTTACTGACTCACTGCGTACAGATTTCATTTTCGATCACCATTTCAAGGCTTATGGTGATTTGAAATTTGAATCAAGAGCAATGGATGGATAGACTTGAATAATTGTGATTCCAGAGAGCAAGCAAAAATGCTAAGAAAAAAAATATATTTGGAAGATAATAATATAATAATATAATAAATAATAAATAAACATATACGTATAAAATACATTTTTTAAATTATTTATGATGAATTTACGACTAGGGATCATCGAATAAAATGAACCGAAATCAATTTAATATTGTGAACTAAAAATCACATTATTACCGTTTGTCGCATAATGTCAGAAAAAAAAAACTCATATAACACTCCTGATGGCCCTGACCATGGCTGTACCCTCATAAATCGCGATAAAGGCTTATTTCAATCTGGAACATTCCAGCCACGGATTGGAATTCTCAATTTGTAAATTGCAGGAATAATTTCATATTATCTCGTTCCGTGCAGCAAAAAGGTATTATTTTCACGTAGAAATAAGGCCGCAAAGGGCGGCAAGGAATGTACCATTAATTAAAAGTTGGCCGCGGGACCCGACGGAACATATAATTGCTGAAAAACATCAAAGGATTTTTAAGAGAATACCATTTTGAACGCTTTCACATAGATAAGGCATTATTTGGAGACAACGCAAGGTTATGAGTTTTAGAGCTCTTCATCAAGATAAATAGAGCAAGATTTTGGCCTTTAATAAAAAGGCCAGGAATTCATGTTGACCTATTTCAGGTACAAGAAATTAGTTTGACAGCTATGTAGTGCCACAACACATTTTAGGTACCTTTTAGTTATAAGTAATCTTCCAATAAATGATTCTCTGAAATGAACTCATTGCTTCTTTTGTTGAGTCCCCACCTTCCTATCACATGGGTACAATATGCTTGACGTGACACAAATAATAATGACGTACTTTTAACTCACTTGCTGACTGCATGGCTTCACAAGCAGCTCAGAAAATAACACGTCTCACCTCTCAAAAGAAAAATCTCAGAACTTTAACATTGCTGAACTGCTAAACTCCACAAAATCTCTTTAGAAATATTACACAATTTCCTGCACGTTACCGTCCCGCCCGACTTTATTCCGAATGCGTCAACGGAAGGGCATTTCTCGTTACCTACCTTTTGCGCTGGGGCGATAAAATAGACGAGCAGCGAGTAAGCTAGTGTGTGACTTGTTTACTCATTGGTGTAACGTTTAAACCTATTTAAATGTGATATCATTTATTTATCATTTCTATTCACTTTAGTGTATAGAAATGCCACAATAATTAAAGTAATGACTTTCATGCCACATCATGATTCGTTTATGCATTTGCGGATCTAGACTAAGCGTGACCTCTGTATCTTTTTGTGCCTTTTTCAGTGTTGATGTACGTTTAAGACTTAAATTTTTATTACTAACTAATTATTATTAAAGTGACGAGCATTTGCTTGAATACCTATTTAGACGAACTTTGCAGAAAAGTCCTACCACCTAGTGAACCTATGTCATTCTAATGAAAACCATTTCCTAAAGGTTATGTCAGGTTACATTTTGGGTCCTTTTCTCTTCTTAGTTTATATAAATGACCTCCCCTTCCTAGTGACAAAAACTTGTGACATAATCTTATTTGCAGATGACACTTCATTGTTATTTAATTTAGATAGGAAATCTATAGATACTACTGGTATTAATAACACGTTATGTACAATTAACAAATGGTTTAGTGCCAACAATCTAATGCTCAATGCAAGCAAAACTAAATGTGTAAAATTCTCTCTAGCAAATCATCCTACTTCTTTTGATGTTCATGTACATAATAATAAGCTTGACATTTCAAATAGTTCCAAATTTCTTGGTCTGACACTTGATTCTAAACTTACATGGGCAGCACATATTACGGAGCTTTCAGGTAAACTTAGTTCTGCAGCATATGCTATACGAAAAATCAGAGAATTATCTGATGTGAGAGCCGCTAGGATAGTTTACTTTAGCTACTTTCACTCTCTGATGTCGTATGGCATACTGCTGTGGGGGAATGCTGCTGACGCTGGTAGTATATTCATTTTGCAAAAAAGGGCGGTGAGAGCCATCTATGCACTGGGATCCAGGGAATCTTTGAGGGAGCACTTTAAAACGATTAATATTTTGACAATGCCATATTTATATATATTTACTTGTATTATGTATGCGCGTAAACACTTATACAAATACAAAAGTAACAGTCATCATTATGGAACTAGAAATAAGGAGAAACTTAATTTACGCAGGACTAGACTAACAAAGGTAAACACAAGTCATTTGTAAATAATTGCGCCCGTTTTTACAACCTTGTTCCTAGATCTATTTAACTGCTAAATGAAAGGCAATTTAAGAAAAATATTAAGGATATTTTAATTAAAAAGGCTTATTATGGTGTAACTGATTTCCTCCCAGACCACAAATACTGGAACTCCCTTGATTTACAACACAATTTTGATTTGAGTACACTTTAACACGGTACTAGCCAAAGACTTCTAAATAATGTATATCTCTATGGTACAAGCATATTTTAATAGTAACTTATACAAGCATTTTTTTTTAAATCTTTTTTTTATGCACTGATATTTATTTAGACATTTTACACTTATTTTGATAATTTTGTTTTGTTGTCAATTAAATGACTTTTGTATTATGTTAGATGCATGCAAAATTTAACAACTTATTGTGTGTTACTATTGTTGAAAAGTCTACTTTTTAAACTATTATTTTAAAAATGTAGAACTTATCTATTCATATTGAATTTTTTTTAAATGTATTATTGTTATTGTTGTTAAGAAATTGTGTATTATTGACTTTCATAAGTGTACATTGTGCCTATATGATAATAAAATTGAATTGAATTGAATTGACAGCTCAAGCCTGAATTATCCAACGGCACAACATTGTGATATATTGAAACGTAAGCTCAGAGTCTAGTATGTGCTCATAACATCACAACACGTCCTAACTGAAGCTTTAGCAGTTTCGTTGCATTCTGTCGCAGTGAGTGTGGCGTCCTTTATATCTTGTCTTAGATAAGACCGTGTCACAGTTTAGTAGTGAGTCGAAATTTTGGATCAGATCATAGAAACACGTGGAGTGGATTATCAAGGTACGGCTAGTGGATAATATTTGTGGTCCCGTTTGTACGGATTTACCGCTTTGATGTCGTACGTACTTGTATGGTAAGAATCCTTTTCCAGCTATGTTAACCGTAAACCATATGTAGGTTACGTTATCATTAATAGGGGTTCTGATACTTCACCAAATCTTAGGAATCACTAGTGTAGCTATAAATATTTTTTTTAGTATTTTTACTTTTTTGTAGTTGTCTCATTGTTGTGTTGTGTGTGTTTGTAGAAAGGTTCTCGAGTGGTGACCGCGAACCAGAAAGTGCAGCGTAGGTTGGCCCTCCGCTAGGTGAACCGACGACCTGGTGAAAGCCGATGAATGCAGGAGGCGAGCCGCCGCTCAAAGTGGCGCTCTCTTATTTTCAGCAGTGGACGTCTTCAAGCTGTTGATGATGACGATGATGATGTAGTTGTGACTATGTTTAACATTATCCGTCTTACCACAAAAATAATTTTAATCATCGCTTAGATACATGTTTAGTTAGACAGCGTCTAAAAGTGAAATGCTCCTTAAACGAATGTTTTATTTTTGTCACTACAAAACCATGTTTATACCGTGTTTACTTAAACACTGTCTAACTCGATCCACATTTTTTAAATAAGGTGACATTATACGAATCGTTTCATTCCGCGCAGAACTCATTTTGTAAATCCAATACATGTTAGCTGTGACCATAGAAAAAACGGAACGTTATTAGCGTGAAGTTTGACTGTGTGTGTTATGGTGGCAGCGACAGTTAAACACCTCTTAAACTAAGGGTTGAGTATGTTTAAATTTTAGCACGTGTTTAACGCCCGTCTATCTTAAACGAGCGTTAGGCGCGGATTTGTGGTATGGAATTCATGAAACAACTGTTCAACAAGTGTTTAAGGAGCGTCTAAATCTTTTGTGGTAAGACGGTATAAGTTTAAAAATCTTGATATAGGTAGTTACTCTATTTAAGATGAACACAAATAGTATTACCAAGAAATCTATTTTAGCTTTCATAAATCGGATACCGATAAAATAATAAGAAATCATTAGTTTCCAATAATAGAACTACATTGTTCACCTCGTCGCATAGTAACCATTACTTGACAGTTCCTCGAAGCTGTCGCCTTAATTATTCCTTTGTGGGTCTATCGGCGGCGCAGTGGGAATGACAGCTGGTTCAACGGGGTAATGTGGCGTTGAAAGGTTTAATAGCTGTACTGTGCAGTTTATTTGTGTATTGAACTATTTTGATTCCAAAACAATCACAGTGTTGAGGTTTAATATCGTTGGGTAACATATTCGATCAGAAATGAGGAGATCCATAGGAGAACTATAGTGATATAGCTCTTAGAATTAGCAAGTTGAAATGGCAATGCGCAGGCCACATCGTTTGCAGAACTGACAACCGATGGGGAAGAAAGGTTCTCAAGTGGCGATCACGAGCCAGAAGGCGCAGCGTAGATCCGCTCCCCACTATAACTCCCCACTATAAAGGTGGACCGATGATCTGGTGAAAGCCGCGATGGATGTAGGAGGCGAGCAGCTGCTCAAAGTGGCACTCTCTGGAGGAGGCATATGTTCAACAGTAGACGTCTGCAAGCTGTTGGTGGTTATAATGATGATGATGATGAACATATTAGAAGCAATTGCAAACCTCAATGATTTATCCATTCACATTGCTATTATTTGGTCGTTTTAATGTTTATTTAAGCCAGTTCGTCAAAGAAATTCTTAAATAAATATAGAAATACCAAAGTATATCAACTTCATCAACTTTCACCTACAAAATGATTACGGAAACTTAAAATCGGCAGTATTTACTCAAAAACAGCCAAAGTGAGCAACCGTTGTGCTCCAAACTCCCCGGGCAACTTCTGCGGAACTTGATTAATTATCCCAAAAATCTGTTAAGTATAAACTTTCCCACGGTCACTGTAAATACTGAAAGTAGGTGAGAACGGAAGGTCAAAAGGGCAATACTTCAGTTTGACCACAGTGTATTGGTAAACAGAGTTGAAGCTTTACACACACTATATTCACTCGTTAAAGGCCATGTTTTGGCTACATGTGATTCTGCAACTAAAACATTTTGCATAGGTACACAGACGTTTTACAACCCAGATGATATTATGACCCTTACTCAAGCCTATGGACTAGTTTACACTTTAAAGTATCCCATTTGGGCAGACTAATTCATATAAATCCATGACGCAAATATGTTTGGAGATTGTTTATATGAATTATATCATGGCTTCGTATAACTTAAACAAAATTCCAAAATTGCCGATATAAACAACTGTTTGTAAATCAAGCGCGTGGCTCTGATGAACGGTTCGCGTGCGTCTACAAGTACCCACCGATCCATTACAATAAGCTTTCTTCGCTCCCCGCGGGTAGTTTGCAACTATCGCAACTCGATAGCTCGTAACTGCTAGATTCGTGTTATAGGGGATACTGCTAGCGGTTAGTTAGTAAGAGTGCGAACTAAAAGTATGAGAATAATTTCTTCCAGTAAAGACGCTAATTTCTGCTTTTCTTTGTACCTAATACGAAAAGTGTTTTATTAAGAGCATGGGGTCCCATCAGGTACAACCAAAAAATAGCCCAAACTTGAAAAAAAATTAGTAATCGTGTCTAGAGAGTTACTAGTTAGTGTCCAGTGTATTCATTTGGCCCAATACTTCGCCAACACGCAATTAATGTTGCTTGATAAATCTTGCGTCATGCAGAACTAAAATAATTCGTAAATAGCCCGCGTTATTCCGTTGTATGGGATGAGGCTTCTGTACTGTAGGTATTATATTATCTGGGCTAAGAGAGAGATTTTATAGTTTAATTCATAATATTAGATAGATTCCGGAGTGGTGACCACGAACCAGAAGACCAGCTAAGTAAACTGACCATCTGATGAAAACCACAGGGAGCCGATGGATACAGGAGCCAACCAGCCGCTCCAAGTGGTGCTCTATGGAGGGCCTATGTTTTAGCGGAGGACGTTGTCAGGCTGTTGATGACGAAAACGTTATCTATTGCAAATATTCTACTAGTTTGTTCGTCTTACTACTTGATTTTACTTTGGTTCTAGTCAGTATACTATACACTAGTACCCAATATTGAATACCAAGGTGGTACAAACGCAATTAGCTCACATAACACGATTAGCCTTAACCTTCACACGAAGATTATCAAACGGCTTACGAAACGAAATTTAAGTGCGGGTCGCGCTCTCGAATAAATTCAACGTAGGAGGTTTTTAATATCGCCCGACGAGAGGACCCGATTGTTCGCGACGATTGCAGGTGCGGTTGACTTTTCGCAGCCCCCTGAGTGGCAGCTACTTTTGTGCTGGCGCGGGGGGTGAAGAGTGAAGTGGGTCGATAATCAGGGGCTGTCAAGGAAATGGCGGACGTGTAGGGAAAAATAACCATATGTATATTTTTGAGAATCAGTTTTGGAATATGTCTCTAGCAGAGTTTAAATCCAAATTCAAATATTTTTTTTCAAGTAGGATAGTTTTAGCACTTTTGCATGTCATACTCAGAGTACTAAAGTTCAAAAATTAAATATAATATTTGATAATTTGGGCTTTTCAGTTGGTATTGGATTAAAATGACGCAAGCATATAATTTACATAACATCCGTGCCATAGAGCTGTTAATAGCGGTTAACAACCGCGAAAATAACACAACGTTATGTGAAATAGTGTGAAGCTGACATCAAATAACTGCAGTTTTAGGTTATGCTAATTTAAGAGTTATAATTGTAACGTTAGCTACACGTAATTTTTATTGACAGACTTGAAAACAAGTAGATGAAAATTGTAATTTTATTATTAGGTTACATGTTATGGGTGTTAAATGGGAGCAGGGTTTGCACAGTGGAAACAGCGTGTAAACAGAATATAAGCAGTAATATTTATTTTTATCAAAACATCCTCGAGATCGGTCACACAAGTTCTCTATGTAACTAGGTAAACATACCACCTATCATCGAACACTTAGTTCTTTAAATTCAAATTTATATCTTTGATATACAAATAAGTTTGTATATCCAACACGCCCCTTTAAATTTTAGTTTAAATAACTTAAATAACATCTAAACTAATAGGGCTTAACACCTAAACCATACAAACATTTATTATGTTTAACACTTGGTAACGGCTTTGTTAGTACGTCGGATAGCATGGAGTCAGTGGGCACATGTCTCACTTCAATTTGCTTATTGTCATTCAAACCCCCTATGAATGATACCTGATATCAATATGTTTGTTTACTTTGCGCATCTTACGCCAAACAAATTGCACCTTGATTATCGGCATGAATAACTACTCGAGCATACCTTACAAGTCCCACTCTTTTGGAATGCACACCTTCCTTCATCGCTCGCTTCCGACGAGCTGACATACTCCGCCTTAAGTACATGTCGAAGTCGCAACGCTACGCTGCTTACACGACAGCCATGATATGCATGCCCGTACTGACTAAAATAAATCATTGCCTAAAAATTAACGCCTATCTAAAATACAATCTCCAAAAACATACTCAGAATATCCTTCTACAAGCTTACCAGCTCTTCTGCACATTATCGCTCCCTTAAGATATCGCAATAGTGCTTAGCCGCCTTCCAATCACACGGCTCAGGATTATTTTACATTCTGACAAAGTATTTTAGGTACTGCGTTCACAATGTCAGGCCTTGTAGCCTTCCTATCAACTCCCCATAATGGCCAATTCTCCTGATGCACTGACTCACAGTTTTCAATCAGCTTTGGAAATTATATCCATCGGAGTTACACATTTATTCACAGCGTATTTTATTAATTCACGCCGTTGTAAAAATATCCAAAATATATTTTTTTTGACAATATGATTGATGGGGTGATTATCAAACGTCACAATTGAGGAGCGGCTAAGCCTGAAAATCTATTAAAACATTTGATTTCCACAGTTGCGTATTTTTTTTTCGAAAATGTATCGTACAGGTGTTTTAATGAATTAGTAATAGTCTGTGTAATTATATAAAAGAAAGAGATAATATTTATTTGAAGATGAATATCCTAAGTTCTTTGGCGCGTCCATTACTTACCTGTATTGGTTTATCAGAAAAAACTCGCTTATAAAAGAAGAAACAAAATAAAATGTATATGTCATATTGATGACAAATACATACGGTATTTGAAAAAAAAAAAAAAAGTTTTCTATTCATTATTAGGTTTTGTATTTAAATTATAACACAAACAATTTTGTCCGAGGTAAAAATACTAATATCTTTGGCGCACAGAAACTGTGTAGCTACTCTGCTTAAAAGGACCATGAGAACACAATTGCCGACCTTCCCCGCACCCTTTAGTCACGTGCTATTCAACACCAGGAGCAAAAGTGCGCATTCGTTACAATGCGAGAAGAAATATTTTTTTTTCCAACCCATAACGGAGTTTCGCCCGGTAAGTGCCTAATTTCTTCGATGGTTATGGTCTTGCTATTATTTGAATCTGATGCTTGCATATTTTTGTGCACATTTCCTCAGTCAAACAGTGCGCACATGGCAATAAAAGGTTATAATCGTACATCAGCTGTTTGTGAAAATAAATAATCATTGATGATTTCTAATTTCTTTGGCCCTAATTTCTTTGGATTTCTTTGGCATATTGCGCCAATGAAATTAGCGTTAGTACAAAGAAATTAGAAATAAGATCTATAACATAGTAAATACCATTAAGAAAACGTTAAATGCATTCAAATGTCTATTACACTAAGCTTATGTTGTTTTAAACTGACACTAATTTGTATAATGGCGCCATTTCATATGTAATGTTTTTGGACAACTAGATTTATTGAGCCATTATGTACAATAACTAAATTAATCAATTTAACTGTGATAATTATAATATACAAGGTGACCTTGGATTGGTATGTTTTCCTGAAAGGGGGGGGGGGGGGGCAGGGACCATGATATCCCACAAGTTGTGACACTTGGGAGTTTAGGCGGGAACGCGGAAAAGTTCACGTCGTTGCATTGTATTATTTCTCAAAACTTGTGCTTTTTCCAGTGTTAATGCTTAAAATTGGTGGCGTTTTACGCATTAAGTGCTGAAGTACGAGCATGAGTGTGGGCAAGTGATATAATGTGGTGAAACGTGATTTTCGGTGTTGGTTCCAAAATTCCATAGAAGCTTCTAGTAAAGTTGCCACCACTTTACTGGAGCATGACTGAGACTGGAGTATGACTACCTGACTTAGACTGGACTATGACTATGACTAAGACTTGACTTCACGTAAAATATTCTATTAACATTGATGAATAATTACAATACTTGACACTAGCTAAATACACTAAGGCCTTCGTTCTCTATATCCGAGTAAAGTTCCGACTTTGCGGGCCAGTGAGTAGTACTGATCGGGACGTAAAGGCGTCGAGTAGTTCTTTTCAGTTTCACGAACGAAAACAGAGTTTCGATCAGCTACTCAGTGAGTAAAAATTTAGGATGATCTGTAGCAACGTCAATTGTTCATTATGTTCATTCAATAGTCACTCCAACTGCTGTCAGTGACGTCATTTTAGGTTCGTTTTTTATTTTTTTTTTGACATTTCTACGTGCCAGCTATATGCTGCGGTGCGGTAGGTGCCCTGCAAAGAGTATTTTACCTACTTAAAAACAGTAAGTAAAGAGTTACCTTTACAAAAAGGGGTATCAACTAAATAAATTAATGTAGTGAGGAATGTAATACGAATTTAGATTACATTGTTTAGTTCAACGGGAAATATAATAAGTACTTAATACCTATAGGTACCTGAAATATGGTTTTATCTTGACGCTATAATAAAAATTAAAACAACACAAAACAAAAATATCATAATATTATATAAGTATTTAACATATTATAATTGAACAAAAACTCTTTTAGTAGTCATCGTCATCATAATCATCAGCCTGAAGACGTCCACTGCTGAACATAGGCCTCCTCCAAAGAGCACCACTTTGAGCGGCTGCTAGCCTCCAGTATCCATCGTCTTCCCACGGTTATGAGCAGACTGTTTTAGTAATTAAATACAATGATTTCTATATTCATAAGTATCTGATCTCGAAATAGAAACAGGAATAGTCGATGTTTTTATAGCAGTAGCGTAATCAACAGGGTTGGTAGTTTACAGTTCCGTAGATCTCAGTACTTGTGGCATGCAAACTATAATAATAAATTACAAACACATGCGAGCTTGCAACAAGTTTTGCTATTGCCGTCGGTTAACCGTACTAATCGGCAGCTGATGTGTCCTGTAAGTAGCAGCCTGGTTTACGGGTCGGCTAGCGCTACTCGGACATTCTTAAATTCGTTATTGCAGTTACAAGTGACATTACGTGGTGGCTAGTCAACTCGGAACATTACTCGGATATAGAGAACGAAGGCCTAAGTGTGCAGCCAAAATATAAGAAGAAAAAAAAGTTGTGACAGCCTTACTTGAAACTGCGTGTTTCAAACCTCTATGGGCTACTACTAATACTATGAATTCATTTCTAAACACAGGTTATTAAATTCATTTATAATGCATTTGGTCCAGGACAAAGTTCAACCACCCAGCTGCGCTAAGGCTATCTTCGATCGTAAACAATATACGGCATTTTTCTTCACTGAAAAACTATTAATTTAGAAAAGTCGTCGGAGATACATTGTCTAACTTGGGGTGTAGATTTACCCCCTTTCGGGATAATATACCAATTCAAAGTCAGATGGTATATTATGCATATGTATTGCTATGCTATGCCTTTCTTTACCTATCCTGCTGGTGAAATAATAAAACCTGGAAGTACAGGCTGACTATAAAATATTGGTAGAACTGTTTTTATACTATACTAGCTTTTGCCCGCGGCTTTGCACGCTTGTGTTATGTTATTTTTACGTTATACTTAGTCTAATAATAGATCATGTATTTCGTACCAAACAACAAAATCCAATAAATCTTTCCGAAGCTGAGCACAGTAACCTGTATAAGCATAGGTATGGTATAGGTATAACGCAAGCATAGCCGTGAGTGGAAGCTATTTAAGCCATTACCTAAAATTAAATGTTTTGAGTCTAACATAGATTTATAACAGTAAAAGAAGTTCCAAACAAAAAACTACAATTTTATAAGTACCTCTTCATATTACAACAAAAAGAAATCATCATCACTTCACTCAGGTCTTTAACAGATGTTTCAGTAAATTTTGTTTAGGTAGTAGTTACCTAAGCAGGCAGGTACAGTTTAGAAAAATATGGAAGAATCACACACGATGATCCTGTTTTGCTCAGTTTTACATATTACCCGCGCGCTATTTTTTCCATTTACCACATTTTTTTACCTTCTTAAGTTGGTTCCTTACGAAATGAGTACCTAACTACCTACACATAAGACAGTTACTTACCTACTATAACTATAACCTTCTTGAAGTAACCGAGTAATCAATCATTTTCTGCTCCCGGTTTATTTAAAAGCCCACAGATCTAAAATATTTTAACTATTAAAAACTTATTTCATGCAAGAAGAAGAAGAAGAACAAATCAAAAACAGTCAAAAACGAACGTTAAGTGCCATGTTGTTAATTCGAGGATACAATTTTATTGCTCTAATGAATACCTACATATTATTATATCTAAGTACCTACCCTTTTTAAACATTTTTCATCAAATATTTCGTATCATTGGCTAAATACAAATAATAGCACCTCTAGCGGCTTACTTTAATGCCAAAATAAAAAAGGTTTTGAAATACGTAGCAATGGTAAGGGTCTATAACATAAGTAGCTATAAGTACTATAGCTGTATTGAAATGACATTAGCTGTGGAAGAGTAACCGATTTCCGAAATTTCATCCTAGTACATTTTGGAGTTAGCGTTTGGCATTAGCGTTAGTGGTTGGTATCTTTGCTAGACCCCCAGGTACCTTAAAACTTCCTTGGGGTCGATCAAGAATGTAGCAGTAGCGCAAAAATAATTTTATCTACCTAATTAGAATGGTAACGTGTAGTAAGTTTATGTAAATAATACACATCGCCAATAAAGAACATTGCTCCCGCCAAAACCCTATAAATCGAAAACTTGAATAAAAATGTAAGCTTCAATATTGGCAAAGTATGATAATCGCGTGAAGCCTTATGAATAATTATAAAAAGTCTAAGTACCTACCCTTTTTAAACAGTTTTCATAAAATACTTCCTATCATTGGCTAAATACAAATTTTTTCTAATGCCAAAATAAAAAAGGATTTACAATGCGTAGCAAAAGCAAGGGTCAATTAGGCACAGATTACTGAATATGTTACTACTAAAGGTTAAGCTATAGGTACTATAAATACAATTTTAAATACTTATTTCGAATGGTAACGCGTAGTAGATTTTTGAAAACTAATACATTGGTAATACCAGATCGCCAATAAAGAATTTTGCCCTTGCCAGAACCCAATAAATCGAAAACATAATAATAATTTAGTTATGTTTCAATATTGGCTAAATATGATATCGCGTGAAGCCTTAAAACTTATAGTAAAAATTCTAAGAAGTTTTTAGTTTTCTAAATTCCTTGTTCTCTGTGTCGTGCTCATATTCAAGAAGGTTCTCATACCTATCCTCTTTTTTAGTTTGGACCACAGATTAACGAAAAAACTTTTCTATATGTAAATACATATGACTTCCTTGGGTATAGGGTTACATAATGAACACATTGTTTTTCTCTAATCTGCATTTCATCGAGCGCAGACGAAGTTATCGCGCGATGTATTTTGCCGTAGCCCGAAAAGTGTGATACACTGCCGGTAATGCAGGCGCGCCAATTGTTATTTACTGTTTTTTGTCTTTTAAGTTATAAATAAAAACATACATTAAATTACTTCCTTATTGCTTAGTGCAGTGAGGATTGTTCAGAATGAAATAAAAATGACTGGAGTTCCGTACTCAAAGGGTAAATCCTTATTACTAAACCTCCGCTGTCCGTCTGTCTGTCTGTCTGTCCAACAGTCATCAGGATCTACTCATGAATCGTGATAGTTAGACTGTTGAATTTTTCACAGAAGATATATTTCTGTTGCCACTATAACAACCGTGATCCGTATTCAAAGGAACAGATAAACAGACAAATAAAAAAAAAATGGTTTTACTTCATATTGATAAGGAATTATAAATTAAAACTATCACAATTTATTTTTGTAATCGCAAATAATACTCTCACAGTTTGTAAAACATATTTATTCGCCGACACGCAATATAACGTGCAGCAGGCAAACAAATTGACTGTGTGTCCAGGTTAGGGCGCTACAAAAACATCGAGGATAGTCAACAGAGATAGCAGTGTAGCAGAGTAACATATTTTTTCTCTCATCTATGGTTAGTAGCCAAAATATAACTTTCTTTTTGACACTGGCTAAATACCTACACTATGTGTGGAGCCAAAATATAAGAAAAAAATCTTACCTTAAGGCCTTGAAGCCGCCATCTTGTTAAAATCCCGTTCCATTTCATAATGAAACCTTAATCATTTTTACAAAAAAAAAAATTAACGATATATAAAATTTAATATATCCTATGTTGTGCGCCGGGTTTTTCTAAGCTTATTAGTGAAAACCGCATGAAAATCCGTTCAGTATTTTCGGACTTGTGCCGTAACAAACAAACAAACAAACAAACAAACAAACAAACAAACAGACAAAATGTCTAAATAGTAGCTTAACGTGATCAGCGAAAAATTTCAAGCCAACCTGTGTCATTTTTTTTTGATATCTTGCATTTACAGATTTTTTTATCTCTACAGTTTTATTATATGTATAGATTAATTCCCCTTGTTTCAGAGCACAAGGTAAATATAAAATTACTTATGGCAAAACGTAAAAAGAAGTCAGCTAACAAAATACACAAAATAACATAATGTCAAAGTTAGTGATTACGATGCAATATATAACTGCACGAGAGAAGACAGGCAGAAAACAAAAAAGAAAAGAAAGACTAGCTGAGCACAAGAGATTAGAAAGAATTAGGAGCGCCCCAGAAGAAGCGGATTTTAAAGCAAAATAGAGAGTTACCATAAAAGAAAAGCTGCGAAGAAAATTTTGTCTGTTAGTAATGACAGGTAAAAATCAAAAATTAATACGAAAACGCAACAGAAATCATTTTGGGAATTTTACTACAGATAGAAACAGCATAATAAACGTCTCGAAGTGATACTGGATTGATATTACATGTGATAATTAAAATAATGTCAAATAAACAAAAATTATAAGTTGTTTTATTTAATAGGTACACCTACTATATTTTTTTACTTAAAAAATAATGTATTTAATGTAATTTCTTATTTCATTGTTAACAAATCTAAGTTCTTTGGCATGTTTCCTAATTTGTTTGGTACGTTTTCTAATTTCTTTGGTACATGACTAATTTCTATGGCCAAATATAGTTTAAAATCGTTAAAACTTCGAATCGGCTCGATAGATTTTGAGGCGAATAACACATAAATGTAGGCCTTAGAGACCTTTACAAGGTATGTTATTTAATTTTTGAAAATAAGTAAAAACAAACTGCGCCAAAGAAATTATGTTTTTTTAGGCACTTTTTGATAAATTCGACGACAATGTCATTATAATGACATTGTCATTTCGTCGAATTGTCTATGCATGAAAATAGTTGACCTCCTTGGTTTCACAAAAGAGTCAAACTCAGACAATTCAACCTTAAAGTTCATCTAACCTTAAAGCTTTCTTTTGGATAAGCCACCAAAATACCCACGCAAACCAACACAAAAGGGTGATTTCCAACGCTCCTTTTGAAATAAAGACATGGTGCGTTCAGACTTCGTTTCTCGTTGTCCTGGTTCCTTCCATCCAACTTTTTCGCTGCTTTTAAACGCATCCTTTAAAGTTGTTTCAACGGAACCTACATAATCCACGATACCGTTATCGTCCGAGCCACTTTGTTGCCGAACTTCTACCATTTTGTACATTTTCTTTGGACACCCTACACTACCAGTTCGCAGTAACTTCAGTCGGCCAGGAGCTCTCTTCAGTGTCATACTTCGCTGAATTGCTTGATCATCATGTTCACCCAATGATATTTTGGTTTCACCTAATGATACTCTGGTTTCCGAGCTGTCATGTAGATATTGATCGTGATCGCCATCTTCTTCTGCAGATTCTGGACACTCACACCAAATCTCTTTATTCTCATTATTATCGAACTCATTCAGCTCTTCAGTATCCTGTACTTCACCAGATTCTTCATTTTCTCGTGTACATTTCAACAATTCAATGTCTATAAATTGTTTTTCAACTTCTTCTTTTCTCTCTATATTTTGTTCTTGGCTCGAGATTTCATTTAATAAACCCTTATCTTCATGAAATTTCACATCTCTCGCAATCGTGAACTTATTTTCTTCTGGAATTCACACTCTGTATGCTTTTGCATTTTTCGGATATCCAACGAAAATTGCCGGAATACCTCGTGCTGCAAATTTACCTTTCTTTGGATCCTTATTCAAGATATAAACCTTCGATCCAAACTTCCTCAAATAGTCAATCTTGACAGGAGCTTCAAACCATCGTTCGTACGGAATATCACCTCGCAGACTAGATGTAGGACATCGATTTCTTATGTAGCATGTTGTGTCCACTGCTTCTGCCCAAAAATTAGTCGGAAGATCTGAACTCAGTAACATGCACCGGGCCATCTCTACTAGAGTTCGGTTCATTCTCTCCGCAATTCCGTTTTGCTGTGGTGTCAATCTACGTACTATTCCTTCTTGTTGTAAAAATGTATCAAATTCAGCACTTCTATATTTACCGCCGTTATCACTCTGAAAATATTTGATTCTCGATCCTGTCATATTTTCAACCTCAGTTTTATAAAATTTAAATGCATCCAAAGCTTTACTTTTCGCACTCAAAAAATAAACTTGACAAAAACGCGTACAATCATCAATAAAGGTTATAAAATACTTAGCACCTCCTTTCGATTCACAACGCATAGGTCCTACAATATCGGAATATACTATCTTTAATTTCTCAACGCATGGTCCACTAGCTTCGGAAAATGATAACGCGGTCATTTTCCCTTTAGCACAGATATCGCAATCACGTAATTGTTGTACATCGTTCACGTTAACATCAGCACCCAACTTACTTAAAAGCTTAGCGACATCATTACCATTCAAATGCCCTAACCGCTCGTGCCAACTACGTATATCAACATTTGAGTCACTCAAGTTACATACAGCTTCAGACTCTTTGACACAATACAAATTACCTTTACGGTAAGCAGACAATCTAACCTGTCCCTTTGTATCAATGACGTTAGCACCATCACGATCAAAAGTGACTTCATAACCAGCATTGGTTATCTTAGCTACCGAGATTAAGTTTGTCCTTAAATTTGGAACGTATAGCGTGTCACTTAAGTCAATTGTATTCCTCGAGCATTCATTGCATGCCGATAATCGAACAGTACCCTTACCTTTAACTTGCGTACATTTGTGGCTAAATTTAATTCACCGCTCATTATTGACAAACTGCCCCCGAACTTACTTGCGTCATTACATAAGTGAGAAGTGCACCCACTGTCCAATATCCAGTTATGTTTTTGAACAACTACTGCGTGACATTTTTCATCTGAAACATTAAAAGTTGTTACAGTTTCATCAACATAATGAGATTTTGCTACAGTTTTCTTCGTGCATTCAGACGCTTTATGACCTAGTTCGTGACATTTAAAGCAACGAAATTTAAATTTCTCATTCTTTCTATAATCAGAATTTTCGGTTTTAGCTTCACTAGAGCTTGGTTTCGCGTTTCCTCCTTTAAAATTCTTCTTCCGATATGTATACATTACATCCTCTTGTCGGATTCTGTCCTGATTGGACTGCCTGGATTCATGTTCCTCTATAATCTTTACTTTGAGCATTTCAAGCTTCGGTAATTCATCACGAGATTCAATAGCACATCTAAAATTCTCAAAATTCGCAGGTAAACTGTACAGCAGCATAATGGACAACAAATCATCATGTATATTAACATCCATATCTGCTAGTTTATCGACTGCCTCGAAAAATGAATTTATATGTTCATGTACGTTACCAGTCTCGTTCTTTCTATGCAACATCAAACGTTTTAATAACATAGCTTTCTTAGCAGGTCCTTTCGAAGCAAATACGGATTCCAATTTCAACCACACTTCTCTGAAAGTGATACAGCCTCTTACATGCCTTAATTCACTACCACTTATCGAAAGTATCAGGTCAGCCTTAGCTTTCTCATCTTCTGCTTCCCACTTGCTAATCTCCGTTGCATTATTAGGCTTACTTTTTCTACCACTCACGTATTTCCACGTATCGTTTTTAATTAAAAGTGCCTCCACTTGCAATCTCCAGCTATCGTAATTATCCTTGCTCAGAAGTTCAATCCTCGACGAAAATCCTAAATTCATTTTCAATATTGAGTCCACTTCTTTACGCAATCAACTACACGGCTTTTGGATGTTTTTCTTGAATTCAAATATTTTTCACCTAATATACCTTACAGCCACAGAATTCCCCCTATTACATAGGTCCAGAACCGAAGTCTCCATACGTAACCTTGTTTGAACATGAATCAAACCATAGAGCACATTTCTTTTTCTTCTAATGTCAGTTCCTCTTTCAACATACCATATAAATAGTATTACCCGATTTAGTCGGGTACCTAAATAAAAATCTAGCTAGATGTAAAATGTAAATAATAAAAATTATATAACGCCCACATTAAAAAAATATAAAATAATAAAATTAATTAACTTCATACTAGTATCTATAGACAAGAAAATGGTCTATAGATAGCTCATGCAATCTTTTAATAAAAAGGATTCAAATTAAGTAAAACCAGCAGTTTATTCAACATTTGTACTACTCACGAGTTTTTCAATATTACCAAGTTAAAGGGATTAAAGAACAACAGTTATGTAGGTACAGGGGGTCTAGCAAAGATACCAACCACTAACGCTAACGCCAAACGCTAACTCCAAAATGTACTGAAATGACATTTCGGAAATCGCTAACTTTTCCGTAGCGAATGTCATTTCGATACATTTTTGGAGTTAGCGTGAGGCGTTAGCGTTAGCGATTGTGATCTTTGCTAGACCCCCTGGGCCTCAACCAAAATAATGTTTCATATTTTAGGAGAAAAAAAAAATAACCTTAAAAATGGGAAAACAGTGGGCGCGTGGAACGTTTATAGTTGACAATAAAACTATTATCAGTAATTGCACTTCTGTGTTCTTTACTATAGAAATGTGCTGAACATATTGTTGAGCGAGTATTAGGTTTCCACCAATTTTCATTTCGACTTTTTTGAACTACTTTTATTCAACGATCAGCTAGACATGGATCTGTCAAATGGAATGGAAATCTATACAAAAGAAATCGGGTAATTATTCAGATGTCGTGTGGCAATACTGATTTTGACATGTCAACTTTTTGTTGTCAAATGGTTCTTACTCTTCGTCAAATAGAAATAATTAAATTAATCTTATAAAATTACATGATTAAGGCCACTTACAAGTGAAATGTGATCGTGTGCTTCTCTGATTCGTGCCTCGAGTGATTTCGGCACAGTTTTATCATGCAAGACGGCATTTTTTTGGTATGTATTCAAAAGCACACCCAAGTAACGACTGATTTTGATTTTGACAGCTGAGAATCAATCACACCCAAAGTGGTGTGTACGGTTTTACCCTGCTTTAATTTCGTATTAGTGGTCTGGATAAAAAGTCTTTGCTTACAGCTTTATACTTCCGTTATTCCTGGGCTCCCATAACCATTGTTAAATGGGAGCAGGGTTTGCACAGTGGAAACATCGTGTAAACAGAATATAAGCAGTAATATTTATTTTTATCAAAACATCCTCGAGATCGGTCACACAAGTTCTCTATGTAACTAGGTAAACATACCACCTATCATCGAACACTTAGTTCTTTAAATTCAAATTTACATCTTTGATATACAAATAAGTTTGTATATCCAACAATGGGTGTAGCAAATAGCTCATAGTTTACCATGGTTACGTTTAGAACTTAAAAAGAAAGAAAAACATGCTTAACCAATAAAAGAAAATCATATCTTGAATCACGCAAATAGAAACGCAGTTCATAATATATTTTTTGACATAAAAACCAGCTACACTTATTTTATGCATAATTTTCACACATAAAATGACAAGCCTCGAAATGTATCGGTCTACATGCCTAGTGGGGCAATCAACTCGTACAATTCGATTTGTCAATTGAATCTGCCTACAAATTTATTGTTTGGCACATCGTTAAAAGTTTTTATTTGTTGCCCTGTCAGCGGGTAATAAATAGATGGATTTTTGCGTACTTTATGCGGTGATAAAAATTGACAGGCTTTTTGTTCAAAAATTGCAGTTTTATTATGAGCGATGGGAAATGGGTTTGGGTGGGAATGGGGTAAACTATTAACAGATAAACTATTTTTATATTTTCAAGTATTGCAATTCTAAAATAATTCTAAAGATTTTCTAGTCAGTAAGTGAAATAGCGGTCATATAACTATTTCAGATTATTAAGGTGAACATTTCGATGTCAGTCGTGTTACACCTATGGGATAAAGGAGAATAAGAGATTAAATAAAGTCTAGACGTCTGTAATTTGATACCAAGTTTTACCTACGTTATATTTTATTCAGAAATAAACGCTGTAATAAATAAATAATACATTTGCATTTTTGCCTCTTTACTTCCTCCAATTTTGACGTTATTAAGCAAGCCCTTGAGAGGTTATCCAAAAGATAAACTTAATTATCATACTTTTACGGCACCACGAAATTCTGTTAAAATCTTTACCTAAGCTCTTCGACAATTTCCATCAAATCCGCGAAATTACTAAAATCTGTTTGCAAAACGCCCTTGTCCTCGTTAAGGTAAAACTTTGCGAATTTCCCACCCCTTGTGACATTCAAAGGGCTTATCAGCGATTGTCCCTTAAAAGTGGCAATTTTTCGGTTTTACCGCGTCTGTGGGCGAACGCCACGGTCCACGGTCCATGGTCCTCGGTCCACTCACTTTTACTCGCCATTTTCTTAATTAAACTGTTTGAAAGTACCCAAGAATTAAGGCGGGGACCGCGCGTTATTTTAAAAAGTTTCCATTTCATAACTTCTTTAATTTCAGTCCCGAGGATTACGCGGCGTCCTGTTGAATATTCCATCCGCACTTTATGCAATGCAGGTACGAATAAAAGTTTTATCCCTTTACAGTACCGTTTGGATGGACATCTTTTTAGTTCTTTGCGATGCAAGTGAGTCGTGTTCTTGTCATTTTCTGGTTCTTATTGGAAACCAAACGGAATCATTGATTTGTGATCAGTTCAGGGTTACCGAAGCGAAATTATTCTTTATGTTGCCATTGTTAATGTCTTTTCTTAATTTGAAGCCTTCGTATCTAGTTTTAATTTGAGCTCTATATTTTGTGTACTTCGCTTGCGAATAGCTGCTAAAACTGCTTTATAAAGCTCTATTTTCAGATTACCTGAGAAACCTGTAAACACTTGTGAGTCACCACTATTTCTGATAGCGTAGACTTGTGAACTTGTGATATATTGAAGTAGGTTCATACGATTGCGTAAGTATCGTCAAAATTACCGCAACGTACAAATAAAATAGAGTGTGTCCATTGTAATGGCGGGCCTTGTCTGGCTGAAAACGTAGGTATTAGTTACACGGCTTTGTTTGGGAAAAATCGGTCAAAGTCAACTAGGTCGTCGGTTTTTTGTTATACTCGGTATTTCTATGATTTTTATTCACTGTACTGTTATAAATCCTAGAAGATGGGGTAGCCATGGTGCACCGGGCTCACAGCTATATAAATGATGGGAAAAGTGCCCTATAATACTACATTCGCTATTCAATCGAATCGCAGAAAAATTTGTCTGCGCATTAGCGTAAAACTTTTGGTTCAAATCATTTTGTAGCTATAGATAACCTAATGGTAATATTGAGGTTTTGTTATATAACATGACTAAATAGCTAATTAAGATATTAGGTAAATACACATTGAAAAAAATTAACGAAACAAAAGCTTTTAACTTTTCAACTAAACCAGCCTATTCTTTGTCATAAAGACATCAAACACTAGCATAATGCGTTTATCGATCACCATCACCATATTTATGGCACTCGACGTCATAAATATGGCGTCATAACCATCCCAGCGCGTTTAGAATGTAAATAGCGCGCACTTATCCCACTTTTTGCCAAACCAAACAAATTTATTCAGAAAAAAGTCGAGGTGGAACAAATGATTACAGGCACAAACGAGGTCTTGTAGTCAGCAGTATTAGTTGGAGCTTTTGGAACTGGTTATATAGAATAATACATTTATTATGTTTATAGAAGTACTGTCAACCAAGAGTGGTTTTTGGATGAATTTGATATAGCAGAAGAAATGAGTCTCCAGCGTATAATGCAGAGTGCGAGAAGTTATAAGTACATAAACCGCGGCGGCAATAGCGCTATTTACAATTTGCATGCAAATGATAAAATATGTGTCTTACTTGTAATATTACTTTAAAAATTAAAGTGAAAGAATGACCTTCCCTTTATCTCTTAGGGGGTTAACGAAACATTTTTGCTATCCAGCCGTATTCCAAAAAGGCTTATACCCTTGTCGTCTCGTTAGTAACTAAAGAAGACGTAACACGATTGTTGCGCATCCATCAAATGAGTCAAAGGTCGAATCACGCCCCGAGCCGACACACTTCTAAATGATAAATCACAAGGATTTTCCCCAAAAACTGACTGCGACAGATATTAAAAATCATCTCCGTCAATCCGGGATCCCGGAAATCACAGAGTCGGGCTAACACGATAAACAAGCATTACGGGATGGGACGAGGTGGCAACTGGGAACGGCGGGGAGGGATTCGGAAGAATTCGGGACATAATCGAGTTATGAGAGAATTGGCAGATTGGAATGTTTCGCAGTAATAACTGGGAGTAGGTTTTTATTAGAAGTCCTTAGTGTTTACAAATACTTTTTAATTTACCTATAGAGAACGTGATAAGCGGGACGGACGTAATCTTTTTGGACATTAAATGGTCGTGCTGGGTTGTCCAACAGTTAACCATTTATTTTACGCATTGCTTTAGATACGTAGTACTTCGCTCATTTCACCATGCCTTGCATAAATATAAGTAATAGCGTAATTAATACTTTTTATCCCCCGCATAAAATATTATCTGCAAATAGAAAGTCAATAAAAAACGAGACTGTTAAAAATAATGGAATAAATTCCGCGTTGATTTAATTTTCTGAAGACGCTTCCGCCTTCTGATTTATGAAACTTGAAAGACTGCGACCGTGCAAACTCTATCCGCTTAGAATCGTTACATCTGCTTCAATTTAATCGAGATTAATCGAATCAACTTGTTATTAAAATCGATTTCGTATCGAATCAACCCGGAAGTGTGCTGGATTGGCCTTGAGATTATGAAGACTTACGATTGAACTTTAAGAATAACTTGGATTTGTGTCAATATTATAGCGAACATAACCCTGCATTGTAATAGCTTTTGCTCGAAGTAAGTTATGAATATGAGGGACAGAAAGTTTCGTATGATATGGTTCTCAAAAGAAAATCGAAATATCAAGTGACGTGGAAATGACAGTATCACGTTTGCGATCGTGAAGATATGGATTTGTCACGCGATACACCATGTTGCGGGAACAAGGGTTAGTTTTAAAATTAGACTAGGTGTTTGATACCTACATATTTATGAACATTACCTATAACATTATTGACTACAAAATGAAACAAGAATATCTAGTAATAATAGTAATAAGAGTATCTAGTAGTAATTATTGTCTACGTTTTAGCGTCCTCATTTATAATAATTGTAGATACAGTCTTAAAACGTTTATATTTATAAGTTACTTTACCACTTGTTTTTATAGAAAGTTATAATTATATTGGGATGCAGGAGGCGAGCAGCCGCTCGAAGTGGCGCTCTCTGGGGGAGGCCTATGTTCAGCAGTGGATACCTACGGGCTGTTGATGATTATGGTATTTATATTTATGGCTGAATAAACTAGCTGTGCCACATGGTACATTTAACTTATACTTTTTGATTTGTTTTAGAGATAGGTTATAAAAAATTGTTTTAATTAATCGAAAAACATTATCGCCTAATTTTCTTTTATGTTAGTAATAATGATAGGTTATATATGACACAGAACATTAAAACAAATGACGCATCGTACACGCAGAGTTTTTTTTTGCTCTTTGGGTTATGATCACACGCTACAGAAGAGGATAAATATTTTGTATATTTCAAAATAAACAGCAGCATAATATTAGTTCTAAGTTTCCAAAACGACATTCCATCATAACTAAAGATGCTAGATCCACTATAGTCGCGGTTATAGTCATCACATAACTCAAATAATGCCGCACAAGTTTAAAGCAAAGGTCCGTATCTAAATAAAGACCCGGAATCCCCGGATCTTGAAACACAAAATGGATCTGAGGTAATGTTACAAGGCTAGGGGTCTAGAGGGAGGTCTCTAGACCTCCTAGAAGTCTCGGGAGCATCGATTGATGTTATTTGAAGTTTAAGATGTGATGGTTAAAAGCATAAACTTTGTGCGTTTTAGATTAATATTTTAAAACAGACCTTTTGTGGATTTGTTACTTTTTAATTAATGCTTAAAATATCTTGTCAACTTCTTGCTGATGTGAAATGTTACGACCACAAACGTGACATATTAAGCATTGTTTAATTTAAATAATGTTTATACGATGCACTTAATAATTTAGCATAGTTAAATTAAGGAAAATACCTAATACGGTGTGAGCATGGATAGCACACAAATTACCTAATATGTAGTAATTGAGCATAGAGAACTAACCCAGTGGCTGATACGATTTCAATGCGTTTTTTTCGTAAATATTTTGAAACTAATTTAAAATTAGTTTTACAATGTCGAGAACATTTTACAAATTAAGTAATCAGTATAATTATATAGGAAGTTAACCGCTCAGGCGCTTCGACCACATGTGCGGCCGGCATCGCGCAACGTGGACCGCTCCCCACCACAATTGTGGCTTACAGCTGATTGCGCTACTAGGGATGCCAATCAAGTTTTAGAGGTGTCACTCGTTATAAATCGACTAAAATTTAAACTAGTTGAACATCACTATCGAATAAAGTAAAAGTCTCTATAGTTCAGGAGAAAAAAAAAACGCCTCAGACTAAATTGCATTTCGCGCCGAGCCGGCGCGCGCCAGCGACGGAGTAATTTCCTTTAGGTACGGCGGAGCGTCAATTATTATGTATAGTGTTGTTGTGTGTGTTTTTTATACTGCAACACACGTAAAATGCATTTTTTAGATAGCCAAGTAATGCTACTTATCAAAACTAGTTTTGAAATTTTAAAACACTGCTTAGTTTATTCGTATAAACCGTAAATATGCAAAACCATACCGCGCTATTTGAGGAGCGCTTTGGGACCTACCTACGCCCGCCGCACCGGACCTGAGTGGCTATACAAGATTATAAACAAGAAAACTGTATCAAAAAGTCGTTGATATTCATGCATTTATTCAAACAATACCATTTCAATATCCGCCCATAAATATTTAAACGTTTTGGGAATGACGTAGTTCAATGGAACCTGAAACCTGAAAAAAAAAAAAAAACAAAAATTGTTGTAACAATGGACCTTAGCGAAAATACTATTGTAAACGCTATACATTTCCTAAACTAAATTCGGAATCTTGTTCGACGATGAAAATACTATAAGGAATATTTCAGATAGACAATCATCTCGCTCAGATCTTACTCCTTGAGCCACATGGCATGGCTAGTATCCCAGCGCTGTGGTCGTCTCGGCTCAGACACTCTTGATTCAATATTATTCCATGATAAATTGCTGTCTAAACACTTGGATATTCCTTCTTTGTCCCAAGATCTTCCCGCTTTGTCCTAAAATCTTCCTGCATTATCTCTAGATCCTGTTCTTTGTTCCTATTCGGTATATTCAGATGGAATTCCACCAGACCCCGGGTCACGAATGCCTTGAAAACCTCCTTTTGTACGAATATTTGCTTTTATTGGTAGAGTATTTTGTTGTATTTCGTCAGGAATGTCACACACCTGAATATTGCTTAGGTGAGTAAGTTTTTGTAGTTGACTTGTTTATATTGAAACGAAAATATGCATCATCCTTTTAACACATTGTTTTATTATAGTATAGATTTATTTCTCCATATGTTTACGGCTCATTTAAAAGCGGCCATGTCTCAATATTTTATGGGCATTTATTAACAAACAGCCAACCTTTGGATTAGCCCAATTTTTTCGGCTGGGCGCCTTAAGCATCTGCCTTCCCTGGTGACGCTACGCTGTAAAGGCCAGTAGAGACCAACAGCCTTAATTTTTTTGTTTTAAAATTTTCTATTTCACTTTTCATGCTTTGCCTATAAAGAATAACAAAAAAGTTTAACAAAAATAAATTAACTTTCTACAGATTGAAGCGTTAATCTGTTTGGGACATAAAGGAAACAATTCAAATCACAATACTCGTCAAGGGTGTTTCTGTAAGCGAGTGCATATTCGGACACGTCTCTGGTCCGATGGGTAAAACACTCGTGCGGCCCTCGTGCGACCCTTATGCGGGCCTCATGCGGCCCTCATGCGACCCCTGCTGGACTGAGCAAATCGAATCAACCCCCAATGGCCCTCGAGGACATAATTCTCGCTTGTGGGCAAGTGACGTACGGTAGACAATGGACATTATGTTTCGTATTACACAGTAATGTGCTGACAATTTGCTTTGTTCATGACATAGAGCTTTAAAACTAAAAACGTTCAAAGATCTCATTCAAGGACTTGAATCAAAAATATTACAAAGCTGAGTATTTAACAGAGTGTACATAAAGATTTTTCAGTGCTGGATTTCAGATTATGGCAAAAACTAAGAGTGGACGTGTCTATGACTCGCTGAATGAAACGTGACATTGAAATCCGAGCTGAATGTCTATAAAAAACCAAGTAACTATATTGTATATCACTTCGGTTATCCAATATCAATAAAAATACTATCGAAATTCTGTTTTAACATTGATTGGGAGAGGATAAAAAATCAGGAAAAAGGACCGTATGAAAAAACCGGGTGCCACCATCAAAGATAAGTAAATCTACCCAATCCGGGGCAATTCTGTTACACAAGCGATTGAGTCGAGGTCAATTCATTAGGGAATATCTGGAGCTCACCTTTTTTCCGCGATAAAACAAATCCGCACTCTGAGCTATTGTTAACTTTTGATTTTATATAAAGGTCTGTGATTTCTACCCTCTTGCAAACTGTTTACACAAAACATTGCTTACCGGGGAACTTCAACGTTAACTCAATTTACAAATTAGAAATGAAACTTATGATGACTGATCAGTTTGTTTAATTATCTATCTATACTTATAATAAAACTGTAACAGGTCGAATTCTGTACCGACATTGAAGATAATTTTGATTTTTTTTGTTGGGTTTGTTGTTATCCATGCTGAAGTCAAAAATATTATTTTTTTCATTTTTGTCTGTCTGTGTATCTTGTGAGCATCACGCCGTGTGTGATTCAATTTCATTCATTCTTTTTTGTTAGAAAGGACAACCTTTTTTTAAAATTATAGTCCCGTAAATATTTGAAGGTGATCGGTTTTGTGGTTCAGAAATCACTGAAATCCTACAGTATTAGATCCAAAACCACTCCTATCTTGTACTATGGTAAAGAGCGCAATCTATCTAGGCTAGGGTCGATACCATCAAGGCCGGAGAGATTATGTAGAAGATTACGGTTAAGTTAGTCTCAAGTTGAGCTTTCATTATATTAATCCATTCGGGTGGAACCCAAGGCGACCGCGTTATTACCTATCCGCGACTATTAAATCCCGGTCTTGAAACTTTCCCATTCATAACTTGTTTAATTTCACAGTGAAGATCTCGGAGCAGCGTTCCCGTAATATGTTCCCGGTGAATATTTTATCCCGGGACTCCAGGTACGGCAACTTTACCCTTTCTTTTTGCCACTTGTTCGCACTAACTCGCGACTTTTAATATTACGCGGGACTTTTACAAAGGTCTCGAGAGCGGACCTTAAGGTTGTTGTATAATGGAATTTTAGCCGTGTTTTCGCAAAAACTCGTTTAGTTACCACGAATGCATTTTATATTGAAATGAGAGTTGAATACGTGAAAGGGTGTGCTTGTTAGATCCTGCAGTAATTATTGCTCCCACTGGTGAAGAATACTTATGATGATAATAAAGAATCAGGGTTTGAAAATAGGTGCATCAGTTTGATAGTGGAATGGGATTTGCTGAGCTTCACTCGATTGGTATAATTATGTCTTAGTATTTGTTCAAGTATCCTAAACAAATATGGAACCATCCTTTTCAAGTACAAAGAGTCCAAAATCAAGGTAGTAAGAATCAAACCTATACTGCAAAGTACCTACAAGATAACCGAGATGATAGTCCAAGCCAAGTTACCAATTTAACTAACTCAGCAACATCGACCACATCAAAAATAGTAACTCTCCAAAAGGCAAGACAATACGTTAAAAAGATTAATCCCCAAGTTTCTCTAGGTACCTTCTCTTTGGAATATAATTCAATAGTTGCGACGTGTTTGGGTCCACTCGGGGAAAGTGAGAGACGCGTTGCGTGACCCGTGGACCTAGCATTTGACCTGGTAAAAAGGCGGAAGGGCTGTAAGGCATCGGCGGTAGCGGCTATAAAATGGACCGGTATAAAGTTAATATAAAATTATTTTTATGAGTCATCATCGAAGTGTATCAGTAAACGCTGCGTAAGAAAACAAAATACTAGTTAAGCGAAGCGTAGGCTTTTTTGAATAAAGCCAGAGTTGTTCGTTAGACTTTAATTAACTTTTAAACAATTGTCAACATGACTGATGCATAGATAGAAAAACGTGCCAAAATAAAAAATAATTTGGAAAAATAACACAACATCTTTTTGCTAGAAGATAGATCATTATTATACCCAAAACAATTGTTTTTACCAAAAATATTACACCATTTATTATTCTGAGACATCTGGCATTTACACGAGTAATTTCAAATGTTCCACCTATCTGCTAGTGTGTAATATGAAAACGTCAAAAGCTTTTATTTGTTGCAGAGTTACATTATGCTTTGGTAAATTAGATTTTTAGATAGAGATTACAATAAAGTGGGCAACACCGAACTCTCTGTACAGTCCATTCATATCTTTAATAACGTACCTACATATTTTTGCAAATAAATAATAGTTCATACCAACAGAATAAAGGTACAATAAGAGGCAAAACACACATTTTGCACTAAACAAATCCTCGGCAAACTGTTTGCTTAATAGAGTTTACTAATAGACCTTGATAGAGTTTTGTGTGTAACCAAACACCAAAGCAATGTAAAACATAGGTACAAGTCCAAACTTCACGTCTAATTTTAAACTAATTTGACTAATAGCTTAGCCAAATTACGCGTAGATGCTCTTATTACTTGCCTTAACTACAATCTTCTCTTGTCCGAGACTCGAGAAAGTAAGGCTTTTAATATTTTAATGGGAAATTCAGTTAAAGTAATTGGGAGTAAAAGTTAGAAAACTTTTAAACAGATTAGTTTGGCGATTAAAGTAGCGTCTGCCACCGTTTAAGAGTTGCCTTAGTTTGTGAGCTTTGACTTTTATCTTCTGAGATTATTAGCAGTAATTTAATTGATCTTTTAGGAATTTAATGTCAACAAAGGCTTACTTTCTTAAGTAAGGATAAAAATGAAAACATTAAAAGAAAAAAGTAAATACCTAAGGAGATATTAAAAGTTATTTGCAACCAAAAATACAAAACGACAGTGTCATAGATTCATAGATTATTTTGTTGCACGCAACACACCTATACCTAATATTATGAAACATTCTGTGCTAGCTAGAATAACCCCTTTTCGTAGGGTCTACTTTTCTAGTGTACGTTACAGTTTTCTCATCTTCTCGCAGCAACAAGCCCATGGCCCATACCTCTCTCAACCTGTACACCTCTGGTGTCTTTGAGCTATATTAATAACTAGCTTTTGCCCGCGGCTTCGCACGCTTGTGTTATGTTATTTTTACGTTATAGTCTAATAATAGATCATGCATTTCGTACCAAACAACAAAATCCAATAAATCTTTTCGAAGCTGAGCACAGTAACCTGTATTAGCATAGGTATAGGTATAACGCAAGCATAGCCGTGAGGGGAAGCTATTTAAGCCATTACCTAAAATTAAATGTTTTGAGTCTAATATAGATTTATAACAGTAAAAGAAGTTTCAAACAAACTACAATTTTATAAGTACCTCTTCATATTACAACAAAAAGAAATCATCATCACTTCACTCATGTCTTTAACAGAAGTTTCAGTAAATTTTGTTTAGGTTGTAGTTACCTAAGCAGGCAGGTACAGTTTAGAAAAATATGGAAGAATCACACACGATGATCCTGTTTTGCTTAGTTTTACATATTATCCGCGCGCTTTTTATTCTATTTACCACATTTTTTTACCTTCTTAAGTTTGATTCCATACGAATTGAGTACCAGTTAGGTACTCAATTACCTACACAAAGCCAGTGTCAATAATAAGTTTATAAATTGCAGGAGATATGCGTTTACCTGTACGACGCGTACATAATTAATTTTCTTGTTACTAATTAGGAATTACAAATACTAAACCACCACTCCTTAAAGGATCGACAGTTATAATTATTATTATGTCCTCTATTTTTCACGCTGTCTCATTCCCAACATACCTACCTAGTGATGAAAGTGAGGAAGTACGTTAAATCGTCATTACATAATTATTACTTTCACTCAAAGATACTTACCTACTATAACTATTAACTATAACCTATAACATTGAGTGTTTCTGTATATGTGGTGTTTCAATAAAGAGTTCATCTATCTATCTATCTATCTATCTATCTATCTATCTATCTATCTATAACCTTCTTGAAGTAACCGAGTAATCAATCATTTTCTGCTTCCGTGGTTTATTTAAAAGCTCACAGATCTAAAATATTTTAACTATTAAAAACTTATTTCAGTATGCAAGAAGAAGAAGAAGAACAAGAAGAAGAAGAAAAACAAATCAAAAACAGTCAAAAACGAACGTTACGCGCCATGTTGTTAATTCGAGGATACAATTTTATTGCCATAATGAATACCTACAAATTATTTAACCTACCCTTTTTAAACATTTTTCATCAAATATTTCGTATAATTGGCTAAATACAAATAAAAGCACCTCCGGCTTACTTTAATACCAAAATAAAAAAGGTTTTAAAATGCGTAGCAATGGTAAGGGTATATAACTTAAGTAGCTATAAGTAATACAGGGAGTCTAGCAAAGATACCAACCACTAACGCTAATGCCAAACGCTAACTCCAAAACTGTATTGAAATGACATTAGCTGTGGAAAAGTAAGCGATTTCCGAAATGTCATCCTAGTACATTTTGGAGTTAGCGTTTGGCGTTAGCGTTAGTGGTTGGTATCTTTGCTAGACCCCCAGGTATCTTAAAACTTCCTTGGGGTCGATCAAGAATGTAGCAGTAACGCAAAAATAATTTTATCTACCTAATAAGAATGGTAACGTGCCAATAAAGAACATTGCTTCCGCCAAAACCCTATAAATCGAAAACTTGAATAAAAATGTAAGCTTCAATATTGGCTTAGTATGATAATCGCGTGAAGCCTTATGAATAATTATAAAAAGTATAAGTACCTACCCTTTTAAACAGTTTTCATAAAATACTTCCTATAATTGGCTAAATAAAAATTTTGTCTAATGCCAAAATAAAAAAGGGTTTACAATGCGTAGTATGCTTATTTCGAATGGTAACGCGTAGTAGTTTTTTGAAAACTAATACATAATACCAGATCGCCAATAAAGAATTTTGCCCTTGCTTGAACCCAATAAATCGAAAACATGAATAATAATTTAGTCATGTTTCAATATTGGCTAAATATGATATCGCGTGAAGCCTTAAAACTTATAAAAATTAGACTTTTTCATAAGTTTTTAGTTTTCTAAATTCCTTGTTCTCTGTGTCGTGTTCATATTCAAGAAAGTTCTCATACCTATCCTCTTTTTTAGTTTGGACCACAGATTAACGAAAAAACTAATCTATATGTAAATTTTTAAATGATAAAAAAATTTCATTAAATTATAAAAAAATCATTTAAATTATATATGTAAATACATATGACTTCCTTGGGTATAGGTACTTACATAATGAAAACATTGTTTTTTTCTAATCTGCATTGCATCGAGCGCAGACGAAGTTATCGCGCGATGTATTTCGCCGTAGCCCGAAAAGTGTGATACACTGACGGTAATGCAGGCGCACCAATTGTTATTTACTGTTGTAAAATATGCATTAAATTACTTCCTTATTGCTTAGTGCGGTGGGGATTATTCAGAATGAAACACAAAAATATAGGAGTTCCGTACTCAAAGAGTAAATCCTTATTACTAAACCTCCGCTGTCCGTTTGTCTGTCGGTCTGTCCACCAGGATGTACTCATGAATCGTGATAGTTAAACAGTTGAATTTTTCACAGATGATATATTTCTGTTGCCACTATAACAACCGTGATCCGTATTCAAAGGGACAGATAAACAGATAAATAAAAAAAATTGGTTTAACTTCAAATTGATAATGAATTTATAAATTAAAACTATTACAATTTATGTTTGTAATCGCAAATAATACTCTCACAGTTTGTAAAACATATTTATTCGCCGACATGCAATATGACGCTACTGATTCTTCCATTTTATTTAGCCCACGTCGGTCGCGCAGCAGGCAAACAAATTAACTGTGTGTCCAGGTTGGGGCGCTACAAAAACATCGAGGATAGTCAACAGAGATGTTTTTGCGCGCCAACTCAACAGCGAAGGTACGGGCGTATATGAAGCCGCGCCATAATAGTAACAGAGTTTTTTTCTTTAATCTGTGCATCGTGATAAACCCGAGATAAAATTACCGTCAGTAGTAGTGTAGCAGAGTAACATTTTTTTTCTCTCATCTATGGTTAGTAGCCAAAATCTAACTTACCTTTTGACACTGGCTAAATACCTATACTATGTGTGGAGTCAAAATATAAGAAAAAAACTTTCCTTGAGGCCTTGAAGCGGCCATCTTGTTAAAATCCCGTTCCGTTTCATAATGAATCTTAATCATTTTCACCAAAAAAAAATTAACGATATATAAAATTTAATATATCCTATGTTTTGCGCCGGGTTTTTCTAAGCTCATTAGTGAAAACCGCATGAAAATCCGTTCAGTATTTTCGGACTTGTGCCGTAACAAACAAACAAACAAACAGACAAAATGTCTAAAAAGTATCTTAACGTGATCAGCGAAAATTTTCAAGCCAACCTGTGTAATTTTTTTTTCGATATCTTGCATTTACAGATTTTTTATCTCTACAGTTTTATTATATGTATAGATTATAGTTGACGTCTTCCTGGCAGGTGTCAGTAAAGTGAGGTAGAAACCAACATAATTAGTTCAAAAAAGTATTCTGAGTGAGAGTTAGTGATTGTCTGAAAATGATTAGTCTGTTAAACTCTAGTACGAAAGGTATAAAGCAGTCGTCTTATATTTTCCCATTTCCAAATCCATTTTATTTCTCTGCATTTCCTATCACCTGCACCTTATCGCAAGTAGCATCTGCAAATTTCCCGGCATCGACAACTGAGGTATATTACATTCTCACTTCGCCACACTTCGCCGTATCTCGACCAATTTATCTGCCGTCGCGATAAAGTAAAATACACGTCAAAATTGAGTTTACGTCTAAAAACCAATTTGGATTATCTGATTTGCGAGTTTATATATAAAAATGGTTTTTCTGATACGTGGTTTGTGACTGCGTTTATTTATTTCGTTTATCTCTTGTGTCGTCGTGTTGCGCTGTCTCAGCTGTTCATCGCTTGTTCTCATTATTATTTTAAATTTTTTGTCCATTGTTTAAGTTTGTTAAGGATAACCGTTATTATATTTTTTTGCTTGCTGGACTTGAAATTGGTTGTTGTATTTGTTAATAATATACACGCTTCTATAACTATTACAGAACATAATTTAGGTACACCCATCCTCAAATTAATTCATTAGGTTCATCACCTATATTGTAGAAATGTAGTCATGGCTATCAACCTGAAGATGTGTGCTAAACATGGGCCTTCCCCAGAGAGTGCCACATTGAGCGGCTGTTTGCCTCCTGGATCGATCGGGTCCCCACGGCTTTCACCAGATCGTTGCTCCACCTAATGAGGTGCCTGCCGGCCGGCCTACACTGCGTCTTCCAGTTCGTGGTCGCCACTCAAGCACTTTTTTCTCCATTGGTTGTCAGTTCTACGAGCGATGTGATTTGCCCATTGCCATTTCAATTTGCTAATTCTAAGAGCTATATCGGTCACTGTAATACTACTCTAAAACATATATACTATCCTTTATCTTAAAACATAATTTATGACATTTCTAGCAATATTTTCGGGCGTACCATCATTCGGTTAATGGTTTTTTTTAATATTGTACGTTATTAAATTAGCAGATCAAAATTTACTTATTAAACATCAAAAATTAAACTACAAAACTATTCCACTAGCGCAAATTGAAACGAATAAATTAATTAAGCAAGAAAATGTTCAAAATTATCAGCTAGAAAATGTTGAAGCAGTCATTAGTTCAGACGTACTTAAATAAATCATTTTGTGTTAAAAGTAAGGCAAATTTTCACTACACCGTTGGCTAACGATCTAAAGCTTTCTTTTGATTAATTATTCCATTTGACCAAGTAAACTAAAATAAATCAATTCTAAAATTTTCGTGACAAACTTATTTTTCTTTTCTTTTATGTATTTTTCATTCGCCTTGTATTTTTTAGGCTTCTTACTTTTTGTCCCTGAATATTTTTTCTTACCATTCAGCTAAAATCGTCTAAGATTTTAGTTGTTCACGTTAACTTGTTTTAATTATAAAAAAAATACGCTTTTGGAACGGCTCTGTATGTGGTTAGTATTTGCTGAAGTAAGCCATACCATACATTTTGTACAAAAGACAAAGTATTAACAACTGTTACGTAACCTGTCAGCTATTCTAAAATGTCCCGATTATTTCCTTTTTAATCCTCGCGCGTATCAAAACCGGGTCACGTATCGGCGTATCTCTCTCTCTATTCGCGTATCGCTCCGATCGCTTACCGCGATTGACTTAGTTTTACGTGGTTTTATGTTCCGCGATTGGAGCCGTATCATTAACGCTGGCACGACTTGGAAAATCTTTAGTAACTGGTTGTTTGTGTCTTCGGGGACTACGTGACGTGCGGTGAGGGAGGACCGAGATTGCTTGGGAGGGAAAATATTAGGTAGTCTTAAGATAAAAATATTTGTTTGCCTTTTCTTAATATTATATTTAGGAGCAGCATCAATTTTGATTGTTTTTTAACGTTAGTTCATATTCAAAGTGTCAGCAACATTATACGGCATATACCTAAGTAACTTGCTGTACAAATTACGACCATTTAAATCAACTGCATAAATCTATTACTTTGCACCTCTCTAATTTTGTAATTATAAAACTATTATCAGCAGTTAATTCCCGAGATACAGCACAGACTTCTTCTAAAGAGACAGTCCTAATCTACTACGTTGACTAAGTCAGGGTCAATGATGAAAGATTATGAACATGCCGGTTTCCTTTTGAGTGATGTTTTTCGGCACAGTTGTATGAACAAGTCCTAATTCCGCACATAACTTTTGAAATATAATAGTGCTTAGGAACTGAACGTGATTCAATTCAAACCATTATATTATTAAAGATTGATTATCGTATGAGTTGCAACTACTTACGATAACGTTTTTATTTTTGGAATCAACAGTAAGTAATAAATTATCACTATAACTATCTAGGTACTTGTGTACAAAATTAAGAGCATCTACAATCAGATCTTACACATAAACATAATCCAAACTAAACCAAACCTATCAACTATACAGCCATTCTAAGATGTCGCGATATTTCGTTTTTAATCCTCTCGCGTAGCTAACTCAGGTCACGTACCTCGTATCTTCGCGCGCTCAATACGCGTATCGCTTTTCACGATTTACTTAGTTTTATGGTCGTTCGGTGGGTATCATTAACGCTGGCACAAGTTTGAGAATCTTTGGTAACTGTGTTTTGTTTTTGTTTCTGCCTCTGGGTGCTATAAGACGTGTTTAGGGCGTGTCTTGACGGGAGTGAGATTGGGTTGCAATTAACTAGACTGTATTAACTTTTACGTTTTTGTCCTTACATTCCTTAATGGATTGAAGGAATTTAAGAATCATTATTTTACTTTATTGCAGGTATTCTAAATTATTTGTTGAAACAAAGTAATACATGATGTAACTAAAAATGTTAACGGCTCTTATAATTTTAATTCCAAATACTTCCAAATAATCATCATCATCATCATCATCATCATCATCATCATCATCATCATCATCATCATCATCATTAGAATGTTTCCATCTACGGAGATCAGTATCGGCATGAACAGCTTGAAGACGTCCATTGCTTGCCTCCTGCTCCCCGCGGTTTCAATCGGATCGGTTCACGAGTGTGGGGCCGGATTCAAATTATGTATCATTCATCGCCCAGGACAGCAGCCATTACCTTTTCATCTATGGCTAAAATTCATTCTGATTAAAACAAGACATTAATTACGTCCAGTAAATTACCTCCTGTAAGTAGCTAACCCAATTCTCGCAAACAAGATCAAAAATAATGCCTCCTGAATCCAGTAAAGTAGCATTGTCCCGGCGAGGTGGACAAACGATAAATTCGGGATAAAAGCGAGCAAATCCGCGGCCGAGGCGATACTCCGGCCGGCGCTGCTGCAGATAAACATCGACGAGGGTAGACTGACCCTAGGCCTCTACGAAACAGTTGATGATATCTGATAAAATAAACTGAACCATAGTTACTACCCATTAAGGTAGTAACTGTTATCTAATCTGAACTGAAAATGTCTCAGCAACAACAAAAAAAAAAACAAAAGATAGAACAATAGAATTAATAACATGTGATTTGAAGAACATGTTAATTTGGCTTCTATAGATTAACCATTGTCGATGTTTAATTGCCCCTAGTTGGGTCAATATCTGTAATTATACTTCCGATGAACCATTATACAAGTAAAAGTATTTTTTAAACAACGAACACGCTGCCAGACCGTGACGTTCTGCATAAGCCATTTTAAAACATGATAATAGAACTCAAAAAGAGACCATTTGCATCGAACAAAACATCTTAAAAAAGCAATCCAATTTCAGGTACTGGAGTTCAGAGTATGCATTGTTAAGGTCAGAGCGAGCCCGCGTCTCGCAGTTTTACGGCGGAACCGGGCCATGGGGACGCTAGACTTTAAATTGGTGAATAATTGCTTGCCCGAAAGAACTGGGGAGGAAATTGTGTTAGTAGACCTTCCAAGATATAGCCATTGTCTGGAAGATTCAGTGCTCCTTTACAGTATTGTATTGGTTTCGAACGTTACTGAAACCAATGTGAAAAGGACAGTGGAGACGGAAGAGGCAAAATGTCTGGATTTCAGACTGTCAGTAGCTTAATTCTCTGAGGTCTTCACTAAATACTTCTTGGTCACAAACTCAACGATTATTCTGAAAGCCCTGAATTAGGTCCTTTAATTGGTTGTTTATTATCGCCCATACAATGTACGATAGTAACTCTAAATAAAATGAACTTATTTTTGTAAGCACCTCTCCGAAACCAACCTTCTCGAAACTTGACAAGACGGAATATTATTTTGTGTTTGATGTTCTTTTTGCATTAAATAAATTATTACGTTCGCTTCCAGTATTCCGTTTTCAATTAAACGTTGTATTTTCTTTATTCGGGCGGATAATTAAGCCAATAAGCCTTCAGTAGGAGGATCAATTCCCGTTTTATTTGTTGTCCCAAAACAGAGTGGCTTTGACCTCATTTAGTTAAACGCCCTCCCATTAGGAGGACAGACGGTAAGTTATTGATTCTGTATGTTACGGGGATTACTTGAGTTATGGTTTAAAGTGGAAGGTTTCATTTTGACTAGAATAATATCATTTTTAAAAGGTGTTTTTTTTTATCTTTTCATTGATTTATTAGAAGCGTGGCGCCGTTGCCATGTTTCAATTTGACGCTTCAGCGTAATATAGTAATATTTTTAGTAAAATTATGTTGAATGATGATTATGCCATAGTAGGAATAATACCCAATAGAGCCATTTAAACAATAAATATGCCAGGAAAGCAATGAAACGAAATGTTTTGTTAACCAGAGCTCGTGTAAAATATAGAGTATACATATCAAAATGGTTAAAAAAGACGTTTGTTTTCCAACGTTGGACCTTCATTTGTTATGTTTTAATTAAGATTTTATCACGTAGTATTTTATAATTGTAATAAAGCTGAAGGTGCGATAAGAGGAAAATAACAAAATAGGTACATATCGAGTAAGGGATGCCCAGCTCTGGTTTAATATTAGTATGAAATAAAATTCAAAACGACGAGGTAAATAACGTCATTGACCGCGATAAAATCTCTTTCATATTTTAGCAGATGTCTGCTGTTTTGCACCCTTTGATAATCTTTATGCTGTCGTAAAAAATGCTGTTTTTATAACGTAAACGATAGCTTATATAAATTAATTGGCCAGTTAGGTAATAATATTATTTACTGGTGAAAGATTTTACCTACGAACTTCTGCACAATTCACAATTGTCCCGTTCTTTTTCCGATTGACTACAGCGCAGATTTTGACGGTAGCATTTATAATAACCTATCACAATACTGAAATATACAATACTCTACAATACGGGCTTGTTTTACCAATAAAATAATGTTTCCTTATTTTCCCTTTTCTTATTGATTGATATTTGTCAGTTTGCGGTGAAACAACGAGGCATTGCTTATAGATTATTCATTTTACTAATGGACGTTTGGTGTATTGTGAAAATTTGGTAGTCCTAGTATTTTGTTATATCGCTGAGAGTGGAAATTAGATTTGTGATATTATGTACTATTGAAAAATATATCGCACATTGAGTGACGACATAGCTGTCAAAGATAGTTCTGTCCAGTCCTTTATTTACCTGGATAGAGCCAGAAGCAGAAAAAAGAGATTGCCGAGTGACATTTATGAAAAGCTCCGTACGTTAAGTATCTTTCTTCATCATATATTTTTCCTTAACATGCCAATGTACGTAGATATACTATAGATAAATAACAACCTTGAAGTCCTCTCTGTAGCCACTACCGTTCCAATAATCGTCTTTAAAAGAATGCTCACTGAGTTCCTTAGTCATGACTTTTTCCATACCATTGACTGGATTATTTATATTCCGATGCTCGATCTTTATTAGGTACTTCTCTTTGTTATAATTCCCTTTTCTCCCTACAACATCATCATTATCTAGATGGAGTGGGGCTCGTGCCGTTCTGATGGATTGCTGATACACACTTTTTGTGTAGAGCGGGAAAATATTTGCGTTTTTGAATTTAGAAACGTTTCGTTCTTTAATGTTACCATTATAATTTCCATTTCGTTTAGGTAGTCACTTTTTATTTAGATCAGTGCTTAGAATTTCACTTTATTATTTTCTAGTTGAGATTATTTTTATCCGAAGTTTATTACTTTTTGTCTAATAAAGTTCATGAAATGTTTTCAATTCGCCGAAATAATTATTTTGAGGTGCATCTAACTTTTTGAGCCTCATTTGTTATTCTGTGTCTGTAACTACTAAAAACCAAACAAACTACAGGTAAACTTTTTGTTGTGATTTCATTGAAGTCGCTACAAACTACGCAAAGAAAGAACACAACCCTTTCTTGGCAGTTGGATAAAAATAGAGGTTCATTTTTACTGAAGATTGATGAACTATTTTTTTGTATTTAAAGTATCGGAATAGGATGTTTGTTGATCTAACACAGCGAAACTATTATCCAATCATTTACCCAGCTATAGACGTTTATCACTGGCCTATTTACCTCACACTCACACATCTGTAAGTATAGTAACCTCTTACTATCCTTAGAAATAATTAACTCACTGCAGTTTTACAACCACCTCGAAACAACCCACATAAAACTCACATTACTCCCGCGGAAAGTTGTAACACAAAAAGGGCTTCATACAGTGAATAGCGAGGCCATTTCTATTCACTAAGTGTATAATTAACAAAATTACGGATGCCAACATCGCCATCTATAAGGCAATATGGCAGGTAATGGCGGGCCGCGGAGTTTTTGACAGTAACAAAGTTTTAGTCAACTCTATGTTGTCTCATAATTAAATAAATACGCCCAACGATCACATATAAGCATAGACTTTGGGGCTTAACTAGGATTTCTTGCATCTAGGGAAACAGGAGCAAAGACTACAGGAAGCTGTTAGCTCTATGAAGATTCCCTAAGAACCACGTTTGGATTAATTTGTAGGTAGATCTCCATTTTCAATTCAATTATTAATGTATCTCAAATTCGCGCAACGAGCTATGGGGAGAGCTGTGTTTCCCTTCGAAATAAGATCCGCAGGAGAACTAAAGTGACTGCAATACGCCGCTCAAAATGGCGCTCTGTGGGGGAGGCCTATGTTCAGCTGTGAATGTCTTCGGGCTGTTGTTGATGATGATGGTGATGATTAATGTACCTAGATGATAAGTAATGTATGAATGAATAAATTTGTATTAATTACTTTTAGAGCAGTTCATTTTTAGTGTAATATGGTAATGAAATGTTATAAAGAACTACTAGAGTGTTCCTTTCTGTGTTCAAATCAATTAATTACAAATGTTACAACCTCGACCTTTAGAAAGATAAATTGAAATTTACGTTACTATTCCATAAAATACTAAAGCGAATAAAGAGAATGGTTCTTCAAAGAGTAGAATTGCTTTCCATTGTCTTTAGATGCCTATTTAGGATTTAAATTGTTCTTACTTGTGTTCCCAACCCGAATAAAGGGTCTTTGTGTTATGAAATTTGAATATCTAAGGATTGGACGGCATTCGCGATTCTGGAATAAGTACTTCGGTCTCCGGGACCTTTAGATTGAAAAGATATCTTCGTTGATTTGTAAAGGTAACTTCCCTCGAACCCGTTGTTAAGCTTAATCCTATCTGGGTGACCTTTCAACTGTAAATTGAGATTTACGAGATAAGACTTTAAGTTCAATTTCAAAGTGCTGGTTGTTTTTCTTCACGGGATAAAGTTGCACATTGCAGTGTTAATGAATTCGAATTTCATTTGAGTAGATCTAAGACCTGTATTGTCGCATCTGACGGCGTAGTAACAAGTACCCGTGAAACCGAAAATTGCTCTAGCTAGGGCTTATTGTTCTAAAGAATCGCCCTAAATATTACCAATAATACGTCGCACGGTTCACTCCGACCCGCAACAGCCTAGTAAGCTCGTAACCGACCATCTGTGCTATAACAAATATTGAAATATCAACTTTAAATGGAATTTTGATTCGATTTCTTAGCGGCAAATTATAATTTCAAATAAGTAGGGAGATGAAAAATCCGGATCGGACCATCAAAGTTTCGGACTTTGAGGGGCGAGGTTCTCGAATACTTCGTGCTGGGATCGCTTTATGTCTAAACTGACTTTTAATGTAGGTAACGTTAAAAGTTTTAATGTAATACATATTTGTGTGGGCGTCATTTTCCGATGGACTTTCCTAATTTATTTATGAGACCATCACTCGGTGATGAGTTTTGTGTTGGGAAGTATAACAAAATTTGATCAGTCTTTATTGAAATATGTTAGCGGCGTACTATTACTTATGGTAATTCTCTGAACGGCCAACTTTGGTGTTTAAGTAGTGTTTGATGTACATAATTTATCGCCCATGACGCCGACTATGATGTCGATGGTATTTATTATATTAGGTACTTATACAGAGTGATGAGGCAAAATAATGGGACCTTTTCTTTGTATCGAGTATGAATGTTTTGGTAATAGGAAAGTTAGCCTAAGAAAAAGACAAAATAAACTCCTAAATATTTTAACTGGTCAGCCTAAAAAATAACCTTTGCAAGAATAGTCTGTCTGAGTCTAGTTTTATTTTATATCCGGCGGCCATTGGCACCACATCAAGTATTACAAAATCTAGTAGAAAAAAAAAACAGTCTCATACATTTTCTATACAAAATTACATCGCACAAAAGCCGTTCCAGCTACAGGGAAATGTTCTCAGAACCTGCTGTAGTTAACTGCTTAACTTTTAGAGATAAGTTTTTGGTGTCATAATCAGTAGTTGAACTGAAAAAGTTGATCAATAATAATAAACTTCGTTCCTTATTCAAACTGTTTTGAATAAATAGAGCTCCAATCCATCCATACATACAGCGGTTTTTAACTATAGTTAAAAACTGCCGAAAATTTTCCAACTAAACGGCCTTTTGAAACACATCGGGCTTTACAATTTCGAGCTCGATTCTAAACCGAGCTTATCTTCCATATCTATACCGCGTCATACAAAATGTACGGCCAACCGGGAGCGATCCCCCACGTTTTAAATTTTATTTTTCATTCTCGGGTGGACTTGAATATTTATGTGTTGACTATGAATGTTTGATCGCTACGTAGCTTTATTTGAGAACCCATATTTTAGCTACATACCGCACCACACGGCTAATATTTTTGATGTTAATACTGTTAAATTAATTTTGAAAAATATAGTGTTTGTTCCCACCATTCTGAGGTTTTATTATCGGGGAAAGTTCCTTTATTCTTTAAACTAATTACTACAATTATACCAACTTCTTCCAAATGCTATAATTATGCTCCAGCCTACTACCAGTAGGCAGTGTGCCCATCATGCTAGCAGCAATGGATTGCATACTGATTCGTTGTGCCAAATAAATGCCAGCATTTTAATGCGTCTATGACCAGGCGCACTGATTACAAAGCTATCTAAAGTCATTTGATTACGTTTAGTAGCCGTGAAATCAATAAGTCTCGCAATGAAGCGCAAAAACCAAAATGCCTCAGTTAAACAAAAACTTTTCAAGCCACAAATACTTTTACCAAATTGTATTTAAGAGGTGGATAGAAGAAAACATTCTCCGTTTATATTTATTCCAATACTTAAACCACGCTTTGGGACTCGGCAGGTTTCGTCCTGCCAAACTTCAACAATAGCCACGTTTTAATCAAGCCAAATTGGAACCAAATGAAACAATTGGGATTGAATTCTGAACTTTCGAGTGGCAGATCCACTGTCTGTATGAAGCCCATTCAATTATTTAGAACATTTTTGAGATGAGAAAGTTGCCAAGCTTTATGGGAAATACTTAGCTTATAATTATAGTAATGGTAAATATTGCGGGATATCCCTAAGATACACTAATGACAGAAATGGAATATTCGGTGATAAGTTGCCACACTCGGCTCGCATGTGCACCGCGACAAAATCTTCTCGATATTTTTTCTCGTGAATCTAACAGTGACGACATTTCTCGCGATGCGCATGCGCCATGCCATCAGGGGGCGCTATGTCCAAGTCTATTCCATATTTACAAGATTCATGAGAGTAGACAGAGCATATTCGATTGTGGCCCTAAACGTAATATAAATTAAGGCTTAATAATATTGTTAATTGAATAGTAATGATTTATATGAAGTATGATGTATTTTAGTTCTCTATATAGATTACTAACATGTAAAATAAAAAAAATGTACCGGAAAACCGGTCTTAGTGCAAATTTAATGTAAATAAGTAAATGCGTTGCTTGGTTAAACTTATACATATTTTAACTTTATCAAAAGTATGAGCCCAAAGACTAAACTAACGCTAATTGTTTTATCAAACTAAGCTATAAATTTTAACTATTGTGTAGGTACTTTCCTTTCATCGAAGTCCTTCTACCTTCCGGACAGTCGCAGTAACAAATAACCCTGCTTTACATAGCTGTCTCGTTTTCATTTTCCTATAAAATATTCATACAGAGCATGCAATGTAATGCTACTTTATTTCGCTTTTATTTGTTGAGCTTATACGCAATACAGAAAGTTCGGTAACTCAAATCAGTTTTGTGTTTGTTTTATATTCAAAACTATTAATATCCTACCAACGCAATGGTTGTCTGGAACAGATCGCTTTAAGCGATAAGGCCGCCTATTGTACGAATAAGTTAATTAAGTTTTCTCCTTTGTAACTGTTGTTGTCTTAAGGTGTACAATAAAGAGTTGATCAATCTATCTATTACATATAATATTTTATTTACACCCCCAAAGACGTTAATGATAGAAACAATGCTTTACGTAGCTAAAACTAGACGGTTACCTCTTTCATTAGCTCGTTTATTGTGGATATAAAATAATTAAAAAGGAATTATAACGCTAAGACTTCTTGCCTTAGCGCACTCCAATGTTTGGCTTTATTAATTTCCACATTATAAATAGCGCTGCAATTTATCGATAATCATAACAATAAACCCCCTATGTGCTCGTTTTATACAAACCCTGACTAAAGAAATAATACTCCCAACAATCATAATCATATGATCGTAGGGAGTATTATCTCTATATATTATATAGTATTTGCCTTTGACATTTTGTACGCTGTTGATTTACGGTTTTAATACTTATATTTCTTTACAATTATTATGAGTTGTTTCCCAGGAATCTTGCATGTAGCTAATGAATATTAAATAATGTTTTTGCATATCAGTGATTAATGAGGTTCTATAAGAATGAAGCTAATTCGTTTATAATCACTGCTTGCCTCAGTTCACTCTTTTATGTTGATACCATCGATGTTAAAACAAACTGGACGAGTCTTCGATCATAAAACTGCATTTTGTGCATGAAATCCACATAAAAATGGAAAACTCATGCCTACTCTTCTTCCTCTACTTGTAGTATGGAAAAAACAATCATATGCAGTTTTGAGTAGGTTCTTAGACAAAATAATTGTACTTAAATGTACTTGTCAATAAAAAACACTTGGTAAAGAATGTGAGATAGGTGAAAATCGAATTCCACTCTTTTCCACTAGGGACAGTATACAACATAGTCCATATTATTATTTCTCACTGAAAGTTATTGAGGACATAGGTATAACTAATGCCAGAGAAAATCATCAAGTGCAACTGCAAACCTAATTAATTTCTTAATTGCCCTAGAAAAATTTTTAGGAAGAACATTATATTACCTCCTTTGCCGTCCCTTTAATACAACACCGCATTATAAATACCCCGAACGTAAAAGCACAAAAACATTTTTTCTTCCTCTTATTTTTCTCGTGCGAATTTCTGATTACGCTAATCCCAGAGCTTTGTACTTTTCTTTCACATTTTTAAACGATACCGTTGGATTTCGTGATAATACAATTACATTTTCGAGCCGGGTTTATTAATACTTCATGTCTGTTTACTCGGCAAAACTCAAATATTTCTTTTGAGTGTAATTTAGAATTAATTTACTTTCATTTCAAATTTTCCTCCAAAATTTTTTTTTTCTATCCTACCGTGTGGTCTCTAGCATACGCATCGAGAGACAATTTGTCATCGTTGTTAGAGTGAGATACACTTAGGCTGAACTCACCCCCGTCGTCGCCGCCCAAGACACGTATTCAGCGACCAGGAAGATCCTATAGCAGCAGCCGTTGTTTCGGCTGCGCTAGGATCACCGGACCAGTCTAGCCCTTCTGGCTGAGGTACCGATTTCAGCCCCGGTATAGGATACCAGCATAACACAATCAGATACCGACCCCGCCATCGAGGTCGACGTACCTTCTGTAGGTTAGCTAGAATGGTCGCGACTTTCCACAGGGTCCACTTCTCGAGAGAACGTAGCCTTCTCGATCCTCTTATCCCGGCAACAGCCCAAGCCGAGGCTCGCACCCCAGGGGTGCCCTTGAGCTAGTTGCCCCCCACTATTGTCGGCTGGGTGCCTTAAGCGCCTGCCCTTCCCGCCCGGTGACGCTGTAAAGGTCGGTAGACACCAACAACATTAGCCCGTTCAAAAAAATAAACAACTTAGGCTGAATTTATATTGAATTGAATTGAATAGGCGCTACCAATGGCACCAATGGTTACGAAGTAACATAATTTACTCCACAGAGCTATGAAACAAATTACGCTTCGAGGAAGTGTTTTTTTTTTTTGCTCTGTGATATATTCAGTAATCTGTGCCATGGGGGCATTTTCCTCGGTACATAAAATCATCTGTGATCATCAAGACGCCTGCCTGGCATGGTGTTTATTATATGTGTATAACGGTTAGTTCGCGTCATGCCAAGCGGCATTTTAGTTAGTAAAAAGGAAACTAGATGTCGCTACTGTGCAGGTATACATTCCTGAATCACGCAAGCGATTGTCTCCTCTAGTTCATTAGGGTGAACGAAAATGTTTGTAGAAAATTAGAAATCGAATATTGGCACAGGGTCAAGGCTAGCGTTGACCCGCCTATTGCAATTGATTGCAATAAATCGACTTCGTGTGGACCACGTTTTTAATTTGTACCCTGGATGTACAATATGACAAACCTTCCCCCCAAGATAAGTGTTGAAAGTTTCGTATCATAGCGAGTCCTGTGTTCAGAAGTAGACGTCTTCAGGCTGAGGTTCTTAGTATGCAGTTAAGGTGATTGAAGTATGTTTAAAAGGATAATATGTATCTCGTAACTTCTGCATGGTATTTTGTAACTGATCTTGGACACGATAGTCATGGAACAATAAAACTATTACTAATTTAGTAAAGCAACAATCTCCAAGACCATAATCCAATAGTCTTCAAAAACTATTATCCAATCACAACTTAATTCTCAATTTTATAACTATAATTACCCAAATTAATATCGATAACCTTATCCAAAACGGCTGAAGTGGCTATAGATTACGGTAAATTGATTCGTAATTTTCCGAGAAGCCCGACCGCTTCCAAAGTAAACGTTGATTAAAATTGATGAGCAAAGTTGTGGCTACTTTGTTCAATGAAACATGGACACTCTGTCGCCGTGATCACAAGATTTTGAGCTAAAAGTTTTATGAAAACACGGAGTCATTATCCATTTGGTCCTAAATCTTTTCTATTGAAGTTTGATAAAATTATTATTTCTATGCAGAAAATTAAAATTGATGTGCAAAATGTTCGCAGTCGGTAGGATTCGAACCTACGCTCCCAGAGGGAATCTGATTTCTAGTCAGACGCCTTAACCGCTCGGCCACGACTGCCTTGATTATTTTTCCGAAATTAACAATTACTTTCTCGGTCCCAAAAAAGTAAATTATATTCGTTAATCATAAGATTCTGTAATCATTATTTTATAGCAGCGCCAGTTCAAATATTATTATTGTTAGCCATGATGTCAGCATTTGTTGTTACTGTTCTGCGTTCGCGAACAGTTTTACACCATTTATTTTCCCTAATTTTAACTTCAAGTCATAAAAAGTGTATAATTGTCCGTAAATAAACCACAAAATAAATTAACCAACTCATCTATTGTACAACTTTCATTCTATATTTCTTCGTGCAAATAACTTTGTGGGAATATGAAAGTTTCCCTGGGCCGCGGTTTCGCCCAGGTCGGCACAATAAGGGCTAATAAAGCGGCCCTTGGCCCTAGATTTATTGCCCTGGCCCTCCCACCGCTCGTGATAAGAATGCGGTTATGAGGATACATTATCAGATATTTTGTGAATTAGCTATAAATAGGAACTGGTGCAATACTGGGTGTGTAGATTGTTAGAGTGGTATACATATATACCAGTCGTCCAAATAAAGGTTCAAGACTTCATACATCATCAGCATCATCATCACCAGGCTGAATACGTTCATCTGTCTCGTGTCTCGTCTCCTGTATCCATCGGCTCCTCGAGGTTTTCATCAGATCGTCGGTCCTCCTAGTGGGGCCCCTTCCGGTTCGTGGTCGCCACTCTAGAATCTTTCTTCCCCATGGGTTGTCAGTTCTACTAGCGGTGTGACCTGCCCATTGCCATTTGAACTTGATAATTCTATAACGGTCTTTATAAATAGCTACAAAATAGCCATTTGATGAAGAGTGTCTATAAATAGGTAATTAAAATAACAATTAAAGAAGTTCAGCTATTATTGATTTTCATAATGGATATCGTTTATCGAACTAAAATACAAATTATGTACGTACTTACTACTCAACACATACATAGATATGGGAACAACAAGTTATTTTTTTAAATGGAGGCAAGAAATCAAGGAAAAATGTTCTATCCTCCTTGTGAGACAGATTCAAGCACCAATCTGCAATGCAGGTTATTCACCAAAATATTTGATTATTCCCGAGTGCTTTCTGTTTACAAACGTGTCGAATAAAAATGATAATGCGAAGAATCTTCACAGTCGGCACAGCAGTAAAAGCCGACGCGACAAAATGTTAGGCACGTAATGCCGGCTTCTAGGTCACCTAGCTAATAACTATAGACCTAAAACCCGCTTTCCGGCTGTTCACCTAGATTTTTATTAATATTGTTAAGTGGTTACCCTGCGAACATTTACCACTAAAATAAAAAGCCGTCTAAGGGTTGTTACGCACTGAAGTGGAAAGTGGCAAAGAAGTACTTAGGTGCATCATATAGATTGTACCTGTTATTTTTATTGTTTTGTTTTTCTTCGCTTTTTTTCGAGATTTAGCGTATGATGGGATTTATCATCATCATCATCAACCTATGATGAAAAAACAATCACAGTTGAACTTAGACCTCCTATCAGAGATATAGAAGAGATTTAGATGATGTATTGTATCTTAAGCTAGAATAGGTATTATGTACTCTTTGCTTAGGCAGACATAATGCGGATAGTAAACAAAGAGTTTTTGTTGTTTGGGCTAAATAACCATGCAGATCCGCTGCTGGATGCAGGAATCAAGCAGCCGCTGAAAGTGGTGCCGTGTAAGGAAGGCCTATGTTCAGCAGTGGATAAGTCTAGGCTGTCTATGAACGCGTAACCATTTATAACTCACGCTCCCCACAGGCCGAAGAACCAAAAGAAAAGCTAAGGAGTTACGCCTTATATCACTAAGCTTAGCAATTTATTAAGGCCAATATTCATAGCGGGAATTTATTAACCCTTTGTGATATCCAAAATAGCGGCGGTGGCCCGTTGGGTACGGGGCTGGATTTATGAGCGAAGGTCGCGGGTTCGAGCCTCGGACATGATGAAATATCGCTGAAGACCGTACCAAGAGTATTCCTTTTTGTAGATTCGTGTTGGAAATGCAGATTAACTTCCTATGGATGAGAAATGGGGGAAGGTTACAGTATCCATGATATTCAGGAGGTGTATATTCATAGCTAAGAATTGGGTACTTATTGTTATTTAATTTCTATCATTATTATTTTTCTTTTTAAATTATTTTACGCAACACATGAACATGGGCATTAGACATCATTTTGGTTTTGTCCATGTTTGTCTTAACCAACCTTTAGGGAGACTCTACCAAGGTCGTTGAGCATGGTGCTAAGATCCTCAATCGACTTCGCAGTTATGACTATATCATCGGCAAAATGAAGGTCAGTGATATACTCGTAATTTATGTTGATAGCAGATCCTTTCCACTCCAAGAGCTTGAAAACATCCTCCAATGTGTTTGTTAACAGTTTCTGAGAAATAACGTCTCCCTGTCTCCCCTTTGCAAAACTACAATCATTTCCTTTTAATAATTAAAATGAAGCAATTAACTTCTAAAGTGTACGACATTAGCAATTAGAACTGTCACAATAAATTTTACATTTAATACAATTTTTAATCTAATAACTAACGACTTTATAGCTCTGTAATAAGGTTTATTATCGTTATAGTTTTCAGAGGTCCCTCGTGTCTGAAACAGTTTTGTATATTAGTAACTAGTGTAAAGTGTCAGTCGGTCGAGTGCTGTGATCGAGTTGTCGTGTTGGTTTGCTGTGGGTTTTGGGTTTATTTGCTTAGTTATGATGTTAGTATAATTGTTAGTAATTATTATTTCATCCACAAAATTCAATAGATTTCATTTATAGTATTTCTGACGTTAGGATAGTTAGGTACTTCATAAGCAGTTAGAATGAACATCTGAAATGTTTTTCCAATTATTGAGTACGTTCTTTATTTTTGCTTTTTAATTTCCATTGTTTCTACTTACGCGAATGTGTGCAGCTGAGGCTTTTTTCTTCTATACTTCTGAAGCCACTCATTGCTACTCTTGTTCAAAGCTATCCACAACACAACATTTTATTAAAAACTATTCATTATAAAGCTTTGAATAAAATTCGTACTAGATACCGATGTCTTCTTTATCTCTTAAATGTTCACAGATCTGAAACTAAGAATAATCGTTAATTAATATACCTACTAGTAAAAATTATATAAAAAATGCAACTTGAGAAGGTACTCAATTTTTATACGTAGGTTATATCAGCCGAGGTAACGTTTTCCCATAAAATGTATCAAAATGCAGCCACACCTATAAAAGCGTATTTTCATTTCGTCAACCACAAAGGAATGGCATGTCAAATTTTTCAAAGAAAAACCTAACACAAGCATAAATATGCGAGAGACTCAAAGGAAAATAACAATGAAATACAATCTGTATGTACGTACCTCTCGTATCGGAATGCTTCGTGTATGTATTCAATGCTTTACCGATTAGGGCTGTCTGACGTAGAAATAAAATCTCAACAGTCATCAAGACAAAGACACCTTTTGGTTTCAAACTAAAAACTCTGAATAAAATTTCTGTAGAGAATTTGGAGAGATACCCACATTTTTTCTGCCATCACTTGATTGACCGAACGAACGAAATGAGCGAATGTCTCTGCTTCAACTTGTCGTGCCTTCTTCTGTTCGGATGTACTCACGTACAGGTCGCATTTACCAACGAATCTTGGTGAAACTTGGTACACAGGTTCCGGGATTTTTTTCGTCGTCAGCGATGTTTGATTGGTTGGGTATTTTCCCAAAAAAGGGAAACATTTGCAGCGGCGTAATTTACTAGCCCATTTTGATAATATTCTGCAGACAACTTGGGTATTCAATTTTAAACATGGATTTCAAAATGAGCAGAATCAGTCTAGAGGTTGTTGAAATATAACGCGGTGAAGTCTGAACTCAAGACGCATTTATATACCGTGGCCCATGGTTGCAAATCCGTGAATACTCGTGAGGTCTATACCATTTGCAGAGTTACTAGTAGTATGCCATAGCTTCCGAAACACATCTAACAGCATGTAAAGGTCAGAATAAAGTAAGGTTGTTTACGCACATGGACTTAGGGACGCAGGTGTGAGTTACGTTCGCGCGGGTCCCCGGACTCGTTTAAAGTGAAGCCGAGTGTCGGATCTGCGAGTGGCAACCCTACCCCCGATCCGTAGAGCTCTCTACAAAGGGCTCCACTTGCAATTGTTTCCGCTTATTTCTCGTACAATTTTATTGGTTTCCGATCTTCCAGAGCTCTTGTTTTCATCTTGTATTAATGAAAAAACTCTGCGCTTCAGATATTTTTCCGAGTTTGGATCACTTATATTTTCCAATATAATAATATATTTATATTTATATTATTATACTTATGTACATGAAGTGTAATATTGTATTTGAGAGGAAATTATAATATTTTAAGATATGTGTTGGTGCCTTCTGGTAAGTCTTACTTTGTTATTGCTGATAGGCTTATATTAATTTATTGACCGAGCGAACGAAGTGAGCGAAAGTCTATGCTTCAACTTGCCAAAACTTGCTTTCGTCTGTCCAGAGTCCAGATGTACGTATTCGCGTACAGGTTGCATTTTTCAACCAATTTTGACGAAAGTTGGCACACAGGTTCTACAGGTCCAGGGAATTTTGTAGTCGTGGGTGATTTATGATTAGGGGGGTATTTGCCCCAAAAAAGGGGGAAGGTTGCTGTAGCACCATTTACCGACTGATTTTGATAATATTTGGTAAAAATATTGGGTATTCAATTCTAATTAAGTATTACAAATATGCGCAAAATCGGTCAAGAGGTTGTTGAAATATAAGGTGCTAAGCCCTGAGTTCAGGACGGGTTGGTACCTTGGCATTTAATTGTGAGGTTTCTGGAAGTTTTGATTTTGAAAGTACCTGTATAATTACTTAATTAGTTCGACGACCTTTACATAGATGGCAGATTGCTTCGAGCACTAATTTCTAAATCGCGGTGACAAGATTTTCCGGAATCATCTGAGTTCGGGAAGCTTAATATTTCCGGTAAAGCTGTTAATGTTAAGGTACTAACAGTAAACAAACCAAATAATTGAAAATCAATTTTAACATCATACATCATGCCATGTCCATGTGGTTGAAAATCCGTTTGTGCTTGCGAGGTCTACCAGTTCGCAGAACTACTAGTTCATTTACAGCCTATCAAATGCATTTCACCTCTGCCTCTCATCTGAATATAAATCTCTTTTCTGTCCCTATTTGTCTTACTGACTTATGAAACGATACGGGCGATGTCGATAAAATGAAAATGAAATAAAAATGAACAAAAAGAAAACAAATTAGTATCAGAAGTATCCGAAATACTCTGAAAACATACAATAAGCTATGGACAGAACTTAACGGACATTGATAAAATTAACAACATATATTAAGATACCTAATCGAGGAAACGACCATGTAGGTTGAAATCAGGTAGGTAAAGCTCTTAATCTGACGTGCATCTAAATAGTCAAACAGCCCATTGTGACCACGTGCCATTCAAGCTAGCTTCCCAACAGGTCTCCGTCAATATCCTACCGCAATAACCGACGGGAGGGGTTCTAATTCATCCGGCACGCCGGATCGCCTGTGACGGGCTTTAATTAAAGGAAACTCGATGTATACATACATGATACAAACCAGCACATGGATTCATCTCGTACTCTGCCGGAATTGTAGAACAAATTGGCATGGGGAAACTAAACATGAGGAAGGTTTTTATTATAACCATAAAGCAAAGCTCAAAAATTGCCCAGTTGTTAACTAACAAAGGTAATTAAAAATATGGCCTAAAAGTTTATCGTTGAGTAATAAAGAACGAGATAGTGCTGGAAAAATGGTTATCGATAAATTTGAATTCAATAATGTCATGCGATACGGACAGTTTTTACTTAATGTCACCCGCACCCGCACCATCATCATCATCATCATCAGCCTGAAGAGTCCACGGTTGATCATAGGCCTCCCCCAAAGGGCGCCACTTTGAGTGGCTGCTTGCTTCTTGCATCCATCGGCTCCCCACGATTCTGACTAGGTCGCCGGTCTACTTGGTCCCCACCAAGTAGGCTGGCCTACGCTACGTCTTCCAGTTCGTGGTCACCACTCGAGAACCTTTCTTCCCCATCGGTTGTCAGTGCCCGCACCATGGTACACCGCAAATAGTAAGTATAATTGATTTATCACTAAAGTAAGCTTTAGAATAGTTGAAAGCGGCAAACCTATCTCAATAAAAGTTACATTCATTACTTGGTAGCGTCGTACTCCGGCAGTACGATGGACTTATTTAAATGAGTACATTCTGCTAAGACAGCTTACATTAATAGCCTTGCAGACTAGTGCATTTCCAGGATAGATCACTTAAGTTTCTGTAAAATTCAGTTGTTTTTTTTTTCTTATATTTTGGCTCCACACATAGTGTTAGCCAGTGTCAAGTATTGTAATTTTTCATCATGTTAATAGAATATTTCACGTAAAGTCAGCCAGTGTTAGTCATAGTCATAGTCCAGTCTAAGTCATGCTCCAGTAAAGCAGTGGCAGCCTTACTAGCAACTTCTATGGAATTTTGGAAGCAACACGAAAAATCACGTTTCACATTATATCACTTGCCGACACTCATGCTCGTAATTCAGCGCGAAACGCTACCAATTTTAAACACTAACATGACTGGAAAAAGTACAAGTATTGAGAAATAATACAATGCAAAAACGTAAACTTTTCCGCGTTCCCGCCAAAACTCCGTTCAGTTAGTTAATATACGCATCTGTATTCTGTGGCAAAATAGTTGATTACAATATTTACAATGGTATGGTATGAATCGTTGAGAATTTTGAGACAAATGTATTCTGGATTGATCCTGTATAAACTTCTATAATTAGATACGGTTTCAAATTTTAAGGACCTTAAAACTTCCTTAATGATTTTAAATAGCTGTTATTATAAACTGACCATAATCGTTTTATTATTCACTTAATAACTTCTCAACAATTATTAGCTGTAAAATTAAATACAGCAGTGTAAAGCACTCTACTTTTTAACACAGTATAGTATAGTGGGTATAATTTTGTACTATTAGCTGCTAATTAATTAGTAAATAGAAATATATTTGAAATCGATAAAGGCCTAATAAAACCGTTCTAGTATTGATATTCTGTCAATAACTTAGACTATCTAATATTGTGACGTGAGCTCGTGAGCTAAGCGGGTCAAAGGGTACATTGCCACCGAGGCTAGAAACATTAGTACTCATAGTATAGAGACACCTAGTCACCTTGATGGTTCGAATATTTTCTAGATCACATTTAAGACTATTTTTATCCTTTTCCTTCTTTAACTGTAAAAAAAAAAATCACCAAAACCATAATGGCTCAGCGATAGTGAGATCGACATCATAGCAGTTGATATCAGTGGTTGTAGAGTCGAGAATTTTTTGAGTAACGGAAAACATAGTAGAGAAAAGCAAAGCTTGGTGTAAGCACTTTAGTGCTCGCCCAGTTGACATTTTCATAAATAGATCTATGTCTCACCGAATGTTAGCTAACGACGAAGCACAAGTGATGTGAGGCATATAAAATCAAAAGCAGCTACGTGAATTTTATTGGAATAGTGTTTATTTAAAAAATTCTTTTATATTTCACCTTAGCAGTGTCTGACCTTAACCGGCTTCCCGTCCGCCAATGTAGTACTGAAAGCTGCATTAAAGAGATATATCGACAGAATGGTGCACTGCCGACCAGCTAGGGCTAGGACTAATGATGGCTTGCATGTCGACAAATTGCACACATTATTCTAATCGAATGATTTGCACTCGCTGCAGGGATTTGTAAATTAAGCTTGCGATACTTACTTAAATCAAATGTGCCATGTTCGTTTGTTATGTTATATTGGTAATGCGTTTTTTTTTCTAATTTAATAGGCACATATAAAAATGAACATAGAATTGTAACATAATATTACAACCAACAACCATTATTCTTCAGAAACAATTCTAAGTGATTGGTTAGTTTCGATGAAAATAAAAATCTTAAGGTTGGCTACTTTCCATACTTTGACCTACTTTTTGTTTTTTCTCTAGCTAGAGCAATAAATCATCTCCAATCTAATTGCACTCTGAAAAAGCTCACAGTTGCATTTTACGATTTAATTTACTCGTATCTTTTTCAAATAATTTACTTAATGGTAATATTGCAGTGGACGCTTTCAGGTTGTTGATTATGATGATGAGTATGACATAAATACTAGTTGTACCGTTAAATAGGTAAAAAGAAAAAGTTATCGGCATAATAAAGTCGATATCGATCCGTTTGTTTGTTGTCGATATCAGAACATCACTATTATTCAGTTACCGCTGAACGCCAGTTAGTTGACGTTAATAACGCTGCCATGCGCGGCAACTCGTATCGCTATTTTGTCGACAATTTCATTATTTTGGTATTATTATTATAATGGTTATGCATATTATGATGTTATATTGTAAATCGATTTAGAGTATGAAATTTAATTTATTTGTGACAAATAAGCCTACAAACATTAACGTTGAATGTAAGCGTTTGTTTGAAACGTTTCAATGTAAAGTTTACAAGGTTTTTAATATAAACGGGTAGGTAATAATTAACGTAAATATTCGGCCCTGAAATGGAATTTATTTTGAAAATATTAAGCTACATATAATACAACGTGACTATAGCTACTAGTTAATACTAGTATTATAAATAACCTGTGATCATAGCCGTCGAAAGTGGGTAGATAAAATTTTAACTTAATTTTGCATTTATTTCATAATTATGACGTAAAACAAAAAGTCCTTTCATGCTGCCTAGGTAACCTAGATAATAAATTAGCAGCTGTTATTTTAACTATAATTTATTTCAAAAAGCTTTACCAGCATCGATATTGCGGTACTATAATTCACGCGCCACTATAAACGGTGCATATAATATGCATAACGCTTCAGCCCCACCTGTGCACCAAATACCGTCAGCGAAGCGGGCGCATCTGGTTTCGGTACCCATTGCTGTCTATATGGGGTTGCCACGTAATGTGTTAGCAACTTTTTGATCACGTGTATTTTTAAAGTTCAATACTCAAAGGGTAACCCCCCCCCCCTAAGGCCCCCCTGCCACGTTCCCTTTTCCTATTCCTTTTTTGGGCCGTTTTAGGGCTCTTTGAGTCCGATTACTGTCACCAGGTTGTAACCTTATGAACCGTGATAGTTAGACAGTTGAAATTTTTACAGATGATGTATTTCTGTTGCCGCTATAAAAACAAATACTAAAAACCAGAATAAAGTAAATATTGAACGGTGCTCTCATACAACGAAGGTGATTCTTTTGCTGTACCCGCTCCCTCCTTTTTGAACTTCACGTGATTTATGGACGATCCCAAACCTTATTTTCCCTATGCCCGCAGCGATAGGTACTGCATGGTTTCGCGTTGTGGACGCTCGACGCTCCCGCTTCACAGATGCGCAGGTGTGGCTGAAGCTTCATGCATTGTAACCAGGGCTACTTTGTAAGCCGCTCTTGTGATATAATTTTATGTTGAACTTGTAATTTATGTTGTACTGTGAGGTTACAATTTACCAATTTAGGAGCAGTAGGTTTGTTACGTGAGATAGAGACAAAGTTGAAATACACGAGCGATTTTATTTGATTCGGGGTTTTGGAAATATGTTTCACGTGTAAACAATAACTTCCTTGATAATAAAAACTGATGTGTAGCCGGGAATAGTTATTTTATGTTTTTTCTCTCTATCAAATCTTTAATAGGCAAACATGAAACAAGAAAAAACACTGAGTACCTCACAGACATCTAATACTATACAGTAAGGAGTGAGTTTCTAAGTAAAAAGGTTACAGTTTGTACTGTTGAGAAATCATGTTCAAAAGTGTAATAGTTACGTTTATTTGCCTTTACGCAAACAATTTCATAGAAACAATTACTTTACCCAACGATTATGAAAAGTAAACAGTAAGACCTTCGTTCTCTATATTAGAGTAAAGTTCCGAGTTGGCTAGCCACCACGTAATGTCACTTTTAACTGCAGTAACGAATTTCAAAATATTCGAGTAGCGCTAGCCGACCCGTAAACCAGGCTGCTACTTACAGGACACATCAGCTGCCGATTAGTACGGTTAACCGACGGCTATAGCAAAATTTGTTGCAAACTCGCATGTGTTTGTAATTTATTATTATAGTTTGCATGCCACAAATACTGAGAACTACGGAACTAAAAAGTACCAACCCTGTTGATTACGCTACTGCTATAAAAACATCGACTATTAGTTTCTATTTCGAAATCAGATACTTATGAATATAGAAATCATTGTATTTAATTACTAAAACAGTCCGCTCAGAACCGTCGTGGGAAGCCGATGGATACTGGAAGCTAGCAGCCGCTCAAAGTGGTGCTCTTTGGAGGAGGCCTATGTTCAGCAGTAGACGTCTTCAGGCTGATGATTATGACGATGATGACTACAAAAAAAGTTTTCCTCAATTATAATATGTTTAAATACTTACATAATATTATGATATTTTTGTTTTGTGTTGTTTTAATTTTTATTATTGCGTCAAGATAAAACCATATTTCAGGTACCTATAGGTATGTAATCAAAATTAGTATTCATTCCTCATTACATAAATTTAATTAGTTGATACCCTATTTTGTAAAGGTAAATCCTTACCTACTTACTGTTTTTAGGTAGGGAATAAATACTCTTTGAAGGGCACCTACCGCACCGCAGCATATAGCTGGCACATAAAAATGTCAAAAAAAAATAAAAATCAGACCCAAAATGGCGCCACTGGCAGCAGTCAGGGTGACTATTGAACGAACGAAATGAACAGTTGACGTTGCTACAGATCACCCTAAACTTTTACCCACTGAGTAGCTGATCGAAACTCTGTTTTCGTTCGTGAAACTGGGAAGACCTACTCGCTGCCTTTACGTCCCGATCAGTATTACTCACTGGCTAAGGTAATCGTAACTTTAATCGAATATAGAGAACGAAGCGCTAAACCTAAAAGAATTAATTTATACCATTCTAATAGGTATTTACGAAACGTGTTTCTTCAAAACTGAAGCCCTTTATCAATCTTGTGCCTATTCCATACGCAATAATATTTTCGGCGTAATAGTTCCGGGTCCGGCGCTAACCTGTAACCACAACATTATTTACTGCCACAAAAATATCTACGAATTTGTGGGTTAGTCATGAGATAGTAACTGTTTTTGCCGGAAATAGTGTAATATCCGGATGTGTATCAGATTTTAATCTGCGATGATCGTACAATTGATAATCTGAAGTAAAATAATAAAGATTTCAATTTGCATGTTCCTTTAGATTGCAGATTTTCGGAAAACTATTAAGCGAAAATTTTCTTTATAAAATAAAAAAAATCCTTAAATATTTTTTTGGGTTCTGGAACGAAATGATAAAAAATGCGGATGGATGTCAAAAAAGCCAATCACTCTCAAAATCCCGTAAACTACTTGAACTAATTATCGGCACTACCGTAATCTCTCTAGATTAAGGAAGTATACTCTTACTTACTATAGGTATTAAAATGTAGAATAACCGTAAAAGTTTCAAACAGTGTTTTACGAAAATATTCTTCGAAATGAATCAAAACATTACATTTTCTATCACACACAAGTAGTTAAACATATCTCGGCTTTGCCGTTCAAAATAATAACCCTATTCTGGGAAATCTCGCTGAAAGCGGGATGGAACCGCAGTCGTACGTAACGAGGATTTCCATCAGCTTAGTATACCTATAGATGAGGTATGTAACTGTGTTTATATATTACTTACTCGAATACATAGAAGAGTAAAACTCGCAACGAATAATCTCAAAATTGTTTTATGAAAAATATTCATTATTTAGCTTTTTTGCTTTTCTTTTCTTTTGTTTTTGTTATCTTTCAATCTGCATGGACCCAGAGTTTTGGCCTACTTATCAACACGAGCAAAACTCAAGTAATGATAGCTGGCAGTAGTAAGTTTTTGTCTAAGCTAGACCTCTCATCAATGCCTCCAGCTGTCTATAATGGCACTACTCTCAATTACTGTAAAGAGGTGAAAAACCTTGGTCTTCATATATTTCATAATTTGTCTTGGGACAACCACATTACAGAGATAAGTAAAAAAATGTATGGTTCTCTGCATAGCCTGAAAAGGTTGAAAATCTTTTTACCACATCATGCAAGAGTCACCTTAGTCAATTCTCTGCTACTTCCAATCTTAGACTATGCTGATGTGTGCTACTCTGATATCACTGAAGCGCAACTTAATAAGTTGGAACGCCTTCTGAATTTATGTATACGGTACATCTACGGTCTGCGTAAATACGACTACGTCTCGCAGTTCCGCCGTCAATTAAAATGGCTTGACATCCGTCATCGTAGGAACGCACACACCGTCTCTCTCCTTTACAATATCCTTACAGATTCTCGTGCTCCCACCTACCTCAAAGACAGCTTCATTGCTAGTTCGTCTTTTGGTCGCCCGCAACGCTCCTTTTATCATTTACAACTAGTGACCCCTCAAAACAGAACTGCTGTACTCAGATTCTTTCACTGTAACGGCAATTCGCCTTTGGAATAGCCTTCCTACCCACATTCGTCAGGCATCATCGATTGGGGTGTTTAAATCCAAAGTGTATAACTTCTATCTCACTCTCCAAAATTTAATCGTGAAAAGCAATCCATCTAATTATAAGTAAGTATATTATTATGTATGTATTATTATTATCATGTTGTATTATATGTGTATGATATTATTGTATGTATTTTATTTATTTCATGTATTTGTTATATTATTTATATACATCCATCAGTTTAGAGATTTAGTTTAAGTTGTTGTTTTTCTTGTCTGTTGACATACATAAATATACTTTTTATATTGCTTCAATATTGCGCTACCGCACTAAACACTTTCACAATACACCGGGGTTAACTGGAAGATAATGCTCTATAGCATTAAGTTCGCCTATGTACCTACTCTTGTTGTTTATGCAATAAAGAATTTTCTATCTATCTATCCTTGTTATTTCAGCATCGTTGTGAACAGACGTGTTGAATTATTACAATAAACAAATAATATTAAGCTGAATCGTGACCTGGTTTTTACCAACCGCCGCGCCGGTAGTGACTATGTCATACCTTTATGCATAGTTTGTGTTAACTTTTTTCGTGGAAATGTTCGGTGTTTGACGAGAAACAACTAATTTTAATTTAAAAATGGAAGGCAGCCCCTTCAGCCGGAGCGACAAGACTCCCCGCTCCCCGCCGCCGCCCTCACACCCAGCGTCGCCGTCTGCTCCTCGCCCTCAACCGTCGTCATCGTCGAGCCAAAGAGATGTTGCTCCTGAAGTGGTCTCTACTTCGGAAATACAAAGCTGGATGACCTCAATAGAACAATGCCTTAATGAGGTATGCAACATAGCTTCGGAGGGTAAGCTGAACTCAGAGCAGAAACTCCGCATTAATTCATTATGCCGGAAAGTAGGCCACGGTACTTCGCAGATGGCAGTACAGTATCAGTCCTTAAAACTCAAAGCCGTTCAAGCCCATTCTTCCATTCAAACCCTCAAAGACCAACAAGACTTTTCCCAGCGCCTACAGGATCTGAAACTGGCCATCGAAGATACCGCTAAACCTGCCGCAGGTGCCTCTTTTGCTGATATGGTAAAAAAAGGTACCCACAATTTCATTCAACCTGCAAATCTAAATTCTGTAGCCATTTATCCCAATGATAAATTGCAGACAAGCGACGAAACCAAAACACTCGTACAAAAGATTATTTGCCCAGAACAGATGAAGCTCCACGTGAGAGGCTTGCGCAAGACCAGGAACGGTGGTGTCATCATCAGCACTGACACGAAAGAAGACATCGTGAAGTTAAAACAATCAGAGCAGCTTACGAACTCAGGACTGACAGTTGATGAACCTCTCAAACGGAATCCTAGAGTGGTGATTATTGGAGTACCGACATCAATGCAGGAAAAGGAAGTTTTCACCTGTTTGTACCATCAAAATCTTGCCGACAAACTTCAGGATTCTACCCTTGAGACATTTTTGACCTCAACTAAATTAAGCCACAAGTCAGGCAGAAGAGATGCGGAAACTTGTAACTACGTAATAGAAGTATCTGCAGTTGTACGTAAAGCACTAATCACAAAAGAAAGAGTTTTTGTTAATTGGTCATCTTGCCCCGTCAGAGATTTCACTTTGGTCACTAGATGTTTTAAGTGTCAGCAGTATGGTCATGCGGCCAAGTCATGTCGGCAGACTACTTCCACGTGCAGCCACTGTGGTGAGCAAGGACACTCGATAAAAGAGTGTCCAAAGAAGACAGAGGAAGCAAAATGTGCTACTTGCTTGCACTTCAAAAAACCGAGCAATCATAGCACCGGGTCCATCGAGTGCCCCGCAAAACTAATGGCTGAAAAAAGGTACATAAACTCTATAAATTATGAGGGCGCCTAGAGCGCCGTTTATTTGTGGTTGTTTTTGCCGTTACTTGCGTTTATTATCTTAACTTATGGCCGATGAATTAATGAATGACCTAGATAATACTTGTATTTACGAGTCAAAAGTATGTGACACTGAAAACTGCAAGCAATATCTATCAAAGTATAACAGCCCTTTAACAGTACTAACCCAAAACATCCGTAGTATTTATAAGAATATAGATAGCCTTAATGTTTTCCTACATAGACTTAACTTTGAGTGTGACGTAATGGTTCTTACTGAATGTTGGCTGTCAAATCGTGAGGGGGCTCTTCCTAGTTTGCCAGGGTACAATAGTTTCTACAGCACTGCATCGTTCAACCAGAACGACGGGGTGGTAGTATATACCAAAAAATCTCTGCTTCTCACAGTTGAAGAGCCTAATGTTCGAGAATGCAACTGTTTAGTTATTAAAATTGGTGCCGACGTCGCAATTATTGCTATATATAGATCTCCCTCGTTTAGACAATTAGATATTTTTCACAATAGTCTTAATGAAATATTGCAAACTCTTTCCTCGTTTAGAAATATCGTATTAACAGGCGATATTAATATAAATATAAACTCGGAGAATAGCGATGTAAATCTAAGTGCCCAGGATTACCTCAATCTGTGCGCCTACCATGGTCTTTTCCCCTCTCACACGTTATCAACACATCAAAGCGGTTCTTGTTTGGACCACGTCATGCTCAAGGCTAGACTTCCGTGTCTAACACTAGTAGCTAACTCAACAATAACAGATCACCACGCTGTCCTACTAACCCTAGATTTGTCGCTTTCTAAGCACAATAATCGCCTTCAGCAAAAATCAAAAATAAACATGCGTAGCCTCGAACGTGATTTATGCAACCTTGACTTTAATCCAGTTTACAATACTGCTGATGCTAATATTGCTCTATCATATGTAATTCAAAAACTGCAAGAAGCCATTTTACGTAACACTGCGTTGATTGAAGTTAATAGGACAAAATATCCTATCAAACCTTGGATTACCCCGGGTCTTATCAGATGTATACGGCACAGGGATAAATTACATAAGAGAGCAAAGCAACGCCCTGTTAATTTTGTTTTAGAATTATCTTATAAAAGGTACAGAAATTTCTGCAATAAATTGTTGAAAAAATTAAAAATTGAGTATGATAAACAACAGCTTCATCAAGCAGGTAATAATACCAAACAACTCTGGAAAATCATAAAGGATGTTACTTTTACGTCAAATCAGCAAAAATCAGATTCGAGTCTACTGCATACACACACGTCCCCGCTTACTTCCGCTGATAATGCAAATTCATTTTTTGTTAATGTCGGTAAAACTCTATCTGAACAGATTCGAAATAGAAATGACAGCCATCTCAATGATTACTCGCCACTAGCATGGACCAAGCTACGAAGTGGAAAGTCGTTTGCCATGCTAGATCTGGATGAAATGGAAGTGAATGGGGTAATTTCTAGTTTGAAAAATAGCCATGCTGCCGGGTGGGATAACATTAGCAATGTTTTTCTGAAAAGGTTTAAACATATTCTTGTCCCCCCTTTAACGCACATTTTTCAAATATGTCTTAGTGATGGCATTTTTCCGAAATTGCTTAAAAAAGCTGTAGTTATTCCGATTCATAAATCTGGAAGAAAGGACCTCGTTACAAACTACAGACCTATCTCGTTATTACCATCACTATCTAAAGTTCTGGAAAAAATAATTAATAACAGATTAGTAACGTTTTTAGAAAATAATTCCCTTTTCTCCCCCTGGCAGTTTGGTTTTAGATCTAAGTTATCCACAGCAGACGCGGTACATCACTTGACTAACTATGTCACCGAGGAACTTGGTAAAGGTAAAAGGGTAACTGGTATTTTCCTCGATCTAGCCAAAGCTTTTGACACGATTCCCGTTCCTATCCTTCTTAGCAAACTAGAAGCACTAGGAATTCGAGGCACTCAATTGAAACTCTTTGGTGATTATCTTCAGGATCGGTTTCAATGTGTCAAAATAGGTAACATCACCAGCACCGACTTGGAAATTCCTCCCTTTGGAATCCCTCAGGGAAGCATCCTTGGCCCTACCCTTTTCCTGGTATATATAAATGACCTCTGCAATTTAGATCTAGAGCATGGCAAAATAATTTCGTATGCTGATGACACCGCACTAATTTTCTCCGCTGAGTCGAGCACAGATGTACATAATTATGCACAACGTGGTTTTAATGTTGTAAACAACTGGCTTAGACGTAACCTACTAACGCTTAATGCTGAAAAGACGAAATTTATAAATTTTTGCATGCGGAAAATCCAGACCATTTCTAACAATAATCAATTATGCGCACATTCCTGTGATAGCACTGCGCTTGACGTATGCGCTTGTCCACCTATTGATAAAACTGATTCCATTAAATATCTTGGCATTATTATTGATGACACTCTTTCTTTCAAAAAACACATTTCCACTCTGGCTAACAGAATACGTAAGTTAATATTTGTTTTCAAAAAGCTGCGCTATATTTCGGACAAAAAATTAATTATACAAGTATACCAAGCTCTGTGCCAATCTATTATTCAATATTGCATTACGTCTTGGGGTGGTGCACCAAAGACTACAATGTTACCGATTGAACGTGCCCAAAGAGCTATCCTGAAAGTAGCCACTTCCAGGCCGTTCCTCTTTCCTACTCGCGCTCTATATGAATGTTGCAATGTTTTAACTGTCCGTCAACTTTTCATTATGTACACTGTCCTAAAACAGCACACTACTCAGACTCATAATGCACTGCTTACTAACTCTAAGAGACGGAAAGATATTGTTTGTACGTCACTTTCTGTGTCAAAGTTTGTTTTCACAAACCGGTTCTTCTTTTTCCTAGGCCCTTTTTTGTACAATAAACTAAATAAGACATTAGCTATCTATGACCTCAACTATTTTAGCACTAAATTAATAATGTATAAGTATTTACAAGGTCTGACGTACGATCAGACCGAGTTACTGCTGCATATTGATAAATAAGTTTATGATGTAATTACGATTTTTGTTAAAATTTAAAATATGTTCACTGTTTAAGTAATTAATAGTAAATTAGCTTAAATATAATTTTATGTTTTACTTTTGTATGCATAAAATATAATTATAAGTTACTAATTATTCCCTATAAGCATGTATTTTCAGTTTTCAATGTTAAACATCTATTGTTAATAATTTCGTGTATCTCTAGTATCTTCGTAATAGACAAGCACTATGCCGCCTGTGACACAGGTTTATTCCTAGTACAGGCACCTCACTTTGTAAGACATAATATGTTTAGTTCCTAAGATTTATTTATTGTATTTCCATCATTTATGTAATTTTGAATAAATATTTATTATTATTATTATTATTTTATTATTATTATCTATCTATCTTTTTTACATTTTCCAATTGTTCTTCTGGTGGTGAGCTCATAACCTAGAGGCAGAGGGTTCGATTCCCTTGACTGGTTCACAGGAAAAAACAAAGTTATGGGTCTTTATAACATTGCATTGTGTGGAATTAAACATCCATAAAAACTATGAATTTATGAATTACCCACGACGAAAACTATTTAATTTATTTTCGTCAACTCGTAACTGACATGAAATAGTTCTCGCAAGTTTATTTACTGCAAACCATCCCTCAGGACTCCAAACACAATGTTTAGGATAAGATAGCGCAATAAAGCATTAACCACTGGACGGTAAACTAACTCTACGTAAACAGTCCTCTACCACCAACTCCATTTCCATTAACCATTGCTACCCGGAAACCGAATACCATACATATATGACATACTGACCCAAAGTCCTACATGAAACTATGCGATAACAACGATGCTTTATTCAGTTGAGCATGCATTGCTGTTCAAGCTAGTAGTGGCTACAAGCGTATTCGTTGTGGACCGTGGTACTAAAGAGAGGCGAGTGGTTTTAACTGTCATTATAATATACGTTGTGAGAGTCCCCGAGGAGGAATTTATTCATGGAGGTAATAAAATCTGTCGTTGTGTCCATGGAGCTCGGGCAGGTTAATTCCTTTTTGAAATTTCTCTCTGGACTGAGAGGGGAGTTATATTACTACCACGATGCAGTGAAATATGAAGTGGCTCATACAATGAAAACATAAACAGTAATATTGCATGAGGTATTAATTAAAATGAAAATTATTGTAGAACGTAAAGAATAAATGATTGGATATTGCTGACAAATATTTTTATATTGTAATTGGACAAAAAGAGGCTTCCTGTCGTCCCTCCTCGTACATCGTTAAATATATATTATATATACTATAATCACCGCATTTAGCAGGCTATATCTATCTGACCACACGATATACTAAATATAATCAATCCATGAAGATAATGTAAGTAACTAAATATAAGACAAAAATAGTATCAATTTCATGGATGAAATAAGTATTTCAGACGTTTAAGCAATCAATTCAAACAATTAACTTTGAGATAGCTTCTACAAACGAATTTACGTCAATTTCACGAAACAAGAAGAGCGTCTCAAAAGTCGCAACAAAGTTTTAAAGTACCACTAATTAAAGGTCATGAGCCGAACCAACTCAATACTTAACTCAATTTTACGTTTAAGTAACTCACTTAAGAGTTACCGAAACTAAATTAACGAGTACTGTTATCATCCACATCTGAAGCTTTCAAGTATTTTGTATTTTTTATTCAACTTAAAGTCCCGCTTTTCAACTTCATTAGAAACTTAAAAGAGTAATTCTTTCGCTTTCGGTACGTAGTTTGCTTAGTTAAGAGCTTTTCTTCAAAAAAGATTGGTTTAACTTGTTTGTAGTCTTTGAGTAAAGTTAATGTAAAAAATTTAAGGTTAGAGTGAACCGGTGTGTTATAGAAATTATCCATCGTCGACCTCGTCGTCTCTTTACCAACAGATGAGATATTGGATCTATTATAATAAAAAAATTGTGGCGCAACTGACGAGATTGTTTCACTTTGAAAACGTGTTGTGATATTTTAGCATCACATAATTTTTTAAAGCTTTCCTAATACAGTCCGACTACAGGACCAGAGTACGGAACAGATCCCATTGCAGAGAGGCGTGAGACAGGGAGACGTTATTTCTCCGAAACTGTTCACAAACGCATTGGAGGATGTTTTCAAGCTCTTGGAGTGGAAAAGATTTGGCATCAACATAAATGGCGAGTATATCACTAACCTTCGTTTTGCCGATGATATAGTCATAATGGCGGAGTCGCTCGATGATCTCAGCACCATGCTCAACGACCTCAGTAGAGTCTCCCGACAGGTTGGTCTTAAGATGAACATGGACAAGACGAAAATCATGTCAAATGCCCATGTTCCACCTATACCGGTAATTGTTGGGAACGACACTCTCGAAGTTGTCGACAAATACGTCTATCTAGGGCAGACTGTCCAATTGGGTAGGTACAACTTCGACAAAGAGGTCGCCCGAAGAATCCAGCTCGGCTGGGCAGCGATCGGGAAGCTTCGACCTATCTTTTCGTCCAAAATACCACAAAGCCTGAAAACAAAAGTTTTCAATCAATGTGTGTTGCCAGTGATGACTTATGGAACTGAGATGTGGTCTCTAACTGTTGGCCTCATTACTAAGCTCACAGTCGCGCAACGAGCTATGGAGAGAGCAATGCTCGGTGTTTCCCTGCGAGATAGGATCCGTAATGAGGAGATCCGCAGGAGAACTAAAGTGACCGATGTAGCTCTTAGGATTAGCAAGTTGAAATGGCAATGGGCAGGCCACATCGCTCGTAGAACTGACAACCGATGGGGAAGAAAGGTTCTCGAGTGGCGACCACGAACTGGAAGACGCAGCGTAGGCCGGCCCCCCACTAGGTGGACCGACGACCTGGTGAAAGCCGCGGGGAGCCGATGGATGCAGGAGGCGAGCAGCCGCTCTGAGTGGCGCTCCCGGCTCCCGGGGGGAGGCCTATGTTCAGCAGTGGACGTCTTCAGGCTATTAATGATGATGATGAATACATAAAACCTACTTTTTCAAAATTAACGTTAAAGTGTCGAATTTATTAATTATTTATTTAGTATTTTGTAAGAACTAAGTACCTAAGACTGCGGTGATGCTGCCAGCATGTTGGGTACGCTACCTACCGGTAGTAGGCTGGAGCATTCTGATTGTCTGTTGTCGCGACTATTATACAGTTCAAATATTTTTCTAGTCGGTTAATAGGTAGGTACTTATTTGGGTCGGTATTTGTATCACAAATTTTTTCATGTAGCTACGTATAGGGCCAACGTATCACTGCAACTCACGTATAGCACGTTGGCCTATATGAGGATCCTATTCTGATCATGTGAAAACAAGGGAGCCAGGAGTGAGTTCCATTCCCTAGCAGTGCGCATGATAGTTTAAGAAGTCAATAAAAAAAATTATCAACAGTTTCGCTAACGTAACTGTTGTGTATTGTTCCAGTGTGATGCCCCGACTGCGCAGTGGCCGTGCCCCAGCGCGCACGTGACCCCGCGACAGTATGGCGCCGGCGCCGCTGGCATTGTTCCTCATACTGTGCCTAGTGCACGGGGACACCAAGCAGGTGCAGCAGGACAAACTAGGTGAGTTGCGCTACTGTTCACTATTATAGTATTAGTTGAGCAAACCAGCAACTGACAGGCAAGAAAGGTTCTTGAGTGGCCTCCACGTACCGGAAGGCAGTGTCATCGGTCCACCTTGTACCTACTAAGTGGACCGATGACCTGGTCAAAGCTGTTGGATTCTATAGGTAAGTTTCCGTTCAAAGTGGCACTCTATCCATCCCTTGTATGGGGGCTAAGGATTATGTTCAGCAGACAACGCTTTCCGGCTGATGATGATGATGTTTATTTATGTAAACGAATTAAGAGACAAACTAGTCATTCGACTGATGTTTACCGCTGCACAACTGTTGCGACTCAAAACTCTAAACTGTAAAGCTATGCGTGACTAACACTGGAATTCATAGTCAAGGTGGGGGCTCCTCTAGGGGAGGATTCAGGCGCTGTGTGGCGAAGTTTAATTTTATGCATTTCATAAACAAAATGAAGTAGCCTACAATCTGCTAATACTGTCATTGTCAAAGGCAGGATGTGAAAGATGAATTATTTAACATTTCACCTCTATGTGAAAGTTTAATGATGGATTTTGGGGCTTTGTTCACCCCTTGACTATGAATACCACTGTTAGTGATCTTGATAATTTATAATAAGATTTCGATTGCTTTTTCCAATAATACGTTGTGCTAAATTAAATAAACTACCGCACTAGCAGTAGATCTAAATCCAATTCCCGCCATAAAAGCGGAGTTTTATTAAGCCAGCAATTTAATATTTAAACGCTAACAATAAACGTAAATAAAGTTGACTTCACGGTTTCTAAACGCGGCACAGAATAAGGATAAAAACAGAGCGTCCACGGTGAGATATTGCGAACATTATTTGCCTACTGCTTAATGAGCCGTGCCGTCGACTCTGCACTTTGTTCAGCTCACTATTGCATTAGGCAGAATTCTTTTTCGAACTAACCAAGTGAGAAAATTCGTTTTTCTGTTTATTGTTTGCAAAATGGAGCATATTTTAAACTTTACTTTTATAGCAGACTTTAGCGTTTTAAGTGACTGTAACTATCATGGCCCAATATGGCGTCACACTACGTCTAGATTTGGTACTGAATCATGATTGAGCCTGCTAGAACACACGGTTAAGTGCTTGACGATAGATTCTTAGCTTGAGGATGGTTTGACGAGTACCAGAAAATGGTCACTATGTAGCATGTAGGTCCAATGTGCAGTTATACTGAATTAATCGAAATAAAAACTCGGCTCAAACACGCAGGTGACTGACTGAAATAAGACTGTTGACATAAAAAGTGGTCAATTTTATCATACACTGACACATCAGGCACTTTAAAATCTTTCAATACACATGATATAGAAACTAGAATAGGCACAGATGATTTTAATGCGGTACTTAAACTTCAGATGATGTTATTGTCAAAGGCTAACAATTTAAACATATTTTTAAATGTGACTAACTAATCTAAACATTTAAAGTCAAGTTATTATGAAATGAATTAAATAGAAACTAACTATAAATATAGTCAAATATATTATAAGATACTGTGAGATGTCAGGAATGATAAAAAGCGACTCACACATCTAAAGTGTTTAGTGTAGGAGCTTTTAAAACTTCAGAAGTATCTCCTAGATTATTTCATATTGCTTATTTTACGATAGCTCCACAAAATGCGTCTCTTTTACAACGTAATATAAAAAGTTTACCAATAAAGCTAGCTAACATGGCAGTTAATCATTCCACTGCTACTTCTAATAGGTATGTAAACTGGCTGGAAGCGGTTAAAGCTATAAATGTGCTCGGTAGAGTTCAAAGAGCTATCAAAGAAGTAGGTAGGTGCCTACATAATGATACAGGTGAAGTGTGATTGATGTCTCTTAACCTACTTATGTTACTTTCTGTGATAACGAATGAGAGAGCCATTTTGAAGACTACAAACAGAAGGTACATTTAGACACACAGTCGCGAAACACGTTAAACTAAATAATTTAATATCTATTCATAACCATAAGTTCAGTTTAATGGGTGGCTGCTATGAAAAGTGGCAATTCCAAATGAGCGCTACCATGGTACTTAGGACATGAGAAACCGTCGGTGCCGGATATTGTTGCTGGACAGATTGGTCATTAAGCCTGCGGGCGACCTAAACGTTTTAACACCAGCCTACACGAGGATAAGACAGGCTTAACATAAAAGACAGATAGATAAACTGTTCCAAAATATAAATTACGACCTCCAAAAAAAAAACAAATAAAAATAATTTTTGTTTTTTTTACTTTTCATGAGATAATCGTTCATTGACATCATACATTCGTTACGGTTATTGGCGTAACGGAGAGCCCAAGTTTTATATGGCCTAATTAATATTGTCACTAATTAAAATTTATGTAACATAATAATTTTACCAAGCAGCCTAAAACACATACGGCAAAAACCGTGAGAGCAACAACAAGTCAACAACAACAAATGAACCAACACTATTTTCTTAAAACATCAAGATTTCCATTCCGAACCATACGTATTCAAATGCAGTATTTCGTAATCGTATATACCAACACACAGAAGCATATCTACGGTATATATGTTTAGTGCTTATTCGGGGCATGTCAACCCGTGGAGAGAAGGGGTGCATTAAAGTCGTTTCTGTGCCACGAGGACTCTACGTTCGCTGATAGATTTCTAGTATGCTTGGGGATTTTGATAGATTTGGAGGATAAAAGAATGCCAAATCATTTTCTTTAAAAATGAAAGAAGATTTCTTTTAAATTTATCTATATCAAATCGTAGGCTAGAGCATTTGGTCGTCATTGCTAGTATACACATACTGCTCAAATATTTTTTTGTAGCAGGTATAGCTAGTAGTATTTAGAGGTAGGTAGTATTTGTGTAGTAATCAGTTAGTTTAAAGAATAAAAAAATCCAATGTTATAGTCTTCTAAAGAAAATTTAATCAGCTTTCTCATTGAGATCATCATCATCATCAGCATAACTACATGCTAAGAAACACGCTGTTGGAATGAAGGATGCCTTTGTTATTATCATCAGAATCACTTTACGTTTCATAATATAATTAGAACAACCGTCAAAATAATGTAACACGTGTTTCACCTTGAATAACTTTGCACCACGAAATTTCATTTCATTTGTCACTCCACAAAATGAAACTTTAATGTGACTGTACCTTGACTATTTGGCATTCGTCACGGAGCTCAGTTATCCAAACATTGCTGCGAGCAGCAGAACTAGAATTTGAACTTATAAACTAATAATTCAATGGTATACGTGCCGTAAATATTTCGAGATTTAGATCAGCTGATGTTGAACTGGGTCACGCCTCAGGGCATCTCGGAAAATTTCAATTTCAGAGTCAATAAAATTAATGTGTAGAAGAATATCAAGAGAGTGATTTCAAAGATAAAGTTATTGCTCCGTACGGGGCTCTAAACGGAATATAAACCAGATGGCGCCAGCACGTTATAAGCTTAAAAAATTTTTGAAACTTAAATACGATTTTCGATGTTCTGGTTTTATTGCAGGCTAAATGCGTTCGCCGCAATAACGCGATCGCTTTACGAGCCAACGCTATGTTCTTAAATTTGGTATAGTATTTCACTCGGAGCTCATTTTGCAATAAAAAGTGGCTTTTATAGCTTCTCTTTTTGAGTTTTTATGTTAAAGACGTTTCGCTGTAAAACGTTGTCAGTAGACATCTGTAAAGTAGTGAGTTATATTCGCGTTCGGTTTGATGTCTCCGGTTGTTCGTGGCTTCCATTTTAAGTTCGGTTTATGACGGCTCTATCTAAATGTGACCTTGTTGTTGTATGTTTTAGTATTCACTTTTCATCTTTCTACCGAAATGTTTTATGATATTATCTTTGTTTGTATCAAAGTTATACTTTAACCACCTTGAACGAACGTCATTATTTAGTTTTATCTATATTAATATTTTTTATTAAGAGTTCACCATGCTCTTCTATTATACCCATAGGATTAAAAACTTAATAGAAAATTTGCAGAAACTTTACCATCACTTCTTACAATACAATCACAAAACAACTTGTACTTTTACTTTACGCCTTCATTGAATCGCGCTAAGAGGTGAATGACAATGATTCCCAGTTATGCATCTTTTCTAATTCTATTGAATTTCTCTCTCCAATGATAAAACTGATGAAATAATGATAAAAGAATAAGAATAAAAGAATAAATATTATTTATTGCCAAAGAATAGAACAGAGAACATACTTTTATACATTTTAACAATTATTATAATAACAATTACTTGGCAACAGGAGTACGCTCAGCACTTTACTGCGTGGAAAGTTCTACGCAGGGCTGGTTTTCAGCGTACCCCAGTTCTCGAGCTAAGATGTTAGTCGAGTGTAACGAGTGTGCGCGGGTGATAAACCTATAGTAGTTAATATTATTACACAGCTTACAAAAAAGGATATCCTAAATTTAGAATAAGTTAAGTTAAAGTAAAAATATTTGTACAAATTAAAAAGTAGGTGTTAAGGTAATTTCAACTAAATAGGTAGATGATATTTATAAACAGTTTTGTGAACCTTAAGTATTAGATTAATTTTAATGCAAAGGAAAAGAAAAATTACCACTAGCGGGGTCAATCTAGTGCTAACTAATTTGTACGGATACTAAACATGGGCCGGTAGTGTGGTGAGCTAATAATAATGTCTCAAGGTGAATGTTTGACGCGTCTGTAATGGGTGGGTGGGTGGTGTGGGGTGTGTATGTTGGTGTGTTATGAGTTATGAGTGACTGATAATTCACTTACAGTTGTGCGGTTTAGAGATCCAAAATGCAATAGCCTAATTCTGCCAAATTTATGTTCACGTCAAAAAGCCACAAATTCAGAGCGGTCTGCATTCAATTCGTTATAATTTGCTGCAACAATAAAATAACATGCTTAAATCCATTTACATTATGCAACATAACGATCGCGTAGCGTGCCGGAACACGGTTTAAAGTTATCGCTATCGGTAAAAACTTGAAGATATGCTATTTACTCAGCGCTTTGTTAAACCCGTTTATTGTCTACTTGATTACGTTCACTTTTTGAAAAATTACTTTGCAGAACTTTAAATTTAAAAATCTAACAAGCTTTTGGTCACGCTAAGGCTTATCAACTTAAATTTTGACAGTAGGTATAGATTATAAGTTACGGGAATACGTTAAACTAAGGTTTAACTGCTTCAGTAACAAACAAACAAACAAACAAACAAACAAACAAACAAACAAACATGGATACATTACACATAAACTATCGCATCTAAACAACTAAAACAATAAAACCAAAATATAAATACCTACGTATGCGATGGTGCAACTTTCTAACGATGACATCAACACTAACCACTTTTATAGACGAAAAAGAAGAGATAAAAAAAAATCTACAAAAAGTTTTTTGAGTAAACTACTCAAAACGATAACAACAAAACGTTATAATGTCCAATGTCCATGTTGTCCAATATATTTCAATAGCAGCTTCAAAAGTGCTTTCCATATTTCAAACTTATCTCACAGACTAGGTGTGACGCCGACCGTTTCACTTATTTTCTGTATTTTTTCCGAAGGAACCGTCCGGAGAAACTTTTCACCGTCACAGATAAAAAGTTGAGCATACAAATACTGCGGACTGGAAACTCGGAGCTTTTTATATTTCTAGCTGTATTGTAGAGACGATAAAAAGACGAATTGATTTCGAACTGCTTGTAAAAAGTCATGTTTTTTCAATGAGATTGTTGTTTTAGAATATATTTTGTTGTTTCAGAGGGTTGTTGTTTGAAGTTGCGGTTTTGTTTGGGGTTGCTCTTTGATCAGAGCTTTGATGTTAAATTTTACTACTACTACAAACAATTTTGTATATATTTATAATTTTTATAGCAGTATCGCCTACTCAGCGTAATCTACAGATTAATTTGTAAAGGAAAAATTAGAATCACGTGCGGGGATTGAACCCGCATCCATCCATCTCTCAAGCCGGGACATGCTTTACTTAAGCTACCTTAAGTTGGTTGTAAAAGTGAAGGAAAAATTCGGACATGAGAGCACTTGTCACGGTAGCTTAAGTAAAGTATATCCCGGCTTGAAGGATGGATGGATGCGGGTTCAGTCCCCGCTCGTGATTCTAATTTTTCCTTTACAAATTAATCTGTAGATTACGCTGAGCAGGCCATACTGCTATAAAAATCATAAAAATTGATTTGGAAGGCATTATCTGTACAGCATTTGTGTTGATGTAACTTGACCATGCTGGTTGGGATGATTCTTAAGAATCACTCAATAGATGGCGCTACCAACCCCGTAAGTCGGTTGTAAAAGTGAAGGAAAAATTCGGACATGAGACCACTTGTCACGGTAGCTTAAATAAAGCATATCCCGGCTTGAGGGATGGATGGATGCGATATGGATAATTTTTCCTTTACAAATTAATTTTGTATATTATTATTATTTCCAAAATGATATTGTCTGCTAAATCATTTTAACAATAGTTAACCGAAATACCAATTGCTTAAAAATATAATTTCTATATTTTTGTTATTCTTTTTCAAAGTCTACGTAAAGATCTTAAAGTTCTTTCTTAAAACCATTTTCAACTAATGTTACAAGTAATTAAACTTCACTACAAAGCTGCGACTGAAATGCTTTAAACTTTTTGATAAAATAATATTATAGAATGGCAGAAGCCAATATTACCGACTGTAAAGCCTTTTAAAGAACGCTTACCTCAATATTCGATATTACATCATTCGATTGGACCAAATCGCTTGCAGCAAATCGAAACCCAGCTCACGGACAGTTCGGCCCCGAGGGACTATTCTGGCGTCAGAAAACATCACACTATCGCACGCCGCGCGGAAAATTTGCTGACAACGTTCGCGCCGGTCGCCCTATCGCAGTCGATATGCAGTAAAGTTGTCTGGTTTGTGGGCGAATGAACTGGTGATTTCAAGAATAGGTGACGCTGTTTGGTGTTATTCGTTTTAGGATAGCATCTCTAGAGTGAGCAGAAAGTTGTCTTCTAACTATAGATCAAACACTTATTAATCTATTCAATGTTTAATGGTGTCAATTACATCGATTTATACAACTTTATGGCCTTCGGGCTTGGGCACATACAAGACCGTTAACTCGGCTCAAGGAGCTGTAGAGTCATTCTCTATAGTTCACTTGGGTAATTCTGCTCTGGCGCGTCCACGTTGCGGGGGTGGGCATCGCATTTCTCAGTAGGCCGAGAAATGTGTATGGCTAAGTTCAGGGTAGGACCCAGTGCTGTGGGGTATATCACAGTCCCGTGCCTAGGGTTACAGGTGAAGACCTCAACGGTGGAAACGGCGGGGATGTTTTTACAACAGATTCAGCAGGACCAGCGCAGGAGGCAAGCCGTATCACAAAGGCTTAGTTATTGTGATCTGGGGTTGGGCAGCAGCAATCCCAGTACTCGTATAAGGACAAAACTATAGTAGTTTAAAGGGCTTATCCGAGACACTTGTGAGCGCAGCTATCGTAACGGCGCGACGATCTCAAGACTGCGATGACGGAAGGCAACGGGATACCACCGTCATTATCAAATCCCTAGTAGTTCAGCTCAAATGAATAGTACAATAATAGGAATGGCCCCGAGTCTCCGGCGTCCTTTTAATGGGACAGGGGTGCGAAGAATCACCGGAGGGGAATCTATACAATTAAAAAAGACAAGGATCGCAACATGGAATGTGAGAGGAATGAAGAAACATGGAAAACTTTCAAATATTATTATGGAGATGGATCGCCTGCAACTTGATATTCTGGGCCTTAGTGAGACAAAATGGAGTGGTCAGGATAAACGCGAAACTGCTGAGGGTAAAATCCTATTTTATTTTGGTAGTGACCAGTCTTCTGATTACCATAGGGTAGGGGTTCTCATGAGCAGAGAAGCCTCGAAAGCAGTGACCAACTTTATTCCCTTATCAAATCGTGCTATGCTGATACAGATGGCTGCAAAACCAGCGAACCTAAACATAATTCAGGTCTATGCTCCTACCGCGGATAAACCTTTTGCTGAAATAGAGGATTTTTATGGTCAAATTGAAACCTTACTGCAGTATACTAAAAAACACGAGATCAACATTGTAATGGGTGATATGAACGCCAAAGTGGGTTCAACATCTGTTCCGGGTGTTACAGGGAACTATGGATTGGGGGTACGAAACGAAAGAGGTGACACGTTAATAGAATTCTGTCAAGAAAAAGATCTGGTCATAACTAACACCCTTTTTAAATTGCCTCCCCGCCGCTTGTATACTTGGACATCGCCGCAACATTCACCCAACCATATAGTTCGTAATCAAATAGATTTCATTTTAGTCAACACTCGGTTTCGAAATTCTATCAAAAATACTGGTACATATCCAGGGGCTGACATAAAATCCGATCATAACCCTGTAGTTACGACGTTGCAATGCAAATTTAAATACCTCCGTAAACACAAAATGAATACCAGGACGGACGTAAAAAAGATTCAAGAACCGGCAATAAGAGCTAAGGTTTCAAATGCCATAAACGAATGGGCTGAAGATCAATTAGCTAACCCATCTACACCAGTAAAAACGTGGACAACACTTAAGACTACGGTCAGCAACATTTGTCATGAGTATCTTCAACCAAATCTTCACATTAAAAAGCAACAATGGATGACAGATGAGATCCTAAAGCTGATGGATCAACGCCGGCAAAACAAAACCAACCCGACAAAATACGAAGAATTGGACAAACGCATCTGTAGCAAGATTAGAATAGCTCGGGATATGTTTTACGAAGGTAATTGTCAACATATTGAGGAACTTCTTCGTAAGCATGACGGGTACAATTTGCAAAGGAGATTAAAGAACTTGCAGGACTCCGAAGGAAACCTAGCTCCAATGTTTTGTATGATGACAAAGGCCAGCTGCTTTTGGACCTAGACAGTAAGAAGAAAACATGGTGCGACTACATTGTGAGGATGTTTGAAGATGCTTCAAGGAATCTTTCTAGTATTACAGATAACACAGGACCGCCTATTTTAAAATCTGAAATTCAGCAGGCATTAAGAACCGCCAAGTTGGGAAAAGCATTAGGTCCAGACAATATACCTGTAGAAGTACTCAAGCTCCTAGAAGACGAGTATATAGATTCTTTGACTCAACTTTTTAATCAGATATATGACACTGGTGCTCTGCCAGAAGACTGGCTCAGCTCAACGTTCGTCACATTACCGAAAAAACCAAAAGCGAATAAGTGCTCAGAATATCGTACAATAAGTCTTATGAGCCACGTACTTAAAGTTTTCCTATCTATCATCCATAACAGGATACGACCAAAGTGTGACGGACAGCTTGGAGAGAGTCAGTTTGGCTTCCGTTCTGGAATGGGAACTCGAAAGGCGCTCTTTGGCTTAAATGTTCTAGTACAAAAATGCAAGGATATGCAGACCGATGTCATTTTGTGCTTTATTGATTACGAGAAAGCTTTTGATCGTGTTAAGCACGACATACTTATGCAGCGCTTAATAGATATCGGTTTAGATGGCAAGGACCTCAGAGTAATAAAAGAATTATACTGGAATCAAAAAGCGACCATAAGAGTGGATCAGTCAGTAACACATGAAGTTGAGATTTGCCGCGGATTGCGTCAGGGATGTATTTTGTCACCCCTTCTCTTCAACTTGTATTCCGAGGCAATAATATCAGAAGCTTTAGAGGGTCTGGAGATCTGTGTCAAGATAAATGGCAGAGCCGTAAATAATTTAAGATACGCGGACGATACCGTTCTTATAGCCTCAACAGAACAAGACTTACAAGTTTTACTGGACAGAGTTCACGAATGCAGCTTGAGAGCGGGTTTGAACATGAATATATCCAAAACAAAGTACCTGGTTGTATCTAGTAATAAAGACCTAACACCCAGATTGAAAGTAGCAGGGTTGGATCTAGAGCGAGTTAGGCAGTACAAATATCTCGGAGCTTGGGTGAATGAAGAATGGAATAGTGATCAAGAAGTTAAAACCTGGATAGAAATCGCCCGAGCTACATTTAAAAAAATGGAGAATATTTTGTGCAGGCGTAAACTAAGCACAAAGCTCAGAGTAAGAATGCTCCATTGTTATGTTTAGTCAGTAGTGCTGTACGGTAGCGAGGCTTGGACTCTTAAAGCCGACACTCAAAAACATCTCGAAGCATTCGAGATGTGGTGCTATCGTCGGATGCTTCGCATTAGCTGGACTCAGAAGGTTTCCAATGTAAGGGTTCTTCAGCGCGTCGGCCGAAACCGCGAATTGTTGCAAACCATCAAGCGGAGGAAAGTTGGGTATCTGGGGCACGTACTGACACACGAGAAATACCAACTTCTCCAGCTCATAATGATGGGCAAAGTAGTAGGAAAGCGGCGTGTGGGAAGAAGGAAGAAATCTTGGCTACAAAACATCCGGGAGTGGACAAATATTGCCAGCGTAGAAGACCTGTTTCGCTTGGCACAGGATAGAGAAAGATTCGCAGAGCTGACGGCCAACCTCCAGTAGTGGAGAGGCACCATAGTAGTAGTAGTATGTACCACTAGCTAGCAATTTTTTGATTGCAGGCGATTGAAACACGTTATTGATGGCAACTACTATATTTCTTCAAAACACAGAATATTTTTAATTTTGGAAATTAAAAAATGACCGTGATATATGGTTGACGATGGCAAACGAAATAACAGAGCGTCATACTTACAGTACGTCAATCTCAATGTCGATCTCGACTAATAACAACATTGCCTGAATCGTTGACAACACGACAGACGACATTCGACAGAACACGCATTTATTAACCATTCATACATTCATACCTTAAGTACCCCATTTTACTTTGTAACCGTTCATGTTCGATGCTAATTTTTATACTCTACTTTACATCCTGTGCGAATGGTCATTAGTTTACTTTGTGCATTTATTGCGTTATTTAAATAAATATACCGTTTAGGCTACTAGACGACATCACGCAGTAGACCGGTAATGTAACAAAGTTTCTCGGGGTTAGGGTAGTACGTAAGTGTATGGAATGTCTAAAACTACACCTATTAAAATCTGTAAAAAATTGAGAGTACCTTCGAATAAAATGCTAAATTTTGTTTGAAACCACCAGATAATTTTTGTATAAATAATACGCACATTAAAAAACTTAAGTCGCTTCGTCGCCACTAACCTACTTATATTTTGATCATTTAAAAATTAGTGGCCACGTGCTCAACAGCTCAACATACTCTGCTGTAACAACTTAATAAAAAGTTTGCAGCTTAAAAAAGTTTAACAATTAGTTATATAAATGACCAATTATTAAAGCCACTTATTAACTTGCCCAACAACAGTAATCGTTATTAAGTAAGGTTTACAGAAACGGCTATTTTCCAATTAATTTTATGGGGTCGGAAAAACCGACGTATATAGATGCTCGCTTTTACAAGCTTCGAAAACTGCCTTTTTGTTGTTAAGAATTTATTGGATCAAATGCTGAATCAAAGTATCCACTTAGCTTAAGCCCTCGAAAGAATCTTACCGCTGAAGTAGATAACATGCAATAAAACATGCTTCATCGTCGACCGCGTCTTCACTTACCATCAGGTGAGCCCGTGGTCAAAAGTTAGCCTATCGTTTATAAAAAAACAATGATTTTCTCGCAAAATGTGATAATTTATGCATATTAGTTTCCAAATAGAAATGGGAGTTGTTCGAATATCTGTTATTAGTATTTATTTATTTTAGCACCTCACATATTTACCGAAAAAATTTAACTTAAAAAATATTACAACGGCTCTTTTCCCCTGCTAATTTGATTCCTCGTTCTCTATTAGAGTCATTTCCTATAAATTTCGCATTATTTATGTAATATATGCAATATAATTCAGTTTTTAATTTATTACATCAATTACTGACTTAAATTGTTGAAAGCCAATTATACAGAATCATTCTTATACTGTTTAAAACAAAGGTGTTTAACCATGTTTTGTTTCGTAACCCTCCAAAACTGTCAACATCAATATTAAATTACCCCAAAACATTTCGCCATAAGTGGTTTCAGTAACTTTGCAATTGTTGATTACGGCGGGGTCGATTACAGCCTGTAATTACCCTCGGCACGCCATTATACTCCAGCTTTACTCACTGCTACCTTATCTGTGACTTAATCTATACTAACAGCTGTTTTATCTACGCCTTTGTCTATACTAACTGTGGTGTTATCTGCGCCGTCGAGTGCAGTCACTGTTGCTTAATATGTGGTGTTGTTAATAGAAACTGTTGTCTGTTCTGTGTTTTCAGCCATAGAAGCTATGACTCTATCTGTGGTTTTGACTGTAATCGGGCGATCTGTTTGCGTTTTCGTGCTGTGCTTTCTGGGTGGTTTCAGTTTATATGCTTTTATCTTTTGTATGTAAATAGGCCATTCGTCTTTTTGGAATTATAGTGTTAATGGTATAATTACACGCTTCGTGGTTTGATATATAATCGTTGATTTCAATTATAGATCTTCGTGAATAAATAATTATCTTTTGGCAGTATTTTCCGTTGCCTCATGTGGTTTAAGTTTTTTTATGAGGATGAATGACGTGACGAGCTAGTCGTTCACCTGGTGTTAAGCGAGACGGCTACCCATAACAGTTGCAGTGTCACTCGGAACTTTTTTACTAACAATACTTTTTTGTCATTCAATCAAATTCCTATCCCCTTTAACGTATATCAGAGAACATGGAGGTCTATGGAGAGAGCCAAAATCTGCCAATGCGGCGTTGCCGCTTCGCATCCTTCGTGTAAACATACTGTCTTGTATCTCTGTCTAATACACGAATCGTCGCACAGAGTATGCGAGAAAGCGAATGTCGGTACGGCAACGTTGCCTTACCGACACCGCGTGACATGTTCTGACAGTTTGGTGTGTCATGAAATTAAATGCGAGAGCATAAAACGTGAAAATTTAGTGATTATATTGTTATTAGGGCTAAATATTATATCAATAGTGAAATTGTGTCGTGTTGTGCTGTGTTTTGTGCATCAAGAGTAACCCGAGGAGTCGAAGGAAAACCAGAATCATCATTTTATACGTTAAAGTTTACTGACTATTTTTATGTTAAACATCGAAGTTTCGAAGTAAATATGCATTTCATATTAAGAATATACGTTTTTTCCACCGTATAATTACCATGCGATTGCAATTACTGAAAGATTTAATGCTTTAATTGATATTTTTGGGATGGGCGATTTTACGCCTCTCGAATAGTGATGTACCTACACTGTCCATTACATTTTGTCGATATTCGTAAATCTTCATACATTTGCACAAAATTACTTTGGTTTTGGGGAGATTAAAAAGTAGAAAATCTCTTTCCTTAAAAGTGGCTGAATGGATTTAGATCAAAGTGCAAACAGAATGAAAAAGTAGGTGTAAATCTGGCAATTTAAAAATAGGCACCTAACCTACTTTTATAAAATACAATAGGTAGGCCAGTGTCGTCTGGCTTCAATATGAGTTATGAAATTAATAATAAACTAGCTGACCCGCCCCGGTTTCGCACGGGTTTATTAGTTTTATGCCTTACCCTGTTTATGGGTAAGAGAGAAGCAAAAGTGAAAAATATAGGGGAAAAGGATGAATAGATGGGACGGCGAAGAGATAAGGCGCACCCGTCTCATCCATTCATCCTTTTCCCCTATATTTTTCCCTAAAATAAATATAGGCGTTTTTATAGATAATGGTACGGAACCCTTTTTAAAAATTTAACCATCATTTTAATGAATAGAATAAGAAAACGCGAATGTAAAATAAAAACTAACTATTATGGAACTATGTTATTTGAACAGCCTGAAGACGTCCACTGCTGATCATAGGCCTCCCCCAGGGAGCGCCACTTAGAGCGGCTGCTCGCCTCCTGCATCCATCGGCTCCCGCGGCTTTCACCAGGTCGTCGGTCCATCTAGTGGGGGGCCGGCCTACGCTGCGTCTTTCAGTTCGTGGTCGCCACTCGAAAACCTTTCTTCCCATCGGTTGTCAGCTCTACGAGCGATGTGGCCTGCCCATTGCCATTTCAACTTGTTAATCCTAAGAGCCACATCGGTCACTTTAGTTCTTCTGCGGATCTCCTCATTTCGGATCTTATCTCGCAGGGAAACACCGAGCAACAGGGAACAGTTAGAGACCACGTCTCAGTTCCATAAGTCATCACTGGCAACACACATATAAAAATGTTACTTACAAACGTTATTTCATATAATGTTTCAATATACTTTTACTAGGGTCATCATCATCATCATTATCATCATTAACAGCCCGAAGACGTCAACTGCTGAACATAGGCCTTCCCCATAGAGTGCCACCTTGAGCGGCCACTCGCCTCCTGCATCAATCAGCTCCCCGTAGTTTTCACCAGATCGTCGGTCCACCAAGTGGGGGCCGGCCTAAGCTGCGTCTTCTGGTTCTACGAATATCTAATTTTCTTTATTGTATTAAAACTAAAAAGTATCGAAATTCTGCAGCACTGTTTGGTTAGGTTTTTTTATTATATATCGATATATTGTGTAATAGGGGTCACTTCCCTACTCACGCATACTAATGCATATTTAAATACTCACACCAACAGAAAATGGACAGGCGTTTTGTGAATGTCCGCCGTCCATATGATTCTATGTTGATGTCAGAGAAACATTTGCCTGTTTGTGTGTTTGTTAGTGTGACTTCACGAAAAATCGCCTTAGACGATGCTAACAACATTTTGGACACAAAATATTGATACTTCAAATGAGAATATAAAATACTTTAAGTAAGAAAAATTAAGAATTTCTATATGAAAACACGTAAATTACAAAGCAAAACCTTTTGAATAATCATTTAATCAAAACGAAATACCCAAATAAGCTTATGTCGTAAAAAAGGCAACCCAACCACAAAAACAATCAAATTAATACTGCAGATAAAACACTGCAAGCATTTTAATACACCCCTCCCTAAAGCCCCCACCCAGATTGACACGGAATCACACCCTTCCTAAAGAATACGCTGCTATAATTAAGATTGATACTGACAGGTGCGAAGAGTGATTTGCACAACGCCTCACAGGCTTCGCTTTTATTGCCGGCCGCCTGGCGATCGTGTAGGGGATTGTTAAAATGATCTTCGGAAAGCCTTTAGAATGGTCTAATAAATAATCTACATTCTGTAATGGCAGTGTGTGTAAAGAATTTGAAAAAATATTGTTCCAATGAATTAGGATCCATTTTTATGTGAAAAGTTTAAGTTCTTTTCAGCCATTATGTTGATGGATTGGGTTTGGTTGAAATGGTTTATTTGTTCATTTTGTGCTACCAATTCTTTCTATACTACAGGGTAAAGAGCAGTGTTAATTAGGTATTCGTAGAGTCGTATGTTGCTCAAGCTAGTTATGCTGCTTTTGAGTAAACTTCAAAAAATTTAATTATTAAGCAAAATAGTCTGTAATCTGGAATAAGTGTAAGGAATCTGTGAAGTGAGTTAAAGCCAAAATCGCTATGTAGATCAAGAAAAGATCATAGATATTTTATATTATTTCAGCTATCTACATAGATATTTTGTATTTAATATTTCACCTACATATTTTCAGTTGTGTTTAACGTACCATAATATATTTAGCATACGTTTTAATGTGGCTTGTATGTTAAGCCAATAAACCACTTAACGCGATTATGAAACGCGTCGGTTAGCACATTTTGCCCTCATTTTTTTAAGCAGGGGCATAATTTTAATCCTGTTAATCAAGTCACTAATTTGCAGAAAATATTCATTCATTTTAAAGAAAAAATACGCTCCAAACATAATTTAGTTTTAACTATTTAATATTATTGAACAAGTTTGTGGTTTAGTTATTTCCTTGCGCCATCATTACAAGGCGCATTACCTTTCAATAAAACAGCAATCTCACAAAATTGTAAACAATGTGATTCTTTAAAAATGGTTCTCGCTCAAAATGTGAACGGATTACAAAGATTGAAAACAAGAAAAACGAATACAACAACAAAAGGGGCAAAAGCGCAAAATTGTCCCGGACAATGCATATTGTCGAGAATGAACCGGGAGATGGGCGTCCGTCCCGGCCGGCCACTACGCTGGAATTCGCTTCGCTTCGCCTCCGCTTCGCCTCCACTTCGCCTCCGCTTCGCCTCTGCTTCGCGTAACGAAATTGCATTTTGATTGTGCCCAACCGTCTTACACGTGGTTGAATACAATTATCCGACATTATTACTTTTCATTATGGCGGAAATGTCGTTTCATTCCGATCCGCAATTTAAATGTTTCGTATTGTAGTCACAAAAGGCGCTAGCTACTTTTGTAGGTACCTACCTAGTTATGGCAATATTTTAACTTTTTTTTAAAATCATTTCTAATATAAAATAAAGTTTCTTAAGTTATAAAAAAGCCGACTTTTGAGCAAAAACAGTCACTGAAGCGATTTAGATGAAAATTTGATCGCATATTTTATTGTTCATGTAAAATGTACTTAAAAATAGCATAATTAAGTTCGATCAACAACACTAGACTAAACCATCGCAGTAATTACGTAAATTTTCCTAAACTAAAAGGCAAAGTAGACAAAATGTTAGGCAAAAGCTAATTACATGCATTTGGATCGTTCTTAAACGAGTTAAGAACGCCGAGTTCATTAGAAATTTAGGCCGAGTAGAGACGACGGCAAGTGGGTAAGTTTGTAACTTACTGATGGTAATTCACACTAACTTTTATTATTGCCTTGTAGCCCTCTCCCGCTTTAATGAGCCAAGCTGAAACCAGTTTTGATGTTATTTTGTGACTTTGAAAAGGATTATCCATTGTTAGACGTATTCTATAACATTTTACATAATATATAGTGTAAAGTGTTTTCCGAGATATCATCACCTAAGGAATAAAATCGCCTTGCTCCATTGTACAAATAAATATATCCTTCTCAATAATAAAACTAAAGCATTCCAAACAATAACTTTTCCTGCTATTCTTATGACAAAGACATGATCTTGTATCCTCTACTTAGTTTGTATTTACAATTCTTTCTTTTCATCGTTGACAGACAGACGCATGATAAAGAAGTTACGTATTGCTTTGCGTTTCCACACGAGTAAAAAATGAATTTTGCGTCATAAAAAGCTTGCTTGCCTACTTAAACAGCTAATATGAGATATGTGAATGCGTCAACTCGTTTATCCACTTGACGGGCCCGATAGCTCAGTTGGTAGTAACCCTGCCTTCTGAACTGAGGGCAGTGGGTTCGTTTCCTACCCAGGTCAAACATTTGTGTGATAGACATAGATGTTTGTTCTGTGTCTGGGTGTTATAATGTATTCTATGTATGTATTTACAAACAAAAAGTATCTAAATATTATTCAGTTATCTGGTTCCCATAGTAAGCTATGCTTAGTTTGGGGCTAGATGGCGCTGTGTGAAATGTCCACACATATTTATTATTTATATTTATTATGCAGGTACCAGAATACTCAATTATTATTATATCCAGGCAGTATTAATACGGATATAACCGGCCGGTGTCTGCGGTATATCTAAATATAACCCAGACGTGTCAGCTTAGCCTTCCTTGTCTGTGTTCCGCGAATAGCACTGCATAGTACATAAGTTCAGGTGTGCTGGGAACCTGGGAGTTCTCATCTTGTTTCCTAAAAATAAGTTCCTATTTTATGACAGAAACCTAGGGAATTTGTTGGTTATCTGTTTGGTTTAAGTTGAAAATTAATGATTACAATTTCCATTGGAAACTATTTTTTAAGTAACATTATTTTTAAATTTTCTGCGTTTCACAAAATCAAAACACGGCCACGTGAAAAGTACTATAAATTCAACAAGAACAGGGTATTAGGACTGAAGTAAACAATTTACATGAAGATTGTAATCAAACGGACCCTTCATCAAAAATAGAACAATGCGTAAATAAACAAGGTCCACCCACGCACACAACGGGCAGAACGCGTAAATACAAAAAGCGGGCCCTCTATAAAACAAGCAAGGAAATCCGAAGAGAGCGCGACCCGACAATCATTTATTTACCTTACACCCGACACCATAAAATGGAACAAAAGCACGCATCCGCTCGCAACAGTGCAAATGTGCGCAAATAAATAATAAATCGTATTTGTCCGGCGAATAAAAGATCGGTCGGAGCCATGAATAAGAATAAACAGATGGCATAACAATATTGTTGGGTTTAATACGCGCTGGCCGATGTCCGCCGTCCACCGCCCGCCCACAGGAGCAGACCGTGAATACCAAGCGTTCGCTGTACTTACAAGTGTGGGTAGAAGTAAATGCGATGATGTATTTAATTATAACCTACTATGAGCTTTGGATGTTTGCAGAATTTTCAGCGAATTTATTGAGTTGAAAAAAAAAATGTTTTCTGAATAGATTGTCTATATTATATTAATGTAGTACTTTCATTTGATTTTTACTTCAATTTACACGTAGAAACCGTTTAGCACGTTCGAGTTGGCCCCATTCTGGGCCATTTCAATTTTTATTCATCCTTTTCTTTCATATTCCAAAATATTGGTGTATTTTGTAAGAGAAGAAAAAGTCTTTGAATGACCAACAGCAGAACTGACACTGTATTGCATCTTTATTGAAAAGCATACAATATTTATTCGCAATTTACATTCCATTTCATGGCTATTTCAGATGCCCTGGGTATTATATCACAAGGTCTTTCTAAGTACTCATCCACGATTCTTTTTAATACTGATTACCTTGCCTATGTTCAAAGGTTTCATATTAAAATGTTCAATAGCTCTGTATGAACAATTTTCATACAGCTTTATTGCTAAACATGTCAACGGGTCCTGAATTCAACCAAGCACGGTCCGCTGGCTCGATGTGTCCGAACGTCTGAATTCCTATGCTTGTTCCAGATTCTGTTTTCAACATTTTACAATATAACATCATGTTAGTACCCACCTATTTCATTTTATTTTCATTTCTGTCTCTACAGCTTGGAAATCTATTTCACTAGACTGCAGTTTATTCATATAAATACGAATAGTTGCATATTTCCACCGTTTGAAAAAATAACCTATTGGTGGTATCAATGACTATTTATTTGCCTAAGCATGAAGATGATGATGATGATGATGATGATGATGATGAGTGATTGTCGAAGTTTACCTGTTTTAACATCTCAGCTAGTAGACCCGTTGTTATTCTTGCATCTTATGTGGCGTCAGCTTCAGAGTGTAGCAACACGTGATCCATGGTTTCTTGCTCCTGCATGCAACCATGACACCGTGTCTCCGATTTTGTCATGATGTTCTATCATCTGCATCGTGGAAAAAGAAAAACTGCGGCCCTGCATACCTAATATACTCCGAAAACCCTAAAATAAGTACTGCAGTGTTTGTGGCCAGAGATAACGACAACAGAAATAGATAGATAGTTCTCTTATTAATTATTTGTTTACATCTTCAAACCATGTTAACTCACAATCCTTACCTAATGTATGTAATCGTTAACTCGTAACAAAATTGACTACTGTTTTAATCAAAAGCAAGCATTAATAACAGTTTACTCTTTTTAAGTATGTAAAGCATCAAACGCACGTATTTCCATTGTCTACGTATCTGATGCAACAGTGTTAGTGGGGTACTCCTGTTACTCCTTACGTATAATGAGGACCGTCTAAGTGCAATCAGCTGTTAGTACAATAAGAACGTTATAGGCGGTTATTGGAAAAGCTCTAACACAAGATATCTAAATAGTCAATGATTTTGTTCTGAGGAAAAATTCTACATTTTCACGAGTAATAATCGATCTTTTATGTACCTAAGATAGTTTTTGCTTTAGGTGATATCTCCTACGATTACGAATTGATTTTGATGTTCATATAAGTTCTGTACAGCCTATAGTGTTTATATCCTGTATAAAAATTGTGAAGATCTGAGAGCAAAAACTCTCTAAACAATGAAAATAAACGCATGCTGGCAATTTGATTGCTATTACTATTTGAGATCGCTGAAAAACAGGAATTAGGGGTTTTCCATTATCAATTGACTCGACGATGGACCTTTCAGGATTCGCGAGTATGAAATAAAGATCAGTAAAGATGCTTAGGCTCCTTAAACAATATTAACTATTATGGCTTCACTTATTCCACGACAGGTACTGATACTCCTATTGTTAAAAGAAACGAAAACCTCTTCGAACTTTCTTTAACAACGTGCTTTAGGTACCTGTTTATTCTAAGCACTACAAAGGAGTGTATATACTGTACAAATACCCCAGTATTAACCGCATTGTGTAGACTAGACCTTTGTTACGATATTAGATATTTGTATTATAGAATTACACAATACACCCATAGCGTTGCGTGTACATACTCGTGCCGTTTACTTAAATAGAGTTGTTATATTACCTCACCTTTCTGTACATTGTGCGTAGTAGCCTCTCGTCATAGCTTCTGTTACGTACGGAGTTCTAGTTTTACATTAAATTTTACGTGAGTTGTTAATGAAATTCATTCCTCGTTTCATGTAGAGGCAAGTGGTCAGCCATGGTGTCAGAATAAGAGGCTGTTGTCTTATGACAACAACTGCTACTATGTTTCGGTTTAAAGCGCACTGTAGAAAGTGAAATCACTGGGTAAATGAGACATTAAGTCCTGATCTCGCATTATCTTAGGATGGCGTGCGCAATACGCATCGGCAGTGTCACGTAACTTTAAATTTTAGAGTTTCAAGTGACACTGAAAGTGTTATGGGCAGCCGTGTCGCTGAACATCATCTAAATGATTGTCACGAACTTCCCTCATAAAAAAAACCACTGGAACCGATGCCTTAATGTACATTTCGAAGCACGGTAGATCACGTCACCACAGCATTTGAGTCAATTCCCAATTCAAAAGATATCGTAGAAAACGCTACAACAGCGTGTAAAAATGTCTTGTCTACCCACAGACATCTAATATATATTAGAATACAGACATCTAATATATATTAGATGTCTGTGTGTCAACTATAAATTTATTCGCTTCATATTTTTACTGTCATACTATGTTTTTTAGATTAGTTTTTTAGTTCCAGTAGTGATTTGTAACACAATTTTGTGTCTTAGAGGGTGAAACCTGCTACTCGTAAAGGCTGCTTAAAGAAACATATTCACATAACAGCTAGGTGTAAAGTGTACATTATATACCGTACAGTGTACAGTACAGTATTAAATACACTACAGGTGACATTGTGTCGGAATCCGGAACAATGAGCACAAAGGACTAGCCGACATGATCCACGACAGGCCAAGAACACAATGGGGCATAACACATCTACGTTGACACGAGACAAAGTCGTACAGTGGTGTTAGCTAAACACGCTGCACGAAGTCTGACTTGCAACCTACCAATACCTACGTAACAACGTTAAAAGGTCACTGTGGCATAAGCTTCCCAACTCTACGGGATCGAGGATAGGGTAATCTTTAAGTTTTTCTCGACTGGTCATAACCAATTTGCTAAGATATTTCACGTGAGGCAAAGGTACTATGATAATCTATGTATCTACTCAATACTTAAGAAGGACCAAAGTGACCGATATTGCTCTAGAATGAGCAAGTTGAAATGTCAATAAGCAAGCCACAATCGCTCGTAGAACTGACAACCGATGGGAAAGAAAGGTTCTCGAGTGGCGACCACGAACCGGAAAACGCAGCGTCGGGCGATTTGGTGAAAGCCGCGGTTAGCCGATAGATGCAGAAAGTGAGCAGTTGCTCAAAGTGGGGAGGCTTATGTTCAGCAATCGACGTGTTCTGGCTGTTGTTGTTGTTGATGATGATGATATTGCAATACTTCGGATATAGTAACGTAGTTTTATAATAAAAAATATCGCATACAACGATTATTAAATTTCATCGAAACGTAATTGCAATTAATAATTTATGCAGCCTGCAGCCGAACGGTGATAAGTTAGACGCACACTCAGCATTATATTATATTTAAATACCACAATAACCGCAAGTTACGCCCGACCTATCTAAACACCGTTAAATATTAATAGCAATAACAACAAAACCGGATAATTTGAAGTACTTCTGAATAATTTGGAGTATTCGCAATGATAATCACGTGGAACCGATAAATCGGGAAGTGTAAGCGGACCGGCTGCGATTAAATATTCGAATCGGAATGTATGCGCGGTCACGACACCGATATTATACTAAAACATCGGCAAAACAAAACAGACTTTAACGCGTTTGTTTAAGATTGAACGTCGCGTAACAGGAGGGTGACTGCAGTGCACCGCATTGGCTTTTCAATACGAGACAATGCAATAACTATCGGTGTGTTAAGCTGGCCGCACACTTCACTGCGGGTGATACGTTTCAACGTTTTACGAGTGGAGAGTGGAGGCGAGTGTGGAGACTTCTTTTTTACAATAAAACGGTTTTTTCTTGAGGGGTTCGACGTTTAAGCAACTTCTTGGAAAGTAGTGTCAATTATGTAGGTATTCCTATTGTCTAATGCACATTGCACATAACCTCTTATTAATAAGTTTATAACAGTGGAACCTCTGTTTTCTTCCATTCATCCTTGCCTATTTTAAATTTGATAGAAACAAAACTCAAAATTATGTTTATAACGAAGTAAGGATATTATATTTATTATTATCGTTGTGTGTTGGATTATTGAGAATATAACGTAGTCTCAGTTCACGCATCTACTGCTAGGGCGTAGCTAATAGTTACGTAGTAGCTGTAGTAATTTCGTAAAAAAAAATATTGTTATTTTTGTTTCATTACGTAAAATAGGTATATTCTCTAAACATCACTAATTTAATTTTTTTTATTTTTATGAGAATGAATGACGTGACGAGCTGGTCGTTGACCTGATGTTAAGCGATACGGCCGCCCATAACAGTTGCAGTGTCACTCGGAACTTCAAAATAATAAAGTTTCGCGTGACACTGCACTGCGCACGTCATCCTGAGACATCACACAGTCTAGTAATCAGATTACTACACTGTGTAATCACTGTGTATACATTAAATAATAAACAATAACCATACTAAATTTAACTTTTAGTGGAGTGATCTAATTATATTGTAATGAATACTTTTTCTGTACTCTAATTATTATAATATCGTCTAATTTCAAATTAAACTAATTCAAAACACTAATTTGCTGAAAATATGGATACAATATAGGTCTTAAGCCAATTTATTAAGAAAATATAAGATATATAAGAAAATCAAAAGACAATTTATTAGTTTTCATCTACGTACGTGGCATTTTCCAGCCAAACATAATATCGTAACATTTCCAATACGAGGTCTTTTGTCGTCGGATATTGTAGACATCGCAATTATCTTCCAAGCTGCAGCATTCGAGGAAAGCATTTTTAAATTGATATTAATAGGTATTGCTTCGATGATTCTGCGAGGGAAAGCAGAATGGAAGGAGGTAAAGAAAGCAGGACAGTTTGCGGTATTGTGAGTTCTAGGTATATATCTCGATAGTAGGAGATTGTTGTTGGAATACTAATTTAACGCAAATATAATTTTAAGATCACGAACTGAAAGCCGCAGCGTATTCCGGTCCCCCACTAGGGGACTGACAATCTGGTGGGATACAGGAGGCAAGCAGCCGCTCAAAATGACGCTCTGTGGGGAAAGCCATGTCCAGAAGTGGACGTCTTCAGGCGATGATGATGATGATAATTAAAAGAATGCCTGTCTGAATTCTTATTTTTTTGTCTCTTTTGTGATATATATTAAGCCTAATTTTGAAGGCTTCAGTTGACAGTTTTAAAAATGCTAAAAATATATCCATCTTTTACATTGCCGTCTATTTGACAAGGACAGCAACAGTTTTAGGAGCTTTAGATCTGTCGACTAAAGCCTTTAAAATTGTTTGTTTTGTTTCAGTTATGGATATTATTATAATGTAATACATATCAAAACGGTGGCGACCTACAAACCCACGGGAAAATATTTAGATTAATTTTTTGCTACTTTTTCTTTTTTAATTGATACACAAAAAGCAAAAAAATTAAGTAGGTAAGTTAAGTTATTATGTTTTATCAAAACAAAGTGTTTCACATTAATAAAGATAAGCATTAATTATTTGTACATGATCTTCAATAATTAGGTTACTAGTAGTTTATGCTTATTAGAAAAAATGAAGCCTTAGGACAACTTAGCTAAATAATTTTTTTAAATATTAAATCAAAGTATCCGGTATCTTCAGAACAGAGTCTAAGAGTCGTCTCCAGAGTGCTTCCTCTCATAGCGGGTAATGTGACAGGTAGAGACCGGCGAGACAGGGCCGCGGTTGATACGACGTAATGTATGGCGCGGCTTATTGCACCGCGCCCTTCTCAAGGGATCTGCAGGTTAAATGGTCGGGTTGCCTTCCTACAAGTAATGGCCTGTTATGTAGATTTGTATCTTTTAGTGATGGAGTAGTTTGTCAGGTGACTTGACAAAGGACGTGGTTTTGAAATGTACGAATAGAGGTGGTATGCGACTTCACTAGAAATGTACTGCGTTTCCCGCGGGTACTCTTATTTTTCCGTAATAAAAGTATGTTTTGATCTCATTTTAGTGTGAAAGGTAGAGATTCAAACCGACTAAAATACGTATATCATTTATTAATATATAAGTGAAACGATGTTGTAAAAACTATATGGTGAAGTCCTGGATCTTTATTGAATCAAAACAGAAAGTTCGTAACCGTTTCTAAGTATCCTCAAAGATACTTTGTCGTTCCAAATTCAAAGAAAAGAACACTACTCAAAGTGTTCCCAAATTCAGTTGGAGTCACGCGTGTCCGCTCACCTCATCGGCGATGCATAACAGATACGCTAGTTTCAGTAACGGCGAGGGCGCACAAAACACCCCGACAATTCCGCCTTCGATAAAACTTGATAAGTGGATAAAAATTCGCGAACGGAATAAATATCAGCGAATACTTTTTGCTCCGTCCTCGATCGTTATTTATTATTTATGGAAATAGACCTGGGGACTCCATCGGGGAAGGTCGTCATATTTTTCTTAAAAAAAAAAAGTAATGTCCCTTCGCTGCGGGCGCACGTTTGTCATGCAAATTTATGCGATCCGTTTTTAAACCGATCGCGATTTCTAGATGGCATATTCAATCGGGAATAAAAAGTATTTTTATAAGTCGTATTAATTCGAAGGTAATGTTAGTCGGTCACGGCAGTTATGGATTAGAATCGATACGTTGCGATAAGGTCGAGTGATTGAGTCGGGGCGGCGGGTGAGCTTCGAGCCGCGGCTCAAAGCTCGCGTGAGCCGTGAGCCATGAGCTTGAGGCAGTGGATTCGCGAGTCGTTTGTCATTATAATGTTATGAAGTGTCAGTGTGTCGTGTAGATCATTTAGTAAGTGGAGCGGCGAGACACGGCGGCGGCGGTGAGTTATAAAGCGATTTATGCATTGCTCTTGGATAACTTTGTTGATGCGCGAATATAACAATAGTAATAAGCTGTGAATCTTAGTTAAATAAATAAATAAAAAAATAAATAAACAGTATGAGTAAAATGTTTGTAAAGAAAATAACATTAGTTTGTGATTTGCTATGCTATTTGATTTTTTTTTGTCCTAACCTTTAGAACTACATGCGTTGTCTGTCTTTTTCGTTAGTCTGAGGTTTAACGAACTTGGTTATGAAGTGTTATGGGCAGCCGTGTCGCTTAACATCAGGTGATCGACTAGCTCGTCACGTCATTCATTCACATAAAAAAAGTGGTTATAAAGTTGTGATAGTTTTGGATAGTAGTTGTATTTTACAGCTAAAATAATATCTAGATGACTTTGACCAACTAACTTAATAATGATTTTAATAATTTTAATCAAGCAAAATGTCGACAGTAGCGAATTCCGTTAATGAGATCAGATACAACGATAATTAACATCAAAGCTGAAATAGCGAAATGAAATTTGGGTGCAAAATAGGTTAGTTTAAAATTTACTTGCGGAAATACTACCTTATTATTTAGGGTGCGTCAACATCTTAACTCTAAAATTGCTGTAGTAATTAATTTTAGTCCTCGGTACATTCAAATCTCCTGTGATCACCAAGCCGCCTGCCAAGCATGGTGATGATGGCACAGAGCTTTGAAAAATATGACGCTTCGGAAGAAGAAGCGTTTCTTTTTTTCTTGTTCTGTGGTGGCAAATATGATGAGCGTCCAAAACCGATGTTCAGCAGTGGTGCTGATAATGTGAATTAATTGTAGACTTCAGCCTCCTTCCATAGAAGGATGTTAATAATAATAATAATAATAAATTTATTTCTCAACATAAAGGGTTACAGAAAGATTATAATTTTTTATACGTTGGTATCTTGACGAGGTTTACAATTTTCTGTTAAATAAAGTATATAGGTAGCTTATTATTATGTGACTAATTGCATTAAGATGTAATTAAAAAATTAAGGTACCTTATTAATAACCCAATGCAACATTTCATGGTCACGTTGAGAACCAAGCTAGGAAAAACCTGTGTTATGGCCTACAACGCTCCCCCTCGAGTTTCACTAAGTCTTTTAACATAGGATAGCAACAGCAAACAGTAACATTAGCATACCTATTAATACAATAGGTGATACTTAATTATTTCATTAAAACGAAAGTGAGTTTATTCGAATAACTTTTTGAGGGTAGTTGATTAACAATGTTTGATTTCTTTAAGACAATCGACCGTACTAACAGCTATTTTACAAGTGTGTGAAAATGTTAGCTACGTTTGTGTGTGACAGTCTGATACGTTACACTAAACATAAAGTGTGTGATACACAAGGAAGGATATGGTGACAAAAAAATTGGTTGAATGCATTGTGTATTAGCGGGTGTAGGTGTAGATAGTACTGGTGTTTTCAATGATTACCTGTTTGCAGGTAATCATAGCCTGTTTGCTTATTATATATTATCTGTTACCTATTGTTATCTATTGTACAATTATATTGCTAACTAAGTAATAAATATATTCTTAATGTAGTTACTTACTATTTTTAAACATAAGCATGGGTAGAAAAATTAAACTTATCCGCTAAATATACACATAACATAAGTACTTAATAATTTCTAACTTACTACTAAAGTAGGTATACTATACAAAAAAATACAACAAAGCTTCAGAATCAGTAATATAGGTTAGTTGCAGAAACCTATATAGGTGAATTTAGGATTGTACCAAAACCTAAAAATGTGATTAGTACAATCACTCGTAATAGAGGCTATCTGCTCTGAGCATTATTGGCTTATACAACTAACAACGATATGCTAAATTAGGTATATAGTTGTAGGTTATTTATTCACCAAAAGAAGATGGTCATGACAATGACTCTCATACTTATAGGTAGGTAGGTAGTTGCAATCACAATTAGTTCTATCCTTCCACTTAACATCACCACTCACACACAACCAAAATATAACATGAGAGGCGTACTTACACAGCCGCAGGCTATACGGTCCAACAGTCCACACTACGTACTCTTACACGCATGCAAATATCTTTAGAACCAATAATATTTCGTAGCACAGGTTTGTGCTTGTGTTGAGTGCGATAGTGCAATACAGACCACAGAGACGCAAACCAATGGTATGTGAGCATTTTTCTGTTGGTATGTAGTTGATTTCTGTCAGAGTGCGATTTTATCAATGAGTGAGTGTATCAGAGTACCCGTGCTAACGTGAATATATGAACCTTGTTTCGATTTTGCGTGTAGGTGTAATATAGTAAGAGAGGCTGATGAGATGATGTTTAGTATACAAGAATTAACTATACATATACCCTAAATAAATGGTTAGGCATTAGCTAAAATAGGTATAAATATAAGGTTTATGCGATTGATATTATTAGATTAGTTAGTATTTTTTTTAATGGTATTTTTCGTTCTTATTAAATCGTGTTTTATATGATAATTATAGTATTAATTACGTAGTAGATGTAAATATTATCCAGTAAGTAGCCAGTTGTGTAATTTGACCCTTAAACACAATAATAGTTACCTAAATTAAATTGTAATGAGTTTCAAAGTATTTTTAATTATATATTTTTATTTTAACTTTAATCAGTCGCAATCACATTGGTGTACCAGAGACTAGTGATAATTTATTTATTTATTATTATCGACTACAATTTAATACTTGAGAATTGTTATATTAAGAAGTTTATACATAGTATTATACATAATTGTTATATACACACATAATAATAATTTACAACACATCGAACGTGTTATTTACATATACTTTATGATATACGTACAAAAACACACAACCTGTACTTAAGCATATTTGAATTCAATTACTGCAGTACAGATTGCCCCTAGTCTGGTAGGTATGCTTTTATTGTTGGGTATTTTATCTGAGGGGTAGAATAAATGCTTCTGTTGCATCATAGGACTGCTGCAACAACCACTGTTTGATGGTTTTAATAAGATTATGTCGATTAAGTGTAAATATTGTAAAGGTTTTATTTAGCTTATTGTATAAAAAAGGTCCAAGATAATGAGGGTGATTTCTTGAAAAACTTGTGGAAATTTTTGGAGTTTTGCAGACTATGTCTTTTCTTCTTTTTTGGGTGGTTTTATGATCTTCTTCGAGTGGGGTTTTTAAGTGTTGCTTTGTTATTAGTTTTAATAAAAACAATTGACGCACTGTTAGTACTTTGCATTCATTATACAATTGATTTGTGGGATACCTATACGGTTTAAAGTTTATGACTTTTAGAAGTGATCTCTGGGCACGCTCCACTTTAATAATTCTGGTTTTACAAGCGGCTCCCCACAGTAAGATACAATAATTCAGAACTGACTGTGCTAGGGAAAAGTAAACTGTTTTCATTAGAGTAGAGGCCGCCACATGCCGTAACTTCTTGAATGTAAAAATGAGCTGGCGTGTTCTGGCAGAGACAGCATCTATCTGGGCAGACCAGTTAAGGTGTTCATCCAGAACAACGCCAAGGTACTTAACAGTTTTCGCCTTATCTAGGTACGAACAGGAACAGTTTAAGGTTGTGTCATTGCAGTTATGTGCTTTTAACGTAACTTTGTTTGAGTGGTGATCTTTCCTAATAGAAAAGGTTATAAACTTTGTTTTATTCAAATTTAGCGATAGTTGATTTTTCCGTAGCCACATCATAATAATGCTCAGCCCTTTTTCTGCATTTTGCTGGGCCTCTTCCCAAGAGACTCCTCTAAACAAAAGAACAGTATCATCAGCAAAGCTGATAGTTTTCCCTTGTATTGGCATGTAAGAGCTAAGTTCGTTAAGGTATATTAGGAAAAGGGTGGGACCGAGGACACTTCCCTGTGGGATTCCATGTGTGACCTTGAGCTCATCGGAAATTGAATCACCAATTTTGACTTTTTGGAATCGACCAATCAAATACGAGGAGAATAGTTGCAAGGGCAAACCTCTAATGCCGATGTTTTCCATTTTGTTGATAAGGATGGGGATCGAGACGGTGTCAAATGCCTTCGCAAGGTCGAGAAAGATGCCAATACATTTCTTTTTGCTATCGAGGCATTCTGTGGCATATTCTGTTAATGTGTATACAGCATCCTCCGTCGACCTGCCCGCCCGGAACCCGAATTGAGAGGATGACAGTAATTTTTCATGCTGAAGATATGATATCAATCTGTGGTTCATCAACTTTTCAAGAACCTTAGACAGGGCGGGCAATATTGAAATAGGCCTGTAGTTGTTCACAGCGTCTCTAGCCCCACTCTTATGGACAGGGTGTATGATAGATTTTTTTAACCCATCAGGGAAAACCCCTTGTGAGAAACACAGGTTGAAGATGTGGGTCAAAATTGGAGCCAATAGATACTTAGCCATTTTAAGAAAATTATTGGAAATGAGGTCAGAACCCACGGCAGATTTGGTCTTCAGGCAACCAATTATTTTCAGTACTTCATCACAATCTGTCTCAATCAAGACGAAGGAACGTGAATGAAATTGCTTAGGCATAGCTGATGACAATTTGTTTTCATCGACATTGGGGTCTATTTCATCCGCTAAACGACTACCCACGTTTACGAAAAAGTGATTAACATCATTCAAGTTATTGCGCTTGCTTTTTTCTTTGTTATGTAATAATTCAACAGGTGGTACTTTTTGTTTTTTTGTATTTGTAATTTCTTTGATAGTGTCCCAAGTTTTTTTTGGATCGTTGACGCATTCTTCTAATTGTAATTTTTCGTATGCATTTTTTGTCTTTTTTATCAGTAGTTTACAGTAGTTTCGATATCTGCGGTATGTGATTGCAAGAATTTGGTCGTCTGGATTAATCTTAACTTTTTTGTGAAGTTTGTCTCTGTGTCGTAAGCACCGTAGAAGGCCTGAAGTCATCCACGGTTTAATCGTTTTGTGTTTGGTTTTAATTTTAACGATTTTTGTATTATTTTTAATCGTGTTCGTAAGCATACTAATTAGCATGTTCATTGCAGTTTCAGGATCATCGATATTTAAAATTTTTGTTAATTCCGTAGCTTCAAGGCTATATATTACGTCAGGGTAGTTTGTGATAGTTCTATATGACTGAGCTATTTTGGTTGGGTAAACATTGGTAAGGCAGAGTAGTACAGGATAGTGATCAGTTAATTCCGTCAGTATAACGATAGCTTGGGCTAGAGATGATGTCTTTAGGATTGCATGATCAAGGCAATTTGAAAGTCTAGTTGGATAATTATGTGCTGGCAATAGTCCATTCTCGGCCATCATATTTAAGTAGTGCTCGCTTGATCTATCAGAGTTGTTACATTTAATATCTATGTTAATATCACCCATTACGGCAATGTTTTGAAAAGTTGCCACACTATTAAGATGGCTAGCTAGCGAGCATAAAAAATTTTCAGTATTTCGAAAGGATGGTGGTCGGTATACGCCAATGATAGCAGTTGTGGTTCCTATTTTGACTGTAATGCAGTTACAGTCTTCCAGACAAGTCTCTTCAACTAAGCAATCCAAATCATTTTTGACATAGATGATTACTCCATCATTTTGATTATGAAGGTGTTTAGTAGAAAAAGATATATAATCACTTAATAAGGGTATTGGTTTGTCTTGAGCCAGCCAACATTCTGTCAGAATTATAACGTCCAAATCTAATTTTAAACGTGAGAGAAGTAGAGTTAAGGTGTCAAAATTTTTGTAAATACTACGAATATTTTGTGTGAGAATTTTGAGTGGTCTTTTTGTGGCATTCTCATTGATCTGTAACCTAGAGGCACAGTCTTCAGGAGATAGAACATGACTCTCGGAGACTTTAATTGTATCTATGTCAGTGTTTATACTATTTAATGTATCCATTTTATTTTAAAAAGGTGTAGGTATAGGCAATAGAGTAAGTAGCTTTTCAAGTTATTATGCAGGTTAATTTGTTTTAATGTGTAAATTTTTTACTCAATTTTGCGGTAAAGGAATATATATTATAACTACTATTCATACAAAACTGTATGCATGTGAACAGTATGTATATTGGAACAGTTTTTATATATAATGTACTTAACCTTACAAATAGCACTAAGAACTCAATTTAAGTTGCTCGATCTGTGTCTCACTCTTTACAAGGACAATTGGCGAACCATCTAACTTCCTAAGAAAAACTTTTCCGTTCGAGGTCCAGCAGTACTTGTAATGGCCAGCTTTCACGAGCTCCCTTGCCAGGAATCGCAGGCGGTTACCCTTGCTGGTTAAATGCTCCACAATATAAATTGCGCTTGCCCTATCCTTGAGGCCCAGATGTGCTGTAGACAGCTTGTTGTCTCTATTAGCAAAATTGAAGCTCCTTACAGCTTTTATAATCCTGTTTTTATCATTGGTGGTAGCCAGCTCCGCAATTATTGGCTTATTGGCTTCAACTTTTCCTGGAATCCTGAAAATATCTTTGATTCCGTTATTGCTGAGCTCAACCCCAATTGTCTGGCATACTTTATTTAGGTAGCTTGTAAGCACTTCTTTGGATTCGTCCTGGATGCTGGGCACGCTACGTAACTCAATTGTAGCGCTGCGTGATTCACGTTGAAGGTCTTCGACCTGGTCTTTGAGCTGGTCAATAACAGACTGTTGTTTTTTATTGTCCTGCTCTAATTCTCCGATTTGGGACTCAAATATAACACATTTGGACTCCAAAAAGTTACATCTAGACTCTAAACCCTCACACTTTGATATAAGTAAGTTTACAGAGGCCTCGGAGGTCTTCTGAATATTGATGAGGCGATCTTCCAACTTCTCAAATTTGCTGTCAACGTCAGATTTCCAACCTATAAGCATTTGCGTAATTCTGTCTTCAAATAGATCCCACTTCGCATCTGCATTGTCTTCAAAAGGGTTTCGCCTGCGCTTCGATCTTGTAGGTATTTGCTGTGACTTAGATAATACATCGAGTTTGTGAGGTATATCCGAGTCGGAACCCGCTTTTTCAGGCATGTGCAGCATGCTATTATGGGATGACCAAGCCTACAAACGACAAGAAGAGCAAGCAGGGCTAGTTCAGTTGAAGTATATTTAGCTTCTCGCAGAAAATGTGCCAGCTCTTACACTACTTTAGTTTAAGCGGGCGATTGGATTGCGTTTACACCCGAACCAAGCCCAATCAAAGTACCAGGCAACTATGATCACTGAGGTGGTGTCAGATGCATCTGTAAGCGTAGGCTGCTTTTGTGTATTAGTGTAGGTCACTCACACGTAGGTTGAAGCGGATGACGCAGGAGGGGCTCGAACCTCTTCACCTTTCATGCATCCCTATTTTTACTAGGCTTTACTTAATCTCAGATTTAGTATAAAATTCAAAATAATTGACTACGCGACTGAGCAGACGTGCACTCGTTACCGAGGTCCGGAGGGGAGAGGCGGTGTTAGGATGTTAGAAATTGGAATGAGCCTCTTTGAAGAAAGTAGGTATTTCTTACCTCTCTTCTCTTTCTTCTAAGCAAGCATGCACCATCGTAGGCCACGTCATCACTTACCATCAGATGAGACAGTTGTCAGATGCTATGCCTATAAATTGTAAAAAAAACCTTTCTCTTATTTTACGTTACGTACCTATACTTGACCTTTTACTTCTTATTCTACCATATTTGGCTCAATCAGTAACAACAGGCGGGTACTTCAACACAATCGCCTTTCATGTCTACTCAGATTACTCTGAACTGAACTATCAATTTATCAAATAGAAACATGAGTCCGCAAAAACGCTGGCTGTCTCCATCCCGTCCCACACCGATCGCCAGTGGCCATGAGAGCACCGCAACAGTAGGCTACTCCTCGACGAGGGTCACCAGCGTCCGCCCACCGCCGCCCTAATGCGAAAATGAATTATGACCCACGGTAATAGCACTTGTTATTAAATCATCCGTTTGACTGCCGAGTTGCGTTCGCTGAATCAACAACGGTTTCGGGATATTGTTATAGAATAATTGTTTTAAAATGGAATTGGTTTTATGGGTCAACTGTGAGCGCGCCTGAGGGTAAGCCTTTTTCTTTTGATAACAGAAAGTCAAATTAATCATTCTTTTTTCATGGCCTTGGCGTAAGAATTTTTAAACCAATTGAGGGCTTCTGCGACTTTACTTAAATGGCTAGTAATAGGGATTTTTTCCTGTAGCTAGAGCACCCAATTAAAATTAAGCATTAATGATGAGAGAGGCGAGAAAGAAAACAAATACATTTTCCATTTTATAATCATTGTATCAGGCATACTACAAACGGTCATGACAGCTTGACCATTAGAGTTTAGTCATTTTGGTTTGTAAAAGTGCTAATAATAGCCTATTTGCAATACGTAATATAATTTTCCTTAGCAAACAGCTTGCCTTACCGTAGGATTACTACGCATATACAATTATTCAGTACAAAAAGTGACGCAACTGCAACTTTTTCACTGATATATTACTTATCTACATGTTTTATTCGGCTATGTTATCGCTGATTGTTTATAGATTTTGATACTCTAACGTAATAAGTATTCAATTCTATCATAACAAAAGTAACAAAAAAATCTTGAAATATTTCATAACTTAGCTAGAAAAATATGACATAAAATGAATAGCATCGCTCGAGTGTACAGTTCTCCGTTGTTTTCCCACAGTTTGATAAATAAAGATGTTGATCTCATGAACCGTATCCGTGAACAAAGCAGCGCGCCGCCTGTTCTCCCACAATAGAGCTTTCTACGCTTTAAATAGTTTTATTGGACTGGAAAATATGAATTATATTCCTCATTTAGAAAAGTGAACAGAGAGTTGTCAGTTGCAAGAAAGTAGCGTGAATTTAGATAATGAAATAGCGCGTTAATATACTAACAGAAAGAGTATCTAGTATGATTAAAGCCGCATTATGCTTGCTCAAGTATAAAATAAAACTACACTAACTAATCATCAAGCAAGAATCAAGCTATAAAACTATTTACTAACATTAAAAATAGGTGCTTATGTAGTATGCCAAAAAAAAAACAGCATTTCCATTCAGCGTGGCAATAAGTGCAGCGTTTTGGGCACATCGTGTCCACCAAGTGTAGGATATTATTGATAACATCTAATTTCAATAAATTATGTTTAAGTAATTAATTTATCGTCCATAAAACAAAACAATGACATTTTGCACTCCATCGGAGCAATTAACAAACAGCTTCGCTAATTCAATCGCTTTGACTTCCATTTGATGCCAACTTCTTTCCTTCAAAGAACATGCTTCTGGACATTTATTAATGGATCCGTGAAATGGAACGTTACTCAAGTCAAAAGGTTAAGTAAAAAGAAACGTTAAGTCCACAGTTGATACTTGAGAAGCGCTTTTGCCGTTCGTTGTGCTCAAGATTACATCGAAATGTAAGTCAAATCGGTTTTTGCCAAGTCTGGGGGAGTGCCAAGATCTGCGTTGTTCTTACCAAAGCAGTGAATTTGGCATTAGTCAGTGCAGCTGAGAAATAAATGATGGTTTCGTGTAGGACTTTGGATTTATTTTAAAATCAGTTTTAAACCAAAACCAAAAGCCTGGGTGCAATTCTTAAACGATAAACAATTTAACAAATAAGTTTATGTAACAACATTGGCTTTATAGTGTTATAGGTATCCGATTTGTGCGTCTCGGACATTTGGTTTATCAGCTGGCGACACATATTTTTAGTCAGAATATTATGGTTAAAACTTAAAAATGATTTTGTAAGATTATGGGTAAGCTATAATAAATGACCGGCCAAGTACGAGTCAGAGTACGGAGCCCTTCGTGCGCGACGAAGGGCTCCGTACTATTATCTATAAAAACAAGCAAAAAGATCCACGTTTGTTGTATGGGAGCCCCCTTATATATCTATTTTATTTTTCTATTAATTTAGTTTTTATGTTATAGTGGCAACAGAAATACATCATCTGTGAAAATTTTAACGCTCGAGCTGTCCCGGTTTATGAGATATAGTCTGGTGACAGACGGACACACCTACAGACAAACAGACAGACAGATAGATAGACGGACAGTGAAGCCTTAATAGAGTCCGTTTTACCCTTTGGGTACGGAACTCTAAAAACAGTTACTAATTTAAAAATAGTGTGGTATTCATACACCTGCCTTTACATTGATTACCGGGTAGGTATCATTAGTGGCAACTATGCCTTATTAACATCGACGAGCAAGCCTGAAAATTATTTACGCCGGTGGTGGTAATGTCCGTAGGAAATGGTATATAATATTGTAGATAATTGGTATCGATACTACCAAGGTTTGAACCTTGAACCAAAAGATAGCAACTATTGTAGTATATTCATTGAAATATTAAGTAGTAGCTTGCTAATGATAGATTATAATATACATGTTAAGCGCCCAAGGTTTGGGGAGTACCATGTTCAACTGTGGACATCTTCCAGCTGATAATGGACATCAATTTTACATAATTATTATTCAACTACCTCCTCAGTATTTGTGGTCCCCTGGTACCTACTTCATATTTTAGAAACATCGTCTTTTTTTCAAGTAGGTACATTTTTCTTATAAGTCTTGGGGAAACAGTAATCTAATTCAGGCATATACAGAATGTATTCTTAAAATTGTACGTACTCGTAGCCTTCACATTATTAGCTTAAAACTTGACACATTCGCCCCGAAACTAACTCAATCAATATCATTTCAAAGCACTTGAGCCTTTTCCAGTGAAACGGCAAATGTGATATTTGGCGATCCCCTTTACTCGGGAGTTGAGTCGATTTGAAAACGAGCTCGCGTCGATTTTCGCGCCGGGGCTTATGTATTCGTATGATCTGCGAGTACCTTTGTATGTCGAGGGGTGTATAGAGATCGAGACTCTTGTATGCGTGCTGGTCTTGAGAAATGTGAAGTTGACGTTAAAGAAGACGTCTGACTACAAAGATGTCTTTTCTTGAATCCAGCCTTTATGCAACTACGTATTGGCTACAAAGTGATTCTGCAACTAAGGCCGTTTGCTTACGTTGTGCTTACATAGTATTTCTGCAATCCAGTCCCTGTGCAACTACGCTGTTTGGCGTTTCGTTCAGCAACCAAGATATTTTGTATACACAAACTTTTTCCAACCCAGATGATGACTCAAACCCGTCTTTTTTTGGTTGTTAAGGAACGTTGTTGCTCATTTTTGACATAAGGCAAGGTATCCTGCGAATAGTCGGATGTGAAGGCTTTACCTAAATATCAAATGAGGAAACTGAAATATCCAATATCCATTACTAATAATATGAATTCGTACCTATTTCCACCGATCTGGTGAAAACCGCGGGAAGCCGATAAATGCAGGAGTCGAGTTGCCGCTCAAGGTATCGCTCTTTGGGGAAGGCCTATGTTCAGCAGTGGATGTCTTCGGCCTGTTAATGATGATGATGATGATGATGATAATGATGATGACCTATCTCCGTAGATCTAACTATTTGTCCGTTTTATACATCTTTTCAATGATCACAAAGAAACACAACTAAATTCGATTATTATAGTCAGACCGTAATTGGGCCTTATTGCGATATTCTTTTTACGATTAAAAAGACAATGGTCGCATGGGCACTGCGCTAAAGGAAGATCAATACGTTCAGTCCCGTATTTACAGCATCCTCCAAACACGAGCTTTGCTGGACCATGAAAGCGCATTCCGTGTCTCTTGTTTTCTAGCCATCAGGGAACGTAGCCACAGAAAATATACAGTGAAGACGGTCTATTGTATTTTTTCCTATTGGTAAAGACTAACTTAATATTGATATAAATAGTTGGTTAAGTATTTGAAGATGGTCAGCATCATTAATAGCCTGAAGACGTCCACTGCTGAACATAGGCCTCCCCCATAGAGCCCCACCTTGAGCGGCTGCTCGCTTCCTGCATCCATCGGCTCCCCGCGGTTTTCACCAGATCGTCGCGTCTGTCCACCCTGTTGGGGCTGGCCTACGCTGAGTCTTCCAGTTCGTGGTCACCACTCGAGAACCTTTCTTCCCCATCTTCTCTGTAGAGTAACAATCTGCCAAATAAGTAACAGCATAACCCGTTCTGTTGTGATGCTGATTCGTTGTGCCAAATAAAAGCCAGTATTTTGGCCATGTGTCACAGTTTATTCCACTTCATAGTTAGCCTTCTGCTTCTTCATAGCTTACAGTGACTGTGGTTCCCGCACAGGCCGGTTGTCGTGGTCCAATTTGCGTCTGTAATTGTCGCCAGGGGGCGCTTTGACGTCGAATCACTTCTCACCGGGGATAATTAAACGCCGCCCGACGGACTTACAAAACGATAGTGTAAATATAGGCAGTCCCACGCAGACAGGGGGTCACCCACAACGTCTGCATCATTACTTCAATCATACTTTGAAAAATTACATAAAAGTTAGAATATTGTAATCTTGTTGACGCAGAGCAGTTTTGATGACGTCACGTTAAATCGTTCACTCAAATACAACTGTCATGTCATACCGTTAATAATGTTGACACCGACGTGCGACAGTGATAACGCCATATAAAAATGTAGACGTCTCGTTCTCGTGCCGGAATACTTTATAAGTTCATGGTACGAATTCGAACAATATTATTGTAAGCTTGAAGCAGTAGTCACGAACCATGATGGTTTTGTATTAGTTTGTGGTAGGGCTGCTGGTCGAGATTGGGCTCGTAATGAGTAGGCAAATGGGTCTCGGTGCAGGTTGGCCATGTAATATGTACGGGTATACTACCAGAGCGAATTCTACTTCTCTTGTAGAAAATTTATTATTTATTTCGCTAGTTATAGTTCAAATAGCTGTTTTATTACGATGGTCCTGTAATAATGATTGGTCGTCTCCTAAAAACATTTTCATTTTAAAATTTCTATATCGCGATAATCTCTCAATTAAATTATTTTTTTACGGGCAATATATCTTTATTACTCAAGCTAACTACTACAATAATAAAAACTAAACTAAGACTAACTACACTACACACTAACTAGCTACACTATACCTACTACAAAGAACTCAATTTAATGTAGTGCCTACTACCATCACGTATTGTAAAGAGAGCTTTAACCCTTAGACTTAAAACATTAATGAAAAGTGAAAGAAAGGTTACACAACAACAAAAAACAGAAATAATTTCTTTATACATAATAGTATTATATGTTATATCCAGGATATTTTTAAATAAAAAAATCACTTTTTATACACACTCATCACACATATATACGACACATTGCACACCCCCACGACGCATTATTTATTCAGTGACGACGTCCGTACTATTACTTATTCTACGGTTTTACCTTTACCGTCTAATCCAAAACAGCCGGACGAAGTTACTTTGTAAGCGAAGGGATAATTCCGTTATGACTTTTATGGGAAACTATGTAAATTCAACCCCTCGTGTTCTGATTTACATTGCTAATGCGCTGCTCTGTAGTACTGTTCGACAGCGAGCCGCTAGGGTATACCAGGCTGGTAGGACTAGGTTTAGGTCACATTATGGCACAGTTCTGCTCTCTCAGTTTGTATATTCATGTTGTAAATAGGCAAGGCTGTTTAATAGTGGTGGTAGCTGCTCACAGTGAGATGTCTCGGGGTGGCGTGCGCAGTGCAGTGTCACCCAAGAATTTATTATTTTAAAGTTCCGAGTGATACTGCAACTGTTATGGGTAAGAAAGATACATTTAGGGGCATTTCGAGAAAGAGGCATTTTGAGAAGCGAATATTTTGAGTAATGCACAATGTGTGAAAATTGACAATTCTGTCATAAAAGTTTGTCCTGTCGCGGGAATCGAACCCGCTGCTTCCAGGTTATGAGCCAACCTGCTCAACCACTACACCACAGAGGCTGTCATCATGATGTACCTACAGATAATTTATAAAGAAGTTAATTTTTAAAAAGTTAACTAGGCGTTCACAATAAACCTACTCTCTCTAATTGGATTTATCCCGTAAGATACTAATAGATGGTTATCTAAGAATAATTTTCCATTTTAAAAATACATCCGCAGGCGAGAATTACGCAGCTCCTTTTTTATGGAAATTTATTCCATCAACTCCGCGGTTTTTATAACACAAAAAGAACTCTTTAGCTACACCAAGTGCATCTTGAAAATTGGATCCGATATTTTATTTTTGGAACCGTGAAGTAGAATATTAAAACGTTTATATTGACAATATTTAAGTACTCATTTTGTTCTAGATTGAAAGTAATGTTAAGTTAAAACTTGAATAGGTTATAAATTCCAATTGGATTCATTCGCTTTCGAGGACTCTTACTGATTTATTCGTTTCCATCTGTTATTCATTATTTACTCAAAATTTGTATTTCCATTTCTATTTTCAGTGAATATAGTTGTGATCAAACGGGAATCTTTAAGCTCTCAATCGCGTTGTAATTTATTGTTATTAACTTTGACAAAGTGGCTTATTGATTCAGGCGCTACCTCGCAGAAATACTTACGAATGAAACATTATGGTTAATGGTTTTGTATTATTTTATGGTACGCTTCCTGATTTTTATGAAAGAATAATATATTTATCCTAAAAGTTGTCGTACGAGTTTGCAGCTGTTTGTGGTCAAAACACAACAAAATGTTTATGGTGTGATCCGCGTGCTCGTTCATTGGTCCAACACTTTCTCGATAGAAGAAAGAAAAAATGAAAGAAAATACTTACATTTATTCAAAACATCACACAACATTTGATTTAAATAAGCCTCATATAAGACATACACACAACAGAAAGATTAGCACTAAAAATATAATGTTGCGTGATGTCATGATATAGGTCCTATAGAGATGTAATCATCATTAGCAGCCTGAAAAGACGTCCACTGCTGAACATAGGCCTCCCCCCGGGAGCGCCACTCAGAGCGGCTGCTCGCCTCCTGCATCCATCGGCTCCCCGCGGCCTCCCACTAGGTGGACCGACAGGTCCACCTAGTGGGGGGCCGGCCTACGCTGCGTCTTCCAGTTCGTGGTCGCCACTCATAGAGATGTAATAATCGGTAAAAAAAAACAACGGATACCGCTTGAATTCGTAAACGCGTTTAGGCGCTTATTTTAAAAACTGCTTTTTTAGAAGTTTTTCGTTTAAACGCCCAAGTCTAGTCCTGTATGATGTAGGTAGCAATTTCAGCATGCGATTGAAATCGTAGCTCCAAGCAGAAGAGATATTATGTCGATTTCTACAGCTCTTTCTCTCTCACTGGAAATGTGATGTGTTTGTTAGGTATGTACGTTTGAAACTCTGTAGAGAGAAGAGCGATCAGTTATTTACACTCGGATGTGACACCGGCGGAGAGCGATAGGGCTCTGGGGGCTCTATGTCTAACTTTATGTTGTCTGTGTTCAACTCTGATTTGACTATACACTGCGCGTCTTTATACATCAGCCTTTCAAGTTACAAGGTTACTTGGTAATGGAGACACAATTTAATAGTATAGTTTAATAATATTGGTTAATATTATTAAATATCCAGACAGAATGTTTGGATCATTTACGATGCAAGCATCGCACACCAAACGCGCGGTCAGCATTTTGCTCATCCTTGTCATAGTTCATATCGCGCGTTACCTGTTCACAATCGGACACTGGTTGCTTACACGCGTGTTCTCATTACCATTAACCATTTTAGACCTTCTTTTTGGGAATAAATAAACAGTTTGTCTCATTAATTCGGTCTTATCATTTTATGTACGGACTACACCATACAGTGCCCTAAAACACCAACTATCAAATATATTGTCGCAAAAATACATTTTGTTCACGCGGACTATAACTGTTCGCAGACAACTTGTACTTTTTTTGTTACTTGACGACAATACATGCTGAGATCAAAATAGGATTTATTTATCCCAGAAAATTAAGAGTTTCCACGAAAAGAGATCTATAATGAAAGAAACTACCTTCGTGTAGTCTAGTCTATTAATAATATAATTATTACTAAAGTAAAATACAGAAAAACTTATTTTGATTTTTATGAAAACTACAAATACCATTTATACATTTCGGGGAATTATTAATTTAATTTTGAGAGAATTGGCTCCTGTAGTATCCATTAGAACCCGTTAGAATAACATTCATTTCATTATAAAACCTTATTACTTATTTAAAAAAGCACTAATAACCTTTCAGCATTACGTGTATTCATTATAATTACAAAGGAAATAAACCCACGCGTCATGATATTATTATATAAATAAAAATACAGGGTATTTTAAATCCAACTCTGATACGGAATAACACTGATTGGATTAAAGATATACTTGTTTGGTGACCCGACGAGCCAGCCGTAACATTTCTGGTGATCACCCTTTATACCGAGTCGCGTGTTATAATCCTATTTATTGAAACATAAACAAAAAGTCCTTTACAATTTTGTTGGGATGTTTTGGAAAGTGTTGAGCTTCGGTGGATGTTTGCTGAAAATTGATATTCAATTATAATAGCGAGTCATCCATTCAGTCACGTCATTAGCTAAATTATTTAAATTATTATGTTTTTACATTGGCTACAAACTGCGATGGTATCGTAGATGCACTACGTCGTAGCACTCGTAGACCTAGTCTACGCCTCTTTATCTCACCGTGTTCGTACTCCGTAGTAGATCGCCAACAGTCTGAAGACGTCCACTACTGAAGAAGAAGATAGGCCTCCCCCACAGAACACCACTTTGATCTGCTGCTTGCCTCTTGCATCCACCAGTCAGGTCGTTGTGCACCTAATGGGGGCTGGCCTAAGACGACAGCTTTTAAAGGTTATAAAAGCGTCAATTAAACAAAGTATAACAGATAAATTGCCACAAATTAGTTCCAATATGTCGTAGTTGTCGCTTTATATTTGTGTTGACATTTCACGATGTGTTATCTAGCACTCGTCTCTGTTAGCTTAGAAGCTCGGGTATCACTTTGAAATGTAAGTGCCGTTTCTACAATATTTATTCTTACTAGCTTTTATATTAAACAAATACGAGTAATGTACGACGTACTTAGTTACAAAGGAAGCATAATTTTTCAATTAAGTATCTGTTTTTTCGTTTTATTGTAAACTTCCCAGTTTAATTTCCACTTGGTACCCTAATAAGTTTACGTGACACTTTAATGCGTACGTCGACAATCAAGATTTCAAGACTAGAGGATCAGTGGCCTTACCGCGTAAGCTCGGTGGCAATCGTAATCGTGTGCTCTCTTGCTCGCACTCAAGGGCTTGTACATTGGCGTAAGCAGGATGGCAGGCGATGTTCATTACCAGAATGCTTACACGGTAGGGCTGCAGGTCATAAAGTCTTACTAGCTTAATGATTTCAGTAGCTACAACTTAACTTCCATTTAAAGCACTGGCACAGAATAGATAATGGGTACCCTCTGGTCAGAACTGCAGGGGGCCGTTGGATACAAGAGGCAAGTAGGTGGCGCTCTATGAGGGAGGCTTATGTTCAGCAGTGGATGACTTCAGGTTGATGATGACTAGCTTCTACTATGTAAATGAACTTCGAGGTACGGAATCCCTGCACCTGTGCAAGCCACTGCATCGCAAGTTCTAAGAGCCGCATCAGGAATTCTTCCACGTTTTTAACATCAGTGTACCTGACCCGCTCTCGCCTCTAACTTCCGCCATTATGCCCGAACCACCGAACTACACAGTTAACTTTATATTCATCCGTTTCCGATTGTATAAGTATACTCAGTAGCTAAGCTCTTGCAGGTAAGACCACTCCACCATTGCACTCGGCTTTCATAACCATTATAATCATATGTTAGATCCAACAATTTCGAATAAAGCCAAAGTTAGCAAGGAGTTACAAACGCATCATCAGCACCCCTGGCATTGCAGGTGTTCATACAAGCGATGGTGACCACTTCGTCACCATCGCTTGTTTGAACATCTGCAACGCCAGGGTCGTAGCATCTTTCCTCAAAAAAATATTTAAAAAATGCATGTACACGTAAACGCGTTTCCTTTGTTTGGATCCACAGACATCTAATACTATTAAATGTCTGTGGTTTGATCGGACTAAAATATTGAAATTGAATCGATAAGTCAAATATTTGTATTGAACTGATGATAAAATCGATATAGGCAATACAAATATTTGCCATAGAATAAAATCATTTCTGTAAAGCCAACGTTTAAAACCAACGTACGTTAGTAATAAATCAAATGTGAAGAACTCCCTTTACCTAAGCCAAGGTACTATTTAGAAGATGGATAACAAAAACCACAATCAGCAAAAAGTCTTCGAACACACACGTAATCCAAAAACAAAGTTGTAACCTTCGCAACTGGCATCCAGTGTCACTTCCCCATGCAAATGGCGCGACCACGAATAGCATTGTTTCCGAAACGCGGCCAAACGGCACTTTCGGCTTGTTTCCGTAATACGCACGTTTTGTTGCCGCCGCCCGCCGGCGTGCTTTACGGCCAGCTCAGCTTGTAAAGTGGTTAATCTTTTGTACGAATAAGTTTGAATTGGCCTGTAAAAAGGAAGCACCGGAGATTTGTACCAGGTTTTTCTGTCGAGTTGTAAAATGTTATGTAAGTTTCAATGTCTGCCTACAACTGGATGAATTGCTTCTTTATGGTTACTTTTATGTTTTGCTATCGCTGTATCAAGTTGTTTGTGCTTCGAGGTTAGCTAGTGATTTTTTATTTTCTACTGCCATACTTATGGAGACCAGTTTTTTTTTTAGTTTACACAACTTTTGCCTCAGAGCTACAGATATAACATTTTAATATTGTCAAATAAATATGTGATTTGAATACATTTTACTGGACTTTATGGCAGCATTTGTTGTGGTAGTTAAATTTATTGACATAAATATGTTAGAAAATTGATGCGTTACAGTTCAACACCAGTTGCCCCAAAAATATTAATAACTTACCGTATTCTTGAAAAATACAAGATCTATAATTATAATTTGGGCATAGAAACACGCTTCCTTGCTTAAGCTAGATATTAAACTTTCGCAATTTCGACATCCTGTTCAAAACTGTAGAGAGTCATTTACGCGACAGTAATTGGTCAAGCCAAGCAAAGAGCCTGTTCTTAACTCAACACTCATATTGCAGAGTAAAGAGTCTCAAGCGGCTGTAAATAAAGGCCTCGCTCAGTGCCTTCACCAGCGGCTAACGAGGTGGGACAAGTCGCGGGTTCCATGCTAACTTGTACACTTGGGGCCGGAGTTATTTGCTTTAACCCCGTTATTGTGATGCTTGCTCGGCCTAACGATGTGTTAAGTGCTCCAAATAATGAGAGGGAGGCGGTGTTTTAGTACTTTATCTCAGATATCTAGTTGATGCAGCATTAAAGGACAGAAGAGACCAGAACAAGGCTGATCGAAACCGCATAGGTAGTTTAAAGTAACATAACTGTTGCAAATCATTGTATAAGCGGGTTAAATCAAATTTCGTTCAAATGTCATAAAACCCTGACTATTTAAAAACCGATAAACGGTTAAAAAGATTTTCATGAATCATAGATGTGATCGAGTAAAGTAAATCAGTAAATCAATCGAAACCATTTGGGAGCTACGATGCCACAGACAGACAAATACAATACACACTAACTAAACTTAAAACACCACTTTGGGGGGTTAAATATGCAGAGTAGGCCGACCACCTACTAAAAGTACCGATAGGTCAAAATCGCGGAGAGCCATGCATGCAAGGGGCAATCATGATGGTATACAACTAAAAAGGTCCCCACTTTTCATTAATCACGTTCAAATATAGAATTGATTAATTATGTTTGTCATTGTTTTATATTCCCTTCACTTCCACCAGCCACTCCCAGAAATAAAAGACCTTTATGCTCCCTGAGTCAAGCCCTAGCCAATTTAGATGTACTACGCTGATAACCTTGGCAACACGAGCGGAACACTTTCATTACCCATATCAGGCTCCAGATCGCACGCTTATCTCTTACAACTTGCACTTCATTATCTAAAGTGAAAACAGCGATACCCTCACATGGGGTATTGAACCTTACTACCTCGGGTTAAGGATGGCTGTAGGCTTCCTATGTTGCTGGGAATCTTGTATCATTATGATACTTCAGAACGGATCTGCTTTGCGATGGAAATTAGGCGTCGTTATACATGGAGCGATGTATGAATGTTTAATTGTGTGAGGAATGTGGTAATGAGGTGGCGGAATTATGCAGCTTTGCGTTTGTGATAGCCTGGTAGTAGATGTATACTTAATTCTTAAAACCGTCTTTTGTACAGTTTATATCGTTTACTGCCAGATGCAGTCTTCAGGCTGTTCTGGTATTTACCAGAATAGCCTGAAGACATGCACTGCAGTGTGTAAGCTTCCCCCATAAAGCGCTTTGAGCGGCTACTTGCCTCTTGCATCCATCGACTCATAGTCATACTCACTTAGTATTTTATTCGTTTTACATCATCCGCCCACCATGAACTTTTACGTTGATCTTTATCGCATCCAATCCTACTCAGTTCAGGTTCATAAAAGGTCGTGACTGCAACGCAGTGTTCATATTGGTTTATTTATTTATTTATTTATTTATAAATAGCACAGCCACATCACATATATTAACTTAAAACTACACATACAAAATTAATACAAATAGGACTGATATATGTGACAAGTACGGCGTGCATAGCTTTGGCCACATGTACTCATGAAACAAAACATAAAAACATATTAAAAAAAAATAATCAGATACAAAATTGAAAAATAAAGAAAATTACAATTTACACGGAGAACTATGCGTTTGTGAATAAATGAATATTTTACGTTTAAATACTGCAAGAGAGTTACTAAAGATATCTATGTCACTTATTTTTGTGTTATAGTCGTTGTATTCGGCAGATATTCGTGAGGTGGGACTTTGAAGACCAAGATTAGTGCGTGAGTTAGGGGTATGGAAGATTCTATGGATTGCGTGACGTGGGTAGTTAAATGGGACTGATAGGGCAAAACGTTCTAGTAAATGGCTGCATAAGATTTTACCGTTGATGATTTTATGTAAAAATGTCATATCCATCATTTTACGACGGTCGCGGAGTGTTATCATTTTGAATTTTTCTAGGCGCTGATTGTATGGACGTCTGTGAGAAAATTTTGAAGTGTGAAATGCTAAGTGTCTTGTAAAGGAGCGCTGAAGACTTTCAATGCGTTGCGAGTGTTTAGTGTAGAAAGGACTCCAGACAGTAGACGCATATTCTACCTGACTACGTACTAGTGCGTTATACAATATTATTTTGGTGCACGGTTTAAATTCTGTAGCATTACGTTTGAGAAAACCCAACATTTGTGCACCTTTCGTTACTATTTTATCCGTGTGTTGAGTGAAGTTAAGTTTACTGTCGATAAGCACACCAAGATCACGGATTTCTTGAACTTCTTGTAGAGGTGTTGAATTTAGCAAGTATGTAGAATCAAAGCGAATTTTTTTTCTTGTGTATTTGACATAAAAACATTTGTTTACGTTTAGAATCATACGGTTTAATGAGCACCAGTTTAGGATATTGTTAAGATCATTTTGTATAAGAACGGAATCGGCAGTGCTATTAATTGCTTTATAAATTTTAATATCATCGGCGAAAAGAGACATTTTACAGTGATGTATGTTATCAGAAATGTTATTTATAAATATTAAGAACAGGATAGGACCTAAATGGGAACCTTGAGGAACACCAGATTCTGCAAAATACATATCTGATTCAATACTATTAACAGCAACAACTTGTTGTCTTTTAGCGAGGTATGATGCAAACCAGTTGTGAAGAGATCCTTCAATTCCGTAACTTAACAATTTTTCTAGTAATATGGAATGATCAACCTTGTCAAATGCGCTAGAAAAGTCTAGGTATATTGCATCAACTTGCCCTCCCTTATCAATAATAGTTTCGTAAACAAATTTGAACTTTAGCAGGACTCGTGATTTAAAAGTTCAAATTTGTTTAAAGCTTAAATTCCTCTGACCCATATAGTAGCTTCCCACTCACGAAACAATTTTTCATATTACTGAGGACCTAATTTACACCAGAATAAACACACAAGTCTCTCTTCTCGTAAACAAATTTGAACTTTTCAAATATGTGTCCAAAATTTACATCAAAGCAAGCGTCAAAACAAATTAGCTAAAAATAAGTTAAACTCCGAAAAGTTTTTCGAGAGTAAATAAATTGATTGCTTACTTATAAATCTTTGTATTTCAAGCACTGTTAAAATTTTATTAATAAAACAATAAATGTAAAAGGAAAAATAAACGCCAGCTTCTCGAATGTTAGTTTGCTTCAGCAGGTGCAACGGACACAGTTTTGAGAAAAAGATAGCGTATGGGTGTAAGTGATGAAAAAGAGTGAGATAAAGTTCGGGGCTGGAGCAAATTGTAACTTAGCAACATGATTTGATTATTTAGATCTGAGACAAGTCAATAAAACGAACTTTGTTGAAAAGTCATAAATGTATAAAAGTGGTAGAAAGCCACAAAACATCTGATGCAACTTTAGTTGAACCCAGTGGATGGTAAGCAAACAAGTACGAAAATAGAAAAGCTCTTTTATAGAATAAACAATGAATGTAAACATCGAGCTAAAAATAACAGATCCGTTCGCAAAAATTGAATCAGGCTATGGGAGAATATGAAATAGCACTTTTGTACTGTAATCAGGCGTTTCACATTTCTGCCTTGTTTGGTAATGTTTCTTCGCGGTAAATTTTATTTCGAATCCTATTTTTGTTTGAGTGTTTTCAGATGTGCTAACGGCTCATGCATGTCATCCCCGCTGTGGCGATGTTGACGGTAAAATTTCCTTCATATTTTACGTTTTCTTGTCGCCCGACAATAGCGTAGCACGAGAAGCATCTTGCTAATATTATCCTATTTTATGAATTTAGAAGCAAGACTATGCGCTAAGAAGTCAGTTGGTTTTTCACTTTTCTTCTGCTTTTTTAGGGTTCCGTACCATAAGAGTAAAGCGAACCTTGTTACCAAGACTCCGCTGACCATCTGTCTGTCTGTTTGTCCATCTGTCTGTCTATCACCAGGCTGTACATCTCATGAACCGTGATAGACAACTAAAATTTTCACAGATTATGTATTTCCATTGCCGCTATAACAACAAATCCTACAAAAGCTACTAAATATTTAAGGGTCTCCCATACAATAAATGTGATTTTTTTGCTCGTTTTTTTATTGATCGTCTATGCGAGAGTTTTTTTGTCTGACTTACGGCAAAACCTTCAACAAAGCGAGAACATTATAAAACTTTTACTCTGCATTGCACAGTTCAAAGGGTGGGCGTGGAAGAGTCATCTAATCCCGCACAAAGCCACGGTAATTATGCACCCGTGGCAATTGACTCACGCCGAGTGCGGGTTCGACGCCGGTGTCGCACCCCGATAATTAAACATTCCAATTCAGACGTGAGGTTGGATGAAGTAGTAGTTATTTCCTGCAGTGTTATTAATTTAATCACTTGCTCGAATGATTTAAACTTTTTTTAAATTGTTGATGGGATTTAACTGTTTTACGGTGTTTTAATCTATGATGGAGGTATTTATTCTATCATCATCATCAGTATGAAGACATCCTCTGCTGAATATAGGCCTCCGCCAAAGAGCGCCACTGAGCAGCTGCTTACCTTCAGCATCTATCGGTTCACCAGGTCGTCGGTCCACCTAGTAGGAGGGGGCCATCCTACGCTGCGTCTTCCGATTCGTGGTCGCCACTCGAGAACCTTTCTTCCCCATCGGAAGAAAGGCCTATTATATTTAATGCTATTTCCGTAATGATTTTCAACCCTATCCCTGCTAAAATATAACATGAAACTAGCTACTTATGTGTTTGTTGGTTTGTATGGTTTTCTTTCCAAATTTGCACCCAATTTATATGAATTTTAGTATACAGATATCCGAATCTATTGAGACCAATATCAGGGGGTCTACCACAACCTCTTATAGCATTATTACTTTAATCATACTTTGAAAAATGACATCATGTTGACACCGACGTGCGACAGTGATAACGCTATATAAAAATGTAGACGCCTCGTTCTCGCGCAGTAATACTTTATAAATAAAAAATAAATAAATATAAATATGTGTGGACATTTCACACAGCGCCATCTAGCCCCAAACTAAGCATAGCTTGTACTATGGGAACCAGATAACTGATACAATACTTAGATACGTTTTTGTTTGTAAATACATACATAGAATACAATATAACACCCAGACCCAGACTTTATAAGTTCATGGTACGAATTCGAACAATATTATTGTAACCTTGAAGCATTACTGTCACGAACCATGATGGTTTTGTACTAGTTTGTGGTAAGGCTCTTGGTATGTACTTTACATCTAGTAACATAATACATACAACTACATAAACCAACAGCATCTAGTTACTCCGCTTCGTGTCTTCAGTGCTTCATTATGTTGATTAGTCGACGCTGGCGACGGTTCGATAGCGCCGTAATTTCTCGTTAAGCATACACGAACTTATTCCAACGGATTATGGGATATGATTAGATTTGTTAGATTGAGTTGGTTTTGAGTAGCTGGAATATGTATCACGCCATGACTCTGATCTTAATTGCTTTGTGGGTGTCTTCCGGCAGCAAATCTTTCTTTTTTTTTCTTTTTTGCATCAGGCTTATCTAGCATTTGACCATGCTCTCACCTGATGGTACGTGAGGATGCTATCTTTTATTAATAGTTGTCAATTCTACTGTCAATGATTGTTATTACTATTTTAGTAGTTGGTCCTTTTGTTTAAGACTTTCTCCAAAGGAGACATTCTAGAAATGTATGGAGCCTGGGCCACCTATATTTTATGTACGCTATATTATAAAGTCCGTTATGATTTTTGTTGGAAAAGTTTTGTACTAAGTACCCATTTAAAAAAAATAAAATATTAAATTTTTTGGCTTAGAACAAAACTATATTTATATTTATGCTTACAACACTAAACAATATTAGGTAGGTGTGGCAGTAATTATAGCACCGCCATATTGATGATGTAACCTAAATATGGATCGGATGGTTATTATTTTTGAGCCATTAAAGAGTACAACAGTGCTAATATTAGGACTATTTTTCTTATATGTCTACATATGTTATTTTAAGACCTTCCTTGTGAATTGTGCTTGTGTTCTCGCAAATAAATGATTGATTGATTGATTGATTGACATATTCAAAATTCTCTGGGTTTTTATATTCTTAAAAAAATACCAGAAAATAATGAAGTAAATAGCCCATTTGGAACACCTCCTTTCAAGTCCGTAAGTCTACTGGGTTTGGTCTAAACATTGTCTTGTCTGTCAATAACCCACGAGTTTGTTACTTGCAACAAAGCCTTTTCTAAAAAGTTGTAACAACCATAAAATTAAAACGAGACGAGGCTCAAAAAGACTTCAATCTTGTTAAGCTTTCCGTCTGACGTTCAAACATGACTGTTTACTTTCCGTTTGTTGCCTCTACAGCTTTTCTGTTTATTCAAACGCTGTGTTGAACTTTCACAGCTATTTATTTAAAATCTTCATTCTTGCTTGATTTAAGGTGAAATGAACGCAAGCAGCTTAGTTATTGGTCATAGAAGCACTTTTTTTTACGGTTAGGTATAATTATAATTTATTTTTCTGGTTTCACATACATTAATTGGAAATCAATTGAGTGCGGGCCCTAGCGGAATCCAAACCATAGCTTGTAGAATTGGAGTCACGCTGCTAAGCCACACTTACTCTTTCGTTTAACTAAAATGTTGTCTTTTTTATTGTAGCTTTGAAATATGGGTCGTTGCATGAAGATTTCTGTATGTAAATTATGTGATTTATAGATTTCATTTGGGTTGGTTTAATCGGTCACGCATTTATGAGCGGCACGCATCCGCACTTGGAGCACGGACACGGTTCAAAAATACATATTTTACGGAACTACGCGACGACTTAGGCTGGGTTTTTTGATCCGTTGTTAAGATAACTAATGGTCAAAAATTCTAACAAACTCTTGTCAACATTATTTTAGTATTTTGAATCATTGGTTACCTTAACATCGGATCAAAAGACCTACCTTTGGTACCTCAAACATGATTTAATAATAATAATAAATAATAAATTTCTTTATTGCAGGCATAAAAAACCCATAAAAACACAAAAAATACAGCAAAAAGAAAAATCTAACAATTAATTACAAGTATGATTGTTATAAACAAACAAGTCATTTTCTGTTGGCGCTATGGTGTACGTAAAGCCAAAACCTGTAGATAGGACAGTACAAGTCCCCAGAAAGGCACCGCAAAATCCCATTGTCCGATCCACGTATTGCATTCCAAAAGGATGCAATACGGGATCTAACAATGGCAAAGAAGTCAGGAACCCGTGCATCCGCGAACATGCCCGACGCGCTGCAGAAACGTGGCTTCTTCATAAGGATGCGAAATGCGTCATTATATTGCACCCTTATGGTACTGTAGGCTTTTCTAGTGTACCTTGTCCAAAGCTGACATGTATATAAACTTATACAGAACGCCTTGAACAAGGTAACTTTGACGTCATGTGTACATCTGTTAAATCTGCGCGCGAGCATGTTGCAACGGATGGACAAGCTCCTTCTCTCTCGCTCTATGTCCTTGTCATCCGACATATCCTCGGACATGATATGTCCAAGATACTTGAACTGCTTCACAACCCTTACTGGTGAACCCAGCAGAAACACATCAGGCACTCTCTCCGGACCCTTCCCTGCACGAAATACAAGCATCTCTGTTTTCTCAGTGTTGTACTTGATTGGTTTATGAGTTAGTCAATCAGAAAGAAAAGAGTCATAGAAATAATCAAATCATTTTTATAAAGAAAGAAAGAAAGAAAATACATTTATTCAGGACAACACACAACACTACATTACAATACACAATAAAAATAACATAAGTACATAGAAAAATTAACATACAATATTTGCACCTATTGGTATGATGATGCAATATTGTGTGATGTCATGACCAGATTATAACCACTCAGGCGCGGTGCGGCGGGCGTAGGTAGGTCCCAAAGCGCTCCTCAAATAGCGCGGTATGGTTTTGCATATTTACGGTTAATACGAATAAACTAAGCAGTGTTTTAAAATTTTAAAACTAGTTTTGATAAGAAGCATTACTTGGCTATCTAAACAATTGCATTTTTACGTGTGTTGCAGTATAAAAAACACACACAACAACACTACGCATAATAATTGACGCTCCGCCGTACCTAAAGGAAATTACTCCGTCGCCGGCGCGCGCCGACTCGGCGCGAGATGCAATTTAGACTGAGGAGTTTATTTTTCCTGAACCATAGAGACTTTTACTTTATTCGATAGTGATGTTCAACTAGTTTCAATTTTAGTTGATTTATAACGAGTGACACCTCTAAAAATTGATTGCCATCCCTAGTAGCGCAATCAGCTGTAAACCATAATTGTGGTGGGGAGCGGTCTACGTTGCGCGATGCCGGCCGCAGATGTGGTTGAAGCGCCTGAGCGGATATGACCTAAAGTCATCCACTGCTGAAAATATTAGGCTCCACCATAGAGCGCTACTTCGACCAGCTACATGCGTCTTGCATCCATCGGCTCCACGCAATTTTAACCAGACCGTCGCCGGTTGACTTGTGGGGTGTAATAATTTTTATAATTTTAGTTTTTTACTGTTTACTGGTTTGTTGCACGTTTTGGTTTTAAACTGTAAGTGTACAAACAATTAAAGATAAATAAATGATAAATAAATAAATAAAGACCACTATCTTGATATTCATTTACTACCGGTTTGAAGGGCATTCTAGTTCGGAGAGGAGAGGGCATAGCTAGTGAAATTACTGGGCAAATGAGACTTTATGACCTGATCTCACGGTCTGGTAATCTGGTTACTAGACTGTGTGATGTCTCAGGATGACGTGCGCAGTGCAGTGTCACGCGAAACTTTATTAGTTCAAAGTTCCGAGTGACACTGCAACTGTTATGGACGGCCGTGTCACTTAACATCAGGTGAACGACTGGCTCGTTACGTCATTAATTCTCATAAAAAAAACTACGCCTAATCTACAGTTAACATTTGTGGTTACACAGGAAAAGCGAAAATCAAGAAACTAAGTACACTAAAATATACTCCATGATAATTTTATTCAGGTGGATATTTTAGTCATTGCAAAACTTGCAAAACAAATTGTGCCAAATAACCACCCGTAATACTTTCCTTTGAAGAAATTCCTAACTTGCTTTTACATTACACCTCTCGAAAGTTCTTTGGTCCATCACAAAAATACGACAAACAAAGGCTGTGTTCCGTACATTAAAGCCCTCAGCTCGCCCTAGATCCAGCCTGGAGGGCCATCGATAGGACGCGGACAATGCCCCCACAGCCCTCGAGCCTCTGGTCGGCCCTCTGGCCCTCTAAATGTACCAAAATGGCAGATTTAAATGGCACTCAGGTTTTCGATTACATCTGAGGTCTCAGTTGCCTTTTTAAATTTCAGTTTTTAGAATGTTTTTAGAGGCGTGAGTTATAAATACGTAAATGCTGAAATATTAATATTTAATTTTGGTTAATTATGATTTTTGTGAGATAATCATAATCATTTATTTCTCTCATACACAAGCAGTCAACAATGAAGTAAGGATGTTATTTGATAATATTAAGTGCTAATAATTAACATTGCTACCTGCTTTGTGCGAGACTGGTGCCTGATGTAGGTTTTTTAAAAAACCTGTATTACAGGTCACCAGGATCCCACTCCGCAGACACACTTGTTAAATACATTTTATAATTTGAGGGTAGGACAAATCAATATACTGAGTTAGGTATAAGCAAATTGAATTAAGTAATGATGGTAAGTGGTTGAAGTTTTGGAGCTATATGCTATCATGTCGTAGGGGTTATTTATCTAAAGGTAGATGTTTGTAAATCTCAGTCACAGAAGTACTTACAGATTAAATGGTTACAGTTGAGGAAATGCGGTTGTATATGAGTAGAAAACATACAAAATAAACAAAGGAACTAACGAACTAGTAGAATAAACATAGTTTTAAGTAACACCGTAAGTATAATAGGAGTAGTATTCGCCGGTGTACCTCAGTGTATATTCCCATTGTTTGGGTGAGAGTGTGCTATTAAGTGTATAGGTAAATGTAGGTAGCATAAAAGTTTTACATACGGATTATCGCGTGAATACTCTGATTAGGTCGTGACTGTCCTGAAAGGGTGTAGGTGTCTGTGTGTGTGTGATTTTATATTATGTAGGTCCAATCAAACCATGTTCAAGATCACGTTGCTGCACGATCATAAAGACAGGATCCCATACTACTTTGGTATGTGCCTATAGTAAATAAATCAATGCCAGGTTATTACTTGAATAGTTTGCTATGATTTAAATTAAAGCTTTGTACTATAATTACGTTTAGTGACAGCTTAGTGTAAATTAGTGCGATTCGAGTTGTTGGAATCTAAGAGATTCCAACAATCTTCTTTTGACTTGCAAAATTGCAAACAATTTGGAATCAAGTCTTTTTATGGACACAAATTATATAAGTAGGTACCTCCAACGCTAGACTTAGATTTTGCCTTCTTTGTAAGTAAAATACCTTACTGTATAATTATGTAGAAATATAATCTAATGAAACAACATAGAAACAATGAGTGACTTTAACTTACTATAATGGTTTCATTTAAAAACAATTTGAGAGTCACCCTAGTAATGAGTTTTCTTTTGGTTTCGAATAAAAAAAGCTACAAAGTAAATTATACTTTAAAATAGCATCAGCAGCTTCCCCCCTAGTAGAGCAAACATCAGTTGCTCCCTTCATTGAGTGCGTGCGACCTAATTGCCGCCACTCGATAGTTTCTGCCTTTGTGCTCGACTCTACCGCGTGCTCTATCTCCGCACTTCAGCCAGTGCGTGAGAATATCTCTACCTACTACTATAACTCTGTAGGCATTTATACAGTTGGGTGAGTGGGAAAGGTAAAAAAACTATGGGGGTTATTTTCTTAATAACATTGAGAAATAGTGTATATTTTGTCGAAATAGGCCTATTTTAGGGAAGGGAAAGCCTGTGTTCAACTGTGAGTGCAAGTTTTCCGTCTGTTGATGTATATGTGTGCGTGCGCATGTTGTCGATAGACCTAGTAGAAAGTGTAATTATGAATTCAGTAGATCATATTCTATCTTAAATTATAACCCGGACCGGACCATTAATTAATGTCGAATAAATTATGTTTCAGAGACTTAAAAATGTACTTGAAAATTTCAGTTTTGACCCAAATTAAACTTAAAACATGAATAGTATTACTAAACAGAACAAGTTGGATTGGACATTAGAAAACTTGTAATTTTAGTACAAAGTAATTTTGTACCCGAAATGAAACAAAAGCAACATTCAAAACTAAGAACATCTTGATTAAATATAACAACTTTGGAAATAACATAATCGAGCCATCATCCGCAACAGCGCTCGACTCACAAAGCGCGTCGTTATCAAACGTCTAAAAGGATCGAAAATCATTATAAATAACTGTTCTTTGAGCATAATTATTCAAGCGGGGTGAGATCGTAATTATTTAGGGTTTTGTTCGCGCGGTCACAAACAGTCGGCGGGCGCTAATGGTCTATTTCAATAAATAATCACAAAGGCGGCGAGACAATGGCACAATGGTGGCGTATTGTGGAGCAACTCCGCTCGAGACGTGAGGTCTGCCGCCTTGTGGGCGCTGGACCGTGGAGATAACTGATGCACGGACGAGATGCGTTTCTGTTACTACTGAGCCTACTGTCACAGCAGAGTAGGCAGGAGTTTTATTATTGAAACTGCTCACAGTTTCCATAAGTTTCGGAATACATGGGTGGTTTCATTATGTAGAAATTGAATTTATTTTCTGTTGCATATTTTTGTGTACTTTGGAATTTTGGACACACTCGCTACTTTAATTCTTCTGATGCTAAAGTTTAAAACCTACCGGTCTTAAATCTAGTTACCCACGCTTTATTTACTATCTATTTATCATCCATCAGCATCATCATTAGCCTGTAGGTGACATTAACGAATGCAGACGGACACAAATTTTGACATTTAACGTTTATCCAATTTTTATTGCTACTTTTTTACGTTCCACCATAATACCACGAAAAAATATACAGCCTAAAAGTCCATAAACTAAACAAATAAATTACAATAACGATAATAAATTATCAATCCTAAAAAGATTCCGTCACACGATAAAATTAAGTAAAGGTAGCGTCTATTACTCGTCGCACCTGAGCCTACCTGTCGTTCCCGCACATTATCACCAGTCTATCGGAGTGATTGACACGGGCCTCGCCCAAACGAAGAAAAATATGCCTTTAAGCGAACATTAAGATTGATGGCGCCGCCCTGCGGTTATGGCGGTGTCATTGTTTGCTCGGGATCACGCTCTGTAGGTGGATTTAGCGATTAGCACAAACTAAAATTCTAATTATAATCACTGCACTGACATCCCACATGTGGTGTATTGTGCATTCCCCCTACCAGCCTCTACCTGAGCCAGCCCAGCTTCTTTATGTAGCGGAGCACGGCCTTGGGTCACTGGCACAACTGTTCCAGTGATGTTTCCTCAGGTATTTTGGGTGGTTTGGGGACCGATCGCTGTCGATCGTTTCTCGTGTCTCTTTTGCGGCTGTGCAACGTAACAACACATGTTCCACAGTCTCGTTTTCCTGCATGCAACCCCGATACAGAGGGCTATCTGTGGCACTGATTTTGCCACATTTATTCGCAGAATTTTGTGTGTGACATGCAATCGCCATTTCAATTTCTCTCTGTTTCTGAATGAAATGTTATGAAACATTAAATCAAACCTCGATGCTTTTCATTTATTAAAACGTGAATATGGTTTATCAATTCGCAATATTAAAATTGTGGAATAAAGTTACACACTGTTACTAGATTGGATGTTTTATCTCGTGTTTGTACCACCTACACTAAACGTGTTGTAGAAAAAAAAAAACGGAGTTTCATATATATTTAGGTGTTTTACTTTATTAATAAATCTATTGTATCATGTTTCAACGAGTGAGTCTAAAAACTCACCAAAGCACATGAATATAATACACACCATGATTTTGACTACCCACGACTTTGCACTCGTTTACTAACTAAAAAACCTATGTCCCTTCCCAGGGATCAAACTACCTCTTTTTATGAGAATGAATGACGTGACGAGCTAGTCGTTCACCTGATGTTAAGCGACACGGCCACCCATAACAGTTGCAATGTCATTCGGAACTTTAAAATAATAAATTTTCGCGTGACACTGTACTGCGTACGTCATCCTGAGACATCAAACAGTCTAGTAATCAGATTACTACACTATGTAATCAGGTCATAAAGCCACATTTGCCCAGTAATTTCACTCAAACTATCTAACTATCTAGGTACCAAATTACATCAAAATCCGTTAAGCCGATTGCTCGTAAAAACTTAACAACAGAAATAGACTCGAAAGCAACTCTTGCTTTCGAGTTTAAAGTAATCATGTATATGGAATATACATGCTGGATTAGTTGGAAGACCAAACTAATATCTGACGTCAAAATCGCAGAACTTGCTAATTTATTCGTCTTCTGTAAAGGTACCGCAAGTTCCGGTATCCCGATCGAGTACGCGGCTCGTTCGAACATCTTATCGATTCCGCTATAAATTGTTTCGGCTTTTTAACGCCAAGGCCGACACGAAACGTCGTGTATCCTGCATAAAGTTTCACTTAGTTGAGATATTGATATTGGTCCTATCTGGTATGTAACTAACACACTGCTAAACCTTTTCTGTTTAACTCCGCAGTAGCCTGATTTCAATAATTTTTTTTTTCGATATCATTAATCATTTGAATTATTCGGTTTATTCGGCTGAGCATAAAAAGCGGCGCAAATATAGTAATCTCGGCCGGGTCAGAGCGTTTGGTCGATGGGACGCGTGACCAAAATGCTGGCACTTATTTGGCTCGACGCATCAGCATTGCAATTCAACGAGGCAATGCTGCCAGCATGTTGCAGCTCTAATTGGCTTCTTAGTGCATATTTTAAGAACTATTATGTAAGAAAAGCTGTTGGCCTTCCGAACAATAAATAAATAAATAAATGTTAGGTATACGCTACCTACCGGCTGTGGGTTGGAGCATTTGGACTGTCTATAGGCTATCGCGGTTATTATACAGTCCATATTATGTTCTTTGTAATAGGTAGTTTAGTTACTAGTTTAGTAACTAGTTTCGTTTAGTTTTTATTATTGTAGTAGTAGATAGATAATTGTGTGATATGCCTAATTAAAGAACTTGCAACGGTTTTTTATCTCTACGTCGAAATAAGTCTTATCCTGATCAAACTGTATGGTACCTGCAGCCGTTCCACCGGGCGGAAAGAAAACTTAAGCGATGTTTTTCAGGAAAATTATACTTACAATGTTTTCTGTACATAAGTTGTGATGCGATGACGGGAAGAGTACGCTGTTTTCCTTATACTCGAGTTCGGATGAGACATTCTTGTTCAAACTTCTGCTTTATTATTTGATCATGTTTGTTTTTCTTTTACGTATGGCCTGCGCAAGTTTTGTTGGAATTTCGAGGTGGTAGGAGAAGCTTTGTTCGTGCAAGATGATTTTGATAACATGATTTTGTTTATAGATTTTTTTTTCAAGTCATTCTTTTTCGTTTACTCTTTTTCTAAATTCTTTCTTTACTTTTTTATGAAATTGTCAAAATATAAGGGTAGTTCTCATCGATGCTCAAATTTGATGGTCACGAGGTTATATTTCGTAAACGGCTTAAGATACAAACAAAATTTGTGAATTAAATGATGAAACATCTATTAGGCTACAACAGAAATAAAGCTTGTCATAATAAAAGCAAAAATAATACCTTAAATTAACACGAAATGGTCAAAAACGGGGTAATTTTACGTGTTCTCATCGTGTCACACTCTCCGATGCAGTAAAACATTTGCTTACCACTTCACCAAATTTCACTGTATTTGTATGTAACATATACTAAAATTATCGTAATTAAATGAACTTTACACTAAATAGTCTAAAATATATCTTTTCATCATTATTTTTAATTTAAAACAACATATGCGTCGGTCACGCGGATATGGGTTCTTTAAATTCGCGTGATATAACGGCTGCCTGTTAAACAAAACATCAGCAATCAAACACTGAGTGTGGTCCGGTCGAACGTCAGTCGTGTACTGGCATCGCAGACGTAAGACTTGTGGCTCAACGTGCCGGAAAAAAATAATATCGGTAAGCTTGTATTTGTTCACAGGTTTACCGATCACACGTGCACTACATTTTTTGGGCATTGTATTTCAGCAATTGAAATCAAAGTTAGCTCATCGAAACCCTAAAATGTGCGAGATATTTATGTAGTATTTGATTTAAATCGATACACTTAACTTTGCAGCAATTTTCCAAAAAAGGGATAATTTCGTCAGTTTCGTGTCATAAACTTCGTGGCATTTTAGTCATGAAACTGATTTTGGTCTATAAAACTGATTTTATGCATTCTTTTATTTAGAAATGTAGCGACTGGTGTGAGTTCATTGAAACAATTCTAGTTATTGTAGTATGACAGATGTAAGATAGTGTTTTGAATAATTATGTAAACGTGTTTTTATCGAGAAAAGATGGGTCATTTCGAACTCACTCATCATTCATTGTGATTAATAATCATAGCCTAAAAATGGATGAGTTCGAATTGGTAGGTATGTCATGTTATCGCGAAAAGGGGTGATCTGGGCCGTGATAGCCTAGTAACTCTCAAGTTGGGAGAACCTTTCTTCGAAACTAGCATTGTATTATGTTTAATAATAGGTACATAAAGGGGAAGAGCTAGTAACAGTACCTACGTTTGGTAGGTAGTAGATTAAAAGATTATGGTTACATACCATTTTTCTGGTTTCCGGGAGAAGCAGCCTATTGCGAAGATTCCGGTAGGTAGCTAGGTAAAAGGTACCTATAGCCCAAGTTCACATTCTATGAACACTTTTCTCCACACACGTTTACCGTCGGATATTATGTACCTAAAGTATGTAGGTATTAGGAACTATCACCAAAAGGTTCTGAAATTATTAATAACGTCACGTCATATCACAACACTACCTATTCTTGACGTAAGTACGTATATAGGTACTAGGTAGGTAGGTAGGTACCTACTAGGTACAATTTGCCAACATTTCAATCATACTTTAATTATTTTGCTCGTAGGCCCGACTCCGAACACGTAAAGCTCATATTTAAAAGTTTATGGAAAAATCACGAAATCAGGAGTTTCTAATCCAAAAGAGTACCTAAAGATGTGCCAGATATTGTCTTTTGTAGTGAGATTTGTTTTTATATATAAATCGTTATAATATAAGTATAGATTATTTCTATTGTAGTGAAGGTTGTTGTTCTATTGAAAAAATAACGCAACTCATAAATAAATACACTTTTTAAATACTCATGATGCTTCTTAATTAATAAAGCTATTAATACGATAACTATCTGTTTTTGTCAGCAGAGGCTTATTACCTATAATATGTAGTTAAGTGGATTAGTATTCGTATTTCGTAGGATGAACAAACTCAGGACCGAACTGATAATAATAATATACATAGTTTTGGTTATTAATACCATTTGTTTGCCAGTTTAATTATGAAAACAAGATTACGTTGTTATTTTATGAACATTTAGCCTTATAAACAGTAGCAAAACGTGAGAAAATGATAGCTGTAAAGTTACTGAGTCATTTTCGTGATCCGATGCGTCGCTTTCGTGGCCTCTAAAACTTCAAAACCATTTATCACCCAAACAAAACTTTCTATTTGATTAACTTATATATTAATTTACTCGTCTTATAAAGCGCTATAATTTACTGTACAAAAATATTTGAAATAAGCACAATATAAAATTGTACATGAAACTGACGATGAGAATCGTAAAAATGAGAACGAGCCATAATTAGTTACGTTGTTTATATAAATAATAATAAATGTGTGTTAAACCAACAATATGCATGGTGTTAGATGCGTCCTTAACAATGCTTTATCAGAATCTTTAAAAAATCGAAAATAATTATTTTCTATTTATTTCTACACAACATAATAAATTAAATATACAACAATGAAACTGTCAAACTGTAAAACTACATTCTAAAACAAAACATTACATATAGCTACAGCTAAAAATCAGATATCATCGAAAAATCTTTAGTACGGAGGAGTTCCCAATCTTGAAAATTAATGAAATACATAAAAGTACTTACAAAATACTTTATTCGGTCCATTCTTGTAAACTTCAGCAAGCTTTCTCAACCGAATTAACTTTTTAAGCTCACTGCTCACCCATTTCATTTGCTGTAGCTTCTAAAAGTAAGCTCACAAATTATTAGTTTGTCTGCGGTAATTCAGCTGCCCTACCACAAAGTATATACAAACCATCATGGTTCGAGACAGTAATGCTTCAAGGTTACAATAATATTGTCCGAATTCGTACCATGCACTTATAAAGTATTCTTGCGCGAGAACGAGACGTCTTCATTTTTATATAACGTTATCACTGTCGCACGTCGCTGTCAACATGATTAACGGTATGACATGACAGTTGTATTTGATTGAACGATTTAACGTGACGTCAACAAAACTGCTCTGCGTCAACAACATTACAATATTCTAACTTTTATGTCATTTTTCAAAGTATGATTGAAGTAATAATGCTATAAGACCTTGTGGTAACTCCTCAGCTCCCTAATTACTACGTAGCTAGGTACCTATAATACAACCTTAAAATATAATGTTGATTGATGCTTGTGTGATAATTAGACAGACTGAAATGTTTCGATAATAGTTTTAAATAACCATTTTGAAATGAACACAATTTTAAAAATATTTTATTAAAATCGTTTACATTTAAGAACCCAATAACTAAATTACCAGACTTGTTTACAAAAACAATGTTAGTATATAAAATACGTTTAATTTAAACGATTAAATACAGTTCAAAGTTTAATAGCATTGTTTGTTATTTATTATTTTATACGTGAAATTTTGATTCATATTTTCTATTACAAAAGGGTTCTGTTCTTTTTTAATACGACTCTATCTAACAATAATAAAGTATTAAATATTACGGTTCGCCCTACTCTCCTGTTATGCATATTACATACGTGACGCCGCAAAAACAGCTCTACGTTACAAAACTAGTTACATTTGCTCTACCCGCCGGCTACTACCCACTAATTTTAATAACTACGACAACAATATGCAGCTCTACATTGTACGGAGCTCATATTATTCACGGTTCGTTATGAAGCCTCGCATCCGTACTCTACGTCATAGAGCACTTTGTGTTAGAAGGTAATGTAGAGTTCATGTTATCTGCTCTACATCGTCTAAGTATTATGTTTTGTACATTAAAGATTATTCTATCGGATGGTAGAGTTTACGGTTTGGTACTGTTTTGCATCACGTTTGGCGTTTAGCTGACATAAATAATCTGATTGAGTTTGGAAATTTGCATTATACTATATTTCTGGATATTTTTAATCTTATTGTAAGATGCTTCTGTTACGAGACGATAAGACTTTTCTGCAGAGTTCGTCTACCACGTAGGTAGACGCCAGCGCTTTGCTAGATATTCCGCCACCAAGGAGATCTGTGCAAAAGCTACTGTGTTCGATTGAAGGGAATTGTAGCTAGTGGAACTTACTAAAAAAATAAAAATAAACAACGCATTGGTGACGTCTCAGGTATTTTTTTTTATGTGAATGAATGACGTGACGAGCTCGTTCTCATGATGTTAAGCGACACGGCCGCCCATTATTTTAATTTTACACTACAACTGTAATGTAAAATCAAAATAATAAATTTCGCGTGACACTAAAAAAAAAACACTGCACTGCGCACGTCATCCTGAGACATTACTTACTAGACTGTGTAATCAGATTTTAGTCTCATTTGTCCAGTAATTTCACTAGCTACAATGCCTTTCAAACCGAAACACGGTAGTTGAAGAACACACAAACAGTTGTAGAATTATTTGCCATCGTTTCATTATGCTGTGCTGATAATAATAATAAATATGTGTGGACATTTCACACAGCGCCATCTAGCCCCAAACTAAGCATAGCTTGTTATGGGAACCAGATAACGGATATAATACTTAGATACTATTTTTATTTGTAAATACATACATAGAACACAATATAACACCCAGACACAGAACAAACATCTATGTTCATCACACAAATGTCACATATGCACTTACTGTGACCAGCAAAATATCACTGCACTTATGATGAGACACCTGCGCAAACGGAATGTCACTCCGCCGGCCGGTGTGGCGTGTTGTTGCGTGACACGATGTTCTGCGTTCGTTTGTGTCACGCGTGTTTCTGTCACGGCCAGGAAACAGTGCACAGTGCTGTCGTTTAATTACATAAACACTGTCGCAAAAGCTGGCTATTCTCTTGATTATCTTGGTATATAAACGATTAACTACAATTTTGTCGTTTACTCTTTAAAATTCTCAGTTTCACTATATTTTTAAAACTCCGATGATAATTTTAACCGTGATTAAAATAACTTTTGAGTTCACGATATTTAGGCGCAGTTACTTGCGCATATTTTTAGCAATGAAAATTGCGGGTAGACGATAAAAAGTTCGAAGTATTTAGAGCACTCAAATCTGCTTACTCCCTCTCTCACTACTCTTTTTCTCAGTCTATTACGATATCATTCAGTTTGATAATCTGTGGGTGGTGGGTTTTGTGTCAGAAATAAAGCCTCTTAGTACAGTAAAGTCTTTTATAAAAAGATTTAGGCTTTACATAAATAAACTAAGCATTCTTACTTTTATCATTCAATATCAAACTAATTTAATATCAAGAAGTCTTCCCAGAACATTTTATTATTTTTGGACATATATATACCTATATATAGTTTGTCCGAATGTTACGGTCTGGAATTCAGTATGGGATGTCCTCTGAATATTATGTAATGCTAATTTTGTGGGTTCTAAAGTCATGGAGTAAAGTAGATTGTGCAAGGATAACCTTCCTTGATACAATTTATGGAACCTTTGGATCAAACTTGCTATATAAAAGTTTACTTAGGTTTTATTCGAAGAAAGTGAAAGTTTGTCAAAAATGGACCAACTTCGTACCTACGTGTAGACGTTACACAACTAGGTTTATTTCTCTGCTAAACTAACTAATATAAATATTCAAAACAAAGTGGCAGACAAGTGGCGGATGTCTATGCTTCTTTATTCGGCATACCCATTTTTTTCTGCGAATAAATTTGCGATATTTTTATTGAAGTAATAATAAATAAATAAAATAAATAAATAAAATGCGGGAAAATTTCACACAGCGCCATCTAGCCCCAACCTAAGCATAACTTGTACTATGGGAACCTGGGTAACTGATACAATACTTAGATACTTTTTATTTGTAAATACATACATAAAATACAATATAGCACCCAGACGCAGAACAAACATCGATGTTCATCACACAAATATGGTAGGTAAGGTAGGAATCGAACCCACAGCCCTCTGTTCAGAAGGCAGAGATGCTACCAACTGAGCTATCGGGCCCAAATTAAAAACATAAATTAACTGTGTTTGCTTCTTTTAAACGGTATCTACTTATAAACTTATAATAACTTTAAATAATAATGATAAACACTCTCCCAATCATGAACCATACACACGGAGCCTGTAATAAAAAAAATATATAATCTGAGCGGCGAAAATACAATTTCCTGATAAAAACCGGCCAAAAGTCCAAGAGCGCAAGCTCCGCCACCTCCAATAACTCGCGTCGCTAAACAACAACAAAATTAATCAACGCCAATGAGTTATTCTCAATTACCGCGGAACAATGGCTTCCATTAATGGGAGAGCGGAAAATTGCGATATCATAAAGCGGTTAAGATAAACCGCCGCGTCTTTACAGCTATTATGAATATTAATTACAGACGATGGTGCCGGAGACACAGCATAAGGAAACACAGCTGTGACAGGGGGCGGCCATTTGTTACGAGCTTCAGACCCACCTGCGCATCAAATTGAGTTCGCGAAGCATCAGGGAAGCGTAGCGTCGGCCGTTCAATACCCATCGCTGCCCAGGTTCTGGGACGGACGTGCCACGATCACCGAGGGCAGCGATGTACCGCGTAGTTTTGCGTGGACGCTCCCGATTCGCAGATGAGCAGGTGTGGTTGAAGCTTGAACCCGAAATGTGGGTCGTCTTGCCATTAGAGGAACGCGGTCAATAATCATATCATGTAAACTTTGAATACTTGAATAAATCAAGAATATTAAGAAAGTGGAAACGTCATTATAGAGAAGCGTTCACCAATTGTGATGAGTTGATGCAATGTATAGGTATACAGAAGCTCTTATATGATGGTATTAAGGAAATCATCACATTTGTTTTAGATAATTTTTAATCTATTTAAAAAACTGTACCAGGTAAGTCATGGATCCCATAGTTCATAGGATAGTAGTAATCAATTATTAGAGGTATTTATTAATATTAATATTTAGAAAATTGTAATAAGTAATGGTTTTTTTTTTGTTTGTACAAATTGTTCATACTAATTTTGATGCACGCCTACATCCCTATTTCTTAAACTTTGTGTGGAATGACTGGTAGAAAATGCTTTAGCATTAAGTCCTCCTTTTGTACTTTTTGTGCAATAAAGAATTAAATAAATAAAATAAATAAATCAAAAAAATTTAGTTTAGTCAGTTATTTTTGTTCCCAAACAAACGAGCAAAGGTTAAACACTAAACAGTTGGAGCACCACTTGATGTTGCCTAATGATCTTCAGTTGAATTATCTTCCACGAAACCATTATGAGCTTAGAAGGTTAGGGCAGAAGTTTATTACACTCAAATTTAGTGTTCTAAAAAGAGATTTGTATTTTTATTGTATCTTTGTTTTTGGATTCAAGCCACCATGACTGCCATCAGGGCACATCACTTTACCAATTTCCCACTGCTGGACATAGGTTATACCGTTACCGAAATTCATAATTAAAGGTTCAGCCTTTTGAATATAGCTGCTTCAAGTCATTTCATCCTATCAGGTCATCTCACCCAATCCGGTCATTCCACCGCATCTATTTCATTGGTACAAAGCGGGAGGACTCCAAAGCTTCCCAAACCCGCGGCAAAAAGCAAAAAGGGTACAACGTAGGGTACAGCAATAGCTTATACTAGACACAAAGTAGATGCCAAAACCGATTCGCATTATCGCGGGGTGTCCCATAAAGTACGAGTAGCCATAAATATATTAGGCGGCGTCTTAGGGCGGCTGTAAAAGCGGCTGCGTAATGAAGATGGATGGCGGACGCTGATCATCCGCTGCAGTAAAGGCACAGTGCAGGCAGATCCAGTAGGTTATGTTGTTATGTGGACAGAAGATGAAGAGCACATTTTGTTGATAAAATATACTTAGTTTTCTAATAAATATTGTCAGTTGGCGTGGGGGATGAAGAAGGGTGAAGAAGGGAGGAACTGTAATCATTTTCTGGAGAGTCATTTTCTGTTCCGTTTGAATCCTTACTTTTATTCAACCAAAAATTTCATTTGACAAATGTAGCAAAGGAGAATTTCAGTGTAAGGATATGAGAATTTTAAAAATTGGTAATTTTTTTAAATGTAATTAGATCAATTAAGCTTACAACGCGTTATATAGAAAGATTTAATAAAAAGTGATTATGATGAGGATTAAAATATGCCTCAAAATAACCGCAGAACGAACATTACCAACTGTTCGTCATTCCACCGTAACCAAAATCTTCGTCATTACCAAGGCGCGTAATTTCGCTCCTAAACAATCGCGAGAATCGTTTGATTGATTGCGTGGTGAATCCACTCGCGGGGGGCTCATCAATTAAGTTGTCATACTGATGCGTCGCTGCACTGTGGCGCTTTTAGACGCATGATACTGTAACGATCCAGGGTGTCTCGTGACGTCACAAATATTAGAAAGTTTTCTCAATTATAAATATATTTAAATCAAATAATTTTACGAGTAAATAAAAATCCAAAAATAAAGCAAATATTCGTTTGATACTGCATTAACTGGTATAGGACATAGAGATAGGTGTAAAAGTAGTTATCTAAACGTAATATGAGGTAATAGTAGAAAGAATAAAAACTCCTTAATAAAAAGGTTCATACTTAATCGCGAGCTGGCACTCTAGGATGTGTCAAACACTTTTAAAATAATATTTTCGGATTGGTTTGGGGAGTTTTTTACTTAAAAAAATGAAAAAGAAAGATGGCAAAAAATATAGTTTTATCCTGATTTTATTTTTCAGAAAAATGTGTGAACGGTGCTACGAATGGAATAGAGAGGAAAAACGGGGGATTTTCTTTTCATATTAGAAATTACCAAAATTTATAACGAAAAGGAAGATTGACAAAGTCAGGTATTACCTACAGGAGTGGAGAGGTCTAGGAATTATGGAAACCTATCAGAGGAAAATATGAATCAAGAAGTTGATATGAACCGATATCAACTGAGGGAAGTTATTACATTATTTCGTAGCTAGTATTTTAGTTTTAAAGTAATTAGTTTTACCCAAGATTTAGAGATGTTAGTCATGAAAATTTACACGATCGGAAAATGTTCCCTGGAGAGCTTAGGACTTTCCTTGTAAGTTGATGTTGAGTGCAGATGCTTAGTGTAGAATAAGAACGTCGTGGGAAACACGCCGTGCGGGCGGATTGATGATGGTAGAAGGTTTTAATGTACAGAACGGAATGCGTAGAGCTTTCCTTGTAGGTTGATGTTGAGTGAAAATGCTTATTGTAGGACAATATCGTTGTGGACATCTCGCTAAGCGGATGGTCTGATGATGGCAGATGGTTTTAATGTACAGAAGGGAAATCCAATGCTATTCTTTGCATATTTCCTAGTCGGCAGGAGCTTAGATGATGATGAGTGTAGATGCTTATTGTAGCACAAGATCATCGTGGACATCACTCTAGGCGGAAGGTCTGATGATGGTAGGGGATTTTAATGTAAAAGGGAAGCTAGTGTTATTCACTGCACATTTCCTTAGCCGGTGGAAATTTGGCGATATTCACGAAGGAGATGAAAGTTTTATTCCACGCGATGATTAAAAATATCGTGAATGTATTTGAATACTGACCTTTCATTTTAGATTTTATGTGATAATTTTTGATTTAATCCTAACTGGAAAATTATTGGGAATAATGTTGTAGTTCGTTTTAGTATTAGTCAATAATTATTTTCTTAGCAGGTTGTTGTTGTGATCACGGAGATGATCGAAAGATCTTATTCCCGCATGAAAATTGAAGCATACTCTGATGTATATTTATCACACTCATTTTATCATTCAGCAAAAGCAGGTAGAGTTTTCTTTCGTCAGATCATGAAGGAAACACAAAGGTGGAGAGGAAATCTTTTCCCTATTTATTTACTGTAAGTATCACGAGCGTATTTGAATATCATTCTAGTAAATTCAAAATAGGTAATGTTTTCATGCGCCTATAACGTAAAAACTGGAAATTTAGATTAAGGGCTTCCGTAATAGGTAAAAGATATTTATCTCGAGCAAGTCAGTGGCGACTATGAGCTGGAAGATGCGGCTTGGACCAGTTCCTCACTAGGTGGACGCCTTCAAGATAATGATGATGATGGTGGTGATGATGTTGATGATGATGAGGTTTGACCTGGTCAGAGCGTGGGAAGCCAATGAAAGCGGAAGACTAACGGTTGCACAGAGTGGCATAGTTTCAGGATGATGGTGGTGATGATGATGATGATGAGGTTTGACCTGGTCAGAGCCATGGGTAGTCGAAGGAAGCGGAAGACTAACGGCTGCACAGTGTGACATGGGTTTATGATGATGCTGGTGATGATGATGATGGTGTTGATGATAATGACATCTTCAGGATGATGATATTGAGGGTCTAAGATAGGCAAAGATTTTATAAGATAAGATGCAATATATTTATTTATCTCAAATCTATGGGCATAGTTCAGTTTGGTGAAGTTTAGATTTGACATTGTTTTAATGAATTTTCAATAAAATTTAACTTTTATTTTACAACAAATTTATAGTATTTTTCAAAAAGTAATTATTGTCCTTCGTATTTATATGGGTCAAGCATAAGCAGTACCTTGTTAGTGACTCCTTACCACACGGATAGGATAGCTAATTGTATAAATTCGAATGAGAATAACGTCTTGTTGATAATTGATATCAATAATATATTTACAACTTACAATACATACACTTTGTTCTACGGATCAAACATAACTTTAGCATATTTCATTATACTGAAATACGTCTTAGATATATGGATGATTTCTATGAAAGTTCAGGAGAAGCAAAGTCAGTCTGAGAATTCATAAACGGTTCAATGTCTATAGTATACAAAATATATGCATAATATTATTATAATATCAATAAATACGGGTATGGAAACGATTAGGAATAAATGAAATGGAACGGAATTATCTTTATTTCCGTCACACAATATCGCAAAAGGAACAATATAACACGGAACATAAAATAAGAAACTTATATAAATATACTAATTATATTCTGAAGCGATATTGCACGATGTCAGAAACAGATCCCGACTCAGCTCAGCATACAACTTATTATCATTGTGTAATTACTCCGAAATAAATGTCCTGAGTTTTTATTCAACATTATTAATCTCCATTTCATGTCGGCCGAATCTTCGAGAGAGGAGCAGAGGTTCCACACGGCGAGTTTGCGCATAATACATAACCTACGGGCTCTTCTTTGTAGGAGAATTCAGCAAGACATGTCTGATTGTCATTCATCGAAACTTATTTAAAAAGGTCATGTATATCTCATAGATAATAGTATTTAATCTCGATAGATGTATTAACTCTAAATTTACAGTTTTCCAAAATTTTATATAGCATCGTAATTCGACCTTATAATTATTGTAAAATCAAATATTGTTAAACCAAAAAGAATTAAAAAAAAAGAAAGAATAAAAAAATAAACCCTGAGGAGTTTCTTTGGGCTTCTTCTCAATCAGGAGTAATCGAAGTTTCCGGATATATTTTTAAAACTCAAAGTTAGTTATGAGCGACAAAATAACTCTAACATTTAATTATATATTCTGAGTACTAAAATTCAATAAAAGTATTTTGGTAAAGTAAATTCTAAATTCATAATCGTTTGAAATAACTTTCTTAATAAATAATTTGAGTTTTATTTATGTTTTATTTATTAATCCATAATATAGAGCATAACGTAGGAAAGTAAGGGCAATGAATTTTAGACGATCATCGTAGATGGACTTTAATAAACCAGAAACTTTAGGCTTTGCATTAATTTATAGTTAGGAAATGGGGCTCAGTAGACAGCGTCATGATAAGCAGAAGTGGTTTATCATGACTTCGCTAATATGGTTAAAATAGGCGTAAAGAAAAGGTAGAATGGGTTGTAAGCATTTCCGGTAGAAATGATAACATTTTTGTACTAGTGGGGAATCTTGGATTAAAAAGTTGGTAGTGGGCTAAAGTTGTAAGCATTTCCGGTAGAAATGATAACATTTTTGTACTAGTGGGGAATCTTGGACTGAAAAGTTGGTAGTGGGCTAAATTTGAATTTTATATTTTTAGGTAGTATTCGCTTAGAGATTCTGATATATACACTTTAAGTAAGGTTCTAAAGTTCAATTAGAGGAAGTACTTCAGGTTTTCTAAATTAGGTTAATATGAGTTGTTTTGTGGGGATTTACGTTTAGATTGCAGTGAATAGTAGGATAATGGATATTCTAATCTATTAAATTATTCGTGTATTGATTAAGTGTTAGTAAAGAATTGTCTCATTACTTTAAAAGGATTTGGATTACTACATTATCACAACGTAAGGGTTCTACAACTATTAGGAGACGATCACTTGGCCATAACAAATCTAGAACATACAACAAACTTAGGTTACCTCGAGGTTCTTTCTATCAACAAACTTAAGTTAATTTTAGGTTCTTTCTATCGGTATTTATTCTTGCTATCGGTTATTTAATTGCAATTTATAGGATATTTAAATTTAACCGTTAAAGTTAGTTATTAAAGATACAACTATAATAATTATAGGAAAATAGGGGGGGTAGGGGGGGGGGGGGGTTCTTACAATCACTGTTGCCGTGATCAGGATTATTAATTGGGCTTATGCGACTATCTTTTTCTTAACTACGTGGCCAGAGTCGTTTAATTGGGATTTTGCGTTTTACACTTTTCTTAGATATTTAGGTTAGTAATAATATCGGAAAGTTTGTTGTTTGTTTTGGATTTGACTTAGAGGCGATAATTTATTATCGCACAATTTGCTGTCCGTGGAAATAGGAAAGGTTTTGAGACAATTTATGTAGGGGCGATATATGTAGGGGCGGTTTTAGATTTCACTAATGTTAATGATATTAGATAAATATTTCAAATAAGCTTTAATAATCAATTCGTAATTTGTATCTATTAGCTATAGGAACGTTTCAGTCTTTTAAACGTATTCAAAAAAAAAAAAATTAAGCAGTTGATGTATAAGTTTGACAAAATAGACGGAAGCAGTATAATGTTATTAGTATTTACAACGGGAATCATTAGCTGGTTGTAGTGTATTGGGGGCGATGAAGTATTGTGATGTCAATGTTAGATTATTTCAATAGGTTATAATGTAGAAGACTATGAGTAGACAACAAACGGGATTCAAATCGTCATAGTTAACATTTATTTATTTTAGTTATAAATATTGTTATGGTTATTTAGGGTAAGTGCATTAATAAAATAAGTTTAGGTTCATGGTTAGAATGATTCATAATTTAATTACGGAAAAACGTAGGATTCAATTTTCATAATCATACGGATTATGTTATTGTAAATAACTTACACAATTATCTTTTGCGGTTGACACTAGGAAAGGTGATATTATAATTTGGTAAAGACTATAAAACTTTAAGGGGCGTTTAGATTAAACTTCAAAACATTTAAAAATAGGAAATAAAATCTGTATACTAAAATTTAATCATTTAAGCCGCGTTAAATAAAACGGTGAAAAGTTTTTTTTTATGGTGATTGTTAGATGCTTAATAATTTAAACTACATTGCGTTATTTTAAATCAATCTTTACAGTTTTGAAATGAAAGTAATAAAAATAATTTTGTTAGATCGTTCAATGATTTTGTTAAAAATACAACAAAATATTGATACATTCATTTCTCTAAAAATATTAACTAAGTAAATTTTTTTAATTTAGTTTTGTGAAATGGAGGTTTCTAAAAATGTTATTATAGATATTCACTAAATTAAAATGATAAAGGGAAATAAACATAATTTTGGTCGTAATGTTTAGAAAATAATTTGGGGTTAAAAGACAAGCAAACATTTTATTAGTCTGCAATCAAGGAGGTCCTTGTTAATTCAATAAAAAGCGTGTTAGTGTGTTAAAAGGGTTTTGTTTGTATTTATGAAATGATTATAAACTAGAGTATGTTATTTGAATGGAAGAGGGGTCGGGGTTCATGAGAGATTTGAGAAAAAAAATTAAATAATATACATAATGGTGTGATAGATAGAGGGAGGAGGTTTTATGGAATAACAAAGACTTAGGTTGCAGACAGGTTTGTTGACGGTGGCTTTGAATTTTACACGACTCTACAAATGGGTTGATTATAATTTAAGGCAGGTGTTAGGTTAAAAACGAAGCCTAAGTTTATAGAAAACTGTTATAACAACCCCATACTCCACAAAAAGGAAAGATCAGATCTACTACACTATACATCCGAAATGATAGCGAATTACAGAGTGGGAAATATATGTAAAATATTGCTGAAGTCATAGGCAATGAAGATACTTTGAACTATTAAAGTTAATCTGGTTATCGAAGGGTTTTGTGGGAGGCAGCTCGGAATGAAAACACGATTCTTAGGGGTACCTTCTACTTTGAGTTATTAGGACTGACCAGCCTCACAACCTGGTTTCTTTTGGTGGCCAGGTTATCCTTGGGATAAGTTACTTTTGGTTATGATTGATGTGATGAAATTTTGGATATTGACTCACAATGTAATTCACTGTTGTTACGGCTTAAGAGGGCGTTTAAAACAGAATAATTTTGGTTTGTAAATATAAATCTATAAAAGACAAAATGATTGTAAATTAGTATAATATTTAGTATGGTTAACTACAGTATTATTTCGAGAATATTTTTAAGGTGAAACAAAACATAAATAATTATAAAAAAAAGTAACAATTAATACATTTCAAAGTAATACTTTTCGAATGAATACGCAGTACGCTGCATATTATTTGAATATTTGCCATCGGTTTAAATATTTTAGATGCTCTCTTAAATTAAACATAACGGTTAGTTACACTATAGAACTATAATTACATTTTAAGTTCAGAGCCAAACGTCTACAAATTATAATTGCTTATTGGGGTTTAATTATAAACATAAATAATTTTATTAAAGTTTTGCTAATATTTGTGAAAATATTTTAATGAATAAAATTTTACTTCGGCTTTAAATTTTAAACGCCTGCGCAAATATTTTAGGGGCGATTGTAACGATCCAGGGTGTCTCGTGACGTCACAAATATTAGAAAGTTTTCTCAATTATAAATATATTTAAATCAAATAATTTTACGAGTAAATAAAAATCCAAAAATAAAGCAAATATTCGTTTGATACTGCATTAACTGGTATAGGACATAGAGATAGGTGTAAAAGTAGTTATCTAAACGTAATATGAGGTAATAGTAGAAAGAATAAAAACTCCTTAATAAAAAGGTTCATACTTAATCGCGAGCTGGCACTCTAGGATGTGTCAAACACTTTTAAAATAATATTTTCGGATTGGTTTGGGGAGTTTTTTACTTAAAAAAATGAAAAAGAAAGATGGCAAAAAATATAGTTTTATCCTGATTTTATTTTTCAGAAAAATGTGTGAACGGTGCTACGAATGGAATAGAGAGGAAAAACGGGGGATTTTCTTTTCATATTAGAAATTACCAAAATTTATAACGAAAAGGAAGATTGACAAAGTCAGGTATTACCTACAGGAGTGGAGAGGTCTAGGAATTATGGAAACCTATCAGAGGAAAATATGAATCAAGAAGTTGATATGAACCGATATCAACTGAGGGAAGTTATTACATTATTTCGTAGCTAGTATTTTAGTTTTAAAGTAATTAGTTTTACCCAAGATTTAGAGATGTTAGTCATGAAAATTTACACGATCGGAAAATGTTCCCTGGAGAGCTTAGGACTTTCCTTGTAAGTTGATGTTGAGTGCAGATGCTTAGTGTAGAATAAGAACGTCGTGGGAAACACGCCGTGCGGGCGGATTGATGATGGTAGAAGGTTTTAATGTACAGAACGGAATGCGTAGAGCTTTCCTTGTAGGTTGATGTTGAGTGAAAATGCTTATTGTAGGACAATATCGTTGTGGACATCTCGCTAAGCGGATGGTCTGATGATGGCAGATGGTTTTAATGTACAGAAGGGAAATCCAATGCTATTCTTTGCATATTTCCTAGTCGGCAGGAGCTTAGATGATGATGAGTGTAGATGCTTATTGTAGCACAAGATCATCGTGGACATCACTCTAGGCGGAAGGTCTGATGATGGTAGGGGATTTTAATGTAAAAGGGAAGCTAGTGTTATTCACTGCACATTTCCTTAGCCGGTGGAAATTTGGCGATATTCACGAAGGAGATGAAAGTTTTATTCCACGCGATGATTAAAAATATCGTGAATGTATTTGAATACTGACCTTTCATTTTAGATTTTATGTGATAATTTTTGATTTAATCCTAACTGGAAAATTATTGGGAATAATGTTGTAGTTCGTTTTAGTATTAGTCAATAATTATTTTCTTAGCAGGTTGTTGTTGTGATCACGGAGATGATCGAAAGATCTTATTCCCGCATGAAAATTGAAGCATACTCTGATGTATATTTATCACACTCATTTTATCATTCAGCAAAAGCAGGTAGAGTTTTCTTTCGTCAGATCATGAAGGAAACACAAAGGTGGAGAGGAAATCTTTTCCCTATTTATTTACTGTAAGTATCACGAGCGTATTTGAATATCATTCTAGTAAATTCAAAATAGGTAATGTTTTCATGCGCCTATAACGTAAAAACTGGAAATTTAGATTAAGGGCTTCCGTAATAGGTAAAAGATATTTATCTCGAGCAAGTCAGTGGCGACTATGAGCTGGAAGATGCGGCTTGGACCAGTTCCTCACTAGGTGGACGCCTTCAAGATAATGATGATGATGGTGGAGATGATGTTGATGATGATGAGGTTTGACCTGGTCAGAGCGTGGGAAGCCAATGAAAGCGGAAGACTAACGGTTGCACAGAGTGGCATAGTTTCAGGATGATGGTGGTGATGATGATGATGATGAGGTTTGACCTGGTCAGAGCCATGGGTAGTCGAAGGAAGCGGAAGACTAACGGCTGCACAGTGTGACATGGGTTTATGATGATGCTGGTGATGATGATGATGGTGTTGATGATAATGACATCTTCAGGATGATGATATTGAGGGTCTAAGATAGGCAAAGATTTTATAAGATAAGATGCAATATATTTATTTATCTCAAATCTATGGGCATAGTTCAGTTTGGTGAAGTTTAGATTTGACATTGTTTTAATGAATTTTCAATAAAATTTAACTTTTATTTTACAACAAATTTATAGTATTTTTCAAAAAGTAATTATTGTCCTTCGTATTTATATGGGTCAAGCATAAGCAGTACCTTGTTAGTGACTCCTTACCACACGGATAGGATAGCTAATTGTATAAATTCGAATGAGAATAACGTCTTGTTGATAATTGATATCAATAATATATTTACAACTTACAATACATACACTTTGTTCTACGGATCAAACATAACTTTAGCATATTTCATTATACTGAAATACGTCTTAGATATATGGATGATTTCTATGAAAGTTCAGGAGAAGCAAAGTCAGTCTGAGAATTCATAAACGGTTCAATGTCTATAGTATACAAAATATATGCATAATATTATTATAATATCAATAAATACGGGTATGGAAACGATTAGGAATAAATGAAATGGAACGGAATTATCTTTATTTCCGTCACACAATATCGCAAAAGGAACAATATAACACGGAACATAAAATAAGAAACTTATATAAATATACTAATTATATTCTGAAGCGATATTGCACGATGTCAGAAACAGATCCCGACTCAGCTCAGCATACAACTTATTATCATTGTGTAATTACTCCGAAATAAATGTCCTGAGTTTTTATTCAACATTATTAATCTCCATTTCATGTCGGCCGAATCTTCGAGAGAGGAGCAGAGGTTCCACACGGCGAGTTTGCGCATAATACATAACCTACGGGCTCTTCTTTGTAGGAGAATTCAGCAAGACATGTCTGATTGTCATTCATCGAAACTTATTTAAAAAGGTCATGTATATCTCATAGATAATAGTATTTAATCTCGATAGATGTATTAACTCTAAATTTACAGTTTTCCAAAATTTTATATAGCATCGTAATTCGACCTTATAATTATTGTAAAATCAAATATTGTTAAACCAAAAAGAATTAAAAAAAAAGAAAGAATAAAAAAATAAACCCTGAGGAGTTTCTTTGGGCTTCTTCTCAATCAGGAGTAATCGAAGTTTCCGGATATATTTTTAAAACTCAAAGTTAGTTATGAGCGACAAAATAACTCTAACATTTAATTATATATTCTGAGTACTAAAATTCAATAAAAGTATTTTGGTAAAGTAAATTCTAAATTCATAATCGTTTGAAATAACTTTCTTAATAAATAATTTGAGTTTTATTTATGTTTTATTTATTAATCCATAATATAGAGCATAACGTAGGAAAGTAAGGGCAATGAATTTTAGACGATCATCGTAGATGGACTTTAATAAACCAGAAACTTTAGGCTTTGCATTAATTTATAGTTAGGAAATGGGGCTCAGTAGACAGCGTCATGATAAGCAGAAGTGGTTTATCATGACTTCGCTAATATGGTTAAAATAGGCGTAAAGAAAAGGTAGAATGGGTTGTAAGCATTTCCGGTAGAAATGATAACATTTTTGTACTAGTGGGGAATCTTGGATTAAAAAGTTGGTAGTGGGCTAAAGTTGTAAGCATTTCCGGTAGAAATGATAACATTTTTGTACTAGTGGGGAATCTTGGACTGAAAAGTTGGTAGTGGGCTAAATTTGAATTTTATATTTTTAGGTAGTATTCGCTTAGAGATTCTGATATATACACTTTAAGTAAGGTTCTAAAGTTCAATTAGAGGAAGTACTTCAGGTTTTCTAAATTAGGTTAATATGAGTTGTTTTGTGGGGATTTACGTTTAGATTGCAGTGAATAGTAGGATAATGGATATTCTAATCTATTAAATTATTCGTGTATTGATTAAGTGTTAGTAAAGAATTGTCTCATTACTTTAAAAGGATTTGGATTACTACATTATCACAACGTAAGGGTTCTACAACTATTAGGAGACGATCACTTGGCCATAACAAATCTAGAACATACAACAAACTTAGGTTACCTCGAGGTTCTTTCTATCAACAAACTTAAGTTAATTTTAGGTTCTTTCTATCGGTATTTATTCTTGCTATCGGTTATTTAATTGCAATTTATAGGATATTTAAATTTAACCGTTAAAGTTAGTTATTAAAGATACAACTATAATAATTATAGGAAAATAGGGGGGGTAGGGGGGGGGGGGGTTCTTACAATACGCAGCTGGTAGAAAAATAGTATACATTTTTTGAGCTATTTTATTATTCGTTTAGAAGAGTAGTAAAATAAAAGACGCTAAAGAGGTTTGTCTAACTCGTTTAAAGTCAACACACCAAATACATTGCGTTTATTTGTTGAAGATAACACAGACTCAACAGGCAACCGATGAACGTCCAGTATTTGGTGTGATAAGTTGACGAGTTTGACAAACATAATATGGGATACAGAAGTTATAAAGGCACTTTTAAATCAGTACCTTACCTTATCCTAATCCGAAGAATCCTTCACACACATAGCTGACATTAAAATCGTTATGAATGGCTACCACAGACTTAGAATATTTTCGTTACTCTCAAGTTTACGATGGACACCTTACTTGCAGTTACATATGTAATAAATACAAACACTGTATAAAGATTGAAAGTATAATAAGCTTGTTTGATGGAGATAGTTGATGTCGAAAAAAAAAAATGCTGCCAGCACGAGTCCCAAACAAACCCAAGTCCGGCCACTCGGCTCATTAATGCATTATTCGATCCCTGCATACATCACGCGTACCGCTGCTCCTCCCCTGTAATCTGGGGACAATTATTGGCTAGTAATTAAAAGCGGCCGTCTCGCCGGTAATTGTACGCGAGTGGATGGCCACTGGTCAGGCCGTTGAATATTTATAGGATGCGGTAGCGGTGATCGGTATTGGTGCGATTTTAGAGTAAGACCTGTTTAGTGTCTACATCTGATTGTATTTGGATTAGTCGGAGGATAATTTTTAACCAACAATTGTATTAGTTTTCGCGATCGTCGGAAGCGTTAGAGATGGTTATTTGAAAACCATTCAGATTTCTTGTCTCCGTTCACTTGGCTCAACTAACTCGGATCTCGGGATATTAACGGGGTTGTGATTACTGACGGGCCCGATGGCTCACTGGTAGTAGCCCTACCTTCTGAACTAAGGGCGGTGGGTTCGATTCCTACCCAGGACAAACATTTTGTGTGATGAACATAGATGTTTGTTCTGCGTCTGGGTGTTATATTGTATTCTATGTATGTATTTACAAACAAAAAGTATCTAAGTATTATATCAGTTATCTGTTTCCCATAGTACAAGCTTTGCTTAGTTTGGGGCTAGATGTCGCTGTGTGAAATATCCACACATATTTTATTTATTTATTTTATGCCCAACTGCCTATATGATAAGCGTCCAGATTGGCGGTTTATGGCAGATGCTTATGTTCAATAATGGTCTTCCTGCTATTGATGTGCACAGGTAAAATGAAAACAAAGAGCATATCGGTATGTTTAGCCTGATTTCAGCTTCCAGTAATTAAGAAAAATATCTATTAATATTACACAAGGTATTTTTATTTTAAACAGTAGGTATTATTGGTAAAATTTTGTAATAGACGATTTGTCAAGCGAAAGGTTTCCACGTCTAAAATTGCCAATTACTATTGCTAAGTCATGGATGAAAGACATCCTTTCTTTCAATTTGCGACCGAAGCGACGCGCGCCGTAACGCAGAGTGACAACCCTGTAGACTCCTCATTAGGGGTACAAATTCGGCGATCGCTCACCGCCCGCCAGGGGTGGCAGGGGAAATGGATAGGATTTTTCTCGTTTATGAATGGATAAAATACCGAATCCAGTGTCGTCATGAGATATTAAAATTTATTCAGTTGAAACTAATTGTTAATCCGTGCATACATTAAAAATGTATAAGGTTATTAATAAATCAGAGATGTGTAGAAAAAGTAGAAAATACTTCCTTACAACAAAATATAACTGCCTATCTTTATAAGTATCATTCTACATTCTCTGTTTTTTCACTGAACCCCATAATAATATCAGTTACCAACTGGACTCTCTCTTATTGCATAAAACTCTTTTGTGTTTAGTAATCACGAAGAGTATGTACGTACCATTTGGTCACAGGCCCGTTCCATCACAGTTTTGCAAACCCATACGAGTCTCGATCGATCACACTTTCAAAACACCTTTGTTTATTTGATCTTTTCATGACCTAATCGGTCACACTTATGTACCCACTCGTTTAAATGCATAACGTAAAAAGACCTATCAGCTGATCAAGGATAAAACACACATAATTTTCTGTAAAATAATCTATTACATTTACACAGTCTCAATAAGCATAGATTTATTATAATGACATTACAATACACGCCTACGCAGTCTAGACAATTACTTATCTTCTTCAAAACATTGGTCTAAATTAACCCAGACATTGTTTAAGCTCCTAATTATAATACAAGGGTTTAGAATTATACCATCAACAAAGCGACTAATTGTCTAAATTATACTTGCCTATTTACCTATTATCCTATACCTAGTATTACTAGCATTTTGTCTGTTTGTCATTCATTGTGTAACCTGAATGCTGTCCCGAGACTTAGCGGTCCCGGGACGTCCTGCGAATGTCCCAGGACACCTCAGCTTTGTTGTAGCTTTAAGATAACATTAATTGTGTCGGCTATTTAGTCTACATTCTCTTTGGTACGGGGAACTTGCTGTTATAGACTATTATACTCAATTTTTTTTATGTTAGAACTACATTAAAATCTATGAAAACTACGGTAGGTATACTTTTGTAGTTTAAAGATGCAAATTCCTAGTGAAAGTATTTTTAATGGACAACCTCATCATCATTAACAGCCTGATGACTGCTAAACATAGGCCTCCCCCAGGAAGCACAAATTTTTAAAATATTGTTTAATGCAAATTACCAAACTATAGGTCTACTCACGTGGAGTAGCTTCGGATTGGTAACTCCCACTTTTGTCTTTTTTGACATTTGAATTTCGAAATTGATCAAAATCTACGTTTATGAATAAGGCCGTTATAGTAATGCTTGTCAATTGATAACACAAAGCTAAATAAAAAAATGTATCGATTAAATTGCTTCGAATGCATTCCGAGGTTCATCAACAGCCTTGTATCGAGCCAGATATTTTGGAAACTATGATTAGTTTCCCAACAACATGACCCTCTGGTCCAACCATCTCAAATGAACAAACGTCCAAACTTGAAGCAAGACCAGTCCCTGCAGACCTGAAGTTAAGCGCTTCCTATTTCTGAACGTCTAATGGATACTATGGGAGTTCAGCAGAGCGTTCGGTTGCTTAGAAGGAGTCGTTATCTGTTAGAAGTTTGGCTTTGGAAGTATACACGCCCAATGATCACATCGCCTGTATCTAGGGAGTTAGGGGGATAAGGGACTCAGGAAATACGAAGACCATGCACACAACACCTAGATTAATAAATTTAATACTAACCTCCAGTTTCTGTACGTTTGTCAAACTCATGTCATGTTAACACTAAATACTAAACACTCATTGGTTGGCTGTCTTCAAACCCTGAAATAATAATTATATATAAATAAATAAATAACGCCCAACGATCACAAACATAGATCCTGGACTCTAACTAGGATTCCCTGTATCTAGGGTATCAAAAACTACGAGGACCATGCTCCGACAACATCCAGACACAGAACAAGTATTTGCGCCTTTTTTGTGCACAAACATCAACCCCACCGCCTCTTATGAGCCAAACTGCTCAACCACTAATACCACAGAGGCAGTCAATTTTTTCATTCTCAATTTATGCCTGTGGACTCCGGACGCAAGAGCATAGATATTTAATGGGTAAACAACATATAAAAAAATCACTGAAATCGGGTACAATTTATTAGAGGTGGAAATGCATTGGCACTTTTTGTGTGGACAAGAGGGGCGGTATACGCTTCTCTTAATTTTTTTTTTTTATTTAATAATACTATAAATAAATAAAATAAATAAATAAAGGTGTTAACAGTAGAATTTTTATTGTTTCAGCGGGCGTGCGAACGGTGGATGTCCAGGCCGTAGAAGGCATGGTGGCGCAGTTCCCTTGCGACCTGGGCACCGCCGCCAACGACAAAGTTTACATGGTGTTTTGGTTTCGGGATGACGCCGGCATCCCACTTTACAGGTGCGTGGAACTTGTTCACTTTACTTGTGATTCTGTTAGTTAAGTGGTTATCGATGTAAGGGTTTTTATAGGCTGTAGGTAGAGGGTATGTGGACTTTGTAGTGCTAGATCGCTAGGGAGCCCCCAAGAATATTTTAATTGTGATTTGATAATGTTCTTTTCATTATTTTTGGTACGCTGCTTCTTCTCGTGTAGGCAAGTGGTCGGCCCTGGTGTCAGAATTTTCAGGCCACATTAAAGGATCTTGACTTAACGACTGTTAACAGGTGGGATCGGCTGCTTAACGTGCACTCTAAAGCCAGCACTTTAATGAGCGACCTCTTCAAAAGTGGCATTTACAACCGTTACACCACTTTTTGGAGAGGTCGTCCATTAAAGTAGTGACCGCAGCGATCGTTGTTTACCGATTGGTGAGAATCGGCTAGTCTTGCTTCGCTATCAGTGTTACATTTCAGATAAGAACTAAGAACTTGGTGTTATAATTCCAAGCTTGAAAAAATGGGCCCACATATTTACGCTATGTTAAATGGCTCTCTACGTAATATAGATAGAGATAAATACAAATGATTGGTGCATATAATATGTGACTCTACATCAAAGTAGCAAGAATGAAAAGAAGACGTCCCACGTACTTGCTTTACTAGTCTAATCATAAAGAGATGAGTGGTTATAACTTATCCATACATCTTCAGTCGCAAAGCGACTCTACTAGAGTGAGGTGGTTTTTTTTTGATTAAATAAAATCTGTTTCTATTAAATAAAAGTAAAATTTTAGATTGATTATATTATTTTCTCCAGTCAACCTACTAGGAGGTTAGGAGGTAAGGTAAGGAGCTAACAGTGGTCGTGTAGACTCTAAAATGAGTCGCAAGTTTTTCGACCAAACTTACATATCTAGAGAAACAAGAGAATTATAGAGCAATAATTAATTGAACCGATGGATGTAAGAGTCAAGCAGACGCTCAAAGTGGCGCTCTTTGGGAGAAGTTTATATTCAGCAGTGGACGTTTTCAGGCTGTGATGATGATGATGAATTAATTCAAAGATTGTCGGACGACAATGCTAATTCGCGGCGACTTGCGACTTGTACTGTCAAGTGTAGAATATCTATTTAAGACTCGCGCGTTTATATTTTGTGTTTCAAAACATGAGCTTTTTAAGTTTATTGTAGAGAAAGGTCATTATAGAACAGAATGTAGAGTTGGTAGAGCTATAAGGTTTAGTAATTATCTCAAGATTCCTGTTTTGAAACTAATGAAGGCGAAATATTTTTTTAAAGTTGCTGTAAAAGTAAACCTCTTTTATTCCTTAATTAAATAAAATTAATATTGTATTTTATCTTAGGAAATATTTTTGCTTCTTCTAAAAATACAGGCTTCAGAGTAAATGAAAATTAGAATTACACGGCACGGTTTACGGCTTTTTATTTGTTTAAACTCGGTTTACGTTGCGCAAACAACGTTGATGGGTTAAGTAAGTACGTCAAGGCTCAAGGCCGCCATTCATATTTCATGGACACATACGAACTGATGTGTCCATGAAATATGAATGGCGGCCTTGAGCCTTGACGTACTTACTTAACCCATCAACGTTGTTTGCGCAACGTAAACCGAGTTTAAACAAATAAAAAGCCGTCAACCCTTTTAATTTATTCAAAAGTAAATATTTCATTCGGCTAACGAGCTCATTGTCTAACTTTATGATTCCATATTTCCGTATTTACAAAAGTCACCCCGTCTCCTCCCTTAAATTTAGGGGTGAGATGTCACCTCTTCATTATAAACGCGTATTTATATTAAGGACAATAAGGCCTCGCCGGTAAACTTTCCGAATTAATTAAAAAGTGGGTTGTAGGCTCACGTCGCGTCGTCTCGGCTCAGGCTATTAATCCACTCTGCTAAATACTGCTTCTTGCTTCACTTGCCAAAAATACGGGATCTATAGCGTAGTTGTACGACAATCAATATTCTGGAATTTGAGATTGACATTTTCAAATGCTGAAATTGACCTCACATCACAGCAGTACGCCGTCACGCTGTCTAATAAGAGCAGCGAGTTTATAGATCTGAAAACCAATACTTTTGACGGATATCGTTTTTCTCTTTAGATAAGCTTAACTTTGAACACATTTCACGACACATTTTCTTTCCATTTGCGTGTATTGACTACCCAAAAATTTTTGAAAATGTTTACTACAAAAACACTAAATTCACCCTATTTACATAGTTCTATAAAAATATGTCATCATCATCATCAGCCTGAAGAGGTGCACTGCTGAACATAGGCCTCCCCCAAAGAGCGCCACTTTGAGCGACTACTTGCCTCTTGCATCCATCGGCTCCCCACCGTTCTGTAGTGAGGGCCGGCCTACGGTAAATAAAAGTACTATGTAAGAAAACAATTTATTTATTTGGCTGCAGCCGATCATAGCTTAGTAAACTAGACTCAACTTCAGAATCTGGAACAGTCAGCTGCCATGTAGTCTGCATCAGTCAGTAACATTCCGAATTAACTCTAGAAGCGACTTCTACAGCCGGCCTATCATCTCTACATCTCCGGTTGGACTAAACTTTAATACGGTTCAAAACTTCCCAAATATTTCACTGGTTTACCCACTTAAGACAAATTGCTTCACGTTTTTGGGTTTTTTTTACTGAAAACTTGGCACCGTAATTTCACCGTCCGTTGGCTGAATTTCGTCCTCATATTCTTCAAGGTTTTTGTTCTAATAACTGATTACTTGTTATTGCGATGTAAATCGGTATCGTAAACTTCACGTTGGATCTAACCTACATAACTATACCTTGTTGTCAGCAAGTTTTATTTAATGTTAATATAATTTTAACATCACCATTCAAAGCTTCCTAGAACTGTAAATTCATGGTTAAGAAGTACCTACCATCTTATCAATAAGGTAATCTAATTTGATATTAGAAATTTTGATAATAAAAGCCCTTTTTGTATTTGAATGGAAACAGTTTTCCGGGAAATCTAATAGAATTGAGAGCTTTCATCGGCTTCAGGAATAAAGATTACATCATATAAAGATTCATCTATGTATCATTTTGTGAACTCTAAAATCTTTCAATACATAACCTTTCATAATCATCAGTCTGTTTCACTGATAGACAATTTTACGTATTTTGGATCCCAGGTCGTTTTACATTTTTTACTGAGAGTTATAATATTTTTTTATCTGAAGATCGATCTTATTCCAATTTGGTTATAGTTTCTAGTTGTATGTTCGCAAGGCGAACAAAACCAATGTTTTCAACAAAACCGTATAAAATTTTAGCCTTTGTATATTAAGTTCTAAACATGCTACAATACAAATATTATAGTAAACCTTGATTTATTATTGTGAAATTGAGTCAAGTCAAGATAAGCTAGTAAAGGTAATCGTACATTTTTATAATCCTAGCAACACTCTGGAATGTATTTATTGGCTAGAAAAGCAAAAAGTGAACTAGCCCCAATAGAGGTAGTGGGTCGAGCGAACTGCTGGGCGTTCCAATCGCAGTCCTTGAAGCTTAATTAATGGCTTTAGGGATTAACCCTAAGTCGGACAGAGGGTCGGCGGGACAAGTGGCGACAATTAGTTAAATTGTTTTCTGGGAGTTGCTCCTGATATGAAATTTTGGACGCTTGTTAGGAGCTGGTCGAACGCCCACATTATTTTTGTTCTACTTATATGTATAATAATGTTAGAAAATATAAATACTGGGCGTAATTTTGAATTCATTAGCATATTTTTAAAATAGGTACTTACTACTGACACCGGTCACGTGTGACCCTAAATTTTGAAATGTAATGCATCGGTTTGGTGTTCAGACCAACTCCAAAAATTAAGTAACTTGATTCATCAAACACTACAGCCAAAAATAAATGAAAATAATAAAGTACAGTTTGTAGTTAGTGCATACAAGGTAAAAAACTTTTAAAAATATCAAGATCATTCGTGCCAACTACGTTAGGTGTTAGGAGCCGCGGCGGCAATCTTCGTAATAATCTATAAAAACTATTTTCATTTGCACTCTTTACTCTGTAATATTCATCAATAAATGATATATTATCATGTACTCAATTTATGCTAATGAATTAAATTACATCCTGTATAAAATACTTGTTTAACGTTTCTAATGAACATTTTATTTTTTTAACTAGAAAAATCTAGGAAGATGAGAGCACACTCACTACTGGATAGTGCAGGTAATTAGAGATCAGTAAGTGTTGGTCAGCGTAATGAGCAGACAATTCTGCCGTACCTCGCCACAGATTTTATAAACCTCGGTAAGCCACACAGCTTGATTATGCTCGCAAAAAAGTTAACGCTTAGGTACAAGATTTCCTGTCAATGAGGTAACAAACATAAAATAAATGAAAAAGTAAACTGCAGAACTAAAAATCCCCCCTTTTTTCATGTTAAAAAAGTACTTTAAAGCCAACAAAACAAAAAAAAAGAACCGCACTGTGTTTCGTATTTCCAATGTCCCCATTGCACTTCTAATCATACTAGAGACATCAAGATTTCAACAGTGTGATGAAAAATAATTTCCATAATCCCCAACGTTGTGTTTCTCGCGAGCACAAGCGGATCTCTTCCACCAAATCACATAATACAAGGGTGGTAGGTAAGTGACTGCGTTATCTCAGCCGGGTCCAGACACCCGGACCGGATTATGTTAATGCCGACCACTGATAACTGTGGTAACAGACTGTGTTCACATTTGGGTAATGGTTTAGGTAAAACGGGTATTAAATAGTGATGAGATACTTAATATCCGTCAACTTGTGATTCATCATCATCATCATCATCATTAACAGCCTGAAGACGTCCACTGCTGAACATAGGCCTCCCCCAGGGAGCGCCACTTAGAGCGGCTGCTCGCCTCCTGCATCCATCGGCTCCCCGCGGCTTTCACCAGGTCGTCGGTCCACCTAGTGGGGGGCCGGCCTACGCTGCGTCTTCCAGATCGTGGTCGCCACTCGAGAACCTTTCTTCCCCATCGGTTGTCAGTTCTACGAGCGATGTGGCCTGCCCATTGCCATTTCAACTTGCCAATCCTAAGAGCTACATCGGTCACTTTAGTTCTCCTGCGGATCTCCTCATTTCGGATCCTATCTCGCAGGGAAACACCGAGCATTGCTCTCTCCATAGCTCGTTGCGCGACTTTGAGCTTAGTAATGAGGCCAACAGTTAGAGACCACGTCTCAGTTCCATAAGTCATCACTGGCAACACACATTGATTGAAAACTTTTGTTTTCAGGCTTTGTGGTATTTTGGACGAAAAGATAGGTCGAAGCTTCCCGAACGCTGCCCAGCCGAGTTGGATTCTTCGGGCGACCTCTTTGTCGAAGTTGGACCTACCCAATTGGATTACTGATTGTGATTACTTCTTCATTATCAGTCTAAAGAAGTCCACTACTCAACAAGTCATTTTGAGCAGCTGCTTCCGGCTTGCTTCCATCGGTTTCTCCGTGGGTTTATCAGGTGGGTACTAACCGGGGCGTATTTATGTACTGTGTAAAATACGTATAAATACGTACGCCTGAGGAGGCCTACAGATTGTATGGTCAAATCAAATAATAAGATTGATTTTTCTAACATAGGAAAACTTTGATATTATAGCTACAATTTTCTTATAGTGCGAGATCCTACAGTAGGAATACCTACGTCATCGAGTACCTCAATAGGCTATCTGTAGATCGTTAACCGACACATAAGCATGTAAAAAAAAAACAGGTCTGCCAATTCCGATCCTGCCGAGAACCGAATCCAAGAATTTTTATGGCGTTTTTTTATTTTACGGCATAAGCTACCCGAGTGAAAATGCTGGCAACAGTTAGCTATTGATTAATTACGTTTAAAAAGTTGGTCTGACATCGCACACCCTGCCCTAAGTACCTGGCAGACCCTTATAAAGTGCCCTTCACACCATTTACCTACTCAACGAGTACCCCGATGAAACCTATGCCCATTAATAGCCAAGGTGTCCCTGATAAAAAGTTAAAAGGTCAGCCAAGTCTAATCTTGCCGGAACTTAGTGTTCAAAGCATTTGATTTTGGATTTCCATGACCCGGCAGGACCGGAATTGGCAGACCTGATTTTTTTACATGTTTAATTGTCAGCTAACGATCTAAAGATAGCCTGTTGAGGTACTCGATGACGTAGGTATTTGTATGTATTTGTGCTGTCGGATCTCGCACTATTATAATTAAATTGGGTAAAAATACGTGGGCATTAAAAATACGTAGCAATAACTCTATTGAGAACATGATTGATTATTTACTTAATATTACGGGAAGGATATAAGAGATGGTTTTATAAGCGCTGTTATATTTTTATCATCGTTAATAAAAATTTCACAAAAACTAATCTATTTTATGTATTTTGTAAGTAGATTTACTACTACTAGCACCGTTGACAGTTTACTTCTTGCAAGTCACTTGAGCCAGATGATAGCGCCCGCCGTTGGAAGTGCTCCCATCCAGATAGCCGAAGACAAAGTTGACATTTCCGCTACGAGGAGGCAGTCAAATGTTCAGTGCAGGCGCTTCCGGCGGTGGATGTGACGTCATTATCAGGGAGCGGTCGCTTCCGCTGCTTCCGATGCTGAAATAACCCATGGACTTCTATTAAAAATATCTCGCATCCCATCGGTCGAAGAACTAAACTGGCTGCGGGATAATTTGTGATATTAGTATTACTAGACGATATATTTAGGAGGGTATCAGAAAGTTGTTGTAAAATATGTATTTATGGTGAAAATAATTTATAAGCCCTATTACATTCAAAATAATAATATTAAGTAAGTTTGTAACAAATCGATAGCAAGTAGGCACATTTATTGATACGATAATAATGTTTCTTTTAATCATTAAAAATCAAATTTACAATCAAATGCAATGAAATTAACAAAGTTTCCCAGACACGAACTCTAGCTGCACTCTCCTGTATCAGCTAAGGTTGGCTAAACAATGATACAATATTGGCTGAGTGCTGCAGGCCAACTAACAACCTCATCCACACATTGGTTGGCCTTACGTAAACATAACAAACGACCGCTTACGTTCACTAGTCCAACTAGGCGTGCGACAACCAACTTCGATAAACCGACTCTCGATAATTCGGCGAACGTGTTGAGAAGGCCAGTGAAGATACAAGGAAGCAGTACAGTAACACCATGTTGAATACTTCGTATTGTTTGCTTCAAAATTCAATTAAACTCGCTTTAATACCTGCAGTGTTATAGCAAGACAATGCCCTGCGAATATTCAGTGATAGAGTCGGGAAGACTGCAACTGCTCATACATTTTAGATGTGAAAATACAGCGTCTACACTGTACGTCCGTAAATGGATGCTTAAGCCATAAACTAGCAATTATGACCACGATGCTTCTGCAGTCCTCTCTGCAGTGTTTTCTGGTATTGCCTGAGGTAAGGCAGAGAAAAGCTTGGAGCAATTTGAAATCAGTTCATTGAATGCCAAGCCGGAAGCAGTTATTATTCACCATCAACCGAGCAATGGCAAAACAATTAATCCCATCGATCGATCATATAGAACTAAAAGAACTAAAATGAGTGATTTTCACCTAATTAGTGTTTTTACATCATTATTCATATCATTTAGACATGAAAAGCATGTTCAAAAGACCCAACATACGCGCACCATCGTTGCTATAATGGCTCAACCTCAAATGAATTTGTACCTATTGTTACCTTAAAAATACGTTCAATAATTCACATTACTTCAGCTTTTTTTTTTCTAATTACATAGACAAACATCAAACCCGTACAAAAAAACAAAATCTACAAGCTATTTCTTGTATTAGCTCTAAAAACCTTTGAATAGACTACAGTAAAGGTGCGCATGAAAGGAATATGAAACCAATTAAATGTTCTCAACGTCGTATTAACTTCGTTTGAGGTAGTGTGCTCTTTGAAACCAGTGACCGTTAGCGATTTTAGTTCGAAATGTGGTGAGAGAGTAAAAAGTTACTGTTAGGATAGTTTATTACTTTGTTATGGTACCTGCTTTGCGTGGGCGAACTTAATATGGAACTTTCTAGTTTTAATAGTTCGCTTTTGTTATTATATAATACTAAAAAATAACGGTTTTCTAAAAAATAAACCCACTTATCTTATACATGACAGCTGATATAACTATAAATAAAAATTTAAAATGGTTTTACGTTAAAATGGCTAAACCGATTTTGATTAAATAATGCGCAAGGTTTTTTACACTCTCTTCGATCAATTTTGGATAAATTGTAATAAAAATAATGATTTCTGCGATAAATCAGTTTATTGCGCGTGAAATCATTGGCAACTCTACTAGAGTCACAGTAGGACAAAAACAGATAAGATAGGTCAACAATGATGGCCCTGTGCGTCACTGAGCATCTCACTCAAGACTCAAACGCGACATTTTGATATCATTATCTTTCACCGTGTACCTAATTTAAGCAGACTATTTTTGAACTTTTTTATCTTTTCTATTTTACTTACATGCAAATAATTTAAAAGTTTTCTTTTTTTTACTTTATTGGTTAAATTGTTTTTTAATGAAATAATAAGTATCAATTTAATAAAAGTCCAATCAACCGTGGATAATTAAGCGGCGTGTACGTTAATGACATTACGTATCAGTCGCAATCGGCAAAGCTCATTATTTTGAGTAAACAGCCAAGGTGAGCGCTCATCAATTGAGCGATTGCCACTCGCAAATGTTACGCAGTTGAAGTGAAGATAGTTAGGCATCTTTCACTTATTACGAAATCATCATTTTGACGCACATGTTTTGCCGTTAGATTACGTTAATGCTACGACTGCGTATGTTGAGTAAACTCCACAGAGTTATAAATTCCTAACAATACCAGTCTTTGTAGACGCGTCGCTAGGGGCGCTGTGCTGCTCCAACTCACTTTGTGTAATACGCGACCACGGTAGAGCCACACTATTTTGTCATACTTACGTCATTTTCATTTTTTGATGATAACTTTTTAATTAGTCGAAGTATATTAAAGGTACTTTTAATGTGGTTGGTGTACCCGATGGTACAAAATACCTGCAGTTTTAAATATTTTATCGAGTGAATACCTAACTAAAATAAAGTACTAACGACATGTATCCTGATTAAAGCTGCCAATAATTGCCTTTTTTCAAAATAAGTGATTGACTTTGAAGAGCACCTTCTGAGTTACTTATTCTGTGTCAACATCGAGCCACTCCAGCCGGTAATGAATACACAACCGTGAATAATGAACTTTGAATAATGAACACTGCGATTCGAACAAACAAGTCTGTAGGCAGCATTGGAGCGGTGACTGTGTCTGGAGTGAGCTGACGTATCTGCGAATAGTCCATCTTTGATTTGCATGTCATTCATATCCTATTTCTGTCGTATTCACTAAATGCGAATGTAGGTAATTAGAATGATGTCAAATAATTTGATTTACTATAACTCCTCCCCCCCTACAATTTACTAACTGTTAAAATGCCGGATATAAAATAGTTATAAAGATGATCCTGAAATTTAATAAAATATGCATATTAGAAATGTGCTGTATGTCTGCCAAGATTATTTAATTTTGTAAATTATACAATTCGCACTCATCACGAACAATAGGCAAGATAACTTAAAGAAGATTAAAAATGAATGCTATGATTGAAAAAACAAATAAAATTGGTTAATAAATCATGGGTTTGATAGGCTTTTATAGCTTCTGTAGGGGGCATCTCCTGTCCCTTTCTCGCGAAGCAGAGCGCCTTCACTTCAGTAACTACTATGAAAAATCCACTCGTGACGTCACATGCCAAAGAGATTGTATGAAAAGCTACCACAGCTTAGTACTTAGGTACTATGAACGACCTTGCTCTGCCGTCATTGGCCGTTTGAGCTATCTCTTTCTATTCCGGTTTTTAAAATGCTTGTAACTTTGTAATTTTTTGAGATATTTTATTATTGTTTTCAGAAATGTTTATCTTTTAAGGAATATTATTAATAAGTACAAAAAAAATATTTATTTTATTACTTTTGTATTTAGTTCACTGTATTGTGATCACTAAAAATAAAACAAACGGGGTGCGTCACAAAAATAGTGAAATACATATTATTATATAAAGTCCGTTTGATCCTAATTCCCAACCATTTCGTTCATAATTTTAGCGGAAATTTTTTAATGAAATAGAAAACTTTATAATAAAGGCTTAAATCCTTTAACATAGTTCTCCTCTTAGCTGACGTTTTCCATCGCAAACAAACAAAGCGCTGCATTCATGCTCCAACAGCTCCGGCTCAACAAGATTTGAACACCAAGTTGTACGTCGAGCGAATTTGCGCTGAAGCCGTTCGCACTTAGGGATGCAGGGATAATAGCTTGGGCGGATGGGGGATATAATAATACGGCTAAATGACGTGGCGTGTTTTATTAAAATTAGTCATTGTAAAACTATTACAACGATTTAAATACTTGGCGCTCTGTGAAATGTCCGCACATATTTATTTATTTATTTACTTCTATACAATTTATAAAAAATAATTTTTAGTTCGTATAAGGTGTAAAAAGATATTCCTAGTTGTTTTCTGTGCCGTTAGTAGTGGCATAGATATTAAAATAGTAGTAAGTGGTAACATACCATAGAGTTGCTGTAGATTGGTGATGAAATATCTGACAGAGAGAGCCAAAAGGAAGTTCAGTTGAAATCCCAATGGCATCTTTCTTCTTAATTTTGCAAAAACTTATCAAAAACATTTTCGTAATAAGTGTCCGGATATAAAGTTCAGCTCTTTAAAGCGAATTCCGCATTTTATATACGAATTACGCGCGACAAGCTAACCCCCGGTTAAGCTCCATTGATTTATTTATTAACTAAACTTTGGTCGCGGATTTGTGGCGGCTTTTGTGTGGCCCGAGCTCCCAGATATTGAAACCAATAAATTGTTGCCGAGTACATAACGCAGATTAGCATGTAAATACGAGTCCTAACTTCCTTCGGATTATATTTCTATATTGTATGAGGATTTGGTTCCAAATTAGTACCTTAATTTGGTTTATTTTTGTTCGGCTGCAATTGTGTCAATGGTTTTTCACATTGAGCCATTTCTTTAGAACTAGACCTTGGATTTTGTAAAAGTCCAGTTTTCTATGAGCGATGTGGCCTGCATAATTTGCATATCGCCATTTCAACTGACAACCGATGGGGAACAAAGGTCCTCGAGTGGCGACCACAAACCGGAAGACGCAAGCGTAAGTCGGCCCCCACTAAGTGGACCGACGATCTGGTGAATGCCGCGGGGAGCCGATGGATGCAGGAGGTGAGCAGCTGCTCAAAATGGTACTCCTTGGAGGAAGCCTATGTTAAGCAGTAGACGTATTCAGGCTGTTAAGGACGATGATGATGATGATTTCATCTTGCTGATTCTAAGAGCTATATCGGTCATTTTAATGGATCTTATCTCGCAACCATCTTTGCTGGGATCAAATTGGTAGATTACATCCAATAACTTTAGTTCCTAACTGCATAAAGTACTTTTGCGAACTCAGTAACAAGTTGCTGCCACAGTGCGATATTATATTATATTACAGCGTTGCAGCATCTTACAATACCCTATACAAGCTCTCGAAAGTTCAACTAGTGTCTAACACTCGCCCGCAGCTACTCTGCTATCGATTTTAATGTAACATGTAGTTAAAACTTGCGCTGCTGCTACTGAAACCCTAAATTGTTTAATGAACTAGTGAATTTACTGTTTACATGGAAGTTTAGAATTTGTGGCATGAAAACTATTTTAGTTTTAAAACTAACTTATTATTACAAAATACATATACAAAATAACTCTTATAACTAATATATCTTTTTGATAACACCATGGGGTTCCATCAGGTACAAACAAAAATTAGCCTGAACTTGAAAAAATGTAGTAATCATGTCTAGAGCGTTACTAGTTAGTGTCCAGTGTATTCATTTGGCCCAATACTTCGCCAACACGCACTATGCAGAAATAAGATAATTCGTAAAATAGCCCGCGTTATTCCGTTGTATGGGATCAGGCATCTGCACTGTAGGTATTATATAACACTTAGTTTATAGTTGTACATATCTAATTTTATATATGTAGTTAATTATATATAGGTATATTTGTAGTTAATTTTTCTGTATGATATAAAAATGTTGGTTTATGTTAATTGAAAATAAGTAATACAAAATATTAATAGATCTCTGCTCAATTTATTTAAATTACTTCTCATCATCAACCTCCTGAAGACAGACTTCTCCCATCACTTTTAGCAGCTGTTTGCCTCCTACATCCATCGACTACCCGCAGTTTTGGCCAGATCGTCGGTCCACCTAGCAGGAGGCTGCCCTAAACTGAGTCTTTGATGTTCTTCTCTGAATTGTTTGCTGAAGCACAACTTTCCGAATGATAATTGAGTGATGACATGAATGCAAAAAGGCACGCGCATTCAGAAATCTATGGTAATAAACTAATCTTATTTTGACAGTCCTAAAAGTTACCTTTCCCGTTTCAACGTCCCTACACGAAAGGGACTGCAAAGTTTTGAGAGTTGTAGAATTAGATTAAAAGGAAACCAAATAGACCATAAACCACGCACTACCAACAAACCAAAAATATTTTTAAGTACTTACGGGATCTATACCGTTTAGTAGAATGCAGTGAGAAACCATGAAAGTGTAAAACAGTGTAAAACAGTGTAAAAAAAAATAACCAATTTGTCACGTAACGGCTCCGCCCAGGGTCCTAGGATGCCTGACTAGGTCCTAATTCTACCTAATCAGACCCTGGAGAGAGACTGCAACATGAGGTAGGAAGATTAGAAAAGTCACGGTATGATACTGGAACACCAGGGAGGGAGGATAAAGTAGGTAGTCAAAGGTAGTACGTAACGGGCGGGGTGAAGTTATAGCGGAAAGGCTGGTAGTATCTCCGACTGGGATCCAGGTAGCACAGCTTCAGTGTCTCAATATGAAGTAGGTGCGAAGGTGGTGCTTAATCCACTTTATGATGGAACAAGATATGCCTCAGAGTGACGATCAAAATCCTCAGACTGTCAACAGAACACCTTCTCCAGCTTTTACTGCAGATCACCGCCTCGTCCCAGCTCTGATTGACGTCCCGCGTCTTGTCAACCCAGCTTCTTTTTTTTTTTTCTTATATTTTGGCTCCAAACATAGTGTATTAAGCCAGTGTCAAGTATTATATTTTCATCGTGTTATGATATATTTCACACAAAGTCATGTCGTAGTCATAGTTATAGTCCAGTCTTAGTCAGGTAGTCATAGTCCAGTCTAAGTCATGCTCCAGCAAAGTGGTGGCAACTTTACTAGAAGCTTCTATGGAGTTTTGGAATTATAGACTAGATCGATTCGCTCCGCACAATATTGCTATACCCAAGCTGGGTCATTATGTAACATACTTAAATATGCTATTTAACATCTGCATGTAACCAATAATGTTTGCAATAAATGATTGAGTATTGAGTATTGAAGCAACACGAAAAATCACGTTTTACCACATTATATCACTTGCCCTCACTCATGCTCGTAATTCAGCACTTAATGCGTAAAACGCAAACAATTTTAAACATTAACACTGAAAAAAGCAAAAGTTTTGAAAAATAATACAATAGACGCCATCAGCCGTTTCGTGCAGCGTGCGATGGCTGCATCACCGAGGGCCATCCACGAGTACAACTTGCAGATGGCCATCAAAGATCGAAACGTGGCGGTAACAGAAGTCCTGGTCCGGGAGGAGAAGGCGGATTAACAACGACATGTACGAGCGGGATCATTGACGGACTCAAAAGAGCCTGCCAATTATCCCGCTCGTATGAACAAAATAGTACTAGAATGTAAATGATTATTGTGTGTACACCGGGAGCACTCACGCTCACTAAAAAGCTTCTTCTTGCGGCGGCGTCGTGCGTCGGGTCGTCCTCTTCCCTCAAAAATGGTTGAGGAGGGCGATGGCTGGCGCATGCGTCAAGCTCGTGAACGGGCGCTGCTTGCGGGAGCTGGTCTGCTCGCGGTGTATGCACAAATCGAAAAAAAAAACAAAACAAAAAAAAATAAAAAAATAAAATAGGTTAAGTACTTAATTGTCCTCTCTTGTATGATATTTTGTTCAATAAAATAAAAAATAAATAACAATAAATGATAAAATAACAAAGAGCACGGACCCAGGTGTCTGAAGTAAAGCAGATTTAAAAAAAAAAAAAAAAATATATAATATAATAATAATACCTAGTGGCCAGGATCATTCATCAACAACTTGCCCTTCAATACGGCCTTGTCGAATCTGAGGTGCCGTACTACAAGTACACACCGGGGCCGGTTCTTGAAAACGGCCATGCGTTGCTCTATTGGGATCGCTCTATCATCACGGACAGGACTATTGTAGCCAATAAGCCTGATATCGTGCTGGTAGACCGGTCCCAACGCCGGGCAGTGCTCGTTGATATCACCATTCCGCATGACGAGAACCTCGTGAAGGCTGAGAAGGACAAACTCAGCAAGTACCTTGACTTGGCTCACGAGGTTACCGCCATGTGGAATGTTGACTCAACAAGCATTGTCCCGATAGTCGTTTCAGCGAACAGTCTTATAGCGAAGAGCCTCGACCAACACCTCGAGAGGCTCTCGCTAGACGGCTGGATCAAGGGTAACAGATTCAGAAGGCGGTACTCCTTGACACGGCACGTATTGTCAGGAGGTTCCTCACTCTGCAGCCCTGACCACCGGTAGCTTGGGCCCTGCCCCGCTGCCGGCGGCACTCTAGGCTTAGGTTTTTTTATAGTATTTTTGTATTTTATTTTTATACCAATATTGTAAAAAAGCGTAAACCTAAGAAAAACTAATAAATGAGTGAATAATAATAATACAATGCAACGACGTGAACTTTTCCGCGTTCCCGCCAGATCTCTCATTTTTCTCTTTTATATATAGGTAGGTAGCTGTAAAGAGGTACATATACAGAGCATCATAGAGTTATGTATGATGATGATGGTGATCTGGAATGGTGGTGAAGGTGAGCATGCTACAAATTTCATTAAGTTTCTTAATCAAAACTACCAATTAGGTGTTACAGTGTGACCTAGTTAAACCTTCACAATAATGATTCCTAATAGTCTTTACGTAGACATCAGACCGTCGCAGCCAATCCAATGTTCGCGCTCGAGCCGCAAGTTTAATTGGGAAGTGAGAGCAATCGCAGCCAGCGTTAATTCGAGGCAAGCGTTAATTCGAAGTAAACACGATACCGCTATACAGAGATTGGAACAGTCACTCGGATCATAATAAACGACATAGTACAGAAGTGTACATATTTAGTAGTATTTCTTAGATTCTCGCGATTTGAACACATAGTTTTACGTTTCACACAGGACATAATTAGTATCTAAGCATGTTATTACATCAGGTATTACTCTGACGTTATTTATTTATTTATTTATTTATTAATTACATGCTTTCATACAATGTCATTTAGTGTAACTAAAACTAAATACCTAGTCCTACATATTTCATTGTATGAGCCCTGTGAGGGCGTTGCACTTCTGGGTGGAGCTGGAGCGTACATATCTATATCTAATAAAAATAGCAAATTATACATATTTTAATTGAATTTCGTCATCTTATATACAATTTAGGTCAATTTATATATTATTATTGTCATCATTCTAACTAAATTTCAAAACGGGATAAATTTTATATTGCAATTGTTAGATTAATTATTAATATTACCTACTTTGATATTAATACTTTTAATTTTTATCATTTCCTACATCGAGTGTAACAGGACCGAGCGAACTAAAGTTTATCTGCTTTAAATTCTTCGACTGAGTAATAGCCTTTTTTTAGCAAAAATGATTTTAGTCGTCTTGTGAACATCATATCTTCTGATTCGGATTTAATATCTTCCGGCAATTTGTTATAGTTAGAGATCACTCTGCAATAAGGGCTCATGCTTACTATTTTAAGGGTTGTCAGGGGGGGGACTAATTTATTTTTATTTCTTCTGTTGTAATTTTCATTTAATTCCGCGTTAGATTTAAAAAGATTTCGGTGTCTTCTTACAAACATGCAGCTTTGTAATAGGTACATAGACGGTAGTGTGAGAATTTTTTGCCTAATAAAATGTGGCCTACAGCTATCTCTCTGTTTTATATTCATTAATATTCTAATACATTTCTTTTGCTGGATGAATAGATCCATATAATCAGTACTTTCTCCCCACAAAATAATGCCATAGTTAAGCCAGGAGTAAGCGTATGCGTAATAAGCAGACAAAGCGGTTTTATAGTCAGTGTTGCATTTTAAGACGCCTAGCGCGAATTACGTAGGCTACAGCCGGAGAACTCAAAAAAAACCAAAAACTTTTTAATTAAATTTAATCTTAAGGATCTATTCTAAATTACAAAAGTTGTCCGAATGCAATCGATGCGAGATATGCAATGAATTAAAATTATATAAAACTAAATAGCGTTAAAAAGTGCATCTAGGTCGCATGAAGACGATCCGTTCTGCTGACTCGGCTCCTCGTGTTGCAACTCGCAGCTCGTGACGCAAGTCGGCTTGTAAATAGATGCGGTGTCCTTAGCCAGCGGTTTGCTATGGGAACGATGGCGTAACACCTCCACCCTTAGAGCGGCAACTATTTTAGAACTTTGAGAGAAAATGTTGCCGGTGCTCTTGGCGAAGAGGTTGCAGGCTTCTCAGCATCCTCGTAGTGTGGTTCTTCAGTTTTATCTTTCTGGTTCTCTTAAGATAGTGGTTGTAGTAGCGGCGCATGGTCAGGGCTGCTCCTAGTATGAAGGCACATAGTAATATAGAGTAGATGGGTATAGTCGTATGGTACATGCTATCAGTTGAGACGTGGTCCAGGTGTATCATTGGTTGCAGTATCATTTTATCTTGGTATTCATGAAGATCTCTCAGATTTATTGAGTTCAGCTTGACATGAGGTAGCGGTGAGGTTGTCGATGTTTCAGTGTTCATAGTTATCTTCATTATTTTCAATGGTTGTCCTTGGATCCTGTCGTGACTGTTACTGATGGTGAGTACTCCCGTGTTCAAGGAGCAGCTAGCTGGAATGGTGGCTAGGAAACTCCCTTGAACGGTATCGTAGCTCTCGTGTCCACAGATGGTATGAATTTTCGTCGGGCGCGGGAAAGAGATAGCATAATGTCTCTCGTCGAGCCGGTCCACGGCCTCCTTGGCCAAGTTGATTGTGGTCATCTCACAGGTTGCGTCCAGGGCCTGGTTGGTGATGAGATTCTGCGTGCAGTCTGCTTGTGTTCGAACTTGGTGTTTGAGACTTTCTTCACAAAGGAACCGACCACTGTACTTCGGACATTCTGTCTCTATGTACATGAACGCTTGCCTGTTGCTTGCTATGAGGGGAAAGGGAGGTATGATGGACTGGTTGTGTCTATTAGGAACGATAGCTAGCCTATACAAATTATATTCTGTGGGTGATACTATAGGAAATTTTAAAGTGATGACTATACGTTTCCCTGCAAAATAGTAGCCTGGCTTGATAACGTCATAGTATTCTCTTAAGTCTAGTCCTAAGATGTGACCATTAGGATAAATTAATTCTAACTTTTTTATCATTTTATCTAATATATCTACGCTAACTAAAGAAGGGTGTGTGCTCGATGCACGCACGAAACTTAGAATATTCTCCAATCTTAAAAGTTCTGCCATAATATCATCTGCATTTTCAGAGATAATAACTAATAATTGAGCGAACTTAGCATATTTTATCAAACTCGTATCTCTATGTGCTTCTTTATTCAAAAGTAGCTGTAGAGTTGAATTAATTCTCTCTTGGTTTTGCACTATTTGCATTATTACTTTACTGTGGTGTGCCATCCAATCTTTGCTTATGCTGATGTGATTATTAAATTCATTCGTAATTTTAACCTGGTTATTTTCGAGAACTGCAATGGCATCGTTGAATTTAACTGCATCCGAATAATCAAGATTTCCGGTAATACTCTTGATAACAGAGCCTAAGCCGTCTATAAGACCTCTCTTGCTACGATTAGGCTCAAAGCTGTTTAAGTGATTTAATATTTTTTGTACTTTGTTCGTTAGGTATTCAATTTGAAGCTCGTATAGTGTATAGGTGTCATTTTCAAGTCTGTCTTTGAAATCGAATATCTGAGTCTGCAAGTTATTAATTTGAAGCTCGATGTTGTCAAGTTCTACGTATTGTAAGAATGAATGGTAGTGAGTTATGAGTGTGGCTGGTCCCAGTCTGAACGGTAAAAGTCCAGGTCCGTCGTTCAAGCTTTCAAGTTTTATTTCTTGAGCTTCCAGCATTGTCATCGCGGTCAGGGTCAGAAGGAACCTGCAACAATTTTGCTGATTTAGGGACTCTCTTGAGTCGGGACTTTGCTACGGGGCCGCGCTTTTTAGATGTATAAATGTGAATTGGTAGGTCCGCGAGTACGGAGTCCTGAGTATATCGCGGTGCGAGCTTTTGCCTGGTCGCAAAAGGGTTACTAACAAAAACTTGTTGAGTCGGTTGGTATTCCGATTCGGGTTCACGGTCTTTGTTACGATTCTCTATAAGAGAAGTACGGTTAGTCAGTGCAGTCTCATTTATCAATTCGTATACGGTTTTCATCTGTTCGCGGTGAGTCTGTGTGTACTGTTGCAGTAGATGCTTAGTCAAGTCCATGTCAACGGGGTCCCGTGGGTCAAAGTGTCCATTAATTATGTCGTAAGGTCGGCACTTGGTGAAACTATGCACTGAGCTATTGTATGCAAGAATGGCGTATGGCATGAGATTAATCGCGGGCTCATCTTTCCGCTGTAACTTTAAGATGCGGAGATGTTCCAAGATTGTCGAGTGAAATCTTTCTATATTACCGTTGTCGTTGGGTGCATGGGGCAATGTTCTGTGGTGAGTAATCTTATGTAGCTGAGTAAATTCTGCGAATAGCTGGTTAGTAAATTCAGTTCCGTTGTCTGTGATCACTGTCAATGGTAGTCCGTGGTGAGTGCAATAGTGAAGCAGGCTTTGAATTATGCTGAGGGCAGTTCCATCTCTGAGGTGGTATGCCTGTCCGTATTTAGAAAAAACGTCAATAAAAGTTAAGTACTTTTCGTTTTGAGCAGTGAATAAGTCTAAGTGAAGAATCTCGAATGGTTTCGTTGCTGGCGGTACTATTTTAAATTGCTGTCTAATTGGATTCCTGTCATACTTAGCTTGACCACATAGGGTACAGTCATTAATAAATTTAGTTATGTGGTCTCTCATTTTAGGCCAATAGTACCTGTTAGACAGAGAAAGAAAACATTCATTAATTCCGCGGTGGTTTGTTTTACCGTCGTGGTAATTACGAATTAACTCTTGTTGCCTGAGGTATTCTTTGACGTTTTCGACTTCTTTTTTAGCTAGTACTAAGTTCATTGCTGAGCTGCGGAATTTTTCCTGAATTATTGGAATTATATCGTACATGCGTAAGGGAGGAATTATTAAGAGGGCCGTCTTAACCTTTGGGTTAACGTACTCTTTGATAGCACTCACTACGTCGTCACATAAGTTGTTCTCAGATATCTGTACACAAGTCCTAGTGTGCGTGTCAAATGGCTTCGAAGCCGTCGGTCGTCGCTTTACGTCACCTACTACTGTCATTATGAGTTGTCTGTGGAATTTATTCAGTGGGTCATCCGTTATGGGCACTTCGAGAATAGGGTTCTCACAACTAGTGTGTGCGGTGGCTGTTGTTGAGCCGTTGATAGCTTCGGTAATAGGGTTGTCACAACTAGTGCGGGCAGTAACTGTTGTTGAACCGTTAATAGAGCTAGCTGGTTTATCTGACGGATTAACGGCGACAGAGCTTATCTCTTCGTTATGAATCTCTACCCTCGAAAGTGCATCGGCGTTTGTGTTGCTTACACCCTTTTTGTATATGACTGAGAAGTCATATTCGCTAAGTTTAAGTTTCCACCTTGTCAGTCGGGAATTCGGCTCCTTAAGGTTCATGACCCACTGTAGGGGCTTATGATCCGTAAGAATCTTGAATTTTCGACCGAATAGGTACGGCCGGAAGTACTTGGTAGCCCAAACTATAGCCAATAGCTCCTTTTCTATCGTGCTATAGTTGACTTCGCTATCATTTAGGGTACGAGATGCATAGCACACAGGCTTGTCGGATCCTACAGGGCCTTGGGAAAGAATGGCGCCAATGGCCACGTTAGAGGCGTCGGTGGTAAGAATAAAGTCTTTACTAAAATCGGGGTACTGTAGTATGGGGTCGTTGGTGAGAAGAGTTTTGCATTTCTCGAAGCAGTTTGTATAATCAGCGTCAAAGGTGATCTTTCTGCCCTTCTTTAGACACTGAGTCAAAGGTTTGGTCAGTCTAGCAAAGTCAGGGATGAATTTTCTGTAATACCCAACTAACCCCAGAAATTGTTTGATCTCTTTAGGAGTCTTGGGAATGGGATAGTTCTGTATCGCTGAAATCTTGTCGGGGTTTGGTTTTATGCCCTCCCTGCTGATAACGTGTCCTAGGTATGCGGTTTCTAACTTCAAAAACTCGGATTTGTTCATCTGGATTTTAAAGTTAGATTCGCGGAGTTTCTGGAAGACTTTCTGGAGATTCACCATGTGCTCTTGGAGCGAGGTGCTAAAGACGATAATGTCATCCAGATAGACCAGGCAGACGGTGTTCTGGAGGTCCTTGAGCAAATTATCCATCACTCGTTGGAATGTGGATGGAGAATTTTTCAATCCCATGGGCATACGTAGAAATTCGTAGTGCCCATGCTCCACACTGAACGCAGTTTTGGGTACATCCTCAGGGCTCATCTCCACCTGGTGGAAGCCACTGGCCAGGTCAAGAGTCGTAAAATACTGACAGTTGCCCAGCTTATCCAATACGTCAGATATATTTGGTATTGGATATTTATCATCTATCGTCTTTTCGTTAAGTTTCCGAAAGTCTATAACGATTCGCCACTTTACTTCGCCTGATGCATCGGCTTTCTTAGGTACGACCCATATTGGAGAGCTCCAAGCTGATTCGGAGGGTTGTATAATGCCCTGCTCTAACATTTTACCTATCTGTTGTTTAACCTCGTCTCTATGAACATACGGGTACCGATAACTTTTCGTGTACACCGGTTCTTCATCGGTAGTTCGGATCCGATGCTTTACCTTATTCGTGAATGTCAAAGGCTCGCCCTCTATATAAAAAACGTCCGCGTACTGAGCACATAAAGCTTCTAAATTCGCGCGTTCTTCGGCGTTTAAATGGTCCGTACGTAGCCGCGATAGCACTTCGTCGACTCGCGATCGGGGTAGTTCGGTGCTCGGGCACTCGTTCGTATGAACCTCGGCTACTAGCGGGTGGTCCATAGAAAATATTATATCGTGCGGAGATGGATTTACGATCTCTAAGACGCCACGATTGTCTTTTACTACCGTTAGACAGTCCCGAATAAAACAATTGGAGACCATTTGTTCCGGTATAAATGCCTCCCCGTCGTGAATATTAATTGGTAGCCGTACCAACTTCGAGGAATTCGCGGGTACTACGTCTTCGTACAAGTTAACGTTACGCGAGTTATACATGTGGATAGGGTTCATTGCGTTGCGAGTAATTAGTGTCTTGTTCTTTAAGTCAATCTTAGCTTCCCATTTTTCTAGTAAGTCAAGTCCGATGAGTCCGTCAAAGTAATTATGAAAGCGATATACAAATAGTTTTATATAGTCAGAATCCTGAAATTCATTAAAACACGGCAATGACACAGAATAGTTATTACGAGTAGTTGCATGCACATTGGTTACTTCAAAAGGATCATAGTTAAGAGGTGCCTGTGGAAAGTAATTCTCGATCGCCTCGGGGTTGATAAAGGACTGGTTAGCCCCTGTATCAATCAAAAGTTTTAATGGGGGATTGGAAATCTGGATGTATGGGAGTTGCCTTTGGGTTTGCAAGTTAACCTCTATTTTGACTTTCTTAACATCGAACCCTTCTGAAAATCCTGATCGGGATTGCTTGTAGAGGGTTGATGGTTAACATTTTCTGTGTCTGTCTGTTCAGTTATGTTATAGTCGGTATAGTACTGTGGCTCTTCATATTCGAATGTAGGACACTCATACGCGTGTTCATACTCAGGGTAGTATGAGTAAGGTTCGCAACTTTGGTAGTAGTCATTATACCCTTCATAGTCATAGCATTCGTTGAGATTCATCTCACGGGTTTTGAAATAATTGCTGGGCGGCGGGTTTCCCGACTTCGCCCAGTCGTGTCCTGATAGACCGGTGGATGGCAAAGGTCTAGTAACATAGTGACTGACACCACTCATAGGCTTAGGGCCTGTATTTTGAGGTTGGTTACGTGGCATCGCTCTAAATGTGTTATGCTGAGCGTTATAGTTCGGCGGCAAGGCGCGGAACATTTGTTGGGTTCGTGTGGGACCTTGAGGAGGTCGGTTCATAGGGAAGTTAGGCCTCCAGGATTGTTGGGGCTGGAATTGAGGCAAAGGCATAGATCGCTGTAATGGCACATTAAATGGCATATTATACATGGGTGCAGGAGGAACGAATGATTTTTGCACCGGCATTGGTAGCAGCTGCATCGGTTTCGGTGCGGTATTAACTTTAACTGAATCATTACGTTGCTGTAGGTACATGACATTAAGTTCCTCTTGCACATATTCTAAAGCTTTTTCGGCACTGTCAGGACGCATGCACCTTATTCGGGAGCCAAGCGGCTCTTTTAAACCTCGAACAAATGCTTGCATGGTGAGTTTTTTATAAAGAGTGCGTTTAGCCTCTACGGTTGTGAGGATAGTCTCGTGTAAACTCACATACGTCATGATAGTGCTGAATAAATTTTGGCAGTGATCATAAAATTCTTGGGGTGACTTATTGCCTTGGGTAGCGAGAGAAAGGTCGTTATAGAGGGCTGTTTCATCCCTCTGGTCAGAAAAATTATTTATTAGAGAATTTCTGATGCCTTCCCAGCTCTCTGGTATGCCATGTGAATTAATAGTGCGGGCGGCAGGCCCAGTGATTTTATTAAGTATTCCGTTCAGCAAGCATAGATTAGTTAACTCCCTACCAGGTTCCGCGCTCAAATAAGTTGCACATAAATGGTCACATAATCTTATAAATCGGGTCAATACATTGGGGTTGCCATCGAACTCGGGCAACGGCCGTAATGCCTTAAAAATGGTATCAGGGTCCATTTTAGTATCTACGCTACTTATTATAAAATTATCTATATCGTCTTCTTCTAACACAGTATCTAAACTTCTAGACCTATCTGCTAACCTACAACGAGATTGCCTACCAGGTGCAGGACTTGAGGGGTATTCCTTTGGATGGAAAATTTTTGTTAATTTAAAACACTAAAGGGATAAATTCTAGGGGGACAAGCAAGTACAGGAGCAATTCAAGTACTTACATAAATCTCATCTTTGGCTCCTTGTGAATCGATGTCTAGATTCTTCCTCCAGCCGCAGGCCCACAGGTTCTTTGAAGAATTTGGACGGTCGCGCCGCGATCTTCCACGCCGCACAGCAACCAGGAGGGACGGTTTGATTTTAACACAGCCCTAGCTAGCTACTTTGTCCAAATAAATCCTACCGTCTGCGCCAATTACGTAGGCTACAGCCGGAGAACTCAAAAAAAACCAAAAACTTTTTAATTAAATTTAATCTTAAGGATCTATTCTAAATTACAAAAGTTGTCCGAATGCAATCGATGCGAGATATGCAATGAATTAAAATTATATAAAACTAAATAGCGTTAAAAAGTGCATCTAGGTCGCATGAAGACGATCCGTTCTGCTGACTCGGCTCCTCGTGTTGCAACTCGCAGCTCGTGACGCAAGTCGGCTTGTAAATAGATGCGGTGTCCTTAGCCAGCGGTTTGCTATGGGAACGATGGCGTAACACGCGTAAATAAATTGTGACAGTTTGGTTTTAATATTTTCGATATGTTTTTTCCAGTTAAGATTAGAATCTATAGTTATACCTAGAAGTTTAAATTCGTTAATTTCCTGTAAGTCTATTTGTTTTGAAAGAAACCTGAGGTTAAGGGGTAATTTTTGGTAGGGCCTAAATTGACATATTTTTGTTTTTGATAGATTAATTTCCAAATTATGATCATTTAACCATTGTTTTGTTTTTGAGAATGTATTTGTAATAGTATGGTGATCAATTTTATCCGAAGTTTTAAATAACAAAGAAACGTCGTCTGCAAATAGTACACATGAAGAGTTTATCGATTTTGGCAAGTCATTAATGTACAATAAAAACAGGGTGCATCCTAATACGCTACCCTGGGGTATTGAGTTATTTATTATAGTGGCACTTGACCCCACATTAGTGCATTCTTTAGTGTCGTTATCGAAGTAATCTATCTCCACAAACTGCACTCTGTCCTGGAGGTATGATTCAAACCATTTATATGCTTGACCTCTTATACCGGACCCGTACAACTTTTGTAGTAGAATCTTATGGGATACCCTGTCGTATGCTTTCGTCATATCCAGGAATATACCGATAGCATATTTTCTTTCATTTATACAACTGTAAATGTCCTGTAGGTAGTTATATACTGCTAGTGTAGTTGAGCAATTTTTCCTAAAGCCAAACTGGTTATTATCTAAAATTTTATATTTTTCTAAAAAACGACATATAGGAGCAGTAGTGCATTACACAGAGCAGGGAAAAAAATACAATCGCACTTTGGTATGAGCGTATACACAGTACTTGGTCAATATAAAAATATGTAAAATACTATTGAATGTAATTAAAATTAAATTAAATTAAATTAAATTATTATTTTTTCGACGAACAGGGATCATAAGGTAACATTAAAATAATTATTCTTTTAAAACAAACTCACGAATTATAAGCCAGATGCGCCACTACACAATTGATACCACAAGCAAATACAAAACCATAATTTTTCATGGCATTATTATTTCAAGGTTACAATAATATTGTTCGAATTCGTATCATGAACTTATAAAGTATTCCTGCGTGTGAGCGAGATGGTATACATTTTTATATGGCGTTACCACTGTCGCACGTCAGTGTCAACATGATGCAAAGGAAGAATATTTTAATGCTGCACACATCGAGGAAGTGTAAAGGTATGACATGACAGTTGTATTTGAGTGAATGATTAAACGTGACGTCATCAAAACTTCTCTGGCTCTGCAACATTAAAGTATTCTTACTTTTACGTCATTTGTCAATGTATTATTGAAATAATATTGAAGTAATAATGCTATAAGACCTTCTAGTGACCCCCTTATAACTAACGCACGTAATGTTAGAATCATCACACTTATAAAAATGAGAAAGTTTTGGTGTGTTTTTTGTGTTTTTGTATATAGCGGGGTTCAGTAATTATAAGGAAGACACGTTACAACGTTTAGCGTCAATATTTAATCGCGTTTATATGCAACTGAGTTACTACTTATACGTTCAGAAATAGAACTGTTCAGGTGAAAGCTTCGTCGTGATGATTAAAATTCGGTACTTGTGTGCAGGCCCGACGGGGGTGATTACTTTTCAAGAGGCATTACATTTACTCGCTAATGAGAGGCCTTTTGAACTTTCGTAGGATTCTTCGCGATGGAAATGCTTTTGAATAACTTCAAAATATGATAATTATGTTGGTTCTTATACTTGTTTACTTCATCAGATTTATTAAATACAAAGTACTTGTAAATATTATAATTAAGAGGATCTTCCATATTCGTGATACCCTGCAGCGAATGATTGTTAGTCTTTCGTTTTCGTGAAACATTTTTGGAGTGTATTTTTACAATATCAGTATTACCTGTAACTCTAGACACTACCTACATGAAAATTCGGCTTTAGAGGTAGCATTCAGTTGGAAGTACAATTTTTGTAGTGGTGATCCATCCAACTAGCCACCACAGCTACGGACTGATAAAGGCGGGTTCAAATCCCGATCAAGATTAAAATTCCTATTTCAGTTCTAAAGGCATACCAGCTTTTATACAAGTTAGCTTAACTTTAAGCTTAACTTTATAGCATTATCTAATTCATCACATCACAAAGCCAGCCTCAAACAGCCATCGGTGATACAACACAATGACGTCATTACACGGGGACAGTTCCGTTTGGCGGAAGTTGTTTACACTCCTTCCGGAGGGAAACGTTCCGCTTGTACGGACTGTGCCAACGTTTTTAGGGACACAAGGTACGAGACAAGAGATTTTTCAAAAATAGAAGCTCCCGCACACTGTTTCACTTACAACTTACCTGAGTTTTCTGAAGGAATACTTGCTGGTGCCTATAAAAGTCCCATGTTATTAGGCAGCACATTAGATCCAGTGAGGTGGACCATTAATACTGTTATTATCATCGCGGCTGTTATATACAACATATTCTTAATATTATTTTAGTACTTATTATTATTGTAGTGTTGTCCGGCGCTCCACCATCTATAAAAAAGTCGAAGCATTTGCGAACAATCGTTTAAATCACTGGACGAAAAGCGTCAGATACAAAAAAAAGACCTAAACCTTCCTACACGTATACCTACAGTACTGAAAGCCAACTCTCGTGTTTTTTCATGTGATCGGGTATTCAAAACAAAGATCTTATTAGCGAGCCACATTAGGGATCCGCTAGAAATTTATAGCAAATTAAGGACGCTATCGAAATCGGTGAGGAGGACTATAATTATATATTATTGTGGTACCTAGACCTACATATTTTAAGGATTAAGGGAGGTAATATAGAAGTAGTGTTGACAAAGATCATGTGAAAAATCAGAGTTGCCTTGTTACATACTTCTTTTGTTCTGTGTAACGTTTTGACTAATAAACATAATAGAAAACTGGTACCGCGTTAACTGAAAAAAAGATCTATATTAACTCAATTCCAAATTTGTTACTGAACTCCAATAACCATCCATATTGGAACTAGCCCCGTAACCGTTTAGATTGCGACCCAAAAACAAAATCGAATAGGTCGACGGGATTAATGAAATAAAATAGCGATATCGCCCGCGAATCGAGAATAACGCGCGCCCTAATTTAGATAACAACTAGTGTTGTGCGTCGAGCTTGCTGTTCTATAGGGTCATCATGCAAAAGTTAATTGTCAGAAAACAAAGTGGTCTACAATTACAGCAAGTTTTTCCACAATGAAGATAGTTATTATTTATGAAAACGTTTTTGATGAATAGGATAGCTCCTTGTTCTATTTATATCGTGTTCGTAACACGTAAACACTAAGGAATCGATCTTGTGGCCGGACCAGCTCAGGTATAAGTTAACCCATTCTATGCGTAAACCGAAAACTATTTCGAATTCGGAACCGAACACTTACGAAATACCTTGCTAAATTCCAACATAAATATTAGATGTGCCAACCCTGGCTGCGAATGTACCGAATTATCGTAAACTACGAGACCGACCGATACACGCGATACGTGACTCCGTCGCAGCCCTACCAACTACATTAACTAAGTAAAATAGACTTTATTACAGTAATGTAAGGTACACACGGGATGTAGATGGAAGTGTGTAGTTGTAACTATTGGAATTATTTACAGCGTTTATAAAGTGCGACGCCATAAACTGGGAACGATTCCGCTTGAGAGGATCTTTTTAACATAGCACTTAACATGTTTTGAGCTTTACGTTCAGGCTGAAAGTGGTTACTCGCTCTTCGATTGAGCTATTTTGAACGATGAACTAAAACATCCTAGCTATGCTGTGATATAGATACCTACTATATAGCTTACAGTCTCTTTTAAGCAGCATTTAAATGAAATCTGTTTTGAAATGGTATTAGTACCTAACTTACGGAAAATTATCTTTCCATGAGGTTGTATTAAATTGCATAGATTTTATAATAATTACACCCAACTTTAGACTTAGATCTAGAACTTATAAAAGCCATTGCTTTTGTGTCTTAGATTACAATAAAATAACATAAATAAAAGAAGAGTTGATGAAAACATAGAATTTCTTAGCGTTTCTAATTACAGATAATCTCTATTTAGTTTAGGTAAGAAACGTGTCTGCGACCTTGAGCATTGCTACTGCGGAAATGCGTGAAGAAAAAAAAATGCTATAGAAAGAAAAGCGCCAGTTTTTTTTAGGTTTGAAGCACTGCGAGCGAATTCGAATTTTAATGCTTATTAGCAACAGTCGCTATTTAAATAAATGTATTTTCGAAATGAATTTTCTGTAAATAAATAAATGAGTAATAAATATAAATGTGGAATTTTCACGCAGCGCCATCTAGCCCCAAACTAAGCATAGCTTGTACTATAGGAACCAGATAACTGATAGAATATATTGATACTTTTTTGATTATAAATACTTACATAGAATACAACATACACTTCACGTCAATGTTCATCACACAAATGTTTGTCCCGGGTGGGAATCGAACCCACAGCCAGTACAGCAGTCCTACCACAAACTAATACAAAACCATCATTGTTCGTGACAGTAATGTTTCAAGGCTACAATAATATTGTTCGAATTCGTACCATGAACTTGTAAAGTATTCCGGCGCGAGAACGAGACGTCTACTTTTTTATACAGCGTTATCACTGTTGCACGTCGCTGTCAACATGATTAACGGTATGACATGACAGTTGTATTTGAGTGAAAGATTTAACGTGACGTCATCAAAACTGCTCTGCGTCAACAACATTACAATATTTTTACTTTTATGTCATTTTTCAAAGTATGATTGAAGTAATAATGCTATAAGTCGTTTTGGTGACCCCCTGGTCAGAACCGTGGGGAGCCAAGGGATGCAGGAGGCAAGCAGCCGCTCAAAGTGGCGCTCTTTGGGGAACGCCTAGGTTCAACAGTGGACATCTTCAGGCTTATAAAGAATGAATGTTCATGACAGTGAAAGTTTCTACTTACCTAATTAACGACGTCTTACCATTTGTTTAAGTTCGACTTACAACAATATAACCCACTTAATTCTGTATTGAAGTAAAAAAAATGATTTGTTGTTTTGTTACTATTATACAAGCTTAGTTAGATCAACGACCAATATACAGTTTAAAAACACCGAGGCCTTTCAAATTGTCCATCATAATTATATTACGCGACGTAAATTGAAATAATATGTTAATGACAGGTCAACTAGCGGCCACTCGACGTAAGTGGCCATAAGAGCTTTGTCATCAAGTAGACACTTTGTTTGTCTTTAGATCTATGAATAGCTTTGTAAGTATAGTCGTTGTTTGTATTGTGTATTGTTTATATTAGCCAGTTACTGTAGGCACTCAGGCCCCCAAAACGTGGACCGACGATCCGGTGAAACCCACAGGGATCAGATAGATGCAGGAGGCGAGCAGCCACTCCAACTGGCAGCAGTGTTTTTTCCCCGCAGATTTACGTCATCATCATCATTAACACCTTGAAGACGTCCAATGCTGAACACAGGCCTCCCCCAAGGAGCGCCACTTAGAGTGGCCGCTTGCCTCCCACATCCATCGGCTCCCCGCGGCTTTTACCAGGTCGACGGTCCACCTACTGGAGCCCTATACTGCGTCTTCCGGTTCGTGGTCGCCACACTTACGTCATCATCATCATCATCATCATCATCAACAGCCTGAAGACGTCCACTGCTGAACATAGGCCTCCCCCAGGGAACGCCACTTAGAGCGGCTGCTCGCCTCCTGCATCCATCGGCTCCCCGCGGCTTTCACCAGGTCGTCGGTCCACCTTGTGGGGGGCCGGCCTACGCTGCGTCTTCCAGTTCGTGGTCGCCACTCGAGAACCTTTCTTCCCCATCGGTTGTCAGTTCTACGAGCGATGTGACCTGCCCATTGCCATTTCAACTTGCTAATCCTAAGAGCTACATCGGTCACTTTAGTTCTCCTGCGGATCTCCTCATACACTTACGTATTTCGTGATAAAAATCCTTACTATTTGGCAAAATATTTAAACTTGCTATAGTTGATTTGTCCACAAGAAAAAAAGGTAAATTATAGATTACTAAAGAATATTATTCTTCGTGGCTTTTTACAATGTTACTTTGTCAATTTTGGTTTAGCTTATATCATGTTTTATTCATTAAAATATTAATAATAATTGCCGATACCGACCCCCTGGAGAATTTTGCCTGAAAGAAACACTGACTGGCAGTGGACGGCTTCAGGCTCTTCGTGATGATGAAATTGAATAAATGGTATTGATTTATGAACATTTAGAGGTCTTTTCGCAAGCCTGATATAATATGACGCTAATAGGCAAACGTCAAGCGAAATATAGTCACATACTTAATTGTTCAATTTACCCTCTCTTCAATTACTTTTAATCTTTCTAGCATATTTTATTTTAATTTACTTAATTTAAAGATTACTGTTTCCGAATTGACAATGTAAACGTTTCTCTGAGCCGAAAGAGGGTGCCATTTTCATTTTCCCCGTTTGTTGACAATTTCACCTTACTTCCCTTATCTAATGGAGGAAATATCGCTGGCAAAAAACAAGCATTTTATTAATACTTTTTTTTTAACCTTTGTAAGAAAATGGTGACTTTTATTTCAGTTAAGTAAAAACTTTCTTGGTACCCGAACGGAATTTGAACCCGCTTCCATGAAAAACACAAATTACTTACAGTCGTACTATATGAAAGCAATCCAAGCTACCAACAACGAAAAAGGGCGCATAACAGTTTCGTCAATTCAATCTAAAACATTAAAGACTTATTTATTTCAACAATGACAATTCACAGACACTATCGCGCAAGTAGTATAGAAGACATACAAAAAGCAATAAGCTCTAGCGTAAACAGCTCACTGTGGGCGTCATTCGCGGGGGCCCTGACGAAGTAATACGCAGCACTGTTGTATACTCTGTGGTAATAGTGGGGATGGAAGGCGGTGGCGGAAACATGAAGATTGAAAGAATAACGTTGAAATGAAGACGCGCGGGGTAAGGCTGCGTTAGGCTGTGTAATGCGAATCTCGTATCAGGTCGCCTGTTTGGTTGGATTTTTGTTTGTGAGGCTCTATCATAGAGCAATGGCTATTTGCATATAATTTGCGGAATCATCACAGTCCGAAGACGTCCACTGCTGAACATAGGCCTCCTCCATTGAGCACCACCTTGAGCGGTCACTCGCCTCCTGCATCCATCGGCTCCCCGTGGTTTTCACCAGCAGCCCTACCACAAACTAATACGGTTTGTATTAAATCATGGTTCGTGACAGTAATGCTTCAAGGTTACAATAATATTGTTTGAATTCGTACCATTAACTTATAAAGTATTCCGGCGCGAGAACAACACGTCTACATTTTTATATAGCGTTATCACTGTCGCACGTCGCGCGTCGGTGTCAACATGATTAACGGTATGACAGACATGACAAGTGTATTTGAGTGAACGATTTAAAGTGACGTTATCAAAACTGCTCTGCGTCAACAACATTACAATATTCTTACTTTTATGTCATTTTTCAAAGTATGATTGAAGTAATAATGCTATAGAATAGAATAGAATAGAATAGAATCAATTTATTGTCACAGAGAATACACTAGTTTACATTATTATTATAATAGATGCTAAATTAATGCAATTACACTGTGTCTTGTCAAATTATTATAAATATATTATATAATTCATATCGTTTAAAATATGATTAAAGTAATAACAAATTATAATATTAAAAGATTGAACATATTAGTTATACAAACACAAGAATGTAGTTTCTGCTGTATAGGGGCATCGTTCGATAAAAATAAAAATAATAATAATAATAGGTTGAAATATTACTAGTCTGTTTAACCGTACAAAAAATAATATAATTATACCTAGATACATTGTTTATTTCCTTTTATGTTGTTAAATGAACTGTAATTATTCTCTAGATACTCCTGTATACTGTACAGTGTCTTATCCAGTAAAAGCTGTTTAACTCTATTCATAAACATTGAGTCTTTTGCCTCTGTCTTTATACTCTCTGGTAACCTATTGTAAAGTTTCTGACCCATTACAAGCGGGAGTCTTTTTGATATGCTAAGTCTGTGATATGTTGGCTCCAAATGTACTTTTTGTCGCACAGTCCTTTTATTTGTGGTGTCACGTAGCGTGTATTTTGATAAGTTTGACCTAGTATATTTTAAAATTTCAAATATATACAAAGAAACTGATGTCAATATCTGTAGGTCTTTGAAATGACCTCTGCATGTATCTCTAAATTTAGCACCAACAAGCACTCTTATTGCACGCTTTTGCATCTTAAGTACCCGTTCACAGTCTGTAGAACATCCCCACAGTATGATACCGTAAGACATTATAGAGTGAATGTAAGAGTATAAGACGTTGTGATGACCCCCCTGATCATCGGTCTACTGAGTGGGGGGCCGGCCCACGCTGCGTCTTCCGGCTCGTGGTCGCCACTCGAGAACCCCTCTTCCCAATCGGTTGTCAGTTCTACGAGCGATGGTGCCTGCCCAATGCCATTTTCAACTTGCTAATCCTAAGAGCTATAACGGTCACTTTAGATCTCCTATGGATCTCCTCATTGCGGATCTTATCTCGCAGGGAAACACCTAGCATAGCTCTCTCCATTGCTAATTTGCTTATATCTTGCTTAAATAATATGAATTAATGAGATAAATTTAGAATACTATGTAATACAATGTAAGTAACATTGCAATAACTAAGTTTTTGTAAGAGAATGTGGACGAAGCCGTGAAGGGATCTCGTATAAGGCAATAGTGTAGGATGATGAAGTTCCTGTTATTTCTTAAACATTATAGAAGAGTCTGGAAGAAATTAAATGAAACAATAAGGCAACGAATTTTTTTGCTACGTAGCATCAAATCCTCTTTTTAGTGTTGAAGATGAACCATTTTATTTATATTTTTAGTCTACCACATCTAGTTGATCGAATTAAAATCCTACCTCACACGTTTTCTGTCATCATTCAAGTATCTACTTTCCACATCCCACGACAAAGAGATATCGTAATATGCAATGATATGTTCACGTCCCTATTCCGTCAGTAATACCTCTCATGGATGTCTCCTCTCATTGTCCGTAATAAAACCTGACGACGGCGGCGGCGGGCGTCAACGAACGCGTTTCCCGAATGAAATAAATTCGGCTAGGCGGGCGCGGGGCGTTCCCTTCACATGCAAATTATTATTATTGTGGCAGTTTGGGTATTAGCGGGCTTTTTATTGCTGCAACCCCGGCGTTTTCTGTCTCTACGGACTGACGTTTACACTTTCGATGCTTGGCTTGACGTCATCATCCGGCTTTCTTCGGGTCGACTGACGAGAATGGCCGTTTTGATGTGCCAGGGCTCGGGAACTCGCCAGTCCTCGGCTGGGTGAGGTTTTATTGAAACGGTTTAGAAAGGGTTATCGTTGACTGAATATTTTTCTAGTTTTCAGTTTATGGCGGGGTGTAACCGTTGGCTGCTGACTGTTTATTGTTTGGGTGCGGAGCCATTACTGACTCAGTGCTATTTCTAGCTTCATTTACACAGCAATTTTATAAATGTGTTGACTTTTTCTAAAGAAATATTTCCATTATGAGCCTGCCTGCGAATATTGTCTTTGATCCTTCACGATAATGAGTAAGAAATAAAAACTGACTTTAAATACATTTCAACACGATTGCAGTACAACGCCCACTCATATCAAACTATTTTATTTTTCCGAACGACATTGTTTTTGTTCACTTTTAAGTTGCCGGTAAACACCAACACGCCGGTAATTCCAATTTGACTCGGCGCCAGTAATAAGTATGTGAATAACGGGATATCAGACAAGGGGAGCACAGTAAAACACAATGGTTAGCAGCAAACTGATTTATAATATTACGACGGTAGGTACCAAACAAAATATAATAGTAATCGCACCTATCCACAATACTACTTCATCATCATCATCATCATCATCATCATTAACAGCCTGAAGACGTCCACTGCTGAATATAGGCCTCCCCCAGGGAGCGCCACTTAGAGCGGCTGCTCGCCTCCTGCATCCGTCGGCTCCCCGCTGCGGCTGCGGCGGTGTTTCCCTGCGAGATAGGATCCGAAATGAGGAGATCCGCAGGAGAACTAAAGTGACCGATGTAGCTCTTAGGATTGGCAATACTACTTAATTAATTATAAACACTACAAAATTTTTCTCCAAAATCATAAACATGTCACGTTACCAACCAGTTCACAGAACACAAACAACATTAGTTAGAATCGCCACGAGTGCTAATTATGTGCATTCTGCTAAAGCAGCGCTTTTCCGCTGGAATGCGCTAATTATAGCGCTGGATTCCAAGCGCTCAGTCACGAAATGCGTGCTATGATATGAGCTAATTTGAATTAAATTTTATTATAAGTTTATTCAAATCACTTTGACATATTGAAGAAGTGGTGCCAATATGTTTCATATTTAAAGCATTTTTTATTTTTTTATTCCAATGCAAACATTTTTTTTATTACAATATATTTGTGATGGCTTTATTCTTTAGTAAGTTTAACAAAAATGGTTGTCTCATCATTCACTCCTACGTTAGACGTTCACTTATTACATCCTTCAAGATAAAACGGTCTTTGAAAACTTTTGCTTGGCATGATAATTGGAATTTGTGCACATCCTGTTTATACAGATAAAACACGTTAAATACATCAAATGAACATAAAACTAATAACTCCTCATAAATATTCAAATAAAGTCCATTTTGTTTATCGTTGCCAACGTTGCAGCTTTTGTTTCGCAAACCGCGCGAATTTCATTAGCAACATCGCATCGAGTGTAGTTATCTAAAATTCGAGAACATTGTTGTGCAACAATCTGTTGCGAGCGGTCTCGGCTTGTTTGCAACAGTGGACGGCACTCGACCGGCGATATTGAGGTATTTGTGCGACAATAATTTGCTTTGATCGTGCCGTCAACATTCTGTTTTGTAACCTTCAAACAAATATAAGGGTGTTATTAGTTTAACGCGTTTGTTTTATCGCAATAACTCTATTTCCAAAGTCAGACATATTTTTTTTTGTTTTTTAGGGTTTAGTAACGCTAACACGACATAATTCTTCTTATCTTATCCTTATTCTATTTGGGGGCGGTAAGGCCTGCACTGACGTCCCGCATAGGGTGTATTGTGCATTTCCCCCTGCCAGCATTCACCCAAGCCAGCCCAGCTCCTTTATGTATCGGAGCACGGCTCTGGGTCGCTGGCACAACTGTTCCAGTGATGTTACATTAGATGGTGACTTGGAGACCGATTGCAAACGATCCCGCGGTCGTTGTTCTTGTTCGTACAGTAGACGTGTCGTTTCTCTTGTCTCTTCTGTGGCTGTGCATAATAACAGCACATGTTCCACTGTTTCGTTTTCCTGCATACAACCCCGGCACAGAGGACTGTCTGTGGCACCGATTTTGTGCAGGTGATAATTGAGGTTACAGTGACCTGTGATGATACCGACCATAAGGCGGAGGTCTTGCCTCGTTAATTTCAGCAGATTGTTTGTGAGTTTTCTATTTAGGGATGGAAGCATCACCTTTGCTTGCTTGCAATCAGTTTTCCTGTTCCATAGACTTTGCTGCTCTTTCTCCGTGTGAGTGCGCAGTAAGTTTCTTACCTCTGTTGCAGTGGGTTTACATAGTTCCGCTATGCCAACCTCAACTTGTTTCTTCGTTCCTTCCTTTGCCAGAGTATCTGCTTTGTTGTTTCCTGGACACGAGCCATGACCCTTCGTCCACTTTACTACTACCTTATGCTTTTTTGATAAATCTTGCAAGGCCGCATGGCATTCCGATACCACTCTTGACCTTGTTGTAGGTTTCTTAAGTGCATAGATAATGGCTGCACTATCCGTGGTAAATGTAATTTTTACGCCTTCGCGATCTCCGGCTGGTCCTGCAAAGGGTATATCCACTGCTAGTAACGCTCTTGCTGCCAGCAATAAGCCCATAGCTTCCGCCTGCAGAGCTGTGGTGGTAGCCTTCAAGGCTTTTGATTCCGTGATTCCTAGCTCCGGAGAGTAGAAACCACACCCCGCCCCTGTCTTGTTTCTTGCACCATCTGTATAGATGTTGCAGTGGCTATATTTATCTGAGTTAACACTTTCTGAGATGTCGGCCGTCGTGCACAGCTCATACCTTTTGTTATCAAGGTAAGAACTCACTATTTTGTCGGTGCCTTGACAGGCATCCGGAATAATTTTCATTGCTCTCTCTATAATCCTGCAATGGTTTGTTATGAGCCCAGAGCTCTTCCATTGGTCTGTCGATTTAATCCTCAGGGCTGACGCCATTGCTTCCTGTTGTATGTGAAGGTGCAGTGGCGTCAAACCTAGGATCATATTTAGAGCAGCAGATGGCGTCGTTTTCGTACATCCGCTGATTAGTGAGCATGCCAGCCTCTGGACTTGCTGTAGTTTGCTGATCGTGGTAACCAAGTTTGTCCTAGGCCACCACACCACACAACCATAAGTAAGTACTGGTCGCACTATCACTGTGTACAGCCATCGACACAATTTTGGCTTCAGCCCCCAGTCCTTACCAACTGCTCTTGTGGCCTGCCATAGTATGTTTGTCGCCTTTGTGGTAACATGTTCTAGTTGTTTCCCCCACAAAAGCTTACTGTCTAGCCAAATACCTAGGTATTTTACTTCCTTACTGAGAGATAGTTGTGTTCCAAATAAAGTAGGAAGTTTAAGATTAGCTATCTTCGTTTTTCGAGTAAATAAGACCAGTTCAGTCTTTTGTGGATTTACAGAAAGACTATGCTGTTCGCACCATCTTTCAACGATACGAAGTGCCCTCTGCATTTTTTCGCATAAAGTCGCCTCGAAAAGCCCCGAAATCATGATAGCTAGATCATCTGCATATCCGATAGTGTAAATTCCATCTTTGTTCAAGAGTTCTAAAAGTTCGTTCGCCACTATGACCCACAGCAGCGGTGAGAGCACCCCACCCTGTGGGCAGCCTCTCGTAACGATACAACGTGATTCTTTCGAAGTTTCGATACTAGCCGCTCTATTTGACAGCATTGTCGTGACCCAGCTGTTCACTCTTTCATCGACGCCTCGGTTCCTCAGTCCATCTTCTATACTAGGGAACGTCGTCTTGTCAAAAGCCCCTTCGATATCGATAAAAGTAACCAAGCATGACTGCTTGGTCTCCAGGGCGGACTCGATTTTGTGCACTACCTGATGAAGAGCAGTCTCTGTCGATTTGCCTGACTGGTAGGCATGTTGATTTGTGTGTACCGGGTTTTTAACCAGCGGTCCACTGCGGATATGTTTATCACATAGTCTCTCTAGTGTTTTTAAGAGAAACGAGCTAAGGCTAATGGGCCTGAACGACCTTGGATTTGTGTAGTCTGATTTGCCTGGTTTAGGCAGAAACACTACTTTAACTTCCCTCCATGCCTTCGGAATGTATTTCCAGGCAAGACAAGCTCTGAAAATAGCCGCAAGGTAGTGCTTGATTTTATTCAAGCTCCAGTGTAGCAGTGCTGGAAATATTCCATCTACCCCTGCAGCCTTGAATGGTTGAAACGTACTCACAGCCCATGAAAGGGCTTCTTCTCTAACGATAGAATTTGCAAAGTCCCAGTCTTCTTTGCTAGGCTCGTGAAGTGTCTGTGTTGCCCATCCCCTCTCATTGTCTGGTTGACATTCTGGAAAATGGGTTTGTAAGAGTAAATTGAATTGCTCTTGTTCCGATGTGGTGTATGTCCCATCCGGTTTTTTGAGAGTACCCAGTTTAAGCTGTCTGTCATTCGATATCAGTTTCCTTAGTCTTGCAGTTTCGCTCTCCGATTGGATCGAGGTGCTGTATCTTTCCCACGAGCCCTTCCGACTATTATTTATTTCCACTTTTAGTCGGTGTCGTGTCTTTCTATAGTCTTGCCAATCTTTCTCCGCTTTCGTGTTCATGGCTCTGTTAAAATAGTGTCGCGTTTTCTTCCTCAGTTTGCTGAGGTTTTTGTTCCACCATCTATCTTTTTTGTGCTGTATTCTACTGCCTTCCGTTTTTAGGGGACAAGCTTTTTCATAGCTTCCTTTCAATATTTTCACTACTGACTCAATAGTTTTTTCAATGCCATCTGGCGAGAGTTCAGCAGTTTCGCACATTTGCTGAGTCTCGGCCAATGACTCCTCTAAACTTTCTCTAAATATGGATTTATCGGTTTTCTTCGGATTTCTATAAGTACGTGGTTCATGTCTACCTATTTCTAGGCTGAACCTGACCCTCCTATGGTCCGCACAAGAAATCTCATCTACTGCTACTCGCCAATCGTTTATCATATCTGCGATTTCGTTTGTAGCCATTGTTATATCAATTATCGTTCTAGCCCAGGACGTAACGAAAGTTGGTTCAGAGCCATGATTCAAAATATTTAAGTTGTGTCTTAAGGTGAAGTCCAATAGGTCCTTCCCTCTTTCATTTGTATCTGGGCAGCCCCAAATAGTACAATGTGCATTTGCATCACAGCCTATGATGCATTCGTATTTGTTTAGTGAGCAGAATTGCATTAACTGCTCCAGCTCTGGGGGTGGTGATTCAGCTGTAATATCCATGTATACAGAAGACATAAGTATAGTGTGCATCTTACCTTGCAATCCTGTTTCCAGCCTAACCACTGTTAGATCATCAGTACACAAGTGTGTCACTAAGGACGCTTTAAGAGGATTGGGAACGTATATAAATGTCCTCGTTTTACGTTGTACCGGGGGAGTGAAAACTGTGCCTCGAAGGGCGTGGAAACCACTCACCTGTCCTCGACTTAAGTAAGGCTCCTGGACCAGTGCTATTGTGTATGGTTGCTCCTCCAGGGTTCTTCGCAAAGCTGCGAATCCTGTGACGCTGTGTTGGATGTTGGCTTGTACGATGTTAATTTTACTAAAATTACCTAGCCTGCATAAATTACCAGCCTTAAGGGCGGTTCCAATGTTTTGGTCTGTGTGTTTTTTTTCTGAATTTTTATTCCCGAATCCATCCATTTTTATAGTCCCACGTCCTACTATCTACATGCCTTTGGCGCGAGTGGTTGGCCACCCACCTTATTGTTTTGAGGATTGGGCAGTGGAGGGTCCGGCCCTGTCCCCGTCGACGGATGAAGCCGGCGAGAAGATATTCAGGCCCATAATGTCGCCCAAAATATCATCCTCGCCACCATCACCTACCTCCAGAAACCGATCCATCTCCTCCCTTGTCCAATCCGCATCCTCAGAGGGTGCTCCATTGACGCCACCGTCAGAATCCTTCGGCCCACATGCACCACTCGTCGTGGCACATGCAGACGTCAGATCCCCCGGCGGCGCCCCCACAGCATCCCCCGACTTGTACCCCCGTATCTTTACAAAGATCATGCCGGAGGTGTAGTATAGTCGAAAGTCTTCCTGCTTCAACTTCTCGACGTCTTCGGGTGGAATGCCCATCACCAGGACATGGTTGAAGCATTCACCCTTCTGTCGGACTCTGTGTGTGAAGATGGGCCAATTCTCAATACCGATGTCCTGATTGAGCTCCGCTAGGAACTCCCTCAGAACGAACGGCCATCGAGCAACATCTTCTCTGTCTTCTCCAAAGTCCGGTACATATATAATACCAGTATGGTACCGAGGCAGGTCACTCTCCGGGATAACTTTAAACCCCCCTGACCCCTCCCACAAACCTGGCAATTTCTCAACCGTGGTGCGGAGCCAGTCGAGAGTAAAATCATCCCGCGGTGTCATCCTGAGACAGCCCCGTGTTAATCTGGGTAGCTGTCTGTATAGCGGTAGCCTTCTCTCCTCCCTCGGCTTGCCGCGATTGCTCTTAAATAGAAGGTACTGCACCTTGTCTATCGTCTTCCTCAGTAGGGTAGCACGGTCCTCGTCCATCAACATGCCTCCTTTGTCCATGACAACCACGCGGTGATATGTCTTGGCCGCGTCAGCATATGAGGTCGGTCCGCTTGCCTCTCCTACCTGTCCTGTTTTGGGGTTGTTTGTGACAGCCGCAACAACTCCACCTTCAAGGCGCGCTTTTTTGTCCGCGGCCGTGCAGCCCGTGGGTGATACTTGGTCAGAGCTTCTCTGCCGCTTCGCACCCCGAGTGACATCATCCCCCATACCTTTATTATGTCTGACTTCAGCAGTCACCGCAGTCTCTGCCATGTCGGTTTCGGTACCCGCAATCACCTTTCGTCCCTTTCCTACACCTGACCCGCTAGACGGGCCGGTCGCTGGTTGGGGTCTAGTCGGCTTTAGGGTCGACACTGCTGAAACACCGGTTTCCTCACTTCCCTTTCGACCCTTCCCTACACCTTTGCCTTTTGGCGGGCCGGTCGCCAGTTGGGGTCTAGTCGGGGGGAGGACCATGCACGGCGCAGAGACTACAGCTTCCACTGGGTCGACATTATCTGATTTCCTCGGAACGAGGTTCATGTTTTCGGCCATGGCCGTACCTATGCACACCTGTCGCTCTTGGGGGCCCGAGCGCTGCTCTCCAATGTCTACCACCATCGAGCAGTCACCCTTGTCCTTATCGATGACGGCCGTGCCTTCCGGGTCAACGCGTGCCATGCACGCCACGACAGCCGGCGCGAGGGCCGACATGCCTGGCAGCTGTAGCACCCCTTCCCGTTGCTGACGGTAGAAGGCGTCGACCCGCTCTGCTTCACGCCTCATACGTTCCTTGATATTTTTACGGTAGTTTTTACCACCGTTCCTATGTACGTTAGGCGAGGTATCGTTTGGCCCAGGAGGCTTCCCGCTACCCCGCCCTTTACCTGCATCCAACACAGCGCCGGATGCCCGCGCCGTCGCCGCCGCCGCCTCGCGCTCTAGTAGCCGCTGCCGTCTGTGCTGCCACCTCTTGTTGCGCGCGTGTGGGCGCACCACGTGCCCTGGCCCGCTCGTCTTCTGCACTGGTCCAGGCCCTGCTGCAGTATCCGCCGTCGGTCCAGTAGCATGTGCGGCCGGCGAGGCCTGGGACACCACCCCGCCGTCGCCTTCGGTAGCCAATTTAACACCGTCCGGCCCGGGAACCGGAGGGCGCCGGGTGCTGGCCGGGTCGCATGGCATAACACGACATAATATACGTAGGTTGATATTAATTACGATTTTATTACCAACAAAAAAATTGTTTTCATTCTTTTAACTCTGCAATACTCCCAACGATTACAAAACGCACTACAGTTAGGTACTAGCTATATTTAAAATATCTCCGTCATTTAAATAAAATGATCAGAAAAATATTTTTGTAAGTACTTAAAAAGGTATACTTTCATATAGATTCTACAGAAATTCCAACAAAAACAGTATAGTTTCAGCGGGGATAATAACATCTCGTATTGAATATTAGTTACGATTCCCTTAAGGATCATGCCTTAATATCAGGTTATGAATGCTTGAGTGAGAGACAAATTCCTTGAGCTAGGAAATTCATATTTACATTGGATTCCTAAATTGCTTCATTTGCAAATAAATGGTCTCTGAGTGAGCGGTGCTTATAACGGCCCACTGATTCATGTAATGAATTTTCATGTGATTCTTACTACTACTACAATAATCTTGTAAATACTTACTTTAATTCTTTAAGTTATAAATTTTTTCCAATATATCTCTAAAGGTATAAAAGAATAAACATAAAGGCAGGACGTAAGGATTCAATTTAAATTTTGGTATAATTTTTACAACAAAAACCTTACTGTTATATAAAAGTGAAACGTTGCTAGTTCGTTGAACGTTATTTTATTTTGTTAGGTTTCTATGAGACCTAAAACAATAAGTATTAGGTATCCTACTTCCATAATTTGCGATATTACCTAACCAAAGCCAAAGTTCCCAATCCTTAGGTATTCCAAGCATCGCAAAATCTCAAACTCCAGTTAGGGTTCCTATTCAACAGATAGTTGGTATGAGATCTTTTGTTTGTTGTTGAAATAGACGCTACCTATGGAGTTTCTATTGAAGTTTCCAGTGGAAGTTTCACAGATTCGTGCAGGAATTGAATTTATAAACTGTCCTATACCTAGCCTCTATCCTATGTATAGAAAGGTGCACAAAATCATATTCAATCACTTAAGAAAGACTTGAAAATGCACAATGAATTTAAGGTGGTACGTCACGCTCTACTGGGCAATCACAACCTAATACAAAACCATCATGTTTCATGGCATTATTATTTCAAGGTAATAATATTGTTCGAATTCGTACCATGAACTTATAAAGTATTCCTGCGTGTGAACGAGACGTCTACATTTTTATATGGTGTTATCACTGTCGCACGTCAGTATCAACATGATGTAAAGGTATGACATGACAGTTGTATTTGAGTGAACGATTTAACGTGACGTCATCAAAATTGCTCTGGCTCTGCAACATTAAAGTATTCTTACTTTTATGTCATTTGTCAATGTATGATTGAAGTAATATTGAAGTTATAATGCTATAAGACGTTGTGGTTGCCCCGCTGCGCGCCAAATTCAAATTTTCTTGCGTTTTATTCTAATTACAACTTAATTACTCAACGCAAGTACATGAAAACTGGTTTTCCGCAAATAAATAGAATGTATCAACAAATTAGGATTAACAGTATCACTTATATAAATATCATTGGTTTAGCAACAATTGGCAATAGACTGAAAAACGTACCCATAATGCTGGCAGCGTTGCCCCGCTGTATAGCGAGGCTGATCCTTTGACCGAAGTAGATGCCAGCATTTTGGTCACGTGCCGATTCAACCAAATGCCCCGCCAAATCCTTGTAAATGTCGAAGGCTCCCGGTCCCGACGGCCCCAGTGTCTCTACGCCAAACGGCACAAATATGAAGCCTCTGTCAAGGCTAGAATATTTGCGCCGCTTGGCGGATTCCGCAGCCGTAGCAGCGCCGCGTACCTGGGGTGACATGTCCGGAAAATGGGACGGTGAGAGTGTATCAACACAGGTGGCGTCCTACACTAAAGGCCGGCCCATCTTCCAGGGGATGAGCGTCATACCATCGGACCTTTTACCGTCGTCGCGAATGAGGCCATTGGGCTCTAAGACAGCTGCGACGTTGATGTTTCCGAAGGCCCGACGTATGACGTCATTCAGAGCACTATGGCGAGGTATACGGCCAGCACTCCTACTGCATGATAGACCATGGTGGCCGAGACTATTGACCCTTTCGCCGCATTTGCATCGATGGGGAGCAACACAGGGAGCACCGATGCGCAGTGATATGGCTAGACGGAATGTGTTGTTATCTAGCAGTGTTCCGAGGTGGTGTGATGGCAGTGCCTGCAACCAAAGACCTGACTCTCAGCCTCAGCGAGAGGCAGCTAAGAGACGAGCACGTTCTGTGAGGTTACTGGACGTATCAACAAGTTTCTTCCGTTCCAGCTCACAGAGCGGCGCGTCCCACTGCCTCTGCGAGGACAGATTTTTAGGCAGGCAGCTACTTGGGCAGGCCATTTTCCAGGCGTTAACTGCTTCGTTTAAAAATGAAATATCCAAAGTGTCATTACCGTTAGATAAAATTGAGTTTATTAAATTTTGAGTGCTTTTAACCGAAGACAGAAAAGCTGGTAACGAAACACTTGAAATTTTGCGGATACCTAGGCCTCCCAACCGAATCGGTAGTGAAGCCTGGCACCATGTCCGTTCATCCAGAGAAATGTTAAAAATGGAGGTGAGCGTATCCTTCACGATGTTGTCCATCTGTTGTAATAAGTCTGGGTGATTCCAAAGTTGGTAACACCTTAAAGAATACGTAAATTTAGGCACAAACAAGCAAAAGCGAATAATGATAAAAGCCATGTGCAAGTTAATTTTAGAGAGTCTGTCCGAAACCGAACGAAAATTTTGTATTTTCTCTTCAATGAAATCCGCAACCGATTCATCAAAGATTGGAGAGCCTAGGAGGCGAAGGGAACTGTTGTCAATAATTTTTATATTTGGAGCTATTGAACTGAACGCAGTGATAATTTCATCTCTTGTTTTGCAAGAGTCGGATGGAAATAGTTCACACTTTGAAAAATTTAGTTCTAGCCCGATAGTTTGGAATTCAGAAATAAGCAAAGTCAAGTCTTTAAAAACTGTGTTGGCATCGCCTCCTATCGTCCCGTCGTCTAAATACCACACGTTGAATTTTGATTCAAGACGTTTAATGATGGGATGGATCGCGAGACTGAAAATAGCCGGCCCAAGTGGATCTCCCTGTTGACAACCCACTTCTGAAAAAAGGAGGTCATTCCGATATATTAATTTAGAATTTTGCCCATAACATTGCCAGAGAAACCGGTAAATTTCAGGAATTTTATCTTTGACCTCAGCCAACAGGGATCCTCGGTCAACGGAGTTGAAAGCGTTTTTAACGTCCACCTTTAACAACACGTCTCCTCCTTTATTCATCAAAAAGGTTCGTAAGGCATGTACCGCCGCCTCACAGCCGCCACGTGAGCCAAAACCAAGTTGAATGGGCTGAAACTGCTGCGAAAGCACCTGGCTTTTAACCCTGCAGAAAATTTTAGCAGTGAGGCGACGGTATGTAGTGCCAACAGCAATAGGTCTTATGCCACCATCTTTCTTAGTAAGTGCACATAAGTTTGCCCCGTATAAAATACCAGTAATATTGTTGTTGACACCACCTGCCAGCATAAAATTTACCAGTTTTGTAAGAGCAATGACCAGACTGTCCCCAGTGCTGCCGCAACCACCACTAGTTAAATCTTTTAGGTGTTGTGGCGTGAGGGCATCTAGGCCGCCAGCGGAGCCACTCTGGAATGAGGATAAAGCAGCTGTCACATCTTGAGCCAACGCAGAAATGACAGTGCTGTCGTCATCCGGTGCTGGTAAAAGATTTGGTCGTGCTGCTGCAGATGGATGTTTGGAACGCAGCGCTGTAAGGGTATCCAAAGTATTAGTAAAGTATCCTTTGTGGCTATAGAATATAATCCTTCTCAGAAACAAAACCATCCTTTTCATTTTCCAAAAATACAAGCTCCCGGCTGTTGGATTCGTTTATGCTCAGAGCGGCACATTAAACCCGAGCTCGCTCCTAAACACACGAATGTACTAAGAGCACGCTGTATATTTAACAATGCCATAGAATAGTTGCTCTCAGTTTCGGTTACAAAGGCAGACATAAAAGCGAACTCGCTCCTGCAAACCTGTACTACAACTGACCCAAACCTAACAATGGCTATTTAACATACATTGCTTACTATGTTCCTGTAAAGTATAAACGCAGCTCCAGCGAGCAGTTAATACAAACTGCAAGTGGAGATAATGACGTAACACTGCAGATACTCCGCGCTGAAGCGTCTCGTAATGACACTAGCTACTTAAAACTCGCCCGTTGTAGTGTTATGTTTAGAACAAACCACATTGCTGGCGAAGTGGGCCCCTCTTCTTTACTGACGGCGGTGAGGCAACAATGTATGATGAGGAAGAGGCAAGTGCCTGTAGTGCTAGCGTTTTGACGTGTCGCAGCGAACGCTCGTTTATCTACACGAGCCACTTGACGTTAATAATGGTAGTTATGTGTCACTGGGTGTAATTAAATAGCCATTCTAAGGGCGTTTCCTGAAAGAGCTCCGGTGACAAGCTTGTCCTTATTATCTTGATTATGTTGTGAGATTTGACAAAGGAATTTGTCAGAAGTAGCTGAAGATAGGTATTCTGTTTATTTCTTTTTTTAAATTGAGCTCTTGATTGAATTTATCTCTTACATGGCGTGAAAAATTCTTCTCTAAGCTGAATACGTTCGTCTTAAAGTTCACAGCCATTAGTATCCGTTTTACCGTAATCGTTGAACCGGACACGAAAACTAGCGATCAACTAATTAATTTAAATTTCGGTAGTAAAATGTCTTATTCAAAAAAAAATACTGGGTTATGATAGCTATTTGATTTTGATGAATGGAGGACATTTACCACTTGGGCATATCTACTGTTTTGTAGTTGATTGGGCATTAAAACTTACTTAGATTAGACAAACTAAAAACCTATTGAAATTGAATTTAATCACCTTGTAGACCTAAGAGCTTATAATTTTCATTCATACGACTCCAAATAAAATGGTACCATAGCAAAATGATGATGATGGTGATGATGATGACGCAAGTGGCATCCAATGGATCAAATTAAACAGATCACCCGCGGAAATTGATCTTGTTTTGGCGATCTTTGTGAAAAACTTACGTTTTACTGTTTTTGTGTTGAAACCACTGAAACTTGCAATCAAACACCACAATTAACTTTTGTAGAGAAAATCAGACCATTCTGGTAATTAACATCGCCTGCTATCCTGCACGCGCTAATTTACAAGTCCTTGTGTGTGAGCAAGAGAGCAAACAATTATAATTTCCACCAGACTTACGTGGTAAAGCAACTGTGGTAGGGGTGCTAGTCTTTGTAAGTTGATCAGTATTAAAATAATGGTTTGTCTTACAGCTGACTCAAATCATTATCACAAATCCCACCCACCTACCGAATCAATACTACTCAATAACGAGGCAAATAAGAGAATATTTTGCTTATTTTTCTCTCTATAAAATAGTGTTGGTATTGATTTAAATTGTTTCATATTTGGGGCGGTGCGTACGTGCTGGAACAATGGTCGGCGCGGAACCATACAGGTGGGCACACGGAGCTCTTGGTTCTAGGACAATGGAGGGGTTTATTTAATCAGTTAGTAATACAACTATAAATAAAATACCTAGACGAATAAAAATATTCAATTGTAGAATCAGTACCTAAGACTGACGGTTTCACTGGCATTAATTTCCAAGGTCCAGAACCAAGTAAAGCCGTGAAACGCAAGAGAAAAGTAGCCGGGCAAAGTGTCATTCTATGGGAAAGGCCTTCTATGGGTTCAGCAGTGGACCTTTTCCCGCTGATGATGATGTAAATAAACTTATTTAAAATCAGGGGCCACAGCTTATAAAATATCGATAGAATCAAATGACTCTAAAAAATCACCTTCTATCCTGTCCTCCCTCTACAAAACTAGGTCGGTATATTATATACCATTAGAGCTCGTATTAGGAAGTGAATAAAGGTCCTTAAAGTAGTGTCAACTAATTTCTGCTTCTGACAGTTTTTTTTTCTTCTTATATTTTGGCTCCACACATAGTGTATTTAGCCAGTGTCAAGTATTATATTTTTCAGTGTTATGAATATTTCAGGTTAAGTCAAGTCTAAGTCATAGTCCAGTCAAGTCATGCTCCAGTAAAGTGGTGGCAACATTACTAGAAGCTTCTACGGAATTTTGGAAGCAACACGAAAAACCACGTTTCACCACATTATATCACTTGCCTACACTCATGCTCGTAATTCAGCATTTAATGCGTAAAACGCCACCAATTTTAAACATTAACACTGGAAAAAGCACAAGCTTTGAGAAATAATACAATGCAACGACGTGAACTTTTCCGCGTTCCCGCCAAAACTCCTTCTGACAGTTATCTTATTAAGTTGTTATCGGAGTAAAGTTTTCGGGTACAATAGTTGGTTGTTTCAATAATGGATTAGTTTTTTTTTAGATTTTTTTTTACTTATGTACTTAGTTTGGAATGATGCCTTAAATTTATAAAACAGTTATTTATTGTGACAAACATAACATAACCAATAATAAATATTACAAAGATTTTTCACGAGTGATTAATAATTAATCATTAATTATTCTTATGCTGTTTTTAATTAACTTTTGATTGACAGAATAAATAAAAGTATCATAAAAAAGGCTACTTAGAGCATTTATAAATAGAGGTGGCAAGGCAAGGCGTACCCTTCTGCCGCTTATGTGGCGCTATTTGGTCATACACATTATCATAGTGTGCGTGCTTTAAGATGGTGTGCGGCGTGCGTGTGTTCTCCATACAGATGCTCTGGGGGATTTCTGTGCTCACGTATAAAAGCTTTTTATGTATTTCCTTAGCCATAATAAAATCATGTACTTACCTTCTCATTATTCGATGAACCAATATCACAGGGTTTGGTTTTATTGTATAACATAAATAAAAGTGTGAGAATGGGGCTAAAACCGATACTTGTTTTTATTGTCGGATATTAACTAAGTACTTTTAAATAATTACCGATTGCATTATTTTCTGGCTAGAAAACCTAGTTTGAATTGCAGTTTGTTTAAAGCCTATCTACATAGGGTTAAATTAAAAGCTAATCTGTGGTAAAGGTCAGTGCACTTCTAATGGGAATGAACTGTTCATTCACATATAAAACCACCAAATAGTATAGTATGCCTGCCGCATGCAAATCCATCGTATTATGCATGGCTGCTTGCTTGCAGGTTTTCCTTGAAACACCCAATCCATTTTCAAACAGCATTAAGTAGGTATTTTACTTACATAAGCTATATACTTGCTTGCCCCTACTTAGCAAATAACCCTACGATAACTACGTCTCAGATAACGAGTACTTACGCGTCCTTGACTTACTTTTGTTCATGTTCTTTCAAAGTATTCGAAATTAGTATTTGCTGCAGGTAATAAATAATAGGCATACACTACTTCATAAGACAAAACTACAGTAAAATCCGAAAACAAAAAGGGGTAAAACTGAACAAACCAAAAAGGGCTATGAATCACAAAGGCACGATATTTCATTTTTGTACAGATTTTAATCGACAGACTGTTAAATACTTATTTACTGCATTTACAATATTGGCCTTCGCTATTAATTATGCGTGTATACCTCGTCCCCCGTGAGAATTGGCAGAAAATAATGCTTGTGGAATATAACGTTAACATAATCCATTGGTTAAATGCTCTAAGTAAGAGCTATAATGGTGAAGGTCACCACAATAATACGCGACCTCTATGACCTATTCCAGTTAATAACGGTCAAATGGACATAATGTAGTCACGGTAAGGATAAAGCCAGAAAAAATGTCGAATTGATAAAATCAAATCATCCAATTATATTTTAATGAACGCTTTCTGACCGTATTACATTCAATAATCACATGATAATGATTATTATTCTATTGAGTAACGTAATTTCTTTGTGATTGTTAAAATATGTTTCAATACTTAATTATATGATAAGGATAGTAGGTATTTTATAAATAGAGATTTATGATTTTTATAGAAATATCACCTGCTTATAATTTTTCTACAAAAAGTATATGTTGGGCATTAATTAATTAATGAGTTTTACAATGAAACAGAGCAAAGTTAGTGTTTGCAATTACGCAGTAAGTCACCACCACTGATTTCTACATCGCGGAAATAAGCAACTCGACCAGACCGATAATGTTAGAAGACTGAGGTGTGATTTTTCAATGACTATAAACCATAACCCGACCAAAACCAAAAACCTTCGTTTTTGAAAGTTTGGTTTAAGAAAAATGCACATTTTCTTTCACTGTGTTTTGTTTTATCCAATGAAACTTTTATCTGAGTTCTGAAAACTCCCATCTAAAAAAGAATAAAAGTATTTGAGTTAGTTTCATATAGTAAAGTAAGTATAATTAAGTACTACAAAAAAAAACAAAAAAGAAAAGTGTGGTTAGATTCATTCTTTTAAGTACGTTTATAGAAATAAATAAAAAATAATGATGTAGATAATATCTAGAAAATCATTATACATGACGTATTGTAAATAAATAAATGGTAATAGGTACGGTATAGTGCTAACGTCTACCGACCAGAACTATGTTTCGAAAAATGTAAGTTTTCATTTCTATTATTGTGCGCAAATAATTATAACCGAAAAGAAAATCCCGATTACGATTTTACGGTAACGCAAAAATGCGACGAAAACTGTGTTTCTTACTCTCTTTCTCGTTTATCTAGCTTCCATAAGCTCTCCTATCGTTGCATGACAGCCACTAATGTCAACAGTGTCCCGTTTCAAATTTTCATTAATCCCAGATTTCTCGGTCCCGCGAGTACGTCCTAGTAGTCCCGGGACACGCGAGCGGGACACTGCAATTACACCGTAATGGATGTGCTAAGCATACGCGGTTTCGGACGTCCACGAATATAATGGATCGCGGGTTTATTAGCGAGTTTTGTTTGCGAGCGCTGTAATGGATGAAATTAGGTGGAAAAAGAAAAAAACAGGTATTTGGCGCTGGCACAGTGGGTTTTTTAATTTGCAGGTTTCTACCATTCTATACGTTAAAATATTCTGCATTCTGTGTGAAATGTCCGCTCATATTTATTTATTTATTTATTTATTTATTTATTTATTTATTGTTTTTTAATAGTTTAACAATGTTGATGTACTTTCCATGTCTGAGGAAGGAGGGACCTACGCCTCATCACATTGCTTGGTAAAACCAGGGGGGTCACCACAAGGTTTTATAGCATTATTACTTCAATATTACTTCGATCATACATTGACAAATGACATAAAAGTAAGAATACTTTAATGTTGCACAGCCAGAACAGTTTTGATGACGTCACGTTTAATCGTTAATTCAAATACAACTGTCATGTCATACCTTTACATCATGTTGACACTGACGTGCGACAGTGATAACGCCATATAAAAACGTAGACGTCTCGTTCACACGCAGGAAGTTCATGGTACAAATTTTTAATTTTTTTTATCGCATACATAGATCCTGGACCCTAACTAGGATTCCCTGTATTTAGGGACACAGGAACTACGAGGACCATGCTCCCACAACACAGAACAAGTATTTGCGATTTTTTTTTCAGGCACAAATACTTGTCCTGTCGCGGGAATCGAACCCGCCATTTCCGGGTTATGAGCCGACCTGCTCAACCACCACACCACGGATGCTGGCTTTGCTGAATTTGAATAATATTATTGCAACCTTGAAATAATAATGCCATGAAACATGATGGTTTTGTATTAGCTTGTGGTAGCCCAGCTCATCGTGCGTGATAGTGAAAAGCTCAGTCTCCCTCACTATAAATTTTGTCCATATAATTATTTTTACGTTTACCTTTTTCGTAAAAGTGCCATATCTTTCCTCTTTTATTTATTCCATACTTTAAAAGTGGAATAATTAATGTACATTTGTATACTAATTACAACTGTTATAATTAGAACCGTGGTTTGATGTGTCAACTATATAACTGCGTGCCATCAAACATCTTAACACGATATTACTTTGACCGCGTTCAATGACGTTTCCTTGTTTCTTGGTTATAGATCTAGTATTCCAATTTAAGGTCCTTTTCATTCTCATTTCAAAATGAATATCAAAAAGTAGTAATAAACATTAAAAATAAAATTATTGGCAAGAAATATATTAATACAAATCACATTTTCAGTTCCACTATCTAAAACGTTTCTCCCACTTCCGAGGTACGAACACAATACCCGAAATAATAAGCACAAAAATCCACGGCGTTATTTCAAGTTGTCACTGATTTTTGTTAAGCGAAGCGCTTTTAAAAAGTTATTCATTTTCCATTGTATCTGTTCAGCACAAATTGGCACTTATTTCGTTCCATTGCGGTTGCTCATTTCGCTCATTTCGCTTCAGGGAACCAAATTAATGTTTGAACCATCGCGTCGCGTCCGCCAATCGCGGAACGTTTAATTGTCCTCATATTTCGTTCCCGCACACAAATACCATCGCAAATTAGCTCGTAAGTAAATATTCAGTAATTTCATCGCAATATTCGTGGCACATATTTTCTGTTTATTGCTATGTTAAAATAATGTAATTTCGAAAATATTTTATTGAACGAGCTGTTTCTATAATTAATTTGTGCGGTGTTTTCCATATTCACTCAAATTTTCAGATGAAAATATTGTCGTTTTCAATGTATTTTATACTAATGTATGTTGTTCGAGTATTGTATACTACGGTCGTGTTCGATGCTACGAACCGCTCGATCTATAAATCTTCGTAGAATTTGTACACTGCGGCGCTACGGCGTAACGGAGCTACGGTATAACGAAGCTACGGCGTAGTGCACGGATCGTAGCTCAAGTAGCACATAAAACATTGCTCCAAATATTGAAGCCATGACAACACCACTTACAGCTGACTGGGTATATAAATGATCACAATCTAATTTACTCTAGTAATAAGCATTATTTTTCTATCTCTTTAGCAATTTATTAAGTAATAGTACACGACGAAATGTAATGGTGAAATAAAATACATGATCCATTATGTAGCTTTTATATTGTAGTTGATACATTCACTGTAATCAATTGAGGTAATTCATTTTATATCTGTTATTTATTATGCTCTAGTTAGGGAGTAGTAGTCACTTGTAATTGATTGTTGCGATGTTATAGAGTCGTTTTATTAGCTCCTCAGAAATAGTTTAAATTTTTTAGTGTATTAGAAACTAAATAGAAACACCCTTTTTTTAAATTACCGTGGTCTAGGTTTAATATGGCCTAGCTATGTTTCGTAAGATAAATTTGAAATAATGCTGAAGTAAGCATCCTGCTGCTTGGAGGTTGAAAACTGGTTGTAAGTGAAGTCGCCATAAAACAAGAGCTCAAGTAGAGAGCCTACTCTTCTATAAACCATCAGTAGCAGATCACTTTATGACGCTATTAATATTGTAACTTTTCTGTAAAGTTCGTCTAGGTAGGTACCACCGCTTTGCCAGTTATTCTGCCGCCAATCTGTAGTCTGCGAGCACTACTGTGTTCCGGTTTGAAGGACATTGTAGCTAGTGAAATTACTGGGCAAATGAGCCTTTATGACCTGATCTCACAGTCTAGTAATCTGATTACTAGACTGTGTGATGTCTTAGGATGTCATGCGCAGTGCAGTGTCACGCGAAACTTTATTACTTCAGTTCCGTACTGCACTGCAACTGTTATGGGCGGCCGTGTCACTTAACATCAGGTGAACGACTAGCTAATCACGTCATTCATTCACATAAAAAAAAACAAAAAGACACAAGAAATTCGTCTAATTTTCGGTATTTACTGCATAATCATATTGAAAATTCAAACTTCTCGAAGTTGGTAAGACCGCTGGAAACAACTACTCATGGTACCACCGTAATGAGTACTTCTAACCTAAACACAGAGTGTGGGAGCCGCCCTGTGGCATTACCGCCGGATCCAGCCCGCTGTGCCATTACTGCCACTTTACATTTCGTGAAAACAACTCGTAACCTACGGTCATTCGATTTAATTTAATTTTCACCTAGAATTGTAGTGTTCATGGCGAAAAACAGTTGCTTTTTGTTCAAAATGTCTTACTCTGGCCATTTGATTTTACCTCAACATGACCACTTAAATGAACTTTTCATGTCACACGATGGGCAAAAAAGCATGGATTTCATAACTTTAACATATTGACACTAATCAGTAGGTAGGTATGAATTTATGTGACCTTTTAGTAAAAATGCTTAGTCTATAAAACGCTTGGTTAACTTAACACTAACCAATAGTACTAACTTATAAATTATTGAACAAAAGTTATGCTGAAACGTTCCCAATAAATACGTAAAAGCGCGCCCACTGCAGCTTTACAAATATCGAACACGACCAATTTGCACAGGTGCTTTTACATACGAGCATGTAAGTTCGAACCGGACACGCGATTCGGCCGGTTTACTGCTGATTCAACTAAATTGCGGCCGTTTCACAGCGCTCGAAAATTCTCCACAAACGTATGAAAAATGCTAATTTTTTCCAACCACGCGGTAATTTTGTGCCGTAAACGATTTCTTCGTTGAAACTTTCGCAAATCATATGGTGTTGCCGAAAATGTGAAATTATGACTGCAAAGGTGGTGTGTGGTATTTATGGCTAAACGGTAACTATGGGGTATTTTATGAAGGAAATATTTATATAGGTTTTACATGCAATTTTAAAAGAATTAGATGTTTAATATGTAGAAGTAGCTTAGAGCTTCGTTAGTATTCTTTAATTTATTTAAAACTAAAAAATAAAATTTAACGCCAATGAATAAACTAGGTATCACTATTACCTCACTACTACGTATCCAGCACCTCAGGCCAGGACTCAAGCGACTACTTCCTGACATCTTAATAAAAAGATAGAAGTTATTTAATGAATGAATCTGAATGTTTTTTTAGTATATTTACACTCATCCTGACTATAATATTTTAATAAGCAGAGCCACGCCTCGCGATCTACTACCGCACTAAATGCCTACAACGCACCTAATTAATTTAATTACCGACACTCACGACGCGTCCGGAAACATGTCTTCAAATAATTTCTCATCCGGAACTCGGATTAATCCGTATTCTAAGAGTTTAATTAGAATTCACAACAAAGGAGTGAGCCTGGAGTACGGCGGAATATGAATAGGTTGATAAACGCGACGAGTTACTGGAACTTTTTGCAAGGTCGCCCTTTATTTAGGCCTCTGAGGGTAACAAGGGATTTTATTATGGATAGGATTTTCTGAGACAGATACTGCTCGTGATTGCTGAAATATGATGATGGAATCAACGCCAAAGTTGGTGACTCCATATTTTTTAAACAGCTTTTTAGGTAAAAAAAGAAAGAAAGAAAGAAAGAAAAAAAAATTATTTTGGTAATAGATTCAATGACCTCAAGGTGACCACTAGGCTATCTTCAAGCTGCGTTTAGCGAGTTAAGGCGCGTTCACATCAGACGATCCAACGCACTGCGATCGCACCCAGTAGCATTTCAAGGGACATCATAATTATGCCATAATCCACTGAATATTTCCACTTAAATGTAATTTTCTACGAAGCGATTTTCCACAAATAGCACATTAATAAGAATCTAGTTTTAATTAATGAAATTAAGCTTCTTTTAAACTAAGTGTATGCCATAAATTAATCATCAGCATCTGGCTCGGCTCGGGCTTTGGATTACATCTATGAAACCAATTAAAAGTTTTTAAAGCCTTCGTAAGAGAGGAATAATTCATGTGGGCTTTTTTGTACTTTTAATCTATATTTGAAAGCTGACACGCAGAATAATTCAACGTAGAGGTAACAGCTGCTTCTGCCAGTCATCACTCAGTACCGTACTTACATTTAATCTACTTTAAATAGGGACTCTAAGTTCCAGCATCTCAACTCAAAACATTTTGGGATTAAAAATAATAATAACAATAAAAACGAATTAACACGTTATGTCTTTTTCCTATAAATCCAGTCTCTGACAATTAATTACGTACCAATCATAGAGTTCTATAGAACTTTTGCAGTACAGTTTCCTTCTTACCATACATGGAGTAGCTTTACGTTTAACTACGCAAATGTCGTGGGAGTTCCCAATTTACCTCACATTTATGGTAGTTACATCATTATGACCATCATCAACTGCTGCCAACAGTATGAGCTCTTCTCTTCCTGAGAAAAGAAAGAGCTCTTTCCTCAAGAGACTCTCCAGAACTCCTCCACCTCAATAAATATGACACTCATTCGAGATTATTTGTAGAATGTGTGCAAATTTACCCCAACATGAGTAAGCTTTGTAAAATACAAGAAATATTTTGATGATCGAGTTCGACATTGAAGCGTGCAACTTGTGTCAACAACCACACGTATCGAGATGAAGTACTGTTTTCAGTTCTCTGTTATAAACGCACCTAAAATGAAAAAATCCTTGACGTCGAGCGTTGAACATGAACGAAATTAAGTGTCAGCCGCAGTGTATAAATCTTATCGAAGCGCACGCCTCGCGATTTTAAACAATCATGTTGGAAGTACAGCGGTACAGTCGTCACAATAGCTCCTGTCGCTCGGAAATATGAGTTATGGAGGGAGCTGTTTGGAGGGTAGATAATGTGCTGTCCTTTTGGTTTGTTTACTGTCCACTGTACTGCTGCAAGCATAAAAAAACAGAGCAACTTAATTATTTAATTTTTGGTGCGTTAGAGAAAAACTACCTGCAATTATTGCTACAACCTATCATGAACTAGAACACCACTAAAAAAATTATAATTTAACGAAGAGATTGTATTAATTCGTACTACTTTACTGCTTTACGATTTCAATCTAATAAAATAATAATAAAATACTTATGTGCTCTTTTCGTTGGTGCTCTAATTTTTGTTGTTTCTTGAGAAAAATATACCTCGTAGATATTTATTAATCATATCTTCAGAGAAAGCTGTAATAGCGATTATAATATTATTATCAAGAAATTGGTGAATGGTGAAAGCAAGATATCTACCGCATTCCCTTCGTTGGGCAATTCTAGATATGAATGAATGTTCAGCGTGGAAACAATCAATTTAAAGTAAATTTAAAGTCTTGAACTCAACGGGAATTGGGTTGTATTACGACCGAGGAGCGTTTTATTGAATGGAGAGTATATTGGCTGGAAAATTATTTCTTAGGTGGTTTTTAATAAATGTTCAGTCGGATTCAGTGGGTCTAAACTTATAAAATGATGGAAACTTGAACTTAATAAATATTTATACCAATTAAAATAAAAAATAAATAACGCCCAACGATCACAATCACATACATAGCTTCTGGACTCTAATTATAGGATCCCCTGTATCTGGGAACCCAAGAGCTACGAGGACCATGGTCCCACAACACCCAGACACAGAACAAGTATTTTCACTTTTTTAGCGTAACCCTAGTACTAAGGTTCCGCTGTTCGTCTGCCTGTCTGTCCGTCTGTCACCATGTATCTAATGAACCGTGATAGATAGTTTAAATTTTTACACATGATGTATTTCTGTTGCCAATATAACAAGAAATACTAAAATACAGAATCGAATAAATATTCAACGGGGCTCCCATACAACAGTGATTTTTTTTCGCTCGTTTTTATAGATAATGATACGAAACGCTCCGTGCGCGAGCGTACGCATAATAATATTATTAGACAATATATATTTGTTTGAACTCTTCCAACTCGCACTTGGCTGGTTATTTCTTCTTGTCCTGTAGCGGGAATTGAACCCGCGGCCTCTGGGTTACGAGCCGACTTGCTTAGCCACCACACCACAGAGGCCGTTAAAACAACATTATAGCCTTGCGCATGCGCATGTGTTTAATCGAAAAAACTGTGCAATTTACCTAATGGGACTTTGCTAGTGAATCATAAAGTTTTATGATTACTGGTTAGTAATAATCGCCCTAATCAACCGACAGCATCCATCGATGATTCCGAAGCATTACCAGTTGATTACAGAACGCTTGATTATTGCGTGTTTGCGCATTTTGTTTGGCGTTATTCGTACCGACGGACAAACAATCTGCTAATTACGCGCCCGTAATGCGCGGACAAACATGCTGATGGGATTGTTGCCAAACATACGAGTTAGGTGAATTCATTGGAACAATATTATAGTTAGTTTAAATAAACAAGTAGTTCGTAAAAGACAGGAAAAAATTCAACTTATGTAGGTAAACCTTTTTTTTAGGTTAGGTTTTTTTTATGAGAATGAATGACGTAACGAGCTAGTTATTCACCTGATGTTAAGCAACACGGCCGCCCATAACAGTTGCAGTGTCACTCGGAACTTTAAAATAATAAAGTTCCGCGTGGCACTGCACTGCGCACGTCATCCTGATACATCACGCAGTCTAGTAATCAGTACTACCCTGTGTAATCAGGTCATAAAGTCTCATTTCCTCATCCCAGTAATTTCACTAGCTGGCAAAGCGGAACTTGGATGGTATGAAAGAATTTGAACAAAACTATATTCTAGGTATTTTTTTATTGTTAATAGACTTGCGCTTGACTACTATCTCACCTGATGGTAAGTGACGATGCGATCTAGGGTATAACGCGCTTGCCTAGAAGATACCTATTCACTCTCGATTTGAAGATTCCAATATTGCACTTTTCGGGAAACAGAAACACCGGCGATGCGTTCCACTCTTTGGCTGCACGCATAATAAATTTGGAAGCAAATCGGTTTGTTCGCACATGCGGGATATTAACCATGTAGCGATGGCATTTTTTCGGTTGTCTGGTGGTGGAACGGTGATGGCGGAATCAAGTCATGCAACTCCAGTGCGCACTCTCCCAAATGCACTCGATAAAAGACCGATAAACTGACAACTTTGGTCGAGGCTCAGTAGCCGAGTCTCAAACAACTCTTTGCTTATGAGCTTCTTTGCGCGTATTTCGATAGACTCCAAGGCTTCCAGCTGGAAGTACTTTGCATTGTATTTTTTTCTCGTGTACCTAGTACGTACGCAGTCAGTTCAGTACCCATAAGAAATTTTGAGCCTTCTGAAGGCTTCTCTTGGCTTAACAACTGTTGTTCTGACAATAAAATCAAGACCAACAGCGTAAGCGTTAACATTACTTTAAATTAATCTGATGTCTATTATGTCTATCACAAAGGCTTACAAACTTTCACGATCCTCGTAGAATTCACTGCGTCCCAACAGTATAACAGCCATTTACAGATTGTAAGAGTCGGAAAATAGATAATAAAATGCGGCGTTTCATTCCCTCGACTCCACGCAATTACCCAAAATGTAAAAGTGTAGCTTGGCGTTTGTTACGTCCACGTATCCTTTGCGGGATTCTTGTCGTGCTGCGACAGGCGAGCCTCGGATTCATTGAATTACCGCCGCGCCGCGGCTCCGTCGCGCTGCGTTGCAACTTTGCCAACTATAAGGCCATAGTGTGAACGACAAGCGAGGATTACATATGCCCCCATCGGCTATATGGATGCCGCAAAAAATGCATAACGATTTTTTAGTAATACATAATTTTTTTGGAATTTTCTTAGCATGGCTGACTCCGTTTTCAAAACTGCTGTTGCTGAAAATAAAGATTGCAATCAAAGTCAAACAATTTATTGAAATGAAGCTCTTTTTAACATTTTTACAACTCAAAATCGGAATATTTAACGCCTACATTTTAAGTACTTTTTTTTTTAACTTTTAAGCTTAGATTAATCTAAGCATCACAAAGCTATGAAACAAATGACGCTTCGGAGGGGAAGCGTTTTTTTTTGCTCTGTGCTAATAGAATAGAATAGAATAGTTTATTAGCCTTATAACTGTGTTTGTTACACTGGGCACGTCAATTTTACAATCAAAATTTATTACGCATCTATACAAGAAAGAGAGAGAAAATAAAATACAATGTCATAATGAGTAATTAAAATTAATACAATTCAATTCAATATAGCTACTTATACTAATTTTGATTCTCATACCTGAAAGAAGATTCTGTGAGACGCATTTCCATAAATTCATTTAAGGAGTAGAACGGTGTTTTTTCAAAGAATATTTTGAGTCTACGTTTAAATTCGTTTGTATGTAGCTGAGTAATAGCCAATGGTAATTTATTGTACATGCATATTTTATTGTATATTCCTTGCTTTTGGACCTTGGTTAATCTTATTTTTGGTTGATGCAATTTATCTTTGTTTCTTAAGTTACGTGTGTGTCGATCTTTATTTTTCATTAGATTTTCTTTTTCGTCATGTATTTCTAAGAGACTGTTGTAAGTGTATAGCGAAATTACTGTCATTATTTTATTCTTTTTAAAGTATTCTCTAACTGATGTTCGTTTTCGTAAACCGAACATTATTCTGATTGCTCTCTTCGCTAAGCATATACCATTTCAAAATGCTTAATATCCGTGATCGTTTAGCTGGGCTAATTACTATAGTATTTTTGTTCCCGAAAACTTTTTCCGCGTGAAACTCTGAAGCGCAGCTAGTGTTAAATAGCTTTTACTATGGCCAGCTCCTTTCTCGCCACGTGTTACATATGACTTCGGGTTTGAAATAAATCGTGTTCTTCCAACGAATTGGCGGGTTTCACCTCCGTTATGCCCGGTTTATAATACAAAGGGTTGTATGTTTAACATGCCTGTTTATTATTTACCTTAGGATCGGCCTATATACCAACCTTTCATCCGTAGTCTGGAGGTCAAGAGCTTGATTGAAGGGTTGTGCTGAAAGCTTGTTATTATTCACACTATAATACAGTTACTATTACGACTATACGTCTCTGTCGTGAGTGAGATAGTGCGTTTCAAATTTACTTATGTGTGATGTAGGATTCATCGTTTTTACGGCTGATTTTTAGGGGTGACATTCTTAAATAATTGTGAAATGAGGAGGGTACCCGACTTTTGTTTTGAGTTCTACATTATGTAACATCCCATTTGACACTTAAGGGTTGAATTTTCATATAGGGAATATTTCTTAAAGAAGCCAGGGTCGCCCTCCTTGTTTAATGACTCTGTTACTAGCAGTTTAGGCTAACACGTTCAAACATATCTAGCGTGAGCGTTTGTAGGCCGTGAAAGAAGGTTTCCTCGTGCTGGCCTGGACCCGCTGTGTTCGACGGCATAAGTAGCAGCGCTTTAGCGTGAAAAAAAATCCTGTATTTTTTAGATACGTACAACATGTTTCTAGCATGTGCTTTTGTAGGCCGATCGTCGCGAAATACGTGCTCGTCTGGACTTGTTGTATCTGACGGCATCAACTCATACAGCACCCGCGGAAAAAAATGGGGTGGTTCTTTCTTATACCACCCGGACCAGACGCCCAAATCAGAACCATTGATATTGAATTGATTCATTTAATGATTTGTAGCTAGTTAAATTACTGGGCAAATGAGACTTTATGGCCTGATAACACAGTCTAGTCATTTTTTTAAGTATCTGATTACTGAGGCTTTTTGTTGTCTCAGGATGATGTGCGCAATGCAGACAATGCAGTGTCATGCGAAACTTTATTATTTTAAAGTTCTGAGTGACACTGCAACTGTTATGGGCGGCCGTGTCGCTTAACATCAGATGAACGACAAGCTTGTCACGTCATTCATTCTCATAAAAAAAAATGAACATGGTAGGTAATGCTATAAGGTAAAAAACCCCTTTCCAGTTTAAAACAACACACAGTTTCAAGCAATGCAGCATCCAATATGCCCTTCCTATAATAAAATGAAGTTCCAAGTCACAATTCATCTCGTCGGTTTACGAGGACGGCGTCTGCAATAACACTTTGTAATGAAATAATAATCGAGACCCAGCTGCGAGCTTATTTGTCAGAGACAATGTTACTGTGAACGTATTTTGCTGGGCTCTTTCTGGGTAATATTTGCATTAACATTTTTAAGTTGCGGGGTTAAAGATTAAATTGTGAAAATGAAATTGAACCTATAATTCGACTCTTCGACCATTCACTTCGTCGTTATCATCATCAACACCCTGATTTGATGGCATTGCTACTGATTTAACAATGCTCAGGGATGAAAAATAGAATTTTTATAAAGTAAGTAGATCGTTCTGTATAAAAGCAATAAGCAAATACCATTATAAACAAAATTAATGGAGAAATCTTTTACTATAGCTGTGAAAATTGTTTGTAAGTTTTGCAGATATATTATAAATAATCAGCTCTGTGTGATTCGCGCACGAAGGGCTCCGTACCATTATCTATAAACCCGAGCATAAAAAATAATGTTTATTGTATGAGAGCCCCTTTAAATATTATTTTATTTTGGTTTTTAGCATTTGTCGTTACAGTGGCAACAGAAATACATCATCTGTGAAAATTTCAGCTGTCTAACTATCACGGTTCATGAGATACAGCCTGGTGACACACAGACAGACAGACGGACAGCGGAGCCTTAGTAATAGGGTTCGTTTTGTCATTTGAGTACGGGACCCTAAAAAATTAACAGAATATATATCCCGCGAGAAAGTACAGATACGTTCAAGTCCCATCTGGGAGTATATTTATCAAAGACACCGAATGATTTACCGGGAATTATAAGAATAATCCCGGTTTTGCCCGTTCCCGAATTGGTTTGAAGTTATACCGGGATTTATTGGCCAGGTGCGGCTTACATTATTTAGGACAATTTTTCGAATCACTTTTCTTGTAATTTTGATGAAGATAGATCATAATATCTTATTAAATAGTACCTACATATTTTCTTTTCAAAACTTCAAATATAGCGGAATTAAAATACTAAGGGTGGATTTTTTATATAGCTAAGTTAATGGGAGAAAGGTACTGTAAAAGTGAAATATAAAAACTACCCGAAATAAGTCAAACCTAAAATTTGTGAGCATACTATTATAATAATACGAAACATTTCCATTGTTTTGTCTTCGACATACTTAATAGGGCTGTCTATTCTAGATAAGTACCTGGAAGACATTTTTATTTAAAAGTCCTTCATTTTAGTCAAACTACCATTTTTAGGGTTCCGTACCCAAAGGGTAAAGTGAACCCTATTGCTAAAGCTCTGCTCTCCGTATATTTGTCTGTCTCTCACCAGGCTGTATCTCATGAACCGTGGTAGTTAGACCGTTGAAATTTTCACAGATGATAATAATATATTTCTGTTTCCGTCTTCTTCTTCTCGTGTAGCCAAGAGATCAGCCCTGATGTCAGAATTTATAGGCCGCCCGAATGCATCTGACTTAGCTTAACGACTATTGTCTTTACGACAACAGCTGGGACCGACGGTTTAACGTGCCCTCCGATGCACGGTAGCGCTCAGTTCTAAATACCAACTTTTTTTTGCTGTAGCGGTCACCCATCACAGTAGTGACCGCAGCGAACGTTGTTTAACTTTACCGATCGGTAAGAAACGGCTAGACGTGCTTCGCTATGAGCGCCGTTATAACAATAAATATTATAAAATAGAATAAAATAAATATTTCCCATCCAACAAACGTGATTTTTTGCTCGTATTTATAGATAATGGTAGGGACCCATTCATGCGCGAGGCCGACTCGCACTTGGCCGGTTATTTAATGTAAAGGAATGACATCACGAGACACAGCTACTTGAGAAAGTTGCAATGTTGTTACAAGTTGATTATAATCAGTGATTTTTTGCACCATCTATTTGTTTAGGATTGCTCATAAGCATCAATATATATCATCTACACCAAACGATTTGATTCCACGTAACAGCTAAAGAAAAAAAATTACTTGCTCAGCATCTGTCTCTTCCTCCTACAAAGCCTTAGATTTATATATCCAGAAGAAGCTATGCATAAAAAAACCAACAATTTCAATATCCATCTCCCGCACACATCCGATTTATCCCATGTCAGGGGTGGGTAACGCAGTCACCATCACTCTACCGCTTATCAGCTGACCACTGCCGCGTCACTATGATTAACGATGCACGCCCCGAGACAAAGCCCGCCTTGGACCGCGCACTAAAAATATATATCATACGTCTTGCCTCTACTTTGTCTGGCTTTTGTGTTTCGGTGGACTTCCCTTTTTGTGTGGTGTTATGGTGTTTTTGCGGAAGCGCTTTATTTAACTTGTTATAGTTTTATGTGGAAGTGGTATCGTATATATACCGGTCTTGTTTTTAATTATAATGATACTGGTCGATAAGTCAATGTTGTCTCGGTAGAATTCTTATTTTTCTTAATGTGTTCGCGCGTTAGTTTGGCATTAACGTGCTCACTCAGTTTTCAATACATTTTAGTAAACCTTAGTATTGGCCATACAAAGCAACTTTACATAAGGTCGATTGGTTTGTTTTGTGATGAATTTAGATGTAAGGCATTTGTCTAAATGATGGTAGCTTTTGTAAGTTTTTTTCGGGTGTAATTTAGATGAGTCATAATAATTTACTTGAAATTTTCTTTGTTTTAGGTAATGGCGCTGACCAATTACAACGGAGAGTCGATCACAGAGTGTGTATTTCAAAACGATTGCTTTGGCGCCACAAATAGGATTACGTAACCACAATGCCCAATATAAAACGCGTCCGGAAACACGCACATCAAAACCAGATTAATTTTAATAGAGCGATTGGACAAAAGCCAACTTAAAATATCGCCAACTATAAATCCCCGCGTCACACACAAAGACCGACGGCCGACCGACGCCACAGCCGACACAATCGGACCCGAAAGGAGCTTATTCTAAATTAATGACCAGCATAATCCTCGGATGTACAAACTCTCAAATTCCTCTGTTCAAATCTTCCGGAGATAACTTTCCAAGTTCCGGATAAATCCTGAGCTTCATAATCCGAGATCGGAACTAATTTATAGGCGGCCATGCCGTGACCCTTTAGTAAAATATTAACGCCGTGGACACCATCCACAATGGGGTTTAAGTTATCAGCGACGGGAATCTGAGGGCGGGGAAGGAAATTAACTCGTAAGTTAAATATTCTCGTAAGAGTGAAGTTTCGATGGCCGCCCACATAAGTCCAGCACGCCGCGAGACCGGCCTTAATACTTCGCAACTGTATGTTTCGACTCATTGTTTCGGGATAATTACTTGACAAACGCGAGTTCATTTGTGGTGAATGGTGCTCTAATCACAGATATTAAACTAATATACTTACATTTTTTAACGTTTTTAAAGGATTTTTCAAATGCATACTTTTACTAAATAAAATATACATTGAATGTTACTTTAAATTACTCTACACAAATCTATTTTTGACGTGAAATCAGAAGTGTCAATGGCAGGTGTTTTTAACTGAGTTCGAATAAATAATGTAATTTTTAAACGTTTTCAAATATTTATACACATTGTGAAAAATAACAAATAATGAAGCACTAAGGTAATTATTGTTATTTACATAGGTGTTGAAAGGAAATCATCAGTAAACTGAAAATGGCATCTCAATGACAGTTAGACAACACCCCCTAGATGAACCTCCTCCAAACTTCCAGGTCCACAGTCCTGGGGACGAGCCCCCTCAGCCAAAGGTACTTTAATAAGTCATCTGCGTAGTTCGTAGTGGGCGCCATAAACTTTTATTGGTATTAATAAAGTTTAAGTTCGGTCGGCACTCAAGAAATTTTGGCTTTCGGCCATAATTCGTATTCCATATTCCGGGACACGCGTCCGGAATGTTAACGACATTAAGCTTTAATTTCGCACGAAACAGTCTGATTTCGGATTTGTTCGGCATTTTGATTATGTTGTTATAGAATTATGGTGTCAACACGATGTCGACTCGGCTGCTTAGGGCTGCTACTGTTGCCTTTGACATGTCACAACATTAAATCGCACATTGATATTAATTCACATTATTTTTACTTCTTATGAATTTTGGTTTGTGAAAGTGCCTATCTTATGGATACTTCATAGGAAAAGCTAATAAGATTAACCAGTTCAGTTCTGCTACGTTTTGCATTTAATGACTAACTGACTACTACAGTTTTTTTTTGACATATTCAATAGCAGATCTTTGAAAACAATCATACGTGTCAAAACACTTTTAGAAAATTTTGTACAAAACACTTTCTATTTATTTTACCGCGACGATGATAATAATACTTCGATAAAAATATTAAGTGGTAGTTAATAAACCTGTTTATTCTACAACCCTAATTGCTCTTGAAGCTTTAATAACAACGGGCTTTGGAAATTGATACTTAATGTCTCGGCTTATTTTCTGAAGCTTTAAGAAAATAAGGAGTACTCACTTACCGTCTGGGAGAGTAACTAACACTAAGATGGATGGATCGGGGGACAGATTTATTAAAGTAAGGTGGATTTAAAAGTGGCCAAACAAATTATATTATCAACGTAGAACATTTCCGACTTCTTATGGGTATAAAAATACTAGTCAATATTGAGATGGCTTTTTACAGAGCTTTGCAACGGTGCCCTGTGGTTTCTCCTGCACATCACATAATCTCTAAATCTTGCGTATTTTGAACAAAAAGATGAATCCTTAGCTATTAGCTTTATTTAGAACTAACTTGTGAACTTTCAGTTTTTACGTGGACCTATCACTGACAACACAACAACATACTGCTTCCTTAATTAAATCAACACATCAGTCTGTCACAGCACTCTCGTCCTCCAGTTTACGACCGCCATTAAACCTCCGCGGAAGATGTTTCGCTAAACAGAACGTGGACTATAAATCCGCACGCGAAGTAACGGCGGACAGCATTGTCGCGGCGGAAAGTGGGCGGTCGCTGGAGTGAGCTTTATTTGTGTTGACAAGTTTGGAAACTGTTATTTTGAGCATTTGGTTTACTCGGACTATAGACATTTTCTTTATTTAGACTATAGAATTTTAAGGAAGTTCAGCAAGCAGCTGGATTTGATTTGAACTACGTACCTAACGCCTTTTAACTCACCAGATAAGCTCTCCCAACTGAGCAATGGTAGCATTCTTTAGTGGATTCAAAAATCTTGGTCTACAATATAAGTAGCTTACACTTTAAAATCTTTTCCATGTTAATTTACCCACGAATTTGAATAATTCGTCTCAAGTATTTTTTTTTCTTGTTAATTTTTTTATAAATTAATGATGCAATTACTGACACATTTAAATAGAAAATCCAATTTAGCCATGCAGTGTTTTATGCCATATCTGATTTTTATTTTTTGTGACGTTTTCTTAACTTAATCTTTCTGCATTTTTTTTTTAAAACAGGCATTTTGTAAACAGCCTTTTTACAACCCTGCCCGGTCGATACGACCGAGACCCTTTTTGGCATAGGTGCCTTTATACGATGGTGCTATAAAAATAAGTATACAGAGCCGACACCACTACCTAGTCTTTTATTAACAAAAATTAAACATGCAGTTCGTTACTATTACACAAGTACTTATTTTTAAATTTCAGTACAGCACACCTGCAGTATGTAATAAAACTAATAACAAATAAGTTGTGAATCGTAAACGCAGCCAGACACATGCAATGCCTTTATGTAGAGGTAAAATATGAACTACAAAAATAGGGTGGCCAAGAACACCGGATTTTATTTCACACCGACACGAAAATGGCCTTAGCCCTTTGAAGAATAAAACCTGCAGATACGTCACCGAAGTTACAGTCAGTTACCTACTTAAGTATGTCTACAGCATTTGAATGCCGACAGTAAACAAGGTAGAGTCAGCCCCACACTTAATGGCGGCTGTGAAGTCAGCGCAAAACGCTGTCAGCGCAAAAATTAAATATGCGCGGGAAAAGGTAAGCGGTGCGCGCAGCGCGGGGAGGCCTTGCAGCGCATTTCTCAGCCGCCATGGAGTTTGGTGTGGAGTATACAAGGATAATTTTATTTAAATAAATCCATATCAACAAAAAATAAAACGTTTTTGGTCGTCTGTGTTTGCATAAGTTTGTGTGATATTTACGCATAAACAGCTGGATTGACATTGATACATATTTGCACATTGATTGTTTTTATTTCCATTTTTGAATTAAAAATTAGTCGTTAGTAGACAAAACTCTACAAATCTTCATTGACACAGAAAGTAAATGGGTATTTATGAACTAACACATTGACCTATTTTCGCTACCATAGGTCACATGTTGCTACTTCCCTAGGGCTTAACTTAATTTTCCCTTTACTATACCATACTGTATTTCTTATTATTTTTATTGAGCGATGTATCGGGTTCACTGACTTTACATAGTTCACTGACGTGACATAAAAACAACTTTTCTTTATCTATAAGTATCTTTCTTTTTCAATTTATCCAAGCGACAATCTGGATAAGTTTGTACGAACTTTGTCTGTTCACAACGTCTATAGGTACAGCCGGCAACCAAATTTTATGAACAATTTTTTTAAGTCCTGGCTCAAAAATTGTGCACATTCTGGTACCGGTACCGGTAGCCTTATTTTGTGAGCTAGTTCCTAATCTTGTAGTAACGTGGCGACATTTCATATTGTCCTTAACATTAGATGAAATTAGGGCACATGCTATTATGTGGTAAAAACCGTTTTTCCCAATTTTGATCGGTGGTTGTCTAGTAGAAAGAAAAACTCTTCTCTTCTTCTCTGCAAATAATTGCGTAGTTTGGTAGTGTATTCATTGGCAGTATGATTTTGATTAGCAACTGTTACTGCTGATCGTACGTCTCCGTTGCAAGTGTATGGCGTGTTCTGACTCTATAACCATAAACATTAGTAGAGGGGGAGGTGGGGAGCAGTTATGAACTAGAGTCAATTTGGCTGCAGTTGCGAACCATTGTGAACCGCTGGGTTACCATTGTTGGTGTTATGATGGACATCAGGCCTATGGTGATTTTGGTATTTAGGTTGCACGTGAGCCTTAAAATATTGTGTTTATTTCATATCATTTATTTGTAACATTCTCTTAGGTAAGAAAGCACAAGGGAATTATAATTAGATAATTAAATTCCATTAAGTTGTTGAGTAAATAAACATTACTTTGGAAATTAATATTAAATTAAACTACATTAAAAACTAAATATACTAAACCTAAAAACTAAACCTAAAAACTAAACCTAAAATTAAAACATTATAATAAATAAAAATCATCAAAGATTATCAAAAAGACCCTTGGTGGAGGGGAATGTTCCCAGAACGCTGGCTGCATTACCACGCTGAATGGCAATGCTGATTTTTTGGGCAAAATAACAGCCAGCGTTCTGGTCACCTGTCGCCTCCACCAAAAGTTTTGCCAAGTCCCTATAGATTTCTAGGGCACCTGGTCCCCACGGTCCCATGGTTTCGACCCCAAACGGCACAAACATGTATCCTCTGTCGAGGTTTCCATATTTGCGCCGTTTGAGGTTTTCAGCTTTCACAGCAGCACTGCCAGCTTGACTTTTTGTTTCGGGAAGATGGGACGGTGCCACAGTATCGACGCAAGTTGCGTCCCATACTAAAGGCCGTCCCATCTTCCAGGGTATTAAAGTCATTCCGTCGGGTCTCTTGCCGTCATCGCGCATAAGTCCATTCGGTTCAAGAATGGACGGTACACCGGCACTGACAAAGGCCCGACGAATGACGTCATTCAAGCTGGCGTGACGAGGAATACGTCCAGCACTCCTGCTACATGCTAGACCGTGGTGACCAAAGTGGTCGACTAATTCGCCACATAGGCATAGGTGAGGAACTTGGCAAGCGGCTCCTAAACGCAGCGACACGGCCAATCGGAACGTATTATTGTCTAAAAGGTTTCCTATATTTTTTGAGGGCAAGGCTTGTAACCATAGACCGGACTCCCATCGCGATACGGCAAGAAGCCGAGCACTCTCTGCGGAACTAACAGAAGTATTTAGCAGAGCGTTCCGTTCTATCTCGCAGAGAGGCCCGTCCCACTGCCTCTGCGAATTGGGAGTCTTAGGGAATGGCTGGCTTGGACAAGCTGCTTTCCAAGTATCTACAGCCTCAGCCATGCAAGCTATTTCAAAATGTGCCAAACTGGGTGATAAAATAGCGGAGATTAGTTTTTGGGTGCTATGGACTGAAGAGAGGAAAGCTGGTAATGAAACACTAGAAATTTTCCTGATGCCTAGGCCCCCGAACCGGATAGGAAGTGAGGCCTGGCACCATGTACGATCATCAAAAGGAGTATTTAGAATGGCGGTGAGTGTATCTCTTAGGATGTTGTCAAGCTGTTGTAAAAGTAAAGGTTGATTCCAAAGTTGACAACATCTTAAGGCATACATGAATTTAGGTACAAAAAGGCAGTAGCGAATAATAAAATAAGCCATGTGTATATTAATTTTGAATAGGCGGTCCGAAACTGAACGAAAATTTTGAATTTTTTCTTCAACAAAATCTGGCAAAGCTTCATCTAAGACTGGTGATGGTATTTAGGTAAATACACCATATGCCTGATGTCTTATTATTACAAATTCCATTCTATTCTATTTAGAATTTGTAATACGTATTTTTTTCAAACTTGGATTGAGAAATATATAAAACAATAAACGCACATCAATTGTACACAGTACATACATCTTGGACCATAAACAGGATGGAAACTGGACGTACTTGATTTTTTGAAAACTGAAGATTCTTATTAAAAATAAAATATATCTTTTTTACATGCAGTTAAAAATCTTCTATTATCTTCATCATCAACAGCCTAAAGACGTCTACTGCTGAACATAAGCCTCCCCCAGAGAGCGATACTCTGAGAGGCTGCTCGCCTCCTGCATCCATCGGCTCCCCGTGGCTTTTACCAGATAGTCGGTTCACGTAATGGAGGGCCGGCCTACGCTGCATCTTCCAATTCGTCGTTGCTACTCGAGTGCAAAAAAAACCCTAATAAATCTATACCTGCCCCTACACAAGGAACATTTCCTCTAAACCTAAAGACAGCTTAGCTTAGGCTGTATTGTACAGACAATACAGCCTAAGCTAAGCTATCATTGAGGGGGGTTTTTTATTTGTCGGTAGTTTTAAAACTGCTCCATTTACTACGCCTCTCATGTCCAATGCTCCTTGGCTGTATACAACCGATACTGTTTGAATACAATTAATTTAACTTGTTTCAATTAGAAACAGGCACTTTACAAGATCTTCAATTTCCAACCTGTTAAGAATTAACTTAATAAAAGAACCACTCCGGTAACGAACAAACAAAAATCACAACTTAATTACCGAGTTCGCTGGCAACTTGTAATCTTTTTAATTCTTTTTATCATGATTTAATGCGGTTTCGCGTAATAACGTTAACAACTTTGTTAAGACAATCACGCAGCTTTATTTTGTAAATGGAACCTCCCGGGGTTTAGGAGAGTTGTGGAAATTATTGAGAGAAACTACGAAAATCTGGGTTCCGTTTCAATTATTTAGAATAAGGTATTGCTATCAAATCAAACAGAAAATGACAAACCCTGGATAACAATAGAAAAGCTGTGTCACAGCTCAGATTAAAATATAAAGGCAAAGAAAAACTAAATGCCACAGATCACAATATATATTTGTCTTGCTATTCACAACTTATCTAATTTACATTCTTATCGGAAACTCAGAAATCCCTGATAAAAAATATATTTTCATTGTTATTTTCAAAGATAATTATTATTCATAAGTAATCAGTATTAAGTAAACATCAAAGTCTTCTTTCTGTATTTTCCTTAAAGTTTTTTAGAAAAATTCAAGTTTCGTCCCCTTTTTTTGACCAGAAAAAATCGCGTTACTAACTGTATAAATTAATTGAATTTGGATCTAGATCATGTACATCTGAAAAGTTATTATTTAAGTCTTTATAATTATAATTATTATAGATGAAATATCTACTCTAGTTTTCCGGTCAGCCGGTAACGTATATGGAAAAAACGGTCATCTACCTGATACAGTTGTAAACATATGGATGTCGAGAGCAAATTCATAAATCCATTGTTATCCAGAGGGTCGGTAAAGGAGGCACTCAATTAGAAACGTTCACAATCATATTTTTTAAATTAATACCGATATCACATATATTACTCCACGGTTTTGGACTTCATACACCATTTTCTTCATTAGTGGACACTTTGTTAATGATAACTGCAGCTCTGTTGGTTTTGGGTTTGAATTCTGCACTTTCCTGCCTTGCACTTGAACTTTCGGTATAAACCATGGCATGACTTTTTGTCATATCTCCTTTAAATTCAGTTGATACTCGTATTGTTATTGAAAACTCATAACATCTGAACGTTTTAAATGACAAGAAAATACACAACATTGTTATAAAACATTGAACAAAGTAAGATTTTTTATTTATTTTTCTTTACATAAATATTAGGTGCATAATATAGTTCCCGGGCTTCTATAAAGTAAAAGTTACTGACACTAGTAGGACAGGCAGAAGAGGAAGTTGCAAAGTAAGCTCGCAGCGATAAATACTTGCGAGTTCTTGTTGACAGCGCCGCGAAATATTACAAAAGATGCATAACATTGTTTACTGAACAAGATAATAACATCGATTGTCTTGGGTGGAAGTCAAACCCACAACCTAAAGGTACTCTTACACTGGAATTCATAGTCAAGATGGGGGCTCCTCTAGGGGATCATTCAGGCGCTGTGCAGCGAAGTCTAGTTTTATGCATTTCATAAACAAAATTAAGTAGCCTCCATTCTGACATTTCTGACATTGTCAAAGGCAGGATGCTATGAAAGTGAAAGAAGAATGATTCAACATTCAACCTCGATGTTAAAGTTGAATGTTAGATTTTAAGGGTTTGTTCACCCTTTGTTTATGAATACCACTGTTAGTTCACATGGTATATAGAGCCAACTGCGCTGTGAAGCCAGACTAGCATTAAGACAAAATTATTTCCACACAGAAGATATTTTTAATAGAACATAGTTTAAATTCATCTAACATGCCGCAAAGCCTGAAAACGAAAGTTATCAACCAGTGTGAGTTGCCAGTGATGATGACTGAGATGTCGTGATCCTTTACGGCTTGGCCTGATGAGTAAGCTCAAAGTCGCACAGCGAGCTATGGAGAGATCTATGATCGGTGTTTCCTTGTGAGACAAGATCCGAAATGAGGAGATACGCAAGAGAACTAAAGTCACCGATATAACTTTCAGAATTAGAAAGTTGTAGTGGCAGTGGGCGGGCCACATCGTCTGTAGTACTGACAACCGTTGGGCCGTTGGAGAAGAAAGGTTCTCAAGTGGCGACCATGAAGTGGAAGATGCAGCGCAAGCTAGGTGGACCGACGACCTGGTCAGAACCATGGGGAGTCGATGGATGCAAGAGGCAAGCAGCCGCACAAAGTGGCGCTCTTTGGGGGAGGCCTATGTTCAGCAGTGGACGTCTTTAGGCTGATGATGAGCTTTAAATTCATCTGAAATGTTTTAGACCTTACAGTCTTACGGAAAATCACAGTCACGACCTCACTAATGTACCCACATAATATCTTAGAATGATGCATGCGCAGTAAATCCGGGGTTGCCATAAAGCGCCTTTTACGCGGATCCGATGGAGTGCGATGTCTGTACGCCACTAGTTCGCTCTTTATAGGGCCCGAGCAACGATTTATTGAGCTAAGAAGATGTTATTTGCTAGTGTAATTGCTGGAGAAAGGATTGGGAAGAATATACAATTTTCAAATTGTAAGGTTTTAGGGATTTTGTAACTACATGTTAAAGTATTCGTCATCAGCGATTACCACTCAGATTGGTTGCCAGCTTATTTCAAGCTCATTAGTGTAAAAAAATGTTGTTTAAGCTTCTGTATTTATTTTCCACAGCAAGCAAAATATAGACAATTAATACACTCACAACCTCACGTACTCGTACTTCCGATGAGGAAAAGAAAATAAAACATAGTACTTAGTACGTTAAGAAAGCACGTATTAGATCAATAGGTATTAGGGTTGTTTTCCTCATCGATAGAATGTTGAGATAATATTGAAATATCACTTTTATTGGAATACATTTCTTTTCTTTGTGTAATGAATATCAAACAGGGATTTATTCATAAAATATGGTTGATGGATCTTTGTGCTTTTGGGCTGTTTTATCTTTTTAGTTCTTGTTAGATTTTCAGGGTTCCGTACCCAAAGGGTAAAGTGAACCGTATTACTGAGGCTCCGCTGTCAGTCTGTCTGTCGGCGGTCTATCTCCAGAGTGTAATTCATGAACCGTAATATTTCATTTAAAAAAAATATTTAAATTTAAATTTTAAGTTATTCAGTTACACACCACACCACATTTATTACACGACCTGGAGGACTGGTAGATAATGCTATTTAGCATTAATTTCATCCATGTACACCTTTTGTTTAAAACTATTAAATAAATAAATAGTTAGACAGTTGAAATTTTCACAGATGATATATTTCTGATGCCGCTATATCGTCGGGAAAGACGACTCTAATTTATAAACCTTTAAGCCTGTATTTTGTATTTAGTTATTAAATTTGTAGTTAGTTATTATATTAATAAATTCGTCACATTATGAATGTTTTTAGGCCTTACTTCAACCTCTTAACATAACAATTTAGCAAATTAATTTTAAATCTCATAAACACGGATATTGGTAGAGAGTTATATGAAACAAGTTGTAGAACAAAGTCTGTGTGCAAAGTGAAGCCAGTTTGTTGCAGCTCGATCTATATGCAGGTCGGCGCGTTGTCGCGAGCTCGACGGTCAACTTTGTGAGCGATGAGGAATAATAGACGAGGATAAGTTAAAGCAATCTGATTCTACTTTGGTTTGTTATTATACAGTAATATTACCGTATCCTCCTTACCAATAAACATTGTATAGGGTAAGAATTTTTATTTTGTGCTTTGTTTCTTTTTGTCAAGTTTAAAATAGGTAAAGTTAAAACGAGAGAAAAGACCCGTGGTCTACCCAGGTGAACTAAGCAGGTGGACTACGGGCAATACTCGTGCGTAGCTATTGCGGCAGGCCTGATAGCTCAGTTGGTAGTAGCCCTGTTTTCTGAATGAGGGCCGTGGGTTCGAGTCCTACCCAGGACATTTTTGTGTTGAACATCAATGTTTGTTCTGTGTCTATGTGTTATATTGTATTCTATGAATGTATTTACAAACAAAAAGTATATAAGTATTCTGTCAGTTATTTGGTTCCCATAGTTCAAGCTTTGCTTAGTTTGGTGCCAGATGGCGCTGTGAAATATCCACATTTATTTATTTATTATTCCACTGTTATGCAATGATTACAGGACTTTCCACATGCTTGCACAAAAAAAAACAAAAATGCAGTAAAAAATGTTGTGTAGAGTTACAGGTAACAAATAAATAATAAGAAACATACACACACTTAAAGACACTTCCTCAAACACAATTTCACACAACATGACCATCCACATAGCGTGGGCAGAATCCCCCCTCCCCCCCCCTAGGTAGACCAACGACCTGGTGGAAACCGCGGGGAGCCGATGAATGCAGGTGGCGAGTAGCCACTCAAAGTGACGCTTCTTGGGGAGCAGTGGACATCTACAAGCGGTTGGCGATGTTGATGATGATGATCATCCGCAGCTATAGTTCCACCGCAATATATTATATAGCGTTACCAGAAACTTGAGTTCATAATATTTGAACGCACGACAGCAAATTCCCACCACGCCAATACCAACTGAGCAATCAGGAGTTTTTTTTTTTTTTTTTTTTTATTCTTTATAGGCAAAGCATTTGACTACTGTCTCACCTGATGGAAAGCGATGACGCAGTCTACGATGGTGCATGCTTGCCTAGAAGGTACCTGTTCACTCTAGACTTGAAAGCTCCCAGATCGTAGTTAGCTGGAAACAAGGAGGCCGGCGAGGTGTTCCACTCATTGGCTGTTCGCACTATGAAGTGCATAGCAAAACGCTTAGTGCGGGTAGATTACTCTCCAAGCGACAAAACTTTGATTGTCTCAACTGCAGGAAACCTATCACATGGTTCAATGAACTAACTAGCTAACAGGTTAAACTTAGATCAGAATAACCAAACGACAAATTAAACGTCCGTAACAAGGTCTGAGCAGTAAAGCGACAATGTGATGAACCAGGTTTAACGCTACTAAAGATAATGGTAATTCGGACACTTCACATTTTATTGGTTGTAACGTTGAGCGCAGATCAGTATACTTTGTATGTTGCACTGTAGCTACGTTTATTATTCAAGACAGGCATCAAGCTAGATACCATAAGATATAGTACATTACTGCAGCGGCCAGCAACAGAGGCATTGATGGACAAACGTGTAAATGTGGGCCGAGACGAAGCCGAGGCACACATACGTAATTCCATCAATGCCTAGTTGTGGCCAAGGCTTGTATAGTACTTTTCTCAAATAATGCGCGGAAATTAAATCTATACAGAACTTTAATTTAAAAATATTTTTTCACGCGATAGCGTCAATTTTTTTATTCAATTAACAGGGTCTATTTATGAAAATACACCTAGTCAGCGGGATTTGAAGCCACGTACTCCTACTCACAGGGTTGGAGCTCTATCCACTAGGCCATGGTCACACAACCGATTGCCGCGAAAATCTTTAGTACTTGTGTTTCACCGTGATGGTGAAACCATATGGTCGTGTGCCCATAGCCTAGTGGATAGAGCTCCAACCCTGTGAGTAGGAGGGCGCGGGTTCAAATCCCAATGCTAAATTAAAAATGAATTTCATGAGCTTTTTATTTGCAAGCCAGCTCGATAGATATGAGTTTACTATGTAATTTATCTGGCCGCTAAACCACGTCAGATATGGATTTTTATACAAACATTGCCGGCCGCAGCACGCCAGTACAGCAATTGCGATTTATCTCGAAGAAGGTTGTCAAATTAATGCTCAAATTACCAAGCATGTTTGAGAAAAAGATGTTTCTCGTTAATAACTCACCAGTCGAGGTTCCGCAATCATAAATTCCTTCTGCTTTCCTGGTTCCGGATAGAGAGATAAGTTACTAATTTATACATGACATACTAAAAACATGGGCGACCAAAAGCGATCTCTTCAATGCAGCCTCTGAAAAGCATGAGTAATAAAAATTTTATTACAAGATTAGAAATTTTAGGCCGCCTGGAAAATTAAATTCAAATGACGCTGATGGACCTGAAGTAGTGTTTAGTGCTCCACTTTATTTAAAATACCACTTTTATAGGAGCGATAACTATCCACATTATTATTATAGCAAACGTGGTTTCAACATTTTCTATTGTTTTTGTGGCATTCACGTTAAAATGGTGAACTGATTTTGTTTAAAATTTCACACACAGATTTCTCACTCTACCAAAATCAACATGAGTAACTTTTTATATCGGAAAATCAATAAATCCCCTGGAAAACGGATAAATTGCTGGTGAACCCGCAACCTATTTGATAAATATTAATGGCTAGAGATAACTCAAAGTTTTCACCGCACAGAGTCGAGCATAGTTCAAATCAAACCCCCCATTGAAGTAATGAACTTCTAGTATAAATCTTGCCACAGTACGTGGATATTGGTAAAGTTTGTTCATCACGCAGATTGGGTAACAGTTAGTACGTGTCAGGGCCACACGTGACTAATTAGTGGGATTTCTAGTAGCAAAGTTGGAGATTGCGTTCTTAAACCATTTGTAACTAACTCAAAAAATCGTGTCTCAGTTGCGGTTCACGTTTGTTTTTCTCTCTTTTGCTCTCTAAGTACTTCTTTCAATGAAACTCTGTAAAATACTTCAGTAGAAATTGCACTTATTATGAAAGTGGTAACCAAAACCTTTAGTAGTAAATATGACTTTTAGTTTGAGCTATCTCTGTGGCAACGTAATTAATTTTGGATGGAGTTGTTTTGAATATTTTATTTTTTTGTTTTTATTTTATGATAGCGCGACTTCCTATTCTAAAACAAAACACACTCGCAATCACCACAAGAAAATTCTCGCAAACGATATGACGACCATACCCGCTTAGCAACGGCCACACCAGCGAAACCTGCCGTGCAAAAAGGCAGTAACGCTCCAAGTAGCGAGTCTCTTCAATTCGGCCATAACACTTTGCCGGCACAATAAAACTCAAATAGGCCCGTAAAATGTCAGTTAAGCGCGACACGTCTTTATTCTACTATGTAAGCAAAAACGCCGGTCTGAGGCTGCGCTGTGAGTTTACTATGTAATTTTAACGTCCGAAAGAGAGGCACGGGAATTGTTATTCAGCAGTTTAATCGAAATAAAGTCTATAATTCAGAACGTAAAGGTAATGTAACAAAATTATTACAATCAGTATGTAACATTGTCTAAATCTTCGTCACCATAAATCGCTCATTAGTAATCATGAACTATAACAGTCACGTGGAGAACATACATTTATTATTTTTGTAGTCTTGACTAGGTAAAACATTGTGGCGGTGACGCATGACAGCCACCAGTGGCTGTGGCTGTGGCTAGTGACTCATCTATACCAGGGGAGTCGCCACAACGTCTTATAGCATTATTACTTCATTCATACTTTGAAAAATGACATTTTTTTTTTTGCTCCACACATAGTGTATTTAGGCAGTGTCAAGTATTATATTTTCATCGTGTTATAAAATATTTAACGCAAAGTCATGTCCTAGTCATAGTCCAGTCTAAGTCAGGTAGTCATAGTCCAGTCTAAGTCATGCTCCAGCAAAAAGTGGTGGCAACTTTACTAGAAGCTTCTATGGAGTTTTGGAAGCAACACGAAAAGTCACGTTTCACCACGTTATATCACTTGCCCTCACTCATGCTCGTAATTCAGCACTAAATGCGTAAAACGCCACCAATTTTAAACATTAACACTGGAAAAAGCAAAAGTTTTTAAAAATAATACAATGCAACGAAGTGAACTCTTCCGCGTTCCCGCCAAAACTCCGAAAAATGACTTAAAAGTAAGAATATAATAATGTTGTTGACGCAGAGTAGTTTTGATGACGTCACGTTAAATCGTTCACTCAAATACAACTATCATGTCATACCGTTAATTATGTTGACACTGACGTGCGACAGTGATAACACTATATAAAAATGTAGACGTCTCGTTCTCGCGCCGGAATGCTTTATAAGTTCATGGTACGAATTCGAACAATATTATTCTAACCTTGAAGCATTACTGTCACGAACCATGATGGTTTTGCATTAGTTTGTGGTAGGGCTGCAGACCTAATTATCACTAATATATAGGTACCTATGTAGTCCTCATATAGCAACGCCGCGGGCAGCACTTTGTTCATAATAAATAGAAATTCATACAAAAATTATCATCATAAATATACTGTATTATACTGTATGTCCGTTACAACTAACGTATTTAATTATACTGCCACCTCCGCTAACTTATGACAGTTAGTGCTCGTAAAGGGGTCGTAAAGAGAGGGGAGGCTTTGGTTCAGCACATGTGTTGATGAGGTGGCTTTAATGATGATATACCCGATGAGATATTTGTGAGAAATAGCGCTTAACTTACCTAAATATCTGTTAATCTACAAAATGGAAATCATATTACCACGAGCAGGATAGTTTGCGATTACGAGTTAAATTTTTTGTAGCTGTTAAAATTATGAAGTTGAAATGGGTAGGCCACATTGCTCTTAGTACTGATAACTGACGAGGAAAAAAGTTTCTCGAGTGGCGACTGTGAGGACTGGAACGCGAGCCTAACTAGTCTGTGGCCTTTTGGGGCCAATGGCGTTTTTGTAGATGTATAATACTCTTTGTTATTTTCGGGTGTATCAAATTGTGAGTTAAATAAATCCTTTTATATTAATAAATTAGAAAAGCGTTTTATTAAGGATACAGCAGCGACGATACCGCAAAATTTGTAGCTAATGAAATTACTGGGCAAATAAGGCTTTTGAACTGATCTCAAGTCTAGAAATTAATTTTAGGCTGTGTGATGTCTCAGAATGACGTACGCATTAATTTTGAATTCCGAGTGGCACTGCAATCTGTTATCGGCGGCCATGACTAGCTTGTTAAATCATTCATTCACATAAAAACAACCTAAAATGATAATTGTTTTAATGAGTGTGTAAAGTTACACACCACATTTCAACAGTTTTCAATTACTCTTAAATTAAAAGTAGTTCTAGTTAGTGTAGTAGTCAGTTTGAATAATAAAGGCCTCTTAAATTATTTAAAACTTTACGATGTTCGCATATTTGTCGGCTCGGTGGTGTTTGGTTTTGTTTGAATAGGTTTTATTCAAATTCAGGCACTCAATTCCCAGTTTAATTCTAGTATTAACTACTACCTATTATATTTCCAAAACGAACTCGTGGAGAAAATGGGGTGCGAGACCTGAATGTTAAGTAGCCTTTAGCGTGAAATATTTTACGTTAACACTATTAAAAAAACAGTAACTTAACCTACGTTTAAACTGGTTTAAAATAAAAATATCATAATTATTGTTATCGATGAAAATGCTTAGAATCATCGTTTGAGCGATGCTACGAAATGCTACACACTGCTACGAAGTGGAGCTACGAAATGCTACGAACCACAACGAGGTGATGCTACGAAATATAACAAAACCAATTTCAACATTTGTACAAGTTTGTAAACGAATGCAACTAAACCTCATCAACATAAAAAAACCTAAAAAAAAACTAACGTAATTTGTTCGAAAACACAACTAAAATATTAATGTAATAATAAGAGTTACATGTCATGACACTACAATATAAAAACAACCTTGATAATAACGATCGGTAGAATTATTATACAATAGAAACTTGGGTACACGTTGTTGTTGTTTCGTAGCATTTCTAAACTACCATTAACAGCAAGGAAACAAGTTAACCAAAAAATATTCTATTTTTTCAAAACTTCAAGCAACCACAAACCTTTCCCATGAAAATAATTGATAAAACAAAAGAGCAGCAACCTTGCGGTTGGAGGTAACGGCGTACAGTAACGAAGGTAACGCTGGTAACGGATATCTTAACGGGCAGTTATCGCGTGGGTGGAAGGCATCGTATTGCTGCCGGAAGCTGCGGAAGGATGACGCACAGAGGTCCAGGGATGTGGGGATTAGGAGAGTTTACTAGAAGCTGGCTTTGTTGTTATTTGATATTCACTGATATATCTTTGTTCCTTCAGACGGTGTACTAAATATAGTAGTTAACATTATAAATAATACAGTTTTAGTAAACACAGTGAGTATCTTGTTTCAAAAACTTTGTAAGTGTTTTAGAAGTATGATATTGGCCGATAACGGTCGCCTACCTGGTTGAAACGCTCATTTTACTATTGAAAAAAAAAACAGATACAAGTAACACTTTTACAATGACTTCAAATAGCAGTGGTGCTAATTTTTTTTTTTTTTTTTATACTTAAATGGGCTCACGTTTGACAACATCTCACCTGATGGAAAGTGATGATGCGGTCTATGATGGAGCACGGTTGCCCATGAGGTGCCTATTCACTCTTGTTTTGAAGAGACCCAGATTGTAACTTGACGGACTAATGCTCAAAACGACCACAAGCGCGGTTCCCTTAACCCCTGTTTTGTTAAAGTTCGCGAGGTAAATTGAATTTCGCGTTCATTAGAGCGTATGACACAAGCAGAAACTACTTAGCAATAACACCTTGTTTCCAAACCCAATTCTGTTACCAAATACAGAGTAAGAGAACAATGCCGTCGGTTGCAATAATCTGAGTATCCAGCGCATTTTCAAATCTCGGAATAAGAACTTCATTATAAGCATGAAAGTTGTACGAGTAAAGGAAAAATATCGGCGCTACAGCGCAGTTTTGAAAGGTGAAATAGTGAACAGTTTCAGTAAACTTTTTGCGGAAACTCTTGAGTAAGGAATGGTGTATAGTATTGTACAGCCACTAACATTGCTGCATTTGCGTGCAGAAGGATTACTCGCGTCGGTGGATGCATGTTATTTTCTTTAAAAACTTCGTTTTATGACTGCATAAAGTATGTGATGGAAATATAGGCAAGCATCTGTCACTGACATGGAAATGTTGGACTAGATTTTTAATTGAGGTCGTATTTTGAAAAGTTTGAAATCCTTCCTTATCGAAGAGATGTAGGAATCTATCATCAAAACAGCTTTAAGTAATCAGTGAACAATGAACATACATAATTTTTACTCTAACTAGCTAACCCACCCCGGCTTTTACAGACTAATTAAAATTACGCCCTGTTCAAAGGAAAAGTAAAGCCAGAAAAAACTAGCCAATGCTTATCAGTTTTCCTCATTTGTCAGTCACTTTATTGTCGTTATTTTTCTGAATTTATTCATAATTTTTTTGTAGCTTCAGAAGCTGTAAATTATAACAAATTGGCTGACATCTCTGTAAAGCTTTAAGTTAAATGAAACCGTATTATACAATTTAAGCGATAAAAGAACCCACATTTCTTCTAAAGTGACATGTATTTGTACCTTTTCACACCGGTTTATTAGCAGAGAGCTGGCGCTACGCACAGAGCTACAGAAAGGGAGAGGCGGCGGGCTGTGCTGCCAGTTCGTGTATAACAATCCGTTTTGTCGTCACGTCGCAACGTCTTTTTTGCGTGTTGCGAAGCTCGTGTGTCGGGAGGATTTGAAACTTTTTGAAAGGTTTATTTCTTTTGAAATCCGAGTGATTGATTTTGGAGGTGTATTGCGTATTCGGTTGAGGTAAATTTACATGTGAAATTGTCCAAATTGAGACACTTTATACGAGTTAATTACAGACCACGTTAGGTAATTATAACTATGTTTTGCAATCAAGTGATACACAGTTACATGCTTTTAATTACTTAGCTGATATTGTTAGAATAGAATAGAAATCTTTATTGGCCATATTATAACATTGCATGCTATCATTGGCAGGTCCGATTACAATTTCACTTATCATAATATTGTGTTTTAAGTAATTAATTGGATTTGATTAATATAAATACAATTTTTTTTTTTTTTTTTTTAATCTTAAATTTTTGAGAGCTTTAGTCGCATAGCGATTATGTCAGCTCCATTATGTACATTCTTATATTCTGCCTACTTAAATACATCTTTAATCATCGTGAAAAGGGTCTTGGCTGCCCCACTTAGTGGAAAAGCCAAGACACCTTGTATTACTCCTACGTCCGCCAAATTTACTCCGTACAGCGCTAGCATTTGTGCCCTCACAGACTGGGTCCTGACACACTCCACTAGGACATGGTGTACGTCCTCTAGGACCCCACAAGTACCACAATTAGGGGAGTCCGCTCTTCTCATCATGTGGTTGAATTTATTAAGTGGCATGTGTCCGGACCTAAGTCTGTGAGCAGTAACTATTAAACATTATAAATACAATACTACCTATCATTTACATTCATATATAATTATCGTATTATTAATATATATAATGAATATCAGTTTTATATTATACTTAATACATACCTACAATAATTAAATTCTCCAATACAATAATAATTCTACCGTCTTAGATTTTTGTAGTCTACCAACAATCATAACTATTGCAATATTATACATTTTACACAAGTGGATAATACAGTTACACAAAAAAGAACGTTACAATATATTTTATATTTCTTTTCTCTCAATCGTCATACATCGCAAATGATGATTCTGTTAGATGCATACTCATAAACTCATTAAGTGAGTAAAATGGATGCGACTGGAAGTAGCATGTTATAAGTAACCTCATCATCGTCATCGTCATCATCAGCCCGTAGACGTCCACTGCTGAACATAGGCCTCCCCCAGAGAGCGCCACCTTGAGAGGCTGCTCGCCTCCTGCATCCATCGGCTCCCCGCGGTTTTCACCAGGTCGTCAGTCCACCTAGTAGAGGGCCGGCCTACGCTGCACCTTCCGGTTCGTGGTCACCACTCGAGAACCTTTCTTCCCCATCGGTTGTCAGTTCTGCGAGCGATGTGGCCTGCCCATTGCCATTTCAACTTGCTCACTTTAAGGGCTATATCGGACACTTTAGTCTTATTGCGGATCTCTTCGTTTTGGATCTTATCTCGCAGGGAAACACCAAGCATAGCTCTCTCCATAGCTCGTTACACGACTTTGAGCTTACTAATGAGGCCAACAGTAAGAGACCACGTTTCAGTTCCATATGTCATTACTGCCAACACACACTGATTGAAAACCTTTGTTTTCTGGCTCTGTGGTATTTTGGACGAATAAATAGGGCGAAATTTCCCAAACGCTGCTTAGCAGTGTTGGATTCTTCGTGCGACCTCTTTGTCGAAGTTGGACCTGCCCAATTGGACAGTCTGTCCTAGGTACACATATTTGTCGACAACTAAGTATAAGTAACCTAAAGGCATGTAACTTCACAAAAGATAAAAAATTACTAGATAAACGTACTTAACTATAATTAATTATGTTTCACAAAATAAAATTATTTACTAACAACACGCGATGCAACGAGCTTTGTCGCCTTGTAACAGTGTAATTGTAAATCCAGGCGGTAAAATTAAAATCTCAATTACAGAGCTGAGTAAATGCGATTGGCGGCGAAGCGTGATTGGCGTCACTAAATCACGCCAGTGACGTGAATATTGGATCGCGCTGCCGCTTGTAAAACTTTATAACTCTATGATTATTACTACGTTCCGGAAATGTATTTACGGCTTTATGTCGAGAGTATAAAGTTCATAGTACTTTTGTTGTAGATGGTTGATAAGATAATGTTTATGAGAATGTACCGGTATGCATTAAAAGCTGGTGTGCATTTTCTAACACATGTTATAAGCATTGTGGAAGGCATAATGTATGCTTCCCCTTGTGATGACGCAATGCTGTATTTTTTAAATGAAGAGCATTATTTTTGAACAACGCTGTTCTAAGACAGAGAGAGTAAGAGAGAAGGAGGAGAAACTCCAGATTCTGAGAATATCATCAGCCCACCTCTGAGACAAGGACCTGCTATCATCATCATCAACAGCCTGAAGACGTCCATTGCTGGATATATCCAGCATTGAATGTCTTCAGGCTGCCATCAGAATGCCACCTTGACTGGCTGCTCACCTCCTGCATCCATCAGCTCCCTGCGGTTTTCGCCAGATTGACGGTCCACCTAGTCGGAAATCTGCGTCTTTCGGTTCATGGTCGCCACTCGAGAACCTATGTTCCCCGTTGGTTGTCAGTTCTTTGAACGATGTGGTCGGCACATTGCTACTTCAACTTGCTAATTTTAAGAGCTATATCGGTCACTTTAGTTCAGGGGATGTTCTCATTCCAAATCTTATCTCGCAGGGAAACACCTATAGCTCTTTCCATAGCTCGTTGCGCGACTTTGAGCTTACTAATGAGTACGAGACCCTGTCTCAGCTTGACTGTCAGCCCTATTGGGTTAAATGAAAAGCTACACTATCTCTAGTATTCCGTTAATCAAGTTAAAGAATATGTATAAGGTAAACCGCAATTCTTGGAGGCCTTTCTAAGGGCAGCGCCCTAATGGAGCGCATTACTCACGCCCTGATTGACCCAAATTGATTGGAGCCGATGAGCGGACGCTTCTTGCCGATTGTGTGGCCGGACCTTTATTGCTGGCCATTTTCGTTATGTGAAACAAACCTAATTTGTTTAGGTACCTATTTTTCGATGAGGTAAGTGGGTCTTATGAGTTGGTTTCTGTGGATCTTCATTACTTAGCTTGGTCAATATATTGGTTTACCTAGATTAAGGTTCTTATATCTAATTTGATTTCTTTCTTAGCTCTTCGGCTTGTTCTATAATTATGATTCGCCCCTTTCCATTAGAAACTGTGGACAAATCCATTAAAATAAGCCCAATGATTACATACATATACCCTTAGGGACCCAGGAACTATGAAGATCATGGTCCCACAATACCCAGACACAGAACAAGTATTTGGGCTTTTTTCAATCAAACCCACCGCCTTCAGGTTATGAGCTGACCTGCTCAACCATGATACTACAGAGGCTGTCAAAAACAAGAGACTGAAAGGTTTTCTTTGATAATAACCAATAAAAAACGCGAAAGATAAGGAAGATATAGTAAAACAACATTATACTTGTTGTTTTGTTGTTGTACACTTACATATACGGTTGTGGTTGTAACAATGTAAACTTATCTACTTTCCCAACACTACTTGTCTAATGCCCTAGTCTGGGTGTTAATGTTGAAGTCTAGACGGACTAAGCTAGGCTAATAAACGGTATCGTTACACAAAACACTCACATTTGGTGTAACTATAATGAAGCTACATGTTTTTGTAGTTTGAGATCCAAAGTCAGAAACAAGGCTGCTTATTATATGTTTATTCAACCTAACTTTACAGAAATAGGGATAATTTTGTTGTCATTAAGAAGTAGTGGGAGCTGTTAAAATAATAGTGGTTGCTGTTAAAACATATTTGGTTTGAAATGTTGAAGATCATTTAAAGTTTTCATTATACTTCTTGCTACAAAATAAAAATTATCAGTATAAATATCTTAAAATAAGTGCCTAGTAATATATCTATTTAATAAAAGTTTTTGATCTAAATAATAATTTTATAATCTTCTTTTATTTTTCTTTTTTTCCTACTCCCTACATTGAATATACAATTACACAGTCAGCACACAATGTGCATAAATTCCTGTCTACATACGTAATTTGTGAACACGCTATATAAAATGGCCCTGTTTCACAATATTGACTTTAACCAACGTTAAACATACGGCAGTGACGCGCACGGTTAAGCAGTTAACCGCCAGTGGCCGGTTAAACACGTCGCTTCATTAGATTTACGAGCGGCAATTGATTAATAATAGCCCATGGATAGAATAGATAGCGGTTTTTTTGCTTGCGCCGGATGTAATTATTTAAACATCGTTTAGTATTCTGGGAGTAAGGAATTGTTTATGCATGGCCACTAATAAGTGATTTTTTTTATTCATTATTCCAGAAATCGTAAAAATTACGCATTTACACATTTTATTAGTGTGTAACTAGCATTTAATTTGGTGACATAGGTACATGACTATTCATTAGTCATCATCAACAGCCCGTAGTCGTCCACCGCTGAACATAGGCCTCCCCCAGAGAGCGCCACTTTGACCGGCTGCTCGCTTTCTCTATCCATCGCAATCATTAGTAGGCAATAGTTTAATTTATAAATAGGTATATTATTGAAAAGAGTTATCTATAGGTATGTTTGTGTTTGTCTAACTAAAATATCTATGTTCGTATAGTATTTTTCAAAACTACTTAGCAAATCAGAATAGGCAATCGCTAATTTTTTTGACGTAGTAATAAAATAGTTAAGTATAATAAGTGCTTCTTCCTAATAAAAGTTCCTAAATAGTTTTCACTCGCTTGGTCAGATCTGAAAAATTTTACTCGACAATTAAAAAATGGAAAATCAATATTTTCTATTTTTTATCGCCCATTGTACCGATTTTATATGTAATTCTCATTTCTACATGTTTTTATGGTATTGGTGTCAATAAAGAGTTATTGTATTGTATTGTTATTGTATTCTATTGTTGTTGTATTTTCTATACCAAACACAGTATTTAATCATCTTGAAAATCCTGTATAATTAGCATATTTTTTAAATTACGTTCCGTTCGTATCGTTCCCGTCAAAAATACGGAAAACCATTTCAGCGTTGGATATTAAGCAAGTTGCGTATTAATAAAGCCAATTGAAAAATAAACACAAACAGTCGGTTTATTGGAAACTTAATATCCTGGGCGTTCCGCGTCGGCGGAGTTATGCAATTGTTAGTTTGGGTAGCCGGACCTTATTTTGTTACGAAAAGAAGAATCAATCACCATGCGGTTTTAAAAATATTGTGTGCATCCTGGTCCTGTATGTAGTTATTATGTTTTTTTGATTTCCAATATACAAATGCTTACCAGCAGTTTTAGTGAGAGTTATTACTCAATCCAATTGTAGACTTCATTTTTCGGGTAAACTACGGAGAATAAGCTTACATGTAATAAAATTAATTAAAGCTACAAGTTCTAACAATATTATTGTATTGATGTATAACAAAAATGTTCTCTAGCAATCGTAAATGTCAAGTGCTCCGCGACTACTCCGCCACAGCACGTGGCGAATTCATCCAGATGCGGTGCGGATACCGCAGGATAGATAACACTACCTAATTTTACTATCAGAATCAAGCTACTTGCTATTATGATTTATTCAGTATTGAATAGATAGATCCTAACGTTTGGATACTAAAAACTCTACTCATGAAGTTCTCCATAAGAAACCATTAACTTGCGAGCGCGAAGACTTAGATTTTGGACATAATTGTATTTAGATTATATGGTTTTGTTCAATAGGCATGATGACTACTATTAAAAATGAACTAGTAAATATTACTTTCATAAAGAACATTAAAAATGAAAATTTAAAAATAAGCAAAATCGGTAAATAAATCAAAAAGTAATAAGCTTTTACAGTTTCTACAGGAGGCATCTCCTGTCCCTTTCTCGCAAAACAGAGCGCTCCCACAGTTACTATGAAAAATCTACTCGTGACGTCACATGCCAAAGAGATTGTATGAAAAGCTACTACAGCTTAGTAATGAGGTACTATAACGACCTTCCTCTGACGTCACTGGCCGTTTGAGCTATCTTTTTCTATTCCGGTTTTTAAAATGTTTGTAACTTGGTCATTTTTTGAGATATTTAATTTTTGTTTTCACTAATGTTTATCTTTTGAGGAATATAATTGATTTATTAAAAAAAAAATTTTAGTCATCATGCCTATTGTTTGTGCTCAACTTTATCTAATTAAATACGTAAAACTCTTCAAAATCAGATCACAATACCGAAACACCTTGTCAAATCTCAATAAGTGCTTAGTATAGGTATAGTTTCAGTAGTTCGGTCTTCAGTTGCCAGCTTTCATCCCCTCTCAAGTTTCACGTCAAAGAAACCGACAGTAACCAAAGCGTTCAATCTGACCAAAACTCACTCCGGGCCACTCCCGTTCACCATTCACCATTCACTTTCGATCACCGCTCACTCCCGCTGGGTTATTACGTAAGTCGCAACAAGTTTGCAACAGGCGTAAATTTTGCACTCGTTGCTATCAAACATGACTTTAGCAGAGAAGTGACGTGTGACAGCAATCGCTGAACTAAAAATTTCATTCTTTTGATTCCATCTATTGCTGTTCTGTTGCTATTAGCGCTAGTACCAAAGGCCAAAGTACATTCAGTGACAGGCGAGCAGCAGGCGGACATCTTGCGACCGATTGCTAAGTGTTCGCTATCGCTTTGCTAACTGCTGTTGTGATTTTTACGTAATACAGTTGCCGATCACGGTTCACTCTTGGAAACCTCTCCCGAGTTTTGACACTTGTCTAAGCTAAAGTCGGCGCAATCCTCTGTATGCATTCACAGTGAATATGATCCGCTGCGTCTTGCATTGTGCGGCGTCTATGAATAAATTGCTTTGTGAGAGTGCTAGGTAAACTCTGCATTTTGTTACTAGCAACTTACCTATAAAAATGCAGTTGGGAAAAGATTTGAATACAAGTGTGGTAAACTATATAGTTTAATTTCTTATCCTTTTCTCGTATCCTTTTTACTTTTGTTATTTATTATTTTTACTTTACTGCTGCTTAAGTACTGTAGAACGTAAACAGCTTACTCGATTTATTATAATTTGTATGTCATGGCGCCATTTCAAAACAATCATTTCTAATCTCGTTAATGGTAGGAAATCTACTTCATGGCGTAAACTTTATTTATTAACATCAAGCTGTATTTAATTGATAACTGAAGATACGCCTTTCCCAAGATAAGATAAGAGCGTAAACTTTCTTAATACACCAAAACCCCTAAATAATTTAACCAATTTGTTTTCAAAAACCTTCCAACAAAAATTTAATCACATTTCTTCAAGCATTGTTCATAATGAGTTACTTAACGATGCAGCCTAGCGGTGAGACGGAAAGTTCGAGAAGGTTGGCCATCCGAAACTTGAGCTGAAGCACGTCTGTTAAGCCCGCACCCGCACGGAATAATTTTACCTTTACAGCGGTACTCGGATCATTCTGGAAAGTTTAGATTTAAGCGATTCATCTAATTACTTTGTAAAACTATGTTTTGAAACTAATAAGTCATTTTGTGACCTCCCACACAATTTTGTCTGTGAAAAACTGACTTCTTTGATAAAGAAATATGGAGGTGATAAGAGCGTGATAAAAATTAGTATGATGCTATTAACTGTACCTGGCAGGTCTGATGCTTTATCATCTTATGTGAAACTCACGGTATTTTCCATTACACACAAGACGTTTCCTTTGAAATTTTGAAGTAAATTGCTCTATAGCACTATAGCGTGCTTTCTTTTTTTTTTTTTGGAGGCAAGTGATCCTATGAGCGGTACAGATATAAGTACATTGGATTCCATCTGGCACTAGAGTATTTTACAGCAATTCCACCACATTCAAACTCATATTAATAACCTAAGCTACGGCTCAAAAGTGGCCCATCTCATTATTACTTTCAGTCTCAATCCATCATCCTTTCAAGTAAGTCTCAAGTACAAAGAGACAAGTTGGAACTATCGCGTGTTCCGCCACTCCGAGTACTTTATAGACAGAAATACTTTAAACTTATGCCGGGAACTTGGTCCGCGCACTCGCTCCGTGTCTTATAAATAGGGAGTAAAAATCTATCACTCTCGACTATGTTCCTAGTATGTCCGAAACAATATTCGAGAGAGAGTAAGGCACTCCCATGAAAGGATATAAATCACTAGTTACATACCAATTTATGGATCCTCCGGTCGGTTTGGTCCATTATCCACAAAGAGCAAAAACGAATGCTTCGCCTCTAGGTGCGAAGTGTCATTTGTTTCAATGCTCTGTGATTGTCCATTTCCGAAAATGTCATCTTCCCAATTTATCTTGGTCTTAACTCGTCTATTTCCAAAGTCGCCACTTCCAACCTTGTCATAGATACCAATAAAGCGCTAAAAGCGCGACAGTACAAGTAAGTAAGTATGTGTGAATTTGACTAGCCAGATGGCTCAGTTGGTAGTAACTCAGCCTGCTGAACTATAGGTTGTGGGTTCGATTCCCACCCAGGACAAACTTTTGCGTGATATATCAATGTTTTATCCGTGTCTGGGTGTTATATTGTATTCTATTTATATTATAAACAAAAATTATGTATGTTTTGTATCAATAATTTGGTCCCCATAGTACAAGCTACCTTACCTATGCTTATTTTAGGGCTAGATGCCTGTGTGTAAAATGTCCACACAATATTAATTTATTTATTGGTTTTTCGAATTCACATATTAAATAAATTCTATGAAATAATTATATTGTAGAACTTTACCACAATTCGTCAAGATCGTCCTGCCTGAGTAGCGCCGTGAGAACTTCTCGTCACTGTCAAGGTGAGACACACTTAGGATAAAAAGGCACGAGAAAAGGAAAATTTTATCGCAGTGCGCATGTTAGGTGACCTGATGAAACTAAATTTCAGGGACGCTCGCTCGGTTATTAATAAGAGTTGAACTGTCTAGTAGGCTTTATTTATACTACTATACAATGTACTCCACTGCCAGTATTCTGCCTACTACTCCACACAGCGGTATTATATAGCCGCTCGTAATCAGCCGTTTGCGGCTTGCTGTGCATTTGAGTGCATCGACGCATCCACTGCGACGCGCACTATGCGCATTGTATTTATCTATGACTTGAAAGATAAACTTAGATTTATACCATCAAGACCATCAACTAGCATCATCATCTTTATGGCGTCCACTACTGAAAATAGGCCTCCCTTTTAGCGCGTTACTAGCGTAGGCCGGCCCTCACAGGAGGACTGATGACCTGTGAGATATGGTTAGACCCGCCGGGGAATCGTTGGATGCAGGAGGGAAATGGATTGATATGATCTGAAGTAAACAAATAGTTTGATTTGATTCTGATTATTGATCTTCATATTGTTGGAGTCATCTATAAGTTGAACCGTTTTGGTTATTTTTTTTTGTAGAATATTTTAACAAAAACTAACCTCTCTATGTGGTTTTGTTCGCACCTTCCCTACCATAGTAAAATGAAATCCGTGTTTAAACATTAAAATTGTATCGTTAGGTACCTAGTTTTTGCAAGAAAATCACACAAACGAACAAACGTACAAACTATGTTTGACTTATTATATTCAGGTTTCTATAGCGCACTAAAAATAACTGACCTTTTTTTACCGATACTACGATTTTCTTTACAAAATTCCGCATTCTCGCATAGGGGGCACACACGTTCGTGCTCGTCGATTGTTAGAGCTCCGATGGTCGGTTATTTGTTCCCATATTACGTCGCTACCCACTTTATTGTTGCTAATGAATCGCGCGATGTAAATGGCCTCCACACATGACACGGCGGTACGTTACCATCGACATTGCCGTGATTTTATGGTATCCTCGATGGTGTATGGCTTGTTTCGAAGACGAGCTCCGTTATCGTGATTTACCAAGGTATTGAGTTCGACTGCTTCATTTGTCGATACATCAAGGTCATATCGATCCGAAAATGCGAAGATAAAGTCATTCGTCTTTCTTGGGTTAGTTTTTTGCTTTTTCTTTACAGGTGTAATCAAAGCTCTGGATCAAATTTTTTTTCTACTTTTTACTGAATTGCTTGCACCGGTAGAAATTAAAATTTTAAGTCAATATTTAATCTTGACTTGTAAATGCTCTAAATGTAGTCCAATTGCAATAAATTAGGTACCTATTTCTCGTCGACTTTGAAAGATTGTGACGCAAAAAAGTATTCGATATAGTTAAAATTGCTCGTAAAAATCTGTTTGCCTGCAATATCGACAATTTGTAAATCGCACATCCGTCCGAATCCATGCATTTTGTCTGTCACGGATTAGTTTTCTGTTCCGGGCTCACGTTGTTTCGTGCCTTTTGTGTTTGTTCGTGTATTTGGAGCTTTTTCGTGCATTTTGACGCGCCATTGTCCTCTACGGATTAACCGCCGGTCTCGATACGGAAATTTGATTTTTCGTTGAAATCCGGACAGCAAACTTCAGAATGCTTTGTAGGAAAACATTTCAAGAGTATTGCATCAGCGCAAGAGCTTCTTCATTGTGAGGGATCCATGTAAAGCTAAGCACTTATGGAGTAGGAGTGCACGACAAACAAGAACGAGTCAGTTGGCTAAGTTAAATAGTATTCCAGCAGAACTTAAATATTTGAATTGACGAAACGGAATTGAAGACTCTAACTAATTTTACTAATGTTTAGTTGTTTTCGTGTATTAGTAGAAGTTTGATTAAAATGGTTTTGTCTTTATTATCAGAATTTTTCACGTTGTAATAAACGTGCATTATAATGGTTAATCTGGAAATATAGATCACAATACAATGCCAAAACTCTTTACTCTAAAACTTATAAAATATTATGTATTGTAGGTAATAATAGATGGGGGCTTATAATTTTTTAATCTAATTATCCTCACAATAAGCACAACAACATGGTGCAAAATATCAGAAAAAAAAATTGGTGTATTGCCGTCACTGAGGAGTTATGAACTATCCCAATACTGATTGACAAACCGAGCTCATGATCGAGATACGGAGACAAGTCAATTAATAATACACCAAAATAAAATAAAATAGACCACTTACTTCCCAGTCAACTTCTGAACAGACAACTAATTAGAGAAGTAGAGAAAAAAGCAAGATGGTTATTTACATTCAAGTATTTATTTATAAGCAGTTTCATGAATTTATTTTTAGCAACCTTTCCTAACTTTGTAACGATTAAATAACAATATTGCAAAGTTGGCCGGAACCGGAAAGCCAGAAAGAGCTTACACAACTTAGTTTGGGAAGTGAACAAGAAGAAAAGTTGATTTCTGTTATTTTTTGTAACTCAAGTGTTTGCAACTAAGGTATTTATATTTGTAGGTGTATTTCATGGACGATACCATGCACAGGTGAAAGATTTTGCAGGACACAGGGTGTTGTTAATTGAATAGTTAACCAATAAAAATTAGAACACCATTTCAATTTAATAACGTATAAAAGATTTCATTGTTAAATCGTTTTAAAAATTGTTAGTCTGATGCCTGAAACTGGATCATGTCCATGTATGCTTTTGAAGTTACCTTACATACCACCAAAGAACAATGTACTTTCCTTTTATCCCAGAAAATTGAAAAAGATATTTCGTGTAAATAATTTGCTGGTGAAACTACAAAAAATCTCTATAGTTTGATACGTAGACCATGATTCTTGAAGTCAAAACTTTGATAGAAGAATGAAGATATGTGTTATTGAGCCGACAGTGACCTAGTGGGCAGATAGCACGAGATCTGTCGAGGCACACACGGTGCGACACGTCGCACGTCGCACCCGCGCGTCGCGCGTCGCCGGCCGGCGCCACCGCCCTCTATGATTCATGGCAGCGCAACATCCGACGCGCCAGATTTATGCCCCTCGCAACATTTGCTTACAATACAAACACCCGCCACGTACGCTCTCCTTTTTATATGTTAATTGATGGCCTTGTTTAAATGCAAATCATTAGAGGGTGTGGTTGTGTACAGAATTAGGCTATTTATTTGTATGGGGTAATTACAACTGTTGCTTTCGTTGTGACCCTATTAAGAACATGACGACACATAACAACTTCGTTTTTTAGTTTAATCTTTTATTCATAAAGATCGCGTCAATGAATGTTATTGAATCTAAAAGTAGAGTATCGCAAGCGATATAAGATTTTATTAAAAGCTCAAATATCCAATCACCAAAACATGGGATCGTTGGAACGTGGCGCGCAACGAGTACTTTTCCGATTTCTCGCGTTGTGTAACAGCGAATGAGGTATCAGAAATCAGTAATCTCCGCCGTCCCGGGTTTGGGCGCGGGCGTCTCGCCTGCTGACTCATCTGCGGCCGCGCTATTGAGGACTGAATTATATATATCTGGGGCTTGAGCGGCGATGGGTATCGGACGATTTGTTTACGTCGTATTTTGAGATGGAGGCGTTTTGTTGCGTATCGCAAGGGAGAGTACGTTAAGGAGTGATCTTGGGATCTAAGGGATGTTGTGTTACTAGTCGCGGGTAATAAAATACGAAACGAGAGTCTATTTGTTTTGGCAGGATGAAATGGGCTCTCTAGTAATATACAAGCAAAAAATGATGAAGGTAAGCGTAGGATACAGTACCTAATAAGTATATTATTTCGCCCACAACTGTAAACTGTGTAGGTACCTGTCTTATACCTCGAAAGAAAATTGTAATGTAATGGTAATACAATTTCTTAGTAACTCTTAGATTCCTTTTTTTTTAAATGTGTGTGGACATTTCACACAGCGCCATCTAGCCCCAAACTAAGCAAAGCTTGTACTATGGGAACCAGATAACTGATATAATACTTAGAGGCTTTTTGTTTTGTAAATACATACATAGAATACAATATAACACCCAGACGCAGAACAAACATCTATGTTCATCACACAAATATTTGTGCTGGGTAGGAATCGAACCCACAGCCCTCAGTTCAGAAGGCAGGGCTACTACCAACTGAGCTATAGGGCCCGTCTTTGTGGATAATGAACTATTAATTAATGTCATAATAATATGAACAAATACACTTTCGCATACATGTACCTAACATAAAGTTAGATTTTACTTAACACTTGTGATTAAATATCTACTAAATTATAAACGCAAAAGCTCAACAACTAAGCGCACACAGGGACGAACGAGTTTAACTGTAGAGGTGTTCGCATCGCGGTAGATACGGGCCCAACTTCGGCAATATGTTACAAGTTAGATATCGCGGATTGGGTACTCACCCGACTCAAGGGAATGAACTAGATTTAACATGCGCCATTTATACAAGGCCTGTCTAATGTGACGACTACTCTGAGTGATCTCTTTATAATTGATGCTAGCCTGGTACTCCGGCACCAAAGTATACGCCATCACTTCTTCTTTCATCATCATCGTCAACAGTCCGAAACTGTCTACTGCTGACGTATGCCTCATTTCTCCCTCTCTCGACACTCACTCGGGGGGTCACTTCTTCTTAATAGAGCTAAATTCTTGTCCATGGATATTTCCCCATTCTTCATGTTTTAGTCAGCTCTTCCTAAACATTCGCTTTTTCACGCAATAAACGTTTTTCCATAATAATGAACCTCATTACTAGATGGTGGTCTTTTGGAAGTTATTGTTTTTTTTTTCTTCTCTAAGTTGTACCCCGTCCATTTAGTTTTGGCGCTATTTTGAAAATACCGTGAATACTTACGTTAGTACCATATTTGACAGTTTGTGATGACTATAGAGTGGTGACGAAGCTACGACTCCCTCCAAGTATCTGGCAGAGGTAATGAGTAGACCGAACTCAGTAACTTGCCTTGAGAAAGGTGGGCACTGAATTAACAGATGATTATGGCTGGCTTGCTTTTGTCATGTAAAATCAGGAACCTTATTATTCTGACACTGCCCTGATGGCCAGAGTTAACAAGAAGATAAAGACGGCTTGTGTTAGTTAGGTCCCGTCTCTACGCCATTGCATCTGCCACATTATGAAAAATTGTATAATTTATAATTTAATTTAGCATTTAAATTAATAAGTAATATTTAAACAACATTGTGGAAAACAATTACAAATCAATTAACAATTACTAAACTTATCTTAATTATACCTACCCTAAAAAGTATATCAACCAATGTTCACGTTAACCTCCTCACCAATGGTAGTCGTTGTAGAGTCATCATCATCAACAGCCTAAAAGATGTCCACTGCTGAACATAGGCTCCCCCAGAGAGCGCCAACGGCGAACGGCTGCTAGCCTCCTGCATCCATCGGCTCCCCGTGGCTTTCACCAGATCGTCGGTACACCTAGTAGAAGGCCTGCCTACGCTGCGTCTTCTGGTTCGTGGTCGCCACTCGAGAAACTTTATTTTCCATCGGTAGTCAGTTCTGTGAGCGATGTGGCCTGCCTATTGCCACTTTTACTTGGCAATCCTAAGAGCTATATCGGTCACTACAGATCTCGTCATTCCGGATCTTATCTCGCAGGGAAACACCAAGCATAGCTCTCTCCATAGCTCGTTGCATGACTTGAGCTTACTCAATGAGGCCAGCAGTAAGGGACCTTGTTCACGTCATTGTACAGTATGTAGTATGTAAGCATTATACAGGGTTACAGGAAAAATCGTGCTAGATCCGTTAAGAGCGTGGAGTACCCATCATTTCTGACTTATTTCACTATGAAACACCCTAGGCTAAACTTTACCCTTTTCGAGATATTCAATTTTTAATTTTTTCATTGAAATATTTTGTGTCTTCTTATTATTATTATTATTGCATTTTTACATGTGTAATAAGATGCTTTAGGACGTCAATCATTAAAATAGTACATAAGTTAATTGAATAGACCGTAGTAGACAAGTGAAAGTTAAGATATAAAAAAAATATTAGAAACTGTATTGTTTTCTAAGGGATATCTACAAAAATATTATTAGTTTAGCCTAGGGTGTTTCATAGTGAAATAAGTCAGAAATCATGGGTACTCCACGCTCTTAACGGATCTAGCACAATTTTTCCTGTAACCCTGTATATATCTTATTTAATATCTATTTTTACCAAAAAAATGTGTACTAACAACAAGAAACAAATCAATCATTCCGTTTGTCACAGTTCCAGCAACATTAAAACAACTGCCATTCCGTCGTTCCATTGTGCTCCAAACGAATAATGTATCAAAGGGTCGCCGTCAAATAAATAATATTCGCCCTATTCATACATTTGCTATTCTGCGTTGTCCTTTACTCGTGCGTTCCTTTTGACGTGTTTCGAGAAGCGATTTTGGTATGAACACGTGTTAGACGGAATTATTCATTTTTATTTGTACACAATATGCGGGCGCAGCTGCGACGCGATGTTTGACTCCACTTTCATCAGATTTATCTGGTTGATTTATGGACGCGTGTGGTGTTCATGTGTGTTGGTTCAAGTCGTGTCTGTGGGCGTGTATGGCTATACACTCGATGGCTATAAATACCCACATTATATGAATTACTACGCATTACGATTACTCATATTAATTGACCCCTATGTTCGTGTCGAAATCACCTCCGAAGTAGACTAATTAAATCACATTTTGAACTAGCTTAGGAGGATTAGTGATAATTTTTCTCTTTATTTTTAATCTACTTAATACTTAAGTAGCATTTCTAGCTCACATAAGACCAAAGTATTAAGATGACACAAGTAACTATTAATTATTGTCGCGGGCGACAACAAAATTGATATCAAAATGTGTTGAAAAAGCTAAATTCATCAATTCAGAGATAAGTAATAACAATACTACTTGAGTTTCATCTCTCCTACTTCGCAACAGTTACTCCGAGCCGAAATATAAACAAAACAATCAGTTTCAAGGGCTGCCGGCGGCCGCAGCATATAACGCGATAAGGCTTAGTTGAAGGCGTAGAATTACTCAATTTGGCAAAGCGTTATTACGAATGGCTCCGGTAATGTGGCAGCCCTGGGACCGAAACCTCTCGTGTTTACACCGATACTTTGGTTACGTGGTGTATAATGTCTTATGTAATAAGACCTGGAAAACACTGATTATGTAATAGAAAATGTTATACTTGTTTGCCAATTTATATGGCAAAGTGTAAAAATAAAACTAAAACAATAACTGATTAGTCAGTCATGTTTCAGTAAGAAACACCGATTTTCTTTCAAAATTCTGCCAAAGTTCACCCGGAACGCTGTAATGTTAAAAACATCGACCGTTTTCAACTAACCCTGATGCTGTTTATCTCTCAAAGTCTGATAGCTTTTAAGTTCAAGCTTATTTTCTCTAGAACATACATACCCAAATGCGTTTCAGTATTAGGTACTTCATACATGGGTAACTGCAAAATGGGTTATATTAAATGTGAACTAAAACTTAAATTAGGCACAAAGTAGATACAATAGACTATAGACGCAGCGTACATTCTATTCTCGGCATCAGTCGGCTCCCGTTACATCATACAGAGAAAATTTACTAACTTACTCCAGCATCCATCTGTAACTCCGAGATAAAACTTATCAGAAAGTTTTCAGGGCGTACATTTAAATGAAAATAACGTAGACGTGAGCCGGCGTATCTTAACGTGGAATCCGTGGAAACTCACCTTAAGTGAGTAGTCACTGGGGAAGCCTCCAGAGATGACGTCATGTTTAAATTTGCAATTCTACCGGTGTACCTGCGCCCTAACTACGAATGTGATACGTCGCCACAGCCTTTAAAACATGCATGCAGTTGACAAAGTCACACTATTGATTGTTTTCATGCTTGGTCGATTACTTTGTCAAAGTAGACAGGTTGTTTACCTCTACTCTATAACCTAATCCGCCTTCCAAATGTCTCTAATCTTACGGAAACCTTTTTCACGTTTAAATTTTGAATAAGCATTTCCGACGATTTGGTCAAAACCGTGGGTAGCCGTTGCAAGAGGCAAGGAGCCGGTCAAAATGGCACTCTATGAGGGAGACCTACGTTAATGATTGACGATAATTATTGCAACAACCTATTAGATTCTGTGTAAGTCATAACCGAACTCATAACCATGGCCACTTCAAACTCTCTCAGTATATTACCCTGTGATAATAATAACATATAATACTTTCCAATAATACGTAATGGATCACCTGATCCCACGAGAGAAACGATTGTCCCAGACGAGTGCTATATTATTGTTTATTCCATATTGGTATTATTCGACGAGATATTATGAGGGAAGTGGTAATAAACAAGCAATTTCTACTGCTACTTGTAACATGATAGGAGAGGTATTCGCGGTGGTTGGACGATACAATATGTGCTCATTGAACGAGGCTATTTGGTAGTAGAAATGTTACTTTAAAATGTGTTATTATTATTATTATGAAAGGTACCACGCCAGGGAAACCGTCTAGGTATTTTGAGGTGCGTTTTAAAGGTGACGTTCTAAAATGGGCTACCTGTACAATACTTCTGAAAAAGAAAACAAAAAAAAATCAAGAAATATAACTAATCATAATCAGCATTGTTGTACTATTTAATGGCTCAAAAAATAATATTCGATTCATATAGGCAATATATATGGGTATATTTAGTCATCAATATGGTGGCGCTTTAATTACCGTCATGCTCACCGATAGGTATTGTAATGTGAAAGAATGCAATGTACCTACTCAATGGCAATATCATTTGGATTGAGATCCCCGGTGGTCACCCACAGCTTTCTGTCCCTACATAATGTACCTATACCGATTGCGTTATCTGAAACAATGCTTAGTAGCAGTATGTAGCTTGTTCCCCCAAAACACCTCCACCTAGAATGAATGTTTCATTAGTCGCGGCGACGTGACAGAAAAAGCTACGCAACTAGCAAACAGCGCGTGTCTCCGAGTGCGTCACGTCGCGAGTCGCGTCACGTAGCATCATATCCGCGTATTGTCACGTGACGGAGTATTATTTAAACTGTCACGGTATAGCGTTAACAGTATATTGGGCATGTATCGGGCATTGCAGAGTATTGTACGTACATTGGTTCAATGTCGGTATCAAACCAAAACGATCCCATACTTTTCCGTTCTTCTTTTTAACCCACGACGCAAACCAGATGCTTGTAGAGATAGTAGAAGTGTAGATATGTTTTATATAATATAATTATTATGTATCATTTTATATTATGTATTCGGCATCATTAATTGAATGGTGGCTTGATTGAAAGATTTTTATCAAAGAGAATATGTCCGCTAACGCCGTTTATAATTTTGAAAATTAAAGGATATTACTATCGGAGGTTTTACTTTTGTTATTGCTGTCGTGAAGTATGTGTTTCATAAAGAACGTTGTTGATACTCCTTCAGTTAAATAAGAGACATTAGCTTCTCGCAGACAGTCAACAATTTGTCTCGTGAAGCTTTCTGTGACATTAGTCATGAGCGTTCGAGTCAAGATTTATCACCGCGACAACACAACACGTATTTTTATTTTCCACCCTTTCAGTCACTTAGCCGCGACAGATCCGACCCCAGGACCCCAGCATTTACATCGCAATAAAGTCTAGGCTTGTTAGACGTCAAGTGCCGTCAGCTTAGTCAGCCGCTTGCCGCTACACTGTGCGAGTAGGCGACGAACTAATATTACTAGACACACGTTAGCACACATATGGTTGCTTCAATTTGTGTTTTAGGTATGTTAGACATGCGAATAACATAAATTAATACCACAAAGTTTCAATAGTGTAAACAAAGCTTCATCCAAATTGGTTCAACCGTTCCGGCGTGAAAGCCACACAAACAACCAAACATACAAACAGAAAAAATGTTTAACTTTTGTACAGAGAGAGCCTCCAGTTTCACCCGCGTTTTTTACAATCTTCAACACCACAAGCCTTTTAAGCGTTGAGTTTTTAAAAAAACACCCCCTCTTAGTACATAAAAGGAAGACGTTTTTCAATTTTTTTTATTTGTTGGATAGGCTTGGGCTTGATCACTATCTCACCTGATGGTAAGTGACGATGCGGTCTAGGAGATACCTATTCACCCTTACATTAATTGTCTAATCTTTACGTTTAGCAGTTTATTTTATGTTTGGCTTTACGTTTTTTTTCAGTCAGTCAATCATCAGGACAAAGCCTTTTATGAATATAGAAGAAGAAGAAGATTAGTATGGATGCAGTAAGGAAGGGATGTATAGATGAACAGTACCTGATGCAGAATCGATTGCCCTAACGAGTCACCTACATCATCAGCTAATATTTACATGAACTGGAGACAAACCATCACCCATTACTTAAAAAACCAAAGTACTGTAGAAAATTGTACGGGGGCGGTGTAGGGCGGGACGACGGCATGCGCGACGCGACGCCAGAATACACGATGAGCCGCGGACCTCGGGGGGAAATAAAAACAACACAATCCAATGGAAAATATGAATCGTGACGAGTTAGGAATGATTACGGCGATGACACTGGTAATATGGGGATAGAATTTGTCATCAATTCCATTGGCTCGTGATCTGAAATATTCAACGATATGATTTGGACATAGCTAAACAATGAGTTGATTGCGTCCATTTGGGACATTATGCAATAGATAAAAGAGGATATACTGGTTTCTCGAATGGTTCGCTTAAAGTAAGTAAGTGCACACAATTGGTTGTGGGATATTGTTATAGGAATACCTACAGTGTTTGACTAAATCATGTGAAGATGGATCTCACCTTCCCTGCGTTATATATATATATATATACATTTTTTATGTTTTGTTATAATTGGCAGGATAATTTACATAACACATACCGGCTCTCCATGCTTTCAGTAACATGAAAATCACGTGGTGCGTAAGCAATAAGATACAAAAGATTTACTTTGCAAAAACTGAACTTTTTCTTACAAATTAAACTTGTTGATATTTATTCTGTTTCTCTGAATTTCTATACCTATTCCTTACTAATTGACTATTCCATCATTGAATACCAACGTTTGTTGTTATTATAGGTACCTACCTAACTATCTAAATACCAAGATGTTTAAGGAAAATTACTTATTAAATTATATTCTCGACCGTGTCGTCTTTAAGTCATTGAAAAACAAAACTTTGTAGCTAAACGGTATTCATGCTAAAATCCGTTTTTATTAAGCTAATTTAGCTTTAAAAGGCTTACAAACTGGAGCTTTATGAAAATAAGCGCGCACTTTGAAATCTCGCGGCCATTTCAACGTAATATTAATATTTTATTCTGTGATAAACAAGAGATTACTGTTTATATTTTTACATTCTTTGATGTCACTGTTATAACTGAAAGTAGCGTAAAATTTATAATTGGTTTGTTCTTTAATGAAACATAAATAATTTGCCTACAAAATCTCATACTTACAAGTATAAATGCGTAAGATAGTGTGCGCGAGCAACGCACGTATACCTACATTACCTACGTTCACATAAGCTTTCGCAAGCAACTATAAGCATGTATATTTATTACATTTGCTTGGAAACGGCATTATGTATTCAATCTCACAGCCTTAAGATATCAAATACGCGAATACAATCACTACACTTTTTATTTTACGCAGTACGTAGATTATAGTACGTCGCCGATAACGCGTGACATATTGTCCGTACAACGTCGCGTGGCAAACATTCTGAACTATGGCTTACCGGTGAAAATGTGTAACGTGAAGTGTGAAAGCCATCCATACTCTTACTGTGTCCATAAAGTGTATATAAGCATTATAAATAAAAAAAATATCAAATTATTGGAACGTTATAATGTGTGCTTAAGTTTGGTGGTGAAACTATTGCAGTAGGCCTATAGCACAAATATTTACGCGTGCGTAAGTTGTATATGTATGGGTTGTAGTTGTATGGGGCGCTGATCAAATGCCATATAACTGCCTTAACGCGCGCGTAAATATTCGCGCCAGGCCTACTGTATGCTGAAGTAAATTCAACTAATGAAATAGTATCAGGCTCATTTCTCGACGTATACTATCATTTTATTTCAGCTTTTAACACAATTTGCGTGTTTTATTTATAATACCTGCTTATAAATAATATATTTGACTTGTAAACGAGTTAAATTTTTATATTTATTAAATTATCAATTTTATTTCCAATGATTTAATAAAATTAAGCGAATTATTTGAAACTGCAAACAGCTTCCGTCGTTCAATTGCAAAACTATTATGAAAGCTCCAGATACAGCTGACGCGTGGTTTGTGGTAAGCTTTCAACATGGCGATATGAAATGCTATTATAATATACGGTACATTATCAGCTACTAAGTTTATTAACAAGGACCAAAATTGAAAACCGGTACATATGAAATAAAATAGCGCTATCGGTAATGTAGCGGTTCCATTTGCATTCATGATTTATCAAAACGTCAACGTTACATTGTCAATGTATGATTGAAGTAATCGTGCTTTAAGAGGTTGTGGTTAAGTAAACCGTAAAGTAGGCCCCCAGTAAGTAAACCACCCGTTCGATGGTCAGCAGATATAGTCAAGCTAGCTGAATAGCATTGGATGAGACTTGCAAAGGATGGCGTGAGGGAAAAGATGCCTATATCTGGCAGTCTGAGTTAACTAGTACTAAATTGATAATGATGATAATAATTACATCATTACTCTAAAAATGAAACTAAATAATATTCTACTTGTGTTTTATTAACATGGTAAAATTCAAAAAAGACTTGCCTGCCGAAATGTCTTAAACTAGATATTATTAAAATATCTAACTCAAAATAGTAACGAAACTTAATAAAGTCCTGTTCCTTTACGGACCGTACTAGAAGCTAAATTGCTCGGTACAAATTGGACCTTGATTTTTAACTATTTTTGTTCCCAAAAACAGAGCTTGGCCTGTTTGTTCGCCGCTCACAGGCCATCGACCGTTTTATTGGGCGAACTGAATGACCAGGTTTAGTCAGATTAAACTATGTTTGTGCTCCCTGCCGCTTGTTTTTTGGAGGTTAGTTTGCGCGGCCAATAAAGGCATAAAAAAATAATGTTTCATGAAATGTTCAACCGCTTTTTCAATTTGCACACAGAAGTTTCATACAATTCTTTTAATCTTACAGTTTTTGTATGTAGTGCAAAATCAAATTCCATTCCAATTCTAAACGTAATTTTTTTCATTTTCAGTTATTATAATTAAAATCTAGCTATTCTGATTGGTCACAACATTAACCAAGACACTATCGAATCAAAATTACTTACCAAGATTAGATTTGGATATTATCGACTGCTTTTAATCAAGGGTCGTTTATGAAATCGACCACTGATAGGTTTGCGACTAATTATTATAGCTAACAGCATGTTCTTTGTTTCAGCTTCGATGTCCGCGGCAAGCACCTATCAGAAGCACGGCACTGGTCAGCGCCAGAAGTGTTCGGGCCACGCGCACACTTCTCCACCTCGCCCCCGCCCGCGGCGCTGCTTGTGCGCGACGTCAAACGGCGCGACGAGGGCGTCTACCGTTGCAGGGTCGACTTTAGAAACACGCAGACCACCAGCTTTAGATACAACCTTACTGTTGTTGGTAAGTTGCATTTACTAACCAGTAGTTTTTATGAAATTGGATGACGTGTCGAGCTAATTGTTCACCTGATGTTAAACGACACGGCCGCCTATAAAATTTGCCGAGCCACTCGGAATTTTAAAATTTTGCTTGACACTGCACTGCGCTCGTCATTCTGAGACATCACACATCCGATTACTAGACTGTGAAAGCAGGGCCTAAAGTCTAATTTGTTCAGCAATTTCACTAGCTACGATGCCCTTCAAACTGGAACATAGTAGTGCTTGCACACACTGCTTGGCGGCAGAATAACTTGCAAAGCGATGGTACCTACCTAGATGAACTTTGCAGAAAAGTCTTAACACCTATTGTAAAGTTTACTTTTAGTTATGAAGAGAGATTCAAGGGTACAAGCAATATTAAATCCGAATATCTCAAACTGGCAGACACGGGACACATTATAATCGACCATACGATATAAATTCTACAAGCGATTGATCTTTCATTGAATTGTCTGCTCTACGCAAGACACAAGTAAGGTATATTTACCTATATCTGAAGGACCGGTGTGAAGTTGGCAGCCAAAATGTAGCAGCCCATAACCCGACAAAATTAGGTAGGTCACTTTTTTAAACACTGAAAATATACATGTATGGTAACTGAAATACAAAGAACTATGTACAGGCTTTCACGCGGGCACTATAGGTACCATCTTTATTATGAGTTAGGCCTACAACGTCTTCATGAAAATTGACTAAAAACTTTTTCAAACACATTTCGCTCTAGACATACCTGTATTCCCCTGAAACCTGAAAATTTTATGACTGAATTGAAAGGCTTATACATGTATGTAAGCCATAAGTATAGTGAAAATCCGGCTTTTCAACGTTTAAGACCTTAAATCATTGATGAAAGTAAGAAATATACAAAAATATCCCGACTTTTTTTGGCTGCTGCTGAATTTCAGTACTTTCATCGGCGAAATCAAAATATTTATTTAGTGAAAAGCAAAGATATATGAACAGGCTGTCACTCGAGTACTAAAAATATCGTTTTTGTTATGAGTTAGGCCTACAGCTTCTTCGAGAAAATTATTTGAAAACTTTTTCAAACACTTTTCGCTCTAGATATACCTGTATTCCCCTGAAATCTGAAAATTTTATGACTGAATTGAAAGGCCTATACATGTATCTAATCCATAAGTATAGTGAAAATCCGGCTTTTCAACGATTAAGACATTAAATCATTGATGAAAGTAAGAAATATACAAAAATATCCCGACTTTTTTTGGCTGCTGCTGAATTTCAGTACTTTCATCGGCGAAATTAATATATTTATTTAGTGAAACACAATGATATATATACAGGCTCTCACTCGAGTACTAAAAATATCATTTTTGTTATGAGTAAGGCCTACAGCGTCTTCGAGAAAATTATTTGAAAACTTTTTCAAACACTTTTCGCTCTGGATATACCTGTATTCCCCGGAAATCTGAAAACTTTATGACTGAATTGAAAGGCTTATACATGTATCTAATCCATAAGTATAGTGAAAATTCGGCTTTTCGACGATTAAGACATTAAATCATTGATGAAATTAAGAAATATACAAAAATATCCCGACTTTTTTGGCTGCTGCTGAATTTCAGTACTTTCGTCGGCGAAATTAAAATATTTATTTAGTGAAACACAATGATATATATTTACAGGCTGTCACTCGAGTACTAAAAATATCGTTTTTATATGAGTTAGGCCTACAGCGTCTTCGAGAAAATTATTTGAAAACTTTTTCAAACACTTTTCGCTCTAGAAATACCTGTATTCCCCTGAAATCTGAAAATTTTATGACTGAATTGAAAGGCCTATACATGTATCTAATCCATAAGTATAGTGAAAATCCGGCTGTTCAACGATTAAGACATTAAATCATTGATGAAAGTAAGAAATATACAAAAATATCCCGACTTTTTTTGGCTGCTGCTGAATTTCAGTACTTTCATCGGCGAAATGAAAATATTTATTTAGTGAAAAGCAAAGATATATGAACAGGCTGTCACTCGAGTACTAAAAATATCGTTTTTGTTATGAGTTAGGCCTACAGCGTCTTCGAGAAAATTATTTGAAAACTTTTTCAAACACTTTTCGCTCTAGATATACCTGTATTCCCCTGAAATCTGAAAATTTTATGACTGAATTAAAAGGCCTATACATGTATCTAATCCATAAGTATAGTGAAAATCCGGCTTTTCAACGATTAAAACATTAAATCATTGATGAAAGTAAGAAATATACAAAAATATCCCGACTTTTTTAGGCTGCTGCTGAATTTCAGTACTTTCATCGGCGAAATTAAAATATTTATTTAGTGAAAAGCAAAAATGTATGAAGAGGCTGACAAAAGAGTATTATAAATATCGTTTTTGTTATGAGTTAGGCCTACAGCGTCTTCGAGAAAATTATTTGAAAACTTTTTCAAACACTTTTCGCTCTGGATATTCCTGTATTCCCCGGAAATCTGAAAACTTTATGACTGAATTGAAAGGCCTATACATGTATCTAATCCATAAGTATAGTGAAAATTCGGCTTTTCAACGATTAAGACATTAAATCATTGATGAAAGTAAGAAATATACAAAAATATCCCGACTTTTTTTGGCTGCTGCTGAATTTCAGTACTTTCGTCGGCGAAATTAAAATATTTATTTAGTGAAACACAATGATATATATTTACAGGCTGTCACTCGAGTACTAAAAATATCGTTTTTTTATGAGTTAGGCCTACAGCGTCTTCGAGAAAATTATTTGAAAACTTTTTCAAACACTTTTCGATCTAGATATACCTGTATTCCCCTGAAATCTGAAAATTTTATGACTGAATTAAAAGGCCTATACATGTATCTAATCCATAAGTATAGTGGAAATCCGGCTTTTCAACGATTAAGACATTAAATCATTGATGAAAGTAAGAAATATACAAAAATATCCCGACTTTTTTTGGCTGCTGCTGAATTTCAGTACTTTCATCGGCGAAATTAAAATATTTATTTAGTGAATAGCAAAGATATATGAACAGGCTGTCACTCGAGTACTAAAAATATCGTTTTTGTTATGAGTTAGGCCTACAGCGTCTTCGAGAAAATTATTTGAAAACTTTTTCAAACACTTTTCGCTCTAGATATACCTGTATTCCCCTGAAATCTGAAAATTTTATGACTGAATAAAAAGGCCTATACATGTACCTAATCTATAAGTATAGTGAAAATCCGGCTTTTCAACGATTAAGATATTAAATCATTGATGAAAGTAAGAAATATACAAAAATATCCCGACTTTTTTTGGCTGCTGCTGAATTTCAGTACTTTCATCGGCGAAATTAATATATTTATTTAGTGAAACACAATGATATTTATACAGGCTGTGACTTGAGTACTAAAAATATCATTTTTGTTATGAGTAAGGCCTACAGCGTCTTCGAGAAAATTATTTGAAAAATTTTTCAAACACTATTCGCTCTGGATATACCTATATTCCCCTGAAATCTGAAAATTTTATGACTGAATTGAAAGGCCTATATATGTATCTAATCCATAAGTTTAGTGAAAATCCGGCTTTTCAACGTTTAAGACATTAAATCATTGATGAAAGTAAGAAATATACAAAAATATCCCGACTTTTTTTGGCTGCTGCTGAATTTCAGTACTTTCATCGGCGAAATTAAAATATTTATTTAGTGAAAAGCAAAGATATATGAACAGGCTGTCACTCGAGTACTAAAAATATCGTTTTTGTTATGAGTTAGGCCTACAGCGTCTTCGAGAAAATTATTTGAAAACTTTTTCAAACACTTTTCGCTCTAGATATACCTGTATTCCCCTGAAATCTGAAAATTTTATGACTGAATTGAAAGGCCTATACATGTATCTAATCCATAAGTATAGTGAAAATCCGGCTTTTCAACGATTAAGACATTAAATCATTGATGAAAGTAAGAAATATACAAAAATATCCCGACTTTTTTTGGCTGCTGCTGAATTTCAGTACTTTCATCGGCGAAATTAATATATTTATTTAGTGAAACACAATGATATATATACAGGCTCTCACTCGAGTACTAAAAATATCATTTTTGTTATGAGTAAGGCCTACAGCGTCTTCGAGAAAATTATTTGAAAAATTTTTCAAACACTATTCGCTCTGGATATACCTGTATTCCCCTGAAACCTAAAAATTTTATGACTGAATTAAAAGGCTTATACATGTATATAAGCCATAAGTATAGTGAAAATCCGGCTTTTCAACGATTAAGACATTAAATCATTGATGAAAGTAAGAAATATACAAAAATATCCCGACTTTTTTTGGCTGCTGCTGAATTTCAGTACTTTCATCGGCGAAATTAAAATATTTATTTAGTGAAAGGCAAAGATATATGAACAGGCTGTCACTCGAGTACTAAAAATATCGTTTTTGTTATGAGTTAGGCCTACAACGTCTTCGAGAAAATTATTTGAAAACTTTTTCAAACACTTTTCGCTCTAGATATACCTGTATTCCCCTGAAATCTAAAAATTTTATGACTGAATTGAAAGGCCTATACATGTATCTAATCCATAAGTATAGTGAAAATCCGGCTTTTCAACGATTAAGACATTAAATCATTGAAGAAAGTAAGAAATATACAAAAATATCCCGACTTTTTTTGGCTGCTGCTGAATTTCAGTACTTTCATCGGCGAAATTAATATATTTATTTAGTGAAACACAATGATATTTATACAGGCTGTCACTCGAGTACTAAAAATATCATTTTTGTTGTGAGTGAGGCCTACAGCGTCTTCGAGAAAATTATTTGAAAACTTTTTCAAACACTTTTCGATCTAGATATACCTGTATTCCCCTGAAATCTGAAAATTTTATGACTGAATTAAAAGGCCTATACATGTATCTAATCCATAAGTATAGTGAAAATCCGGCTTTTCAACGATTAAGATATTAAATCATTGATGAAAGTAAGAAATATACAAAAATATCCCGACTTTTTTTGGCTGCTGCTGAATTTCAGTACTTTCATCGGCGAAATTAATATATTTATTTAGTGAAACACAATGATATTTATACAGGCTGTCACTCGAGTACTAAAAATATCATTTTTGTTGTGAGTAAGGCCTACAGCGTCTTCGAGAAAATTATTTGAAAAATTTTTCAAACACTATTCGCTCTGGATATACCTGTATTCTCCTGAAATCTGAAAATTTTATGACTGAATTGAAAGGCCTATACATGTATCTAATCCATAAGTATAGTGAAAATCCGGCTTTTCAACGATTAAGACATTAAATCATTGAAGAAAGTAAGAAATATACAAAAATATCCCGACTTTTTTTGGCTGCTGCTGAACTTCAGTACTTTTATCGGCGAACAGCATGTTCATATATCTTTGCTTTTCACTAAATAAATATTTTAATTTCGCCGATGAAAGTACTGAAATTCAGCAGCAGCCAAAAAAAGTCGGGATATTTTTGTATATTTCTTACTTTCATCAATTATTTAATATCTTAATCGTTGAAAAGCCGGATTTTCACTATACTTATAGATTAGGTACATGTATAGGCCTTTTAATTCAGTCATAAAATTTTCAGATTTCAGGGGAATACAGGTATATCTAGAGCGAAAAGTGTTTGAAAAAGTTTTCAAATAATTTTCTCGAAGACGCTGTAGGCCTAACTCATAACAAAAACGATATTTTTAGTACTCGAGTGACAGCCTGTTCATATATCTTTGCTATTCACTAAATAAATATTTTAATTTCGCCGATGAAAGTACTGAAATTCAGCAGCAGCCAAAAAAAGTCGGGATATTTTTGTATATTTCTTACTTTCATCAATGATTTAATGTCTTAAACGTTGAAAAGCCGGATTTTCACTATACTTATGGATTAGATACATGTATAGGCCTTTCAATTCAGTCATAAAATTTTCAGATTTCAGGGGAATACAGGTATATCTAGAGCGAAAAGTGTTTGAAAAAGTTTTCAGATAATTTTCTCGAAGACGCTGTAGGCCTAACTCATATAAAAACGATATTTTTAGTACTCGAGTGACAGCCTGTAAATATATATCATTGTGTTTCACTAAATAAATATTTTAATTTCGCCGACGAAAGTACTGAAATTCAGCAGCAGCCAAAAAAAGTCGGGATATTTTTGTATATTTCTTACTTTCATCAATGATTTAATATCTTAATCGTTGAAAAGCCGGATTTTCACTATACTTATAGATTAGGTACATGTATAGGCCTTTTAATTCAGTCATAAAATTTTCAGATTTCAGGGGAATACAGGTATATCTAGAGCGAAAAGTGTTTGAAAAAGTTTTCAAATAATTTTCTCGAAGACGCTGTAGGCCTAACTCATAAAAAAACGATATTTTTAGTACTCAAGTGACAGCCTGTAAATATATATCATTGTGTTTCACTAAATAAATATTTTAATTTCGCCGACGAAAGTACTGAAATTCAGCAGCAGCCAAAAAAAGTCGGGATATTTTTGTATATTTCTTACTTTCATCAATGATTTAATATCTTAATCGTTGAAAAGCCGGATTTTCACTATACTTATAGATTAGGTACATGTATAGGCCTTTTAATTCAGTCATAAAATTTTCAGATTTCAGGGGAATACAGGTATATCTAGAGCGAAAAGTGTTTGAAAAAGTTTTCAAATAATTTTCTCGAAGACGCTGTAGGCCTAACTCATAAAAAAACGATATTTTTAGTACTCAAGTGACAGCCTGTAAATATATATCATTGTGTTTCACTAAATAAATATTTTAATTTCGCCGACGAAAGTACTGAAATTCAGCAGCAGCCAAAAAAAGTCGGGATATTTTTGTTTATTTCTTACTTTCATCAATGATTTAATGTTTTAATCGTTGAAAAGCCGGATTTTCACTATACTTATGGATTAGATACTTGTATAGGCCTTTCAATTCAGTCATAAAATTTTCAGATTTCAGGGGAATACAGGTATATCTAGAGCGAAAAGTGTTTGAAAAAGTTTTCAAATAATTTTCTCGAAGACGCTGTAGGCCTAACTCATAACAAAAACGATATTTTTAGTACTCGAGTGACAGCCTGTAAATATATATCATTGTGTTTCACTAAATAAATATTTTAATTTCGCCGATGAAAGTACTGAAATTCAGCAGCAGCCAAAAAAAGTCGGGATATTTTTGTATATTTCTTACTTTCATCAATGATTTAATGTCTTAATCGTTGAAAAGCCGGATTTTCACTATACTTATGGATTAGATACATGTATAGGCCTTTCAATTCAGTCATAAAATTTTCAGATTTCAGGGGAATACAGGTATATCTAGAGCGAAAAGTGTTTGAAAAAGTTTTCAGATAATTTTCTCGAAGACGCTGTAGGCCTAACTCATATAAAAACGATATTTTTAGTACTCGAGTGACAGCCTGTAAATATATATCATTGTGTTTCACTAAATAAATATTTTAATTTCGCCGACGAAAGTACTGAAATTCAGCAGCAGCCAAAAAAAGTCGGGATATTTTTGTATATTTCTTACTTTCATCAATGATTTAATGTCTTAATCGTTGAAAAGCCGGATTTTCACTATACTTATGGATTAGATACATGTATAGGCCTTTCAATTCAGTCATAAAATTTTCAGATTTCAGGGGAATACAGGTATATCTAGAGCGAAAAGTGTTTGAAAAAGTTTTCAGATAATTTTCTCGAAGACGCTGTAGGCCTAACTCATATAAAAACGATATTTTTAGTACTCGAGTGACAGCCTGTAAATATATATCATTGTGTTTCACTAAATAAATATTTTAATTTCGCCGACGAAAGTACTGAAATTCAGCAGCAGCCAAAAAAAGTCGGGATATTTTTGTATATTTCTTACTTTCATCAATGATTTAATGTCTTAAACGTTGAAAAGCCGGATTTTCACTATACTTATGGATTAGATACATGTATAGGCCTTTCAATTCAGTCATAAAATTTTCAGATTTCAGGGGAATACAGGTATATCCAGAGCGAATAGTGTTTGAAAAATTTTTCAAATAATTTTCTCGAAGACGCTGTAGGCCTTACTCACAACAAAAATGATATTTTTAGTACTCGAGTGACAGCCTGTATAAATATCATTGTGTTTAACTAAATAAATATATTAATTTCGCCGATGAAAGTACTGAAATTCAGCAGCAGCCAAAAAAAGTCGGGATATTTTTGTATATTTCTTACTTTCATCAATGATTTAATGTCTTAATCGTTGAAAAGCCGGATTTTCACTATACTTATGGATTAGATACATGTATAGGCCTTTCAATTCAGTCATAAAATTTTCAGATTTCAGGGGAATACAGGTATATCTAGAGCGAAAAGTGTTTGAAAAAGTTTTCAGATAATTTTCTCGAAGACGCTGTAGGCCTAACTCATATAAAAACGATATTTTTAGTACTCGAGTGACAGCCTGTAAATATATATCATTGTGTTTCACTAAATAAATATTTTAATTTCGCCGACGAAAGTACTGAAATTCAGCAGCAGCCAAAAAAAGTCGGGATATTTTTGTATATTTCTTACTTTCATCAATGATTTAATGTCTTAAACGTTGAAAAGCCGGATTTTCACTATACTTATGGATTAGATACTTGTATAGGCCTTTCAATTCAGTCATAAAATTTTCAGATTTCAGGGGAATACAGGTATATCCAGAGCGAATAGTGTTTGAAAAATTTTTCAAATAATTTTCTCGAAGACGCTGTAGGCCTTACTCACAACAAAAATGATATTTTTAGTACTCGAGTGACAGCCTGTATAAATATCATTGTGTTTCACTAAATAAATATATTAATTTCGCCGATGAAAGTACTGAAATTCAGCAGCAGCCAAAAAAAGTCGGGATATTTTTGTATATTTCTTACTTTCATCAATGATTTAATGTCTTAATCGTTGAAAAGCCGGATTTTCACTATACTTATGGATTAGATACATGTATAGGCCTTTCAATTCAGTCATAAAATTTTCAGATTTCAGGGGAATACAGGTATATCTAGAGCGAAAAGTGTTTGAAAAAGTTTTCAGATAATTTTCTCGAAGACGCTGTAGGCCTAACTCATATAAAAACGATATTTTTAGTACTCGAGTGACAGCCTGTAAATATATATCATTGTGTTTCACTAAATAAATATTTTAATTTCGCCGACGAAAGTACTGAAATTCAGCAGCAGCCAAAAAAAGTCGGGATATTTTTGTATATTTCTTACTTTCATCAATGATTTAATGTCTTAAACGTTGAAAAGCCGGATTTTCACTATACTTATGGATTAGATACATGTATAGGCCTTTCAATTCAGTCATAAAATTTTCAGATTTCAGGGGAATACAGGTATATCCAGAGCGAATAGTGTTTGAAAAATTTTTCAAATAATTTTCTCGCAGACGCTGTAGGCCTTACTCACAACAAAAATGATATTTTTAGTACTCGAGTGACAGCCTGTATAAATATCATTGTGTTTCACTAAATAAATATATTAATTTCGCCGATGAAAGTACTGAAATTCAGCAGCAGCCAAAAAAAGTCGGGATATTTTTGTATATTTCTTACTTTCATCAATGATTTAATGTCTTAATCGTTGAAAAGCCGGATTTCCACTATACTTATGGATTAGATACATGTATAGGCCTTTTAATTCAGTCATAAAATTTTCAGATTTCAGGGGAATACAGGTATATCTAGATCGAAAAGTGTTGGAAAAAGTTTTCAAATAATTTTCTCGAAGACGCTGTAGGCCTAACTCATAAAAAAACGATATTTTTAGTACTCGAGTGACAGCCTGTAAATATATATCATTGTGTTTCACTAAATAAATATTTTAATTTCGCCGACGAAAGTACTGAAATTCAGCAGCAGCCAAAAAAAGTCGGGATATTTTTGTATATTTCTTACTTTCATCAATGATTTAATGTCTTAATCGTTGAAAAGCCGGATTTTCACTATACTTATGGATTAGATACATGTATAGGCCTTTCAATTCAGTCATAAAATTTTCAGATTTCAGGGGAATACAGGTATATCTAGATCGAAAAGTGTTTGAAAAAGTTTTCAAATAATTTTCTCGAAGACGCTGTAGGCCTAACTCATAAAAAAACGATATTTTTAGTACTCGAGTGACAGCCTGTTCATATATCTTTGCTATTCACTAAATAAATATTTTAATTTCGCCGATGAAAGTACTGAAATTCAGCAGCAGCCAAAAAAAGTCGGGATATTTTTGTATATTTCTTACTTTCATCAATGATTTAATATCTTAATCGTTGAAAAGCCGGATTTTCACTATACTTATAGATTAGGTACATGTATAGGCCTTTCAATTCAGTCATAAAATTTTCAGATTTCAGGGGAATACAGGTATATCTAGAGCGAAAAGTGTTTGAAAAAGTTTTCAAATAATTTTCTCGAAGACGCTGTAGGCCTAACTCATAACAAAAACGATATTTTTAGTACTCGAGTGACAGCCTGTTCATATATCTTTGCTATTCACTAAATAAATATTTTAATTTCGCCGATGAAAGTACTGAAATTCAGCAGCAGCCAAAAAAAGTCGGGATATTTTTGTATATTTCTTACTTTCATCAATGATTTAATGTCTTAAACGTTGAAAAGCCGGATTTTCACTATACTTATGGATTAGATACATGTATAGGCCTTTCAATTCAGTCATAAAATTTTCAGATTTCAGGGGAATACAGGTATATCCAGAGCGAATAGTGTTTGAAAAATTTTTCAAATAATTTTCTCGAAGACGCTGTAGGCCTTACTCACAACAAAAATGATATTTTTAGTACTCAAGTCACAGCCTGTATAAATATCATTGTGTTTCACTAAATAAATATATTAATTTCGCCGATGAAAGTACTGAAATTCAGCAGCAGCCAAAAAAAGTCGGGATATTTTTGTATATTTCTTACTTTCATCAATGATTTAATATCTTAATCGTTGAAAAGCCGGATTTTCACTATACTTATAGATTAGGTACATGTATAGGCCTTTTAATTCAGTCATAAAATTTTCAGATTTCAGGGGAATACAGGTATATCTAGAGCGAAAAGTGTTTGAAAAAGTTTTCAAATAATTTTCTCGAAGACGCTGTAGGCCTAACTCATAACAAAAACGATATTTTTAGTGCTCGAGTGACAGCCTGTTCATATATCTTTGCTATTCACTAAATAAATATTTTAATTTCGCCGATGAAAGTACTGAAATTCAGCAGCAGCCAAAAAAAGTCGGGATATTTTTGTATATTTCTTACTTTCATCAATGATTTAATGTCTTAATCGTTGAAAAGCCGGATTTCCACTATACTTATGGATTAGATACATGTATAGGCCTTTTAATTCAGTCATAAAATTTTCAGATTTCAGGGGAATACAGGTATATCTAGATCGAAAAGTGTTTGAAAAAGTTTTCAAATAATTTTCTCGAAGACGCTGTAGGCCTAACTCATAAAAAAACGATATTTTTAGTACTCGAGTGACAGCCTGTAAATATATGTCATTGTGTTTCACTAAATAAATATTTTAATTTCGCCGACGAAAGTACTGAAATTCAGCAGCAGCCAAAAAAAGTCGGGATATTTTTGTATATTTCTTACTTTCATCAATGATTTAATGTCTTAATCGTTGAAAAGCCGGATTTTCACTATACTTATGGATTAGATACATGTATAGGCCTTTCAATTCAGTCATAAAATTTTCAGATTTCAGGGGAATACAGGTATATCTAGAGCGAAAAGTGTTTGAAAAAGTTTTCAGATAATTTTCTCGAAGACGCTGTAGGCCTAACTCATATAAAAACGATATTTTTAGTACTCGAGTGACAGCCTGTAAATATATATCATTGTGTTTCACTAAATAAATATTTTAATTTCGCCGACGAAAGTACTGAAATTCAGCAGCAGCCAAAAAAAGTCGGGATATTTTTGTATATTTCTTACTTTCATCAATGATTTAATGTCTTAAACGTTGAAAAGCCGGATTTTCACTATACTTATGGATTAGATACATGTATAGGCCTTTCAATTCAGTCATAAAATTTTCAGATTTCAGGGGAATACAGGTATATCCAGAGCGAATAGTGTTTGAAAAATTTTTCAAATAATTTTCTCGCAGACGCTGTAGGCCTTACTCACAACAAAAATGATATTTTTAGTACTCGAGTGACAGCCTGTATAAATATCATTGTGTTTCACTAAATAAATATATTAATTTCGCCGATGAAAGTACTGAAATTCAGCAGCAGCCAAAAAAAGTCAGGATATTTTTGTATATTTCTTACTTTCATCAATGATTTAATGTCTTAATCGTTGAAAAGCCGGATTTCCACTATACTTATGGATTAGATACATGTATAGGCCTTTTAATTCAGTCATAAAATTTTCAGATTTCAGGGGAATACAGGTATATCTAGATCGAAAAGTGTTGGAAAAAGTTTTCAAATAATTTTCTCGAAGACGCTGTAGGCCTAACTCATAAAAAAACGATATTTTTAGTACTCGAGTGACAGCCTGTATAAATATCATTGTGTTTCACTAAATAAATATTTTAATTTCGCCGACGAAAGTACTGAAATTCAGCAGCAGCCAAAAAAAGTCGGGATATTTTTGTATATTTCTTACTTTCATCAATGATTTAATGTCTTAATCGTTGAAAAGCCGGATTTTCACTATACTTATGGATTAGATACATGTATAGGCCTTTCAATTCAGTCATAAAATTTTCAGATTTCAGGGGAATACAGGTATATCTAGAGCGAAAAGTGTTTGAAAAAGTTTTCAAATAATTTTCTCGAAGACGCTGTAGGCCTAACTCATAACAAAAACGATATTTTTAGTACTCGAGTGACAGCCTGTTCATATATCTTTGCTATTCACTAAATAAATATTTTAATTTCGCCGATGAAAGTACTGAAATTCAGCAGCAGCCAAAAAAAGTCGGGATATTTTTGTATATTTCTTACTTTCATCAATGATTTAATGTCTTAAACGTTGAAAAGCCGGATTTTCACTAAACTTATGGATTAGATACATGTATAGGCCTTTCAATTCAGTCATAAAATTTTCAGATTTCAGGGGAATATAGGTATATCCAGAGCGAATAGTGTTTGAAAAATTTTTCAAATAATTTTCTCGAAGACGCTGTAGGCCTTACTCATAACAAAAATGATATTTTTAGTACTCAAGTCACAGCCTGTATAAATATCATTGTGTTTCACTAAATAAATATATTAATTTCGCCGATGAAAGTACTGAAATTCAGCAGCAGCCAAAAAAAGTCGGGATATTTTTGTATATTTCTTACTTTCATCAATGATTTAATATCTTAATCGTTGAAAAGCCGGATTTTCACTATACTTATAGATTAGGTACATGTATAGGCCTTTTTATTCAGTCATAAAATTTTCAGATTTCAGGGGAATACAGGTATATCTAGAGCGAAAAGTGTTTGAAAAAGTTTTCAAATAATTTTCTCGAAGACGCTGTAGGCCTAACTCATAACAAAAACGATATTTTTAGTACTCGAGTGACAGCCTGTTCATACATCTTTGCTTTTCACTAAATAAATATTTTGATTTCGCCGATGAAAGTACTGAAATTCAGCAGCAGCCAAAAAAAGTCGGGATATTTTTGTATATTTCTTATTTTCATCAATGATTTAAGGTCTTAATCGTTGAAAAGCCGGATTTTCACTATACTTATGGATTAGATACATGTATAGGCCTTTCAATTCAGTCATAAAATTTTCAGATTTCAGGGGAATACAGGTATATCTAGAGCGAAAAGTGTTTGAAAAAGTTTTCAAATAATTTTCTCGAAGACGCTGTAGGCCTAACTCATAACAAAAACGATATTTTTAGTACTCGAGTGACAGCCTGTATAAATATCATTGTGTTTCACTAAATAAATATATTAATTTCGCCGATGAAAGTACTGAAATTCAGCAGCAGCCAAAAAAAGTCGGGATATTTTTGTATATTTCTTACTTTCATCAATGATTTAATGTCTTAAACGTTGAAAAGCCGGATTTTCACTAAACTTATGGATTAGATACATGTATAGGCCTTTCAATTCAGTCATAAAATTTTCAGATTTCAGGGGAATATAGGTATATCCAGAGCGAATAGTGTTTGAAAAATTTTTCAAATAATTTTCTCGAAGACGCTGTAGGCCTTACTCATAACAAAAATGATATTTTTAGTACTCAAGTCACAGCCTGTATAAATATCATTGTGTTTCACTAAATAAATATATTAATTTCGCCGATGAAAGTACTGAAATTCAGCAGCAGCCAAAAAAAGTCGGGATATTTTTGTATATTTCTTACTTTCATCAATGATTTAATATCTTAATCGTTGAAAAGCCGGATTTTCACTATACTTATAGATTAGGTACATGTATAGGCCTTTTTATTCAGTCATAAAATTTTCAGATTTCAGGGGAATACAGGTATATCTAGAGCGAAAAGTGTTTGAAAAAGTTTTCAAATAATTTTCTCGAAGACGCTGTAGGCCTAACTCATAACAAAAACGATATTTTTAGTGCTCGAGTGACAGCCTGTTCATATATCTTTGCTATTCACTAAATAAATATTTTAATTTCGCCGATGAAAGTACTGAAATTCAGCAGCAGCCAAAAAAAGTCGGGATATTTTTGTATATTTCTTACTTTCATCAATGATTTAATGTCTTAATCGTTGAAAAGCCGGATTTCCACTATACTTATGGATTAGATACATGTATAGGCCTTTTAATTCAGTCATAAAATTTTCAGATTTCAGGGGAATACAGGTATATCTAGATCGAAAAGTGTTTGAAAAAGTTTTCAAATAATTTTCTCGAAGACGCTGTAGGCCTAACTCATAAAAAAACGATATTTTTAGTACTCGAGTGACAGCCTGTAAATATATGTCATTGTGTTTCACTAAATAAATATTTTAATTTCGCCGACGAAAGTACTGAAATTCAGCAGCAGCCAAAAAAAGTCGGGATATTTTTGTATATTTCTTACTTTCATCAATGATTTAATGTCTTAATCGTTGAAAAGCCGGATTTTCACTATACTTATGGATTAGATACATGTATAGGCCTTTCAATTCAGTCATAAAATTTTCAGATTTCAGGGGAATACAGGTATATCTAGAGCGAAAAGTGTTTGAAAAAGTTTTCAGATAATTTTCTCGAAGACGCTGTAGGCCTAACTCATATAAAAACGATATTTTTAGTACTCGAGTGACAGCCTGTAAATATATATAATTGTGTTTCACTAAATAAATATTTTAATTTCGCCGACGAAAGTACTGAAATTCAGCAGCAGCCAAAAAAAGTCGGGATATTTTTGTATATTTCTTACTTTCATCAATGATTTAATGTCTTAAACGTTGAAAAGCCGGATTTTCACTATACTTATGGATTAGATACATGTATAGGCCTTTCAATTCAGTCATAAAATTTTCAGATTTCAGGGGAATACAGGTATATCCAGAGCGAATAGTGTTTGAAAAATTTTTCAAATAATTTTCTCGCAGACGCTGTAGGCCTTACTCACAACAAAAATGATATTTTTAGTACTCGAGTGACAGCCTGTATAAATATCATTGTGTTTCACTAAATAAATATATTAATTTCGCCGATGAAAGTACTGAAATTCAGCAGCAGCCAAAAAAAGTCGGGATATTTTTGTATATTTCTTACTTTCATCAATGATTTAATGTCTTAATCGTTGAAAAGCCGGATTTCCACTATACTTATGGATTAGATACATGTATAGGCCTTTTAATTCAGTCATAAAATTTTCAGATTTCAGGGGAATACAGGTATATCTAGATCGAAAAGTGTTGGAAAAAGTTTTCAAATAATTTTCTCGAAGACGCTGTAGGCCTAACTCATAAAAAAACGATATTTTTAGTACTCGAGTGACAGCCTGTATAAATATCATTGTGTTTCACTAAATAAATATTTTAATTTCGCCGACGAAAGTACTGAAATTCAGCAGCAGCCAAAAAAAGTCGGGATATTTTTGTATATTTCTTACTTTCATCAATGATTTAATGTCTTAATCGTTGAAAAGCCGGATTTTCACTATACTTATGGATTAGATACATGTATAGGCCTTTCAATTCAGTCATAAAATTTTCAGATTTCAGGGGAATACAGGTATATCTAGAGCGAAAAGTGTTTGAAAAAGTTTTCAAATAATTTTCTCGAAGACGCTGTAGGCCTAACTCATAACAAAAACGATATTTTTAGTACTCGAGTGACAGCCTGTTCATATATCTTTGCTATTCACTAAATAAATATTTTAATTTCGCCGATGAAAGTACTGAAATTCAGCAGCAGCCAAAAAAAGTCGGGATATTTTTGTATATTTCTTACTTTCATCAATGATTTAATATCTTAATCGTTGAAAAGCCGGATTTTCACTATACTTATAGATTAGGTACATGTATAGGCCTTTCAAGTCAGTCATAAAATTTTCAGATTTCAGGGGAATACAGGTATATCTAGAGCGAAAAGTGTTTGAAAAAGTTTTCAAATAATTTTCTCGAAGACGCTGTAGGCCTAACTCATAACAAAAACGATATTTTTAGTATTCGAGTGACAGCCTGTTCATATATCTTTGCTATTCACTAAATAAATATTTTAATTTCGCCGATGAAAGTACTGAAATTCAGCAGCAGCCAAAAAAAGTCGGGATATTTTTGTTTATTTCTTACTTTCATCAATGATTTAATGTTTTAATCGTTGAAAAGCCGGATTTTCACTATACTTATGGATTAGATACTTGTATAGGCCTTTCAATTCAGTCATAAAATTTTCAGATTTCAGGGGAATACAGGTATATCTAGAGCGAAAAGTGTTTGAAAAAGTTTTCAAATAATTTTCTCGAAGACGCTGTAGGCCTAACTCATAACAAAAACGATATTTTTAGTACTCGAGTGACAGCCTGTAAATATATATCATTGTGTTTCACTAAATAAATATTTTAATTTCGCCGATGAAAGTACTGAAATTCAGCAGCAGCCAAAAAAAGTCGGGATATTTTTGTATATTTCTTACTTTCATCAATGATTTAATGTCTTAATCGTTGAAAAGCCGGATTTTCACTATACTTATGGATTAGATACATGTATAGGCCTTTCAATTCAGTCATAAAATTTTCAGATTTCAGGGGAATACAGGTATATCTAGAGCGAAAAGTGTTTGAAAAAGTTTTCAGATAATTTTCTCGAAGACGCTGTAGGCCTAACTCATATAAAAACGATATTTTTAGTACTCGAGTGACAGCCTGTAAATATATATCATTGTGTTTCACTAAATAAATATTTTAATTTCGCCGACGAAAGTACTGAAATTCAGCAGCAGCCAAAAAAAGTCGGGATATTTTTGTATATTTCTTACTTTCATCAATGATTTAATGTCTTAATCGTTGAAAAGCCGGATTTTCACTATACTTATGGATTAGATACATGTATAGGCCTTTCAATTCAGTCATAAAATTTTCAGATTTCAGGGGAATACAGGTATATCTAGAGCGAAAAGTGTTTGAAAAAGTTTTCAGATAATTTTCTCGAAGACGCTGTAGGCCTAACTCATATAAAAACGATATTTTTAGTACTCGAGTGACAGCCTGTAAATATATATCATTGTGTTTCACTAAATAAATATTTTAATTTCGCCGACGAAAGTACTGAAATTCAGCAGCAGCCAAAAAAAGTCGGGATATTTTTGTATATTTCTTACTTTCATCAATGATTTAATGTCTTAAACGTTGAAAAGCCGGATTTTCACTATACTTATGGATTAGATACATGTATAGGCCTTTCAATTCAGTCATAAAATTTTCAGATTTCAGGGGAATACAGGTATATCCAGAGCGAATAGTGTTTGAAAAATTTTTCAAATAATTTTCTCGAAGACGCTGTAGGCCTTACTCACAACAAAAATGATATTTTTAGTACTCGAGTGACAGCCTGTATAAATATCATTGTGTTTAACTAAATAAATATATTAATTTCGCCGATGAAAGTACTGAAATTCAGCAGCAGCCAAAAAAAGTCGGGATATTTTTGTATATTTCTTACTTTCATCAATGATTTAATGTCTTAATCGTTGAAAAGCCGGATTTTCACTATACTTATGGATTAGATACATGTATAGGCCTTTCAATTCAGTCATAAAATTTTCAGATTTCAGGGGAATACAGGTATATCTAGAGCGAAAAGTGTTTGAAAAAGTTTTCAGATAATTTTCTCGAAGACGCTGTAGGCCTAACTCATATAAAAACGATATTTTTAGTACTCGAGTGACAGCCTGTAAATATATATCATTGTGTTTCACTAAATAAATATTTTAATTTCGCCGACGAAAGTACTGAAATTCAGCAGCAGCCAAAAAAAGTCGGGATATTTTTGTATATTTCTTACTTTCATCAATGATTTAATGTCTTAAACGTTGAAAAGCCGGATTTTCACTATACTTATGGATTAGATACTTGTGTAGGCCTTTTAATTCAGTCATAAAATTTTCAGATTTCAGGGGAATACAGGTATATCCAGAGCGAATAGTGTTTGAAAAATTTTTCAAATAATTTTCTCGAAGACGCTGTAGGCCTTACTCACAACAAAAATGATATTTTTAGTACTAGAGTGACAGCCTGTATAAATATCATTGTGTTTCACTAAATAAATATATTAATTTCGCCGATGAAAGTACTGAAATTCAGCAGCAGCCAAAAAAAGTCGGGATATTTTTGTATATTTCTTACTTTCATCAATGATTTAATGTCTTAATCGTTGAAAAGCCGGATTTTCACTATACTTATGGATTAGATACATGTATAGGCCTTTCAATTCAGTCATAAAATTTTCAGATTTCAGGGGAATACAGGTATATCTAGAGCGAAAAGTGTTTGAAAAAGTTTTCAGATAATTTTCTCGAAGACGCTGTAGGCCTAACTCATATAAAAACGATATTTTTAGTACTCGAGTGACAGCCTGTAAATATATATCATTGTGTTTCACTAAATAAATATTTTAATTTCGCCGACGAAAGTACTGAAATTCAGCAGCAGCCAAAAAAAGTCGGGATATTTTTGTATATTTCTTACTTTCATCAATGATTTAATGTCTTAAACGTTGAAAAGCCGGATTTTCACTATACTTATGGATTAGATACATGTATAGGCCTTTCAATTCAGTCATAAAATTTTCAGATTTCAGGGGAATACAGGTATATCCAGAGCGAATAGTGTTTGAAAAATTTTTCAAATAATTTTCTCGCAGACGCTGTAGGCCTTACTCACAACAAAAATGATATTTTTAGTACTCGAGTGACAGCCTGTATAAATATCATTGTGTTTCACTAAATAAATATATTAATTTCGCCGATGAAAGTACTGAAATTCAGCAGCAGCCAAAAAAAGTCGGGATATTTTTGTATATTTCTTACTTTCATCAATGATTTAATGTCTTAATCGTTGAAAAGCCGGATTTCCACTATACTTATGGATTAGATACATGTATAGGCCTTTTAATTCAGTCATAAAATTTTCAGATTTCAGGGGAATACAGGTATATCTAGATCGAAAAGTGTTGGAAAAAGTTTTCAAATAATTTTCTCGAAGACGCTGTAGGCCTAACTCATAAAAAAACGATATTTTTAGTACTCGAGTGACAGCCTGTAAATATATATCATTGTGTTTCACTAAATAAATATTTTAATTTCGCCGACGAAAGTACTGAAATTCAGCAGCAGCCAAAAAAAGTCGGGATATTTTTGTATATTTCTTACTTTCATCAATGATTTAATGTCTTAATCGTTGAAAAGCCGGATTTTCACTATACTTATGGATTAGATACATGTATAGGCCTTTCAATTCAGTCATAAAATTTTCAGATTTCAGGGGAATACAGGTATATCTAGAGCGAAAAGTGTTTGAAAAAGTTTTCAAATAATTTTCTCGAAGACGCTGTAGGCCTAACTCATAACAAAAACGATATTTTTAGTACTCGAGTGACAGCCTGTTCATATATCTTTGCTATTCACTAAATAAATATTTTAATTTCGCCGATGAAAGTACTGAAATTCAGCAGCAGCCAAAAAAAGTCGGGATATTTTTGTATATTTCTTACTTTCATCAATGATTTAATATCTTAATCGTTGAAAAGCCGGATTTTCACTATACTTATAGATTAGGTACATGTATAGGCCTTTCAATTCAGTCATAAAATTTTCAGATTTCAGGGGAATACAGGTATATCTAGAGCGAAAAGTGTTTGAAAAAGTTTTCAAATAATTTTCTCGAAGACGCTGTAGGCCTAACTCATAACAAAAACGATATTTTTAGTACTCGAGTGACAGCCTGTTCATATATCTTTGCTATTCACTAAATAAATATTTTAATTTCGCCGATGAAAGTACTGAAATTCAGCAGCAGCCAAAAAAAGTCGGGATATTTTTGTATATTTCTTACTTTCATCAATGATTTAATGTCTTAAACGTTGAAAAGCCGGATTTTCACTATACTTATGGATTAGATACATGTATAGGCCTTTCAATTCAGTCATAAAATTTTCAGATTTCAGGGGAATACAGGTATATCCAGAGCGAATAGTGTTTGAAAAATTTTTCAAATAATTTTCTCGAAGACGCTGTAGGCCTTACTCACAACAAAAATGATATTTTTAGTACTCGAGTGACAGCCTGTATAAATATCATTGTGTTTCACTAAATAAATATATTAATTTCGCCGATGAAAGTACTGAAATTCAGCAGCAGCCAAAAAAAGTCGGGATATTTTTGTATATTTCTTACTTTCATCAATGATTTAATATCTTAATCGTTGAAAAGCCGGATTTTCACTATATTTATAGATTAGGTACATGTATAGGCCTTTCAATTCAGTCATAAAATTTTCAGATTTCAGGGGAATACAGGTATATCTAGAGCGAAAAGTGTTTGAAAAAGTTTTCAAATAATTTTCTCGAAGACGCTGTAGGCCTAACTCATAACAAAAACGATATTTTTAGTACTCGAGTGACAGCCTGTTCATACATCTTTGCTTTTCACTAAATAAATATTTTGATTTCGCCGATGAAAGTACTGAAATTCAGCAGCAGCCAAAAAAAGTCGGGATATTTTTGTATATTTCTTATTTTCATCAATGATTTAAGGTCTTAATCGTTGAAAAGCCGGATTTTCACTATACTTATGGATTAGATACATGTATAGGCCTTTCAATTCAGTCATAAAATTTTCAGATTTCAGGGGAATACAGGTATATCTAGAGCGAAAAGTGATTGAAAAAGTTTTCAAATAATTTTCTCGAAGACGCTGTAGGCCTAACTCATAACAAAAACGATATTTTTAGTACTCGAGTGACAGCCTGTATAAATATCATTGTGTTTCACTAAATAAATATATTAATTTCGCCGATGAAAGTACTGAAATTCAGCAGCAGCCAAAAAAAGTCGGGATATTTTTGTATATTTCTTACTTTCATCAATGATTTAATGTCTTAAACGTTGAAAAGCCGGATTTTCACTAAACTTATGGATTAGATACATGTATAGGCCTTTCAATTCAGTCATAAAATTTTCAGATTTCAGGGGAATATAGGTATATCCAGAGCGAATAGTGTTTGAAAAATTTTTCAAATAATTTTCTCGAAGACGCTGTAGGCCTTACTCATAACAAAAATGATATTTTTAGTACTCAAGTCACAGCCTGTATAAATATCATTGTGTTTCACTAAATAAATATATTAATTTCGCCGATGAAAGTACTGAAATTCAGCAGCAGCCAAAAAAAGTCGGGATATTTTTGTATATTTCTTACTTTCATCAATGATTTAATATCTTAATCGTTGAAAAGCCGGATTTTCACTATACTTATAGATTAGGTACATGTATAGGCCTTTTTATTCAGTCATAAAATTTTCAGATTTCAGGGGAATACAGGTATATCTAGAGCGAAAAGTGTTTGAAAAAGTTTTCAAATAATTTTCTCGAAGACGCTGTAGGCCTAACTCATAACAAAAACGATATTTTTAGTACTCGAGTGACAGCCTGTTCATATATCTTTGCTATTCACTAAATAAATATTTTAATTTCGCCGATGAAAGTACTGAAATTCAGCAGCAGCCAAAAAAAGTCGGGATATTTTTGTATATTTCTTACTTTCATCAATGATTTAATGTCTTAATCGTTGAAAAGCCGGATTTCCACTATACTTATGGATTAGATACATGTATAGGCCTTTTAATTCAGTCATAAAATTTTCAGATTTCAGGGGAATACAGGTATATCTAGATCGAAAAGTGTTTGAAAAAGTTTTCAAATAATTTTCTCGAAGACGCTGTAGGCCTAACTCATAAAAAAACGATATTTTTAGTACTCGAGTGACAGCCTGTAAATATATGTCATTGTGTTTCACTAAATAAATATTTTAATTTCGCCGACGAAAGTACTGAAATTCAGCAGCAGCCAAAAAAAGTCGGGATATTTTTGTATATTTCTTACTTTCATCAATGATTTAATGTCTTAATCGTTGAAAAGCCGGATTTTCACTATACTTATGGATTAGATACATGTATAGGCCTTTCAATTCAGTCATAAAATTTTCAGATTTCAGGGGAATACAGGTATATCTAGAGCGAAAAGTGTTTGAAAAAGTTTTCAGATAATTTTCTCGAAGACGCTGTAGGCCTAACTCATATAAAAACGATATTTTTAGTACTCGAGTGACAGCCTGTAAATATATATCATTGTGTTTCACTAAATAAATATTTTAATTTCGCCGACGAAAGTACTGAAATTCAGCAGCAGCCAAAAAAAGTCGGGATATTTTTGTATATTTCTTACTTTCATCAATGATTTAATGTCTTAAACGTTGAAAAGCCGGATTTTCACTATACTTATGGATTAGATACATGTATAGGCCTTTCAATTCAGTCATAAAATTTTCAGATTTCAGGGGAATACAGGTATATCCAGAGCGAATAGTGTTTGAAAAATTTTTCAAATAATTTTCTCGCAGACGCTGTAGGCCTTACTCACAACAAAAATGATATTTTTAGTACTCGAGTGACAGCCTGTATAAATATCATTGTGTTTCACTAAATAAATATATTAATTTCGCCGATGAAAGTACTGAAATTCAGCAGCAGCCAAAAAAAGTCGGGATATTTTTGTATATTTCTTACTTTCATCAATGATTTAATGTCTTAATCGTTGAAAAGCCGGATTTCCACTATACTTATGGATTAGATACATGTATAGGCCTTTTAATTCAGTCATAAAATTTTCAGATTTCAGGGGAATACAGGTATATCTAGATCGAAAAGTGTTGGAAAAAGTTTTCAAATAATTTTCTCGAAGACGCTGTAGGCCTAACTCATAAAAAAACGATATTTTTAGTACTCGAGTGACAGCCTGTATAAATATCATTGTGTTTCACTAAATAAATATTTTAATTTCGCCGACGAAAGTACTGAAATTCAGCAGCAGCCAAAAAAAGTCGGGATATTTTTGTATATTTCTTACTTTCATCAATGATTTAATGTCTTAATCGTTGAAAAGCCGGATTTTCACTATACTTATGGATTAGATACATGTATAGGCCTTTCAATTCAGTCATAAAATTTTCAGATTTCAGGGGAATACAGGTATATCTAGAGCGAAAAGTGTTTGAAAAAGTTTTCAAATAATTTTCTCGAAGACGCTGTAGGCCTAACTCATAACAAAAACGATATTTTTAGTACTCGAGTGACAGCCTGTTCATATATCTTTGCTATTCACTAAATAAATATTTTAATTTCGCCGATGAAAGTACTGAAATTCAGCAGCAGCCAAAAAAAGTCGGGATATTTTTGTATATTTCTTACTTTCATCAATGATTTAATATCTTAATCGTTGAAAAGCCGGATTTTCACTATACTTATAGATTAGGTACATGTATAGGCCTTTCAATTCAGTCATAAAATTTTCAGATTTCAGGGGAATACAGGTATATCTAGAGCGAAAAGTGTTTGAAAAAGTTTTCAAATAATTTTCTCGAAGACGCTGTAGGCCTAACTCATAACAAAAACGATATTTTTAGTACTCGAGTGACAGCCTGTTCATATATCTTTGCTATTCACTAAATAAATATTTTAATTTCGCCGATGAAAGTACTGAAATTCAGCAGCAGCCAAAAAAAGTCGGGATATTTTTGTATATTTCTTACTTTCATCAATGATTTAATGTCTTAAACGTTGAAAAGCCGGATTTTCACTATACTTATGGATTAGATACATGTATAGGCCTTTCAATTCAGTCATAAAATTTTCAGATTTCAGGGGAATACAGGTATATCCAGAGCGAATAGTGTTTGAAAAATTTTTCAAATAATTTTCTCGAAGACGCTGTAGGCCTTACTCACAACAAAAATGATATTTTTAGTACTCGAGTGACAGCCTGTATAAATATCATTGTGTTTCACTAAATAAATATATTAATTTCGCCGATGAAAGTACTGAAATTCAGCAGCAGCCAAAAAAAGTCGGGATATTTTTGTATATTTCTTACTTTCATCAATGATTTAATATCTTAATCGTTGAAAAGCCGGATTTTCACTATATTTATAGATTAGGTACATGTATAGGCCTTTCAATTCAGTCATAAAATTTTCAGATTTCAGGGGAATACAGGTATATCTAGAGCGAAAAGTGTTTGAAAAAGTTTTCAAATAATTTTCTCGAAGACGCTGTAGGCCTAACTCATAACAAAAACGATATTTTTAGTACTCGAGTGACAGCCTGTTCATACATCTTTGCTTTTCACTAAATAAATATTTTGATTTCGCCGATAAAAGTACTGAAATTCAGCAGCAGCCAAAAAAAGTCGGGATATTTTTGTATATTTCTTATTTTCATCAATGATTTAAGGTCTTAATCGTTGAAAAGCCGGATTTTCACTATACTTATGGATTAGATACATGTATAGGCCTTTCAATTCAGTCATAAAATTTTCAGATTTCAGGGGAATACAGGTATATCTAGAGCGAAAAGTGATTGAAAAAGTTTTCAAATAATTTTCTCGAAGACGCTGTAGGCCTAACTCATAACAAAAACGATATTTTTAGTACTCGAGTGACAGCCTGTATAAATATCATTGTGTTTCACTAAATAAATATATTAATTTCGCCGATGAAAGTACTGAAATTCAGCAGCAGCCAAAAAAAGTCGGGATATTTTTGTATATTTCTTACTTTCATCAATGATTTAATGTCTTAAACGTTGAAAAGCCGGATTTTCACTAAACTTATGGATTAGATACATGTATAGGCCTTTCAATTCAGTCATAAAATTTTCAGATTTCAGGGGAATATAGGTATATCCAGAGCGAATAGTGTTTGAAAAATTTTTCAAATAATTTTCTCGAAGACGCTGTAGGCCTTACTCATAACAAAAATGATATTTTTAGTACTCAAGTCACAGCCTGTATAAATATCATTGTGTTTCACTAAATAAATATATTAATTTCGCCGATGAAAGTACTGAAATTCAGCAGCAGCCAAAAAAAGTCGGGATATTTTTGTATATTTCTTACTTTCATCAATGATTTAATATCTTAATCGTTGAAAAGCCGGATTTTCACTATACTTATAGATTAGGTACATGTATAGGCCTTTTTATTCAGTCATAAAATTTTCAGATTTCAGGGGAATACAGGTATATCTAGAGCGAAAAGTGTTTGAAAAAGTTTTCAAATAATTTTCTCGAAGACGCTGTAGGCCTAACTCATAACAAAAACGATATTTTTAGTACTCGAGTGACAGCCTGTTCATATATCTTTGCTATTCACTAAATAAATATTTTAATTTCGCCGATGAAAGTACTGAAATTCAGCAGCAGCCAAAAAAAGTCGGGATATTTTTGTATATTTCTTACTTTCATCAATGATTTAATGTCTTAATCGTTGAAAAGCCGGATTTCCACTATACTTATGGATTAGATACATGTATAGGCCTTTTAATTCAGTCATAAAATTTTCAGATTTCAGGGGAATACAGGTATATCTAGATCGAAAAGTGTTTGAAAAAGTTTTCAAATAATTTTCTCGAAGACGCTGTAGGCCTAACTCATAAAAAAACGATATTTTTAGTACTCGAGTGACAGCCTGTAAATATATGTCATTGTGTTTCACTAAATAAATATTTTAATTTCGCCGACGAAAGTACTGAAATTCAGCAGCAGCCAAAAAAAGTCGGGATATTTTTGTATATTTCTTACTTTCATCAATGATTTAATGTCTTAATCGTTGAAAAGCCGGATTTTCACTATACTTATGGATTAGATACATGTATAGGCCTTTCAATTCAGTCATAAAATTTTCAGATTTCAGGGGAATACAGGTATATCTAGAGCGAAAAGTGTTTGAAAAAGTTTTCAGATAATTTTCTCGAAGACGCTGTAGGCCTAACTCATATAAAAACGATATTTTTAGTACTCGAGTGACAGCCTGTAAATATATATCATTGTGTTTCACTAAATAAATATTTTAATTTCGCCGACGAAAGTACTGAAATTCAGCAGCAGCCAAAAAAAGTCGGGATATTTTTGTATATTTCTTACTTTCATCAATGATTTAATGTCTTAAACGTTGAAAAGCCGGATTTTCACTATACTTATGGATTAGATACATGTATAGGCCTTTCAATTCAGTCATAAAATTTTCAGATTTCAGGGGAATACAGGTATATCCAGAGCGAATAGTGTTTGAAAAATTTTTCAAATAATTTTCTCGCAGACGCTGTAGGCCTTACTCACAACAAAAATGATATTTTTAGTACTCGAGTGACAGCCTGTATAAATATCATTGTGTTTCACTAAATAAATATATTAATTTCGCCGATGAAAGTACTGAAATTCAGCAGCAGCCAAAAAAAGTCGGGATATTTTTGTATATTTCTTACTTTCATCAATGATTTAATGTCTTAATCGTTGAAAAGCCGGATTTCCACTATACTTATGGATTAGATACATGTATAGGCCTTTTAATTCAGTCATAAAATTTTCAGATTTCAGGGGAATACAGGTATATCTAGATCGAAAAGTGTTGGAAAAAGTTTTCAAATAATTTTCTCGAAGACGCTGTAGGCCTAACTCATAAAAAAACGATATTTTTAGTACTCGAGTGACAGCCTGTATAAATATCATTGTGTTTCACTAAATAAATATTTTAATTTCGCCGACGAAAGTACTGAAATTCAGCAGCAGCCAAAAAAAGTCGGGATATTTTTGTATATTTCTTACTTTCATCAATGATTTAATGTCTTAATCGTTGAAAAGCCGGATTTTCACTATACTTATGGATTAGATACATGTATAGGCCTTTCAATTCAGTCATAAAATTTTCAGATTTCAGGGGAATACAGGTATATCTAGAGCGAAAAGTGTTTGAAAAAGTTTTCAAATAATTTTCTCGAAGACGCTGTAGGCCTAACTCATAACAAAAACGATATTTTTAGTACTCGAGTGACAGCCTGTTCATATATCTTTGCTATTCACTAAATAAATATTTTAATTTCGCCGATGAAAGTACTGAAATTCAGCAGCAGCCAAAAAAAGTCGGGATATTTTTGTATATTTCTTACTTTCATCAATGATTTAATATCTTAATCGTTGAAAAGCCGGATTTTCACTATACTTATAGATTAGGTACATGTATAGGCCTTTCAATTCAGTCATAAAATTTTCAGATTTCAGGGGAATACAGGTATATCTAGAGCGAAAAGTGTTTGAAAAAGTTTTCAAATAATTTTCTCGAAGACGCTGTAGGCCTAACTCATAACAAAAACGATATTTTTAGTACTCGAGTGACAGCCTGTTCATATATCTTTGCTATTCACTAAATAAATATTTTAATTTCGCCGATGAAAGTACTGAAATTCAGCAGCAGCCAAAAAAAGTCGGGATATTTTTGTATATTTCTTACTTTCATCAATGATTTAATGTCTTAAACGTTGAAAAGCCGGATTTTCACTATACTTATGGATTAGATACATGTATAGGCCTTTCAATTCAGTCATAAAATTTTCAGATTTCAGGGGAATACAGGTATATCCAGAGCGAATAGTGTTTGAAAAATTTTTCAAATAATTTTCTCGAAGACGCTGTAGGCCTTACTCACAACAAAAATGATATTTTTAGTACTCGAGTGACAGCCTGTATAAATATCATTGTGTTTCACTAAATAAATATATTAATTTCGCCGATGAAAGTACTGAAATTCAGCAGCAGCCAAAAAAAGTCGGGATATTTTTGTATATTTCTTACTTTCATCAATGATTTAATATCTTAATCGTTGAAAAGCCGGATTTTCACTATATTTATAGATTAGGTACATGTATAGGCCTTTCAATTCAGTCATAAAATTTTCAGATTTCAGGGGAATACAGGTATATCTAGAGCGAAAAGTGTTTGAAAAAGTTTTCAAATAATTTTCTCGAAGACGCTGTAGGCCTAACTCATAACAAAAACGATATTTTTAGTACTCGAGTGACAGCCTGTTCATACATCTTTGCTTTTCACTAAATAAATATTTTGATTTCGCCGATAAAAGTACTGAAATTCAGCAGCAGCCAAAAAAAGTCGGGATATTTTTGTATATTTCTTATTTTCATCAATGATTTAAGGTCTTAATCGTTGAAAAGCCGGATTTTCACTATACTTATGGATTAGATACATGTATAGGCCTTTCAATTCAGTCATAAAATTTTCAGATTTCAGGGGAATACAGGTATATCTAGAGCGAAAAGTGTTTGAAAAAGTTTTCAAATAATTTTCTCGAAGACGCTGTAGGCCTAACTCATAACAAAAACGATATTTTTAGTACTCGAGTGACAGCCTGTATAAATATCATTGTGTTTCACTAAATAAATATATTAATTTCGCCGATGAAAGTACTGAAATTCAGCAGCAGCCAAAAAAAGTCGGGATATTTTTGTATATTTCTTACTTTCATCAATGATTTAATGTCTTAAACGTTGAAAAGCCGGATTTTCACTAAACTTATGGATTAGATACATGTATAGGCCTTTCAATTCAGTCATAAAATTTTCAGATTTCAGGGGAATATAGGTATATCCAGAGCGAATAGTGTTTGAAAAATTTTTCAAATAATTTTCTCGAAGACGCTGTAGGCCTTACTCATAACAAAAATGATATTTTTAGTACTCAAGTCACAGCCTGTATAAATATCATTGTGTTTCACTAAATAAATATATTAATTTCGCCGATGAAAGTACTGAAATTCAGCAGCAGCCAAAAAAAGTCGGGATATTTTTGTATATTTCTTACTTTCATCAATGATTTAATATCTTAATCGTTGAAAAGCCGGATTTTCACTATACTTATAGATTAGGTACATGTATAGGCCTTTTTATTCAGTCATAAAATTTTCAGATTTCAGGGGAATACAGGTATATCTAGAGCGAAAAGTGTTTGAAAAAGTTTTCAAATAATTTTCTCGAAGACGCTGTAGGCCTAACTCATAACAAAAACGATATTTTTAGTACTCGAGTGACAGCCTGTTCATATATCTTTGCTATTCACTAAATAAATATTTTAATTTCGCCGATGAAAGTACTGAAATTCAGCAGCAGCCAAAAAAAGTCGGGATATTTTTGTATATTTCTTACTTTCATCAATGATTTAATGTCTTAATCGTTGAAAAGCCGGATTTCCACTATACTTATGGATTAGATACATGTATAGGCCTTTTAATTCAGTCATAAAATTTTCAGATTTCAGGGGAATACAGGTATATCTAGAGCGAAAAGTGTTTGAAAAAGTTTTCAAATAATTTTCTCGAAGACGCTGTAGGCCTAACTCATAACAAAAACGATATTTTTAGTACTCGAGTGACAGCCTGTTCATACATCTTTGCTTTTCACTAAATAAATATTTTGATTTCGCCGATAAAAGTACTGAAATTCAGCAGCAGCCAAAAAAAGTCGGGATATTTTTGTATATTTCTTATTTTCATCAATGATTTAAGGTCTTAATCGTTGAAAAGCCGGATTTTCACTATACTTATGGATTAGATACATGTATAGGCCTTTCAATTCAGTCATAAAATTTTCAGATTTCAGGGGAATACAGGTATATCTAGAGCGAAAAGTGTTTGAAAAAGTTTTCAAATAATTTTCTCGAAGACGCTGTAGGCCTAACTCATAACAAAAACGATATTTTTAGTACTCGAGTGACAGCCTGTATAAATATCATTGTGTTTCACTAAATAAATATATTAATTTCGCCGATGAAAGTACTGAAATTCAGCAGCAGCCAAAAAAAGTCGGGATATTTTTGTATATTTCTTACTTTCATCAATGATTTAATATCTTAATCGTTGAAAAGCCGGATTTTCACTATACTTATAGATTAGGTACATGTATAGGCCTTTTTATTCAGTCATAAAATTTTCAGATTTCAGGGGAATATAGGTATATCCAGAGCGAATAGTGTTTGAAAAATTTTTCAAATAATTTTCTCGAAGACGCTGTAGGCCTTACTCATAACAAAAATGATATTTTTAGTACTCAAGTCACAGCCTGTATAAATATCATTGTGTTTCACTAAATAAATATATTAATTTCGCCGATGAAAGTACTGAAATTCAGCAGCAGCCAAAAAAAGTCGGGATATTTTTGTATATTTCTTACTTTCATCAATGATTTAATATCTTAATCGTTGAAAAGCCGGATTTTCACTATACTTATAGATTAGGTACATGTATAGGCCTTTTTATTCAGTCATAAAATTTTCAGATTTCAGGGGAATACAGGTATATCTAGAGCGAAAAGTGTTTGAAAAAGTTTTCAAATAATTTTCTCGAAGACGCTGTAGGCCTAACTCATAACAAAAACGATATTTTTAGTACTCGAGTGACAGCCTGTTCATATATCTTTGCTATTCACTAAATAAATATTTTAATTTCGCCGATGAAAGTACTGAAATTCAGCAGCAGCCAAAAAAAGTCGGGATATTTTTGTATATTTCTTACTTTCATCAATGATTTAATGTCTTAATCGTTGAAAAGCCGGATTTCCACTATACTTATGGATTAGATACATGTATAGGCCTTTTAATTCAGTCATAAAATTTTCAGATTTCAGGGGAATACAGGTATATCTAGATCGAAAAGTGTTTGAAAAAGTTTTCAAATAATTTTCTCGAAGACGCTGTAGTCCTAACTCATAAAAAAACGATATTTTTAGTACTCGAGTGACAGCCTGTAAATATATGTCATTGTGTTTCACTAAATAAATATTTTAATTTCGCCGACGAAAGTACTGAAATTCAGCAGCAGCCAAAAAAAGTCGGGATATTTTTGTATATTTCTTACTTTCATCAATGATTTAATGTCTTAATCGTTGAAAAGCCGAATTTTCACTATACTTATGGATTAGATACATGTATAGGCCTTTCAATTCAGTCATAAAGTTTTCAGATTTCCGGGGAATACAGGAATATCCAGAGCGAAAAGTGTTTGAAAAAGTTTTCAAATAATTTTCTCGAAGACGCTGTAGGCCTAACTCATAACAAAAACGATATTTATAATACTCTATTGTCAGCCTCTTCATACATTTTTGCTTTTCACTAAATAAATATTTTGATTTCGCCGATGAAAGTACTGAAATTCAGCAGCAGCCTAAAAAAGTCGGGATATTTTTGTATATTTCTTACTTTCATCAATGATTTAATGTTTTAATCGTTGAAAAGCCGGATTTTCACTATACTTATGGATTAGATACATGTATAGGCCTTTTAATTCAGTCATAAAATTTTCAGATTTCAGGGGAATACAGGTATATCTAGAGCGAAAAGTGTTTGAAAAAGTTTTCAAATAATTTTCTCGAAGACGCTGTAGGCCTAACTCATAACAAAAACGATATTTTTAGTACTCGAGTGACAGCCTGTTCATATATCTTTGCTTTTCACTAAATAAATATTTTCATTTCGCCGATGAAAGTACTGAAATTCAGCAGCAGCCAAAAAAAGTCGGGATATTTTTGTATATTTCTTACTTTCATCAATGATTTAATGTCTTAATCGTTGAAAAGCCGGATTTCCACTATACTTATGGATTAGATACATGTATAGGCCTTTTAATTCAGTCATAAAATTTTCAGATTTCAGGGGAATACAGGTATATCTAGATCGAAAAGTGTTTGAAAAAGTTTTCAAATAATTTTCTCGAAGACGCTGTAGGCCTAACTCATAAAAAAACGATATTTTTAGTACTCGAGTGACAGCCTGTAAATATATATCATTGTGTTTCAATAAATAAATATTTTAATTTCGCCGACGAAAGTACTGAAATTCAGCAGCAGCCAAAAAAAGTCGGGATATTTTTGTATATTTCTTACTTTCATCAATGATTTAATGTCTTAATCGTTGAAAAGCCGGATTTTCACTATACTTATGGATTAGATACATGTATAGGCCTTTCAATTCAGTCATAAAATTTTCAGATTTCAGGGGAATACAGGTATATCTAGAGCGAAAAGTGTTTGAAAAAGTTTTCAAATAATTTTCTCGAAGACGCTGTAGGCCTAACTCATAACAAAAACGATATTTTTAGTACTCGAGTGACAGCCTGTTTATATATCTTTGCTATTCACTAAATAAATATTTTAATTTCGCCGATGAAAGTACTGAAATTCAGCAGCAGCCAAAAAAAGTCGGGATATTTTTGTATATTTCTTACTTTCATCAATGATTTAATGTCTTAAACGTTGAAAAGCCGGATTTTCACTATACTTATGGATTAGATACATGTATAGGCCTTTCAATTCAGTCATAAAATTTTCAGATTTCAGGGGAATACAGGTATATCCAGAGCGAATAGTGTTTGAAAAATTTTTCAAATAATTTTCTCGAAGACGCTGTAGGCCTTACTCACAACAAAAATGATATTTTTAGTACTCGAGTGACAGCCTGTATAAATATCATTGTGTTTCACTAAATAAATATATTAATTTCGCCGATGAAAGTACTGAAATTCAGCAGCAGCCAAAAAAAGTCGGGATATTTTTGTATATTTCTTACTTTCATCAATGATTTAATGTCTTAATCGTTGAAAAGCCGGATTTTCACTATACTTATAGATTAGGTACATGTATAGGCTTTTCAATTCAGTCATAAAATTTTCAGATTTCAGGGGAATACAGGTATATCTAGAGCGAAAAGTGTTTGAAAAAGTTTTCAAATAATTTTCTCGAAGACGCTGTAGGCCTAACTCATATAAAAACGATATTTTTAGTACTCGAGTGACAGCCTGTAAATATATATCATTGTGTTTCTTTAAATAAATATTTTAATTTCGCCGACGAAAGTACTGAAATTCAGCAGCAGCCAAAAAAAGTCGGGATATTTTTGTATATTTCTTACTTTCATCAATGATTTAATGTCTTAATCGTTGAAAAGCCGGATTTTCACTATACTTATGGATTAGATACATGTATAAGCCTTTCAATTCAGTCATAAAGTTTTCAGATTTCCGGGGAATACAGGTATATCCAGAGCGAAAAGTGTTTGAAAAAGTTTTCAAATAATTTTCTCGAAGACGCTGTAGGCCTAACTCATAACAAAAATTTTATTTATAATACTCGAGTGACAGCCTGTTCATACATCTTTGCTTTTCACTAAATAAATATTTTGATTTCGCCGATGAAAGTACTGAAATTCAGCAGCAGCCAAAAAAAGTCGGGATATTTTTGTATATTTCTTATTTTCATCAATGATTTAAGGTCTTAATCGTTGAAAAGCCGGATTTTCACTATACTTATGGATTAGATACATGTATAGGCATTTCAATTCAGTCATAAAAATTTCAGATTTCAGGGGAATACAGGTATATCTAGAGCGAAAAGTGTTTGAAAAAGTTTTCAAATAATATTCTCGAAGACGCTGTAGGCCTAACTCATACTAAAAACGATATTTTTAGTACTCGAGTGACAGCCTGTTCATATATCTTTGCTTTTCACTAAATAAATATTTTAATTTCGCCGATGAAAGTACTGAAATTCAGCAGCAGCCAAAAAAAGTCGGGATATTTTTGTATATTTCTTACTTTCATCAATGATTTAATGTCTTAATCGTTCAAAAGCCGGATTTTCACTATACTTATGGATTAGATACATGTATAAGCCTTTTAATTTAGTCATAAAATTTTCAGATTTCAGGGGAGTACAGGTATATCTAGAGCGAAAAGTGATTGAAAAAGTTTTCAAATAATTTTCTCGAAGACGCTGTAGGCCTAACTCATAACAAAAACGATATTTATAATACTCTATTGTCAGCCTCTTCATACATCTTTGCTTTTCACTAAATAAATATTTTGATTTCGCCGATGAAAGTACTGAAATTCAGCAGCAGCCAAAAAAAGTCGGGATATTTTTGTATATTTCTTACTTTCATCAATGATTTAAGGTCTTAAACGTTGAAAAGCCGGATTTTCACTATACTTATGGCTTACATACATGTATAAGCCTTTCAATTCAGTCATAAAATTTTCAGGTTTCAGGGGAATACAGGTATGTCTAGAGCGAAATGTGTTTGAAAAAGTTTTTAGTCAATTTTCATGAAGACGTTGTAGGCCTAACTCATAATAAAGATGGTACCTATAGTGCTCGCGTGAAAGCCTGTACATAGTTCTTTGTATTTCAGTTACCATACATGTATATTTTCAGTGTTTAAAAAATTGACCTACCTAATTTGGTCGGGTTATTGGCTGCTACATTTTGGCTGCCAACTTCACACAGGTATCTGAAGGTAAGTAACATTATCTTCAATTTATATTAACATATTTAGATAGTGAAATGAATCTTCCGCGTGGTGACGCAAGCACAAACAAACCGTCAATCAATGGGATCTAATCATTGAGAGGCTCATATGTATTCATAAAGTGTGTTCGCCTTAATTGTTCCATTTCAACGCAGTGCCCGTGGAAGGCAGAAACGGAACTTTAAGCAAGCTTTGTTGGCTATTTGAAGTTACTTAATAGTATACAATATGACCAACTAGGCGATTGCAACCGAAAGGTTTGAATAGATGTTACAGTTTCAATATTTACGCATTTTATTCGGATTGTTACTATGTGATAAGCAAGCAATCAAATCAATCAACAATCAGTGTCATATTGCAATCATCAAGACTAGGTATGCACCTTCGTGAAAAATGTATTTTATTTCTTTTTTTCTTTCAACCAGTGCTAAGCGCCAACGCTGGGCTCAAACTTGCTTACATCGGAAGGAAGAAAGGATGATAAAACGTTTATACCGGAATATTTAAAACTTTTTGGTCCCTCAATTTATTAAATCAGATAGCCCATCTATACATTTTTTCCAAGTAAAATAGTGCTTAAATGAATTAATGACAGAAATCATTACTGTATATTTTTATTTTATAACATAAAAAGAAAAAACACTTACTATAAGGTGTTTTTTGACTATGAAGTTCCTTAATTTTGACAAGATCTAAAGCACTGCCTTCTCCTGCTTGTGGTTTCGCCGCTGTGGATTTAGTGTGTACCTGTATGTGGCGGCGGTATTGTGCTAGCGACAGACATACGGGCTGGGGCCGGGCCGGGAACGAGCCGGGCCGTGTACCGGAGCCCTAACTCACGCAGCTTGCGACGGCTTACTGCGCGCCGCCCGCCCTGCGACAATAATACCTCATTACTCTTAAGTCTAACGTCTACGCAAATGGAATTGTATTGTAGCTTGTTAAGTTTAATTGGTAGTTGTTTGTGTATTTATTATGGTTGAAACTGACTTTTGAAGTAGTCGGCGAAGTGGTCAAAAACACCAAGGTCATAATTCTTTAAAACTTAAATCCGTCACTCAAGTACGAAAATTACTACTTACTGTTGTTTTTATGTTTGTTTGTTTGGCTTCAACGTCAGAACGGCTAAACCGGTTGGCGTCAAATTTGGGACACAGATTATTTATACTACCTAGACTAACATACAATAATTTTTATATCGGAAAATTAGGGATTACTATGTGAAATGTGAAAATTGTCTCCTCGCGCCCCCACTAGTATAAGAGAAAGCAAAAAGCATAACCGACGATGATCAATAACAAACACCCAAAAAGGCTTCACTGCTCAAAATAGTTTTATAGAATTCTATTTCCAGTTAGGTCTGTTACTTGGCTTGATTGGAAGTGCGCATACTTCGCTTAGTGCAGTTATGACGTCATGAATATATTGATGCTATACATCGTTTCCAACTAAATCAGTTACCGATAATCTCCATAAATATGCAAACCGGGACGAGCCAACAAGCGATGAGATGCGATGCGGGACAATTGAAAATGTTTTTTTTTGGCACAGCAATGTTTTTTTGAAGAATTTTCTAACGAAAACGTTTGAATGTTTTTTTTTTTGCATAAGATCACATAATTAAAATAATTTGTAATTCTTGTATTTGAGCAGTGTATTTGAGTCTTTAAAGTCACAATATTTTGTAAGAATTAGTTACAAGCTATGCTTAGTTTGGGGTTAGATGGCGCTGTGTGAAATGTCCACACATTTATTTATTTATTATTTATTCCTTGGGGGAGGCCTATGTTCAGCATTGGACATCTTCAGTCTGATGATGATGATGATGATGATGAATCTAATAGACCACTACAAAAAAGGAAATGATCGAACAAGTATAACTCTTCTTATTAAGTTTGATACAATCGTAGAGCAGAGTAATGTTACCACGCACGCTCCTACACACATACTAATATAAATGTTGAGTTTCTGCTAAACTCAGCCTAAATTACGACCACCACTAAATTATCGCACGCTTACCTAACTTTATACTACAATTATTATTAGTAGCAGTAGTCAGGTCGTTATTTTGAACTTTTGGTGGGCTTATAAAATTTCATCAATACATATAATAAAACTGCAACTGGGCTAAATCTGTACATTGAATATTTTAGGAAAATTTTGACTGCAGTATTCTTCTTAATCGATATAGAAATAGAAACAGTTTTTTTAGAATTTTTTGCGCCTGCCTCCCTGCTATTGCCGTCCCATCGATTCATCCTTTTCCCCTATTTTTTTACCTTTCCATTCCCTCTTACCCATAAACAGGGTTAGGACTTAAAACTAATTAACCCGTGCGAAGCCGGGGTGGGTCAGCTAGTCTCCTATGTAAGCATATAGAATACGACGACTCAAGTATAAAGTTCGTTGGAATATTCACCCAATTTTCAAGTTCGTTCGCTTCATCATGCTCGCCATTAACTCGATTATTGATTTAATTAGCGCATTCCACATCACTAGCTCGGAAGCGGCCCAGGGCATATTGACATTTTATTATTATTTAAGAAAATAAATACTTAATGGGAAAATAACGTGGGGTTACAATAATTTACTTAAGATGTCGATTGTCTTGTATGTTTTTATTAAATGTACTTATTACTAAATTTTCCCCTGCTCCTGACTGCAGCGTCTGCGGGAATGGTATCGCTGTAGTACGTACTACATAATGATACTACATCGTTTAGACGGGCACTACGGTATCGATAATTATTATTAGAATTGCTATGATGATGTCCAAGAACCAAAACCAAACCAAACCAACCCAAAGAAAAAGATGAAGATTAATATTTCTAAATGTTGTCTCTATTTACCCTCTCAAACTTAACATTAGTAATGTAATGTTGGCTCTGATCAGCCGGCCGTCATAATGTTCGCGGCGATTTATTTTTGCCATTAAATATCAAATATACTTAAACACTGAACACTTATTCAGTACCATTAAATGCTAATCATTAAAATATTTTTTTTTATTTAAAACCCATACAGGCAAATTCCCATTCCATATTTTATTCAAAGTGTTTGAGTAATTCGAAGAGAGCCAGGCGGACCTGCAAGCTTTAGCGTTTGAGGTATTTTGACGTAGCTCGCTTCACGACCGAGCCGCGGGTTGATGGGGCGGACTAATTACGAGCGCCCGATGAACAGGAATCGTTATGTATTTGCCTCTGTGAGTGTTTTATAGCGATGGAAATATTATAATGGTCCAAAAAAGTCTTGTGTTTCGATATAATTTTCATTCAGTTAAGAGCCAGGTATACCCGAATACTTTATCTCGCATTGCGACATTTTTAAAGATATTAAATAACTAAATTTACATCGGAAAAATCTGGCTAAACTGTGTTCTCGTGAACAACATTACAAATATTCAACCAAAATATCATACTAATCCAAACAAGTTAAAACGTACTCTAGCAGAATTAAGTAAAGTAAATTCAGTTATTTTATTAATATTTTCACTGTCGCAATATGCGAGCGAGAATTTGCAAACATAGGAGCTTTCCTTTCCTATCCACTTCCTCAAACAAGTCGCTATCAGCGAGTATAAATGCGACAGCGATCTGTCTACATATATCTAATAATAATAATTTATACAAGGTGACCTTGAATTGGTATGTTATCCCGAAATGGGCGGACTGGGACCATGATACCCTACAAGTTGTGAGAGTCTTATTTGAAACTCAGTGTTTCCAAACTTTCATGGTAAAAAAATAATCCACCCGCAAAATTGCTCGTGCGATCGCTACGAGAGTTAACAAGATACTATAAATTAATTTCTAAACACAGGTCGTTAAACTCATTTATATGCACTCGATCAAGGACGAAGTTCAACCACCCAGCTGCGCTAAGGCTATTTTCGAACGTAAACTTTACATGGCATTTCTTCAATGAAAAACTAATAATTTAGTAATGTTGTAGAAGAAACATTGTCTACTTTGGGGTATAGATTTACCCCCTTTTGGGATAACATACTAATTCAAGGTCACCTTGCAGTATTATAATGTTTTGAGGCGTATTGTATCAAATTTGATTTTGAGTTTGTGGAAAGTAAATATTTTTAATGCCAAACAATTTTCGTAATAATGCTCGAATACGTAATCAGCATCATTATCGGCGATAGACGTCTATTCTGAACATAGGCTTCCAGTAGCTGTTACGTAATAATCAACCGTAATGCGAGCCCAAATTAATTCCGCCGTCTTCATAGATTCCGAGGAAAACAATAAACCTCCTCAAATAAAAATAAGCGAGGAACAGCGAGGAAAGTTCGGCGCAAACAATTGACCTTAAGCAGAATGCCATGGAAATGCTAATCGCATCATTCCTCGCACTTGTGAAGGTGAGAGGTGCAGATAGAATGTCAGATATAACGCCTCACGAGCGGGATAAGGAGGCAATAACTGATAGAATATGATCTTGGCCTTTGTTTGACATACACACACGTAATGTGGAATGAGTCACGTGGAAAATTTTGGATAGAGGATAAGCTATCTGAAATGCTCTTAACTTACTTAGTAATGGTAATATTTTTTTATGATAACGTGACGAGCTAGTCATTGACTTGATGATAAGCGACACGGCCGTTCATAACAGTTGCAGTGTCACTAGAAATCTTTAAAATAATAAAGTATCGTGTTACACTGCACTGCGCACGTCATCCTGAGACAGTCTAGTAATAAAGATCATAGTCCCATTTGCCCAGTAATTGCTAGTAGTCCCCGCACTAGGGCAAGCCTGTATCGCGGGAGACGTGTTATCGAGTAGTGCTTGCACACTAGTGCTTGGTGGCAAAATAATTGGCAAATCGGTGGTACCTACCAAGACAAACTTTGCAGAAAAGCTCTACCACCTAGTCGTTTAATAATGACATACAGACCTTATAACGCAGATAGTGCTATAGGAGCTATTAATTGTGTCAAGAATTTCAACAAAGGACGCTCTTTTATCTTATTATAAGATTTATCTTTTTCGTTTCATCAAAGTATATGAAGTTTTTCATGATTCAAGAGTTTGATTTCTTCCAAAGTTCTATATTTCCTTATAAGCTATTTTATTTTCAATGTATGTATTTATAGAATGCTTTTCCTTACGACTTAAACTGACAATGTTTTTCCATAAAATTTTATAAACAATAAGATACAATCTAATTAAATTTGTTTTTACTGGTAGTAAATTAGTCGGAAAGCCCCGTGGCCGCGCGAGTGACGGCGGCGCATGGCGCATGGTCCCACCGCCGCGCATGTAATTGTGCGGCCGACATGCCGCATTAATTGGATGGCTCCCAAGGGTCCATCGTGGGCCATCGATTGACCATGTTCTCTTGACATACATTTACTTTGAAATGGGGTTATCTTTGCGATCTTGTTCAATTAACTTTATCACAATTCAAATAGTATTTAAAACCTAACAAAAGTTTTTGATTCGAAGCTAGCATTTCATTTTAGATAGCCTGCCGCGTTTTGAAACCTCTATACCCGCAAACCCGTTAGAGCCAAGCCTCAGAGGTCTCAACACCGACCTTTATCGAACCAATCAGCCGACACAATCGAGTTTAAAACTTTAAATCACTTCACAGCCCATCAAAGATCCGATCTGATTACTCTGTTGTCTTTCTATTACCGGGGCGAGTTAGCCGCTCGAGTCGGCCGCCCGCCGCTGTCCGCTGAATATCAATGCAGATTATGTCACTTCCATCAACGTGAGATGGTTAAGTTTAAATTGATTTCAGCCGATGGATTCAATCGGCTCAACACTTTATGAAATTAGTATACTGTACACTTAATCCACTGTGGGGTGAATGAGAACGTTCCAATTTCGAACACAAGTCACGTGCTATTTTTAAGGATTCAAGTTGTAGCGTTTCTTATTATAAACTTTTATGGAATTTTAACAAATACGTGATCATAATTTTGTCGTGAACCTTCCTGTTCACTCACCTTCCTTCCTTTCTTCTTCCTCTTCTGATTACTTCCTTTAATCAGTTTATGTAGGTACGTTTGTGTCGGTTTTACCGTTTTTTTCTATCTAACAGCAAGCGCGTTGGACCAATTCTAAATCATTGAAGCTCTCAAAAGTGCCAATAATTCTCGCTGGAACTGCAGTTTTCGCGCGTGCGGCACGACTGAAGTTAGATTGGACGCCTCCATGTCCGATGTAAAACCCAATTGGGCTTTGATGCTTTAAACGGGATCGACCAATATACCCTAACGCGTGGTGCTATCAGAAACACGACTGTGTGAGTGAAACGCAGCATTTCCGACTGTATTTCGTAAGGGTTAAGGCTGTCTGTAAGTGTATAGGTAGTGTGGTATCGTTTCCAAGCTTGATGCTAATCGGAGGTAGCTGTTAGCAATCACCTGCGTTGTATCCTGCTGATTAATTGCGATCTGTTTGGGAGCTCTCGGATATTGTTTTAATTAATTAAATCCTGTACACGTAGTGGGTATCTCGGCGGTGGAAGATTATTGGCGATGAATAATGATGCGAATTAGGACGGATTCGACGCCGTGCTTGTTGTGAGGCATCGTTATCCTTGCACAAAACTTGGATACATAAATATACAGACAATTAAGGATAGCTGCTTCATTATTCAGCGATTAATCTAAATGTTTCTCAAAAAACTTTTTATGTAAATATATAAGTAAGTAGAATATTTAGGTCCTGCTGGGCTACCACAAGCTAATACAAAACCATCCTGTTTCATGGCATTATTATTTCAAGATTACAATAATATTGTTCGAATTCGTACCATGAAGAAGAGAACAAGATGTCTACATTTTTATATGGCGTTATCATTGTCGCACGTCGGTGTCAACACCGACGTTCGACAATGTATTAGAGTGAATTATTTAACGTGACGTCATTAAAACTTTCAAAGAATTATTGAAGTAATAATGTTATAAGAGGTCGTGGTAGGCTCCCTGGTTTTTTTCAATAAGTTTAAAAACAAAAACTGCTATAATACACCAGTTATGAAAGATTGGGTTCTTGGAAAGGTATAGTATTGTGTTTCATGCAGTGGGTAAGAACAGCTGCTGTAATTTTCACTTAGGTGAATTTATGAATGAATACCTATTGAATGCGTACCTACCTATGTTATATTAAATGTACCTGCGTATTTATATAATTATATCATACAAATAACCTATTTTAGTAGGATTACTTAAAGTAAATCATCGACATGTAATTTAAAAGTATTATGAATAAATGATTATGATTATTATGATTATGATTACATCATTATTATTACACAGAATTGTATATTAGGAATGTTTAAATTCTTTAAAAGAGAATTTCATAAAAGCTCTTTAATTTTCGATAATAAAGAAACAATGAACCATAACCTATTCTTATTGCAACTGTATAACACCTACCTATATTTACAAACGAGTTTAATCTAAAACAGAGTTCTTGGTTTGGTTTACAATACTTTTGATCTGGTTTTTGTAAAGCAATAACTCTCAAACAAAGATATTATGTTCCAAAAAGTGCAACCAGCGCCAGCGGGATTTGAACCTGCACTTTCCAACTAGATTAGATGCTCTTCCAACAGAGCCAAGGTGCATTATTATCCAGTATTGCGAATTTTTTGCCTATATTTTGGTTCGTGGTCACCTCTCGAGCGAGAACCTTTCTTCCATCGGTTGTCAGTTCTGCGATGGATGTGGCCTGCCCAATGCCATTTCAACTTGCTAACTTGTTAACAATGTCAAACATGGTATAGGTACTGTGTAATAACTGTTGTTTGTTGTGCATGGAGCTGATAGCCTGGTTTGTTGCAGTTCCCCCCGAGCGGCCGGTGGTGGTGGACCGGTGGGGACGCGTCATCAACACCACCACGCTGGGGCCCCACGAGGAGGGGGACGATGTGCTGCTCACCTGCAGGGTGCTTGGAGGTAAGGATCTCTTATTACAATGATATTGTCAAATTATTGTACAGATTTTGTGACGTTTTGCCTTAGAATGTGCAACAAGCAGAAGTGCTATTCGACTTCTGGGATCGAGTGTGGATCAGTGGAGGACCGTACGGCCTTCAAATTGACGCATCCTGGTTCAGATCTATTCTACCAGTCCACGTTTGGCTATCATGATAGATTATGGACCTGTGAAAGACGGCTCGTCTATGTTCTATTTTGTCTCCAACTAGTACTTATAAGCTTGTAAATTGAAAATACTCAGTTTAAAAAAACAATATAGGGAATTCAGTATTCTGACTTGCCAGTTACGTTCCATTATGATAAGTGATAAAGTCCTCGTTCAGAAAATTGTATACCATACTCATAATACACATATAACTTAAAATTTTCTACCCTTAAAGAAAATTCCTCAGTCCACACTCTACTCGGCGCTAAGCGTCTACCTTTCTGGATAAATTATTGTTGTTACACGCAATGCTTTAATATTGTCTTTTTCCACTTATTTAGTTTATAGTTGTATACTAATAGTGGCTTATTATAGTTATTAGCCTGCAGCTAACTATTTCAGACAATCATTTTTTTTGAATTTTTGAATTTTGAGTTATGAGCCTACTCTACTGATGCTATAATCCAACTATGGTTTATAATTTATTAGATTGTCACTGAGGTGAGCGGCATTGAGGGACATTAAAAGCACTTGGAATGCCAATGCAATGAATGTATTACAATTGAACATTATGTAATTACATACCTAGATGTAAGTAAAAGAGGAAAGATAAGCGCTGACTTAACCTAATTTGAGTGAACATGAATTAGGTGCAATACACACAATAGGTATGAGAGATACCCATTAGCGTACCCATACAGCAGGGTTTTTGACTTACAGCCTGGAGGGCGTACGTTGAGAATCTTTCTGAAACGCTTAGTCAAAGACTGGTTCCTACCAATTCCTGGTTAATTTCATCTATGATTTAAAAGAGTGGCATCAGAATACGTTCCGGTTGGTTGAATCGATAAAATCAGCAAGGATTTAATAAACAGAGAGGTTTGTAATTGGTAATTCCAGACCTACTCCATCTAATTTAAAAATCTTACGCTAAAAGCTATCTGAAACTACCGGTACGAAAAAGAACACTTTTCACTCGAAGAAACATTAAAATGATCATGAAAAAAAGGATAATCCAAAGGCAGTATGTAGAGCTTTGTAGGGAACATTAAGCTGTTGCTTCATTCTTTAGATACGAGAGCAGTGTGCTATAACTTTCATTTCGCACTAGTTATTTACAAATTGGTAGTTAATTAGCATTACTAAACAGTATAATTTAGGTATAAATTCCCACAGCAGTGTACATGGTAGATGTTTGTCCCAATTACTCCGACCACGTATTATGTTCTGCGTTAATCGTAGAGATGTAGCACATCCGGTCAATATCCGGAACCCGGTCACTTGCTAAATGATACCAACAACTTTCCTCTTATTGTGCTTCTTAGGTTGGGAAAATGAAGCCAAATAAGTCGTGACAAATTGTTCATAATACAATAAGGTTATTTTGTGAATACAATTAGGCTCATCATCACCACCATCATTATCAACAGCCTGAAGGCGTCCACTGCTGAACATAGGCCTCCCCCACAGAGCACCACATTGAGCGGCTACTCGCCTCCTGCATCCATCAGCTCCCCGCGGTTTTCGCCACATCGTTGGTCCACCTAGTGGGGGGCCGGCCTACCGCTGCGTCTTCCGGTTTGTGGTTGCCACTCGAGAACCTTTCTCTTTTTTTTTCTTTTTCTTTTTTGGCATCGCGTATTTGGTATTAATAAAGGACGCTCAAGTCTCGCTGAATGAACACAACGCATAGTACATATCTTGAGGATGCTAGCTAGCCAGGCGAGCATTAAACGAAGTTCTATCACCAAGATTCCCACCAAGATAATCAATATGTTTTTTTCATCAAAAGCAGCGTTACTGAGTACCATTGACGGTCGACGGAATCCGGAATCTCCGTATTCACTTACTCCGGTATCTATTAACTGCCTACTCCTAAACTCTCATTACGCATAATTATAATATAATGGAGTACACTAAGTATCATGATTGTAGAAAGGCTTTTGGCTGTTTGAATTTAGGTCTGAATAAATTAGACTTTTCATGATGATTAAGAAATTTTTTTAAAGGCACTCTGGCTGTTTTTATGTGGTGCTATTGGACTGGTCAGGAGAGTAGGTAATTTAAAATGGTAATGTGTCATAAACTAGGAGAATAATAAAGGTTAGAGCAGACTATTTATTATAAAATAGAAGTTTCGCCTGCAATCTGAAGTAGAAGTAAATGAATCTGTAGAAGGTCATGTTCTAATTTTAAATCAGTGCAAGTGTGACCGTTTACCTTCAAAGGAGCCGTTGGTGTGCTTTTATATAGCATCTAACTATAGGGTATATAACAAAAAAAAATTCTCTGGATAAGATCAGCTTATAACAAAAACTATCTAGAGTTGATAATCGTCACTGGATGACACAACTCCGTTGAACTTGTGAATTCACGGCTCGGGGAACATGATTCTAATCTATTTTGCATTTATATCTATTCAGTCTATTCACCCGTGATAATCCCATCTCTAGTCGAGTGTAAGCTAGCAGATCCCAATAATAGACACTGGACGTAGCGGGACGTCCTTGGCCGGGAGTCGTGTATTACCCACTGCTGGACATAATATAGCGTCCGTGGGGATATCTCAGCTGCAACTTTATTTACTCTCCACTGACATAAGAACGCTTTTATCTGTGAAAATAGACTGCTTTTTACGGAACTGGTTCTTTCGTATTTTAAGGATCGGTAGTTGGCGGCGTAATTGTATATTCTATTGATGACAGGTTTTCTTATACATTTGTTCTACCATATTCTAAAAAATGATCCACTATGCACTACCACTAGGCGGGCCGCTGCTTGTTTGTCTGTCCGTGTTATAAAAAAATATATTATATCATTTAAATATATTTAATTTATACTGTAGATACGTACAAGTGGTATCCATGCACGCGGTTTTTTCTTGCTAGGCAGTAGATGCATAGGATCCTGCTATTTATTTTTATTTTTGGGGCCCTTAGTTTGGGGCTAGATGGCGCTGTATGAAATGTTACACTCACATATTTACTTGGATGAACTTCCGCGAAGTCACGCCAGTCATTCAGTTTTCAACATAATATGTTATTTCCTCATACGAACATATAGAAATTTGATTGTTATCCTCGATCACAACCCAATTTCCATGTCGCTGACTAAATCTAAAGATCTTAAATCTACGAGGAGCGTACAAAACGCAATAAGAGTACATTTTTCTGCTCCCCTCTGCCCCCACCCTCTTGCGTCCGGTCTGAGACATAAAAACGCTCTTACCGACAAAACACAATCCATTGGATACAATACAGCACTCGACGCCGCGCCGATACGTTTGTGTCGCTCGCGTGTAATGTGCCCCAGTTATTATTGGGAGCCGCGCCATTTGTTGATCACATTCGAGAAGCTTTTAAGTCATTTCGGAGTGGTTCCGAAGTAAAATGGAGCTTTGGAAGTACATACTCTTTGTCTTGCTCGATATTACGTAATTTTAATCCATTTCCTTTGTGCGATGGCAAATGTGGTATTCTTAAAAGCGTTGACTTTAAAAGGAAATTATTACCGTCTTCCCCGGGTACTCTTTAAACGTACAAGGTAAAAGGCGCAGCGTTTCCGAAAGTAATCATGTTCAAATCAAGTAATTAAAAGCCAACAAAGTGAAGGAAAGCGTAAACGTCGTTAAAAAGAGTCACGAAGTCAAAATTACGCGATCCCAATCAAAAAGGATCGCGTCCGATTACGTTTCACCCCCCTCCCCTCCTCCCGCAGCCCGGCTTGTACCTACAGAGCCAAATTTGAATTGACGGCAGGCCACCTTATTTGCATAATCGAGAAATTGATTGAAGCGTATTCGCCGAAAATACGGCGAGAAAAATTCAATTCTCCTGAACGCAGATGCCGTTCTAATGACGGGGCTCAGACCGCACTGTTTTCTCACTTTTTATAAAGACGAGTGCCTGTTGCTTGGATTGAGCCGTCGTCTTTGAGCCGAGCCGAGCTCGAGGCTCAGCATTATGCAATTCCAACACCTAACCGGGGTGAATAATGAGCGAGAGGTTTTACGTTTCAATTTATAGCTGTCCAATGGTACTTATTTCTGGAGGAACAGCTCACGAAATCGGGTTATTTATCCCAATAATACAAAACCGTGTAAACCTATCTTTAATTCAAAATATTTAAAAAAAAAACAAGCGCCGGAAATGTGTCTAACAAACGTTTTGTTTACCGAGCCTACAAACATCCGCGTTTCGGATTAGGAGCACAAAACAATTGATTGCTTCATTACAACAATCCCTCGAAATCAAATAAATCTTAATTCCGGGTCGACAGCGTTCTGTTTATTAACCAAACAAAAACCAATACAAAGAAGCGGCGATGTTGTTTATCAAAGGGAAACAGCAAAACAATAAGTCGGAAGCGGCCGTCGTCGGGCTGCGAGTCAGCCGCCGCCCAGCCACGCGCCCTCCTTTAGCGCACCGTACTACCGCCGCGGTGACGACTTTAAATTAGGCCGCAGCTTTCACTACAATAACCCCAGCGACCCACTTCCGTGATTATGAAAAAGTGAACAAAACAACGAATCAATTCAACAGACACCACAATTTACACCGAACAGGGTTCCAAATTCTGAGTAGCCAGTGTACAAATCCAAATTAAATCCATTGACATACAGAATTAGATCTTGCAGTGGTACTCGAGAGCTGAACTAATTCAATTTGGCTAAAGTGGATGGAAGGATAGTGGAGCGTCGGAGCGCCCGAGACTGAACAAAAGCGCACATAGTGGCCGACAAATAAACAAGCAAACAAAGGACAAAGGGTGCCGATGGAAGAGAATGCCCTGTTGAAATTTATTTACGTGCGGACACAGGACCGCTCGAGAGCGTGGGAATTACGTTTGTCGAAGGCAATGATCATTATGGCATGTACCTGGGTATTGTTAAGTTCCGTCGAGACGCAAGACAAATGATTGTAAATTCTGGTGCCCGGCATTCCGACAAGTTCTTATTTAGTTGGTGCTGCGCTTAGTTCAGTATCATCCGTTTTAAGTTCGTTTGATACCACTGTAAACTTTAAAAAGAGTAATGTGCCGTTTTAAGCAGTTCAAGACAGTATCTATTTGTTCAACTATTTTGCAAGTTATTTGTTTCAACAAACACAGTTTATTCTTAAGACATAAGACGAACAAACTACGGAATATTCTTCACTGTTATGTTATTTTATTAAATAATTATGTCAATGGCGTGCCAAATTCACTTGTTCTGAGCAAGTGAATTTAGCACGCTATGGACATAATTTGGGATTTACCAAGACTTTTCAAATCATCTAGCTGATTTTTTGTGCACAAACGGTTTCTTATTGTTTTGGTACTTAGTATCTATCTAAAGATTGCCTTGAAGAGATCGCTATATTGTTAAGTCTGCTCATTATAATAAATTTTAAATTCTGTTCTTGAAATTATGCACAGTGTTATGAGCGACGTCAAAAATATTACACAGCATATGTTGTTTGTGTCAGGTCGACCGGAACCATCTGTCCGGTGGCTGGTGAATGGCGTGTTAGTAGACGAAGAGTACGAGCACAACACCGGTGACGTCATCGAGAACCGCCTGCTGTGGCCAGCCATCAGGCGCGGTGACTACGCGGCCGTGTTCACCTGCCAGGCCGCCAACTCGCGTCTCGTGCCCCCCAAGGAGGTCTCGCTAGTGCTAGATATGTTCTGTGAGTATAGTTATAAAGCGTATTTAAAGCGTATTCATGAGGTCCAGTATATCCGACTAAGAACTATAGCCAACAGAGTTGTAATCTCAGTAAACTAAACTAGCCGTAGAACTGACGACTGCTGTAGTAGATTTATGTTATTGAGTAGAAATCGTGACGCGGAAAACGTAGTGTAAGGAGCTCTCCGACTAGGTACACGATATCGTAGTGTTAGTGGTGGTTGGATGAGAAGAGTCGAAAAGTGGTGATCATTAGGAAAACCTTTATATAAACCGACACCGCGTTTTCCAGTCTGTCAGACTGGAAGACAAGGTGTCGGGACGAGGCCCCCCACTAGGTAGACCGATGATCTGGTCTAAACTGCGGGGAGCTGATGGATGCAGGAAGCTAGCTGTCGCTTAAAGAGACGCTCATTGGGGGAGGCATATGTTCAGCAGTGGACGTTTTCAGGCTGTTGATGGTGACTCTGAAGTATGAAAGTCTTAAGGGATATGTTCTTTCCAATGACTTATTCCATCTCTCTCCCCAGTACGACCTTTAACAGTGGAGATCAAGAAGCCGGCGGAGCTCGGTGAAGGCGGCGTGCTGACGGCGGAGCGGCGGTATGAGGTGACATGCGAGTCGGCCGGCAGCCGCCCGCCTGCCGCCGTCACCTGGTTCAAGGGGAAACGGCAGCTTAAGAGGATTCAGGTTAGTGAATACTGGTCTCTGATATTTTGAAGAATAGGCTTTATTTTAATTCATGTAAGTTGGAGCTGCTCGAAAAAATTTGATTGTTATATTGATAATCTTGATTGTGTTGGTGATGACGATTACAGCTCAAAGCTCAGCGGCCCTGCATTCTAGTTTTGTACGTTCACTTTCACATAAACCTGATATCATACGTAACCCAGTCATTGTCCTTTGCCGCGTTATAATCAATTTGTCATAATGACAAAGGGCAATATGAACATCTATAACACAGAGATAGTAAACAAAGAGGCAGTTCTCCCAAGTCGGCCGCGGTCGCGGCTCACCGGCCGCTAATTGCCGGCAGTCGGTCCCGGGAGCCGGTGCGTTATCGGATTACAGACACACGTACCTGCCGACGGCGCGGCATTATCGGAGTAATCCTATCAATTGGAGACGGGCCGGAGATTATTATCTACCGGGAAGGGTTGTTATGATCTTAAGTATTCTTGATATTATCTTGGATTGATACGCTACACAACCGAGAAACAATATCAGTATTATATTATATACACATAGTGAAAAAATTAAACTGATTCATACATTACATACCCAAATTATCACGAAAGATCTATTGAGCTCCGGAATATAAATGAAACACTATTAAGTAAACACTACTAAACATTAAATCACCTCTCAACTCCGGTTGAGCAGCGAGCAACAAAGCGGTGTGTGTTGCGCTCGCAAAGTTTTCCTTTACCGCTCATTTTATATCTGAAAGTTTGGTGCGATAACGTGCAACACGGCGCGCCGTCGAAACCCGCTAATTGGGGGACCGACGGAGCCGGCGGCACCGCCCGGCCAGCCGACCCCAGCCGACCCTGCCGGCTTGGCTAAGCCACTCGGCCGTAATCCGCGCCTGATAGCGCCATAACTAATATCCGGGTAATAAACACCGGGAAACTCTGCCGAGTTTTTCTTTACAAACTTCTTTTCTCTTTCCTCGTATTTTTTATAGCGGCGAAATAGTACCTAGTTGCGCAAAGAACTTGCTTTGCAGAAAAAATTTGGTTAAAAAGATATATTTTCTGCCCGTTATCAAAGTTTGGGGATTATAGTGTAGGTAATTCTTAGCATGAACTTGAAATATAGTAGGAACGTAGCACGTGCCGTACCTACCCGTAAACGATTAGCTTTTTCCGTGCAAACCTGTTTGCGGAAATATTTTAGGCCATTTCGATAATATGTTTTACGGTAATTTGTTTCATAATTTTAGTGTTTTCGTCAGTTGTAAACATAAACGCATTACATAATTGACCGGCTTCAAAATGGAGCAGAGGTTTTTTACTTGCAGTGTGAGTTATTGTTACGCGTCATAATGTGTCCAAGACCATAATTAATCACTGTTCTAAGGAAGCGTAATTTTTGTTAATTCTTTGTGGCCTCTAAATAAAAAAAACTAAAATAAAGAAGCTCAATCAAATGACGTGTTCATTAGCTCTTAAGCTGAACCTGAGCTCAACCTTCATTGACATTGATCATTGTATGTCAATGTATGATTGAAGTAATATTGAAGTAATAATGCTATAAGACGTTGTGGTTGCCCCCCTGGAGGGCAGAATTGTCATTTTCATACCTTCACATCATGTTGGCACTGACGTGCGACAGTGACATATAAAAATGTAGACGCAGGAATACTTTATAAGTTCATGGTACGAATTCGAACAATATTATTGTAACCTTGAAATAATAATGCTATGAAACATAATGGTTTTGTATTAGCTTGTGGTAGCCCAGCAAAACTACTCCGCAGTCACCTAAACTCTTCTAATTTGAGTTCACCTTACAAACTTCTTCGTGCTCATTACGACTAATGAACGCCTCCTGGTTGGCTCGGCACTGTCAGCGCGCCTGAGATCGCCGACCAACTTTCGAGTCCGGTATTGATTATATCGCTGGCGGAGGCAGGCGACTAACTAGTTCCTCCACTGCTATAGGAAATTAGTGCATCTTTTAAGAGCTAGATTTTACAGCTCAACAATTTTTCAAAGAAAATGGACGGCTGTTAGTTTCCAATTTTCCAAGAGAGCTATTTTGCAATGGAGTTTTTAATTTATGGGCATTTTATATAAACGTGAAGCGCACGTGAGCGAGCAATTATTACTTGTTTTTTTTTTTTTTTTCAATAATTTAAAGGTGAAAAACTGAGGTTTTGGTTTTTACCTCGTTAACCGACTGAGCGGCCGGCTGATTCACACATTTCCATGAATTCAGTTTTATTATGAAAGACACCAACCGCTAAGTGTAAGTTATTATTTAAGTGAGTAATTAGGTAGACTTTGTGAACTACTCTTTTATTGAATCTGTATGTACAGACGTATTAAAATCTCGACACATAGCATTCCTTTTACTATCATCTGGTCTCTACAATACTGGAGGAGTGCCAGTCACGACGCCTGCAACACAGCGGCACGGCACGGCGGCGTGATGCGTCCATCACGAGCGCCAATTACTGCCTAAGCACGCCTCGTAAAGACAGGTGGCTTTACTCGCAGGCCACAGCGCAGAGACACCCAGAAGATAAATTACTTCTCAATGTCATGATCATGTAAGCAAGTTTTAATTCTTTTAAAAGTAAAGAGACTACATTTTGCTTTTAAATTCCATTCCGCCCCTTTTTTCGTGTGGTACGATGTGATGCATCGTATGATCCATAAAACTGTTGATGTGTACATGTATAGGAGTCATTGATAATATTATGAAACGAGGAATTGGTTTACTGAATATGCTAGCACTCAATGTCAGTGCTTTATGTGTCTATACGTCCTCACAGATCAGCCTATAAACTAGAATCAGGTCAATTACCTTCAAATGTAATTCTGTATCTAGTTACACCGCCGCGCCGTGCCAATATATCCTGCTGTGATCGCGCCGCGACCACATTCTCGTTAGTCAGGCTCGGCAGCGTGCTGGGCAGCGATGTACGACGGTCCGCGCTGGATGCCCATACATTGACGGCATAATGCACGATTGACTCCGCAGTTATTCACGGTTTACGGTTAATGGATGAAATACCTGATGGGGATTGGGATGTGATTAATTGATATCTAAAATAGGATTTATACACCTTCCAGTAAACAATGCTTAAATAATCGGCCAAGAGCGAGTCGGACTCGCAAAAAATGGTTCCGTACCATCATCTATAAAAACAAGGAAAATATCACGTTTGTGCTATGGGAGGCTTTTAAATATTTATTTTGTTAATTTTTTTAGTATTTTTTGTTATAGCGGCAACAGATATACATCATGTGTAAAAATTTGAACTGTCTAACTATCATGGTTCATGAGATACAGCCTGGTGACAGACGAACAGATAGACAGACATACAGACAGATGGGCAGTGGAGCCTTAGTAATAACATTCGTTTCGCTTTGGGTACGGAACTCTAAAAAATACAATGCCCTTGACTTGAAAGAACGATATTAAGACTGCTAAACATAAAAAAGGTTATCAAATAAAATGAATAAGATTTCCATCCTATGCAAATATTTTACCGTGTAACAGCAATATGCAAAAGATGGCATCGATAACATCAAGTCCGACGGCGGCCAGCGATGGCCGATAGCTTCGTAGCTCGAGACCATCGACTATCGAATGCTCGTGAACTATCGACTCGTATTCAAATCGAATCAAATAAAAGTTGTATCGATTTCGGCCACCGATGTCTCCGCTGGTGGCGTGAGGCTGGAATACTGCCAGTTTTGATAGTTTCATGCATATTTTGTTTTTATTACGTGCAATAACTCAGTATTTATTATAAAAAAATTGAACAATTGTTAAGACAATACGATAACTGATATGATTGGTTCACATGTCAAAATGTTCAAATTGTTGATAATATGCTCGTGATTCTATATTTGAACCATGAGCGAATCAAGTTTCAATACAAGTACTTGCACCAAAACATAACTTAGCAATTACATAACAAACAACTATTGTATTAGTCAAAACGTTGTACTCTGCAGTAACTTACATCAAAATATGCAATTTGAATTCAGCTGTCTAAATTTACATCAGTCTGCGCCATCTCTATGAATGCTATTTGAGCCATTCTCTGCTAATTACATCAAATGCACTGTGAAATGAATTCATTCTGCTTCATGGGCTGTCAAGCCAGGCAACTCTATTCTTTAAGACATGTTATAGCTAGCTATAACATGTATACCTAGGTATATTAATTACATATATTGACTAAATGACAGTATGTACATCATTTATTGATGATTACTAAAAAGCCCAGATAATAAATAATAAACTAAAGAGTAGATGTGGAAATGAAAAAATATTTTTATTGAAGATTGATACTTTTAACAGTTTTTTTTACCTTGTAGCTATCGGTGCTTATAGCGAAGAAGTACTAAGCTAGATCACAGATATAGACCAAAAAATGTTTCTAATATCATAGCTATTATTAGAATATTTCGTGGCTTTGGATAATTATTGACACACAATCACCAAAAGAAGATTTTTCAAATATTTTTCTAAGATCTTTAGGGTTAGTAATTTGAGGTGAGTTCCAAGCTCATGCGGCGAATGATAGCTCATAATTCATAATCCTCTGTATGTTCATTACAGCTACCCTCAGTTCCCGTCACCCGGTGCATAATCTACTGAGCCCGTCCCCGCATGTCCCCACATATCCCCACATATCCCCACATGTCTTCACACAATGCCGGGGTAAGGGTGGGAGGGTGGCGCGCTGCCAACCTTCAGATAATTATCACCTATTAATCTCCCCAAATTGTAGCGGAGCATTGCCGTTAAAAAAGCTATACAAGTTGATACGAAACGATTTCAGTCCTCGATTTTTTAAGTTGGTTATTTAAAAAAAGCCTTGGGTTTGTGTCATTGACTATATCCAGTTGACCAATGATACAATTTCCTCTCATACGAAAATTAGTGTTGTATTTCAACCACTAATACTTTGAGAGAAAGCAGGACACCCAATGTGTCTTTTGTTCCATCCTGCTCTGTTCTTTGTAATTTCATATGACATTGTCTCATTTTGTTACCTTGCCACCTGCAAGGGAGTCGTTTGTAGGAGAAATTATGTTTATGTTTAGCTATCAACGGGCGTTATAATCATTTGTTTAGCTATGTATATAAAACATATAATAATATTTCATATAAGAACAATGCAACAACCAAAAGAAACTTGGCACTCCAATACAGCCTCCACCCTCAGTACCCGTTCAAGGATCCATCCTAGTTCGTAAACAATCGTGCAATAATTCATTCGCGCCGGATACGAACCACATTAGAGATTTACCGCGCGTGCGCGCACTGAGAGGTCGATTCTAGAAGAATAACAGATAATAAACTGACTTCGAATTTTGTGTGCACTTGGCGAACACTATAGTTTCGTAGATGTAAATAAATGAGGAAATGAATGGCATTAACCACATTTTCTTAGAAGATACATATTTGCTTGCGACTTGAAGATCTTTTAGATTGTCGGGAAACATGTTTGATAGTGAAATGGAGATGGTGGAATTAGGTTTCGTAAAGTAATTCGCGTAATTAAGTGCAATTGCAATGCATACAATCCTACTCAGTTTAGTTGATTTTTCGTGCTCACTGAAGGTTACTCACTGAAGTATCTTAAAACACAATAAAAATGACACCGGTTTGTGAGTAACCGATATGAGGAAGTGCCTCCATTTCAATAGGCATAATGACTAAAATTTTTTTTTTTCATAAATTTAAAATATTTCTCAAAAGATAAACATTTGTGAAAACAAAAATAAAATATCTCACAAAATTACAAAGTTATAAGCCTTTTAAAAACCGGGATAAAAAGAGATAGCTCAAACAGCCAGTGACGTCAGAGCAAGGTGGTTCATAGTACCTCATTACTAAACTGTGGTAGCTTTACATACAATTTCTTTGGAATGTGACGTCACAAGTGGATTTTTCATAGTTACTGCGCAGGCGCTCTGTTTCGCGAGAAAAGGACAGGAGATGCTCCCTACAGAAACTTTAAAAGCATATTACTCCGTGATTTATTTACTGATTTTACTTATCTTTTCAAATATTTTATCCATTTTTAAATTTTTTATGTAATTAATATTTACTTGTTCATTTTTAATACTAGTCATTATGCCTATTCTATCATGCTTAATATGAGCATTATTCCCGCATGCGACAATTTTAAGAGAATCGGTCTCCAGCTCTCGCATATGATTTCGCGCTCCATCGGCTCCATCCAATATTATGCACTGTAATGCATCCGTAACTATTGGATAGCGTATATTGTTTAAATGTGGTAATATGGATAAGAAAGCTGCAAATTATTCTGTTCTATGATTAAAACAAACATTACATTACGCCACGTCATCATTTGGAAGACGTCCACTGCTGAACACAGGCCTCGCCTATATACCGCCAATTTGAGCGGCTGCTCGCCTTTTGCATCCATTGGCTCCCGCGTTTGTACTTGTTTATGAAAACTTTTGAAATATTTAAAACTGACCAAAGAATGTCGTTTACTTAATTATGATGATTATATAAACATTTTCCCACGGTCGGCACCCCCAGCATCCCTCTTAATAGCTTTATTTAATGCAAACGAAAGTAAACAGGAAATAGGCCTATAAATTACTTACAAAGTCACAACTCTTCTTCAACGTCGAAGCTAAAATTAAATGTGCCTAAGACTTAAGCTTTAGCGTATAATTTTTTCACTTTTTACAAATACCCAGGGTACTCTACAAAGTAGAATTATTATATCTAACGTCCCTATTGTCTACCCAGCAATGGAGACAAAAGCTTAAATTTCTATCTTACACGTAGAAATTCGTAGATCCAACATATTTCAAGCGCTATGCATCCATAGCAGTACTCTACGAAGCTACGAGCGTAGTCGCTTAGCTCGCTGCTACGCCCGCTCGTAGCCAAACGTTGTGCCGCAACCGGTGTCGTAGAAATTATGCAGCGGCTACGAAATGTTTTATGAGGCCCGAAGAAAAAGAGAAAAGTTCCCAACGAAACGTTATCTTATTCAAGGCGCTGGGAATGTTTACTGTTTTATTTCGCAACGGGTCAGCGAAACGGACGATACGAAACAGGTTTAAAACAAGCATTTATATATAAATTAAAATCTTTGCAGAGATTTCGCTTTATGACTTTATTACTTACTTTAACAATGATCATGTTTGATACTGATAAGCATAGTGTGAGGCTGGTGAAATGTGATTGCTTTGGGATAGTAAAGGTAAATTGATTCCGCAAGAGTAGTCGTTTCTTTTCATTGAATCGACGCCGGAACGAGATCTGTCACCGAACGACAGTATCGAAAATAGTTGCGAATGTTTTCCAAGCCTCGTTGAAAAGGCTACCACGAACTAATATAATAACAATAATAATAATAATAATAATAAGAGCTAAAAACCTAAGCTCCAGGGTGGAAGTGTTAAAGGGCATAACGCCGCGAGTAGCGTTCAGTGAAAGTGCAGCACACCTCTCGACACCCTAAGCCACCCACACCAATGTTGCTTCCTCGGCACCAATATGCGGTAGCCACTACAGGAGGCCCATTTAGTGGGTGGCAAGTCATCACCTGCCTCAAACATTTTGATATGAGACAAAATAGGCAGGTGCCGTTCTCTCATTCCATAACCCAATGTCACCATCCATCCAAAAGTTCACCATAATAGCCCAGATTTATTTTATACCTATACGAAAAACTGTCTATAATAATGCCAAACCATGCCTTGTCTGTTGTAATAATTAATCATGTATTCAAAAGGGCCTCTTGGTGTTAGCTTCGGCCCCACCAATGCCTTCCAAATGTCCGGGCTAGACCCGAGAGTCTAAAGAAATAATAATAATAATAATATAATATTTATTATTTTATAATTATATTTCGAGCTAAAGTAACAAACGAAAAAAATATAATATATTTTATTCAATTAGACAACTAATATGGTCCATCATTCTAATATTACACATATTCAAAAAATAAAATTAAATTAAAAATATCTCAATATAAAAACTAGTCACAATTTATTGTTCGTTGACAATAATCCTGACCAGAATTACAAAATGTCAAAACAACGATTCCTTATTATTTCGATCTAATCTAATATAGAGTAACGCAAAGAAACGATACAATCGACAAATTATGTTTGAATATATAGTGGCATATAACCGGGTCAATTTAGAGATATGTACATACTTTCAAGGTATTAACAAAATAATATTGTATCTCATATCTTGTTCCTGCAGCCTGCATTCCAAATTCCATTTAGTTTTCGATTACATATTAATTTTAACGAAAAAGATGCAATTGCCGTAACCCAGTTATCTGGAGAACTATTTCATTCTACTACTTGTCACAGCAGATAATTTTACCAAAAGGATTGGTCGTGTTGTATATTTTGAATATGAATAGGAACCCACAAATGGTAAGCGTGAGTCATGTTTGCAAATCATGCTGAAGTAATATTGACAAGAGAACTGACCCAATGAACTGAACAATCAATACACACATATTGAACTGTCAATATATAATACTTGTACACAACTATTATATTGCTCTTTTTATAAAGCATCAAAGTACTTTAACAATACCTGTTCAAAGATACCCAGATAATACAGCACACAACGTGAAGCTCTCCATTCAGCTCTGACGAGCATTCGTTTTGATGAACCCTTTCAACCCACGCCTCTGTGAGCTCTGTCTCTACAAAATTGGACGCAATAGTTCCCAGCGACTGAATAAAGAAGATGAATTTGTTTTCTATTGTTAGGCCTCGAGATGAAATGATTGCATTTTGTTCCTTAACCGGGTTGTGGTAAAAGATATATCGTAAGATGTAGTCTAGAATGTAGACGTGTTCTTAAATTTTCGGGAATAGTTCTTTTCGATTAAATATGTCGATGCACCTTGTAAATTATATTCATTCTAATTCTAACTAGAGGTGACTTAATTCCCCCATCCCCTTTTTATTATTGCATAACTAGACGCACGGAAACACGGCATCTGTATATAGTAAAAATTCCGAAAAAAAATAAACGTACGAAGCGTTTTGATTCCTCATTTATAATTCGGATAGCTAAGGAGTGGAACACCTTACCAGGGTGATTATTTCTGACGAATTTAATCTAGGAGTTTTTAAGGCTAGAGTGAGCTGGCACATCTAAACAAGCATGTTCGATCGTCAACCGCGTCGTCACTTACCATCAGGTGAGACCGTAGTCAAATGTTGACCTCTCGTTGATAAAAAAAAACGTCCCGCATTGAGTGGTTTGGATGCATCTATTAAAACCCCAAGTTTTACTTATCAGGAAGTAAAATTCGTCTCTTTAATTTTCTTCTCTAATTTCTTTCGTATTCATTATGTGATTGGTCACATGCAACGCAGGTTAGTCTTTGTGCAGGGACTACTAATTTACCATAATCCAATAATTATTTCACAGTAGAGAAATATTTTCTTATCGTTGAACTATTTTAGTACAAAAATTGACCGTGTCATAAATCATATTAAAATCGCATACAGTAAATCGATAAGTTATTATAATTATGTCAGCTCCTCGGCAGTACTCCCACTGTCTATTAATTACGTGGCTTAATATCGGCGTGTCTGGTGTTCATCGATTCCACGCTATCACGTCGAGCTACCATCGTAGCCGCCAACGTAGCCGCCGACAGCGAGCGCTGGACTCGCGCCAGCCACGGACCCGCCTGGCCGGTGATAGCCGACGCTATCAAAGTGAAGCCATCAAACCTCAAAGGTCTTTGAACTGCATAGAGGCATAAAACATTCCACCTAGGTTACGTTAGGAATAAAATTACAATATTGCGTACTGTAAATAATATTTAATGATCTACTATACATATTATAGTTTAATGTTCGGAAATAATTATATGCAATAGTACTAATAAATGTATGCTTTCCTCGCAACCTGAGAATATTTTAATATTCACAACGAATCCGGCCCATTACACAAAACACACAGCACGAGAATTCATAAAAATAATTCCGCAAAAACTCACACAATAACCCAAAGAGTTCGCACAAAAATGTGCGCAGCACAGTATACACGAGTCAGTGTGTTCTCGGCGGGAAAGGCGCTTTATCATCGGAAAATCCATCAGAATGGCGCCCTAAAAACAAACGATGAGGCAACGAGAACCGTCCGAAAAATAAGCCAAGGACGTGTTCGAAGCAACGGCAGCGCAATACTGTGACAACAGTGACTCAACTTACCATATAATACAGTAGAGCAAGAATTCTCTTTACATGAAATATCGAGCTTCCTAAGTTTTCATTAGTAAGTTGTTAGTTCATGCCGATGCCTAATATATTCCTTAAATAAAGCTCGTACCCGCAGCGTGCTTGGTTGAGTGCACCATTATATCGCAAGTGGTGGGACCTAGGATACTGAGCCGATGTTCTGTGACAGTAGAACGGAGGGAAGGAGGCAAACGAGGCCATTGTTGCGGTGTACAGTGTAAAAATAAGAGGAGGTGAGCCGTGGGAAGCTCCCGGTGCCGGCTTAATTGAATTACTGCACATTTTTCTACGCTGATCATTTTTTTAACTGCGGATCAAGGATGGAAGTTTTTTAGTTAAACGAAAATTATATTTCTCAGCATATTATGTCATGTAACTTGAAAAGCTCGTTATACAATACGTTCTGTAACTCTGCAAACGAGATATCAATGGCACCCATCCAACAGTGGTAAACAGAACGGCGCACAGCTACTACCTATGTAGTAAACTTTATGACAGCTGTCAATTTCCCGCGACCATGTTGACAAGTGTTCGCATAAACAGCGTCTCAAACACTGTGTTGTCGTGTCTAATAACTGAAGTGTCAAACTAAGTTTGCGGGTATCAGCCGACACGAGTAGTGACGCGAATCAATCTGGCAAGCGATATCGATAGAGGGTACGGAAACGGAAGCGTATTGTTCAAATAGTGTGTTTAGCCGAGCTCTGCAACTATTGACTACTCATCTCTGGACTGGACAAAAGCTACAATAATACTCTAATAATAATAGAACGAAACAAGCCTCTCAACAAAAACACGGAATGGCGTCGAAATAAACAAAAGACAAATTAAATTTGGCAGAGGATGAATTTTGTCTTGACTCGAAAGGGATAGAATTTAATAGACTGTCAACTTACCTACTTCATTGCGAACGTCGCGTTTTCCATTACAGCCGGGACACGGCGTCGCGTCGCGGCGATATGATTGTAAGCAAAATCTATGCAAATTCAGCGCCGGCGGCGACAATGGGCCCCGTGTCGTCTGGTTAAAAAGCATTCCATACATTTGCATAATATCCGCGGCCACCGGCGCTCCTCGGTAAATGGAAAACGCTCAATGAATACAAGAGTGAAGTGATAAACAGAAACGCTAAACATTTGCGAATCGAATGTATCGTGTATGGAGAGCGATAACGATGTAGAGATGCGAGTTGTTGAATCCGATTTATCGATAACTTTTATCACAGATCACAGCGTTACGTAAGGGTTTTATCCGTTTGATATCACTAACTGAATAAAACATGCCCATGTTTTTGTTGTTAGTTTGTAGAATTAACATTATTATTGAGATGTTTATCTCATGTGACTATTCGTTTAAGCAAAGACGAATAAGTGTCTGTAGGTACTGCAAAAATAACTAGCGCTACAAACAAATACATGCATACAGTCATGGTAAATACACGAGAACCACTTTATTTCGTTACTTTAGAAAAGATTACATGCAATAAGCATGTAATCTTTTCTTGAACGTGCCTTATAAGGTTTGTGAGTAACGAGAATTTTATATTATAATCCACTTTAATAACGAGTACTGATCATGGTATCCGTAAATATGGGTTAATAATTGTATTATAGTAATTTTAGTTAATAATCCAAGTGGTATAAAATGTTACAATACTTTACCGTCGTCGTTATTGAAGCCAACCGGAACACTAAGTCTTCATTTTACCCGTTTAAATATCCTAAAGACAATGAACTACATAAATTTCTTGTACAAAATGAGTTCTATTAAATTTAGTAAGAACTTGGCAAGTTAATCTATTATTCATAACTGTTTTCCTCTTTGCAAAGTTTCCATTCTATTACATTTGATAGCGAATAATTTGTACCTACGGTTTCGTTTGCGCTCGAATATAGCATCAGCTTTTCGTGGTACGTTTATTTTCTTATTAAATTGATTAGAATGAGGCGCTTATTTTTCGAGAGCTTTTTGTAGCAACCTCTGAGGTCAGTCGGCTGTTCCTGCGGAGATCGATAGCCGCAGAGATGGGGTTGAGACCTCAGATCTTGTCAAAGGTTAACATAGCCCGAGAATTGTCTAAGCTCTAATCTGATCTCTTATACAATCATGTCTGTGTTAAACTCTCTTTAATGTGGTTTGTCTAAGTCTAAAACTTTGAAAATAAGATAGATTTCTATCGTCTTTTTGGTTTACGATTTGCATACTATAGAAAGGTAATAATAAACAAAACACGGTAACATTCAGTCTCCGCAACAGCATGCAACAATTGCAACATTGGCCGTACTAAAGGGTCTAAAAGTTCCCAATGAAGCGTACACAGCGAATCACAAGTCAGTAAACAGTCGGTGGTTAAAAATGGTGATAAAATTAATACAATTGGAATAACGAGATGAAAAAAGGTCAAAGAATAGAGATCATTAATCTATTTCACAGTTTCATATGCAGTTTTTTCATCGGACTTATATTATATAGCGTAAACGCTACCACATCATCTCCACTTTCTGATTTAACCACAGAAGGATTTATCAGATCATTTTTGCACGTAATTTAAGTTTGTTATCGGTGATCAGAAATACAAGTAATATGGAGTGGAACACAACAATTTCGAAATGATCCGAGGACTAGATTTAGACGTAAGATTTGCTAAGCCATTTCAACAAAATTAATAGAAAAAAGGAAGGGAAAATACTGGGCTATAACTTATGTGATGTGGACATAACGTAAATGGAAGTTGCCAGGCTATTTCTAATCCATTACTTGTGACTGTTTGCTAATCGATGGAGCAAGCAGCCGCATATTAAATCACACGGCGAAGTTCCGCTGGACGTCGGACTCGTACCGGGTTCGGGTCGGATGCTTTATGGCAAACTGTTGCGGGTGCCAATGTGAATTACGATGAAATTATAATAGAATTATAACTAACAATTATGTTGTTATGTTAATTTCATAAGTAAATCGCACTAACGCATTATTTTGAATCGGAAAATTCTAAGTTTGTTTGTGATATCGTTTTTTTCGAGTTCTGCTACCGCTGTAGACTAAATATGGGTAGATCCCAACGGAAAAAACCAAATGGACCATAATTATTGAAAGATTGCCTTTTAATCATAATACGCATTTATACTTCTTTAGGACAAAAGGACTTCTGGCACATTTACATGATGTCGGATGGCGATTAATATTAGCATAACATGTTAAGCTAAGATCTCCACCACCCCCGACTGCCGAAGCCTGGTTCACCAGTAATTAGACACTACTCGTCACACTCCCTATTGTTGCCCACCATTTGCCCATTATTGACTCTATTTATGTTATTCCTTATTCAGGCACAGTGCGTGCCCTTCCCGGCCATTGTTACTCATAGAGCAGCGTGGACTGGCCGACAGCCAATTTCGTTAACTATTAAGTAGGTTGGGCCGGTTAACCTACTATATTATGTGTTGCAGGGTTTCAGAATTTGTGGTTAAGTTCTGTAAAGCTTCGTGTCAGGGAGCCGTTTGCAGATCTTTTACCGTCTCAATGGCGCGTTCAAATAAACACGAGTTCCTGAGATCGTTTCGTACAGCACTTAGGATATTATTTTATTAGCTGCGTTTTATTTGAAATTACCAGTATAACAAAGCTTGACACATCTTTTACTTATGTTAAAGTCTCTGTGTTACTATGTTGACACAAGTTGAACTCGGTAGAGTAATGACTTCTAAATCTTGGTTTTTCGTTGTATGATACAATTTTGTAACACCTCCAGTATTGCAGACGTCCATAGGCTACGGGGACCATGTAGGTCATTATAGGTGGACTGTAAGCTGGTATGCACTAGTAAGTACATAGGCGAACTTAATGCTATAGGGCATTATCTTCCAGTTAACCCCGGTGTATTGTGGAAGTGTTTAGTACGGTAGCGCAATATTGAAGCAATATAAAAAGTATATTTATGTATGTCAACAGACAAGAAAAGCAACAACTTATAACTAAACCTCTAAACTGATGGATGTATATAAATAATATATATAACAAATACTTGAAATAAATAAAACACATACAATAATATCATACACATATAATACAACATGATAATAATAATACATTAATAATAATTTACTTACTTATAATTAGATGGATTGCTTTTCACAATTTAATTTTGGAGAGTGAGGTAGAAGTTATATACTTTGGATTTAAACACCCCAATCGATGATGCCTGATGAATGTGGGTAGGAAGGCTATTCCAAACGCGAATACAAGTTATAAACGCCTCTAACATATTTTTTTAGTAACCAGTAACACTACCAGCACTATATTATCAGCATCACGCAAAAAATTTGCTATTTTTTCACTACAGAAAGTTTATTATAAGTTTAGTTATGCATCCAAAGATGTCGTCACGTAGCCTATGCTCATTGTATCCAGTTGCAAGACGGCCCCGGATGGCTGCCGGACGGTTTAGCGGTTGCGTGTGCTCAGTTCAGCACCATTACCCAATTAGCGTGCACTTGACCCGCTGGGATAAGACGATGGTTAATTTACGACCGCTCCTCATAAGCACACTCTCTAAGTGCAGTTTAATGATTGCAGTGCCTCATCGGTATCAACTGTAGCAGAAAAATTGTTATTGATCATAGAAATAATTATACATTGGTACTTTTAGTGCTTTCTATAAGATGATAATTTGATAAATGGACAAAAAAAGTGCAGTTTCTGTTGAAAAGAACCATAGTAATAGTCTTTTCAATCACGCTTTAATTCGTTTTAAAGGTCCTTAAACATACCTCTTAGTTTTATTTCAACTAAGGCCGCAATAACCCTTGCACAAGTCCTTTTGAAATGCACTGAGACCTGAAAGAAATTCAATACGATTCACTTCAAAGAACCCAAATCCAAACCATAAACTGCACTCTATAAGGTTACCTTCAGCTTCCACAATCCACAAAGAAGTGTGAATTAAGGTGTGTTTCCACTACCCCAGTGCATGCGACCACACAGAGCAGACCTCGCCATTTCATCGAGCGGCTTTTTAATGTGGTGAGAGGCGAGTGCGGTAGTTAGCTCTAACTATCTGCAGGTGTTAAACGGGAGCTTAATGGATTAGTGATGATTGTACGGGGAAATGAGGAACTTTAGTGTAGCTTAAGAGGAAGAGCTGGTACTCTATTAGTTTGATGTGCTCGACGTTTCTACGTAGTAACCCTTTTGTATCGTATTAAAACATGGTTTATGGACATGTACCTACTTTACTATTCCGACAACTTGCTTAAAAACTGAAGTACGGAATAGTTTTCTTTTTTGATGGGCATGCGTTTGACCACTATCTCACTGATAGGAAGTGACGATGCGGACTAGGATGTAATACCGTTGCCCAGAAGAAACCTGTTCACTTTCGATGTGAAGAAGAAGAAGGTTGTAGTTTTCGTTAAAGCTGGCAAAACCACTCTTTAGTTGTTCGCATGATAAACGTGGAAGCAAAATCGCTTTTTTCACACGTGTAAGATGTTAATAAATGCCATGGTGGCGCGTTTATACGAGAACCATTGTCGGCCGCTGTTAGTTGAGTGGACGTCGCGCTTTTAACGCGATACATTGCATGTTTAATAATGGTTAGATCTTCACCCTTGCAAGACCTTGATTGCATGCTGAGTCGGGACCTATATCATGACATCACGCAACATTACATATAGTACGAAGGTACCTGCCAGTTATTTTTGTTCTTTGTTTTATTTTCGCGTTGTATGTAATGTTGTGTGATGTCCTGAATAAATGTATTTTCTTTCTTTCTTTCTTTCTTTCTTTCTTGCACCCGTACAGTTTAATAGCAATGAATGTGAGCCAAGTCATAGACAAGATTTGTTTATTAAAAATTGTTTGTTGTATGAGAAAATATACATGAGGCTGTTGATGATGCTACATAGTGGCATCTTGAACCACATTTAAATCTACAGAGATAATATTTAAAGGACTAGCTAGCAACTAGCGAGATTTGAACCCACACAAATTTTCGCAGCCACTGGGCATGCAACCATAGCTTAATTTGTAGAGCGTCTAAGGTGAGTGGGATGGTGTGGGTTCAAATCACTCTGACATTACAACTTTTAGGAATTAGGAATTAAGGTATCTTTGTAGATAGGTATATAAAAAAAAATATATAATCCTTTCCACGGTACTAATTCATGGGCACTTAAGTCCCGATTCACCTTTATAGCGTTCTCAATAGATCTTGAGGCACCTCCAACGCAACTCCCACTCACTTTCAGTTAATATTCGCGCTACTTGAAATATATTCAATTGAGTAAAAGTAAAATGTCGCTCTACTGAGTACGCCCACGAACTTCCACACCAGTAGATACATTACCCTTAGAATAAAAGAGCAATAGGTCGATTCCGTTCGTGACAAGCAATGATTAGTATAAGTAATACCTATCGTCAAATTCGAAGATAATGTCAGAAATGGTAGGGATTTATGCTTTGGTGTTTTTTTTCTACGTTCACTTTAATTCTGAGCGTGTTGATCTCTATTGTTTTTCCATTCTGGAGTGTGGTACATTAAAGTTCAAAAACAGCTTGGAATGCTATTTCATCCAGTTACGTTCGGACGTGCAAAAAGCTGTTTTAATTTCGGGTTCTAAAGCCGTCCAGCTCGATGCCGCCTGTTTTAGCTCTTGCCTTAAAAGCATTCCCAATTTCCCACTGCTGGAGTAGGGATTAACTCGCAAAAGACGCCGGGGTCGCGATTGAAAAACAAACATTAAAACTAGAGTTATGTTTGAAAGTTTTATATTTGGTGCACTACTGTGCATAGATTATTTTAAAGCTCCGAGTAATACTGCAACTGTTATGGGTGGCCGTGTCGCTTAACATCAGGTGAACGACTAGCTCGTCAAGTCATTCATTCACATAAAAAAAATAGATTGTACAATATAAAACCACCCATCCAGAAAAAAACACAAAACGAATTAAATACATTGATACACAGAGCAAAAACAAATTGCTTAGGTGCGAAGCAACCGTCATATGTTTCAAAGCTCCGTGCATTGATACTTTCAATTGTCAAATTTTTTCATGTAATTTGAATGTGGAACAATAATAATTCATCTAAGAGTTTTGGCGGGAACGCGGAAAATTTCATGTTAGTTGCATTGTATTATTTCTCAAAACTTGTGCTTTTTCCAGTGTTAATGTTTAAAATTGGTGGCGTTTTACGCATTAAGTGCTGAATTATGAGCTTGAGTGTGGGCAAGTGATATAATGTGGTGAAACGTGAGTTTTCGTGTTGCTTCCAAAATTCCATAGAAGCTTCTAGTAAAGTTGCCACCACTTTACTGGAGCATGACTTAGTCTGGACTACGACTACCTGACTTAGACTGGACTATGACTATGACTAAGACTTGACTTTACGTGATATATTCTTTAACGATGAAAAATAACTATACTTGACACTGGCTAAATACACTATGTCTGGAGCCAAAACATAAGAAAAAAAAACTCATCTAAATCACAGTTGGTTAATTTCTCCGTACGTTTGACACGGAGTAAATGTAAACTATTGTTTTTGTACAGTTATTGTATTAGAACCAAGGAAGTTGTACGTATTTCTAATACATCAACTTCTTTGATTAGAACCAAATGACGGTATATGCCATTGGTATATGCAGTGACTATAACGGTTCCATCTAGGTACCTACTTTTAAACTATTCTGTTAAAACAGTTGAACATCTAAAGGAGGCCAGTGTAGCAGTAAATTGACCCTCGGCGCCCCTTTAGCGTGCAGGTTGGGTAGTGTTTGCGGCGACCCTATCACTAAACGCCCACTTTGCCAGTGTTCGTGGCGACCCTATCACCTCGCCTTAATTGCTGCGGGTGCAATTGCAGACGTGCAGATTGTCTGCAAGAGTTATTTTGAGAGTTTGAAAGACTCGCTTTTGGAGCATTTTCTTTGAGAGAGTTCTAAAGAAATTATGTTCGAGAGATAAGTACAATAAACTACCTTTCGCTTAACTTTAATATCGATTTTATTTAGTTCCATCATTGGTACCGATGTTTGGTTACTCTTTCAAAGGAATACTGAGCTCGACAGCTATTCAAATATATTTCTTCACTTCCCATCAGGTGAGTGTAGTCAAACGTATGCCCATTTTAGTATTAAAAATCTTAATCATGAGTTGTAGTTATACACAAATATATTGTTATACTTAATTATAATATGTTGATGTTTGAAACATTTTAGTAATACAAAATAATCTAAATCTTTTCGAACCAATAGTTGACTAAAAATACACAGTGCAAGACGTTGAGAGCCAGAACAACGACTGCTCCAGTCGGCAAACACCCACCTTTGCGAACCACCGGTGTTTGCCGTTCCGCCAGTTCTTAGTCCTCGGGTCCACTGGCCTTTGGCACAGAATAGATAATAGTACAGGTACCTTTGGCCCCATCCACAGAGCATATAAATGTAGAGAGATGTGATGTTTTCATACCGTGCATCGCCAGTCACAGGCTCATTTGGTCATACGGTGAACAAGATTAGAATAGCCAACCCTTGTCTATTTATGAACAAACCACTGGAGCATGATAAGATAATTTTTAATCTACCTAATATGAACTCGTATCCTACTACTATTGCTAGTGTCTCGAGTATTAGAGTACTATTAATACCCCACACACACACACACACACACACACACACACACACACACACACACACACACACACACACACACACACACACACACACACACACACACACACACACACACACACACACACACACACACACACACACACACACACACACACACACACACACACACACACACACACACACACACACACACACACACACACACACACAAATTGCATAGGAACGCCATGCTAATTATCAGCAAACTCAAACCATATCCCAAGCTTTTTAAATATCATTCGACTGCGTTTGAAAAGATCTTATCCAGTGAATTAAGTTTCAATAATTCGTACGAATTCCCTGAGAATTGAAACGTATAAATTGAGCAGAAGTTCGTCAGCGGAACGAATGGAGTCGCGCTAATTGTCGGCGCGGCGGTAATGCGCGCGCTAAATACTCCGCAGATTTCAAATATCCCAACTATTCCCCATCGCCTATCGTCTATTCTATAACTCCAGAGAACTCGGGCTTTTGGAGTAAGCCAACGCTCGGCTTGCGAAACTCTCGTGTATTAGAGCGCAATACAGGAGTACTACGAGAAAGTGCTTAACTTGTTTGCGGATTTCAAAGGGTTGCAATTTGTGAGAGGATGTTACATTCCTTCCAATTTATATAACTGTACACTTTAAACTTTAATCTCTACGCTTTGAATGCAGTCGCAGCACAAAATACCCGTACGAATATATCACGATTATTTAGATTACTCTGCTTATTTCCAAGTTGCCTAAGTTAATCCAAACAAATATAAGTTTACCTTTCATATTTACCCAAACGCTCGTGTTCATCCGAAACCAACTTTATTTCACAGCCAGCAATTTCATAACTTATCCGCGAGCAATTTACGCACTTGTCCAAACTAAAAGTAATTAAAACGAAAACCATCTCGAGTTCGACAAACTTATCTGACTGTCAGTTGTTTTGCGGCGACAGTCGGCGTCGGCATCGCCTCAAGAACTCCGTCGTACTTTAATTGAAAACGAGTAGAGCCGTCGCATCCAGGCGCCGCCGCACTGAGGCCGCACCGAGATCCTGAACAACTCGCCGGGACTTGCTGCATATAGTTCTAATTACAAAATTGCAACGGGAAAGGGAGTTAGTTGATTACGAAGCAGTAAGTGTAATTTGGACATTCCGCACAGGCTGGATCGGGCAGGCCGCTGGAAGCTTGCCAAGCGCGAGACTGCATTAGAGGGCCGCCAGGGCCTGCCTTGCGCCAACTCGTGCTGCCTCGCGATACCTTGCGTCTTCTCGCGCTGCCACGCTCACGACCGAGACGGCATTCACACGCAAGTTTTATTGCCGCGGAAACAATTTACGGTTCTGCAGTCCTAAGTTAATTATCTGAAACCTTTATTACCGCAAATAAATAAATTTTTACTTGAACGTGTTTTAGCATTTTTTGTTGTCCTGTTGTCACAAATTTGGCTAAACTTAAGATACATTATCTCTCTTCTAATTCATAAGTCATTTTCTTACTGCTCACTTAATAAAATGACGGTTTATAACGTAACTGTGGTATGCATTATACTTATCAATGATAGGGCACATACCACTTTTCCTCCCCTCTCATCCACCCTAATATTATTTAATCTAGTCTACGCCACAAACGCTGAGTCTTCGGTTCTTTCAGAGTCCATAAGCAAGCTAATTGTTAGTAGCTCGGCTAACTTAGCTGCGACGCGACGCCGCCGTTTTAATGCAGTTCTTAGCGATGTGGGATTTCGGCTTATGAAAGTTGCTCTCTTGCTAAACTACTGTACAGGAGGTGTTTAGGCTAAAAGTTTTATAGTTCTTAGTATTAAGCCACAGAAGAAACAAATCTTGCATTATTTGTATTATTTTATTTCATTCGTTTCTTATTACGTTAGTGTTCAATGTAATTTGCTTCAAAAATGGAGCGCATGGTTTTGGAAAAAATTGATGAGAGGGGTCATGATAATAATTGGTGAGTCAATTACCCGATAATCATGAAAGTAGCTTTTACTGACAAAAATGTGACTTCTGTAATTGACTTGTTGTCTACAACAAACGGCCACTACAACATGAAGCACGATAGCACTTACCGTCACCCATCCAGGCGCTGGCTGGAGCGAACACTCCTTAACTTTACCAACATGTTATAATGAATAGCAAATCACGATTATCAGATGTTATGAGTATGTAATAAAAATGTTTAAAATATATTTCCCAGTAAAATCTATACCACCTCAAAATAAGTATTGGTGGATTTCTATCGTACTTTAGAAACAAGAACTACCTAACACTGCTTACCAAGTACTTTACTACTTAGTTACTAAGAAATAAGTTGGAAGTTTTTGGCAGACGTTTTAAATCTCACGTGATTTCTTATTAAGTAATCAATAAGTACAGGGGGGTCACCACAACGTCTTATAGCATTATTACTTCAATCATACTTTGAAAAATGACTTAAAAGTAAGAATATTGTAATGTTGTTGATGCACAGCAGTTTTGATGACGTCATGTTAAATCGGTCATGTCATACCTTTACATCATGTTGACACTGACGTGCGACAGTGATAACGCTATATAAAAATGTAGACGTCTCGTTCCCACGCAGGAATACTTTGTAAGTTCATGGTACGAATTCGAACAATATTATTGTAACCTTGAAGCATTACTGTCACGAACCATGATGGTTTTGTATTAGTTTGTGGTAAACCTGTTGGTACTTATATATATTGCAACTATTACTACACAACTTGGACTACTATAAACAAACAAGCAGAATGAGATGTAAGAGAGAGATTAAATAAGAAACTGAATATGCATTTGACTGAGCACAGATAAATGAATTTATCTAAATGGACTTTTAAACCTCATACACTAACTTTTATATATAATTAATATTAAATTAAACTACATTAAAAACTAAATATACTAAACCTAAAAACTAAACCTAAAATTAAAACATTATAATAAATAAAAATCACAGATTATCAAAAAGACCCTTGGTGGAGGGGAATGTTCCCAGAACGCTGGCTGCATTACCACGCTGAATGGCAATGCTGATTTTTTGGGCAAAATAACAGCCAGCGTTCTGGTCACCTGTCGCCTCCACCAAAAGTTTTGCCAAGTCCCTATAGATTTCTAGGGCACCTGGTCCCCACGGTCCCATGGTTTCGACCCCAAACGGCACAAACATGTATCCTCTGTCGAGGTTTCCATATTTGCGCCGTTTGAGGTTTTCAGCTTTCACAGCAGCACTGCCAGCTTGACTTTTTGTTTCGGGAAGATGGGACGGTGCCACAGTATCGACGCAAGTTGCGTCCCATACTAAAGGCCGTCCCATCTTCCAGGGTATTAAAGTCATTCCGTCGGGTCTCTTGCCGTTATCGCGCATAAGTCCATTCGGTTCAAGAATGGACGGTACACCGGCACTGACAAAGGCCCGACGAATGACGTCATTCAAGCTGGCGTGACGAGGAATACGTCCAGCACTCCTGCTACATGCTAGACCGTGGTGACCAAAGTGGTCGACTAATTCGCCACATAGGCATAGGTGAGGAACTTGGCAAGCGGCTCCTAAACGCAGCGACACGGCCAATCGGAACGTATTATTGTCTAAAAGGTTTCCTATATTTTTTGAGGGCAAGGCTTGTAACCATAGACCGGACTCCCATCGCGATACGGCAAGAAGCCGAGCACTCTCTGCGGAACTAACAGAAGTATTTAGCAGAGCGTTCCGTTCTATCTCGCAGAGAGGCCCGTCCCACTGCCTCTGCGAATTGGGAGTCTTAGGGAATGGCTGGCTTGGACAAGCTGCTTTCCAAGTATCTACAGCCTCAGCCATGCAAGCTATTTCAAAATGTGCCAAACTGGGTGACAAAATAGCGGAGATTAGTTTTTGGGTGCTATGGACTGAAGAGAGGAAAGCTGGTAATGAAACACTAGAAATTTTCCTGATGCCTAGGCCCCCGAACCGGATAGGAAGTGAGGCCTGGCACCATGTACGATCATCAAAAGGAGTATATTTTATATATTTCTAAACTTACTTCCATTTGCAAAACTAATATTAATAAGCTCAAATCAGTGTGGTTCCGTAAAGGTGAGCAAGTTGAGCCGCTAATAAAGTTAATTAAAACGATAGCTTCTGAACCGAGTTCACCGCTCACGTCGCTCAAGGCTCACGTTTCATGGCTCATATCACCGCTCACGGCTCTCGGCTCACCCGCCTCTAATTATTCAACTTCTACAACCACACAGTTTCGCAAAATGTACGCGTGTTTCGTCTGATAAAAGTAGTGTTAATTGGTTTTCGGTTTCTGACTGAACCAGGCTTACCGAGGCATGCCTGACCTTTTAGACTCGAGTCTAAATACAAATGTCTGAAACACCAATGTGCTCACGGCACCAAGTACGTTTTATGAAAAAATGTTACTTGAAAATGGTTTTACGCAAATTCTGCCACGTTCAAGGTGACTCAAAATGCTCAAGATTATAATATATCAAACCACTGCCGAATGATTGAGTTTAAGAGCTATCAATCAATCTATTCACAAATTTTGGTATACGCACAGACCCTAGAAATGGCAAAACCTATTTATTTGACGCCCACATCAGTCTCAAGCAATCATGTTCCACCCAAATGCCCGACTATCTATTACCTAAATCAAATTCCCGCTAATCAATATCAATTTTTCCCAGAACATGACTTCAATACCGCCCGATATTATATTTACCCCACTTTTATTCCAATCAAAATGAAACCTCGACACAACCACGGCAGACTTTCAACAGAGACGATAGTATCTACAAAATTGCTTTAGAAAGCCAACATTGAAAGGCATGTTTGCTACACGGGGCGCACTCGGCCCGCAATCTAAGGCCTACAATAAAGTTAATTTCCTAAGCTAAACACTCGAGCTCGGTGCGAGGGCGCGGCTTGCGACGAGTCCTACTGGGGAACTTTGGATTTCTGTTGTATTGTTTCATAATACAAAAGCCACTTCTGAATCTACATTGTATACAGTCGAGTAAATTGTTTCGAATCACTTTTAATTTTAATTGTTACTTTTTATTGTTCGTGTTTATGAATAAAGAGTATTTTTATGAGTTTATGTTGCTTTGTTATTTATATTAACGAAACTATTTATCTACTGCGAGAAACGTAATATCAGTTTTTAGTAGTTGTGTAGTATCTATCTTATGTAGGTATTTGGTATGCAATAAGTACATTCTTCTATGTCAGTCTTATATGCTATTGTTTTAAGAGCGAACAGGCGGTGCCTAGCTTACTAATACGCACACTTAAAATTAGGTCGACGAGCCGCGACGTCGCGTCGATCTTCAAACGTTCTCTGCCTTGACTGAAACTAGTTCTATGGCAATACAGTACGTGCACAAGTTTCCCAATTTAGTCGTTTAGAGTAGCCCCCATTTGTGTCGGCTCTTCAATCCGGACTATTCTATTCGGAGTGCACACACATGCACTTGTATACTTATATAAGCCAAATTGTGTAAATTATTGTGTGCATTTCTGTTGATGAGTGTTGTATTGAATTGCCTAGATGCTTTTGCATTTTTAAGCCATCTAGTTTTTTTAGTAGTGTGTCATCACGATTAGATAATGTTATTATATCAGTATTTAGTCATCAATACGTTAGTATCGACTTTTGTTATTTTTGGAAATTGTATTCCGAGATTATTTTGGAACTGATGTTCTCTTTGGCCTAGTGTGCGTGGTTTAGTTATATAAATCCACTGCATAAACATTAATGTTGTTGGTCTGTACTCTCCGACTCATCCTGGCAGTAAACGCGCTAAAAGCCGCCAGCATTCAAATGGAGTACCAACGCACCGACAGAACTCGCACCAACAATTCCACATAATCTCACATCCCACTTAGAATGGCACAACTAAATAATAACTCGGTGCTCGGGCGAGTCAACAGTGAACTTCGGCAACATCCATCAACGAATTGGCTTCGAGTTGAAATGTTTGAAAGTGGCCCACCCACTGAGTCAGATGCCACAGTGCAGTCGCAGTGGGCAAGTCACAGTCAGTTCGCCTGTTCTGAGGAACATAGATGCAACTCAGTTTTCAACGAAGCGAATGTTTAGTACCTAAGTTCGCTTTTAAATGGATGACCATTTATGATTCAGAAGAAACAAATATATCCTTTTAAAACGACTTATTATTTTTTGTGAACTATTGTGTCATACTGGTTTTATACAGGCTTTATAACATAATAAGTACGTAAAATGACTAATGGGATATCTTTAAACTAAAGTGTTTGCAAGATTAAATGTACCTAAATTAACATATAAATGTTCAAGCTATGCTTAGTTTGATAGCCTCAAACTAAGCATAGCGATGGCGCTATGTGAAATGTCCGCAAATATATTAAATTTATTTATTTATTTACTTCTCTAAAAAACTTATTTAATACATCAACTCTATAACGTAACAAAGAAAAATGACGAAACCATACTCTACCCAAAAATAAATACGCTCCATTGATCCTCCATCATTAAATTACCATACACTTGTTTTGAATTTTATTCCAAAATAATTATCTCGAGACCACAGACGAGAATATTTCCGTCGAGATGGCCAGTTATAAATAGTAGTAAGGTGGCAACCCTATCACTCCTCGATTACCACTCCGAGACCACAACCTCTCTCTTCGTACGAATTAAAACCTTTGATATTTATTATATTTTTAAATGTTCCCGATGTTGGTTGGTTCACTCTTTTTGTACCAGTTTTGTTTAAAGATGGCGAGATGAAATGTTACTTTAGAATTTGTGAATAAATAGGAGCCCGTGCCATTCGCAGATTTATGTGTTGATTCATTCGTTATTATTTTATGTGCGGGATGTCCTAGTAATTAGCAGATTTTGAGGTCTTCGCTATACTAATGGTAATATAGTGGAGATATTTGTAATATTTTGTTTAATTTTATGTTTCTGTCTATTACATACTTACCAAATATGGTCAAAGGTATTTACATAGTAATTTATACAGCTGTGTTACCTAGTTTATACGCTGTGTAAGTGGGTAAGCTAATTCTCTTTATTTTAAAGTTCATAAATCTTTAATGCTCTACATGCAACACCATGTAGAGCTTCGTATTTTTGTTAATTCAAGATAAATAAAACACCTAAACAAAAAAGAAACATTATTATGTTAAACATAATTGTCACAAGACTGCAAATGGCATCGTCAAGTGCATACTTAGATCCGCTAATCCTACCACAGAGTGTCGAGGGTCCTCTTGCACTCCTCCTAACGAGCTGAGCCGAGGAGCCTACTTTATTTATTTACCCTGTGGAACCACCGCCACCGCCTGCTGCGATGCGCGAGGGACTGACTGCGTATGGAGACATCTGTATAACATATATAATATATATATATTTTAAACAGACCAATTTGATAGGGTTTATTTAAATAAATAAATAACGCCCGACGATGACATACATAGATCCTGGACCCCATCTAGGATTCCCTGTATCTAGGGACCCAGAAACTACAAGGACTACGGTCCCACACCACCCAGACACTGAACTAGTATTTGCGCTTTTTCCCTGTGCACAAATACTTGTCCTGTAGCGGGAATCGAACCCGCCGCCTTCGCGTTATGAGGAGCCGATCAGCTCAACCACAACACCACCAAGGCTGTCGTTTTCCACATTCGATTTCACCATCAAAATCCATGTGAATTAACTTAAAATTTTGGTACCACCAAACTGCAGTTTCATCCCAAAACTTTTCCATACCTACCAAAAACGTAATTCCTTACTTTCCTTTCGAAAAAAACCTTAACTTTTTACCTGACTTTCCCATTAATACTTTTCTAGTAGTTTACACAATGATTCAACAACGCGATCCATTCAATGTCTGCTTCGAGCTCTGCTCTATTCGCAATACTCTTGAACTGTTTACCTTTACTGCACCCCACTTGCCATCCCGCATCGTATCTTAACAAATAGTGCTCTTCTATGGTTGCCTCACCAGCTTGCTTTAGTAGCTTTATTTTGCTGTTTGCTTCAAATGTTGGTCAGTTAATTTTAATTATTTGCTGATGGGCATCTTTTTTTGTTACTTAGATTAAGTATTGTATTTCATACTGAATGGTAGCTCAGCTGCCCTACCACAAAGTATACACAAACCATCATGGTTCGTGACAGTAATGCTTCAAGGTTACAATAACATTGTTCGAATTCGTACCATGAACTTATAAAGTATTCTTGCGCGAGAACGAGACGTCTATATTTTATATAACGTTATCACTGTCGCACGTCGCTGTCAACATGATGTAAAGGTATGGACATGAGAGTTGTATTTGAGTGAACGATTTGACGTCATCAAAACTTTTCTGGCTCTGCAACATTAAAGTATTTTTACTTTTATGTCATTTGTCAATGTATGATTGAAGTAATATTGAAGTAATAATGCTATAAGACCTTGTGGTGACCCCCCTGTACTTACTAGTATAATAACTGTGTATCAGTATGAGGAAACGGAAAAGAATCTCAAAGAAAAAAATAATGCCGTACTTAAATTTTGTCATCGATTATTACTTTACATATATACATAAATGTTTATGAGCAGCTATAGGTACTCTCATGTCTCTTAACCAGAAAGTTTACGTACCTAAAAGGGCTTAGTACAAAAATAGAAAAGCTTTTGTTGATACCTATTAAAATAAAAAAATAAAAAAACTCTACGTTTTAAGTATGAAACGAACGCAAACTGGAAAAGTTTGGGTTTCTGAGAATAAATTTTAAGCATCTCATTATGCGTTGAAAGGGTTTTAGAGGGGCTAGATTTCCACAAATCTTAATTAATTATAATACCCCACCGCTGCCCACGCACTGGTGTTTGGAGAGGGCTTCCATCTTACGGATCTTATATATATAGGAGACAATATAATGTGAGAGCTCTTCATTTGTTTTTAACTTAATTTCCAACCGTGACTGAGTCGTGGAGTAAGAAACTCACGAACGGAAATCAAATTAAAAAAAACAAGTATTATTATAAAGTTACTAAAAAATTGTATTTTAGTATATCAAGGTGAGAAATTCAGAAAGTCGCTCTATGCATAATTATTCATTTATTGACCATGTTTAGGTACTTATGTACACATCCCATACATTCAATATGAATCATTAATTTTTTTTTATTTGAACGTTTTGCCCTGTTATATTTTCAGATAGAAACTCAAGCAATATTATCATCGTGACGTATAAAATTTAGTCATTCAATTCCAACACCTAATCTACACAAAATGGGGTAAATAGACACACGTCGAAGCTGTATGTTTGTGTCAACAATCCAAGTTTGGTAACTACACAATACATTGTAAAATTTACATCACAAACAAGCTTTAAGAATTTATGCTTCTGTTTGTTTCTATTCTATAACAGTGAATAAGTTAAGGTACCCTATTCTATTTATATTCTACTGCTCAAATCATTTTTAGTTTTTACAGAAAAAGGACGATACAAAAGCGATTTGAATATAAGGATATGGGGATCTTTAGACAGTTCGTTTGCCTCCGAGACTATTTAATTATGATAAGTATAAAATGAATTCTCTTAAATCCGTCTATCCAGAGACTCCAGCTAATACACATTTCATCTTTGTAACAGAAAGGGTTATAGGCGAAAAAAATAGGAAAGGAACGGTTATACAAATAAGAAATTAATGTACATAATTATAATCTATCTATTTTTAAAGTATGGTTTTATTAGTTTGTGTTCATTATATTAGAGTTTTGGAATCTAGAAACTGGTATCCAAGACCTGTACATGATAATTTTATCGTAGAGAGCGTAGTCACAATACCACGAACGTCGTTGTTATATAATTTTATATTAGAAAGTTTTTAGGGCCACCCAATTGCCTAGGGCTTCTTGTATGTGCATGAATGCTCTGGTGCTCAACTTTCAGTTAATTCTCCATGTAATTAAGTGTACCTAACGTAAGCTACATGTTCATACAAAGAGGTATCACGTTCCGGCAGGGCTACAGTCAGCACACTGCACTGGCGGCGCGCCAAACTGGCACAATGTATTCATAGCCGAATATTTTACAGCTTCGCATTACCGAACGTCAAGAACGGGGCGCCACTGCTCCTGTATACTCACTAAGGCGGACATTGTAAACTAGGCATTACTGAGGGCGTGATTAACTAGGGCACTGCTGCTACTCAATGTCGGATAGGTTGTGACCTGAAAACAATTTCCTTCACAATTTTGTTGAAAGTTTATAATATCAAAATGGGTTCGCACAGTGTACTGTTTCAAAATGTTATAACCGACATGAAATAATTTTTTATAACGGCCAACAATTATATTTTTAGACCTTAACTAGGATTCCTTGAATCTGGGGATCCATAGGAACATAATTTTACGTTTCACACAGGACTTAATAGCGCTAAAAACATTATTTATTTACCTAGACGAATCGCGAAAATCTAAGAAATACTATCCATAGGAAGTACGAGGACCAAATCCCACAACACCCAGACTCAGAACAAGGATTTGCGCTTCTTTCTGTGCACAACTTGTCTTGTTGCGGTGAACTTGCCATCTCCGGGTTATGAGCCGTCCTACTCAACCACTACACCACACAGGCAGTCAGTTGTTTTCACAATGTCTATCTTATCGAGATATCGACAGATCCCTTGTGACTGTTAACCGCCAACCAAACAAGCTGATTACCTAAGTAGTACCGTAGCACCCACTGACAGAGGCCGACGATGGCCAAATCAAAAAGTACGGCAAACAAACAGACAACCATAAAACAGGCAAAGGTGTTCGGCGGAGGGGGACAACCCTAATTAAATTATATTTATTTTCGAGTGGCGTCTCCTAATGAAAACGGCCGCAATTTGGAGCTAGATAAAATGAAGCACCTTCGTGCATAATTTAAAACGTAATAAATCGCAATGAAACACGGCTAATTAGACAATAAAAACTGTGAGGGCACTCTCTGTGACGTCTCGGGGTCGGGATCGGAGCCGAGACTGGCTGCTGACTCCCGGGGGTGGCTGTTGACTCCCAGGACCGACTACTGACTCCCGGGACCGGCTGCTGACTCCCGTTCTCTGAGACAATCGGACATTATTGTAGGTACTCACACTTCAGTTTGAGGCTGCTAACTAGCTACTAGATGCAACGGCGTGTGCTCCTGAAGAATTCTAGCGAATTTACCTGCAAATAAACATTGGCTAGCAGCCGCTCTAAGTAGCGCTCCCTGGGGGAGGCCTATGTTCAGCAGTGAATGTCTTCAGGCTGTTAATGATGGTGATAATGAAACATTGATTATTGTATTATTTGCTCTATTAGCTCGAACATAGTTCCTTCCTATTGATTTTATTACGTAAACGGTGTGTTACTGTACCATGTACTTACAATACATATCAATAAGTTTATAAATTAGCTTTAGTATTACTAGTAGTTCACGGTTTCAATTTCAAACGTATTAATTAATGAGCGGGGAAAGTTCGAGGCATAGCGAATTGATAATAAGTAAAGTCCTCAAAGCTCGGAAATGGCAACTTCCTAAGCACATTGGTGATTACATTCCGCGGTAAATGCGAATGTGTGCCTTGGATGGCGCTGGCTGGCACGCTTGCACTGGCTCTCAATGAGCACTAAGTGCAGCGATTCGGCAAGCTAGCAAGTAACGCCGAGTAACGCCGAGTAACGCCGAGTAACGCCGAGTAACGCCGAGTAACACCGAGTAACGGCGAGTGGCATAACTCGATTACTGATCGGAATGTGTACGATTAGCTTAAACTAAACTTGTGTTACTTGCGAGTAGCGAGTGCCATGTGTGACTATCGACTAGTTTCGCAAGATTAGTTGTGTGTTCTCCAACTTACCCGGAGTTTCAGATTGTTTACCAGAAGTTCTGCCTTTCGAAATAGTCAGTACTGAAATCTTAACTAAAATAAGGTGAATCAGAGCTAATGAAAACAGAAGAAGAACGTGCAACATTGATAATCCGGCCACAGTGCAAACACGCAGAACATCAAAGCTATGTAATTACGCACACATAGGTAATTTGTCCAGTACAGCTTGAGCTTGAGCAAACAAATTAGAGGCACCGCGTCCTCAGGTGCTCGCCGGACCAATTATATTGTTTGTTTGTTTGTTTGTGTGCGTGTGGCGTGTATAAACAGACGTGTTTGTGCAGAGCCGCAAGTAAACAGATGTCGATGGAGATTGATATGAAGCGCGATGTGCGACCCGTGTTTGTGTTGGACTGACCTTCATACCTAGACCTAGAGATTAAGTCGAATTTAGGATAAGAAATAAAGGTAGTAGGATTTTTCGCAAATGTCCGCCTAGGTAGGTACCAGCGCCGCTTTTCCAGTAATTCAGTCATCAAGCAGTAGTGTGCAAGCACTACAGTGTTCTAGTTTAAAGGATACTGTAGCTAGTAAAACCAGAGGCCAAAGAGGTGTACCTAACATAAATTAAAGTAACAATACTCATCGATAACGTATTATATTATATTTTGGGGTGTCTTACATTAAAATTATACATCAAGGCAAACATGCCAGGTACAGAGATATATTATAAAACGTAGCACTTACCGCGTCATTATCTATTTACCTGAACACGTCGTAAAGCTGCCGTCCGCGAGCCGACCCCTCGTAAAAGCACCGGCCCAGTATCCCGGTATCCCGGTAGGCTTGGTATTTCGGTATCCCGGTTAATAAGACAATAAAACCCGGAGGAACGCGCGAATGCTTTAATTATTCACATCATTATAAAATAAGGCCTTCCAAGCGCGAGTCAAGCCTAGAGGAGCAAGGGTTCCTTCGAATAATAAAGTTACAGACCAAACTTGAGATACTAGCTACGACGTTATTGTGATCTGTTCTGAGCTAATTATTTTGATTTCAGTTTTTATATGACACAAGTAACATAAAAGCACAATTGTATACTCGAGCTTAGTCTTTTTACATCAGGTAGAGTAAAGCTAACCTTTTTGACTGATATAAAGTGACAAAAAGGCCGATGAACCTCTACTGTTTGAATAGAGAACTAATTCTCAAGAAAAGCTGCAAAATGATTAATAGATTTGAATCCGATGTTCAAGACAATATAAAATGTTATGCCCAGAAACGTGTCAAACAACGCGCAAAATTGAACGGGAAGAAAGGGTTCCGTTTGATACGTCTACGGTGCCCCAAAACCTCATTAAACCCGTAACTTGCCGCAGTAAATTATAATCTAGCTTTTTTCTTAAACGCCCGCGTAATTTTAGAGTTTAAGAGTGAAATATTTGCGCGTAAAACGGGCACTTACACTTTTAATATTCAAATTTAATCTTTCACCCGTAACACTCGTAACTCTATTTCCTGAATAATTAAGATGGACCAGAATAATTATTTTTCTAGACTCGTAGGGTACTCCTCTACAGTCTCTACAGATCGATTTTAATATAATGTTTGTAATACATTTATTTTACACAACTATCTATAGACCTTTTACAGTCTATAGATAGTTCAAGTATTCTTTAGATATTTATTTTTATTTTTAAGTAGATATAATATATAATAGTAGTAGTTACACTTAGTAGGTAGTTTGTTGATTTGTGTTATACAGGTTTATTGTTAATTAATTATATTAAATATATTTACATAGTGAAAATAAAATTAAATAAACATTTTTAGATTACCGAATTATCCAAATTTTTTCCCACCGACAACGATACTCGTCGTAAACCTATCATAATAGAGTTTTTGTTTTTTCGTAGCTGTCCTTTTAGGGAAGCCTCAATCCTTTACAGGCATGTAATAAGGCCATTCCACAATCGGGGCCGCGTCACCATGGCGTTGGCCCGTCGTCCCCGTAACAAACACTCGCACAATTTAAAATGCAATTACCGCCGGGATCCAGCGCTAATTAAACGGAGATATTCGGTAATGGGCCGCTCGCCCGCGGCGGTACTGAGAAGGATAACTCACGTGAAATTAGTAAATACATAGATTCAAAAAGTGTTGCTAAGGCTACTTTAAAAATACAGTCCAGCCAGTATTCATAGAAGCGTCATTCTTCTATGGCAGTATTACGATGGAGCTAGAAGCGCTGCCGACGCGCGTCTGCCGCTCAACTGCTGCCAGAGTTCGTACAATTTTGACAGCAGTTCAGCGGGGGCTGGTCGAATTCCGCTGGTACTATGTATTAAACTATCTACGCCATTGGAAGTCCGTGCTCTCCAGTCTACGACACTGAATTTTGCAATCTTGCCGTCACACCGCATTGGAAAAAACGTGCTGTGAATTCGTTATCTAGTTATTCTTATTATGTTACTACTTGTTATTCTGCATAGTATATCGTATTTAAAATTTGTAAAATTATTACATTTTTGTTTTTTAATTTCTGCTGTCATATTAGAAACATTTTAAAACCTAAGAAATGTTTAACGTCATAATTAATATAGTAACTAGAGAGAGCAAGACAACCAAAGTTCGCTCACTGGCTGCACTGTGGCTGAATGTTCGCTGCTTTCATTTGTAATCACGTATGTAGCCTTTAGATGGAATGGACGTGACAACGAACGAGCGGAGTGAAGGGCGATTTAAGCGAAAAAAAAACCATTTCACATTGTCATATAAAATAAACAAAAACTCGAGCTCATTTATGTATGTAACATTGTAAATTAAACATTCAAAAAGTTAGAATCATTATTTTAGGTAGTAGTTTAGACTTTATTTTTACCTTACTGCGCTGCATAAATCGCATTATTGAACTGTGTCTGATCCCGTTTCATGGAATATTATGCGAATTATTGCAATTGCATGAGCGAAGCGAGCGCGGGATGTGAGCATCGGCAGATATGCGAAGTAATCGCTGAACTTAATAAGCAACACACTTGGCCAGCCGCCAGCGCACCGCGGCCGCGAGTTATGGACACTGCACAACACGTGCCGACTCACCCGTGATTAAGATTTTTGCTGTTTCCACCATCTGCTGAATAGATATAAACCTATATTTGGAGTCGCATTTTTATACTTGCAAAATTAGATTCTTCCGTCCCCTCATGAGCACTAATAGTGATGCTTTCGGGTTAATGTAGCAGTTAGTTCAGCGCAGCTGACCTCACTTAAACCTGCATCAACTCTCCGGTGTACTCCATTTTTATTTTACGGAGCCAAACGTCTGGTACGTTTCTAGAAGCAGTATGTCAAAAGATTTTATTTTATACCTCTTAAGCTTCATGTTTAACTATAAGTGTCGCTACAATTCCTATTGTCCATCAGTATAGTGCATCTAGCAATAAGGAAAAGTGGTTTATACACAAAAGGAGCTGTTAGAATAATAATTGTTGGTATAAGATCCATCGAAAGGGTTACGTGAGGGCTGTAGGGCGCGGCGCGTAGCGCGTGGATTTATTGCGCGTACGTGACGGCGCGGTGGCTGGGAAGTAAGCCGGCGCTAGAACGCGACGTAATCGCTGCGTTATTGATAATTCCGACGACAATCCCGAGAACGCGGCTTCCTCTCCACGCACTGAGACGACGGCTTTTAAGCTCTGGTAATCCTCACAGTTTTGAGAGGTTCTATATTAAAAATTGAGGCAAGAAAAACGTTCGCTGGCAACGATTGGCTTCTATTGGAATAAATTTTAAGGATGCCTATATTAAGACTCGTTCTCAAAATTTGAAAGGCAAGTGAATGGAGAATGTTTTGCAAATTTTAATATCGTATTATCAAAATACAATGAATTTCAGAAAGGTTTTGCCTATATACCCACTCACTGTTCAAATATGAAAGTTTTCAAGAGTATAGCGTAAACTGTGGCAGAATTAAATTGCATATTTAGGTGTCTATTTTCTTAGTAATTATCATGCTCGTTTAACTAAAGACTACATGATATCAGCGGTAGTGTGCGCGAGCCGATGGTGATTGTTTATATCGCATCTTGCCGATAATATGAACCTGCCCACTGGCGACATAAATCTGAACGATTAGCGCCACCGCAGATATTGGCAGCTTCAGCAAACGATGTATGTATAACGGAATTTACAGCGCTTGCTGAAAGCGCTGAGGCCAGCGCGCTGTGTCATCGGTGCAACAGTGCGGTGCGAGTGCACGAACTGGCTCGTAAATACATTAAAACTGCTGCTAACTTAGGAATATCGCTGTGGATGAATGGTTGCGTTAATAATTATTGTTGTTTGGGCAGAGATATGTAAGCGGAAGTCAACATTAAACAGTACATTTGTATCACAAGCAGCCCAGTGTGTTTCATGAGCTCTGTAGAGTATCATCTCTACCATTATGTTGTTTTAGATTTTTTTTATCCTGAAGCACAAAAATTAAAAATAATATGTAAGTATATAATTCTTTCACTAAAATGGATATTATATCTATTTTATCTGGTGGTTGAATCAGTATTAACCAGTTGCTTATATAAAATAAAAAAATACTAATAAGTTAATGGTAAATAGAATTTCTTCATAAAAAGTTGGTTCGAATTATCCGCTACTCACCATAAAATCTTGAAGCCAGTGAGTGTCTTATAATCTGTGTTCGAAAAAACCGGCTGTGCAAGCAGTTCGTGAAGTGTCGGCGAGTGCCCTCGATAAACGCTCGTCCGCCGGACGGTCGGACGGTCGGACGGTCGGACGGTCGCCGGCCGTGTTGACGGAGCACTCCGGTCCGTGCTTATTAACGAGTAGCAACCCTCGCCAGCACTGCAGGAGAACGCTGGTTACTGCGAGCGCCACTTGAGAGGCAGCTTGCCTGGAAAGTGGGCAAAAAACAAGCAGTTTAATTTTACAGAATGATATTACTATTTTTTGTAAAATCTTTATAAATTACACATGCATCCATGTCACCATTGGCATCTTCAAACAATTTACTAACAAAGCTGGACAATTACTTGAATCATTTTCATAAAATCTGCGCCGCGACTCGTACGAACTTACTAATAAATTATTCAACGAAGCGACGTTCATTAAGTGCTTGTAACAAGCTTAAGCTGAATAAATGAATTTGAATTCAAACAAAATACTGGCGGAGTTGTAGAGAGTTACAGAGGAGAATAGAAGCAGAGTGCGTCATGTGTAGCGATGCGTAACGTTTTTAACGCGGCGCTGCGTGCCATCAGGATCGTGACGTCAACAGTCGTTTGCTTCGCTCACGCTCGGTGACGATCGCTGCACTCGTTCGCGCGGCAGACAAACGGATTGATACATAATCGCCGATGTAGTTAACGAACCTGTTCTCTATGATACTGAGTGACTTTTATTTTGCAGCGTGAAAATAATTGGCGTGAAATTCGCTTACCGAGATAGAAGGATAACAATTTTATTTTTGGTAAACTATTGCGAGTGCAGTTTTATGATAGTGACAACAATTTTTTTGCGTATTAAAAATAGAATAAGGACAAAATAATACTACATGGTATAGATGAAGACTACTACTTGTTGCAGGAAGAGCTCCGTGACAACATGACAGCGTCTGTGATGAGCTTCGTCCCAACACTGGACGACGACGGCAAGCCGATCACGTGCCGAGCTGAGAACCCCAACGTCACCACTCTGCTCATGGAGACTTCCTGGACCATCAACGTTGTTTGTAAGTCTTACTTGTCTTTTTTTCTTCTGTCTGATTCGTCATCAGGAGCTGCAAGACGTACACTGCAGAACGGCCTGTATTCAGCAGTTGCATTAATTCATTAGGCAATAACATCAGGCCCTAGTGAACGACTAGCTCATCACGTCATTCATTCTCATAAAAAAAATCTTACGCATCAAGCGGCTTATTGATCTACCCTTGAGAATGTCGTTGCCTATTCTGTGGATACTCCCATACCCGGCTCTTAGGGCAGCCACAGGAAGAGATGCATGGTCCTCACTGTCTGGCTTATCATTGCATTAATACAGAAACTGGTTGTTTACGCTGCTTATTAATAATCATCATAATTAAATTTCTATGAGAAGCACACTAATGACAGTAGTCAGCTAAGACAGGTGGCCCTATTCTATGTGATGAGCAATAAACAGCCTGACTGATAGAAAGCTGTAACTATAGTGTATGTTCCAGATCCCCCTGTGGTGCGGTTGAGGCTCGGCAGCTCGCTGGCCGCCGGCGACATCAAGGAGGGGGACGACGTCTACTTCGAGTGCCACGTGCGAGCCAACCCGCCCGCCAGGAAGCTCGCCTGGCTACACGATGTGAGGCTCATCTACTGTGACTTACCCACGGTTTTTCGTACGCTTATTAATGTTAATTTTATGTCAACTTAGAAATACAGAACGCTCATTGATTGCCTGTTGATCATCGGCTGTTTTCAACCAATGAGCGTTCAGTATTTTTAAGTTGATATGAGTTTAACTTTGGCAAACGTATGGAAAATCGGAAGTGTAGCTGTGAGTTTAGAATATAGACGTGTTGCCTTCACTAACTAAAAGATGATTTGAATTGTTGCCTAGTTCTTCTGTGAATATCATTTATTAGAACAACCTTAAAGTATCATTCAGAATTTAGTGGCAAGATCCCAAGGTGATAATAAAAAAGTTATATTATGGCTTAATTGAAATATGCCGAGTGCACTTCATGCACTCGAATAGTCATGAGCTCAAACCCGATTTGTACTAACGCCAAAAGCTTCGCGGGTCACATAAACAAATGTATCCAACATCAATGCGCTGGCAACAATTAGCCGTGCAAGGGTATGTGCTGGTACAGTTATAGACGGCAGCGTACGGTCCGACGATCGCTTTGTGCCGAGTCGCTCGCGTTTTAATCAGCAATGTACATACTTGACATTATTTTTGTTTCGCTTCACTCTTTCGTGGGCAATCAGTCGCGCGTTGTAACATGGATCGCGACACGCATCACCGCTCTCACTTCCACTTCTGTGCTATTTCCGTATTGTATCCACGTTCTGATGCAGTAGGTCGCGTCGCCCACTCACCAGTACGCAGGAGGGGGCCTTACCACAAGCTAATACAAACCCATCATGGTTCGTTAATGTTACAAGGTTACAATAATCTGGTTCGAATTCGTACCATGAACTTATAAAGTACTCCTGCGTGAGAACGAGGCGTCTACATTTTTATATAGCATTAGCGTCGACAAAATTACAATATTCTTACTTTGATGTCGTTTTTCAAAGTATGATTTGCTATAAGAGGTTGTGGTCAGCGCCCTGCTTTGGCCCTGTAACATTATAGTATTCTTACTTTTATGTCATTTGTCAATGTATGATTGAAGTAATAATGCTATAAGAGGTTGTGGTAAGCCCCCAGCTCGCTACAAATACGATTGTCCCCGAAGTCTCCTGATGCGTGAGATGCGCACATTCTTTTTTAATTTCAATATCCGTTCGTTACGTGCGCGAACAGATTGCCGCTTTCAAGCTCGTATATTGTTTCGATGTATTTATTACGGCTCAAAAGCTGACGGGAATCGTGTATGATGGATGATGGGTAAATTATTGGTGCGTGTGGCTGCGCAGCGGTCCTCGCGGTGGTTCCACTGTTTCCTTTTACTTTACTAAAAATTACCAAATTCATCTTATTACTTTGTATACTTTTATGTTGCTGCAAAGGATATTGTTTAATACAGCGTGAATAATTAAAATGGCAAAATTCACCGTGACCTTTTAAGGCACGTAAAACCTATACGAGATTTTTGATATAAATTTTAATTGCCATTGTTTTTGCTGTATCGCTGGCACTTCCGTATGCAGGGCCGTGCGTAATAGCGGCACGTAATGGCGACTCCATCCCGGACCGACCCCGGATGGTGGACGGACCGGTTCTCCCCTCCCCACCCTGGGTCCACTTAAATTATTCAATATTGATGTAACTGCCGCTCCTGTTAAAATGGATTGACGACAGAATATATAACCAGGTCGTTATTTATCAAACGTTACGCCGTGTGGTTAGTAGCCTCGCTGCGCCGTATCCTATATTTACAACGTAGGTATCTATTTGAATATCCATTTAAAACAACATCATGCCGCCGCGAACATGTTAAGTAAATATATTCAAGGTAGACGAGCCGAACTTCTATGCCGTTGAATTACAAAAACGTTCCGCGGAATCAATTTGATGTAAGATAAATGTTTTTGTTCGACGCGTGCCTGTACTGTACATGTGATGCTTGTGAGGAGCCGGCACTTGTGCATAAATGTATCAGACCGAGGAAGGAATAACATAGACGCCTTTCGTAGAACTATAGGCTTCATCATCATCATCAGCCTGAAGACGTCCACTGCTGAACATAGGCCTCCCCAGAGAGCGCCACCTCGAGTGGCTGCTCGCCTCCTGCATCCATCGGCTACACTACAGCCTTACTACAGCTGCACTATAGGCTTAGGAATACTAAAACTCGTAAAATCATATAAATCAATTTCTGTGCGTCGTCCATCCATGGAAAAAATAGATGATATGCATGGTAACGCCGACGCCCATTCAACACTGATGTCAAGTTATAATAATTGTTTTGTAAATTTGTTGTATTTAATTGATTTGGTGTTGAATAAATGATTTCTATTTCTATTTCTATTTAACGCGTTTTGCTTCGTCCATGGTAAATTAAAAAAATAAAACTTAAACGTGACTCGGAGCTCAGCAAGTAAAGATTTGTATCACAAAATTATATTGAAATCTCATGTTGAGCGCCGATCGACGACTGATCAGAGTTGTGTAATAAGGCCTTAGTGATCTCAAGTAGCTCATTTACTCCTTAATCTCAAGTAGTTTGATTACTTTTCCTATTTACTTTGCTAGTATTTACTATTTGTTTTTCTTTATGTCCTTTATTTTCTCAGTCTAAGGTGTAGAATTTATTGTACACATGTGTCGATGTGAGCGCCGACGGAGACGTGGGAAATCGGACTTGTCGTGGCCCGCGGCGTCGCTCTACCTGCCGCTACTTATGAGAATCTATGTGTCTTCGTTTTGAAAGAGTTTTTCTACTGAGACTGTTCATGATTGACAGCCTCCGTGGTGTGGTGGTTGAGCAGGTCGGCTCATAACTCGGAGGTGGCGGGTTCGATTCCCGCGACAGGACAAGTATTTGTGCCCGAAAAAAAAAAAAAAAAAAAAAAAAAAAACGCAAATACTTGTTCTGTGTCTGGGTGTTGTGGGACCATGGTCCTCGTAGTTCCTGGGTCCCTAGATACAGGGAATCCTAGTTAGGGTCCAGGATCTATGTATGTGATCGTTGGGCGTTATTATTATTATGATGTGTGCTCACAATCTCTGATCTGTCCTAATAAAAAAAGGTGAGCTAAAATGTCGTAACACGCACATAACCAATATTATATATTGTAAGCGACCCCTCTATCCCTTAACATATGGACCGTCAGAGAACTTCATAACAATAGAATGCATGAAAACTGTGCATCCGACATGACGAGGATTCTCAGGATCTGTGCGCGGAAATGTAGTTATATTGTTCAGATGTTATGTCAGTGGTGCAGTAAAATAATAAATAATTTGGACACTCTAAGTTATTTGCGAGTGAATGCTCATGGTGTACATAGGTATAACGCTATAATGTAAAAAACTGTACAGGAAAAGATATGAAAAACAAAGCACAGCGCACCTATTTTCATATCGCGTCGTTACTAGCCCGTTATCTGGCGCCGTAACGCCGCCCGCCCTCCGGAGGGCCGTTACATGAGGAACCTTCCAGCGCTGCACAATATTCCGCCCTAGAGAGATACTTTTGTTTTAGACATTACTTCTTATCATAAATCGTTGTGGAAAAGAAACCGGGAACCTTTTTTAATTAACAAAAACAAAACAGGCGATGTACGAAGTTGATAAATTAATATGAATAAAACTGTTCTACAGTAAATCTTTGCTGCAAAAGAAGAAGTAATTATTACCACAGACTGGCATCTACCTCAACATTGTGAAGCTGTTGTGGATGTGTGTAAAAGTAACTGTCAAATCCATCCATACTCTCGTTCTAGGTGGCTGCTACGTTCGTGCGTAGCAATGCCAGCGTTATGTTAACTACGCTACTACGCGCACGCATTTGCTGGTAGTTTATTCAATAGCATTTTATGTAAAAAAAGTTTTACTGAACTGTGTAATATTTTGCTTTATCCCTTTGGAACATATTTAAAACATTGAAACAAAATTTCACAGCCTAACATTTAAAATCCCAAAAACATCAGTCCCGTTTGATTCTAAACGAAACTCCTAACAAAGGTTAGAATTCATTTTGTTAAAAGCTCTAACTAACGTATGTCCACGAGTGAGTTCTACAAAACGCATTAGTTTCCAAAACGCGGCGTACTGGATTTAAAACCTGGGGGCTTACCTTATAGCATTACTTCAAATGTAATGACATAAAAGTAAGAATACTTTAATGTTGAAGTGTTTTGAATTAAAGAAACTATAGATTACGATGCATTACTTAAATGTTGCGATGAAAAAGATGTCAGGTGAATGTAGATTTTGAGTAGGCGCCTTTTCATTCATGTTAACTTCACTACAAAAATCTTTTACAAAACATTCTCGATAAGACCAAAAGATGTATCAAAGAAATACAATAAAAATTCAACATAATGCATTTCATCCAAGTTCCCGAGATCAAAGTAGTAATTGTAATACCGTTTCCTCTCAATTATAGGGCACAAGGAGCTGCCGAGACGTGCGGCAGTGTGACTCGAGATGTTGAGTACCTATAACCTAAGTATCTACAATGTATCTCTCCAACCTTGACCACCTGCGGGTCACATGCCCCTGCACGAGTGACCACCGCCACCACCTTCTCTCTTGTGGTCGCGTCGTCCAGGTCCGTGATCCTCAGATCAGTGGTTTTGACGGGCCTGGTGACGCTGGCCACCTCCGTCACTATCCCGCGGAGCACCTCCGCGAGGCGATCCGCCTTTTCCGCGTTTTGGGAGCCAGGAATCTCCAGCTTCCTGGCTCCTGACGCGGTCGAGCGGCAGCGGATCCGCTCCATCCTCAGCTCCAGCAAGTCAATCTTGTCCTGCGCCGTCTGGAGGACGGTGTGACCCCCTTTTCCATGGCTTCGGGGCGCAACGACAGCATCACGACCACGGACTTCGGGGGACTCTTCAGCACCGTCTTAGCTTTACCGGCAGGGGAGGCTGCCGGTTTAGCTGCAGGCACACGAGCTGCTGGAGCACTGACTGTAGAGGCACGAACCGTGGGGGCACGGGCCGTGGAGGCACGAGCCATGGGGGCTTGGGCCACAGGGGTACCAGGGGCTGGGACAGAGGAGGGAACAGTGGATTTCCCTTTCCCTTTCCCCTTGCCCTTTCCTACCACTTGCGCCCAGGTTTCCTTTTTGGGAACCTGGGCAATTGGAGTCTGCTTTGAGGTGGAGTCACGGCCTGCTGGCGAGCCGGCCCAGCCCTTTTTGCCTCAGTCGCTGCCCTCTTGGCATCCGCTCTAAGTGGCGGGCGCACCGTCTGGGCTGGCCAGAGGCGGTCCTCGATCACCGCGAGTCAGGCATTAACCATTTGCCCGAGCGTGGCAGTCAAGGACCCCTCCAGCTCCTCAATCACATCTGCCCCCAGCGTGGTGGTGGGGGCAGCCGGTCTCTCAACCGCAGCAGAGGCGGTGGCAGAGGCAGCGGCGGCGGCAGCGATGGTGGCGGCGGTTTCCGTCTTGGCTTCGGTAAAGCCAATACGTAGCGCTTTCACCTCCGCCTTCAGCGACGCTATCTCTAAACGCTGGCGGTTACTCACCGCCCTGAGCCGTTGCGTCTCCTCGACTTCGGTCCTCCCAGTCAAGGTGTCGACCACCCCTCCTAAGACCGACGCGGCTTTCTTGAGGCGACCAACTAACTCGCCTTTGAGGTTGCCAGACTTCCTGGCGACCTCCAAAACACCGGCGAGTTCCTCCCCCGCCCGCGCCCTCAGCTCCTGAGCATTCAGGTCGTTTAAGTCAGCGACCGTCAGGTGAGCATCGGAATCAGTTCCGGTGCTCAGTCCAACTTCACTACCTGATGCCCGGGGCGAGGCCTTCCTGTATCTCCTGCTTTGCAGGACCGTCTCTAGCTCTCCATCTACTGGAGCTGGTTTAAGGAAGGTGTCCCTTGATGGACCTGCCTGTGCAGTCTTCCTTCTCCCTCTTCTGGCCGTACTGACCTTGGCGGCTGCCGTCTCTTCAGTCTCCGTGTCTGAGTCTATATACCCAGGCACGAAGAATGAAGAGCCCGGCCGCTTCCGGACGGCCCCTTCATCTGCGGTCTCCACACCACACGACACCTCCGACGTTACGGAGAGTGAGTCATCCGACTCCACCGTCTCCTCGGCTCGGGCTCTCGTTGCCGTGCGTGGTGAACGCCATGCTCGACAGCGAGAGAGCGTGGCCGTTGCCTGCAACGGTCTCCTTTTGCGAGGTGGTGATGTCGCAAAAGGAGGCTGCGGAGCGGGTCAGGGAGGATGATGCCAACTCTGACCCCCTCCGGCGCAGACGGAGAGGGGGACGGAGGAGGCGGTTCGGGCGCCTTCTTCGTCCTCCGTAGTGGGGCCGGCGGCGGAAAGTCGGGAGACTCTCCGCTGCGCTTACACGGCCCCACACGTCTGGTGGGTAACTGAGGTGGAAAGTTACCCACCCACTGGCGCAGAGGCCCGAAAGGGCCTACCGCTGGGGCGAGATAGTGAATGCCAGCGCGAAAACAAAGTATCTACAATGTATGGAGACGGTGATACGTCCGTGGTTATACGCAGTCTGTAACAAAGCTCATACATTACAGTACTATCGCATTAATACATTCGTAAATTAAATGAAAAATGCTTATAACTGGTATCCAACTTCAGGTTTATACGATGAGATAAGAATGGTTTAAGAGCAAGAAAATGGTAGTCTAATTATAGAGAGTGTTGTGAGTCGTTTTTGGTGATTGGGAGCGTAGCTTTTGTCATACGCACCTACGTTATAATAACGTAGGAGCGTATTACAAGTGATTAATGAGTTTTGCTTTTTAGTTTTTTATTTGATAAAGTTGTTATTTCAGAACTGTTTAAAAAAAGTCTTCGAATTTATAGACACGTAAACCTTAGAAATTTTCATAAAAACACCAACTCAACGGTAAGATAGTTCGACGGTTAACAGTTGGTTGGTCTCTCTATACCAACCCGGGATACCACCGCATAATAGTTGACGTATCGATTTCGCGACAGCCACCAAACTGTTTTCGTCAAGACAGTGGTTGGTGACCCGTCGCGACGCCAATCAGGCAAATATTAAAATTCAGAAGACGCGGCGCACGGCTCGCATCTGGCCGGTATATTAACATTCCCGCGCCGCTCGCATCCGAGGATATTAAACCGAGTGGCGCGGGTACTCACTCCGAGAGGTTATGCCATGAGTATTAACTATCCGCGCCAGCTGCCTTTCATTTTAATCTATATTTAAGATAAAAAACGCAGCTGTTCAGCATGTCGTATCATATTAGTAGAATGAGCTTTCACAACGCGTTTAATTAATCAAAATGAGTTGGTTTACCAAATAGAAGTGCCTCATAACATTGAAATAAATGTCAGTCATTAGAGAGTAAATTGATTACTCTGTCACGGTTGGTACAATTGATACAGTGGTCGGCCGGCGCGCGGGCGGGTGTCGGTCGCGCGCTCATCGGCTCCCCATCGCGGGTAATTACCGACATCAATTAGGCAGCAAACACCACGGCATCGGCACCTAGCCTACTATTAACAACTGCGCAATGACCTGTCAAAATAATAAGACGCAACATCAATTATGCGTCTCGAGCTATCATAAATTCGAGCCAAAATATATATTATAATCTGCACAATCAGTCAGCGGCAGAGTCGGTGAGCCGATGACTTATACCCGCCGCTTAGCGGGCAGCTGCCGGCGGGGCTTCTAATGCAAAATCATATTTTACGGCAGAAAATACAGCGGCGAACGGAATTAGTTAATTCAGATTATTAAGAGAACAGTACGCGGGTTAATGGCGGACACTCCGGCCTCCGGCCTTCAGCGCTAATGCTTCGGGAGTAGCAGCACCGGCGAGTCAGCCGTGCTATGTCGGGTCGCACCGCGCTGTAGAGCATTAATAGAGCTTTTCTAATTTGAATGGATTTGCCGATATCGAGCGTGGGGATTTGCGGACTTTAAACTAGTGCCGGTTCACTCCTCCCCACCCTCCCCTAGGCCGGACCGCACTTATCTAAACCCTATCTCCGACTCAGCAATAACTTCGCACTAACTTCGGTCCAATCTCATTTGGCCGCTATGACTGTCGACCGCCGTAATGGAGTTACATCGAACAATACACCTAATTTAAATGTTAACGGGCGAAGTAACGGCTGAACTGTAGCGACAATGCCAAAGTGCCTCGTTCTAGTGTAGCTATTGTTTCGAATTAGTAGTTGTGAAAGACTTTGTAACTCTCTTTGTTTGTGCAGGAGCGGGCCGGCGGCTGCTCTTCCACCCCCTTGATGGTATGGTATATGTTAGGAAACCACGAGTACTCCGAATTTTACCAATACTCGTTACAAAAAACATGTTCTAAGTAGGGATAAAAAGCTGGGACGGCTTCCATAAATAAATGTAAGTAGGTATAGAGAGTCCGTTTCCTCACTTAGTCCCGTCAACTAGTTAGAAGTTTTGCGGAATATAAGTAGTTAAGTGCAGTGAACGGAGCAGGTGTGCGGGGGGCGGTATGCACCCATCATCTCCGCAAACTACACATTCACTCTAGTGCCGTGTCATCCAGTTCGTTATCGCGCCGCCTCCTCAGCCAGCGCACATGCTGAGAGCTCACTTATGTTAACACATCGCAACAAAGTCTCCATCGCAAATGTTCATTTAAATGATGTACTGGATTAAATTTTTAGCAGTGTTCAGTGTGTGTGTGTGTGTGTGTGTGTATGTTACAGTGATTTTCCACATTCATTTGTTTCAAATAAACGTTCGGATACACATCTTTCAGTGAATCCAATAGCAGGAACGTGGATTTCTCCGTTCGGCGAGAGGGAAAGCAAACACTGTTATCAGGTGGAAAACTCTCTTTATTCGCTAATGGCAGCTATTTCTCGGAGGTGCGGGCGTGAGGCGCAGGTGGGGGGATGATCTCGAAGATTGTGCCCCGATGAGGCTCGTCCTGCGATAATGGACAAGCGTGATTGAATTGATTGAATCACTAGCACCCCATTCATACTGGATTGATTTCGCGATCAAGATTTTTTCCGTCCCTTAATGTCGCCGAATAAATGGGTTCGAAACACACATATGCGAGACATGATCGGAGAACTTATCAGTAAGTTTTAATAAGGCAACTGCGCCCGTAGTTTGTTTGACTGCCTTATGTGTCGGCCGCCGGAGAAATACATCAGTAATTACAAGTTACAAGCGATCTGGAAACACGCAACCTTATACTAATGAACTTGAAACCGGTCCGAGCGTGCCTGCGGGCCACGAGCTTTCCACCGGAGCGCTTTTACAAAATAAATTCTAATCTACACGAAGACATCGATACATCTTATTTGCAATGATATTTAAATTATTTATTTACAATAAGCTTTCTTTTATACGATCAAATCAATGGACACCTTACAGTGTCGTTTTTTCCTGAGAAATAAAATCTGGGAGTTTTTAAGGCTAGAGGGAATCGGTGTCTTCTGGGCAAGCATACTCATCGACCGCTGCGTAATTTACCATCAGGCGGAGACCGTGGTCAAAATGTTAGCATATCTATGATTGAAAAAATCTTAAAAGATAAATAAATAACTTTCAAGGTCCATTTCATTTTCTTTTTGTATAAAAATAAATTGGTATAGCAAATCAAGTTTACGCAGCTCATTTGCTTACGTCAATTATCATTTTGCTTACGAGTCCTTCCTCGAACAAATTCATAACAATTCCTCGAATCTACGACTAATTCCGTTGAAACAGTGAAAGCACTCCGTTTGGGAACTCATCATAATATGATCCGTTTCCGCGCGAGCGCTCGTCCGCCGCCCGCCCAGCGTCTGAGCCATCTAGATCGTTATCCGGTGTTTGGGCGATGGCCCGTCACAGATGTCACTCGTCCGAACTCGGGAGCCCGTAAACGTCCGTAATTTGTTATAGTGACGTCCTGAAATATGATTCGCGTGAGTCAGCGCTTTGTCAAACTTGCTGTTAGCTCTCCGTTTGGTGGGTACTTTAAATTTAATTCATGCTCAAGTTTAGAGTGAGTGATGACAGAGGTCGTTAGAGGAATAAAAATGGTTACAGCGATTCGAATTATTAACATTTTTTTAATCACTTATGCTATACCGGTAGTAAAGGATAGTAGCATTTTTCTACTTCAAAATTGAAAGAGTAATTACCATGAGTACATACTTGTATTCATAGTAATTTTAGAACCGTGGAAGAAAATTTAAAAAGATCTATCTAACAATGCTATTTCAAAACACCCCCTTTTCAAATCTACCAAATTGCTAGAATTGCTACCAAAGGGCTTGGCCATTACGCATGTGGCCCTTCAAAGGGCGGCATCCGCGGACAAAGCTACTCGTTACGCCCCAACGACTGATTATTATTATTTCTGCTCCTAACAAAAGGATTTTTTCAGCATTAAAGTGCGTGTATTCTGAGACTATTAAATATAACTGTGATATTTTTTGTCTTCATTTTGAGAGGCTAATCTAGGGATAATCCGTTAGCCGCGCACAAAGGTACCTTCGGTTCTAAGGCTCCTCGGCCAAACAAAAGATGAGTGGGTGGGTACTGGGTACTCAATATTGTTAATTTAATTACAGGAATCCTTTTACTTCGACTGAAGCTTTCAAGTTGCCATCTTAAATTGTGAAACGTATTTTATTCAAGCTTTACCAAGTTGGCGGTGACGGTTTAAAAGCATCGCGCTTCTTTTGTAGTTAATTAATTTAATTAGATTTAATAGATCGTCATTATCTAAGACTGCAAAAAATTATCTATATAACACATAATAGACGGTGTTCTCCCGAATAATGATAAAATGTATTATTAAGATTTGGAATCTGGCTTCTTCTACTACTTATCATATCTTCTCATGCAGGTATGTAGTTAGTCCTTAGTCCTTGTGTCAAATTTTTAAGCCATATGGTAGGATTCAAGTGGTGTAAACCTTACAATCACAACTGCAATCGACGATTTAAATCACGCAAACATTTGTAGTCACAACTTAATGTTAGCGAGTACCCACCCTAGAAACAGCCGTTGCAGCGAACATTGTCTTCACTAGTTGACGTTACGTTACTACTTATAATCAATTTTATTTCAAAACCTTGTCACCATAACCTTTGAGAAAAGTCATAATAAAATACCAACTGAGTGGAAATCCCAACATCAACAAGCGTTAAAACACCTCAAAAAGAACATTCAAATGACGACAAGCGTTTGATATCAGTCAGCACCAGGGGAGCGCAACCTTCGCCGTTCCGAATACAAAAACTGCCTCCGACCGCCTCAATCCAGCTCCCACCTCTGTAGAAACTCCGAGGTGACGTGCGATGCAAAATTTAATTTCTACTAATGAAGTCGGCGAACGAGACGCAAACAGAAACTGTTTACTCTCGATGACTGTTGTTTCACTCGACAGAGGGAAAATAAAGAAGGTGTTGGAAACGATGGAAATTAATTTTGTGTTGAGATCATCCTTGCTGTATTAGTATTTTTTTGTTGACTGATTGTTTGTTTTTTATTTATTTTTCTAGATATTTTTATTTTGTTGTTATTTTTTTTTATTTTTATCGATTATGAATCGATGGCGTTTTATTTTCTGCAATATTTATGTATCTTATCTGTACCAGTTCATATTCATATAGAAACTTAGCTACGATATTCACTATTACAATTCAATCAGTATCAGGCACCTTGTTAATATTATTCAAACAAATACACTAAGAGTTACCCTCGGTTGTAAGATGCGACGGGTGAACGATGGACCGTAACAAATGTAGATGATTTGTATTCGATCCCGCAAATCCGCGTATTCCCTCCCTAGTTGTTATGAGGTGTGCGGTCGTGGCGTGAGGTGCTCCATCAATCTCCCGCCCAGGTGAGGCGGACGTTTCATTACTCGGCGCGTGCTGTTCGCGCCGGATCGCACTGCATCGCACCGGAACGGACCGGAACCGCACCGCTACGCAAACATTATTAACAGGTTCATAACAGTCATGCTCGTTTGTCAATTGTTTATGTTCCCAGGATTATTAATTATTATGCCCGGCTATCTCTTTACATCTGCTTAATTATTTTTGACAGACATGAAAAACATACCGTCATTTCGGTATGATATGCCTATACTTATTACCTATTGTCATCGTAGCTTTTTCGTTATGATAAATAAACTGAGTAATTTCGTGTATTGCAGAGTATTGATATACCTAGATTTATAATTATACCTACATGCCTTAAGTTGAGAGTTTGGAAAACAGCTTAACAAATGAGAGTTTAGAAACTCTCAGCTGCTAAGTTTTAAGCTCTAAGGTCAAGCTTAGTAGATCTCTAACCTTACCATTAAAATAACAATAACGTTCGTGCAATTATTAAAATATATAAACAATATTTTTACACGTATTCACTAAGTAGGTACCAAGGCGAGTCGCATTTCCTTAACACAGTTTAACCGACCACTAGTACTCGAGCACTCGAGCCGCTTAGCCAACAGGAAGTGAGGCGGTACTTCAAGTATATACCACACCCTGCTTTGATCGCCCTCTCCAAGGGAAATACAAAACGACTGAAGATTCCTTTGTGCAGTAATTAGAGAACAGGGATGATCGGTCCTTATCGACTCCGACTGGCTCACCCCTCGGGGAGGGCCAGTTTGGATATCGACACTTGGATAGTGGGAGATAGGTCTTATACAAAGTGACCTTGAATTGGTATGTTATCCTGAAAGGGGGTAAATCTACACCCCAAGGTAGACAATGTTTCTTTTACGACTTTACTAAATTAATAGTTTTTCATTGAACAAATGCCATGTAAAGTTTACATTCGAAAATAGCCGTAGCTCAGCTGAGTGGTTTAACTTCGTCCTTGACCGAGTGCACATAAATGAGTCTAATGACCTGTGTTTAGAAATGAATTTATGGTATCTTGTTACTTCTCGTAGCGATCGCACGTGCAATTTTGCGTGGGGATTTATTTTTTACCATGGAGGTTTGGCACCCATTTTCAAATAAGGCTCTCATAACTTGTAGGGTATCATGGTCCCAGTCCCCCCATTTCGGGATAACATACCAATTCAAGTTCACCTTGTAGATAGTAAATATAGCCACTAGTATCTCTGATCAAATAGTGGGAGATAACTCTAATGTTAATAGTAATGTAAGTACCACTAGCTATTGACTCACTTATAATAAGTGAAAACAAACATTATTCTAAAAACAGATATTATCAATCTAACAATTAATTTCATTTAAAAATATGCCAGTTTAACAGTATTTTAAGTAAAAAAAAATAAAGCTCAGTAAAACATACAATAATATACTATTATGCTGCTAGCAATTATACCTATTTTAGAAATCTCAGATTATTCTGTGATGGAGATAATTTCCCTTTAAAATACTTTCCATGCAACCATCAGTTGTAATTTATGAAATGCTATTTAAACGAATACGCCATCCCGGGGATGGTACGGCTCAACGTAAAAACATTGTTGTCAAGCCCAATTTGTTTAAATAAAGCATGTTGAACATGGGTTGCAAACCTTTTATGCCGTTTATGTTCGCTTTAGCATAATTAAAGAGTTGTTGACGCGCACTGATCGCTTCTCATTCGCTAAATGGTTTATATTTGCAGTCGACTCTCGTTAAAAAAGGTTGGCGAGCCCTGGGTCTGGTCGTGGCACGCTAATTGTCGCGATATCGCAAAATGTGGCTCTTTGTGTCTCTGCGCCTTGCCCTTTTTAATGAGGCACTCTCTTTTGTTGAACCCCATGGGCTCGGGTCGGGCTTGGGTCCCATCGTGTGAGCTTGTTGTGTTATTTTAAAAAGGTTTCGAATGTGTTTCCATGATTTATTTCTCAGTTCCCATTAAGAAGGTTTTACTATTACGAATATGTATTTGCAAATCTAAATTGACCTTCAAGGGTTATTATTTGTGATAGGTGCGAAATGTTTTCCACTGGCAACAATTACTTGTAGCAACACAGTGAAACTTTCTTATCATCTTAGAATTGGTTTTCTCATTCTTATGGTTCCGTACCCAAACGGTAAAGCGAACCCTATTACTAAGGCTTCGCTGTCCGTCTGTCTGTCTGTCTGTTTGTCTGTCTGCCCGTCTTTCACCAGGCTGTATCTCATGAACCTTGCAAGATAGACAGTTGAAATATTCATAAATGATGTTTTTCTGTTGCCGCTATAACAACAAATAATACTAAAAACACAAAATGAAATAAACAGTTAAGGGAGCTTCCATACAACAAATGTGATTTTCATGCAAGTCTGACTCGCAATTTTGAAAGCTTTACCTAAAGAATTTTACCTTTTTGAATATGACCAGCCCCATTATTCCAGGACCGTCCGCTGGCGCACAACGCCACAGCGCGCGTGTTCCACAGCAACCAGAGCCTGGTGCTGCAGAAGGTGACGCGGCACAGCAGCGGCCGGTACGCCTGCTCCGCGCTCAACGCCGAGGGGGAGACCGTCTCCAACGAGCTGCACTTCAGGGTCAAATGTGAGTCTCTTAGCTGGTACTTCCACTCGAGGTTAACATCTCTTCTCTTCTTATCGTGTAGGCAAGTATTCAGCCCTAGTGTTCAAATTCTTAGGCCGCCCAAAACCTTCTGACTTGGCTTAACGACTATTGTCTTACAATGACTATAGAATAACATTGCATGCGTGTTTGATATCGGGTCGCTGTGAGTTTATGAGTTAATGGTTGTTAGCGCTGTGTTTGCTGTTGTAGAGATCTCGATGATGGTAACTGTAATAATTGTCAACTAGTTTGTAATTTACTTTATGAATTATTGAACTTTCATTGAATATAACTAATCGGAAAACATAAAACTGTAGTTTATCTGTCTTAGCTAATTTAGTGTTGTTATACCATTATCTGTTAGCAAACTTTTGAAAACATTGAATTACTAATTCTCCAATTCAAATATTATTAATCTTCTAAAACCTTCCAAATCTCCTAAAAGGATCTCGAACAAAAAAAAACATTGAATGAAAAACTATTTTTCTCCCGGTGAGGTAGTTTACGAGCGTCCCATATTTTACTGTTAGGTATCACGGCGGCCCCTTTATAACTTACATTATAATATTGCCACTCTCCAGGTGACCTCTCGTGTGGAGAGCGTCGTCCTCAAAATCTTTCCGTAGGCTGAAACATTTTTATTGCTTCCCCGCGTCAGACCCTCACTCCATCTAAATGCAAAATGTACGCATCTAAACGCGCTTCGGTCGGCTTCGCACCCGCATACATACAAATAAGTTCTCATCGCGTTGATAGTGTTTTGGATTCTGTGTTCCGCCACTAAATCTTGTAGCTCCGCTCACTCATGAAGAATTCAAGCGGAGTTTAGATCGCGCTTGTGGTCGTCTGTATGTTATACTATGTGCTGTGTGCGAGGTAAAGTGATACTTAAATTGGAATCCATTAGGTTACCAATCGGTTGCGTCTTCAGTGTAATCATTAAATTGCCATACAATTTTTTATTAGCGTACAATATTTCTGACAGCCATTTCAGTTGATTTCAGTTGCATAACAATTGTTCTAAATTTTCGGTAATTTGTTCAAAATATTCTTAACAGATTCTCCTCTCGTGTTAGAAGTCAAACTTTCTTTAGTTCTGAGCGAAAACTTACTGGCGCTTATAGCAACCCAATCGTGCATCAAAGTAACATTGGAGCTCATCTATACAAGAGCCATTTACATCAAACTCAGATCGAATAAAGTTGGTGAACCTCTCTCATCTAGTTGTTTCAGTCCAAGTTACTGTATCCGAACGGGAAACGGAAACGTTTATAGCATTACAGCGTTGTTCTTCGCTCGGATACAACACGTATTGATTTACGACGAGACGAGATTGCAAATTCAGAGTAATGCACGCTCGCTGGTTGCAACATGCCTTCTATTACGGTGATGCATCCCCGCGTTACTTTTGTAAATATACCCTCATAAAAATTTTAGACGTTGTAAAATATAGCGAGAGCGCAGGTGAAGGTGGATTCATGTTTGTTTTAACCGTCCCACATTTTACAAAGCCCATTCAGATGGATTTTGTTTTGTTTCAAAACCCAAAACTATACTTAACCTAGCGTTAATTGAAACTGCCGTGGTTGAGAGTTGAGTAGAACACTTAAAGAGTGATGGTCGACACTCGCAGTTAGTTGCAAACAATCGGGTTGGATGCGGCACAATACAGCCACCGACTCGCACTCAAATTATCGGAATGAATTAATCACTAAGCCACCCTGACCCGCTCTCCGCCCGCACTGGCAACGTACTGCCCGCTCCCGCTCCCGCTACAAGTCGCACCCGCGCCCGTCACCGGTAGCCGGTCGCCGGGAAACTTTCCACTAATTGTTTTTTCCGACATCTGCCTTGATGCCTTCTGAAAGGAAATACCCGAGTTAAACTTCCTGTTTGCGATTTAAGATTAAATGCCGTTTCCACTTCTTTTCTTTTTGTCCAGCGATCCTCTATCTTATGAAACAGATTTAATTTAATACAAGTTACTATATTTATTGAAAACTAAGCGTTGCTTTTGCAAGTTATGCGTTTGATTAACGTGGCCAAAAAACTGAACAAATTGTGGCCACTTTTTCCCTGCGTTTAAATTAATAGAGTCATCTGATGAAACCTCTCGAACAATAGTCAATTAGGTCGAATTGGATTGCGGTGATTAAACTCGTCTCGACGTCTGTCAGAGGATAAATAAAGGATATCAATTAACCAGGATGGCTGTAGTAGCTAGCAGCGGTGACGGCGAGCGGGCTCAGGTGAGCCACTCTCGGTTCGCTGCTCAAGCTTCGCTCCCCGCGCTCTCTCGCAAGTAATGGCCGACGATCTATTTTGCCGACTGTAAGACATGGCTCCGACAAAATAAAATGGGATTTTTTAATGGCGGACATAACTGCGAGTAATGTAGCAATAAATTTTATTTCTGTACAGTCTCGTAATGAAGTTGTTATCGAAGCGGCGTTACTCCCGCCGTGGTGCATGAAATGCGGAGCTTTCTCTGCTGTGTAGTGTTTAAACATTTTAAACATTTCTAGCTTACGATGATATGTGAAGTTACTATTACGTAGAACTATGGTGAATAACATAGATACTTGCACCAGATTCATCATCATCATCATCAACAGCAGCTTGAAGACTTCAACTGCTGAACATAGGCCTCCCCCAGAGAGCGCCACTTTGAGCGGCTGCTCGCCTTTTGCATCCAAAGGTTCTCTGCGATTTTTACCAGATTGTCGGTCTCACCTAGTGGGGGGTGGGGGTCTGTCTACGCTGCACCAGATTGATTATAGATAACTCCATTGTCATTTAAATTGGATAATATGGATTCTCTTTATTTCAGTGAGTGTGAGTCTTTAGTTCAGTGATACGTTGCGATGCTGTTACATGTCATTTACCATCATCTAACGACCGGGAGACATGAACTATTCAACGCCCTTTGTCTCTTGACCTAGTGAATTGAATAACTTGAGCTCTTGTAATGTAATTTTAAACAATATGTGCATGTACTATTGTAATGATTGATCAAAGTGAGCCCGTGACATAAGCACGCACAGGCTATCGCCGTTCGGAGTCGCACGGACAATTTCATGGTCAATTAGCCGCCTTACAAAGGACGAGCCGCGTCACCGATGCGACGCGTCCCGGTTGGCTCGCGTCGCTGTACTCACTAGCTAAAATGGCTAGTTTATTATTAGTAGGTACTATAGAAAAGTGTATCTCTCGAAAGCCTATATACATGAAAAAATTATGGTGTTTAACTCGACATGTATTTCTTTCCCACCAAAATATTTTCATATACCGAAAGCGTGCCTAGCTAACATTTTGATAATCGGCATTGCATAATGAGTCAGCACATTACCGAACGTGTAACCATGTCGAACATGCAACGACTAATGGAAGTTCGTCGTTAAAGATGTGTCCGATATCGTGTTTGTAAATTGAGTGAGTTGTTAGGGAGGCATCACGTCCCGGGACCGGCCCGGGCGGGTACGCGCGGGTCCGGTCCGGCACGTCCCGGCCGTAGGGCCGCGGGATTCTATTATAAAGCGGACCCGCTTAATGCACCCGTTTGCGATGTCCTCGTGTCAACAGTTATGTGAGCTGAAGGCGAAGGGTCTCACTAACTTGATAGGGTAACGCTATCTGTGTTATTGATGATTGTTACCGCCTGCCATAATTTTTAAACGATGTTATATTCAGAAGGTACTCAAATTGTATCGATTTATAAATTATGTTTAAGGTCGAGTGGAAATTGATTAGCAAGTTGGTAATCATCGAGTGTATCCATTATGTATACTTTCGTCGTAAAATGCTTAAGAAATAATACAACTAAGTAATTGCTATTGCTATACTATATATAGCACTTATACTATACTTATACTATTGCGATAACGTAATGAAAAAAAAGTATCTAATTAAACCCATCGTTTTCGCACTAAGATTGCTTAGTTTTCAAACCGTCCATCCATCAGCCTTGTTTGGTTTACTGACATCGTTTCTGCTAAATAAAATTCATAGAACTTAAATATTTTACATCTTAGCTCGAAACTATGTCGGTGCATGGAGATCTTAACGCGGTGGAGCATCATCTACAAGCCAGCTTCAATACCCAAGGAAAATAAAGCACTGGAGTCTGGCTAACTCTTCAGTGGAGTATTTTGGTACCCCCAAAAACTTTTTCATATAGCAATCAGTTTTTTATATCATTTTGTCAATCAGTTTTTATATGATTTTCTGACCAATTAAAAGTGTTAAAAGTTTTTTGAAGTATGCACTGTGCTACCATATTCAAGGTTTTATATTACACTAATTTTAAATCACTGCAGAGTTAGCATTGCCAGACTATACGTTTATTATTAAATACGCTCTTTGGTATTACATTTGTTTATTTGTTTTGCATAAACAACGCAGCTGGCAGCCCAAGCCAAAACTTTGAACATGTCATACAAAATAATAGAAATACGAATACATGACAACAAAGACTTGACAGTTCAGTAGATTACTAACAGTAAGTCCTGTGTGCACCAGATTCGCCGTCGTGCCGCGGCGGCGGCGTGGTGGTGGTGGGCGCGGCGCGCGGCGAGTCCGTGGTGATCGTGTGCGAGGTGGACGCCGACCCGCCCGCCGCAGTCTTCAAGTGGAAGTTCAACAACTCCGGCGAGACCATCGACGTCGCCGCCGACCGGTACACCTCCAACGGCAGCGCTTCTAGCCTCAAGTTAGTACACATCTCTGCCCACTCTTAGACCCAACCGTTAAAATGGGATTAGTGCTGCGTGTTTTTCTCTTCCACCCATTTCTGTCCACAACAGGCACTACCTAAGAAAACAATTTTTCATTGAAAACAATTGGTTTTTACAGTTACGGAACCTTTTTTACATATTCAGTACTCTCTGTGATACGGCTTTCATCCCTCGTCACAGCATGTCCGTTTTTCCATACCACGCTAGTCGATTACTATTCAACTTTCACGTCACCAGTGCCACTTGTTGGCCCCTTAAGTTTCAAGTTAGTTCTATTTAAGTAAAAATCAGTGTCCTGTCAGCAGTTGACAAATGCCCTAACTTCCATCACATGCCTACTTTCTGTTTCAGATACACTCCAGTAGCAGACCTCGACTACGGGACGCTATCTTGTTCCGCATCGAATGAAGTAGGGACTCAACTAATGCCCTGTGTCTTCCAAATGGTGGTCGCAGGTAAGGTCAGAGTGACACACTCATTTGAACTACACCACTTGAAATTTTTTTATTGCAGTTCTATCTACTTTTCGTCTCCCGGCACTTGTAATTTCAATTATCTTTTCCTTAAATATTAATCAGTTGAGCCTACACTTAAATCGAAAAACGGTTCCTACACGATGACATGCCTGCTCTCTATTATTACTGTAACTCAAAAGTCATTGAAATTATTAAGGAAATATTAACAGATTAATTTGTAAAGGAAAAATTAGAATCACGAGCGGGGATTGAACCCGCATCCATCCATCCCTCAAGCCGGGATATGATTTACTTAAGCTACCGTGACAAGTGGTCTCATTAATTAATCTGTAGATTACGCTGAGCGGGCGATACTGCTTTAAAAATCATAAATAAGGAAATATTGTTTATATCTTTTTCTTAGGTTGTCCTATGAACCAGATGAAGTAAGCAACATGACTCCATAGTGACAGCTGGTATACTTACAGGCAAGCCTCACGCGCCCCGCAACTGTTCGCTGTGGAACCAGACGGCGGAGTCGGTAGAAGTGTCGTGTGTGGCCGGGTTCGACGGCGGCCTGCCGCAACACTTCCTGCTGCAAGTGTACGGCGAGGACGCCGCGCTCAGGCAAGTGCCTCGTCATAGTAACGTTAACTTTCCATAAGATCACTTGGTTCCATGAAACTACCTGCTCCTGTGCAATCTTTATGACAATCGACGACTGACTGCGACTGAGCATTGTTCTGAACGGGCATTAGTGTACCAAGATTACCTAGGCTTTAGTACCCCCAAGATATTGGGGCTAGCATGCTGGCCAGAGTAGATGCGACAATAACATTGGTGTTAAAACATTGCCAACCCTTTCCGCGCTCAACGCTTTGCTGGATGCCAGCCCTGAATGTGACATATAAATTTGTGGATGAGTAGCCGAAGTTATTGTTGGAGTGTTTGCGTTTTTGTGAGAGGGATGTATAATTTTATTGATACTGTAATTAGTGACATATTATTTTATTTTTAATGAAATTGTTGTTGTTTATTTTTAATTGTATTTGATTGATAATAAATATTTGACCTATCTTTAATTAACGTAATTGGTAATACAGTGTTAATTAAAGTAAATAAATAAATAAATAAATTGCTAGTTCGCACAGTTCCGTCCTTAAATGAGCATTTTTCTTTGAGTAAATTTTAGTCCTTTCATTTTAGCAACTCATTCATCATTTTCTTCGTGATGCAATTTTAGCTAGTATATAAGTAATGGCTAGTTTTCGTATTAGTAGACACGTGAGAACCTACAAATGTCATAAATACTATTAGTGGTCAAACAAATCTGCCTTCACGATTTCGAAACCACCCCAAATAAAAGTATGTAACCTTAGAATTAGACAATGATCTACTATCTATACATTTTATTCTTAGTGAATATACGTTTGATGATGTGATAAAAATAACATCCATAAGTGAAACATCCGTATTTTGACAAGAGCTTCTTCAAAATAAATGAGTTAAGAGCGTCTCTAAAAGCACACTCAGATGTGGAGCTTATGGTTGTTATCTCGGCAAATAATGTAAATGTCATCAAAGAGAGTAAATCTTAAGACACTTTGTTTGTTCAACCAGAGTGCTTACGAAGACACTTAACGGATTAGCTTCAATGCACTTGCTGCGAGCTCGCTCAATCATAGACAAGTCACGCCGCGTCTTTGCGAAGATTACACAAACTAATACCATAACAGATGGAATAAATAATAGACAAGTACTGATAAACACAAACCTAGGTTATAGCAGGAGCACTTTTTCTGGTCATGCATGAATTACTATTTTACATTTAAAATAACCGTATAGGGTAATTTAAATTGCCATTTCCCAGATAAGTTGGTGAAAGAAATCAACGTGGGGACTAAATTCAAATAATTTTAAAGTTGAGAGTACCCACCCCTTTTGCCTTTTGTTTTACGAATTAAGAGCGGAAAGTCCCTTCCAATTGCACAATCCTCTCAGAACAAAAATTAGTGGGCATATGTAACACTCTCGGGGAGTTTCAGGTAGAGATCTCAAAGTGGGATTCCGTGTAAACATCGGGGTCTCATTAAAGTTTGCGAAACAACGTTAATTATGAATTACCGTGGGTGAGCCACGCCGGTACAATTCCGGTCCCGTGCCGGCCCCGTGCCGGTGCCGTGTCGGCCCGCGCCGGCGCCGGCGGCACGAGTGTTTCATTAACGATACGCCTATCAAGGTGTATAACAGGAATCTTGAAGCAGAGGCAGGATTTAGACAGGTGACATCGTCGTGGAATTGAAATTGATGCAGCAAACATTAATAGTGGAAATTAATTTTGAAGGAAGGCAATAGCTTACCTATAGCGTATAATATTCAGTTTTGATACGAATAATTTATACCTCCACAGTCCAATATAGTCTCATTATTGATATAATTTAATGCATGTTGCCGAGTTTCAATTAAAGCTCTCAAACTTTGGTCCAATTTCAGTACAATTAACTAATGAGGAACCTAAAATATTTTATATCATCTAAATAAATAAAATAAAAACTACTTTATTGCCGTTTTAAAATTCGCACAAATAAGTACAAATAAATAAAAAAGAACAGTTATGTTTACAGCAAAAGGGATGGCTTCAGCATTGTGCCGCATGCGAAGATATATATAACGAAGAACAAACACAACTCAAAGTTTTCTTAATTTAACCATTAAATAAAATCAATCACCAAAAATTGTCCATAAAGGGATCCTAATCTAATATTGAGCACGCATTACAGCTCCGCAACAAATTACTTTATGCCTTCCGCGGGCGTTACGAGGGTGTAATTACACGAGTTACGCACGAACAAACTTTTAATTGGCGCGTGTTTTTATTGCGAATAACAATTACATCTGTTGTGGTCATTAGCACGTGCGATGACCGCCGCGTGGAAGGATGCCTTGAGGAAACGGATGTCACGTGTTGATCACGTTCATACAGAATTATAGTTCACACACACACGTAATTATTTGAGGTAAGGGCGGCAGCGTCTACCCGAGCCAGCCCGAGCGCTTCTTAAAGTAACGGATTTTGACGTCATCACGTTTTTCCAAGGTCCAGCTTATGTGATCTAACAACATGACATTAGTAGTTCTAGATCTTAGTCTGATCTCATTTTAGCGGCTTCCCTTCAGGAAATAAAATTTAAATTTAATTTATTATCCGGAGCACAGTTCAGAGTAATACACCTTGAGTACATTTTTTGACATAGTTTTCGGACTAGATTATAGTAGCGTTGATATCATACAAGTATAAAACATCAAACATCTTACAATAAAAAGTTAATGTATTTTGTATTCATAACGCTTAACGACGTAGCGTAAAGTATTCCAAACAGATCGAGTGGCCATAACAGTTCAGCAATACTAATTATCTGTCGGTGTAGTGTCGCGGAACTCGGCGACCGTACGCAGTACGTCGCTACATCGGATGCTGCCGACGCGGAAAAATTAATATTTAATACTTTATTGCGCATAAAAACCTACACAAACCCTGCTCTCGATTCTAACAAGCATTTTATGACGTAATAAAATTGCGTAACATTTTCGCATTTTTCACCGCTCCCTGCTAATGGCAAACTGAAAGCCGTGCTCATATTTTATTGGAAGTTGTTTAGGTTATTTTAATTACAAGTAACATTACGGCGGCGTACCTACAGCTTATTGGTTATTATATTAGCGCCCAACGCGAACTTAGGGACTGGCCCTTACAGTATAATATTATACGCGTTATAATGTACCTAATTCAAATATTCATAATTGTTGGCGTCTGTTATTAAAAGCTTTCACTTGTCATTGTATGTACCTAGTTGTAACATAACTCTTCGTTATTTATTTATTTATTAAACAAAAACCACAGCTCTTAACTAAAAACAAATACATCTTTTAACAAAACTTACAGCCAAATAAGGTTTTACATTTTTTAAAATAGGTACATATGATTGTGTTGTTCGACTATCACTGAATAAGTAGGTATACAATGCAAGTAGGGTAATTTAACGTCAAATATCGTGCGTAGGTATACATATTATTTTTGTGAGAAAGAGGGTGTGTATGTGTAATAATCTTATAATAATAATAATATAAATTTAGTGTGTAAATATAATTATAACACTTATATAACTATTATATATGTAACTTATATTCATATTACTTATAAAACATAATCAAAGGATATAATACTTACTAAATAGTTACTTTACAAAAGTCAAAAAATTCAAATAATTTGTGTTTATTTAGTAGATCCACCAGCTTCATTTAGCAATCTTATAACTTCATGTTTAAATATTTGCTTACTGTTGTGAAATACATCAACATTGATAAATTTTTTATTGTACGTCCTGTGCAAACGATTGACCAAAGAGTTTTGAGCATAACTAGTATCCGCGTGCCTAACGGCGAACAAACCTGTATGCCTTGTTCTACGGTCAGGCACACAAAAACTTAATAGTCTCGATGACAACTCCAAACAGTCTATAATACTTGGCTAGGTTTAAATTGAAGTTAAACTTAGCCAAGTGTGCGTGCCTTTTTGGTTTCTGACACTAGAGTCACAAAGGTCCTGATGACTGCTACTGGCTAAAACCTAATTATTTAATTTTGACTATAAATCTACGGCGACCACCGACTTCTATTTGAAATGAATTTCTCAATTGTACATCTTTTCATCATCATCCTGAAGACGTTCACTGCTGAGCATAGGCTTCCCCCAAAGAACGCCACTTTGGCCGGCTGCTTGCCTATTGCATCTATCACCCCCCGCGCTGCGTCTTTTGGTTTGTAGTCGCCACTCGAGAACCTTTCTTCCCCATCGGTTATCAGTGTCGGTGTACAATGTACATCTTTTAAACAACACTAATAAAATAACAGACATTTAATACGAAAACACACGCATGGATCTGCTTTCAAACTGGGGCCTTATATTATATTGTATGTTGTCACAGGGTGAACCTGACGTCGGAGGAGCCGTCGTGGACGGTGCGCGGGCTGGAGTGGGATGTCCGGTTCCGGCTGGTGGCCGTCGCCGTCAACGGCAAGGGCCGCTCGCTGCCCGCGCCCATAGACGATGTGCTCTTCCGGGACCCAGAGAAACGGACAGGCATGCACCCACCTCTACTGCTAGCTACGTCTACACGAGTACCATGAGCTGCTGTAGAAAACTTTTCTTGAGAAAGCTTTTAGACAATGATCTCGTGGATTACGTCATAAAACAATTCTTGCGTTTCTATTGGTCTAAAGCATTGTCGAGAGAAGAGATGATATCGATTTTTATACCTCATGCTAACCCTGCTGCAGTACCACTGATAAGGCAAAGGACTGCGGGAAGATATCCTTGTGGCCCTACTAGCACACGGTCTGAAAGAGATCACTTTGAGCTATAAAACCACCCATTATCACTTTTATAAATTTGTATTTCTTAGTTTTAACGTTTTTTTAATGCGGTGTTTCAATAAAGTCTATCAATACAGCATAGGGAAAAAATTAGACCGCGAGATAACATGCACTATTGGCTGTTATTTAGACTTTTATTATAACCTCAATATACTTTGTAATAAGATTCGAATTTACTAGTGATGAGGGTCAGTTTGAACACATCTAATTTAGTTTTGCCCTTTACTGCGGTATGTGCTCAGACCGTCGGCTTGTTTACCTAGGCCACAGAGGCCAACTAATTTAATACGGAGGTACATCCAAAACTATTTAGTGCGTAATTAAAACCCGTTTTCTATGCGGAAGCAGCTGCCGCAGTTACGGGCGTCGGGTTGCGTTGGCTTCGAATGTACTCAACGCCTCATCATCAGGTCGTCATTGAGACATAGGACTCGGCTCTCTTCCATAACTATTTTTAGTTCTAAATCACTCGGTTAAACTCAATTTGTAGGGTAAAGGGAGGGTCTCTAGGGAGCGCCGGAGGGCCGGCGAGCGGGGCGCGCTAAGTGGCGGCAGAGCGGCCTTTATCCTCCGCGAATTATTAGCCGGGGGAAAACATTATCCCGGAGAAAAATAACTCGGAAAAGTGGCGGTTAAGGCGCGAGATTCCGCTGAGCCTGACACGAGCGCGCCGTGATTTCTTCACTTTGCGGCTTCGCGTGACGACCGCCGCGGCGGCACCCCAAACCAGCTTCCTCGGACGCTGGCTCAGGACTGGATTTATTCTATTGCACAAATCACCGCAACAAGCCAGTCAGCGTTTTGGAAATTAGGAGTTAACTATTTCTCAAAACAACAATCGCAGTGGAGAAACAGGAAACTGAGTTTTTCAATTTTCATGAAAAGTTTTTCGTTGCTCCAAATTAAACACGCAAAAGTTAATTTCCCATTGATAACTTCGCGTTTCCGACTCGGTGCGAAAATTTTTCTTCGCTCAGGTAAAATGGGTCTCGAGATAATTATGTACTATGAATAGTAAATCAATAACAAACTAATGAATATGGTATTAATTAAAATTACGTCTTGACTAAAGAAGTTGGCTTTAATGATAGAGTGGGGAGACAGAGCCGATATTTGGCGAATTGATGGCAGAAGTAGGCCGCGTGCAACCTCAACATAATCCCATTTTAATTAAACTATTCGCTGCCGTGCCGCATCATCGCAGTTGAACAATCGAGAAAGACTGCAGTCATTATAAACTGTTCAACCTTCTTTATAGTTTCAATTCTGATCAATATTGTTCATCATCACCAACAGCCTGAAGCCGTCCACTAGTGAACATAGGCCTCCCCAGAGAGCGCCACTTTGAGCAATGCACTTAGTGCTTTGAACAATTTTATTATTTAACAACATAATAATACTGCCCACCTCATACTACACAGATGGTTAGTTACACGTTTCAGAGTGAAACATCAGGTAAGCTTTTATACATCAAAGGCAGAGAGCGCCGAAATCTATTAAAGGCTTATAAAGATCTGAAGTGCTCCAGCGAAATAGAGGTATCAACAAAAATAAAGTCGGTGGAAGGCCGGTGGAGCCACGCCCGGCCCGGCCCGGTCCGGTCCGGTCCGGTGCCAATTGACGCGTAAAAACTAATGCGTGCGGTATCGACGTCGACATGCGGGACCCTTAATTTCTCGCCTCGCAGGGCGCGGACCCTTCCCAAAGCTTTTTTAATATCGAACGTTTGATTTCGTTTGGCCGCCGTCGGCCGCGATGGACCCAGATTTAGGGTAAATTGACAGAATCCACAAAGTTTACCGGTACCCCTTTTAAGTTATCGAATCGAGCCCTTCGTTTTTGATAGATAACCTTTATCATAGAAGTTTCATTAACAATTGTTCACTACGTGCATAAAAAATTTAGATTAACAATTTTTTCGAGCAAAATAGTTCTATTCGGTGAAATGACCCTCGAAGGAAAATGCAACAGGAAAATCAAATTCGACAGACTTCGACTCCAGTCCCGTTTAATCTATGATAGTGACTTATTTAGTTCACTCGAGCTCACAGCCGATGCGACCGGGATCCGAGGGGGGACACGAAGCGGGGAGGGGCACAAACAAATGGCAATAAGTTTAGAACGAAATTGAAAGTAAACAGCTCGATACGGACGCCATCGCCATTAATAACGATCATATCTGAGCGAGCTGGCCTCCGCTCGCGGCGGCAGCGTGCTAGCTTTGAAGTTTGTTCCTTTCTGAAGAATAATGAGAGGCATAATTTCACCTGTTCGCCTTGTACTTGACCCCCGGTGCTCGCAGATAATATCTTACTTTATAGTGGGATCCAATCTCATTATAACTTTGAGCTAACGATTAGTATATGAGCTATAATTATTTCAAGTTAATTTCAGCGGGCTATCATCACTTTGATCCCTTTGTAATATTACCTCAATGTACCGTTGGCTTATGAATTTAACATAATAATTTTAAAAAGCATTTGGTTGACGGTGTCATAAACTAGGACAAAAGCCGTGTTATAATAAAGAATGGATCACTAGTGGCATGGTACGGCGCAGGCGTAGCTATTAAGGAAACGAGATAAATTCAATCCTCTCATAGCTATCTACTAATGCTGACAGTGAAGCTTTGCCAGATCACATACATTTCCAGCAATCCATTGTATTGGTAGTCATTATCGAACGTAATTAATATTTTTTTTATTCGAATAAATGACGTGACGAGCTAGACGTTCACCTGATGTTAAGCGACACGGCCGCCCGTAAACAGTTGAAGTGTCACTCGGAACTTTAAAATAATAAAGTTTCGCGTGACACTGCACTGCGCACGTCATCCTGAGACATCACACAGTCTAGTAATCAGATTACTACACTGTGTAATCAGGTCATAAGGTAAATATTCATTACATTTTTGAATATAAAAGGTGACCGATTTTGTAACGCGACATTACGTAAGCAGCTCATCCCTTGAATATATTTTTCAAGCATCGTTGTGATGTATTCTACGAGCACGGAGCTGGGAACCTCCTGCAAAACGATGCCACAATGGGAAATAAAGTGCAATACGAGCGGAACATAACGCAGTCAACACCGGCACGGCCCGACGCCGCCGCCCGGCGCTATTGCATTTTCATGTAACGCGTAAATGTGCCGCTTCACACGTTCCGCTCAGCTCCGCTCGTCCCACTTGCATCGTTCGCTCCTGAAGTGCGCTAACGACACGATAACGCGACGAGTGCGACATGGCGCGCAATACCTACGATACACAACTTCATGAATGATTCACACACTTGTACGCTCTCCGGTGTGAAAGCGAACGCCCGCGATCATTTCAATCATGATAATACGCGCCGCAAATGTAAACAGTATCCCTCGAGCGCCTCCCATCTCATTACAAAAATGGACGTTAAGCTGGTGAGAGGCGCGCCATATGCGGACACGAAACAACGAAAGGAATAAATCTCAACGTTTGTTAGGTGAATCTGCTTCATACGAGCTCAGAAAGTAGTGAATAGCGCTTTTTGGGCGATGAATTTGAATAAAAATTATTTGGGCATACATATCATTTTTATTTGGTTGGCGTTTGGCCGGAGCGGCCATTTGTTAGGCGGCCATTTGAGCCGTATTCAGTGTAGTGGTGTCATAAATCAGCCGAGGAGCAGGGAGCCGGCCCGCGCGCGCTGAAATATGATCGCGAGCCGCTCTAATCCGCTATTGTTTTATCCATTGAGCTGCCTCTCTTCGCCTCGCTTCACTGCCATACAAGAAGGCAGTCTTGACGTGAGTTTTTTGATTTTAATTGTTTCTAAGTGCCAGTATTATCGTCGAAGTCAAACTAAGCTAACATCAGCTCAGCTGAAAATTTTTATTTTGTCAAATGAAGGTTTTTCCTTGACTGGTTAACTATATTCTTATTCTCTCGACACCAAACCTTTATTTATCTTACGTCCGCTACGTAGAGTTGTAAAAGGGTCTTTCTTTTATTATGAAGTTTAAATGAGTTGAGATGTAGGTGTCCTGCCGTCCTCTACTCCATAATAAAACAATTTGAAAGCCTCAAATATTATACCTGTATATTTACGTATATTTCTGAACTCTTTCTGCTCGTTTGTAAGCGAATCGGCTGCCATGATTGTCATGCAGCTATGTTTACCAAATAATAATAATAGTTAATATTTGTATAATAGTTTGTTTTATTAATTGTTATGAAAATGTTCACCAATCGATAAGGTAATACAGTTCTGTGTTAATTTATGATGAAACTGGCTTCCTCTGAAAAGATGTCCCGGCGAAGTTAAAAGGTGCAACATCGGCGCCGGGTAAAAGGCAATCTGTCGTGTTAACTCTCGGGTAATCTGCTGCCGCTCGTTCAATGGATGTCTAGCGCTGGACATAACAACAGCGAATCACATAATCCACTGTCTCTGCGGAGTGGGATCCTGGTGACTTATAATACAGGTTTTTAAAAAAATCTACATTTTTTCTGCTATCTGCTTTGTGTGCCTGAGCACCAGTTTCGTACAAAGCAGGTAGCAATGTTAATTTATAGTACTTCATATTATCAAACAACATCTTTACATAATTGTTGACTGCTTGTGTAGGAGAAAAATAAATGATTATGATGCTTGTGTCTTCTATATAATTATGAATACTTTTTCATACACCGAACCAATTAAGCCAATTAATTCAAAAAAGATAATTGATCTGCAGGCAGTATCCATATTCACGCATTACAAAAGAATTGTATTTATATTTATGACGTGACGGGCCCGATAGCTCAGTTGGTAGTATCCCTGCCTTCTGAACTGAGGGCTGTGGGTTCGATTCCTACCCAGGACAAACATTTATGGGATGAACATAGATGTTTGTTCTGCGTCTGGGTGTTATATTGTATTCTATGTATGTATTTACAAACAAAAAAGTATCTAAGTATTGTATGAGTTATCTGGTTCCCACAGTACGAGCTATGCTTAGTTTGGGGCTAGATGGCGCTGTATGAATGTCCACACATATTTATTTATGTAGAAACCATAAATGGGCGTTAACAATAGTAATTATAATATGTTACCAGCAACAAGCGCCCGCGGCTCCAGCTCTCGCGTCTACTCAGACAAATTGAATCCACAGTTCACAGTCCGCAAACATCTGGAGCGGCGCCACATTAGTATGAATTTTAATCCTGTCAACCCCTCGCATCGTGAGACTGTTTGCTAACTAATCTTCTTGAGCTTCAACACTCGCTCGAGGGAAAGATAAAGTCGAATTTGTAAATAAGTAATTAAATTTGTCGGTTAATGAAGATACGAAATTATCAAGTTGTCGGTCAACAAATAATACAGCGTTTCTAAATTTTTGAACTTTTACACTTTTGAAATATTTCTGTGCTTAAGTTGTAGTGTCCGATATATGTAGGTACAACTCAAATGGTAGTGTATACTACATCTGTCTGAGGAAAGGATCTAAAGGTTTGACGTACAGCAGATTCTCTGAGGAAAGGTTGCTATCACCGACGATAACCTCACAAGCTGATGATGGAAAGAACAATAACATACACAAAAACATACACCCGAATTTTATATAGTCATTTTGCTATCGTTGAGCTTACTGCTATGAATGGTAAGTTTGAAGATCATTTAAACATTGTGTGTAGAAAATAGTCACAGCATCCAATAAAACGGATATCAATTTAAAAATAGTTGACGGTTGTACTATTAATAATGTAAACTGTCGAGTTGTACCGGCCGCCGTTGAATCGCGTTGGACCGTATACGCAATATTTTTGACCGAATTTGTCGGATTCGATACGAGCAGAACATACAATAACGCGGCCACAAATCATTGGTAAAGTGCAATGAATAATGATTGTTCATTTTGTCGTCTTTTTCATATATCGACGCACGCCCCAAATGATTTATTCCTGATTGTAGGATCCCCGGTGCGTATTAAATTTGCGCATACGCCTGTCAATGCAGCCGACGCGTTTACGTGCCTGCAACCGATCCATGACTATTTTTACGATAATTGCAGACTCTGCACCAAATTTAAACCACTGCAAAGTGAACGACCGCATTTCAGACAAGCGTTATTTGGTTTTATTGTCTCATCTCCAGAAGACGTTTAACGGCCACTCGATTCTAAAAAAATTGCCTTCACTGATTAAAGAAGTTTGAACGAGCTGCGACAGTTTCGTCGGTTCCGTGTTTCCATATTCAAATTCATTCAATAGCTTACAAATTGTAATTACAATAGCGTTTGTTCCGTTGCATAAACACGAGTAACAGCATATTACACGAGTAGTTTGCAAGCACGCGCGGTATCGGCAACATCGACGAGTCGTGACTGAATATATTACCGGCGTAGCGCGACGTAGCGCAGCGTAGTGCCCTCGTAGGCAGGTCTTTGTGGCGTAGCAGCGTACGAGTGCAGGGCGGGCGGCTACGGGCGAACTTTATTCATTAATACCGTTATGATTAATATCTATATTAATTCCATGCAAATTGCCGGTTTGATCGCAATTTAAGATTATTTACGAGTAAAGCTTCCATTGCTCGTTTTGGTGTTGTATGAAATAAAGTGGCCGACTGGCTTTAGGGCTGCCAACTAGCATCCTTGTATCCCACGTTTATCAAATACAAAAAAAAACAATTATTAAATACAATATCTGTACCATATATCCATTTAATCATGGTCACAGAGCAAAAAAAACGCGTTCTGCGTCATTTGTTTCATAGCTCTGTGATCATGGTTTTCTTAAAAACTAATCTTAACATAAGTAAATTCCAAATAGCAGTGTAGAATAGACATAGACTGGTACAATAAGAAAAAAAATCAAGTGACTTAAAAAAAACCAGTAAATCTGGCATTAAGTTTATTTTGGAAACCAAAATTTGTTCCTCATTCGAAGCAGATGGACTACGTTCACAGTTGAGATCGTTCGCCGTTTACGGCCACGGAAGCTCGTAAATGTTGAATCAGTCGGCGACGGCTTATTCAGCCGCACGTGACTCTTATTAACCCCTTAAGACGCGGGGTTAGCTCCTCGATTGCAAACCGAAACCATGCGTCATGTGCCGCCATGCCATTTTGCACCCTCTCACCAAGCTATAAGGACTTATGTCCCGTGTGGCGTTGTATCGGAGTAGATCGGTAGTCGATCGAGCCCGGCCACACGCGCGTGTCCCGTTGATAACTTATTAATCATCCCATTAATTATTCGATTGTAATCTGTTAGGAAACAACCAGCGTGAGCGTAACTTTCAGTGGGTACAGTTTGCAATAACGGATTCATTAAACTTTTAATTTGCTGACCGTGCGTGATAAGGATTTTAAATTCATATTTATATAGACATGAAAATTCAAATGCATAGAAAATGTACTTCTACAGTTGATGATACTTTCTTCGTGTTTCTAAGATAGCTGTTATTATAATAAGGACGTGAGAATGCCGCTTTTCGTTCATGGGAATACAAAAATAAGCATCATAATGCCAGTTTCCGTGTAAAAATAAAAAAGATGAACTACGCACAATTACATCTTGTGATGTTACAAAATTGAACGTACTTGCCATTTATGTATCTACATCCGCAGCCTTTGCCATCCTATTGCTGGGTATGATCTTTTCATTTATAAATACTAAAATAGACTAAAACTAAATTAATCTAAACTAAAATAAACTACTTATCTAAATCTTAAGTAAAAAACTATACAATAAACTAATAAACTTAATCTAAAAAGCTACTACGAATATTATAATGTTGTTGACGCAGAGCAGTTTTGATGATGTCATGTTAAATTTTTCACTCAATTAGTCATGTTGACACCGACGTGCGACAGTGATAACGCCATATAAAAATGTAGACGTCCCGTTCCCACGCAGGAATACTTTATAAGTTCATGGTACGAATTTGAACAATATTATTTTAACCTTGAAGCATTACTGTCACGAACCATGATGGCTTTGTATTAGTTTGTGGTGACCCCCCTGATCACACAGTGTAGTAATCTGATTACTAGACTGTGTGATGTCTCAGGATGACGTGCGCAGTGCAATGCTACGCTAAACTTTATTATTTTGAAGTTCCGAGTGACACAACAACTGTTATGGGCAGGCGCGTCACTTAACATCAGGTGAACGACTAGACCGTCACGTGGTTCATTCAAAAAAATACATATTCATTAAATCGTTATTAGCACGAAGTGTTTTTAAAAATTTGCAATTTATTTTGATTGGGAAGAGGAGAGCATATCTAAATTTGAACCTTAATAAAAATGAAACGATATTGTAGTTTCATAATACTTGCCCTCTTTACCTGAGACAAGACAGCCGCGGGCCGAGAGAAGACGCCATTTCAAACAAAGTAAGGCAATAAACACAAGTGCGAGCAAGCGGCGTTGTACGGCAGGGCTCAGCAAACTTCCGCCCTGAATTGCGAGCGACGAAGGCTAAAGAATTCTTCGAGTATATTAATTTTAATTAGGTCCTTCGTAATTGGGTCCCCTTAATGGCAAGAGAGCGCTGCGATGAGATATTGCAGTTGGAGAACGCGGATAGTTGTATTGTTGATACAGCTACGTGACGGTATGGGCGCTAGCTCGGGAACATAATGAAATATTTGTAAGTTATGTTGGCAAAGTAGGTGAGCTCTTTTTGCAATGGCTCATTTATATGCCTTATTGTAAACGAAACCACCGCTTTGCCAGTTATTCTGCCGCCAAGGAGTAGTGTGCAAGCACTACTGTGTTCCGGTTTGAAGGGCACGGTAGCTAGTGAAATTACTGGGCAAATGAGACTTTATTACCTGATTACACAGTGTAGTAATCTGATTACTAGACTGTGTGATGTCTCAGGATGACGTGCGCAGTGTAGTGTCACGCGTCACTTTATTATTTAGTAGTGCCGAGCAACACTGCAACTGTTATGGACGGCCGTGTCGCTTAACATCAGGTGAACCACTAACTCATCACGTCATTCATTCTCAATTAAAAAAAAAATGTGAAAAGGGAATATTTTTAGAGCGGTGCATAAGGTATGCAGCTGAAAACTCTAATTACGGGTACTCAATTAGTGTAAAAATTCAGACCAATCTCACGGTGTCTTGTTAAGTGACTAATTATTTGTTGTACGAAGTTTTAAAATTCTCACAACTTTGATTCGTTTAAAAAACCAACAACTTATCTGCTTGCTCACAAACAAACCTATATTAAATACTTAGGTAATGCTATTATACCGAAATTTTATATTAAAAAAGACTTTTTATTTGTATTTTGTTACACGAACTGTGTGTCAAATTCTCCCAAAATAAAACTTGAGGTTCATGAACCTTGACATGCCTGAATATGAGTTGAGCAGACTACCAAGCACTATAATTAAAAAAAAAAATTAATTATGAATAATATTTAATTCATAATATAAAATGAAAATTTGTATAATGTAGGTATTCTACAAATACAAATAATAATACAAATCATTTCTGACTCACGTAAAAACTAGGCCTACATCTACTGCCACGCGATCGCTTACTATCAGGTGAGTTAATAGCCATAACGCAGATCTATCAGCTACAAAGACAAGTTAACAAAACTCCCATTTCAAACCATTGATTGTTCCTATGCACTTCCTATAGCACTGGTATAATTATGAACTCTTGTTGTCTCCCGCAGCATCGGAGGTGCCACTGGGTGTGGGCGGAGTGGTGGGCGCGGCGGGCGCGGCGGCGGGCGCGGTGTGCGCGCTGGTGGCGGCGGCGTGTGGCGTCTCGCTGCGCCGCCGCCGCCGCCCGCCGCACGGCAAGCCGCCGCCTGATCCGCTCGTCGCTAGTCACGCGCATCTCAAGCAGGACGCGCACGATGACGCCGAGCCTGACCTCATACCTAACAACTACTGTGAGTACACGCACATTCTATAACAATCTATAAATAAACGTTTCTTAGGGTTTTTTTTATTAGAATAGAATAGAATAACATTTATTCAATACTTCCTTAAACTTTAGTACAGAACATGTTATATTAATGTTACATAATATGAACAAAGTATAAGAAACAAACACAAAACAGGTATTGAATGGGCGAATATTTCAATGCTTATTGTGTTTACTACTATGCCAAAGACACGACAAGCCACGTAACAACACATTTAAAATTATTTGGCTGACAATTCAGCTTGAAACTTGCTAAAAGAGTTCATACTCAGGCACCTGAATACGATAATCGTGGTCATTTTTTGGCACTGAAATGAAATTAAATGAAATGAAGTTATGCTTATTACCAAAGAATATACATTTAAAGTTAATACCTTTTGCAAAATCTAAGTTTATTAATAAACTATTACATAAATTTCAAAACTATATATAGGATTAAATATAGATCATGAAGGAACATTAGCAGCCGTATCTTGTAGGTAGGTCTGTCCTATTCTAGAGTGTCAAAATATTATATTATACCTTGTGTTGCTAATTTAATAGATAGGTAAATCAAAAAAAATCATTGCATGTTAAGTTTCGCATATATGTAAATGTCACTTATACGCATGCATTCGCAATTACGATAACACGTAATATTACATAACAGCTGACAAAGAACTCGTGTCATGAGAACGTTAAGCGGTAATGACTACGTAAACGTAATTGTAAAGCAAAAGCCGCATATCATTAGGAAGCCGTTGCATAATTAATAATGAAGCACAATAAGTTCACGCAAAGGAATTAATTCAGGTGATGTGGGGGAAACAAAATTAACTCATTTATAAATTGAGTGTAAAATAGGCATGATGACTACTATTAAAAATATACAAGTAAAATTGAAAAAGTAAAATCGGTAAATAAATCACGGAGTGATAAGCTTTGTAAGTTTCTACATTAGCCACTCAGGCGCGGTGCGGCGGGCGTAGGTAGGTCCCAAAGCGCTCCTCAAATAGCGCGGTATGGTTTTGCATATTTACGGTTCATACGAATAAACTAAGCAGTATTTTAAAATTTCAAAACTAGATTTGATAAGTAGCATTACTTGGCTATCTAAACAAATGCACTTTTATGTGTGTTGCAGTATAAAAAACACACACAACAACACTACGCATAATAATTGACGCTCCGCCGTACCTAAAGGAAATTACTCCGTCGCCGGCACGCGCCGGCTCGGCGCGAGATGCAATTTAGACTGAGGCGTTTTTTTTTCTCCTGAACTATAGAAACTTTTACTTTATTCGTTATATAGACATAACGTATCTTACAACTGTCCTATGCCTCGTATGTGCCGTTCCTATGATGATCTAATTGGTAGCGTTCGTGACCGCTTTGACAATATGGATGATGATGAAAATGACGTACTAGATATATTCAGACTTAGTCGCAACCAATTTAGAAACAATGTTTATAAGTATTTACCGTAGTCGGGTGGTACTGGGAGGCGAATACGCATTGATTATTGTCGTTTTTGTATCCCGGGGCCATCTGTGTGCTTTTGGTTTTTGAATGCACTTGAAACAGGCTAAGGGGGCAATAAATAAATAAATAAAATACATGAATAAATGCGATGCGATGCTTGAACATAATTTGTTATGTACGTTACCGCCACATTTTTTTTTTGACTTCTTCTGTTAAGTAGAAAGAGTGATTATGCGGATCGTACGGCTTGTTAGTACGGCCGGGTATAACTAGATGGCGTTAGTAGGCAAATTAGCACGCGCAAGCGTTTGGTTACTGAAGTTAGGCGACCGATTCAGCGTACTGTTAAGTTAGTATGGCTTTACCAGCAAATGAGACAATACAGAACTGCACAAATTTTAAGTCTTTGATTTGAAGAGCTCCTGAAGTCCACGCAACATTTTAGGCCAGAACGAAGTTCACCTTCCCTTTTTCGAGTGTATTGAAGATATATTTAATGTAACTTTAGAAGTAATTATTTTACCTAGATATATTTATTATGTATTTATAAAACTATATATTTTGTTTTGTATATATTTTTATAGGTATAAATTTCACACAGTGTTAGCTTTATAATTGTATTTTTTGTTGTCTCATTAAGGTCCAATTAAGTTATACTCGTTTGCTTTCCTTTTTTAATATTTAATTTTCGATTTTATCGTATGTAATTATCACTGTTTGTACCAGGCAGAGTGCATGTGTCATTAGATTATGGGATTGATTTTAGTTACTGTTTAAATCATGTTGTTTTGCAATTGTATGTTCATTATCTGTTATGTGCACCTATGAAATAAAATAAAAAAAAAATATTCGATAGTGATGTCCAACTAGTTTCAATTTTAGTCGATTTATAACGAGTAACACCTCTAAAAATTGATTGCCATCCCTAGTAGCGCAATCAGCTGTAAGCCACAATTGTGGTGGGGAGCGGTCCACGTTGCACGATGCCGGCCGCACATGTGGTTGAAGTGCCTGAGCGGGTATGCATCTCCTGTCGCTTTCTCGCGAAACAGAGCGCCCTCACAGTTACTATGAAAACTCCACTCGTGACGTCACATCTCGAAGAGATTGTGTGAAAAGCTACCACAGCTTAGTAATGAGGTACTTGAACGACCTTCCTCTGACGTCACTGGCCGTTTGAGCTATCTCTTTCCATTCCGGTTTTTAAAATGTAACTTGGTAATTTTTTTGAGATATTTAATTTTTGTTTTCACAAATGTTTATCTTTTGAGGAATATTATTAATTTATGCAAAAAAAAATATTTAGTCATCATGCCTATTATACTGTAGCGGCGGTCGATGTCCGTAACCCGAGCCGCGGTCTCACCCGCTTGCGCTTATGAACGTAATCACGGCCTTATGGCTTATATTCAATAATGTGTATGTGTAAAATACATTATACCATCATATGTAATTGCTTATAAAGGTAAAGCATTTGTAAAAAACCGTACTAGTCAGTTAGTCCAGTAATATTCGTAAGTACCTGCATTAGTGGCCGTGTTTAGTAGTAGGTAGGTAAGTAACGTTCATTTCTGAGCGCACAATGCGAAGCGCTACATGTTCCACCCCGCGGCAACAATGCCACTCAGCTGACAATAACCTGGAAACGTTTTGAATCGTATTTAACATTTGGAACGTGCATTACTGCTGAGAACAATGGCTCTAAGCTGCCGAAGCGGGGAACATCCACGAGCATTCAAATATTAATATTAGGTACGTAACAACGGAAAAAGCGTAGGGCGAGTGCGGGTGGGCGGGGAGGGCAGGACGTGAGAGGGGTTTAAAAGGCAATCCTCATAAAAGCTTAATATACGGCTGGAAGTGGAGCCCATGGACATTGTGATGGAACGGCGTCACTCGGACCTTAGGATCCTTCGTGATAACTGACGGACGGAGTAACGAGCGCCGTGTCACTTTCGTATAGGTGTTGTTAGTTGCCATGTAAAATTCTCAAAAGAAACAATCCAAAAATATTGTGTTTCTTTATAACAGGCAAGCTAGTAGTAGCTATAATGGTAGGTAGCTGTAAAATTCGAATATCTGGTGCAGATGCGTTTTGTGGCCTCAGTCCAACACAACAGCCCAGCATGCGGATAACGATGACGAATGTAAGCTTCTACTTGTTAATCTTTTCAATTGGGTTTTTGGTAGTAATTTTATTCAGATTTAATTTGAGTAATTATATTTTGTAGCGATCCGTTTCATGTCTCATTAAAAACGGTAAGAAATAAAAAATACGGGAACAAGAATGTTCTCATAATTAAAGTACAAAATCTTATTTATCTCGGTAATTTATTTGTGTGTTTTCCTCATTGACGAATAATTCTGTTGTAAACAGTTTCTTATCATTTTCCTATTACCTACACAATAAATATAATAGAAACATCAGGACGTAATTAAGTACTAGTAATGATTTCCTCATTTAGAGTAGTTAGTTATCTAAGAATAGGAAAAACGTACCAAAAACAAAGAAATAAGATAGATTCCTGCTTAAAATTCTGGTCGTGGTTTGTAGAGACGTAACAGCATTAAAGCCAGCACGTCCCGTGGCGGGCGCAGTGCGGGTGTAATGTCGGGTGTCTCTAACTACCGGCGGGTGTCCCGCCACTACCCGCGGTGAACCGTGAACCCTTCTACTGACAACACACACAGAAATCACAGCAGGCTTTCTACTCTTCTGCATTGTAATCTGACCTCCATAACATCACAAAGCTCGAGGTCGCGACACCGCGGACTGTGCGGACATGCTGGGTAGGTACATAAAAGTACAGTTCTCATCATAATGAGAAGAATACAAGTAGCACTAACTATACGTAGTAAATGTTGTCAAGCTTAAGGCGCTGAATGCTCCCAAATTGACTATTTTGAACGTGATTATCTCAAAACGTATACCATTTGGGTAGTTCTCATTGATGCTCAAATTTGATGGTCACGAGGTTATATTTCCTAAACGGCTTAAGATACAAACTAAATTTGTGAATTAAATGATGAAACATCTATTAGGCTACAACAGGAATAAAGCTTGTCATAATAAAAGCAAAAATAATACCTTAAATTAACACCAAATGGTCAAAAACGGGGTAATTTTTCGTGTTCTCATCGTGTCACACTGTCCGATGCAGTAAAACATTTGCTTACCACTTCACCAAATTTCACTGTATTTGTATGTAACATATACTAACATTATCGTAATTAAATAAACTTTACACTAAATAGTCTAAAATATATCTTTTCATCATTATTTTTAATTTAAAACAACATACGCGTCGGTCACGCGGATATGGGTTCTTTAAATTCGCGTGATATAACGGCTGCCGGTTAAACAAAACATCAGCAATCAAACACTGAGTGTGGTCCGGTCGAACGTCAGTCGTGTACTGGCATCGCAGACGTAAGACTTGTGGCTCAACGTGCCGGAAAAAAATAATATCGGTAAGCTTGTATTTGTTCACAGGTTTACCGATCACACGTGCACTACATTTTTTGGGCATTGTATTTAAGCAATTGAAATCAAAGTTAGCTCATCGAAACCCTAAAATGTGCGAGATATTTATGTAGTATTTGATTTAAATCGATACACTTAACTTTGCAGCAATTTTACAAAAAAAGGGATAATTTCGTCAGTTTCGTGTCATAAACTTCGTGGCATTTTAGTCATGAAACTGATTTTGGTCTATGAAACTGATTTTATGCATTCTTTTATTTAGAAATGTAGCGACTGGTGTGAGTTCATTGAAACAATTCTAGTTATTGTAGTATGACAGATGTAAGATAGTGTTTTGAATAATTATGTAAACGTGTTTTTATCGAGAAAAGATGGGTCATTTCGAACTCACTCATCATTCATTGTGATTAATAATCGTAGCCTAAAAATGGATGAGTTCGAATTGGTAGGTATGTCATGTTATCGCGAAAAGAGATGATCTGAACCGTGATAGCCTAGTAACTCTCAAGTTGGGAGAACCTTCCTTCGAAACTAGCATTGTATTATGTTTAATAATAGGTACATAAAGGGGAAGAGCTAGTAACAGTACCTACGTTTGGTAGGTAGTAGATTAAAAGATTATGGTTACATACCATTTTTCTGGTTTCCGGGAGAAGCAGCCTATTGCGAAGATTCCGGTAAGTAGCTAGGTAAAAGGTACCTATAGCCCAAGTTCACATTCTATGAACACTTTTCTCCACACACGTTTACCGTCGGATATTATGTACCTAAAGTATGTAGGTATTAGGAACTATCACCAAAAGGTTCTGAAATTATTAATAACGTCACGTCATATCACAACACTACCTATTCTTGACGTAAGTACGTATATAGGTACTAGGTAGGGAGGTAGGTACCTACTAGGTACATTTTGGTCCCCCCCTGCCAACATTTCAATCATACTTTAAATACTTTAATTATTTTGCTCGTAGGCCCGACTCCGAACACGTAAAGCTCATATTTCAAAGTTTATGGAAAAATCACGAAATCAGGAGTTTCTAATCCAAAAGAGTACCTAAAGATGTGCCAGATATTGTCTTTTGTAGTGAGATTTGTTTTTATATATAAATCGTTATAATATAAGTATAGATTATTTCTATTGTAGTGAAGGTTGTTGTTCTATTGAAAAAATAACGCAACTCATAAATAAATACACTTTTTAAATACTCATGATGCTTCTTAATTAATAAAGCTATTAATACGATAACTATCTGTTTTTTGTCAGCAGAGGCTTATTACCTATAATATGTAGTTAAGTGGATTAGTATTCGTATTTCGTAGGATGAACAAACTCAGGACCGAACTGATAATAATAATATACATAGTTTACCATTTGTTTGCCAGTTTAATTATGAAAACAAGATTACGTTGTTATTTTATGAACATTTAGTCATATAAACAGTAGCAAAACGTGAGAAAATGATAGCTGTAAAGTTACTGAGTCATTTTCGTGATCCAATGCGTCGCTTTCGTGGCCTCTAAAACTTCAAAACCATTTATCACCCAAACAAGACTTTCTATTTGATTAACTTATATATTAATTTACTCGTCTTATAAAGCGCTATAATTTACTGTACAAAAATATTTGAAATAAGCACAATATAAAATTGTACATGAAACTGACGATGAGAATCGTAAAAATGAGAACGAGCCATTTACAGGATTGAAAAAAATGCACATTAATACTGGTCATATCTTCTTTCCATATGCCGAAACCGAAACACGTTTACGAAAAGTTACCTCGATAGAAAAAAATCGTGAAGTAACCTCTAAAAAATCATTCAAACGTCCTAAAATGTTACATTATAATAAGACACCCCATTGAAATAAATCATAGTGAAAAGCTGTTTCAATGCATCCGTCTATAAGCTCATTTTTTTTTTCTTTTATAACTAATTATTTTTACCGAAGAATGGAAAAATCGAAGTGCAACGGAACGTAATCGCCATATTTTTGCTATGCATAAAGCGACCCTATAAGGTACAAAATAAGATTCAAGTTTGTCTGCTGTAATAAACGTGCTCGCATTGGGTCCTGTTAGGTAGCCAGATAGTTTTGTCAGCTACAATTGCTTTCTTGCCAAAATTATAAATTGTAATATCAACAAATAAATTCTGCATTATTAATTAGCAAAGATTCCTGCAATATTAAAGACTCTGTTAGAATTGAATAAAGTTAAAGTTAAATTATTACGTGGAGTATATGTACCTATATGCGTCGTCGAATGTTTGCTATTAAATCCGCTCCATACGCAAGCTCGACACGCGCCAAACAACAGCGCGTGTCGCGGCTTGTTTATCTATTAACGTCTAAAATTAAATATTTTGGAACAACTCCGCGCAATCAGCTGGAACTTGTCGCACGACACGCGGCGTGAGGCGACTGACTATTGAGGGCTTAATTAAAAGCTAATATCAATCGCACTTTCGGCAGAAACTAACATAGAAACTACTCGAGGCGCTGAAGTGAAGACGACTAGCGTTATTATACGATCGATCGCAAATTAACTCTACTGTATGCGCGTATCTTAGAACCATCGAGTGGAGACGCCTCGCCTCACATTAACGACATTTCAAACGTACTCGGCGCGGCGCCTGGCGTCGCTGATTACACGTTTTTGTCTCACTCCCAAGATTGACGGAGTATGTGCAAACTACCAGCGGATGGAAACTTAATGAGACATGGAAATTAGGTTAGCCTCGTCTCCGGAGCTCGACTCATTCGGCTCACGTGATCAATTTGCACGAGACTGAGTGGGCTAATTACATTCCTACATGAAGGAACTGATTTTATTGTGATTTATGACATTGAATTGCTATGAAAATACGTTGTAAGTAGTGGTAATGCGTAATGATTTGTTTGTCAACAATTTGCTAATACGCCGCCATCGCCGGCCGCCGCCCGTCCATTGTGCAGGAGACCACCCCGTTCCTTTATTCCGCGGTGCTTTGAGACTCGTTAAACGGTATTGTTCTCGAGTTATTTCAAGCCCTCTATGTATATTATGTATTGCTAAAGCTTTACCAGTACAATCATTTTGTATAGTTTAATGTCGTAAATGAAGTTTGCCGTGGATTATTTTGTATTTATTGTAGTTGAAAAAGAAGTGTCAGTGTTTTTTTTCCTGTTCCTGTGTAAAAATCATCCAAGTTACTGAGTGTCCACAAAATATCTACATTATAGAGAGATTATTGAGTGTTAGTCAACCGCAACTGACCACTAACACCTTCCTAAATTCATTTTAAAATCGGTGGGCTTCAAAGGGCGATCATCTATTCATAAGCGTGTCATGTAGTTTGCCTTCGCTCGGAGCGGAGCGGAGTGGAGTCATAAATGGCTGGGTAATGAATGCCGTTCTCGCTTCAATAAAAACTCGGCATTATATGATACAGGGCGGATTTATGCGCCGGCCGCGGTCGCCGCCACCCATTAAATCTCCCGACGAAATGTTTTAATATCCCAACTGGAGTGGAGTTCGCTAATGCCTTATTTACATTTTGCGAGATCGCGACAGGTGAGCGGCTCGGGGAGGGAATGGCGGAGGAATGCGGTTTGTGACTCTCCGCATACTCACGGTTAGCCTTGCTGGCTGAAGCCACTGCTGAAGTGTAACACCTACACATACTTTGATACCAATATGCATTATATTCATAAACAACTTTTTATTTTCTTGCACTGAGTCATGGTGTGTGCCAAAAAGAGCAAAAATTATTATAATGCCAAAACTAAATCTTCATATTCTTGGCGAAAGTAATCTGCCGTTTAAATATATTATAACGAAAATGCATAGAAAGGAAGGTCAATCAGTGGAGCGGAAACGATTCCCGGCGGCGAAATTTATTAGATTTCCCTTCACAAAGGCGGCGCTACAGCGCGAGCGCTGCGCTGCGGCTTGTATGTTAGTGTTGCTGTTATTAAAAGGACGAACAGGCAACCCCGCCGCCGCGCCACCACGACCCCGCTGAGGCGCGTCAAAGGTGCCGCATCATTGCCGCGCTCCACATAAAAAAAAAAACAAAACAACAACAAAGCATCTTGAGTATGACGTTTTAGTGCAAGTGCTCTTGCACCAGGTGCACCTCTCTAAAACACTAATGTCGTCTCAGAGCTAAATGAAACCATTGCACAAAAGAAAAGTCTCCCAAAACGTTTGAAGAAGACCACAAACCGTAAAATTGAATCTAAAGCCTATCAATCATTTACAGCACAGCCATGATTTTGGTAGATTATCACAACTCTATCTCAGAAAGAAGGCTTGAATCCCCAAAAGGAAAGTCATAGCAAAGATTTGTATTGCCAAGTATTTTGGAGCGGATTGAATCGAGCGAGCGGCGCGGGGCGCAACTCGCAAGGTATATTCATGAATATTGATGCAGCATCGTGAATATTCAGCGTGGTGACACTCGCAATTGAAAACACGTCGCAAAGTGCGCCGGCCGCCGCCGAGCCAGCTTCGTGTCGTGGCCAACACTGTCACCGAGGCACCACCACTCTACGTCTTTTATTTAACCATTTCATTCTATAACCATCTGCCACTAGTTTGAAAAGTAGAGTAATGTGTAAAGGTTTGTCTGCGATGATTATGAAGTAGCGTGTAACTCACGAAAACTGAAGACTAGATACTCGTTACCTAACCATGTTTTGAAAACTCTAGATAATAATTTAAATGTCCAAGCATGTTGTAGTAGATTATAAAAGCAGGTTGAATATAACCGGTTTAAATGATGCTGATTACCGTTCGCCCCGGTATAACCACATCACGCCGCCTTCACCACTACATCGTCACCTCGCGCCCGCGCTACACCCGTCCCTCACACGTCCTGCTCTAGCCACACACTCATAGGTCTCGTGACAGGTACACTCGCGAGGGTTGTGGGGGGGTTTCAGTATTTGTATTGGATACAGCAAGCGTAATAAAACGCGAGTCAGCGTCGACTGAGGTGAGAAGCCGTCAGCCTCGCCAGGTCCGGGCGGAAGCGCCGGGAACACCCACTAATGAAGCCAATTTGAATAAACTCGGGCACATGTCGAGGGCGGCGGGCGGCGGGGAGGGAGGGGTACGCGTGCCAATTAATTATTTCTTGTGTCCTGACTTACGCTCGCCTCCGTCTTTGAATGTAGTGATTAATCAGGTTTTTTCCCCTAGGTCGGGATGAATCTCCGGCGAGCGATCTCCGGGTGAGAGCGCGGGGCGTGAGGCAGGAATCTGGCCGGTTATTTATGTGTTTGAGGCTCTGGCGAGTCCGCCGCTGCACCCGGCGGTGCAGCGGCGGCACGTGCTATACCAGCTAGGCTAGTGCAAATAAGACCCGCTTACAATACTAAACCGTACCGACTGCTACAGTACCGCCCGCTCGCCCTGGACTTTGGGCGTTGGGAAATTAGAAAATCCACGAAAACTGGCGCGCCCAATTTCAGTCAAGTTTATTCGACAAGATTTATGCGGACTGGGATTGAAATTGTAATAGAAATTCAAACGTAATGCTTCTATATTTATGAAAGTCATTCGATCAATCATTGTAGGGGCACAGGTTTTTTACTAAACATGAGTGGATTAATGAAGTAGTCTACATAGAGATGTCTTAGGAATAGATAGAGCGAGGAGGGCGCTCGTTACGGAGTTCAAAAACTATATACTAAGTTTAACGTGGTCAAATGGTAGCTCTCTCATGCAAAAAACGTATCCAACTGCCGGAACGTAATGCTACATGATAGGACTGCAACGCGAGAAAAACGCGATAAGTCGATGAAGGAATGAAAGGCACACGCGCGGGGACGAGCGAGATTAGCGCAGGCGCCGCGACGGTGGCAATTAATGGCGGACCGGCGCTGGCGGATTAATGACGGCTATCTGCCGTGTCCCTTATCAATATAAACCTCGTTACGTTCCCACGGCCGCCCAATTTGCCCGCTCCCAGGGAAATTGGAAAAACTACCGCCAGTCGGTCCGGCACTTAGGTAATCGGCAGTATTGAAAGAAAGAAAGAAAGAAAATGCTTTATTGGAAGGGTGACTGGCAGTAACATCGGCCGGCGTGCGTCGGTCTGTCACTGGAGCTCGGAGTTTGTAGGTTGCGGAACCGGCGTAAAGGTTGATAGGAACTGCTGATGATAGCTCATCAACCGTGATTGATCAAATCATCAGGCAGCATCACAGTTGATTTTTTATTATAATTATTATCTTCTATTGTTTTATTGTTTTAAACAACTGCAATTACAAATTACATAGTATTTCTTGCGCCTAGGTATATGCATAAATAAAAGGTTTTCCCATTTTGACCGGCGAGTGGTACCCCTTTGTATAACTATAAACATGGATCTCCATACTACGTACGTAGGTTGTATAGTAGCACTCGACGTGACCTTGCGTCCCCGCCCCCGCCCCGCACCGCCCCTCACCACGCGGTTGTGACCCGCAGGAAACGTAACCTTCGGGACTCGGGACAAAAATTTGCTCTCAAATCTAGACCGGAATTGAATAGTCCGCCTCTTGTGTCACATGATTGTGGAGATCTAAATGAAAACAATAATCTGTAATCGTTCTGTCTTGTTTTTGTTGTAAAGGACAACTTGGATAGTTTGAACGATGAACATTTGATATGTTAGTTGCGCTTATCTCCGGGGATTGTACAGTCATAGACAACTGATTAACACAATGTTATTGTCAACATTAACCATAGCGTAGAGTTATCCAACGTCTGATTGCTTCTAAAGGGTTTTCGCATCGTATCCTTTGCCCTCGTGCCCGGCGCTAATGAATCGTCTCCTAATTCACGTGCACTCACACTCCCCCCTCGCTGGCACTCGCTGGCCCTCGTCTACGACTCGCCGCATTTCGTTAAGTGGATTCGGTTGATGTACTTATGGTATGGCAGGAGAAAACGAAGGCGCCTCCGAAACTTATCTTTTTGTGTTATGTCTTACCTGATAGCTTAGTTGGTAATAGCTCTGCCTTCTGAACTATAGGTTGTTGTAGGTTCGATTCCCGCCCGGGATAAACATTTGTGTGATGAACATCGATGTTTGTTCTGTGTCTGGGTGTTAAATTGTATTCTATGTATGTACAAAAATATCTAAGTAAACATATTTACATCTACATGCATACACTACACTAAGTATTGTATCAGTTATCTTCCCATAGTACAACTTTTGCTTACATTGAGGCTAGATGGCGCTGTGTGAAACGTCCACACCACAGAGCAACGTTTTAGGAATATTTTTTTTCACTCTGTGGTCCACACAATATTTATTTATGTCATGTTTAGGGCAGAATTCCATTAAGTTAACTCGCTTAAATATTTAGAACTATTAAGGTAAATATTATAATTAGAGAATAGAATATAAAGTATGTTAGAGCATTCATAGGTTTTAATTAATATCAAAACATTTCTAAGTACAATACAATTAAAATAAAATCAAAAATGATTTTATTATCATTACTGCATATTTAACTTAAAATCTCAGAACAGGCGAGAGTCTTATGCTATTTAATAAGTGAAGAGAATGTACATAAAGTACACGTCATATTCCGGTGAAAATTTATTTTTGACGTAGATAGAATATATTTATTATGACTGCAGGTACTGTAGGTATTATATTATCTGTGCCGCAGTGTAGGACGATTTCCACATACTCATGCCAGATTGAGGCATGCACTTTTACAATACGAAATTGATAAACATGAAATTCGATTTAGCGACGTCCACTGCGGCCCCACGGGATTTCACAAGCTCGCGATAGGAGTTATACCCTTTATAATCAAAAATAGTTATCAAAAGGATTTGCAATTTATGAAAATACCTATGTTTAATAGTTACACACTCAAATCATCAGCCGAAAAACGTCTACTGCTAAACGACGCCCTTCCCTAACACCACTTTGGGCGCTCATCCGCGGGGGTCGCCACAGTAACCACGCTTGGCAGACGGCTTGGTGATAGCAGGAGAGTTTACAATACAATACAATACAAAATTCTTTATTGTACACCAGACATTAAAGATACAGAAAATTACGCACTTAGATCTATATAGTACAATAGACTTATCGCTAAGAGTGATCTTTTTACGTCCCAACAATTTAAATTTCAAATGTTTGTAAAACTGGTCTCCACAACACAGGGAATCCTAGTGTGGAGATCAGGGCTCGAATAATGATATTATCTACTCACCTGTCGGCCAAAATTATGATCTTTGTTTTGCTTTTGTTTTTGATTAAGTGTAAGTAATATACTTAAGTTAAGGATGATATTGTTATCATTGCCATGTATTTTTCGAAATAAATCTTATCTTATCTTATCTTATCTTATCTTTCCAGTCAACCTTTGGATGGAAAGATTTATTGGAGAGATAGAGGTCGATGGTGCAAACAAATTAGGTAAATTGAGTAAAATAAAAATTAAATACTACCTGCATAAATATTTATACAATATAATAAATATAAATATAATTAACAACAGACTAGTAACATTTTTAGAAAAAAAATCCCTCTTCTCCCCCTGGCAGTTTGGTTTTAGATCTAAGTTGTCTACAGCAGACGCGGTACATCACTTAACTAGCTATGTCACCGAGGAACTTGGGAAAGGTAATAGAGTAACAGGGATTTTCCTCGATCTGGCCAAAGCTTTTGACACGATATCCGTTCCTATCCTTCTGCGCAAACTAGAAGCACTAGGAATTCGAGGCACTGCGTTGAAACTCTTTGGTGACTATCTTCAGGCTCGGTATCAATGTGTCAAAATAGGTTACATCATCAGCACCGACATGAAAATTCCTCCCTTTGGAATTCCTCAGGGAAGCATCCTTGGCCCTACCCTCTTCCTGGTATACATAAATGACCTCTGCAATTTAAGTCTAGAGCATGGCAAAATAATTTCATATGCTGATGACACCGCTCTAATTTTCTCCGCCCACTCCAGGACAGACGTACATAATTACGCGCAACGAGGTTTTAATGTAGTAAATAACTGGCTTAAGAGTAACCTACTAACACTAAATGCTGATAAAACGAAATTTATGTGTTTTTGCATGCGTAAAATACAGGCGCTCTCAAACAATAATCAATTACGTGCACACTCCTGTGATAATACCCTGCCTGACGCGTGCTCTTGTCCACTGATTGGTAAAACTAATTTCATTAAATATCTTGGCATCATAATTGACGACACTCTTTCTTTCAAAAAACACATATCCACGCTAGCAAACAGAATACGTAAGTTAATGTTTGTCTTCAAAAAACTGCGCTGTATTGTGGATAAAAAAATTAACTATACAAATCTATCAAGCCCTGGGTCAATCAATCATTCAATACTGCATTACATCTTGGGGTGGTGCACGGAAAACCGTAATGATAACTATTGAGCGAGCACAAAGAGCTATCCTGAAAGTAGCCACTTCCAAACCATTCCTATTTCCTACACGTTTACTGTATGAAAGTTGTAATGTGCTAACAGTGCGTCAGCTTTTCATATTGCACACTGTCCTAAAACAGCACACCACTTTAACGCACAATGCTGACCTTACTAATACTAAGAGACGGAAAGATATTGTATGCACGTCACTTTCTGAGTCAAAGTTTGTTTTCACAAACCGATTTTTTGCTTTCTTAGGGCCTTTTCTCTACAATAGACTAAATAAGAAAATATTCATTTACGACCGTAATTATTTTAGTGCTAAATTAATAGTTGCTGAGCACTTACTTTGTCTGTCCTACGATGAGACAGAACTATTATTTAATATTGACAAATAAGTACCTACATTAAGTAGTATCAGTAAGTTAAGTAGTAACATTAACTTAGGAATTAAATTAATTATGTTATTATTGTAACAAGTGATTCTAACTCGATTGTTAGTTTTATTTTGTTTTAAATATTGTAAATAATTCTGTTACGTCACAGTCACGTATATTATAATATTAGCACTCATGCCGCCTGTAAAACAGGTTTATTCCTAGTGCAGGCACCTATTCGTTGTAAGACTTCTATTAAATTTATAAGGTTTATACCTATTGTATTTTACTTGCTGTAATTTCTGAATAAATTATTATTATTATTCACTCAATTATTTATATTTCTTAAATTTATTATTATTATTATTATAAATTAAATATAATAAACTAGATAATATAATATATGAATAAATAAGTTTAATGTACCGAGAATAATGTTTCCGTCAATTTTTTTTTTCTATTCCTTAGATATTTCCTTAGTTGGCTCTTACGGCACCCCCGGGGTGAGATGGGGTGGTCCTATTCGCAAACCGGGACCACGCGGCGGATCTAATAGATAAGGTTCAATTTATACAAATCAAATGCAACACGTAACATAAGCGTTACGTGTTCGGTACACTACTGTGGACAGCACTACGATAACACATGTTGAGGCCCCACAGTAATAAAACACAATAAATATGACCTCGTAGCACGTATCGTAGCTCGTAGCGTAGCGGCTACGACCTACGACGTTGAACACTTAAGCATCGATTTGGTACTTCTTACTTATCTTGTTTTCTAAAGCTCTTGTGGTTTCCGGGTCGATCTTGTATATAAAATCACTCGTGCATTAAGTTTGTGAACCATGTAGTTTTCTTTGATGGGGTGCGTTCTATACGGCAAAAACTGGCAGCTGATTTCTTCGGTTCTCAAACTTAGATGTACTGTTTCATTTAATTACACTATCGGTAGGTTTATTTATTCATGTTGACTTCACTAGCTATCTACTACGGATTTCTTTTATATGTTGTTTTTATAGGTGGAAACTTGTGATTGGCCTAGTTTATTTTCTATAATTATGTTACTTTATATTGTTTATTTGGCTGTAAGTTTTCCTATGATGAAATAAATAAATAAATATATTAATAAATAAATAAATACAAATATAAATAAATAAATAAGAAAATAAATAAATAAATAAATTATGATCAGGTGGTATTGTTGCAGGTGAAGCGTCGAGCGCGCCGAGCCTCGCCGTGTCCTCGCCGGTGCGGACGGCGCCCGCGCCGCTCTCCACACCGGTTAGTTTTGCAACATAATATTTCACTACTAGTATAGACTATCCGCAAAAGCAGACCGATATAGCCCTTAAAGTTAGCAAGTTGAAATGGCAATGGGCAGGCCACATCACTCGCAGAACTGACAACCGATGGGGAAGAAAGGTTCACGAGCGGCGACCACGAACCGGAAGGCCGGCCCTCCATTAGGTAGACCAACGACCTGGTGAAAACCGCGGGGAGCCGATGGATGCAGGAGGCGAGCAGCCGCTCAAAGTGGCGCTCTCTGGGGGAGGCCTAGGTTCAGCAGTGGACATCTACGGGCTGATGATGATGATGATAGACTAGTGAAATTGCTGGGCAAGTGAGACTTTATGACCTGATTACACAGTGTAGTAATCTGATTACTAGACTGTGTGATATCTCAGGATGACGTGCGCAGTGCAGTGTCATGCGAAACTTTTGAAAGTTCCGAGTGACATTGCAACTGTTATTGGCGGCCGTGTCGCTTAACATCAGGTGAACGACTAGCTCGTCACGTCACGTTTGCAGATGCCCATGAAATATTACAAAACAGGTAGGTACATGGTAACAGATCCATCTTGCATGATCCGTGAGGCAGACAATGGCCAATACTTAACTGAAAAGGCTATAGTAGTGGAGTTAATAAGACAATGACGATAAAATATCGCTTGGGATCGTCTAAAGGCTACCCCCGCCCGTTTTGTGGAATCAACGGCGGGGTTTCCATCAGGTAGTGTTGGTTTTGTTAGGATGCGCATCAATCAGGCCTCCACGCTCATTAGCACTGGTCCTAATGAGGCGCTGGAGGTGAATATCACTTTATTTCCGAGTGCACGCGCCAGCGGCCGGTAATGGCGAGCGGACCGCACGGCCGGCCGGCGCGGGAGACCGCACTATCATGGCTGTCCTATACGTTCTAATGTACTACAATATCTACTAAATAATGGAGCTAAGAGCAATGCAATTTAGCTTATGCTTAGCGGGAAATATTGTGTGCTGAACTGGATTGTTAGGTTTTTCTTTTTGCACAAATAAACTTTACTTCGACATCGCTTCAATGTGTCGCCAAACGTTAAACTTAGAGAAGACGGGTCGCAATGGGATTGCCGTTCTGTGCTATGACAATAATTGTTATATGTTCAACGGCACCACACCGACGACGCCGTCGCCCTAATTTATAGCGGTACATCAGCGGGCATACAAAACCGATGTATCGCCTTTAATGGGCTGAAATATACTCTGATTCGGCTCCGCGAATATAAGCGAGTGTAAATTGTAGATAGACCCCATAATAATATTTCATAACCGTTTTTCGATTTAATAGCGCACCAGTAAAGTTGATACGACCGTAAAAGCGAGCCGTGTACCGCATAAAGTCCGCCAGTCCGTCTTATAAAGGAACTACGAGTTAGCGAGATTTTATCCACTTACAGTTATCTGTCGTTTATTTTATGTGAGCGTTCGACAAGTCAGTCGGTTTGTAATGGGTCGGCGGAGCGGAGCGGGAGCGGGAGCGGGCGGTCACTCGTATCTTTATTACGGTCGAACTCAATAACCTCTGCCGGTTTACGTCCCATCACAAGTACAGTACAAGTATCATATTTCTTTATGCGCGAGCGACGCGCGTCCCCCGGGCACGCTTATCGCCGCCCGCTGCGGTCCGGTGCGGTGCCGCGCGGCTGCCGCGCCGTTATCGCCGGCGACGGATCCCGCGGGGCTCGCTGGCGGCGGCTGCGACTACGATCCATCACACTCCATCACTACGTCATCGCTGTAGTGTACGCGAACGAGATAAAATATTTCCTTACTGCCAATATTCTGTCCCTTGATATATTGTGATCACCGCGTAGGTGCCTACTAAAAATATTTTATAGCAGTTGGCTTAAAATTTTGTTAATATCATGTGTGCTTTGCCAGTCAGTGTGTGGTGCGACCCCGCAGCAGCGCTCGCCACACACTCCGGAAGTTGCGAGTCCACCACGATCCCACCACCCCTCACTCCGGATAAGTTGCAGAGCGTGCCGAGACCGGAGTACAATATTTACGTATAGAAACCGCATCGAACGCTTCGCTACAAAGATTAAAACATTTCGAGATCTCTCAACACTGAACTTTATCGTATTTGCACAAACTTTCATCGCGATTTACTTTACCAACTCCTCGTCAAACAGAAACATCGAGGTTTATCTAAGTGAGTTACGAACCGATAAAGTAACGATTGAACGGAATTTTAATTTCGAAGTTTCTGGGTGACTTCATGTGTCATCTGTTTTCATAGAATCGAGAGTGTCCTTGATAGCACAAAGACAGTATGATGGTGGTAGATGGTGGCGTTACGTCGTAGAAGTTCGGGACTGAGATATCAGTTTGATTTGTGCGTCCAATTTTGGAGTTAGCGCGCACGGCGCCGCAGTAAAAAGCATTTTTCACCCGGTACTCTTATTGTTCGGTAGATCACGCATCGAGCCGCACTAAAATGCATCTGCTCCTCCAATATTTTCTCCCTCGCATTAAGTTTTCTCTTATATCACTTCAACGGTGAAAGAGAGCCACAAATTCACACATCGTCTCACGTGCGAATGTGGACGTCGCCGATAACGGAGAGCGGTCTCGCGGCGGCCACGGGAATAATCGTTGGGAGTTATACAATTTAATAGTATTCCAAACGACTTTCATCTTCGAATTTCATTCTCACAGGTATGTGAGTACTTACCCATTCAATAACTTTATTATCATCATAATATAAATGACGGGAAAAACGCACAAGACAAAGGCGGACTACTGAAATAGGAAAAGGTGGTGCAAGTGAGTAATAAATCGACTCCCCCGGCTGATTAACCGTACAAGTTGTGTCGCGTGGCTCATTGTCCGGCGCGGGCCGGGCTGGGCCGGGCGTGGGCCGGCCGGGAGTTAACAAGGGACGTTTTAATTAAGTCCCGCGATAGTTTTATCAGCGCGGCGTTCTTTTGTCGCGTCACCTCCCTCCGTGTTGTTCGGACCAACCCGTGTCCGTTGCTTGAATTAGTTTTAATTTAGCGTTATCGGAACTGTGACAATGGTGGCGCTAATTTGGCGGAGATGTGTCGTCCTGATAACCGTCATTACACCGGTTAATGTACGCATTATGTAAGGAATAGGACACGGGCGTTGGTGAGACATACAATACCTTATACAGTCACACCTACAACTCAGCGCGTAGAGCGCCAGCGAAGACGTTCAACGCGGGGCAATTATACACGTCGGAGCGGCTGTAAAATCAGCCCAACATAAACCATGTTTTTATGATGCTTTATGTAGGTATTCAATCACAATTTTAATGTACTGGTATTTTAGATCGCCGGTAGCTCGTAACCTGTGGTCTGTTTGAAGTTATTCGGAAGAAACTGAAGCGTGTTTAGTGTTAGCCAGGCCAGTTTCGGCTCCTCATGCAACAGCATGCTAGTAGCTCTACAGATAAATTGTAGAGCCTGTAAGTGCTATATGGTAGCTGACCTGATCATTGTACTTGGCAGCAGGCGTGCAATGGTCCGGGCGCATCGTGGACGTGGAGCGCGCGGTCGGGTGCGGGCGGAGCGGGGGCGGGCGCGGGGGCGGGCGGGCCGCTCGGGCGGAGCGCGTCCGCCACGCTGCGAGCCGCGCCCGACCTCAACGTCGACGCTATCAAGGAGAAGCTGCTCGACCATCGCATACCAGAGTCCTGCGTCTAGTCTACTGAAGCAACACAAGCGCGACCGCTGCTCTCTCTACTGCGCCCTCTAACTGAACTTTTTAGAGAACCTAAATATTTTTGTTTTACTAGCAAAATGGTCTAGTCAAAAAAATGACAGCTAGAATGATAAACCATTCTATCGCTCTCAGTTTTTTGTGTAATAAAAAGATGTCTGACCGCGTTTTCACGTTTTTGTTGGGTCGAAAATATAAGTGCTACGTTCTCCCATATGAAAAAGAGAATATATCGCTGTGATGTGTTATTTTAAAAAATAGGGGCAGTTTTAAGAGGAGCGATGGCGACGTCACTGTATATTACTTGAACACGTTGTCCTGTGTAAATGTCGTAGGTAGCCTGTGGTGTGGGCCGCAGGCGGCCCGCTGCGTGCGACGCGCCGCAGCCGCCGGTAATTGCACCTAGTTTCTATAATGCGCAGCAATGAAAATGATAAACGCAGAACATTTTTAACGCTAAGTGCAACCATTAAAGAAACTTGTTTAACGTTATTCCAGAATCTCATTCCAGCTAATGGCGGAAGTTGTTTCTTTTATTCCCGGAAGATATAATATTTACTGTGAAGCGTAGAGCGCGGCGGGCGCGCGGCGGCGTGTGTATAATAACTTAGTTAAATGAATTCTGTGATGTAAATAGTAGCCAGTAAGCGACTGAGTCTTTACCACTTTTTTACATGTCTACCAAACTAGATAATAAATTGGTCACCGCATGGGTGTATCTTACGTCACTTGTATAAATCTGAGTTTAATGTAAATACTGTTTGTACTTGATCTCGAGGTTTTATCGTCGGCTTGGTGCGGGGCGAGCGTGAGAGTGAGTGCCGCCGCCTCTAATGTACAGGTTATTAAGTAAATTCTACTAGATTTGTAAGTCAATGGTAACCCATCGGGACGGAGGCTTCAGATTTAGTTTGAGGCGAGCAATCGTCGAATTATAATGATCTGTGGCGCCACGTGTAGAGGAGTTGATGCTGCGCCTTGAAAATTAATAACTTGAAAGCTCCAGACCACAGAGCAAAAAAAAACGCTTTGTTTCCATAGCTCTGTGCTCCAGACGCATAGACGCTTCTCCTCCCACTAATTATTGTAAAATATAATATTTTACAATCATGTGATTACAGATTACCATTCCATCGGGCTTATTATAATTTTGAAATTCACTTGCCAAATGAAAAGCAGACAAAACGAGCTGTTTGTTTCAGTTCAAATTGTAATTCTCCATTTGAATGTAGGATTGTAAATAAATAAAGAATCATAAGTAGTCTTATTGCTACACACTTTGGTTGAGCTCGTGCTTGCGGTGTTTTAAGGTTGAATCTTTGATTATTGTTTGATCACGCGGTCGTGGGTGTTGAGTTTATATCAATTTAAACATATCTTTGGAAACGAATCGTATCAATGAAACTTTTATCATATTGTAGATAGTTATTATAATAATAACGAAACTGATTGTTTCACATCTATGACTAATTTAATTTCTGACAGACTGCCATTCCTGAATTACTGTAAATATGAACATTTAAGTTAGTTCTAAGTAAGTACTACCTAAGTAATTTGTTAAAAGTTAAAAACAACTCAAAGAGTTCGCCCTACTGTTGACATTATTTATTTTGGACGAGAAATAAAGGTTGTCTTGAAACTAACTTGTATTTTATTTTTCTTCGTGTTTGTTAAAAAGTTTTAACGCCGTATTAGACATTGAGCTGGATTTAATTATATCTGATCTCTCGTCTATTACAGCTACAGGATCGCATTCAGTTTTAGGCGAGTCAGTTGGGCGGGGCTTATCTATACATTTATAGGTAGCTATATAGCCTTAATATTTTGGTTTTTATTATTTAATTTACCCATATTTATAAATCCTCCAGAAGATCTATGTCATAGGATGCAATTGGACGGAGACATTAATTGCAGTAAATTTAACTTAGAACATTAAAAATTAGTGGACTTTTATTGTTAATTCATGATTCATTGGTACATTTCTATTTTTTTCACACTTGTAGCGACTTGAACTTTATAATTTTAGTCCACAAGAGTACTAGTGGCGCCATCTGTGTGTGCTACGGAGAACAGCGCTCTACGGTTAGCAGGTAATCCTAAACTAATGTGGCCACACGTACAACTCGCACATACGCCTTGTTTTCTTTATAGTTTAGTACAGGAATAAGAGCATAGATGTCACTTCATACGTAATATTGGTATTATTCTGTATTATTAGTTTAAGTAGAGCACAGTGTGCTCTATATCTAATGTAGAGCAAACAATTAATTATTTGTTTCATTATTTTGGTTGGTGTTTTGCTTTACAATATTATGAGAATCTAAAAAAAATAAAAGGAGAGAAAAGTCATCACTCTAGCAGTAGCTCAAGTACCTACCTACCTACCTATACAGTACCGATGAGTAAATAAATAAGTGAAGTTATATATCACTTATTTAAAGTATTTGCGTAAAGTATAGATGTCCCAAACATTATATTATTAGCAAGTCGTTGTCCAAGTGCGTCGGTCGCCCACCTCTCTTCCGCTTCAATGGTTTATACAGCGCACATAACGTACATACTATTCTATGGTCGCAACGCATCACGATTTGCGGGAAACCACAATGTATCTCCAAGCTGGGGGACGGCTTGACTCGCGTGTCTGCTATTGCTTTTGTCCCGGTGCAGTATTCTGATCGTGCAATTGAATGTCTACATATTTATAATTTGAAGATGGATCGGGGGAAATATAACCTTATTTTGCTCAGAGTATACAAGAGCAAGCTATGTGTACTCTAAGATTTTACTCAATTATTATTTAGATTTCGAAGAAAATCTTTTTCCCAGATTCACCAAGACTCAACGAAATGTGAGCAAACGAAGTAATGTATTTGCAAAGTCAAAAACTGTGTACAAAAACTGTGTAATAAACGTTGATGCGAGCGCGTTAAAGCCGGTATAATCATCGAGGTATTAGCCGTATACCCAAAAAATACATTTTGCTGACATTACAAAAACAATTCTACTATTGTCGTGGACCTTAGTTCGTGGTAATAAAGCTCATTATAGACTAATCGTGTGTAAAATAGAGTGAGCTGGTGCGAAAGACACGGCGGCGGCAGTCATTACCGCGGCGCGAGGAATGTATCGCGGGGGGCTACTCAGGATTACGAGGGGTTGAGGAGGGTGTCGGTGCTCACATACTTTTATTATAATCATCATCAGTCAGATGAGCTTTGAAACGTTAAAATATAGGTAGAAATACAGAAAATAGGACGGCTATCATAAACATTAAAAAGGTGTAAGTAATCATTTTAATATTTTTAATTATTACAGCTACTTTATGTATACCTACTTCCTTACTTTATTATCAAAGATTCGTAACAGTGATAATTTTCAGGGTTAAATAGGACCGTAAAGGGTTTTGTCTTTTATCGGACCTTCATTTTATGTATATTTTATATCCTTGTAACCATTGTAAAACAGGTAACTGGTCGTGCGTGTTCCACAATGAAAATGGCAATAAATAAGTGACGATGAGAGGTAATCACATTTACAGTATTTTACAGCGGGACAAAGGTCGCCGCCGCAGTAAACCGCGAGAAATGTTTGCCCTTCAATCAGCCCATCACCGTGATTTTAATTTAATTGTTTGCCTTGTTTACAGCCAACCCCTGCCCCTAACCAACCACAATATTGTGACGAGCAGTAACTCAACATCACACAAAGCGAACCGTTGATACTGCCTCTACTTAATGTTCATAGGTGTAGGCCGCGTGCTCGTCATAACTGAGGATAAGAATTAGTTTGTATCGAGTTGAGTATCTGCTGGTAATTTTTAGTGCGTCGGCCGCAACGCCCGCGCCGCATTACTGCCAATAATGCCAATCAGTCAGTGCGCTGTGTTTGCGAATACAAAATAATTAACAACTTATAACTTCTCTCCAATCATGTGGTGATGTTATGGATGATTATAGGAGTAATAGTAATCACTAACGGTGTACTACAGAGTGTCTAATTATTTTTCTCTAACACAAATACTCTTGCCCTTTGTAGCCCTATAGCACTCTATAGCTAGAAGGATACTATGGACCCAAATATGGACCATGTTGTTCTATATTATTATCTGGTGCGTAGCATCGGGGAAAACTTCCCAAAACGCAAAAAATAAATCTCTATACCTATTTTAGTGTATCGGGATCTACATGATAGACAATGGTTTGTTGAGCCATGACCAAAATTCCTGATGACTCCTAGTACCTAAACCTTAAAGGCTAACTAAATGAATAGTTGAAGGTCAAAGCGTGCCCTGTACAACCATTTATCTCGAAGATCCCGCCGGAAGCAGGAAAAACGTAAGTATAAGTACCTACCGGCCGCGGGCGCGGAGCCATCCATCTACCGCGATGGCTCGGGGCCGCCACTCAATATTTCAATACAGAATAAATAACATTCTCCTTGCTATCTATTACCTACCCCCCACCTCCCTCCTCCATTCCCTTGGTACTCGGGATGGGAGTAATCCTGCTGGAATAAGGCACGTGACTGCAGCCGACTCTTCATCTTTTATATTCTATCCAGTGTAGACGATTTCCATCCTAGCGGTGTGAAGGAATCGGAAGGCTTACCTATCATAGAGTTATTTCATATTCAAACTAATTATGTAATGCGCCGACTATAAGTATTATTTATTCCTCATCGTGTTTTATCTACTTGTAACGACTTTTTTGTTTTGTTTTGTAGGCAGTCTGATGATAAAAGATTTTATTCTATTACACAATACACAACTACAAAGTTTTTCATATTCAAGATATTATTTGATAACTAAAAACCTATTAAAATGAAAGCCTTTTTTGCAAAAACCTACATCGCTCGAACTTTTGTAGAATCAATCATCAGTAGCGAAATTATAGGATTGATAAATTACTAAAATATGTTATGAAAATCAAAATGCAAATAATATAATAAGTTAACGTATATTAATTAATAAAGACCATAGATTTACTCCATATTAATACCGATAAGTTATTAAATCTGTTACAATAATAATTTTAGTATAATCAATGGTTACTGTACTTGTACATTATAATAAGATTTAAGTACTTATAACTTATTTTTGCGGTATCTAAGATGCTGTCAGTCAGCAGAAGTATGCTTAGTAATATAAGAACTGGTAAGAAATAAATCTATTACTGTCAAAATTGAGGCTATACCCAACTGGCTTAAAAATACAATATACTTTTTGAAATATAAAATTAACATAACATCGTATCTCGCATAGTTGCCAAGTCCTCGGTGGTGATTATCGGTCGTGTGTTGGTCGCGTGTCGATCAGTACACCTCGACGCTCTCTTGATGATGCACGGTGTCCTGGCGGAACATCTCCACGTCCGCCTGGCTGTCCGCGTGGATCACCTTCGCACGACCCTCCTGTTCATATAAATAGTATGAACATACAAAATTACTCAACAAATGGCAACAAACACCTAACGAGGCATCAACTACGTACACGATTTATCATCTTTTATGTGCTCTATAGGTTATTTTGTTTCTGACCAGAATTATGAAGAAACATAACAGAATAAAGCGGTACCTTGGGGTGCATGAGTATGAAGGGCAGCTCGGCAACCAGCTCGCCGCTGAGCGCGCCGAGGTACAGCTTCACCTTCACGCTGTAGCTCACCACGATGCCGAACGCGTCGCGCTGCTCCGGGTCCAGCAGCCTAGAATCATTTATATTATTGAAATTTTCAGTGGGTTAGGTGGAAGAGCGGGAAAAACAAATGACGCTAATAATACCACAAAAACTTTTAATACGTGGTAGGACTTTTCGTCTAGGTACCACACATTGCCAGTTATTCTGTCTTTTCCGCCAAGTAATAGTGTGTTGCAAGCACTACTGTGTTCTGGTTTGAAGAGAACTGTAGCTAGTGAAATTACGGGGCCAATGAGACTTCATCACCAGATTTCTCATTCAAGTAAACTGATAATTTGAAGTTCCGAGCGATACTGAAACTGTTATGAGCAGTCATGTCGCTTAACATCAGGGCCCGAGTCTGCTATTTCTATTGTGTCATAATAGGTTCATGAATGGTACCATAATGACCGATTTTGATACTAATAGTAGTCTACTTATGATTTGTAGACTACTATTAGTGTCAAAATCTGTCATTATGGTACCATTCATGAACCATTATGACACAATGAAAATAGCAGACTTCGGGCCCAGGTGAACGACTAGCTCGCCACGTCATTCATTCTCATTAAAAATTATATTTTTGAAAATCTATAATTTACGCCCGAATCTGGTCATGTGAAACAGTGATTGTAATGGAGTGTACTGACAGCGTGGTGGATGCGAGCGTGGTGTCGGCGCGCTTGAGTTGTCCGTCGAGCGCAATGCCGCGCTTGTCGCGGTTGGTGGCGAGCTGCGGCGTCAGATGCAGCACCTTCTGCAGGCTCGAGCCCGGCTGCAGCGGGCACCCGTCTCTGTGGGCAAGCGATGTACGTCACCCTCGCACTCAAACACATCAACTGGCCTTCTTGCGTCATTGGGACATAGCACCTTGATGATATTGAGTGACGAACCTTTGGATGACAAAGTGTGCATAGTTTATAGATATGGCTATATGATGGTGCAGGCTAGATATAATATTTTTTTTACGTTTTAAATATTCGGTGATACATTAAACGGTTACGTAGTATTAGGTACTAATTATTATACAATATGTGCTTCTGTTATAAATCTGATTACTAGCCTACCCTGATAAGAACTATAAAGTGACGAACCTTAACCTTATAAAATATGCATACTTTTAGTACCCATTTTTTCCTATCAACTTGCAGTTAGTATTTATTTTTATTTCGTGCATATACATCTTCTGGCTTAGTAGCAGAAAACGCAAAACATCCATAAAGGTGGAAGAGCTATATTTTTAACTACCCTGCACCCTCATCCCGGGTCATAAGGGCGGTAGATAAAAAGTTGTTTCTCTCCTGTTTTACACAGAATTTTGCCATCACCTATTGTCCCGTTCACACAAAATGTCTACCGCCTACATCGAGATAATACCCATGGCTACGGGTATTATTTCGTAGACCGCCTACAACACGGATAGAGACTGCCCTAGCTCAAGTCCTAGGCTCTTTCCATTAATAGTATAAAGGTTCTTACTGCGTGTCGGCGCTGGCAACGACGTTCCGGTACTGTCCGCTCTGGAACAGCATGACGTCGACTCCCTGCTGGATGCTCGCCTTGATCTTCTTGACCACCTTGTTGCTGTGGTTGCGCACGCACATGTTGATCGCCACCGTCTCGCCGTGCATGTACAACTGGGAACAAATATTATACACTGACTCCAAATCCAGTCCCAAGTCCAAGTCTTTGACACTAATGGAATATACCACAGGCCGTTAGACGATAAGAGTCTTTGAATGGAGACCCAGGGGCGACACAAGAGGACGAGGCCGCAAATCAGAAAGGAAAGGATGCCATCAGATGAAACGGAGGCCATGACTGGATACACTGGGCTCAAGACCGCTGGGAATGAAAACGGATGGAAGAGACCTACATCCAAGGTTGGATCACGAATAGGCCTCTATGATGATGATGATGATGACGTACCTACCTGTTTATCAAGCGTGAGCTCGAGTTCCAGCTGTCCCGGCGAGAGCACGAAGTCCTTGCGCACCACCGTGCATGGCTGCGGGCCCGGCTTCGAGGGCGCGTACTGCAGCTTGCGGATGCCGAGCGCTACCGTACTCCTGGACTCATGGAATAGATATAATCAGCAGCTAAAAAGGTACTTGTACTGTTGGCTTTAATAGTAAGCTCAAAGTTGCGCAACGAGCTATGGAGAGAGCTATGCTCGGTGTTTCCCTGCGAGATAAAATCCAAAATGAGGAGATACGCAGGAGAACAAAAGTGACCGATATAGCTCTCAGAATTAGGAAGTTGATATGGCAGTATGTAGGCCACATCGCTCGTAGAACTGGCGACCGATGGTGAAGAAAGGTTCTTGAGTGGCGACCATGACCCGGAAAATGCAGCGCAGGCGGGGGCCATACACTAGATGAACGGAGAACCGATGGATCCAGGAGACGGGCAGCTGCTCAAAGCGACGCTCTCTGGGGGCGGCCTATGTTCAATAGTGGACGTCTTGATGATGATGATGATGATGATGATGATTATTGCTTCTGAATATAAAACAAAAACACATAACATTCATAGAGCGCGATGAAAAAAATTGTATTGCAAAGGAGATATGTCCCTTAAATGAATGTCTATGTTCCTCAGACCTGCGGTGCGAGCGGTCGATCTCGGAGTCCCCGACGAAGAGTTTGACGTAGTAGTGCACGCCGCAGGGCTCGCCCTCGTCCTCGAGCCCCGGCTGCAGCGTGATGGAGCCGGGCGCGCCCGCCGGCACCGCCAGGCGGAACGGGAACGCGCTCTCGCCCAGCTTCTTCACCAGCCGCTCCTGCACACCTCACTCCTTGTACACATCCATAGACGAGTAGTAAGGTGCAAATACTATGACGGAATTAGGTGCGTTTCCACTAGAGATGTGGGAGGATGTGTAGCGAGGGATGTTTTTAATAAAAAACAATAGAATCGCGAAAAAAAACAACAACTCAAATACAACTTTCCCAATATGTTTTAAGATCAACTTTCGCGAGGCCACTCAATCCATTTTATTATGATAAGCAATTATTTTTTTAAGCATTTCTCTGATGGAAACGCATCCTTAAGCTGCCCAGAAAGTTACTCGTGATCGTGAGTGAGCTGAACAACGTAGCCTGATGTTAGAGAAAAGATATTTGTGATATGTTTAGTTAGAGCAAAGTATTCATCATTACAGATGACTCAAAAAGTTCATATAAATATGGAAATATTATACTTACAACTTGATACTTTAATCATGAGAAGAGAAGAAAATGGCACAACCCAAGAGACACTATGTTTAGCAGTGAGCAATAACGGGCAGATGATGATGATGATGATGATGATGATGATGATGATGATGACGGTAATGATTAACCAGCTGACCTGTGTTTTGGAAAGTTCATAGCTGCGTTTCTCCGGTGGCGGGTAAATCTGCTCGGAGGCGAGGAACAGCTCCTTGTAGAAGTTGAGTCCCATGACCTCGTCCTCCTCGCGGCCGTAGCGGAAGGTGCACACCACCTGACCGAACACCTTGCGCCCGCGCACGTACTCCTCGTCCAACAACACCACGCCATCTGGAACACGCCGCCACGTGCCCGTCACTGCTTGATGGCATGCTGCCACCGGAGATACCACACGGAGACCGCCTAGTAGGTATACTTTTCTATGTTCTGATTTCTATTGCGTTGTTATATCGTTGTCCTATAGTAATAGTAACCACCTAATAGTAGCCAAGTGAGAAGACAATGCTAATGACATTGCCTAAATTTTGTAAGCGATGTTTTCTATCCTGTTATTGCAATCGTATTGCGAAAAATTCTGAATAGAAAGTACGCATGAGATTTTCGCGAATAAGTTTACAATAAAGTTTACTTTAAATGATTTACAGAACAGCACGTTTTATGCAAATGCAAAAATGTGGTATAAGTAGGTCACGTTACAGGTGAAACAAAGCTTTCAGCGGGCGGCTATTAAAGTTGCTGGTATCTATTAGAGTCAGGTACACAACGCGCAAGAACTTCCCCTCATCGCTCTTCGCCGACCGACGGCGAGGCGAGGGGGCGGGGAGGTAATGAAACCAGCTGATGGATGACTGCAGTCTTCCATGGCGCATCCAACTTCACCAGTTCAATGGTTGCTAAGTGCAACCATACGAACTTTCTCACAACACAACACACCTATAGGTTCCACAAACGAGATATGATCGATGAAATCCCTTTTGCCCATGTAAAGCGTGACCTTGCCGTTCGGCGCACATTTTTTAAACACTTTGAAGTTGTACACCATGTTGAAGGCTCGCAGTGATCGGAGAGTGACAGAGGAGTATACTACTGCGGGTGCGATGGATGTTTCAGGTTATATACGGGATTATTAGCCGGTGAGGCTTCTGAGCCGCCGGAATCTAATTAGCGTTATTAGACCGGCGGCGCGGGCGGCTGTCCTCGTGGCGTGTCGCATCACCGATATACTCCTGCTAGCATGGTTTTGATTGGGTACTTTTCGACCAGACAAGAACCGAAGAATTTTTAATGATTTTATAATTAAATAATTATATAATTTGGAAGAGTGCTTTCTTTCGTAATAAAAATAAACTGTATCAACTATAAACGAATATTCTACTTAATCGATCAAGGTCGCGGTGCTATTGTTAGGGCTGCGCTCCCATCAACCCTGATCCGTGTCAAGGTGAGCGGATGCGATCGAGTTCCAGCTCGATTACGTTGACGTGTCGGCTCATAAAGCGCCAGGGTTTAGTATTTACTGTAAATTGAAAATTTGACGAGGTAGCCTCGTCCGGTGCCCTGCGGCTGGGCGGTCGTAAACCGGCGCATATTCGATGAGCCTCCGCGAGGGCTGCTCCACGAGGCCGGCGGCGCCTCGTAAACCTGCCGCGCACGGCTCTACCACTTTTCGCCCAATTTCACGCACTTACCATCAACATTTTATGTCCTTCCTGTGCATAGCTAGTGTAATAGTTGGTCTATTTATAAAGAAAACTTTACGTGCTCTCGATAGCTGCCAGGAGTGCCAGGTGGAGTGGACTTTATTATTCTGTATGATTTTACGTCAGTTACCTACCGTTTTATAGCTAAGCACGTTATGAGATGATGAGCAAGAAGGCTAAGTACAGTTACCTACAGTAATAGGTATATGGGGTTGAGATTTACAGGAATTGCTGTAAATCTTTTTTTATTACTGCATCCTTGCAACATTGCAATTCAACGAAGCTATCCTGCCAGAATGTTGACCACGCTATACCTACCGGCAATGGGCTGGAGCATTTGAACTGTCTATAAGCCATTGCGGAGTTTAATTTTTAATTTCCTGTTTCTTTTTAATGATCACGTTTTCTAAGGATAAATAGAGGGCTATATATATAAGCCAATGCGGCTATTATACAGTCCATGTTTCTTTGTCCGTGATTTTTTGTAGAAGGTAGTGTAGCTAGTTTAGTTTTATGGTTATAATAAATAAATAAATACGCCCAACGATCACATACATAGATCCTGGACCCTTACTAGGATTCCCTGTATCTAGGGACCCAGGAGGTTATTTTTCAGTGCACAAATACTTGTCCCGTCGTGGGAATTTAATGAAATGAAAGGAACGGAACGGAACGGAACGGAACGGAACGGAACGGAACGGAACGGAACGGAACGGAACGGAACGAATCGAAACGAAACGAAACGAAACGAAATGAAACGAAACGAAACGAAACGAAACGAAACGAAACGAAACGAAACGAAACGAAACGAAACGAAATGAAACGAAACGAAACGAAACGAAACGAAACGAAACGAAACGAAATGAAATGAAATTGTTTATTTGCACGAAATATGGTACAATAAGATGACAAAAAGAAAGTAGTTCGGCATATCTCACCAGAAACTGGCATACAAAAATTAATTGATTAGGTACACTGATATTATAAAAGTTAACAAATCTACAATAAAATTGTCTGCATAATTATTGACACATAGACACATAAATACCTACATAATTATCCTACATTAATAAAATACAATATTAATAAGATACGTCCAAAATTATAATATAAATTATCTTTCGTTATTCAACCACTATGTTAATCCCATTTATTCCAATCACAAATGTCAGATATTAATAATTAATGACAAAAAGAACAATTTCAACAGAGAGTCCACCATATTATTAGAATTCATTTACAATTTTTAAGATTAAAGAATTCTTTCATGTCATACAAAACAGTTTTCAGCTAACCACTTAAATAATTTCTGTTTGAAATATTTGCTAGGCAGCTCTCTTATTGACCTAGGAATTTTGTTATGAACTTTAATTGCCATAGCGTTACAGTTCCGTTGGTAAAGAGTGGTATTACAGTGGATTACTTTTAACATACTTGGGTCCCGCCTGGGAAATAACTGTTTAGGCTTTTGGAAAAGATCAGTATGGTCTTTTACAAAAAAAAAAAAAAAAACAAATTTTACAAACATGCTAAATCTGGGTGATCTCGTATTTGTAAAATAATAACTCGCCGAGGTTATGTTGAATATTACAAATATTACATAATTAGTCAGTCTATGTAGAGAGATCATGCATTCCCTATTAATATACCTATTAGAATAAAGCCAACAGGTTAGCTAAAGTTACTCTACCAGCTACAAGAGAGAACTCGGGTCAAGTTCCCGGCTCTCCCTGCCTGACCGTAGGTACTAACTCCACAGCTAACATTATTAAGTTATCAGCTTAACTTGAGTGACTTGTGGTGCGACCGCGGCCCGGCAGCGGCAGCGGCCATCACGCTGCGGGAACGTTCAATATTGCTAATAATCCAATTAGCCCACTTCCGATCATGCACACCTAAACTGGTTTACAGAACCTAAAAATACTGTATGACTTACTTAAACTTCAAATCCGGTTATAGGCTTGCATGAGCTCATAGAGTAGGTCTTTACTTGCAATCATCAGGGCGATTTTGAAAGGATCAGTATGATGCTACAAATCACTGTTAAAAGTTGGGAGTTTTTACAAGCATAGGAAAAAAGCTTTATTGAGGCTTTGATTACACCCGTAAAGAAGCACTTAGAAACTCTTTGAAGATTGAATGAGGACCTCAAACCTAACAAAAATCTTTTGAATCAAACCCATTTTCCAGGTATTGATTTTAAAATTATCTAAACATGGTTATTAGGTAGGTACAGTAAGAAATATATAGCAGGGGCACAACACAATACTTGCGCCATGAATACAAATAAAAACATGCGATGCAACCAAATAAAACAAAACACAAATAGACGCGAAGACGGCACATTCCATCTTCAAGCAAGAGTGAGTCACGCGGCCGTTGACCCGCGCCGCTTCACTTCGAGCTCCGCGGTCCTCTCATCCGTTGTCGCTTAGGTTCTAGTCGCTTCTACTTGCTCCACTACTGTCCCAACATTACCTAGTCCTCCTGCCATAATAGCTTGAAGAAAACAAATGAAGGCGTGCGTCGAGGTTGTACCGTCATTGTGGTGACGTCATTGTCTAAGGCAGTCCATGTGTCGGCGCACGCGTCTCCCGCGCTCCGTCGCCGGCCTCCGAACTCTCTAACTGTAACACTCCGTGTCTTGAATTCGAGGTGTGAGCACCTTTATACTACACGTTATTTGTCCTGTTTGATGATGGTGATTTGTGCATAGACAATTGCAAGACAAAGTTTATCAAAGTGTTATTGGATGCGCGTGAGTTTCCAATCGTATCAGTGAAAACATCGTGTTGCCGGAGAAATCTGGTGGAATGCGCGCGGTGCATGTGAGTGTACAGTGTTTGTTTACAGTGACGTGACCCTGCGCCGGACAGTCGAGTGAATACCGTTACTAGGTGAGTTTCATTAATAACTACGTTATTCATTATACTAACGCAAAAGGAAGCCGTCATACAACGTTGTTTAATCGGATATTGATGAGCTACTATGTTAATACTCAAACGGAGATTGAATGTTCCAATCGGCGATAATAAAGATACCTTTAAGAGAACAAATAGAACCGTACTATAATCAAACTCATGATGGATGCAAGAGGCAAAAAGTCGCTCAAAGTGGCGCTCTCCGGGGGAGGCCTATGTTCAGCAGTGGACGTCTTCAGGCTGTTAATGATGATGATGATGATGACTAATCAAACTACACTACACTTACAACTTCCTGCAACTGGAAGCCAAAGTAACGCATTTGCAAACAGCTGACCATTGCTTTGCCAGATATTCTGCCGCCAAGCAATGCAACTGTCTTCCGGTTTGAAAGGCACTGGAACCAGTTAAATCAATGGGAATAATTTCAACTTATGTATTAATAGGTGTCTAGACTAGACTTTACCAACGCCAAATGCCAACTGTAGCGATGTTTACAAACCGTTTCAGAGAGCATGAGTGTGTTGTGAGAGCAAAGTCTCCTCGAGCGGCAACCATGCAGGGCAGCCTCGCCGCCGACCCACCTTCGGGTAAGTACTGGGTACTTTACTGTTAAAAGGTACAACTAGTTGCAATACAACGACTGGTCTGATACCTCAGTTGGTAGCTACTATTTTAATATCTGTGGTTGGTAGTAACTCTTCCATCTGAACAGCCCCCTATTACGAACCAGCTAGCAGTGCTGCTGAAGCGCGTCTGCCGCTGAACTGCTATCAATTTTCATACAATTTTGACAGCAGTTGAGGGGCAGACTAGCGTCAGCAGCTTTGCTAGCTCAATCGTAATATGGGGGCTGTAAGATGTGGACTCGATTCTCACTCAGGACGAACATTTGTATGATGAACATCGATGTTTGTTCTGTGTCTGGGTGTTATATTGTTTTCTAAGCATGTATTACAAACAAGGAGGCGGCGGGTTCGATTCCCGCGACAAGACATGTATTTGTGCACAGAAAAAAAGCGCAAACACTTGTTCCGTGTTGTTGTGGGACTAAAGTCCTCGTAGTTCGTGGGTCCTAGATACAAGGAATCCTAATAAGGGTCCAGCTACTATGTACCTATGTGATCGTTGGGCGTTATTTATTTATTTATAAAAAAAAACTATTTTAGTATTGAGTTTTTCATGAGTTTGATTCATTTTAAATATTATTTCATGAGGTCGGTCAAATAATATTTAAAAAACTATTGACATATTTTTATATAATATTCCAGATACTGGTCATGTTAGCACGTTGTATCCCATCAGTAGACAGCACCCATGATGCGTCCTCTCCGTGGTATTCCAGGCGTGGTGGAGCTCCGCGAGGACGTCCCGCTGAAGGCGGGCGGGGGCGGGGGCGGGGGCGGGGGCGGGGGCGCGGGGTGCGCGGGGGCGTGCGCCGGGGGCCCGCGGCTGCTGGTCGCCGCCTTCTCCGTGCTCACCGCGGCCATCACGCTCGCACTCTTCACGCAGATCTACTACGGAGACTACGAGGTGACACACGCTCTTCTACATGGAACACAACTGGTGCAGCAGAGTTTCGTTGGGGTGGTGAACGTTCCCACGGAGCTCTCCTGCTTTCTTTTCATACCTGAGTAATATTTACAGTTGTACTTTAGAACGTATGGCCGAAAGTTTCAGTATTTCAGATTACTTTAAAATTTTTAGCTTTTAGATAATGATATTAGACCTAGAAGTTATTTTGTTCAACGTCAACTGTAAAGCCTGCAATGGTAGAACTTCTGGTGGTCTACCCTATAGCTAACTCTTTATTAGCAGAAACAGACCCTGATTTACTTACCTGTAACATTGTTGGTGGCAGTTTTTGATCCATCAGTTTTGACCACATATCGTCACATATACGCAACAAAATGCCATGCTACGTTTGAATTAAGAATTGGCTCTTAAGTTCAATTTCCGGAGCACATTTTTGTGTGCTTGGCGACAAACATTTAACTTGAATGCAATAATCAGCCAGGCATGTAGTACTATCGCTTCTCTGATTAATTAAGATCACATAGAAGCGATCACAGTTTACTTGATATTATGAAGACTCTATCACAAATTTTTTTTTGAAACGGGTAACTCGGGTAATGTGTCTTTATTACTCAAACTAACTACCTGCTACATTAACTAAAACTACTACTACAAATAACAATTAAACTGTAAACTAGCCAGAATGGCTTATAGACAGTCCAAATGCTCCAGCCCACTAGCGGTAAGTAGCGTACCCAACATGCTGGCAGCATTGCCTCGTTGAATTGCAATGATGACTGTATAGTAAGGAGGGATGTGAGTGCCTGCTATGACGACCGCGTGTTGTACGCCGTGTGTAATGTGTGTGTGTCAGGTGGTCCCGCACGGCAGCGTGTCGTCCTCGGTGGCGGAGTGCAGCCGCGCGGGCACGGACGCGCTGAAGGCGGGCGGGCGCGTGTTGTACGCCGTGTGTAACGTGTGCGCGTGTGTCAGGTGGTCCCGCACGGCAGCGTGTCGTCCTCGGTGGCGGAGTGCAGCCGCGCGGGCACGGACGCGCTGAAGGCGGGCGGGCGCGTGTTGTACGCCGTGTGTAACGTGTGCGCGTGTGTCAGGTGGTCCCGCACGGCAGCGTGTCGTCCTCGGTGGCGGAGTGCAGCCGCGCGGGCATAGACGCGCTGAAGGCGGGCGGGCGCGTGTTGTACGCCGTGTGTAACGTGTGCGCGTGTGTCAGGTGGTCCCGCACGGCAGCGTGTCGTCCTCGGTGGCGGAGTGCAGCCGCGCGGGCATAGACGCGCTGAAGGCGGGCGGGCGCGTGTTGTACGCCGTGTGTAACGTGTGCGCGTGTGTCAGGTGGTCCCGCACGGCAGCGTGTCGTCCTCGGTGGCGGAGTGCAGCCGCGCGGGCACGGATGCGCTGAAGGCGGGCGGGCGCGTGTTGTACGCCGTGTGTAACGTGTGCGCGTGTGTCAGGTGGTCCCGCACGGCAGCGTGTCGTCCTCGGTGGCGGAGTGCAGCCGCGCGGGCACGGACGCGCTGAAGGCGGGCGGGCGCGTGTTGTACGCCGTGTGTAACGTGTGCGCGTGTGTCAGGTGGTCCCGCACGGCAGCGTGTCGTCCTCGGTGGCGGAGTGCAGCCGCGCGGGCACGGACGCGCTGAAGGCGGGCGGGCGCGTGTTGTACGCCGTGTGTAACGTGTGCGCGTGTGTCAGGTGGTCCCGCACGGCAGCGTGTCGTCCTCGGTGGCGGAGTGCAGCCGCGCGGGCACGGACGCGCTGAAGGCGGGCGGGCGCGTGTTGTACGCCGTGTGTAACGTGTGCGCGTGTGTCAGGTGGTCCCGCACGGCAGCGTGTCGTCCTCGGTGGCGGAGTGCAGCCGCGCGGGCACGGACGCGCTGAAGGCGGGCGGGCGCGTGTTGTACGCCGTGTGTAACGTGTGCGCGTGTGTCAGGTGGTCCCGCACGGCAGCGTGTCGTCCTCGGTGGCGGAGTGCAGCCGCGCGGGCACGGACGCGCTGAAGGCGGGCGGGCGCGTGTTGTACGCCGTGTGTAACGTGTGCGCGTGTGTCAGGTGGTCCCGCACGGCAGCGTGTCGTCCTCGGTGGCGGAGTGCAGCCGCGCGGGCACGGACGCGCTGAAGGCGGGCGGGCGCGTGTTGTACGCCGTGTGTAACGTGTGCGCGTGTGTCAGGTGGTCCCGCACGGCAGCGTGTCGTCCTCGGTGGCGGAGTGCAGCCGCGCGGGCACGGACGCGCTGAAGGCGGGCGGGCGCGTGTTGTACGCCGTGTGTAACGTGTGCGCGTGTGTCAGGTGGTCCCGCACGGCAGCGTGTCGTCCTCGGTGGCGGAGTGCAGCCGCGCGGGCACGGACGCGCTGAAGGCGGGCGGGCGCGTGTTGTACGCCGTGTGTAACGTGTGCGCGTGTGTCAGGTGGTCCCGCACGGCAGCGTGTCGTCCTCGGTGGCGGAGTGCAGCCGCGCGGGCACGGACGCGCTGAAGGCGGGCGGGCGCGTGTTGTACGCCGTGTGTAACGTGTGCGCGTGTGTCAGGTGGTCCCGCACGGCAGCGTGTCGTCCTCGGTGGCGGAGTGCAGCCGCGCGGGCACGGACGCGCTGAAGGCGGGCGGGCGCGCGCTCGACGCCGCCGCCGCCGCCGCGCTCTGCCTCGCCGTCACCGCGCCGCACCTCACCTCGCTCGACGCGTGCGTACACACAACACACCCTGACTCTCTAACTGCCCCTCATCATCATCATCATTAACAGCCTGAAGATGTACACTGCTGAACATAGGCCTCCTCCAGGGACCGCCACTTAGAGCGGCTGCTCGCCTCCTGCATCCATCGGCTCCCCGCGGCTTTCACCAGGTTGTTGGTCCACCTAGTGGAGGGCCGGCCTAGCTGAGTCTTCCGAATCGTGGTCGCCACCCGAGAACCTTTCTTCCCCATCGGTTGTCAGTTCTACGGGCGACTGCCTGCATTTTATAAAATTCATTTTGGAGGATCTGTCCAGGAAGTCCACGGCCTTATTCCACCGTCTCCATTCCGCAATAGGACCACGCGGCGAGGAGAAAGCTTTCATCCCTAAGTTGTTCATTTAGGTACATTTTGTTCGTACGAAACGCTTCGCAGATTCTTTTATGTGTGTTGTGTACGGCTAGGCTCACTCACGTCGTCACTCGTCGGCATTTCTATCGCTTACAACTAAAGTAAATAGATTACTTCTGGGCAAAAATGCCCCACCTTCAACCTATCATTGCTTACCATCAGGTTAAATATAGTCAGGCACAAACCCAGTAAAAACATGTCTGTATTCGCAGATCCAACCGACTCTACCATTCACAGCTCTTCGAACTCTACATTCCTAGTTCCTACGCTAAACCACAGAATATTATAATAGTGCCCACTCACACGTAGCGCGTAGCACCAAATGAAATAGCAGTGAAAACTAAACTTACCATAATATAAAAAAGATTGTAAGGACTTAAATAAAATAATCACTTTGTTGGTATTTAAAAATTACGTTTTTTTATCAATGGTAATAAATAGCGCCACCTACAACAGCTATCGGAAACTGGTTTTCTGCCACTCCCATCCCCCTCCAATCTAATAAAAATAATAACCGTAGGAGCACAGAGCTAGAATTCGTTACTCATCAGGAGCTCAGTAATGCCATCTAGTGTAAAGCGCTTCAACCGCCTCCACAAAACACAAGCATAAGTTTGGTTTCAGTTTGAGTAAACTTTTGGGTAAACATCCATGTCGCATTTTCAGCCACTTCCAGAAGATGCCACTTGTGTTGGACATTGCAATACCTACTGTTTATTAAAGAATAGAATAGATAACAATTATTTATGTTATGATACAAAACGGTTTAACCAAACTTTGTTATCGTATTAGTCTAATATTACTTTACGTCTACACTTTATTTAGCAACTTTCGTTACTTAGGTATTTATATTTATTTGTGTTAAAAATTAATTATATTGGTCGTGTTTAGCACTCTAGCACCTAGAGATAGCGTCATTTTGTTAGCTATATTAACGCATGTTAGGTTTACATCTAGAAGGGAATATGTTCACCGCATGATTTTAGTACATATTGTTATTTTTTTAAGTAGTATATAATGCATATTTCCAGTTTTGTAAACTTTCAATAAAAAAAAAAAAAAAAAAAAAAATTACTTGTACTTAAATAATGAGTAAGTACCTAATAAATAATAAAATAAAATCGAATTAAATATTAAATCCCACCTACTTGATTGATTTTGCACTAAAGTTACATAATTATTTATCTGGCTGTACAGGAGCGGGTCTCTTTTGTACTGGGAGTACCGGCAAGTGCGTACACAGAAGCCTACCCTAGCAGAATGGGGCGGGCCTTCACTACCAGCGGTGGAAGAAGCGGGTGCGAGTGCGGCAGCGGGAGCGGGCGAGCGGCCGCCGCGGCTGGTGGCGGCGCTAGCGGCACTTCATGCGGAGTATGGCGCGTTGCCTTGGTCGATCTTACTGCAGCCTGCCATCAAACTGGCTAGGTACCTGCTCCTTTTTAAAAATAGAACTACACAAAAAATATTCTGATATCGTCACAGAGCTAGAATTCGTAAGGATATCGTAGTCGTGCAACGCAAATTCTAAAATGAATTTTCATGTGTTTCAGAGAAGGTTTCAAGGTTTCGCCGAGCCTCGCTACAGCGCTGGCGACCGAGGCAGCCAGCGGAGCGGAGAGCGGGGCGGCGGGTGTGACGTCACCGTTGGCAGGCTCCTTCAGCACCGCACCTCAACTAGCCGCGTATCTTGAATCGTTGCAGCTAAATACTAGCACCGGTAAATTAAATTGACTGGTCCAATTTTTATTCCAACCATTCTGTCTTCCAGCCACTCTCCGCTTATTTATCACTCACCATAAACTCCACTTTTTCCTTGATCTAACCTTGATATTTGGTTCCACGGTGAGAATGGCATTATGTTTCCTGCATTCCTGCTGCAGTGTCAGTGTCATCCGATTCTCATATTTTAGCGTTGGTTTGTAACAATAATTAGGTATATGAATGAGTGATTGTACTGTGGCAGAGCTGTCGTCGCAGTGGGGCGGTGTAGGCGCGGCAGTGCGCGTGTCCCCCGCGGCACCACACGCGGCGGGTGCGGCTCGAGTGTACGCGGGCGGCGGGGCCAGCACCGCGCGAGCTCTGCGGGCGCTCGCACTCGCACTCGACCCCACGCCTGCAGACATTGATGAAGCGTCAAAACGGTACTATAACAAATAGAAATCCTAAAAAAAGAAGAAGGCTCGGCTTGATTAGTTATTCAGAGATATTTATTGAGACACTTTACTAAAGAGAACTTCAACTCAAAGGAAAAGACAATCATTCAAGCTAATCTGACGAAGGAGAGGTTACGATCTCACCGGTGAGTTGGGTATCTGATTGTATTGCAATCTTTAACGTCATCCGAGCCATGCATGCCCAAGCCTTGGAAGCCTAAATTAAACAAGCTAGCGCGCAAGTCGACCATAGTTGCAATGACGAGTTCATCATCTGGATCTCCTTACGTAGTGTTTTTGTTTAAACTGCTAATGTCATCGGCAGGGTGTCGACCGCGTTAGAACAGGAGGCTGCGGCAGAAGGGGGTGGCGGTGCGGCGGCGGGCGGGGTCGCCACCGGGCTCGCCGTCATCGACCGGCTCGACACCTACCTCGCGCTCGTCACGTATGTTACTACCATACACCTTTTATACATAATCTTATAAGTAGGTCCCTGTTGACTACTTGACCAGCTTGCTGAACATACGGGTATATTGAGCTGTGGACAGCTGCTACTGGCTGATGATCAAACATCTGGGTTAGTATATAAATTCGAAACAGTTTCGGATGGCTGGAGAAGTGCAGAGGAAAATAAAATTTGGTCGTCTTACTGAAAGGTCTACTGCTCAACATTCTTCCAAGAGACCGCTGGAAATAATGGACTTCAAAAAGAGTAGGTCATGGTAGCGTTTATATCCAAGTAGCTGTTGGGACTTCGTATGCGTGGGTATTGTACCTAGAGTTTATCGCGATAACGTGTATTCCGTGTCCTTTTAAATTATCTTGATAGAAAATTCAGATTACGGTTCGGACAAATTGTCGTGGAAAGGTACCAGATGGGCTGACTGAGACATAGACAGAGAGCGAGAATTACTTTCAAATGTCTGATCAATGATAGTAAGTGCACATGGACTGATTTATAATGTGTGTTGTGTGTGTAGGAGTAACAGTAACGAGGGTACTCAGGTAACAGGTTGTTTCCGCTTTAGTCTTTGTGTACAACCAACCACCAGTAATCAGTATGCTATTACTTTTTAATTACTCTGTGACAGAGGGCTGTCTCAGCCGTTCGGTTCCGGTCCGGCGGCGGCGGCGGCGGCGGCGGCGGCGGCGGCGGCGGCGGCGGCGGCGGGGGCGGCGGCGGCGGGGGCGGCGGCGGGGGCGGCGGCGGCGGCGGCGGCGGCGGCGGCGGGGGCGGCGGCGGCGGGGGCGGGGTGGACGCGCGACTCGCCACTCGCCCCGCTCGACCTCGCGCCCGTCATTATGGTCGACGGTAACGTTTGCGGTCGGTATTTCTTGCTTATCGTCATCGTTCATCTACTCCGTTTGAAACTAAATATTTCGGGTAGGGATCTCCATAATAAGAGATTCTGTTAGTGTCAACTCTTTAAACTGGCCAACACGACTTATGAATAAAGACTTGGATAGTCGGGTAAAAAACAAGCCAAATTTTATCTTAGTCGTATATTTAACAATAAGTGCAAAAAGAGATTTCTTGCTTATAATTTTTTGGTTTCTGTTTATATATACCAGATTAATTTTGTGTGAATTCACATATATGGCCACGGGCAGCCCGTATCATTCGCAGAACCGACAAAGATTCTCGAGTGGTGATCACGACCCGGAGACCCCCTCTAACTGGACTGATGACCTGGTAAAAACCGCGCGAGCCGTTGATGCAAGTCAAGTGTGTGGGGAGGGTGGACGTATCCAAGCTGGTGACGTGTAAGTACTGATGGTGGAGCACGCTGTGCAGGCACGCGGTCGGTGCTGGGCGGCGAGTCCGGCGCGGCGGCGGCGCGCGTGGCGGCGGCGCTGGGCGCGCGCGGGGCGGGGGGCGCGGCCGCGGTGGAGCACCCCCGCCCCGCCCCCGCCCCCGCCCCCGCCCCCGCCCCCGCAGTCAACCTGGTGCAGCAGCGGGCGGACGCGCTGCTCTCGCACGCCGACAGCCGCGGCGGAGGACTCGCCTCTAGGTTCTGACGTCACACTCACTGCGACCACCAGGGACGACCACCGCGCCAGATCCACTTCCACTATTGCTCATTTCCGGTTACGTAATATCTCCATTCATCAGTTTGTGGTCCCTTAGTCAGAGATTTTAATAGACAAAACATTGATTAAGGTCTTATTTATTTCATCCATGGATTAAGATATATCGGAGTAAACTGACAGATCGTAATAATGGTTCAGTGAACTAATCACTCTTACCTATACCTACCTCACTATTTGTCGGTAATGTCAGATTACCCCGTCGAATTAGAAAATATGGTACAACTATTATGAGAAATAGTGAGGAAAAATACCGATGGATGTTACACAATGCCAACTTCCGGAAATTACCAAATGAAGCACATTCATTGATTACGATTGGGACGGTGTCCCCGCTGTTATTAAGAAATCGCTGAACGCTTCAGTTGGTGTTCAGCGGCTGAAACCAACAGTCAGAAAAGCGCTTTATATAACTTTGTATACATTCTGAATAGCTTGGCTACTTGTCAGCCAATAATTTTTTTTGTGACGTCTTCGCTTTGTATTTTTATTAGGTTACGTTATTTATTTTCGTTGTAAACGATTTTACTGTTTGTTGTTTCTATTATACTTTTACATTATATTGATAGATCAAGTTTGTCTCTTTATTTTTTCTAACATATTACATTGCAGAATTATAATTGGTACGACTAACTAAAATATAAATAAATAACAGGAAACTAGCCTATTACCACTGAAACACAAACTAACTTACTACAAACTATCTTACCACCTACTAACATTTAAGTACATACCTGTGGCTAAGTAAATATCAGTCTACGTAGGACACGGCCATGATGTATGTCATAATAAGATCGTAGACAAAACTGTATTTCCCCTGTAGAAAAATCCACTCGAACACATCCTGGAACGGAAAAGACATCAACGCGCTCCAATACCAGTAGCCCAATGATAGGCTTTATAATCTTTGGACCGTATGTAGGTATCATTAGACGGGAGAGGAGGGTAAGATACCGTTCACATTTACTGAGTGATTGTGAAATCCGATAACTGATAGGCCCATCATGCAAAGGGATAAAATATTATAATCTGTCCCATCTGTATCTCTATTGCGAGTAAGTGTTTCAACGACTTGACCGAGAGACATGATATTGATCTTTTAATACCACAGCTAAACAGCTGATGAAGCTGATTAGTAGTGCATTTTTTTATGTATTTTTATGTAGGTATCTTATATATCTGAAGACGGGCGCCGACGACGAGGCAGGCCCCGAAAGAGATGGCGTGATGACCTCGACACCTTTCAAGAGCAGTAGTCCGAGGTTGCGGGGGACCGGGATATCTGGAAGGATATGGGGGAGACCTTTGCCCATTAGTGGGACAGTATAGGTTAAGAAAAAAAAAAGAAAGTTATCTTATCTTATATACCTACCTACATAATAAAGTTTGTTTTTTTTTGTGTGTACTTCCGTATTTCTAAGTGTACCTAATTAGTCTTTTTATTACCTAATAATCGAAAGTTGTAATTGGCCCTCTTCAATGTTCACTTAACTATTCTTGTACCTAGGTATTATATTATCTGGGCTAGCTGTAAGTTTTCTTTTAATCTTAAAATAAAACAAAATATTTAAATGTTTATGCTATCGGACGTAGTAAAATATTCGTATGAAATTCATAGTTACGTATAGTTGCCGCTAGGGGCGCTGTGCTGGATTCATTATAAATACTATAAATAGCGACAATTATTGTATAGTATAGGACTTGACCTATGTAAATAGGATAGGGCGAATTCTGTGAGTATTCGTTTACATTATAGACAAAGTCGTAGTAGAAGTAGGTACTACTTAGCGCGCGTGCATTGACGTGTAAGTAATAGGCATCATGACTAAAATTTTTTTTTTGGATATACATATTAATTTTTTTTTTTTATTAAATCTGCTTTACCACAGACACCTGGGTCCGTGCTCTTTGTTAATTTATCATTTATTGTTATTTAGTTATTTTTTTATTTTATTGAACAAATATAATACACGAGAGGACAATTAAATACTTAACCTATTTTTTTTTGTTTTTTTTTTATTTTTTTTATTTTTTTTTATTTTTTGTTTTTCAATTTGTGCATACACCGCGAGCAGACCAGCTCCCGCAAGCAGCGCCCGTTCACGAGCTCGACGCATGCGCCAGCCATCGCCCTCCTCAACCATTTTTGAGGGAAGAGGACGACCCGACGCACGACGCCGCCGCAAGGAGAAGCTTTTTAGTGAGCGTGAGTGCTCCCGGTGTACACACAATAATCATTTACATTCTAGTACTATTTCGTTCATACGAGCGGGATAATTGACAGGCTCTTTTGAGTCCGTCAATGATCCCGCTCGTACATGTCGTTGTTAATCCGCCTTCTCCTCCCGGACCAGGACTTCTTATATTCCTCAGGAATTATACTCCTCAAAAGATAATCATTTGTGAAAACAAAAATTATATATCTCAAAAAATGACCAAGTTACAAGCATTTTAAAAACCGGAATAGAAAGAGATAGTTCAAACGGCCAATGACGTCAGAGGAAGGTCGTTACAGTACCTCATTACTAAGCTGTGGTAGCTTTACATACAATCTCTTTGGCATGTGACGTCACGAGTAGAGTTTTCATAGTAACTGTGGGGGCCCATGGTGGGGGCGCTCTGTTTCGCGAGTAAGGGACAGGAGATGTAGAAACTTTAAAAGCTTATTACTCCGTGATTTATTTACCGACTTTGCTTATTTTTTCAATTAGTGCATTTATTTTTAATCTTCTTTATTTATGAAAGTAATATTTACTTGTTCATTTTTAATAATAGTCATCATGCCTATTCTATTAAATCTTGTTTTTCGTTTAACTACGACATACGTAGGTATTACGTATTATATTAATTTTACCACAACGCAGTTGATGCAAACTACGCTCTCTTTCCTGTGTTAAACTTTTACTGTAGGTTTCCTGATTTCGTTATTTACTAAAAAAAATTCTGCGATCACCAAGAATGTGTTTGTTGTTCTTGTCATATTAAAACAAAAAACAAGTTTTATTAAATTATTATGACTCACTTCATTCGTCATTCTATTTGTATGTTCTAGAAACGACGCGGACGTATGCATGCTTCAAATTATTAAATTTTAGCAAGGCCTTGTTTGTACACGTTTTTACATAATTTTTACACGGTGATTATGTTTCTAGTGTTGTATGTCGGTAGACTACAAATTAAGTAGGTATTCTGGCTTGTTTACGAGAATATAAAGAGTTGAACCATAATAATAAAGTAGGGTCTGTTTGCGTTTGATCATTCACGATTACAAGGATAATGACTTCACATCGTTAGGTTGTTAACAGAAGACGCCACTCACAGACATAATACAGGTTTCTTTAAATAACTATCTGTAGTATTTTGATAAAAATACTCGGACATCAGCGACAGCGTTGGACATAACACCACACATACCTACGCTAGGTTATTAAAACATCGCCAGCTAGCGTATTAGCGTGCCGGTATTTATCGATGCTCGTTTAAAATATGTTCCGATTCTCATTTATTTTGTGTACAGTTATTATCGGTGAGTATTTGTTGGCAAACTTTCACTGGCGTGGCGTGAAGGCCGCCGAGCGCCGCGCTGTAAACAAGAGGCGCGGGGCACTCGCTAGGTAGGTACCTACTGATGACGCCGCCGGCCGACTGCGACGTGCGCATGGACGCGTGACGTCACCACGCCTGAGCAGCCATTCATTACCCGCCACGGTGCTCTACCTAGCTGCACTAAACGTAGTCGCCCTGTGCAGACAGACTCGACTACTAAACTAACGAAGCGCGCGCAGACCAACACAGTGACAGGTTGGAACTTCTGCTGGGCTGCGTACCTACCTACGCTTGCGGATGCTACTCCTCAACTGCTTGTGTCTGGATGACACTACAGTCTTCTCTAAACCAACTTCACATTTTCAAAAGCAACAAGCAATTAAAGCTTATATTACTTTGTGAGAAAAATATTATAGTACACGGGGAACCAATATATTTCCTATTAGAGCAATCTATACTAATAAAAACGGGAGAATTAAATTGACCAATACAACTCTTAGAATTAGCAAGTTGACATGGCAATGGGTGGGCCACGTCGCTCGTAGAACTAACGACCGATGGGGAAGAAAGGTTTTCGAGTGGCGAGCACAAACCGAAGACGCAGCGTAGGCCGGCCTAGGACTAGGTGGACCGACGATCTGGTGAAAACCGCGGGGAGCCGATGGATGCAGGAGGCGACCGGTCGCTCAAAGTCGCGCTCCCTGAGGGAGGCCTATGTTCAGTAGTGAACGTCTTCAGGCTGTTAATGATGATACTAATAAAGGAGTTTTCATTTTTAGTAATTTCAATATTAAAAGGCTGTTTTGAGTTCCACTGAATTTAGTCAATAACTTAATAACTTAACTTCGTTACATTTTAATCTAGCTTTCACTATAAACATAGGTATACTTATAATATCTATAACCTACACAAAATTGATTAATATACCTAGATAGATACATATTTTTATAAGCACATAATTTTAAATGCCTACTAAATTACTACTACTACACGTGTAATTGAGCTTCAAGTGTCGGCGAGAGAGCAGGTACCTATTGTAAACACACACGACACAAACAATCTGATCAAACAATAAAATAAGATATCTACGTGAAAAACACATTTGATTACAGAAATAGTCACCAGAATCGCAGCGCGGTGCCAAATCGTTTCCCCGACTTGATGAAATAAGAAAAAACTCGTTGACGTTAATTACCAGTTGTGAGCATCCACAGTGGAGATGATGTTCTATTCTGTATGCATTCGGGACTGGTCACAAAGCTCGGCAGCGATCGTTAGGCAGCGATCGATCTGTCATGTAAACATCAACAAGTGTCGACCTATCCTAAACTGGCAAATTGAGTTTAATAGCTCTTCGATATCCGATCAATAGACTAATCCATAATGTCAAGGTTCCAAGCGGACCTATTAAATTGATGTCTTCTAAACATATTGGGCGAGAAATACTAGGTTTGGTATCAAGCTTGTTAATGTTCTAATTATGATTTTGTCAACTGATTAAAATTAAAATGTAGATATAGATTTAGATACATGTGTAATTTTTGCAATCACAGAGTAACTAAAAGGCTAACAGTAAAAGCAGTAAGCAACTTTCAACTGTGGCTGACAGTCTGAAGTGGGAACCACTACAGGGTGGTGGTGCTATTAAGTATTCTTGGAAGTAGCATACTGTACCGTCTACTGAGTCAAATAAAGCAGAATGGCCAAAGACATGCAAGAGAGCTAAAGTGACCGATATAGCTTTTAGAATTAGCAAGTTGAAGTGGCAATGTTCAGGCCACATCGCTTGTGGAACTGACAACCAATGGGAAAGAAATTTTCTCGAGTGGCGACCACGAATTGCACTATATAAGTGGACCGACGACCTGGTTAAAACTTCGGGGAGCCGATGACTCCTTCTTCTGGCAAGCAGCCGCTCAACGTGGCGCTCTCTGAGGGAGGCCTATGTTCAGCAGTCTTCAGACTATGATGATAATGTGATGATGACCAAAGACAATTTAGTGAATGGCATCGAATCCTTTCTACTGCTAACTCTTCATTAGTGAATGTCCATGTTTGCCGGCATGCCCACCGCGCCCGCCCGGCGCTCGCTCCGCAGGACACGGGCCCCTCACGCAGGTCACCGACCCGTCACCGTTTGCGTAGTTCCGCCGCTATAACACTATTATTTCGTTCGTTCCAAGAGTCATTACATTACTCACATAAAAACAGATTCCATCGTTGCGAGCTCGTTATTGGAGATATTTATTGGAATGACCGTTGTATTGTTGTCAATGCGCGCGGTAACAGAAATAGTAACACCACTACTTACTCGAATTAATGCGATATACTTGCAAAATCATTCATTTTGTCGTTTGATCTTTGTCGTTTTTATTTGACAGTGTAAACTTTATGACAAGTGTACATTTTGAAAGGTGGGCGTTTTTGAGCCTAAGCGATATTTTAAGCGATAGTTATTTTAATAAGAACCACAACCTCTGGACATTATATTATACCTACCTACATAATCAACTTTCATTTTATACGTCGTTTCATTTTATTATCACATTAATGCAGAATTAAAAAAATGTAGTCAGTCTATTTAAATAATTCGGTAGGTATATAATACGGAATATGCAAAATTAAATTATATAAAATTAAAACTAGATGTATTTACTTACGTTTATACTTATATTATGTTTTATTGCACTACGTGGCGACGCTACCTTATCGTATAATATAATATAGTAGTGTGTGGGTAGGATACATGAGATTTACTACAATAACGAACAAACTGTAATAACATTTGTCTTATAGCAGTAGCGTTAATAAATCTCCCAGCTCCCGACTCCCAACTCCCGGCTCCCGACTCCCAGCTCATCTATGTAGTCGTAGAGCCACGTAGAGCCTTGTAGAGCAGCGAGTCACGTGACATCCACTCACATCAAAATACGTCACGCGGTGACCCGGCCGCTCATCCATTGATAACTCTTCGTTCTTCAATAAATGTGATCACCATTACTTGCGTTCGGAAAAAATAATAGATAAGTTAGTACTTACTTATAATTTTATTACTGATTGAATACTTTACGATATGCGGTAGGTCAGCTCGGCGCCGGCGCCGGCGTCTCTCCACCCGCTCATGGGAGTTATAAGTAGCTTGTTTTGGCGATAGCTCAAGTTGATAGTTTGTCGCTTTTAAAGAGTCTTTGTTCTTTAAGGTAGAAACAAATAGGTATATAAAATATAGTTTTAAACTGTAGTTGCCTGAAATTAAATGTTTTGTTATTATCATTTTTAACTAACTACTACAATAATAACTCACTGTAAAAACACTCGGAATGTATAGTGGCCGCGATGGTTTATATACAGTCCAAATGCCAATCCAGCTACGTACCCATTACCCAACATGCTGCCAGTGGCACCATTGCCTTATTGAATTGCTATGCTGATTTGTTGTGCCAGCACTGTGGCCACGCGTCGCATCAATAATCTAATAGTAAGGTTCACTTGCGATCTGTAACACTGATCTATTGTTGCGATCGTGCGGGGTTCAATTCTGCAATAAGCTGAGCTTTCATGGAGGAAGATATCGTGAAAACGCAATGGAATGGTGATGGCATTTTCTTTTGTGTAGCCATCACTTCCAAGCTAAGAATCAGTCGGTAAGTACTTGTGATTTGTTCCAGCCAACTCACTTGCTTCACATTACGTGAAATGTTGTGAAACAGTTTAGATAACCGACTAGCTGACTCGCCCCAACTTCTCATGGGGTAATTTATTATACCTTCCTACATTATTAGGTATTGAGATTTGGTGACTACATTACGTTTTCCTTCAGACACTTCCTTTTTGTTTTCTTTAGATAAATCCATTCAAGAAAGCACTCAGATACTCAGATACTTTATAGACTGAATATAATAACCTCATCGCAGGATTCAAATCCATGGCTGACAGAAACCATTGCATTGCGATGACACTAACAGTATACCAACAGGTACCTACCACCTCCCAAGGTACTATCATCAAAACTCTAGCAACGCCGGCGTTGCTAGAGTTTTGATGCACCTATACAATTTTAATAGTAGGTCCAGACCTACTATTAAAATTGTATAGGTGCTTAGTAAAACAGATTGGTAGATGATAATAATAGGTAGCTATTTATTATGTTCAGTTTTTAAATTGGAAGCGGCTAGCAAGCGTTCCGGATGTTTGTTGCTTTATTAGAACTCATCAGTCGCATAGCATTTGATCCACTCTAAAAATAATAAATGTATCATTGTCCACCTCGCGCCGCCCGCGCCGGCGCCGACCGACAACATTCGGTTGATTTGTGTTAGACGCGCAGGCGCACCAATCATATAACCATGTCAACCTACATTTAAGCCACCTGTAGAATCAATCGTGATGAGATGGCCGCGAACCTCTCTCTCCAAATACCTCTGTAATACGCACAGCCTTTGGTATCATGCTGATATTGTAATTTGGAAATGCGAAAGTTGGTGTGTGAATGTTTATTACCATTAATCTCCGCAACTGCAAAACCAATTTTGTTAAAATTTAGAATGCAGATAGCTTATACGCTGGCTTAATACATAATTTTAATACTTTCTATTCGCAGGTGAAACTCCGAGGCGCAACTAGCTTACTATAAAGGCTGACACATTGCCTGAAAGATAATCGATAACTAAAGATTAAAGATGTTCCTCCAGGAAAGCATTTTCCCAGTGCACTGGGCAGTGGGCACGCACTGTGTTGTGGAGGCACCTCACTGGCCCTTGCCACATCACCACCAGAAATCATCACATAATTATTAAGTCATAATTATCATATGAGAATCTCAACGGTAAAGGCGTTCGCCTTCAGTACGATAATTATTATTATAATTGGAGCTATAATCAAAACAACACTTAATTGAGGTTGGCGAAACCTTTGCGAAAAGAAATAGGTAGGGAATATTTTTTTCTGTGGAGGTGGATATAATTATCATGAATGTTTTGATATGATAATCACAAACAGACTGGCAGGTAAGTAGATGTATATTTTGAGAGCTGCAATGCAAGTACGTTTTGAGTTTGAGGTCTAAGACTATTATTATCGAGCCTGATAGTGACCACATTACATCAGTAATTATGCTGTAACACGTAGCTCGACCTTACGAATATGCTGCACTTAGGTAAGTAGTCGGTACAAGACATTCTCTACAGAGCGCACGCTGCGCAGTACTTAAACATTGTTTATGTGCGCATTATGTGCACTGCAGTAGTACTTACTACTCAGTGACTGCGGTGAGCGGTGGCCAAGCCTCGAGTACTGCGTGTTTGTTGTTTGTTATCTTCTAAACATGTTATAGCAGTGGTTCTAATCAAAACATGTTGAGTGTTATCTCGCGGATAGTTAGTAAATACGGCCGTTATCGCGCACTGGTCGTGTTTACTTGTGTTCGCAGTATCGTGAGCGGCGTGTTGTTTGTCGCCGACACTCGACTCGAACCTTCATTCATTCATTATTACATCTACAACCATATTAGTTATATCAGGATGTAGCAGTACTGCACAGCTCTTTCTTAACGTTATCTAAAGGCCTACTTATTCAATTTTCTGTTGACTATGTATGTATAACTATGAACCACAAATTGAAAAATTGTTTAATGGTTTATGGTTTTCATGGTTTAACGACTAGCTCGTCACGACATTCATTCTCATAAAAAAAAAACTAGCAATCTATCTCAGAAAACTTTCTTTCTTTTTTTTAATTACTAGGTACCTAATTGAAACTTAATCATTTATGTGAAATTGATTGTCTTTCATACGTTAATGAAATATACCAAAACATTGGTGATATAATATTTTATGTTACCAATGTTTTGGTTGAAGCCACCTCCAGGTTAAACAGACAGGTGACCTAACTGTAGGCAACACAGATAATAATATACATACCCATGTAAGTAAGTAGGTATGTATGTTACCTTTACAGGTATACCGGTAGTTCTATTGTTCTACAGCGATCACTAAAGACCATTTCCATAAGATCTAAGGTCATAGATCAAGTAAACTGCTTCCAGCTTATTGTAGGCGATTGTAGTAGAGACGTCACACACACATAAGTACGTACTGTGTAATCGGTGCTAGAAATAAATAGAATTTATTATAATTTCCTAATAAATAATTAATTTTATCATGTTTTCTTCTAAACCTAAATATAGAGGTATTATTACTTAAAACCCAACTACAACTGACAAATAAAAATTAAATCGATTCTAAAAAAATATTTTTAGTCAGATCGTACATAATAGCGTAAGGAATCGTATTCACGAACACGTTTAGTTATAGAATAACAACATTCTTAATTACAAAAACAAGTCACGCTGCGCAGTTAGTTGCGCAGAGAGGCTCATTTAAAACACATTTTCATCTGTTTATGATGTTTCGTACGCGAGTCGCAGGAAACTAGTTTCTCTGAGAATTGCATAAAAGATACATTGGCGTGGCAGGTGGTCGGTGGCCGACAGTACGTGGCAGCGCGAGAAGCAGGCTGTGCCGGAGAATGCGGCCTCTTCCACTAACTACTGTGGAAGCTGTGTCTGGTCCACAACTAAACAAATAGCCTTTCAGTTACGCCACTCATTAACATTTGTAATAGTGTGCCAACTAGAGGATGGTATCCTCGAGAGCTACCGTCGTCGCTCGCGGCCGTTTGTGCGCACGCGCACAGTGGAGCGAGCCCCGCTGGACGCGCTTCGGGCCGTTAACATCCTAGTCTCACTGAGCTTCCAGCCATCTACCTTACTAATTAAGCATTACATTAAATTTATTTGATTATGATTTTACATGCTTACCTAATTTTTAATTTCGAAAGTTTGCAATAAATTGTTTGACTTTTGACATCAATACTTTCTTGGCAATTTTGTGAACCTAAGAGTTTTTTTTTTAGAGCGATAGGACTTATGCTTAGTGTGGGGGTCCGATGCTATTGTACCTCTACTTTTTCCCCCACCGCGTGGAGGGTGGATGGGAGTGGAAAATGGAAATGAAGGGAATGTAGGGAATGAAAGGAGAAGAAGGGAATAATGTTATTAAAATCCCATTAAGATAACTTCCATGGAAGGAATCTAATAAGAGTATGTAAATGTTACGTTGACCTATTTTTAGAAGGCGGTGGCTACCTATTAGCGCTTCTACTTTGGGAACATGCCCCGAACCCAAGAGTTAGAAATGTATCTAGGAGGTGATAAAAATAAATCTATAAGTATTACATAATTTATCTTTTCGTCCAAAATACCGCAGAACCTGAAAACAGGGGGTTTCTATCAGTGTGTGTTGCCGATGATGACTTAGGACTTAGGAACTGAGATGATAATGGTCTCTTACTGTAGGCCTCATTAGTAAGCTCAAAGCCGAGCGACGAGCTATGGAGTGAGCTATGCTCGGTGTTTCCCTGCGAGATAAGATCTGCAATGAGGAGATCTACAGGAGAAAATACCTTTACTTATTTCCGACTGCATAATTAATCAAAGACTACGCCTGCCGCGTCTCGAGGCGGGTCAGCTAAGTAGTATATAATAAGCAATAAGTGTATCAAACTGCATAATGTAGGTAGTGCACAAAGATTATAAAGCCCGCTGATAGCTCGTGAACATAAGTTTTCGTACAAACAGGACTCACCTACGGGGGCAGGGGGCGAGGTAACAAAACGAGACAAAGTCATACGAAATTACAAAGGACAGAGCAGGATGGAACAAAAGACACATTGAGTGTCCCGCTTCCTCTCGTAGGATTAGCAGTTGAAATACACTCCTAATTTGCGTACGAGGGGAAGTTGTATCGTTGGTCAACTGGATTTATAGTCAATGGTAGTGCAGGACGTTCTGAGGCCGTGCATGAGGTGAATGCAGCGAGGTGACCGCACATATTACGTAATATAACATTATTAAAATACCTGATAATTTAGCAGAGCAGGTACCTAATTAATCTAATTATGAAGATCATAACACAGAATTAATAATACGCACCTTATGTACCTATGTAGTTAAATATTTGCTTCTCTAGGTTCTCATAAATAAAAGGTATGTGATAAAACATGTTATAATCCTTTTATTTTAATTGACTTAATTAGATAACAACCAATTCAAATTCAATATTATTGTACCTGTTCTCTCTCGCTACGGAACACGAATTGTATCATGTATCGGTATAATATTTATGTTGTATTTAGGTAGGTACCTACCTAAGTAACATGACTCGATGTTCATAAGTACTGAAGGTAAACTGTAACATTAGCTATATAGGGCTAGGTGTCGGCTCCGCTATAGTACGAGTTAAATTTGCACATTTCAGCCGCATCAGGGTCAACCGCGAATTTATATTTTACGAAAATAAGCTCTTACGTTTGATCTCAACCCTACCCCTTTTGTTTTCATAGAATTGATAACTGGATTTTTAGCTTTTCAGAACTCGAATTTTGGCTACTAACGTTGAGTTTCGCTAGAGTCTATTCAGCTAAGGCATATTCGTGTATGATTGAATTCAATAATTTGAGAGCAAGGGAAGGAAGAGTTAATACGTGGTATCGAGATTTGAAATTGCGGATAACAACATTGCCGAATAACATCGAAAAACGTAATAACGAAATATCGACATTACGAATAATACAGAAAGACTCGGATGTAGCGTGTAGGGAATCCCAAATAACAATTATAGGTAATGATGTAAATTCGACAGCCCTCCAAATAGACCGCACACATCTAGTAAGTACTGCTACAATGACAGGCATACCTACCTACTTATCAATACTATTGTATTGTAAAGGCCGACGCTGATGTGTTGATGTGGCATTGTCGAGGAAGAGCCGTTCCATCAGCAACGAAGATGGTCGCGTCACGCGAGCGACTCGCGGCCGTGCGTGTGCGCCCGCGCGACGGACGCGGCAGTTCGCGGCCTGTCAGCGCGCGCGTGTGTCGTGTCATTGTGTCTACACCTCGTAGTATCATACCGTGTGCGATTGTATCGAGTGACGTGTGTGGAGTGCAGTGCAGTGTGTCTAGTGTGGAGCCGAGCGAGCGCCGCTCGCCGCCCGCCCGCGCTGTACGCGGCCCGCTACACTAGAGCCAGAGCTACCAGTGCAGTGAGCTAGTGCCAACACTATTACTGCGTAGGTATCTACGTTGACAAAGCAGTTCGCACTCAGTGATCTTAATATCTATTTATTGTTATCTATAATGTAAATAATAGGTATTATAATTTAAAAAAAAAACTTTGGTTCACAATAAAGTTGTTACGTTTGAAACGTACTTATTTTGTGTCAGTAAAATTGACGTGTTGTGGTCGGTTTTATAGTTACTTACCTGCAAGTTCTCTAGAATCTAGTCTAGATTGTTTTGCTTGTTGTGTAAAGTACAGTTTTCTATTAGGTAGATAGGACCCCTATCAGTAGGGGAAGGTACGTACGTAAAAAAATTAACAAATTTAAAATAATTAGTATATTAGCTTGTAAGTCTAAACGTAGGCAAAAAAGTGTCAGTATGATATGAGTGTGTTTGTGAGTGGTGTGACTGTGTGAGTGATCTCTGACTAGAGTAGGTAGACTTTAATTAGCTACTAAGTAAGGTGTTGCTTCTGTTTCAGTCTACAACGATGATTTATTTTATGATAGAATTATCTACAAACCTACTTTCTACTTAATATGAATGTTCGTGCGGAGAATAGAAGAGAATTGGTAGGCACCCATGGTACTCTACTAAATAATTATAATTGTAACTAAGCATCAGCATTGCTATCCAACGAGGCAATGCTGCCAGCATGTTGGGTACGCTGCCTACCGAGTATCTAGTGAGCTGGAACATTTGGACTGTCTATAGGCCATCCTGGCTAGTTTACTGTTCAAATGTTATTAAAATTTGTAGTAGGTAGTGTAGTAGTAGTTCTAGTTAGTTTGAATAAAAAAGGCACATTGCCCGTTTAAAAAAAAACCATGCATTTCTTATGCAATTTATTTAATAAAAAACATGTTTAAAAGTGTCAAAACCTTGTGTAACTTATTTTGTCACAATAACCATTTATGGTGGCCTACAGTTACTTTCACATTTCTGCTGGTTTTTATTGAATGGGCTAATATGCTGTTTGGTCTCTACCGACCTTTATCCGTCACCGGAGGGAATATTTGGTTTATATGTTGGTAATATAGATAGGTACCTACGTTCTTTTTGTTGTGCACAACTTGAAGCTGTAATTACTACTCCAATTTAAAATCTACGTAAATAGAGATAAGTAGGTAAGCCTGCAATGAGCTGCCACGTAGGTACCTGCTGCAAGCTTTTAAAACTATTCATAATATTATGTATTTAATATTGAAATGTAAAACTCTGCAGACTACCTGCTGACGCCCACTAGTCATGGTGCGCCAACACAATGATGTGCTGCTCGTCTCTTTGACGTTTACATAATTGGTTACAACGGCGCGCGTCGAGCGGATGGGTGGCCGTGTAGTACCTACGTTATGCGTTAAAGTTGAAGGCAACTACTCTATGGCACTTCTGGAGTACCTACCCCTAGGGGTATCTTCGATAGGTACCTAGTAGCTTTGGCTGTATCCTGATAGGCATAAGAATCGGGAAGACTACCATTCGAACTAACTTGTAGGTACCGGTGGGGGGCGTTAACCTCACCGTGGTGCTCATAGGGTCTTATAATATTCGGTGTCGAAAACGGTGTATTTAAGTAAGTAGGTATGTACAAAGATTTCGTACATAGTACATGCACCTCTTTTGTTTTATTTTTCTTTTTTATTCTTTGAGTAGGTACCATGTCCGGCAACCATAGCGCAGCCGCTACGACTGCATTACTGTAAGGATGGAACTAGACTTGTATAACTCCTGAACGAGTCGTTCCCAAGAACTGCACCATTGCGGTGAACGAACGGAACTCGTTCGCATCCGCGGCTGTTTTCGTTCAGTCGTTCCCAGTTCCCAGTTCCCAGTCCTAACTCGGACGACTGGGAGTTCGTCCGCCCGCAAGTAAATCCCACTCCCAGTAGTGATTTCGTTCACAGCTCGTATCGAGAACCCTCCTTGAAGCCTCCTTGCAGTGGATTGTGGATGGATGAGATTGAATTCGATATTTTACTAACACATACGTATTTCCGGTCATAAATAGCTTGCTCTCTAAACGAGTCGTCATTCTTGACACATCAGTCAATTTTAGACTTTATTTTTTAACGGAGTAAATTAAAGTTCATTTACAACTATTATTCAAAACCATAGTAACTTGCGTTGTTAAATGTGTCTTACGGGCTTTGTTTAAACCGAAACTAATTTATTACCTATAGATAAATTGTAATAAGAAATAAGAACATTTATTTTTCCATAACTGCTACAGTATAAGTAAATCATGTGTTTACACTACATAATATATTATCTATAAAACAGTCACGTACATTATAATATATAATCAACTAACTCCTTGCAACAAAATCGTTCCGCAGTTCTGTGAATCCGAACGAGTCGCAGAGACTCGCACATCATCTCGTTCGTACGGAGTTACTGAACAAAAGGAGTTACGGGAACTTCTAACTCCTTCCAACAAAATCGTTCCGCAGTTCAGCAGTTCAGTGAATCCGAACGAGTTGCAGAGACTCGCACATCGTCTCGTTCGTTCAGATTCACAGAACGAAAGGAGTTACTGAACGAGTTAGAAGAACGAGTTCCTTGTACTGAACGAGATCGCTGAGGTGAACGAGTTTGCCCAAACCTAGATTCTGCTTATTGACTCTTTATAATCTTTGGGTCCGCTACATACTGGTACCAAAAATCGGAAATGCGAATAATAGTTGCCGAAAGATTAAAGTAACAAAAACACGTAACGCAATATCGAAACCACGAATTATACAGCAATTTAATGTTTGTGATTACGAATCATTATAACGGATGCACGCCATGCCAAAAATCATGTCACCGAACAACGCGAGCACGAAAGGTCTAAGAACAATTTTTTTTAGTAAGGAACCATCCTGTAGATTGCAGGAAACAGCACCTAGGCTAGGTAATAGGAACCTACTTAGCAGTTAGCACCACTCTCTTGTACAATGTACATGCTGCCTATCTCTGTATTCACCGCCAATACTGACGTAGGTACAGGTGCCTGCCTCTACCTGTAGTACCCAAATGTAAATTTACTTTAGCAGTAATAACTACGTACATTCCTTATACCTAATTTGTACCTATGTGGCATCAATTAAACGGCTTAAATTTGGCGGATTTACTGGAGTTCTATGTAGGTACTAGTAGGTAGGTAAGGTACGGATGTGGTAAAACTATAAGTAAATTAAAAAAAATACTGTTTCGAGGCCGAATGGGCCGTAGTCGATGCGCTACGCGGTTTGTAGACCTAGAGTTATGCGCGAGCGCTACGAGTAGTTCTAAAGCTAGGTAGGTATTATATTATCTGGGTTAGAGGTTTAGGTTTAAAGAAATTTATTCTCAAATAAGACAATGTCACTTCCATGAGAACATGGTTACCCTTAAATATACATACATTCGTCGTCACATTAATTAATGTAGGTACTTAGGTAACAATATAAATACGTGCTAAGTAAAATTATAATAGGTACATTCGTCATCGATACTTAATTTGGAGTATTTACTTCAAATAGGTATTTATACCAATTTGAAGTAAATACAAAAGTCAAAAGGTACCCTTTTGACCAAAACCTTATTTATCACCTTTTTTAATGGTTGGTAGGTCTGTTTGGTCATTTTGTATGATTATAACCTATATAATAATAAAAAAAGTATTTTAAGTAATAAGTATGTAGGTACCTACCTATCACAATATGACTTGTAAAAGTGCTAAATAGGTACTTATTCTAAGGGGAACCCTGATAGTGTTAGAATTAGCTATTTGACCTTACCTAAAAAGTCGTTTGGCAATGGGCAGGCCACATCGCTCGTAGAACTGACAACCGATGGGGAAGAAAGGTTCTCGAGTGGCGACCACGAACTGGAAGACGCAGCGTAGGCCGGCCCCCCACTAGGTGGACCGACGACCTGGTGAAAGCCGCGGGGAGCCGATGGATGCAGGAGGCGAGCAGCCGCTCTAAGTGGCGTTCCCGGGGGGAGGCCTATGTTCAGCAGTGGACGTCTTCAGGCTGTTAATGATGATGATGATGAAAAAGTCGTTTTATTGACCTCGGAATGTAGACTGCCTGAGATACTAAACAATTTATTACCCTAGTTAATTAGGAATACCCGTTTATTCCCATTAGCAAACTAACTTTCATAGCTGGGGTTGGATGTTAGAGATAGTGGAAAGAAAATATTATGTTCTTACATTAGGTACCTAGTACCTAATATTCTGTTTTCGCAGTAGAATAACAAGTCGGTAACCTACATCAAAATTAAAGTTCATCCTCGACAGCCTGAGTATATCCACTGCTGAACATAGGCCTCTTCTGAAGAGCGCCACTTTGAGCGCCTGTTTGCGTCTTGCATCCATTGGCTCGCCGCGGCTTTCATTAGATTGTCGGTCAGCTAGTGGGGGGCTGGCTTGCGCCAACAAATAAAAGTTATAGAATAATTATTGTTTGATGTGGTTGACCAAAAACATTGAAGATATCGAACTGTTGACAGTAGCAGTGGACTCCGTTATAAGATGAGCAGAAGAGTGAATGTTTTACGGTTTTGTAATCGACTAGGCACAGAAAATTAACGCAAGTCAGTAATATATATGTATAAGAAAAGCTGGAACTTGAATGAATGCATTTCACATAGGTGTACCTACACACAAATGGAATTAGTGTAGGGAACATCGATCATCACCTCATGATGTGTTACGATTGTTTCCAGTACAACGCGCAGAGCGAGCGGATGTGGGCCGCCGACGGCCCCCACGCGGCCCCCGGCTGCCCGGCGGATCGATGAGGTACGCAACACTCCACACCACACCACACCACACCACTCGGCACTCGCTTGAAGTTATGCTGTAGTGTAGTTTCAGCTTCTGTCCCTGCACCGAGTGCTGCCAAACGTAATGACGCAGTGGTTTCAGGTGGCGCGCGGCGGTGTGCGCGCTGGCGTGCGCGTGCGCGTGCGCGGCGCCGGCCGTCCCGCGCGGGGACGCCGCGGGCCCGCCTGGTGAGTCACTGCTGCCTGCTCGCTAGCACAACCGAGGCTAGGCTCTATCCCCGCCGGCCGTCCCGCGCGGGGCCGCCGCGGGCCCGCCTGGTGAGTCACTGCTGCCTGCTCGCTAGCACAACCGAGGCTAGGCTCTATCCCCGCCGGCCGTCCCGCGCGGGGCCGCCGCGGGCCCGCCTGGTGAGTCACTGCTGCCTGCTCGCTAGCACAACCGAGGCTAGGCTCTATCCCCGCCGGCCGTCCCGCGCGGGGACGCCGCGGGCCCGCCTGGTGAGTCACTGCTGCCTGCTCGCTAGCACAACCGAGGCTAGGCTCTATCCCCGCCGGCCGTCCCGCGCGGGGCCGCCGCGGGCCCGCCTGGTGAGTCACTGCTGCCTGCTCGCTAGCACAACCGAGGCTAGGCTCTATCCCCGCCGGCCGTCCCGCGCGGGGACGCCGCGGGCCCGCCTGGTGAGTCACTGCTGCCTGCTCGCTAGCACAACCGAGGCTAGGCTCTATCCCCGCCGGCCGTCCCGCGCGGGGCCGCCGCGGGCCCGCCTGGTGAGTCACTGCTGCCTGCTCGCTAGCACAACCGAGGCTAGGCTCTATCCCCGCCGGCCGTCCCGCGCGGGGCCGCCGCGGGCCCGCCTGGTGAGTCACTGCTGCCTGCTCGCTAGCACAACCGAGGCTAGGCTCTATCCCCGCCGGCCGTCCCGCGCGGGGCCGCCGCGGGCCCGCCTGGTGAGTCACTGCTGCCTGCTCGCTAGCACAACCGAGGCTAGGCTCTATCCCCGCCGGCCGTCCCGCGCGGGGCCGCCGCGGGCCCGCCTGGTGAGTCACTGCTGCCTGCTCGCTAGCACAACCGAGGCTAGGCTCTATCCCCGCCGGCCGTCCCGCGCGGGGCCGCCGCGGGCCCGCCTGGTGAGTCACTGCTGCCTGCTCGCTAGCACAACCGAGGCTAGGCTCTATCCCAGGAACATGAACGGGATAAACTACCGATTGCAGAATTATTGGTGAAGAGATAATCATACGTAGATACCTGTAATGCAACGATTGTACCTATTAAGCTGCAAGTATTAGAGACCTAGGCGTTACAGTGGATAGTTCCCTATGTTTTCGAACTCATATTGACACTATAGTAAAAAAAGCATCGCAACTTTCTGGTTTCGTTTCTAGACAGATTAAAGTATTTAAAGATCCAAAGGTTATTATTCCTGTTTATATCAGCTTGGTAAGGAGTTTACTGGAGTATAACGGCATGGTATGGGCGCCTGGGTATGCAGTGCATTGTAATAGACTGGAGCGCATCCAAAAATAATTTTTATATCAGCTCACGTATGCAAATATAAGTGTAAAATGTTGACGTCCTATGAATCCAGACTCACTAGCTAATTAACTAGGTGATGCGATTAACTTAATAAAAATGCTATTTGGCCTTAAAATCTTCGCGTTTAATTTCTGGAATTTTGCAATGGAAGAAGAAACAGAGAGTATATTTTACAGACTATAGATGACAGGTTATTTTTTTTTTTTTTTTGGTCTCTGTAGTTGCATCATTGTTTCTTCATAAACATTCCGCCCCTCAAAGTGCGTTAGAACTTTTATTTTAACAAAGAAATCAAAAAATACTGGGTGGTATTAAAAGGAGGAAGAAACTATGACGCTAGAGTTTAAAAACATATTTAAATGAATTAACTGAAATACAACTATAAAATACAAAAACACAAGTGAGCAAAATATGAACGCGCAAAACACTAGTGCGCAGCATACATGTGCGCAGCATACAAGTGGACTGTAAAACTTGTCTATTTTAACTAAAACTATTTATCTTCTAAACATAAATTAACAAATTATGCAAATTAACATGATTCGTTTTCAGTAGGTAGTAAACATAATTTGTGTATTGGTCTTTTCAATACTGAATCTTTACATTTTAAACTAACTACTCTAATTAAGCCGTCTGAACCAGGGTGTACATTGGTAATTCTACCCATCAACCATTTGGTGGGTGGCAATCGTTCATCTTTTACTAAAACAACATCTCCAATTTTAAGATTATTTTGAACACTATTCCATTTGTAACGCTTTTGTAAATTAACAAGATACTCCTGGCTCCACTGACGCCAAAATGACTGTAATTTCTGTTGTAAATAAATCCATCTTTTATTGTAAGGTACATTAACATTTTTCAAATCTTCGTCAGGGACTACTATTGGATTCTCACCAATCAAAAAATGACCTGGTGTCAGTGCAATTGTGACACCATGTTTGTCATCATCTAATGATGTTAATGGTCGTGAATTCAAACAACTTTCTATTTGACATAATAGGGTTGAATATTCTTCGTAGGTAAGTTTTGAATCATTGAGAATTCTGTTTATGTGCTTTTTCATTGATTTAATGGCAGATTCCCACAATCCTCCCATGTGGGGAGCTCCAGCTGGGTTAAATTGCCATTCAGTGCCATCTTGCGCTAACAATTCAGCAAGTTCTGGTGGCAAATTAATAATACTTTTACTAGCCAATGAACTAAGTTCTTTACAAGCTCCTACGAAATTGGTTCCACAATCGCTTATAAGTTTTTTACAATATCCTCTACGGGCTGTGAAACGACGAAAAGCTGACAGGAAACATTCTGTACTGAGACTACTCACAAGTTCTATGTGAACTGCTTTAGTAGCAGTGCAAATAAATAGGGCAATGTAAGCTTTTGTGGTCTTATTGGAGCCACGTCCGCTAAACAATTTAAGAGTTACTGGCCCGGCAAAATCAATGCCACTTACAAGAAAAGGTCTTTGTGGAGTTACTCTATCTTTAGGTAAGTTTCCCATCAACTGCTTCGCAGTCTTACTAGAATTTCTACAACAAGTTGCACATTCTCTAATTACTTTCTTTATCAATTGCTTCACAGCTATAATGTGATATTTGTTTCTAATGTAATTTAACATCAACAGGTTTCCACCATGCAAGGTAGTTGAATGAGAGTCTTTTACAATAAGGTAAGCTAGTCTGCTATTTTTTGCTAATATTATAGGGTGCTTTGTTGTTTCACTAACATTTGAATTTTGTATACGCCCTCCTACTTTTAATATGTTATCATGATCATCAACAAATGGGTTCAAATTTGCTATATCTTTTTCAATTACAGGTTCAGATTTCTGAGACATCTTTACTAATACAATTGCAGCATTTTGCAGTTCTTTGGAATTCAGGTAAGTGGTATTTATAAAATCAGGTAAGTCTATATTTTTAGCTTTGCTTTTACATTTGTAGTAGAATCTTAGGCAATAGCTTGTTACTCTTAGCAATTTTTTATAACTAGAATGTCTATTAATAATGTTTTCTGTTTCAGGTTCCGGCACTACGCCACTATTTACCAACACTTTCACTTCAGACTTTTTCTCACACTCAGTGGGATTAATTATTTCACTTATGTCTTTCACAGGTAATTCACTATCACTACAAAGCCAGGATGGACCGTTCCACCACAGCTCGTGCGACTGCAGCTCAAGCGGAGAAATTCCTCGGGATGCAACATCGGCAGGGTTGTTGAAGGACTCTACATGATTCCATCTATCAGTGTCTACTATATTTGTGATTTCTGTCACTCTATTGGCGACGAAGGTGTTCCAATAGCAAGGTGGGCGCTGTAACCAAGCCAGGACTATTGTTGCATCTGTCCAAGCATATGTATCGTTCTGTGGGACATTCAGTACTACTTGAGTTTTATGTAGTAACTTTGCTAATAATACCGCCCCACATAACTCCAGTCTAGGTGTTGATATCTTTTTTACAGGCGCTACTCTGGTTTTGGCTTCAATCATAGTCACTTTAATGGAGTTAGGTAGTATTGTGCGACAGAATACTACTGCTGAATAAGCAATATCTGAGGCATCGGAAAATCCATGGATTTCAACTTTAATTGTATCTTCAGTTATGCCTAACCATCTATCTAGCTCTATCTTTGGCATGTCGCATAGTTGCTTACGGAATGTTAGCCATTCTACTACTAAGTCTTCAGGAATATTATCATCCCAATCTAGGCCTTCTATCCAAAGTTTTTGCAGAAAGACTTTTGCTCTCACTACTATTGGGGCTAACCATCCAGCAGGATCGTATAGCTTTGCTATGTCTCTTAATATTGACCGTTTGGTCGGCTTCTCATTACAGATTTTGATATCAAATCCGAGTTCAAATGTATCTGTTTTACTATTCCAGTCGATTCCTAGTATCTTTCTAGTATTCTGTGTTGAGTCTTCTATGTTTGGCATATTGGATGCCCACTTATGTAAAGTTAAGCCACCTCTTTTCAGTAATAAAATTAGATTTTCTTTTAGTTCCATGACTTTAGCAGGTGATGATGAGCCAGTAAGTAAATCGTCCATGTAAAAGTCATTTAGAACTGTTTCTGTTACTTCTTCAGGGAAATGGGCTTTCTCATCAATAGCTAACTGCTTAAGCGTCTTAATAGCTAAATAGGGTGCACATGATGTACCATATGTAACAGTAGCCAGTCTGAAATGTTGCACAGGCTCGTTTGTGTCAAATCTCCAAAGGATTCGTTGAAAGTCTCTGTCATTTTCATGGATTTCTATTTGTCTATACATCTGACGGATATCTCCTATCAAAACTGAAGCATGTCTTCTCCATCTTAAGGTAATGTCTCTAAGATCACTTTGAAGTGATGGCCCTATTAATAAATTTTGATTCAATGATTTTCCATTACTAGTTCTGGCAGATCCGTCATAGACAACACGTAGCTTTGTGGTAAGATGCTGCTCATTAATGACAGCATGATGCGGTAAGTAGCAAACACTTTGGCATGGAGTGATGTCTGATACTGGAATGCGTTCCATGTGTTTCTGTTCTAAGTAGTCTGACATGAACTCATTGTAGCTACTTTGTAAGTTTGGATATTTTTTGAATTTATTCTCGACTGTAATTAATCTTTTTAATGCTATTGTTTCAGATTCACCAATGTCTGGAGGATTCGCAGCAAAAGGTAATCGAACTGTATATCTTCCGTCTCCGTTTCTACTATGTGTTTTACTATAATGCTTTTCACATTTCATCTCATCATTTGTCATTATTCTTTTTCCAGGTGCGGCTTCTTCCAGTTCCCAGAATCTACGGAGTTCTGCTTCGAGTTCTAGTTTCACATGATGAGTGAAGACTTGGGTGTGTTGGTTGTTGTTTCTATTGTTCCGACCGGAAATCAACCAACCTAGTGATGTCTCTTGTGCCACAAGTGATTGAGATTTTGTTCTATGTACTAGTAGACCACTTTGAACTATGTCGGCAAAGACTCCTGCTCCTAAGAGGATATCAATGCGTCCGGGATGTGTGAATGATGGATCTGCTAGTGGTATGCTATTTAGTTGTGGCCAATCAACTGCTTGGGTACGCTGTGGTATATACGATGTGAGGGTTCTCAATACATATGCAGTGATTTTGATGCTAGTTTTTGGGTTATGTAATGACTTTAATTCAAGTTCTACTATTGCTTTGGTGATTGATTTGTTTGAACTAATGCCAACTATGTCTCCTTTGATAGGTGATTTCTTCAAACCCAACTCTTGACATGCTCCTTCGGTAATCAATGAGGCTTGAGATCCTTGATCTACAAGTGCACGAAGGGTGTGGATGCTATTGTTTCTATTTGACTGTACACTGACAAGTGCGGTGGCTAGGATGACCGGTTCCGGTTGACTTATGGAAGTTTTCAAGGTGATACTATCTACGGTTTGTACTGTTTCTATGTTTGCATGCTGTGTGGTTTGTGCCTCTGGTTCTGTGGTTGTACTAGGTGCTATGGAATATCCATGTAATAATGTGTGATGTTTGCGGCTACATTTTCTGCAAGTTGATTGTGTGCAATCTCTAACTGAATGGCCTTTCTTCAAACAGTTAAAACAGATGTTACTCTTCTGAACATACTGCTGTCTATCATTAACATTAAGTTGGCAAAACTCTTTGCAGGTATAAATTCTATGATCTCCTTTACAGAACAAACATTGGGTAGATGAAGACAAGTTTGTGGTGAAGGTCTTGACATTTACTGGATTTCTCTGTTGTGGTTGGACATCTTTGTATTTGACTGCTTCTAGGGTTCTAAACCGGAATTCCAAAAAATCAGAGAGATTTTTCCATGTAGGGAGTGAATCTTGGCCTTCAATACGTTGTTCAAATAGCTTATGTGACTCGGAATCTAGCTTTTGTATGATTATGTAAACAACAATATCGTCCCAGTGCTCTGTGGGTATATTGATCGCTTTAAGAGATATCAAACATTCTGATGTGACATCTAATAAATCCTTAATCGCTTTGGGTGATTCATTGGTGATTTTTCTCTGACTGATAAGTTTTCCAATATAGGCATTTACTATGTTTCTACGGTTGTTATATCTTTTATTCAAAATATCCCAAATAATGTCATAGTTCGACTCTGTGACAGGTATGTGTTTAACTAGATTATCAGCTTCTCCATATAAACTAGACTTTAAGTACTGGCATTTATTTACTTTGTTCAAGTTTGTATTATTGTGAACTAGCGACTTGAACAAATCGTGAAATGATAACCATTCTCTGTAATCACCAGAAAATTTGGGTAGTGATATTGGAGGTAGTTTCGCAACATTATGTTCATCATTACTTTCTGTTCTGGCACTATGACTAGTGAAATGCACTTTTTCTTTAGGAGGCGGTGTTAATTTCTCCTTAATTTTAGTTTTCAATTCGAGATATATTTCCAAACATGTGTCATAGGTTTTAGCACTGATGTAGTCAGCTTTTTCTGTGTCGCTACCTGCCACTAATGCGTCATGGTTGCTTTGGAATTTATTCCAATGGCATTCTACCAACTCCAGCCTAGTTTCCAAATATCCTTGGGTTATCCTCTCTTTAGCACACTTTTTGAAGTTAGTTAGTAAATTCTTTATTTGATTGAATGTTTCATTTTGTAACGTTAAGATATCCATTTTTTTTAGAATGAAGGTAAGTATAGGTTATGTTGAAAGTCTATGTTGAAATATCTTTAGAATTTAAGAGTCCAAATTGCTATTAGGTCCAAGCACTATTATTTATTTAGATTCACTGATAAATAGTCACAGTTCTTTATACTATTACTCACGGTTACCGGTACTTTACTGCCCAACACAAAAAAACAACACTGCAAGTTCACTGTGGGTTTTTGCACACACTTTTTACGCAAACACACGCGAACCAACTACATCCGACTCTTGAGGACCAAAATAGCTAATTAACTAGGTGATGCGATTAACTTAATAAAAATGCTATTTGGCCTTAAAATCTTCGCGTTTAATTTCTGGAATTTTGCAATGGAAGAAGAAACAGAGAGTATATTTTACAGACTATAGATGACAGGTTATTTTTTTTTTTTTTTTGGTCTCTGTAGTTGCATCATTGTTTCTTCATAAACACTCACTAACTTCAATCTCAGGACTTTGAATGCTCGAAGAAAGATATCAGATATCATATGTTTGTATAAAGTGATTTAATATTGTGTCCCGACTTTTTAATGAATATTGGTATAGAAGTCCCTCGTGCTGGCAGTCGCCTGTGTAATCGTCGGACTTTTAAGCTGCCCCATTGTCGAACCAATGTAGGACAACATTCTCCTCTGTATCGTATGTTATCATGTTATAATGGAATTCGCTCATCCTTAGATATTTTCGATGGTTATTTGGCCTCAGTTAAGGCCAAACTTATAAAATTTGTAAATTGACAAGCTGCGCAAATGATTTTCTAAAAATTTTTTTTTTCTCTTACATTTATTTTCGTTTTTATTTAAGGTTTAACTATTATTCGTATAAGTTGCTTAATTTAATTTGTTTAAACTGTACCTGCTAATTTTCTAATTATTTTTTTTCCTATTTGCCACACGCAGTCAGTACCTTAGTACTGATTTGTGTTTTGTTTCACTGTATAGGCTTTATAGGAACCTTTAGGCAATTTAGTACGGTCAGTGTTGCATGCTGTGTTCACTAGTTTTAGGACGGACGGACGCTGAATGTTATGGTGTTTTTTGTAAAAAATTTGTTCATAGTGTTACGCCCAATTTGTGAACCAAAGAAATCGTAAAAAAAAAAAATTAACCGCTGGAAAATACCAACATTTGAGATTACAATAGAATAACGACGCATGTGTGGGAGTGTAAGAGTTAAAGGGACAGTAATTATAATTTTATGTATGCTGCCGCCTCGATTACGCACAGTTTGTCGAACTTTTACCTACTTACATCAAGTTAAAAAAAAAATCGTTCAATTTTTTTTTGTTTCATTGGTTCACAATTTGGACGTAATACTATTCAATGAACAATTTTTAACAAAAAAACACCATAACATTCAGCGTTCGTCCCTCCTAAAACTAGTGAACACAGCATGCAACACTGATCGTGCCTAATTGCCTAAAGGTTCCTATAAAGCCTATACAGTGAAACACAAGTTAAAATGCGACCTGTACGTGAGTACGTACGTCCGGACAGACAAAGCAACACTTCGTTCGTTCGGTCAACAACACCACTCGCGCCATACAGCGACGCTGTAACCTCGTCCCGTGTGATTTCAGGCGGGCTCGGCAACAGCAGTAGCGAAGCAGACACGTTCACGCTCACCGTGAGCGGCGTATCGTTCGAGTCCGGAGCGTCGGGCGGCGCCGCGCTCGCCGCGCTCGCGGTGGGCGCGCTCGCGGGGCGCGGCGTGCGCGCTCGCTCCGCTCCCGGCGCGGGCGCGTGCGCGGGCGCGGGCGGCGCGCCGGACGGCGGCGCGTGCCTGCGCGGCACGCTGGCGGCGCTGGCGCGCGGCGCGGCGCACGCGGCGCTCGTGCCGGCGCCGGCCGCCGCGGCGCCCGCGCCCGCGCGCCTGCGCGACGCCGGCCTCGACCTGCTCGGGGACGCCGCGCCGCCCGCCCGCCGCGCCTGCTTCGCTCGCCCCGCGCACCCCGCGCCCGCGCCGCGCTCGCTGCTCGACTTCGCGGACGCAAGCCTCGCTGCCCACTACCACATCCCGCGAGCCAACCTCGACGCCGCGCTGCTCTCCCTCGGTGCCCTGAAGTGAGTCCTGTTTGTTTGCCGAAAGTAATACGGTCGAAACGCTACCGGTTGCTTGAGAAGCGAAATATTGCACGAACTAAACGAAGTATTTTTTAAATAGGTAGTGTTAAAGGTGTTCAGAAATGAGACGAACTAATTTCTAAAACTTCACAATATATTCCATTTTACTAAACGAACTGAAGTCACGACACTGTTATCCGCACGCACGCTGATGCTACACTGCCTTCACGAAGGTTCCCCGCCGGCGCGCGCCGCCGCCAACAGTCCGGCGCCACTGGTTCGACCGCGCGCGACCGTTATCTCGCTTACTGTAGAAACTGGGAGACTGTCTTGAATGTAATTTTTCTGCCCTGAATATAATGATTTTTCAAACACTTAACGTCATAGATCCGAGTGCAACAACTCGTCCGTTACCGACCCCGAGCCGTGGTGCGGGGCGGAGGAGGCGGGGCGCGCGACGCTGCTGGTGGGCGACGAGGCGGAGGCGGAGGTGATGGGCGCCGTCATCCGCGCGCACGGGCTGCACGCGCGCGCGCGCCTCGTGCCGGCCGGCGCCGCGCGCGCGCTGGCCGCGCTCGCGCCGCGCGCCGCGCTCGCGTGCGGCCGCGCGCTGGACGCCGCCGCGCTCGCGGCCGCGGGCGCGCGCCCGCTCGGCCCGCCGCCCTGCCTGCAGTCCGACTGCCCGTTCGAGGCGCGCCGCCTTCTCAAGCTGGTGAACGCGCGCGCGCTGGCGCGGTCGCCGAGCGCGGCGCGCGTGCTGGGCCACCTCAAGCTGGACGAGGTGGAACTGCGCGCGCTGGAGGAGCGGGCGCGCGCGGCGGGGCCGGCGGCGGCGGCGCGCGACGCGCTGGCGCGGCTCGCGGCCTGGGCGGGCGCGCCGGGCGAGGTGCGCGCGGTGGCCATGTTGCCGCTGACGACGCGGCGCGAGACCTACGCGGCGCCCGCGCTGCGCGCCGCCGCCGAGCTCGCGGAGGAGGACGAGGCGCTCGCGGGCCGGAGCGCGCTCGACTTCAAGGTGGAGCTGCTGGACGCCGCGTGCTCGGGCACGCGCGCCTTCAAGTACCTCACGGATGCGCTCGGCTCCGAGTTCGGTGCGTTGTCGGCCGTGGCGGGGCCGGCGTGCGGAGCCGCCTTCGGGGACGTGGCGCGCCAGAGTGCGGCGTTAGCGCTGCCGATGCTGGCGTACACGGCGCAGGCGCCGCCGGCGGGTCCCGGCGCGCTGGCGCTGCTGGCGGCGGGGGACGCGCGGCAGGTGGGCGCGGCGGGCGCGGCCGTGCTGGCGCGGCTCGGGTGGCGCCGCGTGGCCGTGCTCACGGAGCTGGCCACGCGCGCCGCGCTCGAGCCCGCGCGCCTCGGCGACGTGGTGGCGCACCTTGAGCTGCCGGCCGACGGGGATGACTTCGACTACGAGCTTATCGTAAAGGTACGATTAAGAAACGCGCGTAAATAACGCGAAACTGTTGAGTGACCGAGATGATACGGTGTCCGCTCGGGTTGCAGTGGGCGGGGCGCGTGGCGGCGGCGGACGGCCGCATCGTGTACGTGTGCGTGGAGGACGCGCGGGTGGCGCGCGCCGCGCTGTGCGCCGGGCGCGGCGCCGGGCTGGTGGCCGCGCGCGGCGCCGCCTGGCTGCTGCCCGCCGCGCTGCCGCCGCGCTGGCTGCGCCGCGCGCCCGCCGACCCGCACCCGTGCAGCCAGGCGCAGCTGCTCGAGGCGGCCGAGGGACACCTGTCCGTGGCGTGGCCGTGGCAGGCCGCGCGCGTGCCGGCCGGCTGGGCCGCCCGGTGGCGCGCGCGGTGCCGCCGCGAGGACAACTCCACGCTCTGCGACGACCCGCCGCCGCCGCACGCCGTGCTGCTGTACGACGCGCTGCGGCTGTGGGCGGCCGCACTCGCGCGCCTGCTCGCCGTGCACCCGGAGGCGATCGACGACCTGCACCGTACCGAGCTCGTCAGGTGATCGATTTGCGCGGATCGATTTTATTGAGTTTTGTAAATCGTTGATGATCGCAACGCACGCATCCATTATGTTGCAGGTCCCTGGTGGAGGATGCGGTGCGCGTGCCGTACGTCGGGCTGACGGGCGCCTTCGAATGGGAGGAGACGGGGGAGACGCGCGCGCGCGTGTCGGCGCTGGAGGTGCGCCAGTGGCGCAACGGGTCGCACGCGGCCGTGGGCTCCTGGCGCGGCGGCGCGCTGGCGCTGGACGCGGCGGCGCTGCGCTGGGGCACGGAGGACGGGCGCGCGCCGACGGACGGCACGGAGCGGTGCGCGCTGCAGGGGCTGGCGGACGCGCTGCACGCTGACTGCCGCGTGGCGTTCGTGGCGGCCGGCGCGCTGCTGCTGCTGGCGCTGGCGGCGCTGCTGGCGGCGGCCGCGTGGCAGTGCCGACGCCGCGCCGAGCGCGATTTCCGCGCGCGGCTGGCGGCACTGGGCATGCGCTCGCTGGGCCCCAAGCCGGGCGGGCTGGACCGCTGGGAGCTACCGCGCGAGCGCGTCGTCATCAACCGCAAGCTCGGCACCGGCGCCTTCGGGACCGTGTACGGCGGGCACGCGCTGCTGGCGGAGGACCGCGGCTGGTCCGCCGTCGCCGTGAAGACGCTGAAGGCGGGCGCCAGCACCGAGGAGAAACTCGACTTCCTCTCGGAGGCGGAGGCGATGAAGCGGTTCGAGCATAAGAACGTGGTGCGGCTGCTGGGCGTGGTGACGGCCACGGAGCCGGTGTGCACCGTGATGGAGTTCATGCTGTACGGCGACCTGAAGGGGTACCTGCTGGCGCGGCGGCAGCTGGCGGGCGCGGGCGGCGCGGCGGGCGCGGAGGTGGCGCCGGCGCGGCTCACGCACATGGCGCTGGACGTGGCGCGCGCGCTGTCCTACCTGGCGCAGCTGCGGTACGTGCACCGCGACGTGGCCGCGCGGAACTGCCTCGTCAGCGCGCACCGCGTCGTCAAGCTCGCCGACTTCGGCATGACGCGGCTCGTGTTCGACCACGACTACTACCGGTTCAGCCGTAAGGGGCTGCTGCCGGTGCGCTGGATGGCGCCCGAGAGCCTTGCGTTGGGCGTCTTCTCGCCCGCCTCGGACGTCTGGGCGTTCGGCGTGCTTCTGTACGAGATCGTCACCTTCGGCTCGCTGCCCTTCCAGGGTCTTTCCAACGCCGAGGTGCTGGCGCGCGTGAAAGCGGGCCGCACGCTCGAGCTGCCGCCGGGCCTCAAGCCGCAGCTGTGAGTACCGCCCACGCCCCGCCCCGCCCGCCCCGAACCCGCCCGAGTGACGTCACGCATGTTGCAGGGAGGGGCTGATCAAGTCGTGCTGGCAGCAGGACCGGCGCGCGCGGCCGAGCGCGGCGGCGGTGGCGGCCTTCCTGGCGGACGCGCCGCGGCTGCTGGCGCCCTGCCTGGACGTGCCGCTGGACGCGCTGCCGCTGGAGCTGGAGGCCGCGGCGGGCGGCAGCAGCGCGCGCGACGAGGCGCAGGTACGCTCGCTCGCGCGGGGGCAGGGGGCCCTCGCCAGCTGGTCCTGTATACAGGTCGCGTGTCCGCAGGCGCGGTGGGTCTCGTGGGCGGCGCCGCCGTCGGCCGCCACGGACTGCACGTACCTGAGCGCGGAGGCGCCGCGCGACTGCGACGCCTTCCTGCCGCCCGAGCCGCGGTGACGCTACCTTCGCCGAGCCTGTGCTACGCCGCGCTAGCCCATGACACGTTGGCGCTGCACGGTCATTGCCGATAAATTCTAACATTCCAATTATGTTTAATTATACAAGTATGTAGATAGTAATATAAAGATCGCATGAAAGATAATGACTGAGAAACGAATAAGTGTAAGATAAGTAAATTATAATTTTTACTGATAGAATGAAGAATTAATAAATACAAATTAATAACCAGATATCGAGATTCCTTACCTTTTGAATTACTATTACATAATAAAAGGCTATACCAACCTACTCGTCCCTAAAATCAGCGGCGATAACGGGACTGGTAAAAAGAAAAAAAAGATGAAATCGGCTAAGCCGATTTAATCCCCACCACCACTGCCAATATCGCCAACGATTTAAGGGCCGTCTTACTGTAAGTACTTATGGGTTGGGTATGATCGGGGCTAGGTGGCACGGTATGAAATGACGATACATATTTAGGTATTTTATTAATTTAAAAAAAAAAAAAATTGCGAACCGCAGCACACACAGCGCCATCTAGCCCCAAACTAAGCATAGCTTGTACTATGGGAACCAGATAACTGATATAATACTTAGATACTTTTTTGTTTGTAAATACATATACATAGAATACAATACAACACCTAGACGCAGAACTAACATCTATGTTCATCACTCAAATTTTTGTCCTGGGTAGAAATCGAACCCACAGCCCTTAGTACAGAAGGCAGGGCTACTACCACAACTGAGCTATCGGGCCCGTCAAACCGCCCGTCGTTTACAGTTTATAATTATATACACCGAAGTAAGTATTATACTGTTCGCTCCCGCGCCGCGTCGTTGTTTTGATGCGGGCAACGGTAAACGCTCATCATCATCATTGACAGCCTGAAGGCGTCCACTGCTGAACATAAGCCTCCCCCAGGGAGCGCCACTTAGAGCGGCTACTCGCCTCCTGCATCCATCGGCTCCCCGCGGCTTTCACGGTAAACGCTCGGCGTGGCTTAAGTGTCTAGTTTTGATTTCCCACCACCACGGGCGGGTGTGGTAGCTTATGGTGATTTCTTGGCCAATGATTCGCGTGTTAGAATAGCGGCCGCGAGTACCTACATTAATAATAATAATAATAATAATAATATGTGTGGACATTTCACACAGCGCCATCTAGCCCCAAACTAAGCATAGCTTGTACTATGGGAACCAGATAACTGATACAATACTTAGATACGTTTTTTTTTTTGTAAATACATACATAGAATACAATATAACACCCAGACGCAGAACAAACATCTATGTTCATCACACAAATGTTTGCCCTGGGTAGGAATCGAACCCACAGCCCTCAGTTCAGAAGGCAGGGATACTACCAACTGAGCTATCGGGCCCGTCAAATTGTGTGATAGACTTGCCTCGGTCCGTTGTTTCACCGCACCCTCGGCAGGAGCTCGAGGGGAAGGCGACTCCTGCAGGCGCCAGGCGTTACTGCGGATCGTCGGACTGGTGAACAACAAAAGAACCCGAAGTGCCGTAAATAGACTGTTTAGCAAGTTAATATTGGACCTTGTTGTTATTAGAGCCGCGTATCGTGCCCGTTCCGTTACCTAAGTAAGTACCTTTTTTAACGCCTGAGTTAATTGCAAGAGACGCGCCTCCTCACCTCTTTGGCTTTGATTTTTTGCCACGCACTTCACTTCGACTTTAACTCCTGTAGCTAAAGATTATAAAGCCCGCCTTTCGCTACCTAGAGTCTGTAGCCTAACTGTCTATTTGAAGGTCCTGGCGTGCTCTCTCTACTGGGATTGGTAATTGAAAACATCCGTTTATAGCACCATAACGATATTTTATTTTTACCCAATACATGTCGGGTCGCGGGTGTAGAGACAAGCGAGTGCCAGGTGGTGTGCGGCTCGACTACCGCCTCGGGCACATTTTGCTAATAAAGCAATTTCAGCAATTTCGCCTCCGCCTGCATCGCATGTCCCTACACGCCCATAGCCCGTCTGTAGCAGAGACATTGTTCAACGTAGACAAGTTGCGCGGGCATCTATAAGGCGGCTGGAGCGGGGTGTTGGAAAAGAAAAATGGTTTTCCTTTTGAGACGTTTAATCGCCTTCATGGCTAACTTAATACTAACTTACTAATACGTTACACAAAGAAATGAACACAAAGTAAAAAAATAGAAATTGACAAAAAAAGGTTAGGCGAGAGACGTAAAAACTATGGAATGCATTAGGGTCGCATGCTGATATGAATTTGAGGAAGTGTCATTACAAGTGGAAGGCAATAAAGATTTAAATTTATGACTTTATATTAAGTATGTGAAACAATGTACTTCAGAAATATTACAGTTTAAATAAGTTAAAATAAATGTAGTATATAGGTTTAGCTCGCAACATAACGTCTCCCTCCTAAGATTGAAATTATCTGAAGATGAAAGATTCAGAGAATTTCAATAACACAAATAAAAGAAAATCATAAAATTATAAAAAACATTAATTTAAAATGACACATTTTTTACACAAATGAAATGAAATTAGAAAAACATACACACGTAAATAACATAGGTAATATCATTATTACACAAACAAAACGAAATAAAAAAATACACAAAGATGAAAATGACATTACACAAAATGAAATCAGAAAATATTATTATTACACAAACAGAACAAAATTTGAAAATACACGAAATAGAAAATTACACAATAATAATTATTGAATACACACAAAACGAAAATAAAAGTTATCAAAATGTGAGAACTTAAAAGCTAAATAAGTAATTGTCCAATTGATTAATTGTCAGCAGCAGTACGACGTGGTTTTTTATCACTTTTTTATCGGGGTATTTTAACTGCACTAAATTGACTTTCACTGATCACTGATTCTATCGTGTGCACATAAATATTTTTTGAAACTGGGAACCGGGTATTGACTTCTTAGTAAAAAGAGTAGAAATACGTGTAATATTTTCGTTTGCAGCTAGGTACTTCCGGAACGTCCATGGTGTTATTGTGATGGCAATTAATATTTCCTTGCTATCTCTGGTTTCATTCAGTAGTTTGCATTGCTGCTTTAAGACAAGAACATGGCGGTTTCATTCCAAAATTGTGTTTGCCTGTGGTTATTGTTAAATCTCACGATATCGATGATAACAATTACATGTGTTGATTGATGTAGGCTGTAGCATCGAATGGCTCAGATTGACCCTTTCACTTTTAAGGAAGGATATAAAGGAAAGGTAAATATGGTATTTTGGATAAGGTATGGTATAAACATTGAACGTTTTATTAATATTGGGATTTCGTTCGGCAATAAAAAAAATGATTTAAAATTTGTAATTTGAAACTTGAAATTTGCTCTACTTTTACAATATATTTTAGTAATAAAATTATGACAGTAAACTAATAAAAAATAACATTCGAATATAATGATTGTCTATAAAATAACAACAAAATTACTATAATTACTTGTGACAAAATATTATGAGTTCAAACTCAAACAAAACAAGCTGATAAAGTTGGTTGAATTTCATGGAGAAAGGTCTAGCATTCTATTAGTAAAATTTTCGTACAGTAATTATCTAGAAGTGGACCTGCATAAATATTTTAAAGGATTAATTTATCTGTTTTATTTATTTAAACTAAATTAATATTTTATTCTAAAAGTTTCGTAACTGTTTATTAAATTTATTAGAAAGGTAATCTAAGTGATTCCTTTTGAACGAAGATAACGTGGAGTGGCTAAATTCTTTTTGATAACTGTATTAGAGGCCAATCGACGGTTGTAATTTTGATTTTCAATATTATTAATTAAATAGTTTTTCACGAGGCCGGTTATAGTTGTCTGTGAGTCTATTGTGGTAATGCTTTGCTTTTGACTGAAAGCTTTAGCAACTTTGTTTCTTTTTAATGTGGAAACATGACTTTTGTTAGATTGGTTATAATAACCTGATCTTTCTTGATTTCTGGGAACTGAAATTCTTTTTATTTTATTTGCATTAGGTATGCAATCAATTTTCTTGTTGCATTTTAAAAAGTGTACCTTTGTATTTCGGCTTTCCAACTTAGTTTGGTTTGTTTTAGTGGATTTTTCAGTAGTTGGTGTTTGTTTTGATTTTTTGCTAATAAGATTCTTATTATCATTATTTTGAGTCGTGATTGATGTTTCAATGTTTTCTGTTTGTTTATCAAAATTTTCTATAATATTGGTTGAGTCAGTCAATTGAGGTTTTACTTCGTTTTGATTTTTTCCAGAGTTATAGTATTTAGGTGATTTTTGTTTGTTGTTTTTCTGTTTTGACTTTCTTGAACATTTTATGTTATTATCAGAATTTAATTCATTTGATTTGGTTTGAATTTTGTTGTTTTCGGTTTCGAAATGCATTGGTGCGCCGGGAACAAGGTCGACACTACCTGATTTTTTTAGCTCCGTGACATTTTTTTCTTCGCACGAGTCAGTCAGTAAGGTCGTGTTGGCGTCTATACTGCTCATTGATTTAGATGGCAAACAGATGTTGTCATCAGGGTTTTTTATTTTTGTAACTATTTTGACATTGTTAAAATCTGCATTTGCATCCCTTACAACAATCAAAGGTTTTTCTGTACTAAGATCATTTACAGGTTCTTTGTTATTGTTATTTTGCACTGGGAGTTCTACATTATTTTTATTTGATGTCTCTGTTTTATAATGATCGGGTTGTTTGTGCTCATTGTAATTTTGATCAGAAGAATTAGTGTTTTTAACCTTAATTGTTTCATCAAATATCTCTCTTTTAAGAATCGAGGGATGTTCATTTTTAAATGACAATGCGGTTTGCATTGTGACATTGGTGTTCTCGTAGGATTTTTGAGGTTGAATATTATGTTGTTTACTTTTCTGTGATTGCGGGCGATACCCTTGTTGAGTTGTGGATACTCGTTGTACGGACCCTTGATTAGGTATGCAGTTAGAATAATTCTTAGTGGGTGGTCTATAACCTACACCATGATTGTGTTGTAGAAATTGATTAGACTGCGCTTGGTTTTTGTCAAAATAGAAGTTATTGTGGTTTTGACTTAATTGAGGTGTGAAATTAATGTTTGATCCGCGTTGAAAGTTTAATTCTGCAATCGTAAGGGATAAGGCTTTTTCTAAAGAAATGGGCCCTATCCGTTTCACAGCTTCCCTAATGTCTTTAGGTACATTATTAAGAAATGTGTTCACTGCCATGTTTTCATAATAGATTTGTTTGAAATTTCTGAGTTGAGTGTCTGTGATGAGATTTATTTTAATAGATAAATCATTTATAATATTTTTGATTTCGCGGTAAAATATTTTATATGGCTCATTTGGTTTGATTTTTAATGTTTCTAATAGTACTGCTAAGTATGTTTCGCTTCGGGGATCACTGAAATTCATTGTCAGCAATTGTTTTAATGCAATCCAAGATTTGATTTTTTTGTTTACACTGACTATTTTGGCTGCTTTACCACAAAGTTTGCTAGCACACATGTTGTAAATGTATTCATCGCGTTTTGGATTGTTTTCTTCTTTTAATTGGTTGACTACATACTCACATTGTAAAATAAAATGGTTCAAACTCTCATTTCCGTCAAATTCAGGAATTAGGCTGTACAAAGCAGCGACTAATTCTGGTGGTTTTGTCATAATGGTTTTTGTTTCAGCTTGATCAGCGTTTTGCTAGATTAGCATACTATTCATTTATATTTAATATACTATTTATTCTACACGCATTAAAATTACGTTAAATCTAACACGATGCAATAGCAATAAAAATTATTAATTATGATACAAAATACCTAATAATGATCACTAGATTAAACTTTTAATCTAATCTTTTTACTTACCTAATATGAACGAACTACAATATTAATCTAACACAAATATTTAATTACACAAATGTTGAATAATTGAATTCAATTGTCCAATAAAACTATTTTTACACAAAAATAATGAAAAATCAGATTATAATTTTTATCTAATTACTGATCATTTTAATTTACATTGAATTTAATTCTAGAGCGACTACTAAGTATAACCAAATTCGATTTATGTAATTTGGTTTAATTTCTTAACTATTTTGATTCTATTTGCGAATTTATTATTTAAATAGAGCAAATTTACTTTCTTAATTTATCTAGTTTCCTTAACTATTTCGTATAGCATCCCGCCGATTTTTAGTGCAGAATGCCACGAAAACTGGGTAAAATGGGTGATGGGTATCCCAAATTTACGTAGTTCACGGAATAGGTAGGACAGAACAAGGAATAGTGATTGGTATCTACTCACAAGCCATCCAGACCCTCCTGAGCATAAGCTGCCAGCGACGTCTGCTCCAACTCCAGCTTTGTACCAAATTTTGCGCGACGCGGGAGTCTTATTTATTTGGTTCCTGGACGCTATGTGAAACTCCAGATCCACCAGAACAAAAATGTTCTTTAGGCTTCTCTTCAAAAAAGTACACGTATTAGCATCCACTACCGGCTGCGCCAGACAAGTTGCGCGGGCATCTATAAGGCGGCTGGAGCGGGGTGTTGGAAAAGAAAAATGGTTTTCCTTTTGAGACGTTTAATCGCCTTCATGGCTAACTTAATACTAACTTACTAATACGTTACACAAAGAAATGAACACAAAGTAAAAAAATAGAAATTGACAAAAAAAGGTTAGGCGAGAGACGTAAAAACTATGGAATGCATTAGGGTCGCATGCTGATATGAATTTGAGGAAGTGTCATTACAAGTGGAAGGCAATAAAGATTTAAATTTATGACTTTATATTAAGTATGTGAAACAATGTACTTCAGAAATATTACAGTTTAAATAAGTTAAAATAAATGTAGTATATAGGTTTAGCTCGCAACATAACGACGTTCCCTATATAAATACGCTCTATAAAAAGGACTAAGTAAGTAGGTACATCGAAGTTTTCATTTGATGCCGAGTTGCATCTCACCAACGGGATTAACAGACGATACTACTACAACTAGTACTAAATACTGAATAAATACTTACTTATTTTTAATTTATTTTATATGGAATACCAACAGCTGCTTAGAAGCACACAAATAATCTCAAAATTATACTTACAGATTACTATTCCAGTTCTGAAATCACAGATACTTAACCCCCAATAAACTTTTGTTTTGTGCTAAGCTTTCGTGTTACGAAAATATCATTCTTATCGAAATCATAACCTCGTAGGTAGGTGATATCTACCTACGCAGATTGTAGGTAATAAGTACCTAATATAAACATTGAAAGGTCTCGTAACGTCTGGATATGTCATTATTAGGTAGGTAGGTACTAGGTACCTAGACATACCCTAAAATAAATATTTAAGAGTCCCATACCTACAACAAACGTGATTTTTTTTGCTCGTTTTTATTATTATTTAAAATACTTAAATTAAACACTTTTGTTTCAGGTTGTTAGCCTATTTTTTATACCTTAAAACTTAAAATAATACTAATTTTACTTTATAATTATTGGGGTAAAAGCACTTTGGTACCTATGCATTATATTGATTGACCAAAGATAAATGCTATAAATATGATAAATAAATGGTAGGTACTATACAAGGTGACAAGTCAATAACATAAGACTTTACTCTAACCAATACCGCCAGCTTAGTGGTCGTTCCTTGATTGGCTGATCAGTGACTTCTTTTGACGCTCGATAAGAGGGACACAGCTATGTAGATGCATAGCTGCGTCTCTCTCTACATATCGGCACTATAGTTGGGGAGCTAACTGGTTTTGATATAAGATTTCTTCATGTTTAGAAACACCGATACGTATGTGGATAGTTCAGATCAGCACAACTCGATTTGGTTCGGTCAACTAAGAGTGCTCTTGCATTTCAACCGTTATTTTCACGTTAAATGGCCAACTTTGGCAGTCTCATTCTGAGAAACTGAAAAACTTCGACAACTTACCTCTTCCCATGAACAGGGTAAGGACATAAAACTAATAAATCCGTGCAAATTTCAAGGTGGGTCAGGTCATTTAGTATTCAATATAATATTCGATTAGTTTGTTATATAAAGTTTTGTTTACAAGCAGCTAAACTTACGTACAAACATGATAAATCAGTTGTACCTAGAGTACGAACCTATAAGAATTTCGAAGTCGCGTTCGGAGTGAATATTTTTTTTTTTTTTTTTTTTTTTATTATCTACCATAACAATAAATAATAACAATGGTAATAACAATTATGGTTGAGTGAGATAATAGTGTGATGTGATGTCTGCCATATAAAGAAATCGCAAAAAAATTCGACACCTAGCTCCCTAACTATGACCACAGTGACTAGTGATTTGGGATGGTGTTATGCATTAAAACTACGAGTATGGAAAACATGTATAATATAAAATAGAAAAATTACTTAGAACGAATTTTGTAATCATATCACACCACAGACCTAGAATTTCAATAGTAATAAATACGAATGTTTATACGTGTGTACGTATGTTCAGGTATAATTATTTCAATGAGTAGGTGTGTTAACCCAACAACCAACAAACTACGTCACGGCAAAATAGATTTGCGTGAAATTCGGTTACAATACTTTGTACAATTTTATAAATGTTCTAAGTTTCACGCCGACTTCACAGCCGCCCAGGGGGTCTAGCAAAGCTCCCTCACGCTAACGCTATCGCCAAACGCTAACTCCAAAATGTACTGAAATGACATTTCGAAAATTGCTAACTTTTCCGCAGCGAATGTCATTTTAATACATTTTTGGAGTTAGCGTGAGGCGTTAGCGTCAGTGGTTGGTATCTTTGCTAGCCCCCTGGAGTTTAATTCGCACTACAATACAAGTATACTACCGACCAAAGATTATAAAGCCTGGTTTCATAGTCAATGCTACCGACGGACCGCTATAACGGATGAAACCGCGAGCCGCAAGCAATAGGTAGTAGTAGTACTACCGCAGTGCCTATTATAACGATAATACAAACCTAAGTACCATACCTACATCATTATACAATGATATCACCCGAAAACAAGGAAAAATACCCTAATATAATAGGGATAGGTATTTAACAACGCTACGTACATTCGTTTCGCACGTATTTCTGATATGGTCAGTTGGTCACTATAAAGTAATAATTAATTAGTAAGTGGGTACCTATGTAATAAGGAACAAATTAATACTAATAATACTATATGTAGGCAATAGGTAAAAGAGGCAGGATCGGTTGGCGTTGGCAGTCCAGCCGACAGCGCCATGAGCGGCGCGCGCGCGCTCCCGCTCGCTCTCGTGCTCCTACTGGCGGTGTCCGCTCTCGCTCCCGCTCCCGCTCCCGCTTCCGCTCCTGCGCCCACTATCGCCTTCACACCCGCTCCCGCTGCGACGCTTGCCCCGCTCGGTAATGTCTCCGCGAGCCGTCACTGTGCTGTTCTTGAAGGTGGTTATATTAAACGTAACGTCACGTACTTGCTTATGCCTTGCCCAGAAGGGGCGAATCCGCCGCGAGCATTAGGCACAGATTCAGTCGGATTCGTTAGTAGGTACCTAACATGTTCGGCTTCGGACGCAACAAGGAGTGAGGAGTCTCCTGTGTGAAGTGTGCGCGAATAACGAGTTGACCCTCGGTTTCTCGTGCGTGTCAGTCGGACAGACTCATGATATTGGTAACATACCTCCTAACGTAGTAGGTACGACTGTACGCTCGTTGGTTGATGGCAGTCGACGATCACAACAGGCTACCAACGACACCTCTCGTCACCAAGGGAACGATGGAGGGTCGATATTTATGGCAGCATATAGTTCTGGAAGTGGTTTTGTGGCTCTAGATGAGAGCGAGACGGAGCGGACCGGAAAGCCGAAGTAAGAGACACCACCGAACGACGCTATCGTGGTCACCGCCCGCGGTGTACCAAGATAATGTTAGATGATAGGATCCTAGAAATGGCTAAAGCTCGTAAATGGCATCCGAAGGGGTCGGAGCAACGTTCGCCTTACGATAGACAAAGCTCTCATGAACTACTTTGGGGGGTAATAGCCTGATTACCGAGTAGAACGGCGAGACATCAAAATGTTAGTGGGCCGAGACAGTGATATGGCCGAGTTAGTGTATCCTGAAAGTAGCCACTTCCAAACCATTCCTATTTCCTACACGTTTACTGTATGAAAGTTGTAATGTGCTAACAGTGCGTCAGCTTTTCATATTGCACACTGTCCTAAAACAGCACACCACTTTAACGCACAATGCTGACCTTACTAATACTAAGAGACGGAAAGATATTGTATGCACGTCATTTTCTGAGTCAAAGTTTGTTTTCACAAACCGATTTTTTGCTTTCTTAGGGCCTTTTCTCTACAATAGACTAAATAAGAAATTATTCATTTACGGCCGTAATTATTTTAGTGCTAAATTAATAGTTGCTGAGCACTTACTTTGTCTGTCCTACGATGAGACAGAACTAATATTGACAAATAAGTACCTACATTAAGTAGTATCAGTAAGTTAAGTAGTAACATTAACTTAGGAATTAAATTAATTATATTATTATTGTAACAAGTGATTCTAACTCGATTGTTAGTATTATTTTGTTTTAAATATTGTAAATAATTCTGTTACGTCACAGTCACGTATAGTATAATATTATTAGCACTCATGCCGCCTGTAAAACAGGTTTATTCCTAGTGCAGGCACCTATTCGTTTTAAGACTTCTATTGAATTTATAAGGTTTATACCTATTGTATCTCACTTGCTGTAATTTCTGAATAAATTTTTATTATTATTATTATTATTAGTGTTTAGACAAATTTTTGAAATTGCGGCGAGACAGTCATTGTTTTACGTTTCGTGCGAGTGAAAATGCGCGGAGCAGTGGTGAGTACCTACTCTGCCTAGGAAATAGAACAGGGTCCGAGAGGCTCTCTCGGCCTGTTGCTAGGTCGAGCGCTCGGCCATACACTCCATGAAGCACAGGGACTGACATACGAGTCGGTCATCGTCATAAAGACTAAGGGCAAGATGAGACCGCACGCGGTGGTTGCAGTCTCGCGGCACACCGGGACTTTCGTTTACTACGTCGACGACGAGGAAGGCGCCATCAGCCGTTTGTTGCAGCGCGCGATGGCTGTAGACTTCGACTTAGGCCAACTTCATGAAGTCGATCCTTGGTGAAGTTTGTAATAGTGTAGTGGGCCTTTTAATTCGTCCACAAAACTGCGCGGGGGCGGCCCGGGATCGCGTGAAATGTAATTATTATATTTTGTAGGCAAGGGCGGGGAGGCACGCGCGGACTCTCAGCTCGTGCTGGTGTACAACGGGTCCGCGGCGCGCGCCGCCGCCGCGCTGCTGCGCGCCGCGCTGCTGGCCGGCTGGCGCGCGCCCGCGCTGCTGCGGCCGCTGCCCGCCGCCGCGCGGCTGTGCCGCCTGCGCGCCGAGCTGCGCCCGGGGCCGTGAGTACACCGCCGCGCTCCAAGTACGCTGCCGGCCCGGGTCGCCCTGATGAGATCCGTCGTCCAGGTCGGAGGTGACGGTGGCGGTGGCCGCGGCGTGGGCGCCGGCCGACGCGTGCGCGTGGGACGGCACCGCCGTGCGCGCGCAGGGCGCCGGCGCCGCGCCCCTCGCCCCGCGCCTGCACGCCCGCCTCGCGCCCCCCGCGGCCCGCCGCGCCGCCTGCCGGCCCGCCGCCCGCTTCCACCGGGACCGCGCCCTGCTGCGGGCCTGCCTGTTCCTGCGCGGGTGAGTGCCCGGCCCGCCGCCCGCCGCCCGCCGGCCCGCCGCCCGCCGCCTACAGCCCGCGTATCCGCAGGGAGGACGCGGCCGAGCGGGCCACCGTGTACGTGCCGCGCGACGAGTGGCCGGCCGCCCGCGAGGAGCTGGCCGTGCGGCTGCAGGCGAGCGCGACGCCGCTGCTGCGCATCGAGACCGTCGACCGCGCGAGCCTCGAGCGGCTCGTCACCGAGGACCCCGACCGCTCCTTCTTCTTCCTGGACGCGGAGCTGTGGGCCGAGGAAGCGAACGTGACGACGGCGCTGCCGCCGGGCGACGCGTCCGCGCCGCTGTCCGACGACGTGTCGCTGCGCGTCGCCGACGAGTACGCGCTGCGCACGCGGACGGCCGCCTCGGTCCGGCGACTGGTGGGCGACTTCCGGCCGAGCGCGGGCGACCTGCGCCGCGTGCTGGCGAGCGGCGACCCGGAGGAGGCGGCCTGCGAGCTCGCGGCCCGCTCGCCGCGCCTAAGCGAGTGGCGGGCGCTGGCCGACCGCACCGTGCCCTACTCCGCGCAGGGGTACCTCTGCAGCTCGGACCGCAGCGTCTACGACTTTAGGCTTTACTACGGGGCGATCGCGGCCATGACGGGTCACGTGCGAAATTTAACATCCGCCGTCGGCGTGACGCTCGACATGCAGGTCGCGCGCTACAACTGCTCCGACCCGAGCGCGGGCGAGCGGTTGGTCCGCAAGTTGCTGGACGCGAGCGGCCGCGGCGCGCTGGCGGACGTGGCGGGGCTGGTGGTGGCGGGCGAGCTGGCGGGCGAGCTGGTGCCGCACGCGCGCGAGCTGGGCGTGCCGCTCGTCACGTACGGCGAGGTGGACGCGGCGGGGCCGCCCGCGCGCGCCGCCACCGGCCGCACGCCGGCGCTGGGCGCCGCGCTGGCGCGCCTGCTGGCCGCGTGCGCGTGGAGCCGCGTGGGCGTGGTGTCGGCGGCGCCGGGCGCGCTGGCGGCCGCGCTGCGCGCCGCGCCCTCGCGCCTGCTGGTGCGCGAGGTGCGGGTGGGCGCGCGGGGCTCGGCGCGCGAGTGGGGGCGCGCGCTGGAGGCGCTGGTGGCGGCGGAGGCGCGCGTGGTGCTGGTGGACGCGGACGCGGCGGGCTGCGCGCGCGCGCTGCGGGCGGCGGCCGCGCGGGGCCTCACGCCGCCCGCCGGGTACGTGTGGCTGGTGCGCGAGTACAACGCGAGCGACGCCGCCGCCGCCGCGCTGCGCCCCTACTCCCTCACGTACCAGTGGCGCGGGGCGCCGGCCGGGGGGCGCGGGGGGCGCGGGGAGCTGTACGCGAGCCTCGACCGCGAGCTGGGGCGGGGGGGGGCGCGCCTGGCCGCTGCACGCCGCGGCGATCGCTGATGCGTTTTTGACGATCGCGGAAGGCTTCACCGAGCTGGTTTCCCGGCATCGTTACATGCGAGATCACTACTCCGGTTATGCGAATAAGACGAGGTTAGTTTTAATTTACTTTACGAAGGTGTCGAGGTTTCTCTTTATGAAACTATTTTTTCGTGCGATTTATGCAGTAGTATCCGCTTTGGCTTACGAACCATAAGTCGCCCTTTGCCGTATGATAAACGAATATTAAAACGGAAACATGAAAGCTCGTAACGAAGTAGTTTCGATGCAGCTACTTCTGGAGCGTCATTCGCGGCAAAAACGTGTCCGGCGTCGTCGGCAACCTGATGTACGACGAGCGCGGCGTGACGGCGGCGCCCATCTACGTGGAGCAGTGGGGACGCGAGCCGCGGCCGCGGCACCTGCAGTGGCCGGCCCCCGGCGCGTGCCCGGTTCCCGAGCCGCGGCCCCCCGACCGCGCCGCGAGCGGCTGCCTGCTGCCCGCCGGCGACCCCTTCCGGCCGGAGTGCCGCGACCTGGCTTGGTTCGGCGGCGGCGCGGCGCTGGCGGCGTGCTGCGCGGCGCTGGCGGCGGGCGCGGCGTGGGCGCGCGGCGCGCTGCGGCGGCGCGACTCCCGCGTGCGCGAGCTGGCCACCGCGCAGCTGCTGTCGCGGCGCGAGCTCGCCTTCGCCGCGCTGGCGCCGCACGTGGTGGACCGCGCGGCGCTCGAGCTGCGCGAGGAGCTGGGCGCGGGCCGGTTCGGGCGCGTGCGGCTCGGCGTGCTGCGCCGCTCGCCGCGCGCGCCGCCCGAGCTGGTGGCGGTGAAGGCGCTGCGCGAGGAGGCCGCGCCCGCGGAGGAGTCGCAGTTCCTGCGCGAGGCGTGCACGCTGGCGGCGCTGCGGCACGAGCACGTGGTGCGGTTCGCGGGCGTGTGCGTGGCGGGCGGGCCGCCGCTGCTGCTGATGGAGCGCGCGCCGCACGGCGACCTGCTGCGGTACCTGCGCGCGCGGCGCCACCTGGCGGGCGGCGCGGCGGAGGGCCCGGAGCGCGCGGGGCCGGAGGAGGCGGAGCACGTGTCGGCCGAGGCGCTGACGCGGCTGGCGCGCGAGGCGGCGGCCGCGCTGGCGTACCTGGCGGCGCGCGCGCTGGTGCACCGCGACGTGCGCGCCGCCAACTGCCTGGTGGACGGGCGGCGCGCGCTGCGGCTGGCGGACTTCGGCCTGGCGCGCGGCACGGGCTCCGCGGACGGCGAGTACGCGTGCCGCGGCCGCGCGCTCTTCCCCGTGCTGTGGATGGCGCCGGAGAGCCTGGAGAGCGGCGTGGCCTCGGCCGCGTCGGACGCCTGGGCGTTCGGCGTGCTGGCGCTGGAGCTGGTGACGCTGGGCGCGCGGCCGTTCGGGTCCGCGGCGCCGCCCGAGGTGGTGCGGCGCGTGCTGGCCGGCGGCCGGCCGCCGCTGCCGCGCGACGCGAGCGCCGGCACGCGCGCGCTCGCGGCCGCGTGCTGGCGGCGCGAGCCGCGCGCCCGTCCGGCGGCCGCGCGGCTCGCCGGCTGGCTGGCGGCGCGCCGCGACGCGCTGCGGCCCGCGCTGGCCGCCGAGCTGGCCGAGCCCGACTGCGACAGCGGGTTCGGGGACCTCGCCGCGCCCCTGCCCGGCCGACCGGACGACCCCTACCCTTGCACGCGCTACGACTAGACTTTACTTAATGACATTAGAGAAATTACACACAGTGTTAATTTTATAATTGTATTTTCTCTTGTCTCGTTAAGGTCGAATTAAGTTATACTCGTTTGCTTTCCTTTATAATATTTAGTTTTCAATTATATAATACAAAAAAAAAAACACTGTTTGTTCCAGGCAGAGTGGAGAATAGCCAGGTCGTAGGTCCGATGAGATGACCGATTGTCATTTAACGACCTATCTATTTATTTATTTATTTCATAATAGGAAAACTTACAGCCAAATAAACAATAGAACGTAACATAATTATATAAAATAAACTAGGCCAATTACATAGTTCGCTAAGTAATAATAAAACGCAATCATTATCAGCCATTTTTGAATATTTACTTACGTAATAGACATGCCTCATTATAATTTTACATAAAATAATAATATTCCTCAAAAGATAAATATTTTTGAAACCAAAATTTAAATGACAAAGTTACAATCACATTAAAATCAGAAGTCAGAGCAAGGTCGTTCATAGTACCTCATTACTAAGCTGTGGTAGCTTTACATACAATCTCTTTGGCATGTGACGTCATAAGTTGATTTTTCATAGTAACTGAGGAGGCGCTGTTTCGCGAGAAAGGGACAGGAGATGCCCCCTACAGAAACATTAAAAGCTTATTACTCCGTGATTTATTTACCGATTTTCCTAATTTTTTGCATTGCATTATTTTTAATCTTCTTTATGAAAGTAATATTTACTTGTTCATTTTTAATAGTAATCATCATGCCTATTCTAGCTGCACCCCACTTTTTCACTCGCGAAGGTATCGATTCATTGGGAATATCGGTATAAACCTCTCTTAGGTATAAAAAACAGCTTAAAGGCTCTATTTTGGGACCACTGTTAATTACAATATTTATAAATGGGACAATGAGCGACGTTTTCAACCGATGTATTAAAGTTTAAAATGTAAATGCCAAAAGATACAATAATATTATCCCTATCCCTACATATAATAAATGTGTAATTCTGATGCGCTACAGAACACACACATAATGATGTCAAATCTAATTTATCCCATAGGTTCTATGGTTCAAAAAATATCGTAACCGCGATGCAGGACTTCAAGGCTTTTTACCCTTCTCCATACATTTTCTAATTTATCGTATCTAACGCCATCTAGGGACAATAATTTGTAGCTGTTTGTTTGTTTGTTTGTTTGTTTGTTTGTTTGTTTGTTATTGAACAAATCCCTAGATACTGAACTGATTTTCATGCGGGTTGCACTAATATGCTTAGAAATAACCAGCGCACAACATAGGATATATTAAAATACAAATATCATTAAAAAAATTTGGTCAAAATTATTAAATATCATTACGAAACCGGACGGAATTTTATACAACATGGCCGCTTCATGGTGAATTTTTTTTGGCTACTGATTAGTTTTTGGCTACGGTTAGTTTGTGTCACAGTAATTTTTTTTTATGTAGTATTATTACTCCACACATAGTGTATTTAGCCAGTGTTAAGTATAGTAATTTTTCGTCGTGTTGTTATTGAATATTTCACATGTTTCACGTAAAGTCCATCTGGAGGCACAGATTAAAGAAAAAAAAAACGTGTGCAAGGCCATGAACAAAGAATAATAGGAGTTAATTTCGGTAGTAAATATGCATTAAACAGTGGAATGAAATTTTACAATTTATTAGATTTGATTAACCATTATTAGTTTTTCTATTTAGTTTTCTTGCAGGTTGTTTGGGATTTTTGGAGTAAAATAGATATACCATCAAATAATATGTAAGTAGTATGAATAGATTGCATTCAAGATACAAACATGTTAATTATACTTAAGTGCCCGCAGATTAGAGAAATAACCGGCCAAGTGCGAGTTGGGCTCGCGCACGAAGGGTTCCGTATCATTATCTATGAAAACTAGCAAAAAAACGTTTGATGTATGAAAGAGAAAAAATACTAAAATACAGAATAAAATAAGTATTTAAGGGGTTAAATACTTATTTTATTCTGTATTTTTAGTAATAGCGGCAACAAAAATATATTTATCATCTGTGAAGATTTCAGCTGTGTAACTATCACGGTTCATGAGATACAGCCTGATGGTGACAGACGGATAGACGGACAGCGAAGCCTTAGTAATAGGCTTCCGTACCCAAAACGGACTGACGACGTCTGTCAGGCTGTCTGTCCGTCTATCACCAGGCTGTATCTCATGAACCGTGATAGTTAGAGCTTTACCCTTGGGAGTATAATCTTGACCCTTGCTACGCCTATTTTTGGCATTACATGACGTTTATGTTCGGCCCACAGGTCTGAGGGCCAATGCATACTATTACCACCATAGGCTAATGCAGTGGGCCAATGATACTCTTACGTTACGTATAAATTAAATACTCTTTGAATGATACAGAAGTATAATAATACTCTTTGGAATGATGGAAGTAGATTTTTTTCTCTAATCTGTGTACGAAACATGTTATGTAAAATGCCCTGGGGGTCTAGCAAAGATCACAATCACTAACGCTAACGCCTCACGCTAACTCCAAAAATGTATCGAAATGACATTCGCTACGGAAAAGTTAGCGATTTCCGAAACGTCATTTCAGTACATTTTGGAGTTAGCGTTTGGCGTTAGCGTTAGCGGTTGGTATCTTTGCTAGACCCCCAGACTTTACCCTATTGTAAAAATGTTTTGAAAGCCTAGATTTTAATATAATATAGGTTTTAATTAATCATGAGTTCGATGATACTTATCGAAATATCATCGAAAATTTTTCTATAGTTAAGTAGCCATGAGTGGAGATTTCATCAAAATTGGTCCAGGAATATCAAGGATAATAATTAGCGTACCTACGCTGTTTTGGGAAATATTATAATTAATTATTTCATCCATGATTAAGACATGTCATTTTTACTTCGTGGAAGTGATTATACGAGCAGAAAACTCAGTGTGGCTGATAGAAAATCAGTTTTTAAAAATAAAGCCATTACCCAAACCGAAACCTGAAAAGTAATGTAGTCCACGCGTGGCAACGCCGCGGGCAGTAGCTAGTCTATAATAAGTAAAGTAACTGCAAACTGGGCAACTCCTCCTAACAAAGTTGTCCAGGCCACTTTATTTATAATTTATCGAACAAATGGTATTATAGGGATAGATATCTTCATGGTTAATAAGGCACACTAGGGTAACCAATAATATTTCCATTACTTTAGGAAATAATGAGCATTTTATGAAAAACTCGATACAGGGGGACAGTTGCCTTCACCAGGGGACTGTGTATTGAAATGAAAAATAACGTTTTGGTAGCAATATGAACACGTTTTTTTTATTTTTGCTTTGTAGGTTAGGAATAGTGTTTAGCGAGTTTTAATTAACAAAAATCTTAACAGTTCTCTACATAAATAACTTTAATGAAATATTTTACAGTCCGCTCGCTGCGCTTGTAAGCGGTGGTCGCGTTGCTAACTTACTTGCTAATTTCGTAACGTCAAATATCTCGTGAATCATGTTTAACTGCCCAGGGTGTGTGGCTGAGCACTCGGATGGTGCTAGTTGTTCGAATTGCTCCGTGACCTATTGTTTTTCCTGCGCCAATATCACGGAAAACAATTACCGGAAACTTAGTAAGGGTAAGAAAGCTAGCCTGCTGTGCCCTACTTGCAAGTGCCTGCCCCAGGCGCTGACACCGTCTCCTGTGGGTTCTCCTCTACCGCAGCCGCCTGTTGCCTCGGCTGCTACTGCTACCCTCGATCTGGTGTTACAAGAACTCCGTGACGGGATTAGGAGCATTAACGGTCGCCTGGAACCACTGCCTACTCTTATTCAGGAGGTGAAAGATATCAAGGAGCAGTTTCATAATTTCAAGGACTCGATGTTTATAAAAACGGAGGCGATGGACTCGCGGATCACCGCGTTGGAGACCCGAGGCGGCGGATCCGATGGGGATTACCCTCATTTACAGGAGAAAATATCCCAGCTGACCGCTGAGTTAGCGTCTAAAGACCAGCGTGAGCGTGCGAATAATATTGAAATCAAAGGAGTGCCCCTAAAAAAGAATGAAAATCTGTTTGATATTGTGTATAAGCTCGGTGAAACGGTCGGGCGCCCCGTCCTACCCTCCGACATCAACTTCGTGACGAGAGCGCGCTCTTCTGCTGATCTCAAGCCCATTATCGTCGGGCTGGTAGGACGTTATACAAAAGAAAACCTCGTAGCTGCAGCTCGCTCAAAAAAGAACCTGACGGCTGATGCCCTGGGTTTCTCCGGAGTGGCCACCAGGATCTTCGTAAATGATCATCTTACGCGGTCCAATAAACAACTTCTAACTAAAACGAAGAAACTTGCTCAAGAAAAGAGCTACAGATTCGTATGGGTCCAAAATTGTAAGATTCTCGTAAGAAGAAATGATACATCGCCTATACTTCAAATACAACACGAGGAAGACCTTTTAAAACTTAAGTGACTAAACCTATCATTAATAATATTTTTTATTTTCATTAGTATTTGTAGTCGTAATATCAGTTTCTCCTCCATGTGTTGTTATTGTTTCTATTATATTACTGAGCCATACAAACCAAATATTTATTGCATTCAGTGTCCTAACATTTTTAATTATTTCTATTATTTGCTATTTCTAACAGTACTGATTTATCCTAGACAGAAAGATATGCCTCATCGTAAATATCGTATAATATACCTACTTTTACAGATTCATTCTAATATTACAATTATTATTTTCTCGTTATACTGGTTATTATTTTCGGAATTTTATTTTGTACTGGCATGGTGCGGTGTGGCTGAACGTATCCTCGGGTTCAACATATTTTATAAACGGGGCGAATTATTCGTAGTAACTATTTACTATATTAAATTATATTGTTTCGCACTTATTAAATCCACGGAGCAACGGTCTCGGTTCGCACGGCTATACTGTGTTTCCTACTCGGCACTGATAGGGTACTGTGTTTTTTACTTTTATTTTCTGGGGCTTTGTTCGCAAACACCTAACATTAACAATGAACGTCTTTCTTACACATTACTTATCGATGCACTTTCTGGCCGAATTATAACTCGGCCGGATTGTGATAATGGTTTTTGACGTTTATTATCAAAACGTTAGGGGTTTGCGAACAAAGGTACAGGATTTAAAGCACAGTACACTATTATGTAATTACGATGTGATCGTGTTGACCGAGACGTGGCTCTGGGACGGGATAAGAACCGAGGAGCTGTTCAGCGACGCGTACTCAGTGTGGCGGCGCGACCGCGACTACGGCGCTCGCGGGCAGGCGCGGGGCGGCGGCGTGCTCGTGGCCGCGCGCCGGGAGCTGGCTGCCCGAGCGCGCCCCGTTTGGCACTCGACGGCCGAAGACTTGTGGGTCTCCATTGCGTTTAAACCTACTGATAAGAGCCCGGCCGTCAACCTGCATATAGGCTGCATTTACCTTATTGAACAAAACTTGGGTTTATCACTATCGGCTCAACTAGAGAACTTCTGTGATAAAGTACTATCGCTTGCGGCTGACAATCTAAACGACAAATTTTTAATTATGGGTGATTTTAATCAAAGGGACATAGCATGGACCGTATCCCCAGATAGCACTCGCTTGTTACCCGTAATAAAGGTCACAAACTGCGATCACTTAGAAATTTTGGATTTAATGAACATCAATAATTTAGAACAATTTAATCATATTCCAAATATGTACGACGGCAGTATTTTGGATTTAGTTTTATCGAATGATGAAGTCTCGGTATTCCATAGTATGGATCCACTCTTGAAAGAGGATAAATTTCATCCAGCACTTGTCTGTAGGCCGCATTTCATCCACGTTAGGTCCCTCACTTCACTGCTAAGACCTAAGTTCTCTTATGGCAGAGGTGATTACTCAGCTATTTGTAGTGAACTGGATAAACATGACTGGCAAAACTTGCTTACGTGTAGCAGTATGGATGAATCGGTTGAATTATTTAATGTCATATTATCTAACTTAAGGGATAAATATGTACCTTGTAAATGGGTACGACCAGCTCAATATCCGCCTTGGTACTCGCCTGCTTTAATTAAGATTCTAAAAGAAAAAAATAAATTTCACCGTAAGTTTAAAACATATAATAATATTTCTGATGGGAACTCTTTTAGTGTCTTGCGGGAGAGGGTAAAGAGGGTTGAACGTGAGTGTTACCTGACATACATAGAAAAAATTGAAAGCTCTATCCGTGATAACCCCAAAGCATTCTGGTCGTACGTGCAAGCGAATAAGCAGCATAATACTTACCCTTCTACTATGACATACAGAGACGCTTCCATGGACTCAGGTGAGGACATATGTAATGCTTTTGCAGATTTTTTCAATTCTAATTATCTGCCATCCTCACCGCAAGTGTCATTGTCCGATGTCTTTGAATCCAATGCTACTAGTTCTGTGGCCGACATATGTACTATTGCAGTGACTCCGCCTGTAGTGCTAAAACTACTTAAGACCCTGGACTGTAACAAATCTGCCGGGCCCGATGGCCTACATCCATATCTTCTGAAGAATTGTGCTGAAAGTTTGGTATACCCCGTTACTATCCTTTTCAGTAGATCAATTGCCGATGGGTCGCTGGCCAGAATCTGGAAAACTGCTACAATAACACCTATTCACAAAAAAGGTCCAAAACGGGATATATCAAACTATAGGCCAATATCTAAGCTTTGTGTGCTCGCCAAGATTTTCGAGAAAGTGGTCCACGACCAGTTATGCGCTGCTCTTAAACACTATTTTCCGCCACAACAGCATGGTTTTTTAAAAGGAAGGTCGACAACAACTAACCTGGTTTCATTCATTGATGAGGTGACTGCTGGCATGGAGGGTGGGGGGCAGGTCGACGTGGTCTACACGGACTATAGCAAGGCATTTGATCGCATCGATCATATGATTCTTCTTGCAAAGCTATACGCAGCTGGAATAAGAGGTGATCTACACAGGTGGTTCACCTCTTATGTCAAAGATCGCTGCCAAACCGTGGTTCTGAATGGATTCTCGTCGGCCTCGTCACCCATTCCATCCGGAGTACCCCAAGGGTCGATACTTGGTCCGTTGCTGTTCATTGTCTTTGTTAGTGATATTAGTGAGCGCTTTAACTATTCCCGGTTCTTGTTGTTTGCCGACGATATGAAAATCTATAAAGTTATTAGAAATCAACGAGACAGTGAACTGCTTCAGATGGATCTAAATAATCTTCATAACTACTGCACAAGGAACCAACTTGACCTTAACATATCTAAATGCTGTTGTATCACCTTTAGTAGATCTACCAATTATCTAAAATATGACTACAAAATTAATGAACAGTCCCTCGTGAGAACTGATTCTGTTGTTGACCTCGGCGTGACTCTCGACTCTAAGCTTCTTTTTGACAAGCACATTGAAAACATTACATGTAAAGCTATGAGGACTCTAGGCTTCGTCTTACGGGTAACCAAAGACTTCAAGACCATTAAAACCTTTAAGATACTATTTTGCTCCTTGGTTCGTAGTCAACTTGAATATGCCTCCCAGGTTTGGAATCCCAGGTACGATAAATACATAGCTCTGCTTGAAAAGCCCCAAAGAAAATTCCTGCGCTTTATCAACTTCAAGACTAAAATCTCTAATCGTTACTTTGACTATGAAAAGAGTTGTAAGCATCACCACCTGCTACCTCTCCAAAGAAGGAGAGAGGCTGCTGACCTCTCCTTCCTTTATAATTTAGTGTCGAGTAGGATTGACTGTCCTTCCCTGCTGGCTGAGATCAAACTTGTGGCGCCGTGTTTCTCATCTCGCGTTTGCCATCTTCAATTATGTATCCCTCACAGCCGTGCAAACTACCGTAGAAATACTTTCATTCCGCGCACTTGTAAAAGTTTTAATTACAAATTTTCCGAGCTAGTTGACTTATTTTCGACGAGGCAGAATTCTTTCGCAAATTTAATTTCAAAGGATTTCTTTGACTAGATTCGTTGTTACAGCATACAACCTGATACAATCGACTAGTTAGTTAGACACTTTATACTTACGTGTAAAAGATTATATACTTAATATTTGTATGGCTTTGTATAATAGTTTTCACTTCATTTATATACCTATATATATTTTATTTTTCCATTTCTTGTGCAATGTCACACTTTTAATGTTGCGTTAATGTTAAACCATATATTGTAAACACCTATTTATTAATTCTAAGAGTGATAACCTGTATTTGGCTTATGTGTATTCGTTCTCCTGTTCTTAGATTATTTAATAAGAAAGCTGTTGGTTGTCCTAATAAAATAAAATAAAATAAAAATAAAATAAAATTTTTCATTATGGCTTTTAGGTTATAGTTGACCAACAATTCGCTTGATAATAAACGATGCTGTGGCCAAAGATGTAGCACGCCAAACTCTGAGGTATTTATTCACTCTAGCCTTGAAGATCCCCCCCCCCCCCCCCCCCCCCCGCTCGCCAGATTATAGTTTTCAGGAAACAAGTACTTAAGATGGTAAAGAGTTCCGATCTTTGGCAGTGCGCGCTGTGAAAGTGGAATCAAATCACTTGAATCACTTCTTACGAATACGGAAATGTCCACAATGTGCGGATACGGATGGTATCATGCGGGGATTTTCTACTTGTCCTGCCATGGAACAGTGAGGGTGGGATAAGGTCATGTAGTTCCTTCGCACACTCACCAAAATGAATCCTATAAAATTTGGACAGAGATTCTACTTGACGATGGTGCTCAAGGGGAAGTAACCTGGCGGAAAGCAGGCTCTTATCTCCAAAGAGGCTCATCACACGTCTGGCAACCTCTCGAGTTGGTATTTGGCCGAGCTATCTTAAAGATGGCAACAGTACTCCACACACGATTGGGCACGGTCGGTCAGCTTAAAGTACCGTCACACCCTGCGTGTTTGCTACCTAGTTTTTTCCTTTGTCCCATGAGGAGATACAGAGTGTCAGATTCAATAGCTCTAGCTTGCTATGGTTAAAGATTCACTTCGGAAGGTAGGGTATGTTGAAAATGCTACTTCTTGGCAAAGAAAAGACTCGCTTTGCATTTAATTGTCGTCGAGTTGAACGACATACAGTAGTATAATAGCGAGGCGGGGACAATCGAATAGAATCACTCATAGTTTAATAATTTTATTAATATAATAGGAATAAATATATGCGTTGGTTAGAGCGGTCCCTCCGGCCGGGCGTGCGCTAGCGCGGCACGGGGTAGTGCAGGGGCCGCATGAGGTCGTGGTAGAGGTTGAGCGCGTCCACCAGCTCGGCGCTGAGCTGCGTGAGGCGCGCGTGCCGCGTGTCGGCGCGCTCCAGCGCCGCGTCCACCAGCGCGCCGCCCGCCAGCGCGCGCGCCTCCGCCCGCGCCAGCTCCCGCTCCTCGCCCGCGCCCGCGCCCGCGCCCGCCGGGTCCGCCTCGTGCAGCGCCGCCAGCGCCGCGTCCATGGCCGCCTCGTCGATGGCGGCGGGGGGCGCCACCGTCTCCGCCGCCGCCGCCTCCACCTCCGCCTCCGCCGACACGAAGTTGGCGGGGAACAGGCCCTCGCCGCGCGAGTTGTACCCCTTCCACCAGTTGGCGTCCGACCACTCCGTCACGTGCACTGCGCCCGGACAAGGAGACCGAGTTACGCTACGCTACTGCTCGGGACGGTGTGGACTCCGCGGTCGACGTACGACTCCCGTTTATTGTTACGTTCGTTTGGAACGGTAAACTAATGCTTCCGTGTGATATAGGGGAAAAGAATAACGAAAATGGAATAAGCTGAAACTGTCCTTGTGGAGGAAAACTGGTGGATTATATTTTTTTGCTGGCTAAAGCGTAACTTTTATAATATTAAGGAAAACATGAGATGATACTTTAGATCTTGCCAAAATGAGTATTTACGGATAATACTACAGAGTGTTGCGATGTGATACTGTGATACTACTACTATGGGAAAATGAAGAACCCGAATTTATTTGACAACTTTCACGTCTCACGGTGCATAGTGAGTGATGCGTTTTTGTATGGTTGGAGAATCACGAGCATTGCATGGTTCACGATTCGCCCACTAGGGGCGCTTATCGTGAAACTATACAAAAACGCATCACTCACCATTAGATCATGAGCGCCGCGCCGGCGCGCCGCCGCTGAGCAAAATACGCGGCACGCGTCGCCGCAGCGTCCCGCGACTCGCTTTCTCGCCCGTACTAAGGAGTGCGAGCCGACCATTCGACAGTTTCTGAAGGATGCATCACGATATTCACGATGCTACTTTGATGCATGTTGCATGCGATTAGCTTCTCTACAGACTCACCTCCGCGTCGTCGTCACTCTATAAATATATTGGGTGACTCAGAAGACTACTACGACCGTCATATCTGTTCAGCTAAGATAGTCGGAGCAGTCTAGCCCTTCTGGCTCGGGTATCGTTTTCGACACCTCTATGTATAAGATATCAGCGTAATATAACCAGACAATGACCTCGCCGGCAAGGTCAACGTACCCCCCGTAGCAATATGATTTTCTGTAATTTTTTTTAAAGAACTTTTTTTCAAACTGTGTTCGTGATTCGGGTTTTTTATTTTTTTTATTTATTTTCGCTCATATCTACATCAAGCTGTCAAATAAACTTGGAATAGGCTCTCCCGTTCGTACGCGGTGCGGACGCGTAGCGCGACTTACCAATCTCTCCCGCCATGAAGGTGAGCTCGTTGTCCTCCGCCGCCTCGAAGTCATAGAGCGCGCGCACTCGGCGCGGCTCCGGGGCGGGGGCGGGGGCGGGGGCAGGGGCGGGGGCGGGGCCGTCCACGCGCGGGTAGAGCGGGGCGGCGGCGGCGGCGGGGGGCGGGGCGTCGCGCAGGGAGAGCGCGATGGCGCGCGCCAGCTCGTCCTGCTCGCGGGCGGCGGGGGGCGCGGGCGCGGGCGAGGGGGGCGAGCCGCCGTGCAGCTTGGCGTACAGCGAGGGGATGAGGTCGAGCGCCGGGTCCCCGCGGAACTCGCCCTCGGCCCACTTGCGCAGCAGCGCGCGCAGCCTGGCGGCCACGGCGGGCTGCGCGCGGGCCGCGAGCCGCCGCCACTCGCCCTCGAAGTCCCGGGAGGCGACCTCGAGCAGGAAGGCGCGGCCCGCGTTGTGCACGCAGGCGTCGAGCAGCGTGGCGGCGGCGCACTGCACGTGCGGGTCGGGGTGCGCGAGGCGGCGCAGCACGGCGCGCAGGCACTCGCGGGCGGCGGGCGCCCCCCCCGCGCCCGCGCGGTCGCAGATCTCCATGATGAGGCCCCACTCCTCCGTCGTGCTGGTCTCGCTGGTGGCGCGCTCTGCGGACGGACACCGACTCACCGCTCACCGGTCGCGTCCACGGAGAGATGCGTAGGTAACCGCCCGAGTGCGAGTCGGCCTCGCGCACGAAAGGTTCCGTCCCGTTATTAATTAAAGTGAGCAAAAAATCAACTGTGTTGTATGGAAGTCCCCTTAAATATTTTATTTTACGTATTGTATATTTTGTTGTTGTAACGGCAACAGAATTACATCATCTGTGATAATTTCAGCTATCTAATACGAGGCTTTGCCCTTTGGGTATGGCAGCCCAAAAAACAGAATAAAATAAATATTTAAGGGGGCCCTCTTAAACAACACATGTGATTTTCTTGCTCATGTTTATAGAGAATGGTACGAAACCCCTTGTGTGTATCCAACTCGCACTTGGCTGATTATTACTACATAAGATTATGACTTTATAAATCTTTATAGCTGCAGTATTACTGTCTGTGGTGGTATTCATTTAGGTTTGTAAAGTATAGCTGGAACTTTTTTGAAAATTAGTTGATAGAATTATTTTTAACAAAGTAAGCAATTGTTATTAAGTAGTAAAGATATACTTAGTTACCTATAGTTTATTACAGATTTTACTCCTGTGTTCCACATACATATATATATACCTATGTTGCACACCATGCCACAACAAAGTTAACGGTGAAGCCCGGGCCACCTTAATACAGGCACTGCAGTTTGAGGAATGTCAGATGTGAAATTGTATTCCGTATACAAGGGGTCACCGATTAGTTTCATTGAGGTCCATTTTAAGAAATGAAATGACCACCGCGGTCCGCACTACATTTTACAAAAAAAATGTTTATCAAACAAATGTTATCGCGGAAATAACTAAGTTATTTTTTACATATTCAATGAGAAAAATAGCCTTTTTTGCAAACTATCTGTGTGAAGTTTGTAAAAAATAAATGCAAGGCATTGACATTAAATCCTGGAGATGATCACACGAGCCAAGATCAAAATTTATTATTATTATTATTATTTGATAATAGACGAGCAGCATTCCTGCTGATATGTCTATATCCACAGTGTTGGAAGGTCATAATGGTCATTTCTGCAGTAATTGTGTTTGATTAGTTTGTAGCCAGTTGTCAAGTTTATTTTTGAAGGCATTCACAGAGGTTGCGGCTATGACCTCTTGCGGTAGTCTGTTCCAGTTGTGCACCACTCTATTACTTAGGAAGTGGTTATTATTAAAAAACATCTTTGGAAAGATATTTTCATTTTCGAAAATGCTGCTTCAAAAATATATTTTGACCCAACAAAGTATAAGAAGTTTTAAACTTAATTTTGGATATATAGAGCACACAAAGTATGCTCTGTTCCTCAAGTTAAGTCGGCATTCGCTGGCAAGTTTATGAACTTCATTGGTCCTTTCCTCTATAACAAACTAAGTAAAGACAACAATATTAAATCCCTAAGTATATTTGAACTAAGAAAAACTCTGTTCACTAAGCTGAATGGCATGAGCTACGAAGAATCTGAAGACTTACTTGTTGCGTTAAAATAATAGAAATATTATTACTAAGTATAATTATTTATGATTTATTATATAAAATTTATATTATGTAACTTGTAACATTCCTTTTCTAATTTATTAATGATACACATACTTATATATATATAATTTATACATAGGGAACACTAATTCATAATACACATTAACAAAAACATACATAACCCGCAAACATCCATGTTTTTGTTTCATAATCTAGGTTACTGTTAAGATTAAAATAGGTATTGGCATGCAAATATTAATTTAAAATTTATGTTTGGCTTTGTAAAAATTCAATACTTTATTGTTAATGTAGACCTAGATTACATTTAGGTTAAGTAATCAGTTGTACTAACTACTAGTTGTGTAACCTACTTAAGGCTTTATCCTTTTGTTTCTGGCGAAAGAGGCCTGGATCTCATAATACGGGCCCTGAGCCTAGTGTGGGATCCAGGTGCTCTAATTAATGTATATGTTACCCACTTATGCCTATTTTCCAAATAAATGTATTTTTCATTTTTCATTTCATTTTTCATAGTACCACACACAAATTTTATCCAGAACTCTTCACACTGGGAACACTGGAAACTTCCGCATGTTTGTGTTTTAAAACTTTGGTCAACACTTTCAGTCCGCGAACTCTTTCACGCTCAATAGCTTGTTACTTTGCTCAGCCGTTTTCGAATTGACGTCAACAAAGATAATGCGGGGGATATATTTTTATTAAATTACGTACTCTATAGTGCAAGCTGCTGTGCTCTCGCAGTCCACATGATATGAGTTGGTGGTCCGGATTCGGACTGCGGTCCGCCATTTGGTGACCCCTGCTGTATACTAACTAACAGCAAGTAAGCAATATTTGTTTATTATTTATATAAAAATTGTCTTTTAGCTATTATTTTACATTACATTAAGGTGTAGACAATGCGCCTCCTTCGATCTTTTATAAACAATAAAGTGTTTAAATTAGAATACTACGAATGTGATGTGACTTATACTCTGTCATTTTTTTTCACGTAAAATACACCTCTGAAGACCTATAGCCACCAATTTCTTTTAAATTTCCTCACTTTAGAAGATATCCCCTAAGCCATTATCCAATGTCACTTACAGAATGAATGTAATATTTCTGGCTAAGATGTTTACTTTACATATTTAATACCTACAGCATGGGTAACATGAGACATCTCTTCTCTCCAGCAAGCGTTCAACCAATTAAAATGCAACAAAAGGCTTACTGACATGATGCGCATGACTCTCCTTTGGTCATGGGGTCCCATCAGGTACAAACGAAAAATAGCCCGAACTTGAAAAAAATTTAGTAATTGTGTCTAGAGAGTTACTAGTTAGTGTCCAGTGTATTCATTTGGCCCAATACTTTGCCAACATGCAATAAATGTTGCTTGATAATCTTGCGTTATGCAGAAATAAAATAATTCGTAAAATAGCCCGCGTTATTCCGTTGTATGGGATGAGGCATCTGTACTGTAGGTAATATATTATCTGAGCCTTTGGTCAACCACTTTCAGAGATTCTTCTAAAGAAAGCATCTACAGCCGGATAGATAATATTGTAATTAGCTAGGAAGTAGTTTTGCCATGAGATTAACATCTTTAGTAGGAAAATAAAACTGCAAGGCTGTTAAATAATAAATTTCCTGCTTCATTGTTTCCAACAAGTTACAATCTTCAAATATTTTTAGAGTGAATTGACACCTCATGGGCAAACATGCTCCAACATAGACCGCATCATCACTTTCCATCAGGTGAGATGTAGTGAAATGTGAGCCCATTCAAGCATACAAAATAATTGCTAGAACCAAGGTACAAGTAGAACAACCTAAGTTCTAAGAATTGGTGCCTTACTTTACTAAAGATTATAGGTGAAAAAAAGTGAAATGTTGATGTTTCGGTGGATTTTACGGCCAAACTCGTACGTATGAACTAAATTTTGCACAGTTTACTATAGTGGCTGTGCAAAGTTTTGCCCTACCTGCCTTATTTATGCACTATGCTTACCGACATCTTGGTCGAATGGTGAAGAATTGCTGAAAATCCCCATGATGATCACGTTTTACCTACTTTATCATGACAACACAAAGAAATTTGATTATAGGTATTGTATCACTGCACTACGGTTATGGGTGTCATATCACTAATCAGTAAACACAGTGGTAGATAATTTCGTATCCTTTAAATTTTCTTGGGAAAAAATATCGACCAGCAAAACAAATACCGAAGCACGATGAAAACAGATAACTGTACGAAAGTAAAATCAAAATTCAAACAAATTAATTAGACCTTGGAAATAATACTATGGACAACTTCAACTCTTGGTTAATGGCCTTTGTGGAGAGGTGACCACAATTTTGCCAGTGTCACGTATAATACTATGTTGATGTTGGAAATAAACCACAAATAAACCACAGCATGACAGTGACAGCACAGATTAGATCACAGAATACTATTCACAGAGTAAATTGGTAAAGACATACTATTACTCCTAGGTAATAGGTAGTGATCTGTGATAATACGTAAACTAGGGAATTAGGGATGTTAAAAAACAATCAATTATGAATATATTTGTTTTTTCTTATACGAACCACAGATTAGGTAGTGATACGAACTCCATGGTTTTTCCCATTAACATAGAATCAGAATGGACCACAGATTAGTAGTATGTAGCAAGGAATGGACGGCGGACATTCACAAAATGCGTGTCCATTTTCTGTTGGTGTGAGTATCTAAATATGCATTAGTATGCGTGAGTAGGGAAGTGACCCCTATTACACAATGTATCGATATACAGGGTTACAGGAAAAATTGTGCTAGATCCGTTAAGGGCGTGGAGTACCCATCATTTCTGACTTATTTCACTATGAAACAACCTAGCCTCAACTTAATACTTTATTTAGATATTCCTTAGAGAAAAATACAGTTTCTAATATTTTTTGTATTTCTTAACTTTCACTTGTCTACTACGGTCTATTCAATTAACTTATGTAAGTACTATTTTAATGATTGACGTCCTAAAACATCTTAATACACATGTAAAAATGCTATAATCATAATAATAAGACACACAAAATAAACAAAATTAAATTTTGTAGCCTAAAAATCGGCAATTTTCACAAAAAATATTAAAAGTCGAATATCTCGAAAAGGGTTAAGTTTAGGCTAGGGTGTTACATAGTGAAATAAGTCAAAAATGATGTGTACTCCACGCCCTAAACGGATCTAGCACGATTTTCCCTGTAACCCTGTATAGTAAACCTAACCAAATAGTGCTGCAGAATATCGATACTTTTTAAATTTAATAAAATAAAGAAAATTAGATATTAGTAGAACCAGAAGACGCTGCGTAAGACCCCCACTCAGTGGACCGACGATCTGGTGAAAACCACGGGGAGCTAATTGATGCAGGAGGCGAGTGGCCGCTCTATGGAGGAGGCCTATGTTCAACAGTGGAGCAGTGGTGGTTACAGTTTTATTATATGTATTGATAAGTCCGTCCTAACTAGCCTTATCACACAATACCTATGAGTTATGACCTACTTATTCTTAGGTATGCCACCAACCTATAAATACCTACTCTATGTTTCCCTATCGATTATTACTTTTTGACTTTTACCTAGAATGACAACATCAATAAAATCCCCTACATAGTCTGTGGAACCCACATTCTCACTGGGGGTTGACGAACAAATTACAATTTATTAGCAAAGAAACATAACTTTAGGCGTAATCTTTCGGTGATCCACGCGTGAGGTTGGCAAAAGGGGCCCCGCCGTAGAGATTAGGCCAGGACAAAGAAGACCTGGTGGATCCCAGGTGGTCGGTCAGCCGAGGAACGCCCGGGTGCACAGCGGGCAGCTGCGGGGTGTGGAGTGTCCTTCAGCACAGGAATAGGTGCCGCGCGCCTCAGCTCACTGTTGGGCCCCGACTAGACCCAGCCTAGGAGTGCCTGGTGGGGCGGTGAGCAGCTGCGCAGAGTGTGGTCCTGGGTGGCCAGTAGGCCGCTGCAGTGAAGAATTTTTAAGAAATTTTAATTTTTAATTAAAGATTTTTCATTATTATTTTTATTAATTAAGTTTCAGTACTCATAAAGACGCCAGGCAACTAGCTTACCTACTAAATTTTCGAAGACGATTATTTTATTTTTAAAATGCCATATTTATACTTTTTTCATTACATTAAGATTGCACATTGATCAAAATCCATTCAACCACTTTTAGCGAAACAGATTTTCTACTTTTTACTCTCTCCAAAACCAATGTAAATTTGTGCAAATATGTGAGATTTACAAATATCGACAAAGTCTAATGGGCAGTGTGGTTACATCACTATTAGAGAGGCGTAATATCTCCCATCCCAATAATATCTATTAAAGCATTAAATCTTTCAGTAATTGCAATCGCATGGTATTTATACGATGCCAAAAACGTATATCCTTAATGTGAAACGCATATTTACTTCGAAACTTCGATAATTAGCATAAAAATAGCCAATAAACTCTTACGCATAAAATGAAGATTCTGGATTTCCTTCGACTCCTCGGGTTATTGTTGATGCACAAAACACAGCACAACACGACACAGTTTCACTATTGTCATAATATTTAGCCCTAATCACAATATAATCACTATATTTTCACATTTTATGCTCTCCCATTTCAATTTTTTGACAGACTGGGGTGTCACAACGTAATACGCGGTGCGAGGTAAGGCGACGTTGCCGTACCTACAGTCGCTTTCTCGCATACTCTATGCGACGATTTGTATATTAGACAGAGATACAAGATAGTATGTTTACACGAAGGATGCGGAGCGGCAACGCCGCGCCGCATTGGCAGGCATTGGCTTTCTCCTTATACCTCCATGGTTTTTCCTTATGAACAATTTTGATTAATAATCGATTATTATTTTTAATAAAATCGATTATCTAAACATCGATTTTATTATTGTGTTTACGATTTTATTCTACTTGTATTAAATAGCAGGGCCACACCACTACAGCTAACCCGTATTCCGATTTCCGCTGTAATCGCTATAATCGCGCACATCGCTCACTGTTTGCACACCCCCGCGATTCAAGGGTGCATTTTTGGGGGGTGGTGCCCCTGGGACGAAAGAAAAACACAAAAATAGATCTCAGTGAGAAATAGGTAAAGAATGTAAGCCAACTCACCAGCTGTCCAGCTCTGATCCTCGTGACGACGGTACCGTCCAATTGGTAAGTAGGCACAACAGCACTACACTCACAGATGCAGTTTAACAGTGTTCACATAGGTCACGAGAGGGAGATTGTCTTCAAAGCAAGAAGAGATGGAGTTTTTTTATTTAGCAGCGTTCGTGTCGCGCACAAGGTTAAGACTGACGGGCGTTGCCAGCGAGAGGTAATACAAAACAATATCTACCCTCACTGAGTAAGAATTAATCAAAATGTAGGTATGTCTATAACACTCACGTTAATGATTCAGCGTTCCGATTCAGTTATTGCGCTCACGATTTTGAGCGCTGTCAGTGACTCGGAACAACCAATTACGGACAAAGATATCGAAAGATGGCGTCGGTCACGGCGTTTACAAGGGATATTGTTGTTATGCTCATGGTACACGTTTTTAGTGCGATAATATCGATTTTAGCGTGAATCAGAAATATCGGAATACATCCTATATTCCTGTAATAGAGATTCCGTTCAGACAAAGAAAGACAGAAATCAAGTTGATATAATGTTGTTATTTTTCCATTACACAACCAAAAATGTTGATTTTTATAATCGTCTTTTTCATATTTATCTAAAATAATTTGTAAATAGCTCCGGTTTTTGGATAATAGTTTTTTTTCCAAATAAATCTAATCGATTATTGAAAATCGATTTTCATCCCTTAGGTCACGTCCCTAAATGAAACATATATTTTTTTTTTTAACGGAGCAGTGAGTATTATAGTAGTATTTACTACGGAGTAAACCACTTTTTTTTTTCTCTAACCTGTGGAGTAAACTTACAAAGAGTAGGTAAATGTAGGTAACTATAAATATTTGACCGACAGATCCATCAACATAGAATCAGAATCCATGGACAGATCACAATGTCACTTGTCGAAATAAATAATGCTGCGAGTTTCTAGGTGGTCTTTGAAGAAAATCCGACAATGGCGGTTGTGAATTTTGAATTTATTTTTCAAAACTACTGTATCTTGAACTTGAATGTGTAATAAGGGTGGATTATTATCCGTTAAGTGTTCGTGAACGTGCACGAGTGTTGGCAAATGCTTTCAAGATCATAACACCATGTATTTTGTTTTTGCTTCAACGGCCTTTTTTAGAGCCTTCAGTAAAATATCCACCATTTTAAGTATAATTCACTTTGTAACAAAATAGTATATTACCTACCTACTGTTATAGCGTGTTCTAAAAATGTAAAAAAATTCTATCTGTAATATGCAAAATTTATTTGTAACATTTATGTACTTTATTTGGAAAATAAATATTTATCTTATCTTATCTATCTTATTTATCTTATCTTATCTATCTTTACTGTTGGCGTTTTGACTGACAAAATATGACTTTGACTTGACATAACCGAACAAATTTTACTCACTTGACATTGGCAGAATTATTGCAAAAAAGCGATAGAAAGCCATTAAAGAAGAAGAAGAAGAAGAAGAGTTTCTAGGTCTAGCAGAGATACCAACCACTCACGCTAACGCCAAACGCTAACTCCAAAATGTACTGAAATGACATTTCTGAAATCGCTTACTTTTCCGCAGCGAATGTCATTTCAATACATTTTGGAGTTAGCGTGAGGCGTTAGCGTTAGTGGTTGGGACCCCCAGGGGGTCTAGCAAAGATACCAACCAGTGTTGTGTCTATCAATCATTGTACTGAAAGTTTATTCTAACTTGTTTAAAAACTACATTTCATATTTTTTTTAGAATTGCTTTCCTATCTACCCACATTGTTTTTATCTGAACCAAACATGGAAAGGAGAGGTGTAGGTTTCGGAAAACCGAGAAAGAGTAGGTGCCACTGCTCACACCATTATGTCGATTCATTCAATACAACTACCATTGTAGGTACGTAGTATTTTTGTTGGTAACGAATTATAAAAATATTTCCGGAAACTTCAACTTTTAATAACTTTTACATTATTAGGTATTCTAAAATTTTTACTGTATACGTACAATGCTTTGCCTCGTCTGCATTGCCCATTTTTTATTTTTGGTAATTAAAAAATAGTGGTGTATGTAGCCCAACTTCTGCACCCTGCATTCAAGTTGCTTTATGATGCATTGTGGATGTATTCATCATCATCATCAACAGCCCGTAGACGTCCATTGCTGAACATAGGCCTCCCCCAGAGAGCGCCACTTTGAGCGGCTGCTCGCCTCCTGCATCAAACGGCTCCCCGCGGTTTTCACCAGGTCGTCGGTCCACCTAGTGGAGGTTCTGCCTACGCTGCGCCTTCCGGTTCGTGGTCGCCACTCGAGAACCTTTCTTCCCCATCGGTTGTCAGTTCTGCGAGCGATGTGGCCTGCCCATTGCCATTTCAACTTACTCACGTTAAGGGCTAAATCGTTCACTTTATACGTTCTGCTGATTTCCTCGTTCCGGATCTTATCTCGCAGGTAAACACCGAGCATAGCTCTCTCCATAGCTCATTGCGCGACTTTGAGCTTACTAATGAGGCCAACAATAAGAGACCACGTTTCAGTTCCATTTGTCATCACTAGCAACACACACTGATTGAAAACCTTTGTTTTCAGGCTCTGCCGTATTTTGGACAAAAAGATAGGTCGAAGTTTCCCGAACGCTGCCCAGCCGAGTTGGATTCTTCGTGCGACCTCTTTGTCGAAGTTAGACCTGCCCAATTGGACAGTCTGTCCTAGGTACACATATTTGTCGACAACTTCGAGAGTATCGTTCCCAACAATCACCGGTATAGGTGGAACACGGGCATTAGATTAATTTTTGAGATGGCTTTACCGCCTGGTTAGGTTAGGTTAGGTTAGGTTAGGTTTTTTTTTTTTTTTGTTTATTTTTTTTTTGTTTTTTTTTTTTTATTACTCCCGAGGGTAGTGAGGAATCCTCATGGATACCACAGGGCTCGGGCCCCGTGGTTATGTCCGACTCCGCCAACTTCCGCCATTGACGACCTACGGACTAAACCCCCCTCCCTTTGTCCAAAATCCTCTGACACAAGTCAGAGTCCTTTTTTACAAATTTCATTTTTGTCTTTTAGAATAATTGTCTATCCGTCTTTTACGAAGTTAAATTTTGAATAAAAATTCAAAATTTTCTTATATAATTCTTACATTTTTTTTTCCTTATCATGTTAAACTAATCACATAATACATTATTATCAATATTTATGCATACTTTCATCATAACTTTCATTATTATTTTTATATACAATTATAAATTATTATCATATTTTCATCTCACATTATTATTACATTAATAAAATAAAATGATCATAACATCAAATTCATGTTATTATTACATTCATTACTTAGCTTACGCTAACATCGTATATTATTACGCTAACGTCATAACATTAGCAATACACATATATAGCATAATAATAATAATTCTATTTTCATCCACTTTTGTTCAAATTTATTACTCTATTTGCCACTGTTACACAGTAGGTCAAAAATCTATCCCTTCTATTTTCGTCTGTCATTAATATACCTATATTGTCAACATTTATAGTCATTTCCATTTCCTGTTCTGCTTCGTACCTATATAGTCCATATGCAGGACACTCTGTCAATACATGTATGACGTCCTCAGTCTGGTCCGGTTCGCAAATACATGATGGGCTTTCCTTACACTTGAACCTGTACAAGTATTCGGAAAACCCACCGTGTCCCGTCATAACTTGGGTGATAACTCCTGTTGGTTTTATTTTCCTGACCAAACTAAACGCCTGCACTGCGTCGGGAAAAAACAACTTTGTGATCTTGCCAGTATCGCCAGACTTATACCTCCGATTCCATTCATCAAGCGTGTCCAAACGGTTAGCGCTCAAGTCAAGAGCTGGAAGGAATTTTGCGAGAAGCAGGATAGGGAAGGGCTCTGGGAGGGAATTTATAGGGTGATTGGCAGAACAAAGAGCAGAGACGAAGATCTGCCCTTGGAGTTCGAAGGATCGGTGTTGGATGCAAAAGGTTCCGTAAAGCTGTTAGCGGAAACTTTCTACCCGGAAGACCTCACAGAAAGCGACAACACCGAACACCGTCGTATAAGGGAGGAAGCGGAGCGAGTGAATGGTGGAGAACAAAGTGACCCTTGCGATCCACCTTTCACGCTGACCGAACTCCAGACGGCGGTTGAAAGTTTCAACCCCAAAAAGGCTCCTGGTGCCGATGGTTTCACGGCCGACATATGTAGCCGCGCAATTGGAAATGACCCACACCTCTTTTTGGGGCTCGTGAATAAATGCCTAGCACACCACCATTTCCCAAACATATGGAAGGAGGCTACCGTGGTCGTACTCAGGAAGCCAGGCAAAGACAAATACACCGAACCCAAATCGTACAGGCCCATTGGTCTTTTGCCTGTTTTGGGGAAGGTGTACGAGAAGATGTTGATGGCCCGAATCAAACACCATCTGTTACCAAGGATGAGTACTCGACAGTACGGATTCATGCCCCAGAGGAGCACCGAAGACTCCCTCTATACGCTAATACAACATATTCGCATGAAATTGGACCAGAAAAAAATCGTAACACTGGTGTCCTTGGATATAGAGGGAGCCTTCGATAGCGCTTGGTGGCCTGCTATAAGAGTCCGACTAGCAGAGGAAAGTTGTCCGGTAAACTTGAGAAGGGCCATCGACAGTTACCTGAGTCACAGGACAGTAAAAGTCAGATACGCTGGAGAAGAGTATGGCAAGGAAACAACAAAAGGCTGCGTCCAGGGCTCTATAGGTGGTCCAATGCTCTGGAATTTGCTCCTGGATCCTCTCCTGAAGGGGCTTGATGACCGAGGAGACTACTGCCAAGCATTTGCAGACGATGTCGTCCTGGTGTTTGATGGAGAAACGGCCCTCGAGTTGCAAGGACGTGCCAATGCCGCGCTCGAGTATGTTCGCGCGTGGGGTGTCACAAACAAGCTTAAGTTCGCTCCGCATAAAACCAATGCCATGGTTATCACGCGTAAAATGAAGTATGACACACCACGCCTGAGCATGGGCGGGGTTGACATTGACGCGTCCAATGAGATTAAGGTTTTGGGGCTAATTATTGACGATAAGCTTACCTTTAATTCGCACGTAGCTCACATCTGTCGCAAAGCCTTAAATCTCTACAAGCAACTCTCGAGGGCCGCTAAGATCCATTGGGGACTCCAGCCTGAAATAATCAGGACGATATACACGGCAGTGGTCGAGCCTGTCATTATGTATGCAGCGAGTGCATGGGCACCTGCAACAAATAAATTAGGTGTGAGAAAGCAATTTGATGTTGTCCAGCGTGGTTTTGCGCAGAAGATGGTGAAGGCATACAGGACGGTTTCACTCAGCTCGGCATTATTGCTCGCTGGGTTGCTTCCGCTAGACATGAGAGTCAGAGAAGCAGCTTCGCTCTATGAAACAAAGAAAGGTCACTCGCAGCGGGTAATAGGAGATCGGGATGTAGAGGTGCCAATAGCGTTCATGTTAGGTTAGGTTAGGTTAGGTTAGGTTAGGTTAGGTTAGGTTAGGTTAGGTTAGGTTAGGTTAGGTTAGGTTAGGTTAGGTTAGGTTAGGTTAGGTTAGGTTAGGTTAGGTTAGGTTAGGTTAGGTTAGGTTAGGTTAGGTTAGGTTAGGTTAGGTTAGGTTAGGTTAGGTTAGGTTAGGTTAGGTTAGGTTAGGTTAGGTTAGGTTAGGTTAGGTTAGGTTAGGTTAGGTTAGGTTAGGTTAGGTTAGGTTAGGTTAGGTTAGGTTTTTTTTTTTTTTTTTTTTTTTTTTTTTTTTTTTTTTTTTTTTTTAAATCCGGGCGCCAGGCCCGGCCCGCGAGCTAATTTTCCTCTGACGCAGGTCAGAGACTTTGTCTATCTTAATCTATTTCGTACCAGGATAGGGCTTAAGGGGTCTATTCCTACCATTTTTATTATCTCTCTTTCTTACTTCTATTACAATTCACTTTCTTTGTGATTGGGATTTAGGGGTTCTATAGTACTCATTATCTTTATTGTTATGTTTTAACGTCTTATTTCTACTTATTTTATTTGCCCTTATGGGTTTTATTTCTATATTACGTGATCCGATTTTTATTTATTAACTAATTTTACATTACAAGATTATTAATCTAACTTACAATATTTATTTATTTGTTTGTTTTCGTAATACATAGTCTATATCTAGGCTTACAATACTTAACAAGGTTATTAATCTAACATACAATTTTTATTTCTCTGTTTGTTTTCTTATTACATACTCTATTTCTAGGTTTACAATTGTTTCTTAATAATACAAAGTTATCTCTATGCTGTATAAATATATACTCAATATATATTGTTCAGCATACTTATGTATCTATTTTATTTATATCTATTATTTTATAACCTATTATATCGACATTTTTTATAGCGCTATTTTCATAGCTTTTATCTATTGTTTTATTCTCTATACCATTTACAACCTTGATAATTTGCAATTTGTGTCTTTCTGGGCTACAACTAGTACCGTCAATTGTTCTATATAAAGCTATTAGTTTTGTTTTTGCCTGCTTCCTACAAGAATCGCAACAATTCCCTGTCATAGCTTTTAAAACTTCTTGTTGAGTGCGCTCATATATTGGCAGGTACAAAGTTATTTTTCTAGCTGTCCGTACTAGGCCTCCGCATCGGGTGCCGAATTTCCTCAAAATAACCTGTTTTAACTTTCCGAACTCATTACACTGCCATTTTAAGTTTACCAACTCGTCCATTTTCTTATGAAACTGGTACCAGTTGCCTTTGTGTTCCGAGCTCGTCTTTCTTTCATCGGTTCTTGAGTTGCTATATGGGTCTTGGATCTCCGATGCGGGGGTAGCGATTGCAATGAAACCGGTGCTCAAGGTTTCATCCCTCATTTCAGCTACTGCTCCTTCATACGGTTTTTGGTTCAGTGCGAGAGCCATCGTCTCTTTGCTATTCTCAAGCAGAGTAAGTTTTTTCGTTACTGCAACGTATGACCTCGCACTGTTCTGACCTGAGTTTGCCACAGAGACGCCCTTAGCAGTAGGCTATGGTGGCTCTCGCTAGAGCCTCCCATTTTCTGCGTATACTGCATTCGTCACTAAAGGCGTTGTGCTCTGCATTGTCCAATTTTGCATGAACGCAATTGCAACACGTCGGAGCTGTACCGGTAAGCCAGTCTTCACATTGCTGTTTCAGATGGGGGCCTCCACAGTGACTACACTTTTCTTGTGTTCCCTTGCAAAAGCGGCGGCCATGACCATAGCCGAGGCAGAGGGAGCATTGTACCAGCGGTGATTGATCCATCACTCTCACTCGCTGGAGGTCAACATGAACTGCCTCGGCATCGATCATGCGCTGATATATCTTCGGAGAGACCCTCATCACTATGTGATTACTAAGCGGATTTCGCGTCTTCTTCCTATATGCTATCTGAATTCTGTCCTCGTCGATGTCTAAGCCGTGAAATATGGACCCATTTTGGTTTCTTAGCGCTCTTTGGACGTCTTCGTCCGTATTGTACTGCATGACGTCCTTGAGGATCACTAATGGGTCCTTATTTTTAATGTCCTCGACATTGAGCTCTTTCGTCATACTGAGCTTGTCCTTTAGTTTTTGCCTCCCTTCCACTGTCTTGCATCCCAATATCACCTTCCTGTCTTTTGCTTTTCTTACTTTTTCGACCATAATCCCTCCCTCTTTGGCATTAACCACACTTCTAATCCTGTTTAAGACTTCTTCTCCTGTCTCTGTCTCGTCCTTTGCAGTCACTGCTACTGAGTGTAGTGCAGTCAGCTCTGAGTGCTGCCTCTTGGGGGATGCCGCTACAACACTAGCATACGTCTGTTTAACTATTGTTTCTCTTAACTCTTCCATTTTGTCTGTATTTCCCTTAATTTGCTTTGTATGATCTTCAAGCTTTTTAATTAACTCATTTTTCAAGTCTTCTACTTTCTCAGTTATTTTGGATATTTCTATTTCCACTGGATCCTCCTCTGGTTCCTTATTGAGCCGTTCCTCTATCAAATCGTTCAACTCATTGAATTGCCGTTTGTAATCGTCTCTTTCCTCCTCCATCGTGTTCAGCTGCTGACTGACCCGATCAGCCTCCAACATTGCTGCAGCCTTAACCGCCTCCGACTCTTTCAGCAGCTGATAGATCCGTTCAGCCTCCGAAAGAACTGCATTTTTTATGCTTATCTTGGTGTTCCTAGAGCTGCTCATATTAAATTCTAATCTTTTAAAGCACTCTCGAGCCTCGGTAATACGGTCAGCGTAAGTAATCCTTGCAGAATTTGGTGAGTTCTCCGCACTTTCTTCAGGCGCTCTATCTGGGTACGTTGGGTGATTTGGTGAGATCACCGACGCCTCTACTGATTGTCTCCTTGCTGCTACTGGTTTGATAGGTTCCACCAGCATCTTCTTTGGGGAATGTGCAACTTTGGTTCTTGCTTCCGGATTCTCAGCTTCCCATTTCCCTATGCTCCTTTTTACGTTTTGAGGCTGGGATGCGTTATCGCTCCTATTGGAGGGTCCTGCCCTTCCGGCTACCCCATCTGCCATGATTTGGCTGGTAACTTCTACCTTTCTCGCGGGTTTTTCCACATTGTGTTTTGGGGAGTGGAAACCAAACATCTTTGCGGAACAGGTTAGTCGATATAAATTTGTATAAGTTGTAAATACGTGTAAATTTAAATTAAGCTCAAAATAAAACACAACACAAAACACAAAAATAATATAAAATACAATTTAAGTAAAATAATTTAGATTTCTCTAAATTATCTAACCTCTGTATTTTTGTTGCAGGTTCCACTGGGGTGCAGTGGTCTAAAGTCACGTCTTATTAATACAGGTAAGTACCCAAGTAATTTAAAAATATTTTAAAAATTTTTATTTTCTTAAGTAATATTGACTCTAGGTAGAGTAGGTCTTGATCGATTACTCTAGGTGAGAGTATTGGGTCTTTAATCTATCTAAAAACTAAAACTAAAATCGCGTTCCACTAACGTCGTTGACCAGAAAGACACAGATTGCAAAAAATTTTTTGGGGGAGGAATGGGGCGGGTGGGGGGGTATAGGGGGGGTTACACAACAGTTTTACACGAGTTTTTATACACAGAATACAATTTTAGCAAAATTTTATTTTTATTACAAATTAATTTTCCAAACTTTTACTATTTGTATGGGAAAAGTATTTTTGGAGGTAGGGGGGGGGGAAAAATTTCAAAAATATCAGAATGAAAAGTTGACTTTGCTCATATACTAATCCTACGGATAGTATATGGAGGTCGACCTCAAAATTTGCCTATCTCCTCTCGTTTAGGAGATATTTTAATTACAAACTTAAATTATCTATTTGCAGTTGGTAAAAGTATAATAATATTTTTAATTTCGAGCGCTTTAAATTTAAAAATCTAATTTTTTCACTAAAAAATCTTAAATAAGTTGACCCACCTTTGACCAAAAAATAAAGGTAGGTCACCGCTGATAATTTTGATTAATAATAACATAAACAAAAGAAAAAACCGCAAAAAACTTTACAACCTTATATCTAAGCTTCCACTTAACTTTTTCGAGTTCTGAAAACGCCTTCTTGGACGTTTTCTGGTCTTCTACTCGATGGTGTTGTTTGTTCCTCTCTGCTGGTCCTGGAACATTGACCACGCCGCCACGTGGTTTTTGTTTTTTTGCGAATATTTCCGCGGAGGTCCGCGGAAAAAATCCAAAATATGCACCAAAAGATGCCGCTCGTCGAGGCCGACCAGATGACCCCAAAAAAGATGGGGGTCACCGATCTTAATCACGCAGCGTATTTAATTTTGTTTCTAAAATTTTCACAAAAATCACTTTTTCGCTGAAAACACTTCGGAAAATATCACTTTCACAAAACACTTTTCGAAGCTTTGTGCGCCGTGTGATTCCGCAACTTTTGATATATAACACAGGTTGCTCGGTCAAAATTTTCCAATTTATTTGGAATTTAAACTGCGGAGTGGCTTAGTTTCGTGGCGTTCACGGTCGCGGTTGGAACGCGAATGGTTAGGTTAGGTTAGGTTAGGTTAGGTTAGGTTAGGTTAGGTTAGGTTAGGTTAGGTTAGGTTAGGTTAGGTTAGGTTAGGTTAGGTTAGGTTAGGTTAGGTTAGGTTAGGTTAGGTTAGGTTAGGTTAGGTTAGGTTAGGTTAGGTTAGGTTAGGTTAGGTTAGGTTAGGTTAGGTTAGGTTAGGTTAGGTTAGGTTAGGTTAGGTTAGGTTAGGTTAGGTTAGGTTAGGTTAGGTTAGGTTAGGTTTTTTTTTTTTTTTTTTTTTTTTTTTTTTTTTTTTTTTTTTTTCCGGGCGCTGAGGCCCGGCCCGCGAGCTATCGTCACTTTTTTATTGCGACGGTTTAAACTATAATCTTATAACTATTACAAATCAACATCTAAGAAGCCTGCTCCCGCGTCCCCAGAGAAAACTCTGGCATTTAATAGCTCTACACTCTTATTCATTTCCGCCAACTAATAGCTTTTCTTTAGATGTTGCTTTGTCAAGGTTTAATAAGTTTTTCATCGAATCTTTCTTTATTTCACACTAGAGCTAAAATTTTTTTACAATTATAAGGATTGATCTTTATTCATTGCCTACACCTTATATAATCCAATTTGCTCGCTTACTCATTCATTATACATTTATTAATTTATGTTTGCTAAAGAGCTTTTAATTTACATATGTATACACAATTGTTTCCAGCTAAAATCATACAATATCATACACTCCATTTACATAATATTATGAATTACTTACTAACTTACAATAATGAATTCACAAAGACTAATTGGGCGCAGAAATTAAAATGAATTAAAGTTATAAAAATTCAATTATAATTAAATTAACACATTAAATACCTATTTTATTAATAATATCACAGTTTATATATCTATTTGCCTATAAATGGATCTCGCCACATTTATTATTAGACAAGTTATTAATAATAAATTAAAATTAAATTAAATATACAATTACAATTAACATTAAAGGATACAAAGTTAAGGTAGAAATTATTATTAAAATTAAGATTGAACATATACTAAGAACAAAATGATAAAGTCAATTGAAATTAACATGAAGGTCTAAATCTTTGGCTTTACTCCTAGATAAACCACTATAAATATTAATTAATAGACTTCAAAAAGTATTACATTATAATTAGCATTAAACATCAAATCAATAACACAAAAACATTAAAACATTATGGCATCCAACATTAAAAAACTAGGTCTAATCGATTCTATACACACGTGCTACCGTTTGCCTTCGCAGTGGCACGGACCACTGTTTCAGCATATTGAAGAAAGTACCGCCTGTCATCATTGTCCTCGATCAGTTTACAAATGTTCGCCTCCTCTAAATTTGACCTAATATTATATCCTAGATCAAGCCGTAGCCTATCATACCTGGGGCATTCGACTAAGACATGGGTCAACGTCTCAGGTGTATCCGGGTCACAGGAACATCCAGCGGTCTGAGCGAGCTTAAATCGGTGCAGGTACTCCCTGAAGCCTCCATGTCCAGTGAAGATTTGAGAGCGAAGGTTTGACATTTGAATCTTCCTGACCACCCGGTACGCTCGCCTTACGTCAGGGAAGAAAAGCCTCGTGACTCTTCCAGTGGTGGCCTCTTTGTACCTGGTGTTCCAGACGCTTATGGTTTTTTGTCGTAGAGAGAACCTGAGGTAAGATAGCGGGACCCTGTCATATGCGGGGCTGGTCCTTTTCTTTAGTGCAGCTGTCTTTGCCAATTCATCGGCCCTCTCGTTGCCCTCAATGCCCTCGTGTGCTTTGACCCAAAACATGTGGACGACTCTGCCTAAGTGTTGAAGTTCACGTATCAATGTCTGAATCTCGGCAACGATCGGGTGAGTGTTTTCCGGGTCTTCGATTGCTTGTAGTGCTGACCTTGAGTCACTTATTATATTAACCTCCATTGCTTCATCTTGTTGGTACATTTCGAGAGCCCTCAACACCGCAGCCAACTCCGCCTGGTACACAGAACAGTAAGGGGCCAGCAGGAAGTTTGCCTTCTTCACCTCCTTCCCCTCTTCCCACCAAGTGACGGCCGCTCCTACCTTGCCCTCTATCTTACTACCGTCCGTGTATACTTTTGGAGCGTCATTGTCAATACTGTCAACGTCTGCCTGAGAGTTCAAGTATGCGTGTGGAATCAACTTTCGTGCCGCCGGATGTGGCAGCTGGAACGGCGAAATCCTTTCTTCCAGTCTTCTGCCCGGTAGATCTGGGCATGGTTTGCCCCTCTTGTATTCAAACAGGGTTGCCGCCTCCCTTATACGTAGATCGAGCGGCAGAATCCCCGACAAACATAGCGCTGCGGTATATGACACAGTTCTGTGGGATCTTGCTACGAGTATCGCAAACTTCCGCGTCAGCTGATTAAGTCTAGTGGATGCATACTTTCGATCAACCACTGGGGCCCATGCACTGGCAGCATACAATACAATGGGTTCCACCACGGCAGTGTAAAGGAGCCTTGTTATCTCGGAATTGAGGCCCCAGTTTGCCCTAGTCGCCGTTGAGACCGCCTTATAGATGCCTATCGCCTTGTTGCATGAATTCTGCAGGTGGTTCCTGAACGTAAGCTTGGAGTCGATAGTGAGTCCCAGCACCTTAATCTCGCTTCCAGGTTCTATGGTGACGCCGTTTAGCTCAAAATGAGGAGTGTCGTATTTTAATTTCCTCGTCACCACCATAGCCTGCGTTTTGTGCGCCGCGAACCTCATCTTGCTCACCAGGCCCCATCTTGAGACCACCTCCAGAGCAGAGTTCACCTTCCTGTTCAAGTCCGTAATGGTCCCCGCCGATGCAACCACAAGGATGTCATCCGCAAAGGCCTGCACATGTGCCTCGAGCTGTTCAGCCTCTTCCAGGAGTGGGTCAATCTGCAGGTTCCATAGTAGGGGACCACAGGTAGAGCCCTGGATACATCCCTTGCTTGTCTGCCGGTGAATCTGCCGCCCAGCGTACTGCACCCGCACGGACCTCTCCGTCAAATAGCTCTGAATAAGGAGCAAAAGATCCGCAGGGCACCTCTTTCGCACCAGTTGGTTTAATATCCCCGGCCAGGTTAGGTTAGGTTAGGTTAGGTTAGGTTAGGTTAGGTTAGGTTAGGTTAGGTTTTTTTTTTTTTTTTTTTTTTTTTTTTTTTAAACCTGTCCGGGCGCCAGGCCCGGCCCGCGAGCTAATTTTCCTCTGACGCAGGTCAGAGACTTTGTCTATCTTAATCTATTTCGTACCAGGATAGGGCTTAAGGGGGTCTATTCCTACCATTTTTATTATCTCTCTTTCTTACTTCTATTACAATTCACTTTCTTTGTGATTGGGATTTAGGGGTTCTATAGTACTCATTATCTTTATTGTTATGTTTTAACGTCTTATTTCTACTTATTTTATTTGCCCTTATGGGTTTTATTTCTATATTACGTGATCCGATTTTTATTTATTAACTAATTTTACATTACAAGATTATTAATCTAACTTACAATATTTATTTATTTGTTTGTTTTCGTAATACATAGTCTATATCTAGGCTTACAATACTTAACAAGGTTATTAATCTAACATACAATTTTTATTTCTCTGTTTGTTTTCTTATTACATACTCTATTTCTAGGTTTACAATTGTTTCTTAATAATACAAAGTTATCTCTATGCTGTATAAATATATACTCAATATATATTGTTCAGCATACTTATGTATCTATTTTATTTATATCTATTATTTTATAACCTATTATATCGACATTTTTTATAGCGCTATTTTCATAGCTTTTATCTATTGTTTTATTCTCTATACCATTTACAACCTTGATAATTTGCAATTTGTGTCTTTCTGGGCTACAACTAGTACCGTCAATTGTTCTATATAAAGCTATTAGTTTTGTTTTTGCCTGCTTCCTACAAGAATCGCAACAATTCCCTGTCATAGCTTTTAAAACTTCTTGTTGAGTGCGCTCATATATTGGCAGGTACAAAGTTATTTTTCTAGCTGTCCGTACTAGGCCTCCGCATCGGGTGCCGAATTTCCTCAAAATAACCTGTTTTAACTTTCCGAACTCATTACACTGCCATTTTAAGTTTACCAACTCGTCCATTTTCTTATGAAACTGGTACCAGTTGCCTTTGTGTTCCGAGCTCGTCTTTCTTTCATCGGTTCTTGAGTTGCTATATGGGTCTTGGATCTCCGATGCGGGGGTAGCGATTGCAATGAAACCGGTGCTCAAGGTTTCATCCCTCATTTCAGCTACTGCTCCTTCATACGGTTTTTGGTTCAGTGCGAGAGCCATCGTCTCTTTGCTATTCTCAAGCAGAGTAAGTTTTTTCGTTACTGCAACGTATGACCTCGCACTGTTCTGACCTGAGTTTGCCACAGAGACGCCCTTAGCAGTAGGCTATGGTGGCTCTCGCTAGAGCCTCCCATTTTCTGCGTATACTGCATTCGTCACTAAAGGCGTTGTGCTCTGCATTGTCCAATTTTGCATGAACGCAATTGCAACACGTCGGAGCTGTACCGGTAAGCCAGTCTTCACATTGCTGTTTCAGATGGGGGCCTCCACAGTGACTACACTTTTCTTGTGTTCCCTTGCAAAAGCGGCGGCCATGACCATAGCCGAGGCAGAGGGAGCATTGTACCAGCGGTGATTGATCCATCACTCTCACTCGCTGGAGGTCAACATGAACTGCCTCGGCATCGATCATGCGCTGATATATCTTCGGAGAGACCCTCATCACTATGTGATTACTAAGCGGATTTCGCGTCTTCTTCCTATATGCTATCTGAATTCTGTCCTCGTCGATGTCTAAGCCGTGAAATATGGACCCATTTTGGTTTCTTAGCGCTCTTTGGACGTCTTCGTCCGTATTGTACTGCATGACGTCCTTGAGGATCACTAATGGGTCCTTATTTTTAATGTCCTCGACATTGAGCTCTTTCGTCATACTGAGCTTGTCCTTTAGTTTTTGCCTCCCTTCCACTGTCTTGCATCCCAATATCACCTTCCTGTCTTTTGCTTTTCTTACTTTTTCGACCATAATCCCTCCCTCTTTGGCATTAACCACACTTCTAATCCTGTTTAAGACTTCTTCTCCTGTCTCTGTCTCGTCCTTTGCAGTCACTGCTACTGAGTGTAGTGCAGTCAGCTCTGAGTGCTGCCTCTTGGGGGATGCCGCTACAACACTAGCATACGTCTGTTTAACTATTGTTTCTCTTAACTCTTCCATTTTGTCTGTATTTCCCTTAATTTGCTTTGTATGATCTTCAAGCTTTTTAATTAACTCATTTTTCAAGTCTTCTACTTTCTCAGTTATTTTGGATATTTCTATTTCCACTGGATCCTCCTCTGGTTCCTTATTGAGCCGTTCCTCTATCAAATCGTTCAACTCATTGAATTGCCGTTTGTAATCGTCTCTTTCCTCCTCCATCGTGTTCAGCTGCTGACTGACCCGATCAGCCTCCAACATTGCTGCAGCCTTAACCGCCTCCGACTCTTTCAGCAGCTGATAGATCCGTTCAGCCTCCGAAAGAACTGCATTTTTTATGCTTATCTTGGTGTTCCTAGAGCTGCTCATATTAAATTCTAATCTTTTAAAGCACTCTCGAGCCTCGGTAATACGGTCAGCGTAAGTAATCCTTGCAGAATTTGGTGAGTTCTCCGCACTTTCTTCAGGCGCTCTATCTGGGTACGTTGGGTGATTTGGTGAGATCACCGACGCCTCTACTGATTGTCTCCTTGCTGCTACTGGTTTGATAGGTTCCACCAGCATCTTCTTTGGGGAATGTGCAACTTTGGTTCTTGCTTCCGGATTCTCAGCTTCCCATTTCCCTATGCTCCTTTTTACGTTTTGAGGCTGGGATGCGTTATCGCTCCTATTGGAGGGTCCTGCCCTTCCGGCTACCCCATCTGCCATGATTTGGCTGGTAACTTCTACCTTTCTCGCGGGTTTTTCCACATTGTGTTTTGGGGAGTGGAAACCAAACATCTTTGCGGAACAGGTTAGTCGATATAAATTTGTATAAGTTGTAAATACGTGTAAATTTAAATTAAGCTCAAAATAAAACACAACACAAAACACAAAAATAATATAAAATACAATTTAAGTAAAATAATTTAGATTTCTCTAAATTATCTAACCTCTGTATTTTTGTTGCAGGTTCCACTGGGGTGCAGTGGTCTAAAGTCACGTCTTATTAATACAGGTAAGTACCCAAGTAATTTAAAAATATTTTAAAAATTTTTATTTTCTTAAGTAATATTGACTCTAGGTAGAGTAGGTCTTGATCGATTACTCTAGGTGAGAGTATTGGGTCTTTAATCTATCTAAAAACTAAAACTAAAATCGCGTTCCACTAACGTCGTTGACCAGAAAGACACAGATTGCAAAAAATTTTTTGGGGGAGGAATGGGGCGGGTGGGGGGGTATAGGGGGGGTTACACAACAGTTTTACACGAGTTTTTATACACAGAATACAATTTTAGCAAAATTTTATTTTTATTACAAATTAATTTTCCAAACTTTTACTATTTGTATGGGAAAAGTATTTTTGGAGGTAGGGGGGGGGGAAAAATTTCAAAAATATCAGAATGAAAAGTTGACTTTGCTCATATACTAATCCTACGGATAGTATATGGAGGTCGACCTCAAAATTTGCCTATCTCCTCTCGTTTAGGAGATATTTTAATTACAAACTTAAATTATCTATTTGCAGTTGGTAAAAGTATAATAATATTTTTAATTTCGAGCGCTTTAAATTTAAAAATCTAATTTTTTCACTAAAAAATCTTAAATAAATTGACCCACCTTTGACCAAAAAATAAAGGTAGGTCACCGCTGATAATTTTGATTAATAATAACATAAACAAAAGAAAAAACCGCAAAAAACTTTACAACCTTATATCTAAGCTTCCACTTAACTTTTTCGAGTTCTGAAAACGCCTTCTTGGACGTTTTCTGGTCTTCTACTCGATGGTGTTGTTTGTTCCTCTCTGCTGGTCCTGGAACATTGACCACGCCGCCACGTGGTTTTTGTTTTTTTGCGAATATTTCCGCGGAGGTCCGCGGAAAAAATCCAAAATATGCACCAAAAGATGCCGCTCGTCGAGGCCGACCAGATGACCCCAAAAAAGATGGGGGTCACCGATCTTAATCACGCAGCGTATTTAATTTTGTTTCTAAAATTTTCACAAAAATCACTTTTTCGCTGAAAACACTTCGGAAAATATCACTTTCACAAAACACTTTTCGAAGCTTTGTGCGCCGTGTGATTCCGCAACTTTTGATATATAACACAGGTTGCTCGGTCAAAATTTTCCAATTTATTTGGAATTTAAACTGCGGAGTGGCTTAGTTTCGTGGCGTTCACGGTCGCGGTTGGAACGCGAATGGTTAGGTTAGGTTAGGTTAGGTTAGGTTAGGTTAGGTTAGGTTAGGTTAGGTTAGGTTAGGTTAGGTTAGGTTAGGTTAGGTTAGGTTAGGTTAGGTTAGGTTAGGTTAGGTTAGGTTAGGTTAGGTTAGGTTAGGTTAGGTTAGGTTAGGTTAGGTTAGGTTAGGTTAGGTTAGGTTAGGTTAGGTTAGGTTAGGTTAGGTTAGGTTAGGTTAGGTTAGGTTAGGTTAGGTTAGGTTAGGTTAGGTTAGGTTAGGTTAGGTTAGGTTAGGTTAGGTTAGGTTAGGTTAGGTTAGGTTAGGTTAGGTTAGGTTAGGTTAGGTTAGGTTAGGTTAGGTTAGGTTAGGTTAGGTTAGGTTAGGTTAGGTTAGGTTAGGTTAGGTTAGGTTAGGTTAGGTTAGGTTAGGTTAGGTTAGGTTAGGTTAGGTTAGGTTAGGTTAGGTTAGGTTAGGTTAGGTTAGGTTAGGTTAGGTTAGGTTAGGTTAGGTTAGGTTAGGTTAGGTTAGGTTAGGTTAGGTTAGGTTAGGTTAGGTTAGGTTAGGTTAGGTTAGGTTAGGTTAGGTTAGGTTAGGTTAGGTTAGGTTAGGTTAGGTTAGGTTAGGTTAGGTTAGGTTAGGTTAGGTTAGGTTAGGTTAGGTTAGGTTAGGTTAGGTTAGGTTAGGTTAGGTTAGGTTAGGTTAGGTTAGGTTAGGTTAGGTTAGGTTAGGTTAGGTTAGGTTAGGTTAGGTTAGGTTAGGTTAGGTTAGGTTAGGTTAGGTTAGGTTAGGTTAGGTTAGGTTAGGTTAGGTTAGGTTAGGTTAGGTTAGGTTAGGTTAGGTTAGGTTAGGTTAGGTTAGGTTAGGTTAGGTTAGGTTAGGTTAGGTTAGGTTAGGTTAGGTTAGGTTAGGTTAGGTTAGGTTAGGTTAGGTTAGGTTAGGTTAGGTTAGGTTAGGTTAGGTTAGGTTAGGTTAGGTTAGGTTAGGTTAGGTTAGGTTAGGTTAGGTTAGGTTAGGTTAGGTTAGGTTAGGTTAGGTTAGGTTAGGTTAGGTTAGGTTAGGTTAGGTTAGGTTAGGTTAGGTTAGGTTAGGTTAGGTTAGGTTAGGTTAGGTTAGGTTAGGTTAGGTTAGGTTAGGTTAGGTTAGGTTAGGTTAGGTTAGGTTAGGTTAGGTTAGGTTAGGTTAGGTTAGGTTAGGTTAGGTTAGGTTAGGTTAGGTTAGGTTAGGTTAGGTTAGGTTAGGTTAGGTTAGGTTAGGTTAGGTTAGGTTAGGTTAGGTTAGGTTAGGTTAGGTTAGGTTAGGTTAGGTTAGGTTAGGTTAGGTTAGGTTAGGTTAGGTTAGGTTAGGTTAGGTTAGGTTAGGTTAGGTTAGGTTAGGTTAGGTTAGGTTAGGTTAGGTTAGGTTAGGTTAGGTTAGGTTAGGTTAGGTTAGGTTAGGTTAGGTTAGGTTAGGTTAGGTTAGGTTAGGTTAGGTTAGGTTAGGTTAGGTTAGGTTAGGTTAGGTTAGGTTAGGTTAGGTTAGGTTAGGTTAGGTTAGGTTAGGTTAGGTTAGGTTAGGTTAGGTTAGGTTAGGTTAGGTTAGGTTAGGTTAGGTTAGGTTAGGTTAGGTTAGGTTAGGTTAGGTTAGGTTAGGTTAGGTTAGGTTAGGTTAGGTTAGGTTAGGTTAGGTTAGGTTAGGTTAGGTTAGGTTAGGTTAGGTTAGGTTAGGTTAGGTTAGGTTAGGTTAGGTTAGGTTAGGTTAGGTTAGGTTAGGTTAGGTTAGGTTAGGTTAGGTTAGGTTAGGTTAGGTTAGGTTAGGTTAGGTTAGGTTAGGTTAGGTTAGGTTAGGTTAGGTTAGGTTAGGTTAGGTTAGGTTAGGTTAGGTTAGGTTAGGTTAGGTTAGGTTAGGTTAGGTTAGGTTAGGTTAGGTTAGGTTAGGTTAGGTTAGGTTAGGTTAGGTTAGGTTAGGTTAGGTTAGGTTAGGTTAGGTTAGGTTAGGTTAGGTTAGGTTAGGTTAGGTTAGGTTAGGTTAGGTTAGGTTAGGTTAGGTTAGGTTAGGTTAGGTTAGGTTAGGTTAGGTTAGGTTAGGTTAGGTTAGGTTAGGTTAGGTTAGGTTAGGTTAGGTTAGGTTAGGTTAGGTTAGGTTAGGTTAGGTTAGGTTAGGTTAGGTTAGGTTAGGTTAGGTTAGGTTAGGTTAGGTTAGGTTAGGTTAGGTTAGGTTAGGTTAGGTTAGGTTAGGTTAGGTTAGGTTAGGTTAGGTTAGGTTAGGTTAGGTTAGGTTAGGTTAGGTTAGGTTAGGTTAGGTTAGGTTAGGTTAGGTTAGGTTAGGTTAGGTTAGGTTAGGTTAGGTTAGGTTAGGTTAGGTTAGGTTAGGTTAGGTTAGGTTAGGTTAGGTTAGGTTAGGTTAGGTTAGGTTAGGTTAGGTTAGGTTAGGTTAGGTTAGGTTAGGTTAGGTTAGGTTAGGTTAGGTTAGGTTAGGTTAGGTTAGGTTAGGTTAGGTTAGGTTAGGTTAGGTTAGGTTAGGTTAGGTTAGGTTAGGTTAGGTTAGGTTAGGTTAGGTTAGGTTAGGTTAGGTTAGGTTAGGTTAGGTTAGGTTAGGTTAGGTTAGGTTAGGTTAGGTTAGGTTAGGTTAGGTTAGGTTAGGTTAGGTTAGGTTAGGTTAGGTTAGGTTAGGTTAGGTTAGGTTAGGTTAGGTTAGGTTAGGTTAGGTTAGGTTAGGTTAGGTTAGGTTAGGTTAGGTTAGGTTAGGTTAGGTTAGGTTAGGTTAGGTTAGGTTAGGTTAGGTTAGGTTAGGTTAGGTTAGGTTAGGTTAGGTTAGGTTAGGTTAGGTTAGGTTAGGTTAGGTTAGGTTAGGTTAGGTTAGGTTAGGTTAGGTTAGGTTAGGTTAGGTTAGGTTAGGTTAGGTTAGGTTAGGTTAGGTTAGGTTAGGTTAGGTTAGGTTAGGTTAGGTTAGGTTAGGTTAGGTTAGGTTAGGTTAGGTTAGGTTAGGTTAGGTTAGGTTAGGTTAGGTTAGGTTAGGTTAGGTTAGGTTAGGTTAGGTTAGGTTAGGTTAGGTTAGGTTAGGTTAGGTTAGGTTAGGTTAGGTTAGGTTAGGTTAGGTTAGGTTAGGTTAGGTTAGGTTAGGTTAGGTTAGGTTAGGTTAGGTTAGGTTAGGTTAGGTTAGGTTAGGTTAGGTTAGGTTAGGTTAGGTTAGGTTAGGTTAGGTTAGGTTAGGTTAGGTTAGGTTAGGTTAGGTTAGGTTAGGTTAGGTTAGGTTAGGTTAGGTTAGGTTAGGTTAGGTTAGGTTAGGTTAGGTTAGGTTAGGTTAGGTTAGGTTAGGTTAGGTTAGGTTAGGTTAGGTTAGGTTAGGTTAGGTTAGGTTAGGTTAGGTTAGGTTAGGTTAGGTTAGGTTAGGTTAGGTTAGGTTAGGTTAGGTTAGGTTAGGTTAGGTTAGGTTAGGTTAGGTTAGGTTAGGTTAGGTTAGGTTAGGTTAGGTTAGGTTAGGTTAGGTTAGGTTAGGTTAGGTTAGGTTAGGTTAGGTTAGGTTAGGTTAGGTTAGGTTAGGTTAGGTTAGGTTAGGTTAGGTTAGGTTAGGTTAGGTTAGGTTAGGTTAGGTTAGGTTAGGTTAGGTTAGGTTAGGTTAGGTTAGGTTAGGTTAGGTTAGGTTAGGTTAGGTTAGGTTAGGTTAGGTTAGGTTAGGTTAGGTTAGGTTAGGTTAGGTTAGGTTAGGTTAGGTTAGGTTAGGTTAGGTTAGGTTAGGTTAGGTTAGGTTAGGTTAGGTTAGGTTAGGTTAGGTTAGGTTAGGTTAGGTTAGGTTAGGTTAGGTTAGGTTAGGTTAGGTTAGGTTAGGTTAGGTTAGGTTAGGTTAGGTTAGGTTAGGTTAGGTTAGGTTAGGTTAGGTTAGGTTAGGTTAGGTTAGGTTAGGTTAGGTTAGGTTAGGTTAGGTTAGGTTAGGTTAGGTTAGGTTAGGTTAGGTTAGGTTAGGTTAGGTTAGGTTAGGTTAGGTTAGGTTAGGTTAGGTTAGGTTAGGTTAGGTTAGGTTAGGTTAGGTTAGGTTAGGTTAGGTTAGGTTAGGTTAGGTTAGGTTAGGTTAGGTTAGGTTAGGTTAGGTTAGGTTAGGTTAGGTTAGGTTAGGTTAGGTTAGGTTAGGTTAGGTTAGGTTAGGTTAGGTTAGGTTAGGTTAGGTTAGGTTAGGTTAGGTTAGGTTAGGTTAGGTTAGGTTAGGTTAGGTTAGGTTAGGTTAGGTTAGGTTAGGTTAGGTTAGGTTAGGTTAGGTTAGGTTAGGTTAGGTTAGGTTAGGTTAGGTTAGGTTAGGTTAGGTTAGGTTAGGTTAGGTTAGGTTAGGTTAGGTTAGGTTAGGTTAGGTTAGGTTAGGTTAGGTTAGGTTAGGTTAGGTTAGGTTAGGTTAGGTTAGGTTAGGTTAGGTTAGGTTAGGTTAGGTTAGGTTAGGTTAGGTTAGGTTAGGTTAGGTTAGGTTAGGTTAGGTTAGGTTAGGTTAGGTTAGGTTAGGTTAGGTTAGGTTAGGTTAGGTTAGGTTAGGTTAGGTTAGGTTAGGTTAGGTTAGGTTAGGTTAGGTTAGGTTAGGTTAGGTTAGGTTAGGTTAGGTTAGGTTAGGTTAGGTTAGGTTAGGTTAGGTTAGGTTAGGTTAGGTTAGGTTAGGTTAGGTTAGGTTAGGTTAGGTTAGGTTAGGTTAGGTTAGGTTAGGTTAGGTTAGGTTAGGTTAGGTTAGGTTAGGTTAGGTTAGGTTAGGTTAGGTTAGGTTAGGTTAGGTTAGGTTAGGTTAGGTTAGGTTAGGTTAGGTTAGGTTAGGTTAGGTTAGGTTAGGTTAGGTTAGGTTAGGTTAGGTTAGGTTAGGTTAGGTTAGGTTAGGTTAGGTTAGGTTAGGTTAGGTTAGGTTAGGTTAGGTTAGGTTAGGTTAGGTTAGGTTAGGTTAGGTTAGGTTAGGTTAGGTTAGGTTAGGTTAGGTTAGGTTAGGTTAGGTTAGGTTAGGTTAGGTTAGGTTAGGTTAGGTTAGGTTAGGTTAGGTTAGGTTAGGTTAGGTTAGGTTAGGTTAGGTTAGGTTAGGTTAGGTTAGGTTAGGTTAGGTTAGGTTAGGTTAGGTTAGGTTAGGTTAGGTTAGGTTAGGTTAGGTTAGGTTAGGTTAGGTTAGGTTAGGTTAGGTTAGGTTAGGTTAGGTTAGGTTAGGTTAGGTTAGGTTAGGTTAGGTTAGGTTAGGTTAGGTTAGGTTAGGTTAGGTTAGGTTAGGTTAGGTTAGGTTAGGTTAGGTTAGGTTAGGTTAGGTTAGGTTAGGTTAGGTTAGGTTAGGTTAGGTTAGGTTAGGTTAGGTTAGGTTAGGTTAGGTTAGGTTAGGTTAGGTTAGGTTAGGTTAGGTTAGGTTAGGTTAGGTTAGGTTAGGTTAGGTTAGGTTAGGTTAGGTTAGGTTAGGTTAGGTTAGGTTAGGTTAGGTTAGGTTAGGTTAGGTTAGGTTAGGTTAGGTTCGGTTAGGTTAGGTTAGGTTAGGTTAGGTTAGGTTAGGTTAGGTTAGGTTAGGTTAGGTTAGGTTAGGTTAGGTTAGGTTAGGTTAGGTTAGGTTAGGTTAGGTTAGGTTAGGTTAGGTTAGGTTAGGTTAGGTTAGGTTAGGTTAGGTTAGGTTAGGTTAGGTTAGGTTAGGTTAGGTTAGGTTAGGTTAGGTTAGGTTAGGTTAGGTTAGGTTAGGTTAGGTTAGGTTAGGTTAGGTTAGGTTAGGTTAGGTTAGGTTAGGTTAGGTTAGGTTAGGTTAGGTTAGGTTAGGTTAGGTTAGGTTAGGTTAGGTTAGGTTAGGTTAGGTTAGGTTAGGTTAGGTTAGGTTAGGTTAGGTTAGGTTAGGTTAGGTTAGGTTAGGTTAGGTTAGGTTAGGTTAGGTTAGGTTAGGTTAGGTTAGGTTAGGTTAGGTTAGGTTAGGTTAGGTTAGGTTAGGTTAGGTTAGGTTAGGTTAGGTTAGGTTAGGTTAGGTTAGGTTAGGTTAGGTTAGGTTAGGTTAGGTTAGGTTAGGTTAGGTTAGGTTAGGTTAGGTTAGGTTAGGTTAGGTTAGGTTAGGTTAGGTTAGGTTAGGTTAGGTTAGGTTAGGTTAGGTTAGGTTAGGTTAGGTTAGGTTAGGTTAGGTTAGGTTAGGTTAGGTTAGGTTAGGTTAGGTTAGGTTAGGTTAGGTTAGGTTAGGTTAGGTTAGGTTAGGTTAGGTTAGGTTAGGTTAGGTTAGGTTAGGTTAGGTTAGGTTAGGTTAGGTTAGGTTAGGTTAGGTTAGGTTAGGTTAGGTTAGGTTAGGTTAGGTTAGGTTAGGTTAGGTTAGGTTAGGTTAGGTTAGGTTAGGTTAGGTTAGGTTAGGTTAGGTTAGGTTAGGTTAGGTTAGGTTAGGTTAGGTTAGGTTAGGTTAGGTTAGGTTAGGTTAGGTTAGGTTAGGTTAGGTTAGGTTAGGTTAGGTTAGGTTAGGTTAGGTTAGGTTAGGTTAGGTTAGGTTAGGTTAGGTTAGGTTAGGTTAGGTTAGGTTAGGTTAGGTTAGGTTAGGTTAGGTT